>CM053785.1:906621406-907893906 GCA_028749045.1 Cupressus sempervirens
GCATTACAAAATATGTCAAAAGAATAATCTTGACCGAGCATCAGTGTTGCACAGTCAATGGAGAGATGAACAAGAAGATTAAGGGACTTAGTAGAAGCTTAGTGAAATAGTTCAAGCTGAGTGCTAGTTATTTCCAAACAAATGTGGAAGAAGTATAGTTGCGATAGAGCATAGTAATGGAGCAAGCATGTTGATACCGAGTGAGAAAGTATAGTATCTGCCAAGTTACACAATAATGACTGAGCTAAAGAACATAGTGATTGCCGAGTGACAACATAAGTTAAAGTTTGAGAAATAATTAATTTTGAGACTAACATAGTTAGATTTTGAATTAGTTTAAGTGAGTGGAAGATAAGGATTGATAAGTTTGCATATTTATTTCATGATGAGAGTTTGTTACATGATCAAAGGAAAGTATTTGATTAGAAGTTAATTTAAGAAGAAGGAGAAAATCAAGATGGAGGGATTCGATGAATCTGACCTAACCCTACGACCAATGGTGATGTTTAAGCAAAAAAATATCAAAATTGCCTATTTAAGGAGACATAAGGAATGAGTTTCAAGGTTGGTTTATTGTTAATTGGAGATATTAAGGAGAAGTTATGAAAATGAGAACAATAGAGGTGAAGTGTGAAGATTTTGTGAAGTATGATTGCTTGAAGTGATGCCAAGCAGATCAATGATGGAGATGTGAATGAAGGCTAGTCGATGAACCAATAGATGAAAGAATGGAGATCTAAATTCAAAAATTGAGTTCTAATTTGCAAATCAAACCTACTGTTACATTCTAACCATTGTATCAGTCCAAAATACTTTAATCAAGGTTGACCTAATAGTTATTTTGTAAATCCTTTAATCAAGGTGACATTCTAATGGAATGTTCTAAAGTACTATAACTAGGACATTCCTATTAGGGTGATTAAATCCTTTAACATGGTCACATTTAATAATGTTTTGTATATCCTTTAACAAGGGTGGTTCTAAATTGAGCTCACTTCAAAAGAGTGAAAAAATGGTAGCATGTTACTTGGTGGTTTTTCCCAAATTGGGTTTCCACATTAAATCTTGGTGTCAAAGTATTATTATCATGCGTGAATGTTATTATTTTTCTTTCTATATTTAATAGTATTTTATTTATTGGTAGTTAACACATATAGAGATAGAGAGCTAAGATATTCCATGAAATGTTAAATTGCTGATGATATGTGATAGAGACTGAGTGGGTATCTGAGTTTGTTTAAGTTGTTTAAAGTGTTTAAAAGATGAATTGGTACATCTGGACCTGAGGATAACTGATTCACCCCCTCTTAGTTATTTTAAATCATTATAAAAATTGGTATTAGAGCATTGGTTCTTATTAGGAAAGTTGTAAGGCAATCAAGTCAAAGATCAAGATGTATAAGAGAGAGATACCTATGTTGAATAAGGTGAACTTCCGAGCATGGAAATGGATGATGAGATTGCATTTATCTGGTATTAAGGATTCCAAATCCTACTACTTGGACAATGAATACATTGAGGTTCGTAGAACTATGAAAATTGAGCAAAAGAAAAAGAAGCATAAACATGACCAAATGATGATTGAACTTTCAATAACCCTTAGTTATGCAAAATTTTATGATGTGAAGGAATGCACTATTGCTAAGAAAATGTGGGACAAATTGGAAAAAATACATGGTGGAGACAAGAATGTGCTAAGAGTTAAGGAAAAAAGATTAAGAGGTAAATCTTATGACATTAGAATGCACAAAGGTGGGAATATTGCACAATATTATAGCCAAATCAAAGAAGTGATGAATACTATTAGAGGAGTTGAAGGAAATATAACTAGTGAGACTGTGATAAGTAAGGTATTGAGGGCTTTACTTCTTATCTATGCAATTAGAGTATCTTTAATTCAAGAACTGATATGTACACCTAGTAATGATCTAACTTTGGATAGTTTGATTGGTAGAATTATTGCATTTGAATTATCAAATTTTGATAATTACTCCCTACTAGTGTTGAATATAAATTCAAAACTCAACTAACTTTTGAAGGATCTAAGAAAAGGAAGAAAAACATGTAGTAAGTAACAGTGGATATGATGATGATCTTGATGAAATTGAATCACTATTGGCAAGAATTCTTCTTAGAGGAAAAGGAAAATACAAAGGTAAATTTCCTATTATCAGTTTTACACATAAAAAAGTTGGTCATATTGCAGCTAGATGCCCTGACAAAGATGACAAAGATAAAAGGAAATATTTCAAGTATAAAGGAAGGAGATATGATAGAAGCAAAAGAGACAAAAGGAATATAAAGAAAAAGGCAAGAAATATTTCTATATTATTAAAGAGGATGGTTCTGATAGTAATTCTGGTGATCATGATGAAGAAGTTGTTTATATTGCAATGAAAGCTGATTTTGACGAAGATAAGAAAACTATATTGATCTCACATGTGAGTAAGAGTGATAGATGGATATTTTATAGTTGTTGCTCACATCATATGGTTGATGATACAAGTAAGTTTGATAAGCTAGAACATTATAATGAAAGTAGTGTTAAGTTTGGTAATGATGCCCAATGTTATGTGAAAGGTAAAGGATCAATCAAGCTAAATGGAAAGATCAAGTGTGATAATGCATATTGGGTTGATGGCTTGTAGTATAATTTGTTGAGTGTTACATAGTTGATAAGTACAGGTTACAATGTTTATTTCTAGAACAAGAAGGCTAAGATTTATGATGCTACCAGTGAACTAGGTTGAGGTGGAGAGCAAATAAGAGGAAACTTCTTCTATCTAGACCTATATGAATATACTTTTCTATTTGCACAATGTGAAGATGTTTGGTTATGATATAAGAGGCTATGTCATGTGAACTTTGATAACTTGATAAGAATAAGTAAAAGGGAAAGAGTTAAAGGGTTAAAAAGACTAAGAAAACCTAATAAAGTTACATGTGAACAATGTCAAATGGGTAAAATCACAAAATCTAGTTTCAAGAGAAAGACTATTCTTCTGATGAGATTTTGGAGTTGGTTTATACTTACTTATGTGGTCCTATTGGAATACAGAGTTATTATGGTGATAAATACTTTATTCTATTTTTTGATGACTTTTCAAGAATGATGACTGTGATGTTTCTTAAGGAAAAATATGACGCATTTCAAATGTCTAAGTGGTACATTGCTAGAGTTGAGAAGGAAACATGAAAGAGTCTGAAATGTTTGAGATCAAACATAGGTACACAGTCTAGTTTCGAGAGAAAGAATATTCTTCTAATGATATTTTGGAGTTGGTTCATATTGACTTATGTGGTCCTATTGAAATATATATTTATTGGGTAAAAGTACAAAGTTGTGTCACCTTTCACGTTGACTTATCAGAATGATTAAATATGAGTATTTCTATCTGAAATTCATTTTTTTAAACATATGATCTAGATAAATTCATTCTAGCTAAGTTATATATGGTCTCACACTTTTCCAATTGAAAATGTCTATTAAATGCATGTTTTATAATATTTTGTATCCAATTACTAAAGAAATAAAATTATTTCAAAAAAGTGGCATTTCAATAACTCTTACTATTTCTTATGCTATTTTTTTAATAACATATAAACACCATTTTATAGAGCTTAGAGTCAAGAATATTTTGATGTAGAGTTTCTAGTGTTTTAATTAGATATAGTATATTATAATTAAAAAACTCCACAACCACATATTTTAACACTCGAAAAGATGTTAGTTTTGAGAAAGAAAAAAATATTAAATCATATTAAAAAATCTAAAAATTATATAATGTTCTAGAGGAGAGAGCCATCTTCTAGAATTTATAATTTTTCTCCTGCTTAGAATAGATTTGTTTTGAAAAATGTGGTGGGAGATGAAAACTATCGATTTCAAGTGAGTTGAAATTTCAATCCATATAAAAGAGAAAATATAGGTCTAAAGCTGATTTTTATTTTTGATTGTTCAAGATATATATGTTATCCATAACATAGTCTAAGATCAAAGGGAAATAAGTTTATTTCCATAAAGTTTTGTGGTGGGAACTAGACCCCTAATTTCCAACATTTTTAACACCTAAAATATTATTTATAAAAATTAGGAAAATATATCAATTCTTATTCCAAATAATGATTAAAATTATAATCCTAAAATTCATCCATTTCTACACATTTCATTAGTTTACTTCATTTCCAAATTCAAAATAATAATACCAATTTTATGTGATTAAAGGTGAACAATTATACTTTTGTTAGCCTTTTCCTTTACAAAAGGGTGACATAGGTTTGTGCTTTTACCCTATTATGGTGATAAATACTTTATGTTGTTTGTTGATGAGTTTCCAAGAATGATGGCTGTGATGTTTCTTAAAAAAAAAAATGATGCATTTCAAATGTTTAAGTGGTACCTTGATAGAGTTGGGAAGAAAACAAGAAAGGGTTTGAAATCTTTGAGATCAAACAGAGGTGGTGAATTCATTTATGATGAGTTCAACCTATTTTGCAATGACAAAGGAATCAAGAGGCAAATCAGTACACCAATAACACCACCACATAATGGTATAGTTGAGCGAATGAATGGATCAATTATGTATTGTGCAAGAAAACTAATGATAGAAAAGGATGTTTCACAAAAATATTGGGGAAAGGGTGTAATAATCATAGTTTACACTCTGAACTAAGTTCAAGTGAAGAAAGGAACAAAAAAAAAACACCTTTTGAACTTTGGTATGGATATGCACTAAATGCAAATTATTTTAAAGTCTTTGGAAGAAAATTTTATATATTGAAAGATGTGAGAAAAGGTAAAATTGATGCCAAAAGTGATGAAGGCATATTTCTAGGTTATTACACTACGAGAAAAGCTCACAAGTGTTTAAATTATAACACTAAAATAATTGTGGAAAGTGCAAATGTTAGAGTTGATGAATTTGTAGAGAAAAATGAAGAAGAATGTAAGAAAGAACTTGAAGATTATAGAAAGTTTGTCTATGTATATGAAGGTAAACCTAGAACCTTACCTAAACCAGAAAAAGTGGCTGATGAACATCAACAACTAGACACTACCGAGGTTACGTAGAAGAGTTCTGTTGAGCATCAAGCTATAGGAGCTGAGTCACAGACTATGATTGTCGAACAACATACAAAGGAAGACAAATTACATCCATAGACAATAAAAGATGTTGAACATGTAGAATCTAGTGAAAAAAAAGAAAGGAAACAAGATCTGAACCTATATTGCCAAAGTATGTAAGGAGAAATCATGCACTAGAACAAATCATTGGCGATAAATATTCAGGAGTCATGACAAGAAGAAGATTGAAGAATGACACATGCCTGTTATATGAATTTGAAGCTAAATATGTTAAAGATTCTTTGGAGAATGAATATTGGATCAAGGTAATGAATGAAGAAATTGAGAAGATTGAGAAGATCAAAACATGCACATTGGTACTGAGACTTAAAGATAAAAATGTGGCTGGAAATAAGTGGGTGTTCAATAAAAAGATGAATGAGAAAGGTAAAGTCACAAGGAACAAGGCAAGAGTAGATTGTAAGGGATATGTACAAGAGGACATGGTTGAATATGGTGAAATTTTTTCTTCACTTCCAAGGTTAGAAGGAGTGAGAACTTTTCTTACATATGTTTCTTACAAAGAATTTAAAATGTACAAGATGGATGTAAAATATGCATTTTTTAATGGAATACTAGAGGACAAAATCTACTTTGAACAACTTGAAGGATTTTTTGATTCAAACAAAAATAATATGGTATGTAAATTACACAAATATTTATATATGGTTTGAAACAAGCCCCTAGAGCATGGTATGAAAGGTTACACAATTACTTGGCGAAGATTGGTTTTGAAAGAACTAATTACAATAGCAATTTGTATCTAAAATGTGAAAGTTGAAAACAAGATATTGCTAGCTGAAATTTTTGTTGATGACATAATATTTGGAGGAAAGGATTCATTGTGCAAGTCATTTGCTGATCAAATGAAAAAGAAGTTTGAAATGTCAATGTTTAGAGAGATTAAAGTCTTTGTTGGTTTTGCAAGTTTATCAGATGAACAAAGGTATTTTTATTACTCAATTAAAGTATGCACAAGAAATCTTGAAGACTTTTGGTATGGAAGACTCAAGACCACTTGGAACTCCAATAATGTCTGGACATAAATTATCAAAGAATGATGATTCTACTGAGGTGAATCCAACATTGTATAGGTCAATGATTTGGAAACTAAAATATGTTGTACATAGCAGACATGACATTGCATTAGCTGTCAAAATTGTTTTTAGATTCTTAGCGAATCCCAGAGAAAATCATATGATGGCAGTAAAGAGAATACTGAGATACTTGAAAGGAATAAAAGACCATGCCTATAGTACAAGAGAAGTGACAAATTTGAACTAAAATTTTACACAGATGTTGATTGGGAAGGAAGACAAATTTGAACTAAATTTTTACACAGATGTTGACTAGGAAGGAAATGTTGATGATAGGAAAAACACAAGTGGAGGAGCATTCTTCTTGGGTAGAAGATTAATTTCATGGACAAGAAAGAATACAAATTACATTTCATAATCTACAATTGAATATGTTGCTACAATAGTGAATTGTTCAAACATTGTATGGATCAAGCAATTTTTGAAAGAAATGAAAGAAGAGATCACTAAACCTATTGCGATTTATTATGATAACATGAGTGCTATAAACATATCAAAGAACCCTATGATGTATACAAAGATTAAGGATATTGAGATCAAGTATCATTAATTGAGAGGGCTGGTAAAAGAGAAAGAAGTGAGAGTGGAATATTTGAACACAAAGGAACACTTAGCTAACATATTCATTAAGACGCTACCTAAGGATAATTTTGAGTATCTAAGAGGCAAATTAGGGGTCATTCCCCTACCTAAAGAAAACTAAGAAGAGATGTTGCATTGCATCAATCTGTAAGAATCAGAATATTATGAATATTGATGCAAGAGGTCACACTTTAGGAGATGCCTAAAGGTGTGTAATGGAAGACACTTAACTATGCATAGAAAAATCTATAAGGAGTTTATGAAGAAATGATATTATAGTACTAGTTAGAGTAGTGACGTGAAGATGATGTGTGTATGGTATGTCTTTGACATTGTTATTAAGGAGGGAGATAATGTATGACCTTATCAAGAGGGAGATAATGCATTATCAAGTTACCATACAAAGCCAAAAACAAATAGGAAGAATGTATGAGTTATCAAATAATGAGGGAAAACATTTATGAAAAAAATACATAAAGCGGGAGAGATTATCATGATTAATTTATAGTAAAAATAGAAATGATTATTTTCAAGATGTTGATATATATTGAGGTTTCTATACAGAGGACTATGTATTGAATTAATAGAGGGAGTATCATGAGATTGATTGAATGAGAATACGAATGAAACTAAGAAAGAAAGAAGAAAAACACAGAGGGAGTAGAGAGTAAAATATTGAAGCTATTGGATTGCAAGGTAACTAGTTAAGTTTAACTTGTATTGCCATCAATGCTAGAGAGGGAGATTGTTTGGAAACTACAATTGGAGCATTTATTATTTTGTCATTGATGTCAAACCTATTGGTAAGACAATGTGTCAAACCTAATGGAGAGATATTTAATAAAAATATAGAGTGCCATATCATTTGATTGATGATGAGGATATGAAAAGAAGAGATCATGAGATGATCTAGTGAAAGGTTGAATTGAGATGTGTTAAGTATAATGGACATATAATGGGCATTTGATAAGTTAGTCCTTGACAAGATAATGTGTTGTTCAATCAATACATGAAGTGTAGAAAATAATTGGATGAAGCTAAGAGTTGAAAGAAGTCAAAAGAATAATCTTGACTGAGTATCAGTGTTGCATGGCCAATGAAGGATCTGAAGTAGAAGATTTAGCAACTTATTAGAAGTTGAGAATAATGGTTCATGTTGAGTGCTAGTTATTGCTGAACAAATGTATGAAGAAGTGTAGTTGCAATTGAGCATAGTAATGGCTAAGAAAACATGTTGATACTGAGTGAGAAAGTATAATGTGTGCCGAGTTATACAACAATAACCAAATTGAAGAACACATTGATTGTCGAGTGACAACAAAAGTTAAAGTTTGAGAAATAAACAATTTTGAGGCCGACACAGTTAGAATTTATAATTAGTCAAAGTTCATGGAAGATAAGGATTGATGAGTTGGAATATTTAATGCATGAAGAGAGTTTATTACATGATAAAAGGAAATGATTTAATTAGAAGTTTCTAGAAGAAGGAGAACAAAAAGATGAAAGTATACAATGAATTTGACCTAACCCTAAGATAAACGGTGATGTTTAAGCAGAAAAATATCAAAATTACCTATTTAAGGAGGCATAACGAATGAGTTACATGGTTGGTTCCTTATTGATTGACAATCTTAAGGAGAAGCTATGAAAAAGAGAGCAACTTCGTGTAACATGGAAACAACCTCCAAGTGTGGGACTTACACTCTAAGGTTGAAACTTTGGAGAAGGTCAAATTCCTTACAATCATGATGTATCTCAATTACCACTTTGAGTGGACATGGAGAAGGATTGCATAAAAAAAAATGTTGAAATGAAAGGGGGTGATATACTAGATTGAATTGAACTATGGTTGCTACCTCTTCCTATAGCTGCACTAAACATTAATGAAATATTGAAATACACAGATCTCAACTCTATTATACCTTCCAAGAGTGCATATTAAAATAAAAACTAATGAAATGTTGAAAGGAAACAAGTTCACAATACAATATTCAATAGCAGGTTAAACACAACATACAACTTGAAATAGCACAAAAAATAAAAATCCATAAAGGCAATAGACTACACAAAATATCAAAATAGAAAGGTAAAAATAGGATATTTCATTAATGGTAGGCAAAGGAATATGGTTGTAGAGCATGAATGTTGTATAAAATGAAAAATAGAGAAGAGCCTAGAAAATATTTACAAGATTTCTTTTTAAAGAGTTCAAGCATAACTTAAATGTAACTTTGAAGTTCAAACTCCAATCACGATGGAGTTAGATTAGAGATGAGAAATTAAGAAATATGAGAAGAAATCTGATCATGTATGGAACTTACTCATGGAAGTGATGGGAAAGATCCAAATAAATGCATCCAACAAATAAAAGGATAAATCCAATAGATTTGATCCTTACAAGTAATAAAGAGGCATGCAGATATATTGGCATCACATAAAAAGATCCCAAAAGTCGTTCAACAATAAAGAACTAGTCTTGGAACTGTGTTATGGACACAAGCAATCAGATTATGCCATTGTCATAAATGATGAAAGTGATAAAATAGAGAAATAAACTACACCACACACACCTATAAATGTGCCTAGAAAAAAGATGAAACATTGATGAAGATATTTCATTTTGAAATGGATGATCGAGATGCTAAAAAAATCTCCCAATGAATGATTAAAACACAATCATTGATGGAGAAACTTTAAAATATATCTAACAATTGGCACATTTCCCAATGAACGGTGGAAGAAACAAAAAAAAACAATACACTATTTTGTAGGCTGCCAAAATGACTCTTGTGAAACAACGAAATGGGTTAACATGAAGGTTAACCTTCCACCACTACCAAGACCACTTGGTAAACCATAGTTGGAACACTCTAGTAAGAACCCCAAAGCAAAAAATCGAGCCGCTCTGTGAAAGAACACTAAGACAAAACTTCACTATTTCACAAGAGGGAATAAAGGGTCCCTTGCAAAATAGCAATACACAAACAACATGAAATGTTAACTGTAACTTTTGACATGTTAACCCACTACAAAGAATTCAACCCATTGAGTATCTCTTAGACCAGTTGCCTTTGATGGGTTGAACGGGGGCAAAAATGGTCAACGATAACATCAAATGTTGATTTTTGTTATCCAATATGATTATAAAATTTTATGTTTCTATTGTTGTTATTTTTGGAGCTTGATTTGTTTATGTTTCAGTCATATTTATTATTGTTGATTGGTTTTAGTCATATATATTATTGTCTATCATTTCCTCAATTTCATTCTCAAAGCCATATGGCTTAGAAGAAGAAAAAGTACACAAATATACATATATAGACATGTATAATGTAGAGACATCTATAGAAATATGTAACATTCCTCTAAGTTTAATTGCTAATGAAATGTTAGATTGGAAAGACTTGCATTGTACTAATGTTTTAAGATCTTTAAGATTTGACAAGGAGTGCAATAATTTTATCTTGAAAGGGTTCTCACCACATATTTCTTTATTAATGTAAATCTACACTTATGCCCTTTTGGATAAAAATTTAAGTTATTTGTACTTCACTATTTAAGATTAGTCTCTGAAGTTATTTTTGCATAACTTTATTTGTTACAATAATTTAAAAAATCAGCAGCATCGAAGTGCTTATGGATTTATATATGTCTATAAAAAATCTTGACCTTTAAGACAAGATGATATGTGATTTGTAGTAAATTAAAAATTTATTTTGGTTATCTAAACTTATCATAAGTCTAGTGACAATATCAAAATAATACATAGTCTCATGTTTGACAGTGGGACATGTAGTTGAGGTAGAGTGCTTATCATTTTTACTATGGTCTTTAAGAGGCGATACATAATATTTTCTCAAAGATTTATTATTAAAATCTCAAGATGAAGTATTATTAGAAAGCATGAAGAAATGAATAATATTTACAAATGAATGACCATGAGAAGTGGAAATATTTGTGTCATTATGTAAGCATATTGTAGGTTGATTATTAAAGAGTTCAATAAAATCACAAGAAAGTTCAATTGATATAGTTTTTCTATATTAGTTTCTCATTGATTTTTTTCTCTTAATGTATGTATTGCAAAAATACCATCATGACTATTAACATAGTCTAAGAAAAAAATATTCAACATTTTAAAGTGGGTATTGTATCCCTATTAAATGCTCCAACAAAAATGAGTTTGGCTATAACTATTAAGAGAAGTCCAAAAAATTAAGAGACGCCCATAAAAAAGTTACCACATTTGAAACACTATCATTTATTACTTGTAAATTATTATTATCTATTAAAAATTTGGTCTTGCAAAGAAGGTGAATTATATTGATAAAAATATTATTGAATTCTTTATTAGACAAATACTTGAGAATTGTCATCGTTTAGTGTAATAATAATATTGGAAAACATGATTACTAATAATATTTTTTTTGGAAAACATGATCCTTAAATGCATCAACAAAATCTTGAACTTGGGCACTAAATGTAAGGTAAGTGATAAAAACTACTAGGTTAAGGACCATGTACTTCATTAGATATATCATGAGTAGGTAAAGTCTTCAAAGAAAAGAAACACTACTAGTCATAGAAATAAAAAGATAGTAAAAAGTATTAGACTCATGAAAATAACACTATCTAATCATAGAAGTGTAATTAATACAACACTCATGAATGAGTTCAGTGAAAGAATTAAAAAAAAAACAAAAAACAAGTATGAGTTCCATTAGGGATGAAAAGACACAAGCACATATATAGACATTTAAAACATCTATGAAATATACACCATAATGTTGGCCTTCAAATGTTAGAATTTTTATTTTTAAACCTAGAGATACAAACACACTTGTGATCTAATCCAAAGAACTAAATTATAAATGTATTGTAATTTACGACACACAATTTGATAAACCAGTTTAAAAAAATTACAAACTTAATAGATTTAGTTTATTGGGTTTGTAAGTGTAATAAATAAATATTTTATAAATCAATTGCATGCTATTATCATACATTATAAAATATTAGTCCTAAAATAACATAATTATTTTTTTAATTGAAAGAAAACTCAATTATATTACAAAAATGAATAGTAGTCAGTACAAGATAAGAAAAGGAAGAGATATTAGATCATTAGACTAACACATAGATTGAACACACGCACTCACGCGCGCGCGCGCACACACACAAAGGTTTTCAGCTATTGCTGAAGTATAAGCTATATCTCAAGATTTTGGTTTTCAATGATCTTTCCCATCTTTTAAGCCTCCATCTCTAGGATCTTGACTCTTAAGTGGTTAGACTTATACTAAGGGAAAAAAGCTCTAATACCAATTGTTGGAAGTCTATTGGGAAAGTGAGATACTAAGAGGGGGAGTGGGGGGCGGGGGGGGTGAATCAGGATCTATAAAACTTTTAACCTTCTTTAGCAATTATCAAACTAAAAATTTTCACTGCTAACCTTTATCACATGAATATCACAAATCAAATAAACATGTATTGCAATGATGTAACATATCTAATCTACTGATCATAACCATTAATATAAAAGTAAATGATCAACACATAACAAAAATATTTGGTTACTTAGAAACCCTCCAAGGTGAAGGTAAAACTAGGGTGGGGATAAGACCCACAAATCTTCACTACTGCAGTAATAAAATTCAGCTTTTAGGGCTACAATTTTGATCACTTCTGCAGATCTACCCTATAAGGGGTCTACTCTACTAAGAGCTTACAAGACTTATTCAGTCTATCTTGATTAAAGTGTTGGAATTAATAAGTGGGAAGACTTACTTTTGGAGGGGGGGGGTGTGAATCAAAAGTAACTAAATTTAACCGTTTTAAATTCTCTTAACTAAAACCATTCACATGCATTCAATCTATCTACTGAATTTGAAAGTAAAAACATGCATGAAAATAGAAAAAACACAAATTTGGTAACCCAAAAACCCTCCAAAATGAGAAGGTAAAACTGGGGTGGGGATGACATCCACAAAATTGTTGAAAATATTCAGGACAAGGTAGGTTACTGAGAGGGGAGGGGTGAATCAGTAACTTATAAAACTTTTAAACAATTCAACATTTTTCCCATTCATCATTCATTCATCTAATCTACTGCATAACTGAAGGAACAAAAATTTATTGCACATGTACACAGAGATTTGGTGACCCAGAAACCTTCCAACTAGAAAGTAAAACTGGGGTGGGGATGATACCCACAAAACTTCAATATTGCAGTATAAAGTTGGCATGTTAAGGCTTACAATGGTCACTTCTGGTAATTTTCCCTATTAGGAGCAAGTAGGACTGCTAGATCCACCTTGTTAGAGGATTTACAAACATACAATGAAGTATGCACTCTATTAGGAGATTTACAAAAAGACTGTTAGGTCCACCCGATTAAAGGATTTATAAACTGATTCACCTATTAGGATGAAGCAGTGGATCTACTTACAACTGTTTACTGATAAGATCCTTATTGCATTGATCACCTGATGTGATAGGTATAACTTTTTTGCTCCTATGTTGAGCTTGCTGTGTTCGATTTTATTCTGCTGCTGATTTGCTTTTACTTTTCTCAAAATACCTTCTTCATATGCAAAAATTACCCCCTTTTTTTTACACCATACCATTTAAAAAATGATATCATACATTACATATATACCATTTCAATATTTACAACTACAAGGTCGGCCAAAACACAAGTGTACAGAACATTACTGAGTCGACCAGATAGTAGAAAACTCGAGTTCCTCAAGCTGACTCGGTGACCTTCTGATACTCGGCATCCACTATATTACTCGACATCATCATGTACTCGATAGAAGTAGAGGCTCGATTCATACTAGCCACACAATATTGCTTGGAACTCGGTAACCATTGGTGACTCGGTAGATATAGTGTCACTCGGTAAAAACTAACTTCTTCGTTTACCTTGCTGTGCTCGGTGAACACTAAGTCCTTTGTTTACCTTCCTGTGCTCAGTGAACACTGAGTTCTTCATTTACCTTCCTTTGCTTGGTGAACACTAAGTTCTTCATTTACTTTCCTTTGCTCTATGAACACCGAGTTCTTCATTTACCTTCCTTTGCTCGGTGAACACTGAGTTCTTCATTTACCTTCCTTTGCTCGGTGAACACTGAGTTTTTCATTTACCTTCCTTTGCTCGGTGAACAATGAGTTCTTCATTTACCTTCCTTTGCTCAGTGAACACTGCGTTCTTCATTTACCTTCCTTTTCTCAATGAACACTACTGAACTGCCCATTCACTCGGTATCCTTTGTAATGCTTGGTAAGAACTGTTTACCTGCTGAACTTATAAGGTAGCCACTGAATGCTTGGTATATACTGTAGACTAATTGATGAGCTCAGTAAGCATTTAGAATTGAATAAGTGTTTGCACTAATGACAAATATATCATAATTCCAACACAAAATATCATTGCAACAATGTGTAACTGTTCAAGGTTACAAAGTTTGACCACTTCCAATGCTCTTCCCTGTGAAAGGCCTATCCTGTTAAAGACTTTACACCCTGTTAAAAGTGACCTAGTTAAAGGATTTCACTACCCTACTAAAAGTAGGCCTATTTAAAGGACTTCGGTACATTCACTTGGAATGCCACCCTATTAGAGGATTTACAAATGGCTACTAGACCAACCTAAGTCCATAGGATTTCCATTATCTAATACAATAGCTAGAGAGTATTAGAAAGTATTTGACTTAATTATTTGCAATCTCCAATTATTGATTCCAGATCCTTGTTTTGCTCTGACTGACCTGATCCTTGCTTGATCTGATATGTCACTCTTCAGTATCTTGATACTCTATTCTTGATCAACTAAATGCTGCAATGCTACTCTGTTCCTCTAAGTCTTTTCACACTTCTCTTTGAATTTTGCTATAGTTCACCCGTATACTTCATTCATCCATGCATATAATGGGGTTTCTTCCTCCTTTTAAAGATTTCAAAGACTTAGGGTTAGGTATGAATCTACTATCCATATTAAATCTTTATTTCCCACTCAATTCATGCACTTTTCTTATTGGTTGCATGCCTTTTCCATTTTTCTTATTAGCTACATGCCTTCTCCATTTTTCTTATTGGCTGCATGCATATTGCATAGGTAATGTAAAAGATTTGTTCTTATCTTTAATATCCTTTGAAATTCATCTATGTTAGCTCAGAAAATGGTTTACATAGGAGTTAGTGCATTTACAAACAATTATGTCCAATTTGTGTTACTCGACACTTGTTACCTTTGATGCTAAGCTCATATAGAAAAATTGGCTCACTCGGCTCCTATAGTAATTTTATTTCACTTGGCTTGTACAGTGACTCGACACTTATACTTTTTTTGACACTTGATCTTCACTCGACACTTGAAGATTGCTCGACACTTGAAGTTCACTCAGTACCTATTGTAATTCTGTCTGGCTTGGCACACATTGTAGCTTGGCATCAACTATTTACTTGGCATCTATACATATTTTTCTCAGCATGTGTTACTAGCTTAGCATGAACTTAGTAAACATCTTAAGTGTGTTGACACAAAATAGTCAAAACCAATCTTAGATTCAACAATCTCCCCCTTTGACATGAGTGTCAAAAACACTTAGCAGTATATCAAAGTCTAATCTCCTCGAGTATAATATGCATACCGTTTGGCATATATACAAAAATTCAAAACTTCTCAAAATTTTGTGAAAACTATATATATATACCTCAAAAGTTTTGTAACTCCCCCTAAGCTGATGTGCCATTTCTATTCCTGTAACCAAAAGTCTGTGTTATATGTGTCATGTTGAGTACGCTGTTTCTACTTCCTGTACTGTATCTTCCATTCTTATTGACAACTCCCCCAAAACATTATATCTCCCTTTTAATTATTTCTCCCCCTTAACTATATCTCCCCCTTTTTGATACTTATGTCATATGGTTCTAAGGGTTAAGACCATATTTTTCCAAAAATGTTTTATTGACCTCCATAATCATCTTGAGAGATGCATCCCAATTATTCAAAGCAATTTCCAATGATTTATGTTGGATTGCTATCTCTGTTGCAAGATGAAAAAGTCCTTCCAAAGTAAAAAGATTTGGGTCTTTCTTTAGTACATTCTCAGCATAGGCTTGTTCTTTATGGAGTACTTCCAAATGTGGGGTTATGGAAGACTGTATTTGCATTAATTTGGCCTTAATATTGGCCTCTTCAGCTGCCAACATAGCTAATTCTTTCTATGTGTGAAGCGTTTGAAGAAAATGCTTCTCACTCTGAGCTGGATCTTTTGGTAATTGTGTGCTAGAAATCTTCAAATTTTTCTCCAAGCTCATTATTTCTTTGGCTTGTCTCCTATGTGAAAGATGAGAAATCACACAACTTTTTGTACAATGAGAATACATTCTCAAGTACTTTTTGCACTTTTTCAATCTTTTTTGCCAATTCAACTTGTGATAGTGCTATTTCACTTGATATCTTTTCATTTACTTTCATTTGAAATTTCTTCTCTAACAATTCCAATAATTTGACATTGGTTTCAAGGTCCTCATTCTATACTTGGTCCACAATGTTGGATAATTGCTCCATTATGGGCTGAGTTTCATCAGACACTTGCAAGCTAAAGGCATCAAGAAATATGTCTTTGATCTCCACTAATGCTTGCTTCTTCCTATACTCATTTATGAGTATCTCTTGTCTTTTCCTCTTTTCTAGTGCTACTTGCACTTCATATATCTGTTGCAGGTTCATGGTCCTTGAGTCATAGCTTGGTATGACCATTTCTTCATCTAATGTAGGGTTTACATAGGAGTTTGTTGCAATTACAAATAATTATGTCTAGTCTGTGTTATTCGACACTTGTTACCTCTAATTCTCGGCTCATATAGAAAAACTGGCTCACTCAACTCCTATATTAATTCTATTTCACTCGATTTCTACAATGACTTGGCACCTATACTTTGCTCGACACTTGATCTTCACTCAACACCTGAAGATTGCTTGGCATCTAAAGTTCACTTGACACCTACTGTAATTATGTTTGGCTTGGCACACATTGTAGCTCAGCATTAATTATTTACTTGAAATCTATACATATTTTGCTCGGCTTGTGTTACTAGCTTGGCATGAACTTAGTAAACATCTGAAGTGTGTTGAAACGAAATAGTCAAAACCAATATTAGATTCAACAAAAAGGATTTAAAACTTACAAAAAAGTAAGCACACATGTTTGAAGATTTACATAGGTATATTAGGACCACTCTATTAAGAGATTTACCTAGATTCACTATGCTAAAAATGCATCAGTACATGATCCTTCAGTTAGCACTACAATGCTTGATTACAAATCTCCTCTTTCCACTTTCAGATCCTTCTCTATTCTAATATAATTTTTTTTTGCATTTCATTTCTCTACTTGGTCACTTTACCTTGCTTTACCTTCAAACTCTTTTTAGGGTTGCAAAATTTTCTTCTTGCGCATACACTCTACATATTGCAATTAGGGTTTGGATCCTCCTTATATAACCAACTAGATAAGGTTTTAGATCAAGATCAATGATCCATATTTCTCCCTTTCACCACTTAATGCTTCCATTTTTCTAATTGGTAAAACACCTCACATAGGAATTAATGATCCAACTCATAACACATAATCAAATCCTTAAGTTACTCCTTGATCATTAAATCATGCAATAAGTTAGTTAAAAATTATTTACCATATTTTTTGTGCAATTCCAATCTCACATATCAAAACTGATTCACTTGGCAAATGAACACTCTGACACTCGATCATGACTAGTTCTTCATGTTGTCCCTCAGCTTCTGAATGCTTAGTATTCACTCTATAACTTGACATGAACTAACTTTGTGTTTCTTGCCACAAATTGACTTTTGTCTTACTCAACATGTATAGGAACACTCAGTGACCATAGAATTGCTTGGCAAAAATAATTGCTTGGCCTAAGTAGGATGGCTTGGTTGCAGTGATGATAAACCAAAGTTGCCAAATTAATGAATAAGTATTTGACACTAATAGACAACAAACTATAGGGATCAACAATCTCCCCCTTTGACATTAGTGGCAGAAACACTTTGTTACGATTCAACGTTACATCCCAAAAATAAAAATAGTGCTCCCCCTTTGACTATCACTCAATCTTCATACAAAATTCAAAATGTACCCTATATATTCATGACATTTACATTGATAAAATGTTCAAAGTATAATACCTGTACTCATATCCCCATCATGATAGATTTCCCCCATACAAATGTATTCCCCCTTGTTTTTGTCACTTATGGCTATTGGGGTGCAAGGGTCAAACCATACTTATCCAAAAATTGTTTGTGAAGTTGGATTATCATGGTTAGTGCATGATCTTAACCATTCTTGACTTATTCTAACAATTAAATCTTGAGTGCTAATGTAGCATCTATATCAATTAAACTATTGACTGTTGAGAGACTTGGGTCTCTTTGTGCTACCTCGTTGGCTATTATAAGCTCTCTCTACATAACCTTCAAATGAGCTAACAAAATTGTTTGAATAGAGACAAGATTAGACTTGATTCTTGCATAATTGGCCACTAGCTTGGATAATCTACCTTAGGAAACTATTAATTTATTGAAATAATTTAAACTGGAACTTGGGTCCATGTTTAATGAATGTGCCAATGCTCTTAAATCTACTTATTTATGATCAACTTAATCTTGATTTTCTGTTGTAACTGATTCAATATCACACAACATTTTGTACAAAGAAAGAATGTTCTTTACAACATCTTCTATAGTATTCATAATACTTGACAAATGTACATGCCTTTTTCAATTGCAATGGAGATGTTTTAATGAATTTCTTTTCAAAATTTTTGGAACTCCACTCTATTAGCTTTTCATTTACATCCACATCATCTCTACCCCCGTTATTTGGTCGGATGTGGTGCAGTAAAATAATAGGCCCTTATTGATCTTCTCAACAATATGAACTAATTGAGCTATTATAGGAGCACTCTCATCAAGATTTTCTATATCAAATGCTTCAACAAATTTTTTCTTAATCTCCTGTAGCACTTGTCTTTGTTGTAGCTCTCTCCTCATTTCTTCTTGCTTAGTTTTTCTCACCAATAAATCTTTCCAAATATGCATCTGTTCAAATATCAAATTGTTAGTGTCATATTTTGAGATGACAATGACCTCATCTAAGGTTACTGGTTTTCTAGGTTACCTTGCTTTCTTCTTCAACAATTTCAACTTTGGAGTGTTGTTGTGTTAGGATTAACCTCAGATAGAAATAAGAGTTACATGCAAATATAACCAATATTAGAAAATAGTAGATCGCACATAAGAGAACATAAGACACCAAGATTTAACATGGTTCACCCAATCCCTAGGCTATGTCCACCAACAAGAAGTCCAACATTATTATGATCCAGCGGTTACAACCTGATTACAATCTGGAATCCCTTAAAACTCAATACCACCACAAGAACTAATTTTCAAATCACACATTATGAAAATCCCTTACCCTAAGCCTTTTTATACAAGCTTTTTGCTGCTTACAAAATTAGGGCTATAATAATAGAACAATAGTAGCTGATGCCTTTTACAATATCTGACCCCAAAAAACCCTTGTGGGGGTGTTCCCCCTTGACCTCACCCTGTACTAAAATAGGGAGCACACTAGGACCCCACCAAGGCACTGGTCCAAAATCCTCGTAGAAATAATCTAGAGGGAAACCATGCTGAATAAAACTCTAAGTCTAATTAGGGTCCAAATCACAACAATCTCACACTTGGCGACTGATCAGACTCCACAATAATAACCTCCCACTTAGAGATTGATCATAGCACTACTAAACTTGTAGCTCTCACTAGAATATTAAATCACCCTTGACTCTATTGTTCTTTTAGTTTGTTCAGTCTAGAAGACCAATCAAAGCTAAAGAGGAGTTCAGATTCTCCTGTGTCACTACCTTTGTAAACATATATGCTAGATTGTCATTTGTATGTATCTTCTCTAGCTTTAACTATCCATCATCCAAAATTGATTGAACGAAATGGTACAACAACTATATGTGTTTTGTCTTTGAATGCAGAGCTAAATTCTTTGCAAGATGAATAACACTTTGGCTATCTCTAAAAAAATAATCATCCCTCCATGGGTGTCCCAATTCTTCCATGAAGGAATGAAGCCCTATTATCTCCTTAGCTACCTCTGTAGCATCATCATACTTTGCCTCTGTAGTGGATAAAGCATTAACTTGTTGTAATTGAGAAACCCAACTCACTACTACCCCACCAATAGTAAATACATAACCTGTAGTACTTCACTTGATATCAATATCCCCTACCAAATATGAGTCAACATAGCCCTCTAAATCAGTAGTAGAACCCCCAAAATGTAAACACTTAATGGATATACCTCTCAAATATATTAGAATCCATTTAACTGCATTCCAATGCTCAGTTCTTGGATGACTCATATACTTGCTAACAACTCCCACTACATGTGCAATATCTGGCCTAGTACATACCATAGCATACATTAAGCTTCCTACAACTAAAGCACAGGGTACCTTAGACATCTTGTCCTCCTCTTCTTGTGTCTTGAGACACATCTCCTTAGTCAACTTCAAATGACCAGGTAAAAGTGTGCTGACAACTTTAGCATTCGCCATAGAGAAACATTGCAACACCTTTCCAATATAATCAGCCTGAGATAATGTCAATTTTTAAATTCTTCCTATCCCTATAAATCTTCATACCAAGGATTTGTTTCGCTGCCCCCAAATCCTTCATAGAAAATGCATGTGCTAAATGGCATTTCAACCCCTTAATATGATCCATGTTAGACCTAGCTACAAGCATATCATCAACATATAAATATAAAATAATGTAGCTATCATCATCCAACCTCTTAAAATAGACATAATGATCTGAATGACACCTACTATATCCATACTCATGTATAAACCTGTCAAATTTTGAAAACCATTGCTGAGGTACTTGTTTCAAGCCATATAAACTTTTCTTCAATCTGCACACTATGTTCTCCTTACCTTTGACTTTAAATCCCTCTGGCTATGCATATATATCTCTTCATCCAAATCAACATGAAGGAAGGCTATTTTAACATCAAGTTGCTCCAAATGAAAATCTTTAGTAGCCACAACACTTAAAATAGTGTGGATAGAAGTCATTTTAACAATAGGAGAGAATATCTCATCAAAATCAATGCCCTTTTTCTGTGCAAATTCTTTTATGACTAACTTGGCTTTAAACCTTTTCTTACCTCCATCCTCTTCTTTTAACCTATAAACCCATTTATTTTGTAAAGCCTTTTTACTTGCAGGAAACTTGCATTAATCCCATGTCTTATTTTTTAGCAAAGAGTCCATTTCTTCTTTCATTGTAGACTCCCACTGAATCTTTGTATCCACCTGCACAACTTTATCATAACATTTAGGTTCACTAGCATCAGTAAGTAAAATAGAATACAAAGAAGGAGAAAATATTTCTAGAGGTCTACTGGGCCTTGTTGATCATCTAACATTCATTGATGTGTGTGGTATTTGTTGTTGTGGTTGTTTTAGATCATGAGGAATTGCTCGAACATCAACTTTTGGAGTATCATCTAGCACTACATAATCATCTTCTTTCTTCTCAAGTTGCTGCAACAGATCTTTGTACAACACTTTCTCATTGAATATGACATCCTTACTTCTTACAATCTTACAATTTTCAAAATCCCAAAGCCTATAACCAAATTCATTAATGCCATATCCAACAAATACACATTTCTTTAACTTAGCTTCTAGCTTGGTTCTATTTTCAGAATCTATATGAGCAAATGCTTCACAACCAAAGTTTTTGAGAAAAGAATAACTCACCTTCTTACCAATCCATGCTTCCTTTTGAATACCACAACCTAAAGGAGTAGAGGGACCACTATTAATTAAATATACAACAGTATTAATAGCTTTCACCCACATATCTAAGGGCAACCCTGCATGGAACCTCATGCTTCTTGTACACTCCATTATAGTCCTGTTCATGCATTCAACCACTTCAATTTGCTATGGAGTCCTTAGAATAATTTTTTGTCTATGAATACCATTAGTTGATCAATAATCTTCAAATTCATGATTGAAATACTCACCACCCTTATCAGATTTGAGTAATTTTAATTTCTTTCCAGTCTCATTTTCAACCAAGCATTTCCATTTCTTAAAAGTTTGAAATACATTAGATTTCTGTCTAAGTAAATAAACCCATACTTTTCTAGTTGCATCATCAATAAATGTAACATAATAATGAGATCCACCAAGGGAAGATACTTGGGCCTATCCCCATACATCTGTAAGCACAAGCTCTAATCTCTCACTTCTCTTTTCCTTCCCAGTCTTCAAAAAACTCACTACCTTTTTTTTTCCATATACACAACTTTCACAAAAATCCATATCGACACATTTCAAACCTGTTAAAAATTTCTTTGAATGGAGTACTTTCATACCTTTCTCACTCATGTGCCCAAGTTTGTTGTGCCACAATGCTTTATCAAAATCTACAATAGCTATTTGTTCTCCCTACTCAACTGCAATAATTATTCCTAAACATTCATTTTTCTCTGAAATAATCAAAGTAGAAGGAATAATATAACATGTAAAAAGATGTAAGGTTCCTACTTTCACAACTTTTGCCACTACAAGGGAACCTTTTGAAACCTTTCAATTTTTATCATTAAAAGTAACCACACAACCCTCAACACTGAGTTTCCCTACTAAAATTAAATTCCTGCTCAACCTTGGAACATATCTTACCTCATGTAGTAGCCAATGATTCCCATTCTACAACTTAATTTTAACTTTTCATTTTCCAACAATCTAATAGGGTTCATTATCCCTCAAATAAACAAGCCCAAAATCCCCTTGGGCATAATCAATAAAATAACCTCTATGAGGTGTAGCATGAAAGGAAGCACTAGATTCTAAAACCCATGAATCATCAACTCTTTCTAAAGATAGAAGCAAAGCATCCTCTTCGGATTTTTTACTTACCACATTTGTCTCCTTGTTACCGTCTAGTTTATCTCCTTTATTGTTCTTTCGAGTCCAACAATCTTTCTTCTTATGCCCTATTTTACCACAGTACTAGAAATCTCTCGGTCCTCTGGATTGAGACCTCTTCCCCTTTGAATTTCCTCTTGATTTCCCACAATTTCTTGCAGTTATTTCCTCTCTCAGTCATTTTTCCTCTTCTTTGTGCATTCAAAGAACTTCCTGATGTAGATCCACTTGAGGATTTCCTATGAGTTTCCTCAATCAAAATAACATCGATCACATCATCAAATTTTAGGGTATTAGATCCATAAACAAAATTACTCACAACCATTACCAAGCCATTCCATTTTTCAAGCAAAGAACACAAAATAAAGAGAGCCCTAATATCTTCATCAAAATTAATACCTACAAAAGATAACTGACTAGTAACAGAATTAAACTCATTTAAATGATCTACAATAGATCTACCTTCTACCATTTTCATATTAAATAAACACTTCATGATAAATACCTTATTTGAAGCGAAGGGGTTTTCATACAATTTTGCTAGGGTTTCCATCAAGTCTTCCATCATCTTCACTTTTTTAATGTTAAATGTCACTGATGGTGCCAAGCATAATCAAATGCTTCCAAGTGCCTTTCTATCTAAAATCTCCTAGTCCTCATCTGGCATAGTTCCTTATTTCTTCAATTTTCCTTCAAACAACTTCCATAAATCCTTTTGAGAAAGATAATCTTCCATTTGCATCTTCCATAACTGAAAGTTTTGCCCATTAAAGTTCTCCACCTTTAGCTTACCTTTGTCTGCCATAGCTCCCACTCAACCATGAGGGCTTTTTGTAGAGGATTGCTAAAAAAATGACAACAATTTTGCTAAAAAAAATAAAAAATAACAACCGTTTGGCTCTGATACCACTTATTAGGATTAACCTTAGATAGAAATAATAGTTACATGCATATATAACCAATATCAAAAAATAGTAGATCGCACATAAGAGAACGCAATACACCAAGATTTAACATGGTTCACCTAATCCTTGGGCTACATCCACCAATAGCAAGTCCAATATTATTATGATCGATTGATTACAACCTGATTATAATCCATAATCCCTTACAGCTCAATACCACCGCAAGAACCAATTTTTGAATCACAAATTATGTAAATCCCTAACCCTAAGACTTTTCATGCAAGCTTTTTGCCACTTACAAAATTAGGTCTAGAATAATAGAACAATAGTAGTTGATGCCTTTTACAATATAAGGTCATTTTATGCTTTGGGGGTGCTATCACTTGACCTCGTCTTGGGGGCATTACCCCCAAACCCCCATAGAAATAACTTGGAGGGAAATCACACCAAATAAACCTCTAAGTCTGATTAGGCTCCACATCACAACATGTTGCTCAGTAGTGCTAGCTAAAGTGAGTGTGATGAAACATAAATACCTAGTCTTTGTGGATATCTTTCTCCACTAGCATCCACACTTGCTGAGAATGACTCCTTCTAAGTCATAATAACCTACTGTTCAGGTGTACCACCTTCTTTGGTCTAAGATTTTGTAGAGAGTTCTACACTTGACCTTGTCTTTGTACGTTCTTGTTTCTGACCCTATGCCTCAATCACTATAACACTTTCTTTCTCTATCTCCTTATTTCCCTCTATAAGAGGTCTTGAGACTAGTGGTTGGATCTCACCAGTAGTAGAGTTGTCTACTTGTTCATTGTGCACATCATTCTAACCCTTTGCAGTCTAATCAACCTTAATATGCTTTTCACTTTTGTTCTCTTCAATTGTCGATCCACAATGTTCCTCAACATCTATGACCAAAGTCTTTTTTTCCATTTGTCTCAATCAGTCATTGAATTTAATGGTAGCAATGGGTGTTTTAGTAATTTTTACAGTTACCTATTGCTCTATTCCTTTCTCTCCAATCTTGAGATAGTATTTAATTGGTACTAACACTAGATTGGATGTATCAATCAACATATCTTTGATAGATTTTTGAGCTTGATCTCCTTGTTTTGAATTGGAAGATGATATCTCTTTTAGCTCATTAGAGACTTGAATCACATCAAGTGTTTTACCCTTAATGATGAGTACCTCTATCTATTTTTCCTTGCCCAAGCCATCTTTTGTATAGTCTCTAATTTTTTTTTTGCATCACTATACATATCTTCTGTATTGTCCAACTCACTTTCCTTATCTTCTTTCTTTGATTCTTTTGTAGTTGGTGCTAGCAGTCCAAATGATTTCTTCCATACAAACTTACTTTCTTGGACTACATCCTCAATCTTTTCTCTCAAAATTTTTTAAGCC
Source organism: Cupressus sempervirens (assembly GCA_028749045.1). Taxonomy (NCBI): domain Eukaryota; kingdom Viridiplantae; phylum Streptophyta; class Pinopsida; order Cupressales; family Cupressaceae; genus Cupressus; species Cupressus sempervirens. The sequence continues at coordinate 906,646,576 of CM053785.1, forward strand.
CTTATCTTGGGCACATACTTCTTTGCATAATCCCTTAGGGATATAGACATATGTGTCTTCCCTAAATCTGGCATTGTTTGGGCTAGGGTTGTTTCTCTTATCTATCTCTCAATAGACAATGCTCATTTCCATTTTGAATCCATCTTATTATATAACTCCTTTGAAAATTATTTTCCTAGCTCTGTAGGAGTATAGTTTAAATCTATTGTCATGTACAGTACTACTTGTTCTACCTTTTCCTTATCACCTTTATCCAAAGAATAAAATTTCACATGTTTAAATCCAGAAAGACCTACTAAACCTAAAATGTTTTCACATAACTTTTAAATATCTTGAGGAGCTTTCCTTGGTATAATTTGAAACTTTATCAAATTGTCAAATCTAGTTCTTTCTCGTTCATCATCCTCCCCTTCATTATTAGACTTTACAACTAGCTTCCTCTTCAATCTCTTCTTCTATGCTTGCCCAATCTCTTTAGCCTTTGATTTCCAATTCTTAGGAGATTTTCCCTAAGATGGCTTGGTGATATTAACATTTCCTTTCTTGGGCTTAGCAATTGTAGGAGATGCTTCCTTTGATCCTTGTCTAGAGACTCTTCTCTAAGAAGTAGGTGGAGTAACCACTTTCTTCAAGCTTCTCTTGATTTTTGTATCAACAATTACTATTTTCTTGCCTTTAGGTGCATGAGGCTCAGAAAACACCAATTATTTTCCCTTGGATTCATTTTCTTCATCTTCTTCTCCACTCTCTTCATCTTCCCCTTTACGTTATGTAATCCATAGGGGTGCCTCACCAAGTTGTTCCTCTAAATATTCAATCATTTTATTTCATTTTTGATCCATCTTAGGAACCTTGGTCTGCATCATCATTTTTATTTTAGTAGTTTCATATGTACCAAATACCTCAAATTTTTTATCTATTTCTTTTGCTAGTAAAGTTGTCACTACTATAGAGACCTCATCAACATTGACTTTTTATTGTATAGGTCTTAGCCATGCAGCCCTCAATATTACTGCCTAAGCATAGGTGCACTCAGTGTCCACCATAAAACAAATGTGATCATAATACCTATCCACAACTAACTTTGGAATTCTCATCATGTTCTTCATCTTCTTCTTCACTCTTCAAAATAATCATCCAAGATCATTTGAAAATTTTCACCCAATTTCTCAATGTAACCATTAATCTTCTTGGTTACAGGCTTAGTTTTATCCCATACAACTTCACCAATGGTGGGAAATGATTCTTTTACATAAAAGAATATGGACAACAAAAGTGAGCCAAATGTACATGAAGCATTCTTCTCTGTCCTTATGGATCCTTAATTTTTCTGCCAATAGAAGCAACTGCAACTCAACCAAATCATAGTTGTGGTCCTTCTTGACAAATTTGCAACCTAAATCAATAAATATGTAGGGTACACTATTTATTTAGCTTGACTGATAGAACTTATGAGCGATCACGCTAACTGCAAACTCTATGATAGGATCATCAATGCCATCAATTGATATCCCTCATCCATTCCATTTAGCCTTTGTCTATTCCTCTATCACATTCATGGATGCAAATCACACAATTTTCACTCGATCCAAGGTAGGATAACCAATGACTCGATGAATGATCATTTTTCTTATCTTCATTGGCCCATTTTCCAACCATAAATTCATATCATGAATTATGATCAACACTATTTTGATCCATTAAACCTTGAAAACTTATGGGAATTCTAGGGCATGAGTTAGCTCTCTCTCAACAACTACCCTATTCTCTTCCTTCAAAACTCCATTTTTAACACAATTTGTTGTAGGCCTTCCTCAATTGAAAATCTCAAATTTCTCCTATCTTGCACATGTACTAGGATTGTACGTTGTGCACCATTATAACACATGGAGGAATGAGCGACAACATGCCATATGCATCACCAGTTATCACAATCTTAGGATAAGCCTTGAATTTTGGTGGGGGCCGATGTATCATTTTTCACAATTTGTGCATTGCTATCCTTCAATTTCTCCTTTCTACTCATAGATGCAGTAGATTCCATTTGAAACAAGGGTTTTGAAACTTTGAAATAATTTCACAAAGAAACCAAACTCAATTTAAATAAGCTTCACAAACTTTACTTACTTTTGCTCACTGTTGTCGATGACACGCCCAAGATCCTTGGAAACTTCTCACAAATTTCTCTAAATCACCTTGGAATCACTCTGCAAACTTGAAATCACTGGGTAAGTGAAGAAATGAGCATACAATTCACTATATACCCTTAAACGGTCGAAATAACCTTGCATTAAATCTTTTGTACTTATGGTAGGTATACATATAGTATATGACAAATGTCTCAGAACTTAAAGATAACTTGAGCATTCATCCTTCATTCACTAGCTTGATTGATATACCAACTTGATCTCAACATAATTTTACTCACAATTATAGTTTGGTCAACACTATGACTCAGTCGCTATAGATATCAATATAGATGCTCAACATTAACTACACTTCAACTTGGTATATGTACACGTTCTCAATTCACAATTTATAACTGTCCCTATGCATCTTATCCCATGCATATATGGACTTATCTTCATCAAATATTAGGAAGTGATGTATTATAAATCATTTAAAATACAATCCCTCACTTACATTCTTTTCTTATTTTTAGGTAGTGTGATCACCTAATCCATTGTATTAAGTGATCTCAACATCACAATTTTCATTTTTGTTTCCTTCATCCTTCTTTCTCCATATTTGATTCATCTCATTCCTTTGATGTTTTTGATCAACTTTTCCTTTTCCTTTGTTTTGTTCATTTCTAGGTGATGGTGGTCGGGTCATGTAGTTCTTGCTCACATGTCCAATCTTGTGATAAATATAACAAACTAAACTTCCATTCATCTAGCTCTTGGATTTGCCTTTGAAATGAGTCCTAATGCAATTTACTGCAACATGACCATACTCAACACATAATTGAAAACTATACCATGTGTTGTAATCCAAATTGATTTTGTTTCCTTGCTTAGGTGCATTTTCTTGCTTCTTAGGTATCCAATTAGGTTTAACCTTTGATCTCCATTCTTGAACTCTATGTCCATACTTCGAACAATTGTAGCAATGACATCCAAATCTAGGTGCAACTGGTGTATTGTTACCTTTTTATCTACACTCATGTTCTTGATGTCCTTGCTTCTTACAATTAAAACAATTACCAATAAATTTAGGCTTAGGGTTTTTCTTACCAATATTGCTTATGTAAATGTTTGTTGTATGCTTGGCTTTCCACAATGAAAGCATATAGGTTTTTTTCTTTGGCTATGCATTCTTTTTTTCTCCACTCTTTGATGAGTCTCCTTTTTCAGAAGATGATAGGTTCTTGATATAGCCTAGTCTAGATGTGTCATGGGGTCATCTTTGTGATCTCATCAACTCTTCATAATATCTCACAAATTCTTTAGGTTTGTTCAATATTTCAATGAATTCCTTTTAATGTTTTAGTTCATTTGTTAGGTGATCATTCTTGGATTTTAGATTAGAAATATCTACATCCTTTCTATTGAACTCTTGAGTTGTAAGAAGCAACCTATTAGCCATATCAAACTAATTTTGAGTAAGCCTTTGCACTTCACTATTATTGTCATCATGTCTAGTAGATATATGGTCTTTATGCTCTTCATCTTTCTTTTTGTACTCAGCCACTTCACACAATCTTACTACCTGGATCTCATGTTCTCTCTTTAGTGCTCTTATCTCTTCATTAAATGTGGTGTTCTTTTCTAATAGTTATGTTATTGTTGCATCACTCTTATTGGAAATTACATGATCAAGTAAACCTTTAATGTCTTCCTAATAGTGTGTATCATTCTACATGATTTCCAAATATTTTCTTTTCTTTAGGGATTCCCTCAGTTCTCCTCTTTTTGATTCAAGTTGCTACAGTATAAGTTGTATCTCAAGATTTTGGTTTTTAATGATATTTCCTAGCTTGTAGGCCTCCATCTCCAATATCTTCACTCTCAAGTGGTTAGACTTCTGCTACAAGAATAAAGCTATGATACCAATTGTTTGAAGTCTATTGGGAAAGTGAGAGACTAAGAGGGGTGGGGGGGTTGGAGGGTAAATCAGGATCTATAAAGCTTTTAACCTTCTTCAACAAATATCAAATTGATAACTTTCACCACTAACCCTTATCTTATAAATATCACAAATCAAATAAATATGTATTGCAACAATGTAATAGATCTAATCTACTAATCACAACCATAAACATAAAAGTAAATGATCAACATATAACACAAAAAAATGGTTACCTAGAAACCCTCCAAGGTGAAGGTAAAATTGGGGTGGGGATAAGACCCACAAATCTTCATTACTATAGTAATAAAGTTTTCCTATTATGGATACAATTTTGATCACTTTTCATGATCTAGCACATGAGGGATCTGCCCTACTAAGAGCTTACAAGACTTATTCAATCTACCTTGATTAAAGGATTTAAAAATTACAACAAAGTAAGAACTTCATTAAGAGATTTATATAGGCCTATTAGGACCACTTTGTTAAGAGATTTACCTTGATTTACTATGATCAAAATGCATCAGTACTTGATCCTTTGGTTAGTAGTGTAATGCTTGATTACAAATCTCCTATTTCCACTATTTGATCCTTCTCTGATCTGGTATCACTTTTTTCCATACTTCACTGCTCTACTTGGTCGCTCTTCCTTGCTTCACCTTCAAACTTTTCTTAGGCATCCAAAATTTGCTTCTCACACATACACTCTACCTACTAAAATTAGGGTTCAAATCCTCCTTATATAACCAACTAGAGAAGGTTCTAGATCAAGATCAATTACCGAACTCATAATGCATAATCAACTGCTTAAGTTACCCCTCAATCATTAAATCATACAAAATTTGGCCAAAAATTGTTTACCTCATTGTTTGTACAATTCCAAACTAGCTTATTAAAACGGGTTCACTCGGTATATGAAAACTCTGACATTCAATTGTGACTAGTTATTCATGCTGTCCCTTGACTTCTAATTGCTTGACATTCCTTGTATAACTTGGCATGAACTAACTCTATGTTGCTCAACACAAATTGACTTCTGTCTTACTTGGAAGGTATTGGAACACTTGGTGACCATAGAATTAGTTGGCAATAACAATTTCTCAACCTAAGTAGGATGGCTTGGTCGAAGTAATGATCGACCAATACTGCTAAATAGATGATTTAGTGTTTGATACTAATAGACGATAAAATGTAGGGATCAACCAGGGAAGCGACCCCTAATTTACCTTTGAGATATTCAAAGCTATATTTTGGTAGTGGCTTCGTAAATATATTATAAACATATTCTTTTGTTGGCACATACTCAAACCTTACCTCTTTTTTATGTTCCTAATCTTAGACAATAATACATTATTGCTATATGTTTTGTCTTTGAATAGATCACTAGATTCTTGGAAACATTTATTGCACTAGTAATAGCATAATTAATAACAAATGGTTATGTAACCTTTTTACAAATCCCTTCAAGATTTTTTTTACCCATATTACCTATTGTCAATTTATAGAAAAAATAACATATTATTCCTCTATGGTAAATTATGTTATTCAATTTTGCTTCTTGCTTTTCCATGACACTAATATTTCACTTAGAAATAATGCTTCTCCACTTGTGATTTTTCTATCATCAACATTAATGACCCAATCAACACCATTTAACACATCCAAACTAAAATGTCTATCTTTTGCATCCATAACCCATAGTATTCCACTGCTTTGAGATATCTAAAGATCCTCTTTACAACAACCATATGCGATTCTTCAGGATTTGATGAAAATCTTGCAACTATGCCAACTACATGTGTAATATCTGGTCTACTATGAACATCATACTGCAATCTACCGATCATTAATCTACATAAAATTTCATTTACCTCTTTTAGTTAATCTTCCTTAGATAGTTTACAACCTATGATCATAGGTGTTCCCACTATTCTTGAATCTTCCATCCTAAAATTTTCAATATCTTCTAGACATACTTTGATTGATTGATGTAGATACATTTCTTCATCTATTGTACTTGAAGTCCAATAAAGAAATTGATCTCTCCTATCATTGAAGGCTCAAAATCCTTCTCATATCATTTGAAAATGACCTACTCATTGCCTCATTTACACCAAAGATTATTTATCAAAATTTTGTTTAGCAATCAGTTTCCTATCCTCACTTCTAGACTTAAGATACACATTTCTATTGTCAATGGTTCTTGTGAATCCAATCTGCATAAGGTAGGCATGGTGTCTTTCATACCATGCTCTTGGTCCTTGTTTCAATCCATAGAAAGATTTATGCAACTTACAAAGCATGTATTTACCTCTTTCAACAAAAAAACCTTCATGTTATTCAATGTATACTTCCTTTTTTAATACTCCATTCATAAATGCAAATTTAACATCCATTTGATAAACCTCAAATCCTTTATAAACAACATATGCTAGAATTATTCTAACACCTTCAAGTCTAGAAACAAGGGAAAAGTTTCACCATAATCACGACCTTCCTCTTGTGCATATCCCTTTCAAACAAATATTTTCTTATTCCTGATCACTTCTCCTTTTTCATCGAGCTTATTCTTGAAAATCCACTTTGTATCTATAACATTTTTGTCAGTAGGTTTGAGTAGTAAAGTTTATGTTTTGTTCTTTTCAATCTAATCTAGTTCTTCTTTCATTGCATCAACCCAAATATCATCCTTCAATGCATCTTTTACAATCTTAGGTTTAAATTATGATAATAATATGTAGTTTTTTTGCTATATTTCTTGTTAGCACACCAATATTATTATCTCTAATGATTTCACTTTGAGAATGATTACATTTTACATGCCTTGGAAGTACTTTTTATGTTCTTTGGTTACCTTTATCAATGTTCACCAGTTGTTCATCATTCACTTCTTCATTCATCTATCATACTATATCAGGTTCAACATGTTTAATGCAGACAAACTTGTTGTAGTCTTCTAATTCCTTCTTGTCATCTTCCTCATTCTTATTAGAAAATTCATCAATCTTGACATTTTCACCTTCAATCATCTTATTTGTCTACTTGTTCAAAAATTTGTAAGCTTTACTTCTAGTGAAATAACCAAGAATTATTCCTTCATTGCTTTTAAAAGTAAACTTGCCTTTCAATACACCTTTATTTATGTAACTAACGCTTCCAAATAATATGAAACAACTGACACTGGGAGCATGACCATACCAATCCTCACAAGGGGTTTTGTTTGTACCTTTCTTGAGATGTCCCTTGTTCAATATATATACAACAATACTCATTGCTTCTCTCCAAAATATTTGTGCCACTTCTTTTTTCTTTAACATTATTCTTGCACATTCAACTATGGATCAATTCCATCTTTCTCCAACTCCATTTTTTTGTAGTGCACTTGGTGTTGTCAGTTGCCACTTGACTCCATGTTACTCAAAAAATGTAGTGAACTCATGTGAGGTGAATTCACCTCCTCTATTAGTCTAAGATGCTTGAGAGTTTTACTTGTCTCCTTTTTAGCTCTTTCTTTATACATCTTGAACATGGTACAACTCAAGAAATGTACACATAAAATCCCTACCTGGTGTGCCACTTGTTACAAGCTAGGATTACCGTTGCACCAAAATATCGACCTATCAATGCCCAATACAACCACTAAATCTAAAGAACACAAGACACATTTAAGCCATGTCACAATTTTTGAAGGGGAATGTTGGTAGTTAGTCCAACAATCCCCCCTTAGTGTCACCCAAGGAGACTCAAACATGTGACCAAGCTCTGATACCACTTGTTATAAGCTTGGATTGTTGTTGTACCAAAAGATCATCCTGTCAATGCCCAATACAACCATTGGACTTAAAGAACATAAGAGGCGGTTAAGCCATGTTACGAATCCTAAAGGGGAATGTTGGCATTTAGTCCAACACTAGGTACATAGTTCTTAGGCCCCAATATGACTAAAATAATAATAGAACCTAAATTAAATTATGGGGTCCTCTCATTCTTTAATGTTCAAAATACATGAAATGAAATGTAGTTTTACTTAGAACTAGAATTCACAACATGTTTACATTATTATAACAGCTTTTAAATAAACTATTATTAAATTTCAATAAAGTTTTAGATCTAAACTAAAATTTTATCAAAATTCATGGCATAACTTCAAAATTAATTTTTTTTATAGAAGAAATCAATCTCATCTCAATATGTGAATTAATTAATTTGGTATTAATAACTTAATTTTCTACAATATGTTATGTTTTAGATTTATACATGCAATTCTAGTTTTATTAACATTCTTTACAATCAAACTAGTTTTATAGATGTTAAGTCTTTTATGATTAAAATGATAGCAGAACAATCTTATTTTTGATGTTTAAAAGCTACAATTCTTTTATTTTTACTAGAAAAATATTTTAAATAAATTATTATTAAACTTACACACAATTTTAAATAGATGTAATGTAAAATTATAATAATTTTTTTATAAACACCATTTCAACATTAAAATAAAAATAAAAATAAGAATAAAAATCTATAGAGAAAATCAATCTAATCTCAATTAAGAATCATGATTATTTGGATATAAAAAGATGATAAAGAATCAAGACAATTTCTATAAGAAGATAGACAACCTAGTCAATGATATATAGGTTTTTATCAATCTTTAGGTGAAGTTTTGACTATGAAATCCCTTTTAAAAGCAAACTTGCCTTGAACGTTGAGAATATGATAAACAAACTACTTTATAAATTTAGTATGGACCACACCTAGGCTTCTGAATGAAGTATAACTAATTCAAAGTTTTAGTATGATATTGATAGTGGAAGTTAAATTTCACGGACTTTCTTATATATTTAAAGATGTCATTTTAAAGCGTAGACATAGGCATGACATACGCCATTTACAAAGGGTTATTGTTTAATGAGACATTTAGGTTTGTTGTACTCAATAATTCTCTCCATCATGCCTTACGAAAATACGCCACCATCTCCAACTATTATCATTTTAATCAAGTGATTCCTTAAAAAGAAAAAAAATGTCATGGGATTTTGCAAATTTATTTATTTATATTTTATCTTCCAATTATTTTGAAGACTTATGATGTAAGACTATTAAAATACACACCTTTGGGTCACACATTCACGAAATGACTTCTTGGGTCATGATATTTAATGTAGACCTACTTAACCAACAATAAATTGTTTGTGCTTTAGTATAACCTTAGGTATGGACTCTTGACTTCTTATGGAAACTATTAGTTTGCCTTGACATTTGTGATATATATATATATATATATATATATATATATATATATATATATATATATATATGAGTTAAAATTTATTTAGGGTTTAAAGGATAATTTTAAGATGAATTTTCTATTTTGATGAATCTGTATTAAATTTTATATTGGTAGATGAAAAGTATAATATTCATAAAAAGTAAGGCAGTAGATGCCATTTTTATAGATTCTAATTAAAAAATATTAAATAATAGGAGTTAAGTTTACAAACAAGTAGGGGTTAAGCCTATAAGCAAACTTAAATAGTCAAGGCTATGTCACATGGAGGAAGAGGGTATTCATCATTAGATTTCTCTTAAATATTGTTGGTGGTGTTATTTGTTAGAATTAGAGAGATAGAAATAATAGTTGCATACAAATATAATCAATATGGAAAAAGAGTAAAGCACACATAAGTGAACAAAAGATACAAAGATTTAACATGGCTTGCCTAATTCATGGGCTACGTCCACCAAACAACGAGTCTAATATTATTATCCAATGATTTAAACCCGATTACAATGTACAATCCCTTGCAACTCAATACCATTGCAAGAAACTACTAATCATCATACACTCTAAAATCCCTAACCTTGAGTCATTTTATAGAAGACTTATGTCACTTACACAATTAGGGCAAAAATATGTTGTCCAATAGAAAAATAAACTCTTGACACCTTTGATAACGATAAAGTCATTTTTGGCCTCGGGGGCATTGGCAATGGACCTCACCCTGTATGACTGTGTTTGGGGTACTGCCCCTAGACCACGTCTTGGGCGTTGCCCCTAGACCTTGCCTTGGGTGCTTCCCCTAGACTTTGCAAGGGGCATTACTCCTTGACCCCTATCATGGGGGCACTACTGCCAAACTCCCCCTTAAAAAAACTGGGGGGAAACCACACAAACAAAACTAGGGAAAATTAACCTATGAGCTCGATTAGGCTCTACATAACAAAATCATCTTTCATCAACTCCTAACCACTAATACTAACGATGTCTTCATTATTCTCCTTAGAAAGTAGCTAAGCATGTATCTAAGAAATGGGGAGATAAAAATGAGAGACTTTCAAAATGTTTGACCAACTAAATTCTTGCATTGGGAGATGAAAAATAGGAAGACCAAGACCATCCACCACAAAACTCTCTCTCTCTCTCTCTCCCCCCCCCCCCCCCTCTCTCTCTCTAATTAGTTAAAAAATACTTAGTAATTAGAACACTTCAACATCTAAAATTTCAAATAACAAAGTGTACATTATTAGCATTTTTTTCAAAATGAAAATGTACATCTTAAGAAAAAAAAAGGTAGAGTTACATAATGGTATAACTAAAAGTAAAAATAAGTATTTCCTTCCATTCAAATTTAGTGAACTTGTTTTCTACATGTTATTTTGGTACTCGATACGTCACTAGTTTCTAGTAAAATGGTAATCTAGATGAACTAGTCATTAAATTTTTTTTTGAAGATCATAGATTGAAAAAAATGGAACTAGAGTTAAGCAAGTATGTGTTACAAAATCAGCTAAGGTTGTCCCACATAGGATAGCTGCTAGTTATGAGAAACATAATAAGTAAGCATATTGAGTTGGTAGTACACACCAAATTTGAGAGAAAGCTTCATTAAGCCAACTTCAAAATTTTCTATCTATATCCAAAATTATCTTTGAACTATAAATTGACAAATGATACCACAATAGAGAATTAAATTTTAATGAGCCAATTCATATGGGTGACATTTCTTTTTATTCAACATTGTAAATGGAATCTCCAACCCCTCTCATCTTAAATAATATTGGGCATTTGTAGGTTGTTTTAAATTTGATAGAAAAGATCAACTAATTGACTTAAACAAGGATACAAGAGAAATCAATAAACTAAAGGTTCTTGATGCCTTGGAAAGATCCATCATAACCAACCCCTCCACATCCTCAACTCTCATTTTACAAGAGAAATTAATGTGAGTGTTGGCTAGTTATCATCAAGATTTGTAATTATATTTGTAGACACCTAAAATTGACCACTCTCATAAATGGTAAATTTATATATGTTATTTGTCTATTTTACATCAATGATATTAATTAAATGATATATTATTATTTAATTATATTATTACTTTCCTCTATATTCCTATACCACACCCTAAGGTAATTAGTTTAATTTACTTTTTTAATACAACTAATTCTTCTATCTATTAAATTATATAAATGCCATGACTTGATTTAGTATCCAAATTCCCATTTCCTTAAAATATGCATTAAATATAATATTTAATTCATCTTTTCCTCTTTCCCTAGTCACATCTTCCAACTCCCCCACTTGCATCCTTATCCCAATCTTCCTCTAATCCCACCTAATCTACTCCTAACCATTTTCACATTCCTTTAATCTTGTATTAGGGAGAGGTCAACTCCTTTTCAGAAATGGATATCTATCTACTCCTATCCCTCATAAATTTCCTATTTTTGAAAGAAATCCTTGTTAGAAATAGGAAACACTAAGAAGAAGGGGGGGGGGGGGGGGGGGTGTTTCATGAATCAATATTTCACAAAGTTTTGCACACTTATGAATATCATTAACAAACTTTTATCTTGCATATGAAAGTAAACTGATTATGCCGAACAATAAACACAACCATAAATTAATGCAACACATAACACCATATTTTGCTAACTAGGGAAAACCCCTATGGAGATGGTACCCACAAAATGATCCACTAATCAAAATTATCTTGTCCAAGATATTGACCCTATTAGGAGTCTATTACATCTGTATTGTGTCTCAGTCCTTGTTAGAAGCCTCAACACTGTTAGACATTGATATTACAATTATAGAAAGTATAAAAGATGAGCCCATTTCCAAAACATGCAATTATACAATGATATTTAGTATACAAAAGAGTAGATACAAAAACCTCTTCATCAATTCTGATATCTACAATTTCAGATCTGCTTTGTTGTAGTTCACTTTACACATTCACTTATAACATCTGTACATCTCTACTCTATCATCAAAATTCACATCATACAATTTTCATCATAAAATCATACCTTTACATTACAACATTACATAATACACACTTTAACTTTCTCAAAATGTCTTTCTTATATACCAAATTGTCTATTTAGTCAGCCTTCTACCCTTCACACGTGTCCCAAAACAAAACATTATAAATTTCCCACTTAAGGTTAACATCTAGGATGTTGTCTCTACTTAGTCAGGTAGTTGTTTTGGTAAAAAAAAAAATTCCTTAACCCAAAATACTCGATTCCTTATCTTTATCCGATTTGAGTTGTCTCATTACTGCAACTGGGAAAATTGCTATAACTTCTTCTGTACAGTCTATACAACCTCGCGTACTTACAAGAATGATTAAAAGGATCTACTCTATATGTCCTTATGTTCACACATGCTGATCATCTCTTAGTGAATATTGCCAATCAAATCTCTATCTTTGCTGTCAGATAATCTGAGTGATACTTAGACAATTTTCTAAGTCTAACTGTCAGAGATGTATCATCACATCTTGCTCCCTTTCTATTGAATATTCATTTCCATAAATTAAAACATTTTGCTGTCTAATCTAGCTAAATTTCCATAATCTAGCTAAATTTCCAACAATCCCCACACATTCCTTTCTTCTTAAAGGCATCCAAGTACTTTATAAAATGTTAAATTTCTTTATCCTCTTACATACCAACAGCTTGGGAATGTTGACAAGATATGTTTTTATGGCGAGATCATGTTGACACTCCAAAGGTACCTTCCCAAGTACCATCTCTATCTCAAGTCCTCTTATAGTGGTATTTGACATCATTTCATATCTTAAGAGGACCAAAATCACCTAAGCTATTAATACTCTCTCCTTCCATATCAATCACCCATTCATCTCCCCCACCTCATATATTGTCAAACACATCCAATTTTTTTATGAATAGTTTCTTTCTATTAATATAGACATAAAGTTACATATTCATAAAAATGGTCAAGGGATTTAGGATCACACCGCAAGAGTCACTCGACACCAATGTCAGAAATCTAAAAATCAGTAACTATTCATCAAAAAATAGTTTTGAAAACCCCTAGGCTGCAAGAGTTGTTCTAGCCAAGGGAGGAGGATCGTATTGATCATAAAAAAACCCAAACATTAGTGAGGTTTAGGGGTTGGTCTAGGAGAGACTACCCATCATCTTCATTCTTTTCTTTTGCTTCTTCCTCCCTCCTTGAGGGTGAAATTGCAAGTGTTAGTCGAGGAAACCATTTGTCATTTGTAGTGGTGTGCCACCCAATGGAAAAGGTAGAAGGAGCTACAAGAGAAGCAATAGGGGACCAAACATAACTGTGTCAAGGAGGGGATACATAGAAATAATGCCACCTAATCCCACCTCTACTAGAAGAGAACTAAGGGGCATGGGACTGTGGGGTCTTGGAGTGGTAGACAAAGGAGATACAACTGTGGCGATGTCCATGAAGAGGTGGGATGTGATTAATATAAGAAGTAGATGGCAATACCGATGCTATTGTACATGAGGCATATCTTCAATAATCAAGGAGATCCTAAAGGTGGGCCACCTCAAGATCCACTTTATTAGCTTACACTTTAATCTGCAACATAATATTATTACAATACATGCTTAAGTGTACATAGAAACATGAGTATCCATAATAACTTAATTGAAAATTATTGCATTTCTATATTTCCAAATGGTGAAAAGGATTTCCATTTTGGAAGGCTTGCCAAACTTGAGAGTATTTATGAGGAAGATTGGTTAGGTCCCCCAATAGAGCCATATGCCAATAACACTATTCAACCCTAAAATGCTAAAAAACAATATATTTCCATCTCCAAATTTGTTGAGTTGCTAACAAAAACATAAAATATGTATGAAAGCTTCTAGATGCCTACAAAAAGAACATCAAAACTTAGGAATCCTAGGATGCCTAAGTTTGGAACCCATATACAAACCTTGATAAAGAACACACCAAGAAAAATGGGTAATTTTAGGTTCCATGCTCGTAGGTCACACAATAAGGAACCTGTGACACCAAGATTTTTGAGAAGGATTCAAATGACATTTGTGATTGAGAATGGTGACCATAGGTAGATGGTGAACTAACCAATTATAGCCCAACTTGGGTTTGTAACTGGAAAGAAGAGAACATAGATACCATTTCCAATCTTTCCACCAAGGTTTGACAAAAGCAATACACAACTTTTGAATTAACTACAAAGGTAAGGAAAAGACTAGTAAATCAAAAGTTTGTTGACCTGAGTGAGAAAGATGAAAATGGACCTACATATCATCCTAGGAAAAAAGACTTGTGTTAGCTCTAGAAAAAAGATCACAGGGAGTTCTGATGCCATGTTTATGAAAATATAGAGCATTGATCACTAGAAGATTGCACATAGGAAAAACATGAACATAAAAAAAAAGGAGACCACCATATCATTGGGACTATAATTGGAATTTTTTTTATGTTGTCATTGATGTCAAACCTTATTGGTAAGATATTTGATAACAATTTAGAGTCCTATATCACTAGATTGATGAAGAGGATTTGAAAAGAGAAGATAATAACATGAACTAGTAAAGTTGTTGAGTAAAGAGGAGTAAGTATGATGGAACTACAAATGACCCTTAATCATTTAGTATTTGACAAGAAAATGTGTTGTTTGATCATTGTATGAAGTGTAGAAGAGATAATTGATAGAAGTCAAGAAGTTGAGTAAAATACTAAGCTTGATCGAGTAACAAGTTACTATGTCAATGAAGAAGTTGAACTAGAAGATTAACGAACTCAAGTAATTGCCAAAAAAAATAGTATTAGCCAAGTGATGGTAGAGATTGAGAAATATGAAGGGAAACTGATGTAATGACCAAGCACAATGAAGGCCAAGCAAGCCAATATAAGCTGAGTGAGATAGATTAGTAAGGATTGAGCTACTTAGTGACAAATGAGCTAAAGAACATAGTGATGACTGAGTGTCAACAAGTTAATAGTTTGTGAAAGGATCAAGATTTGAGGCTGACATAGTTGAATTCATGAAATGGTCAAAATACATCAAAGAAAAGGATTGATGAGATGACATATTTAATGCATGAACTGAGTTTGGTAAGTGGTCTAAGGTGAGGATTCAATGAGAAGTTTCTATAATTTTAAAGAAAGAAGTAGAAGGACTAAAGGATGGATGAATTCAATGAATCTAACCAAAACCTAAGATCTACAATTATGTTTAAGCAACAAAAGATTAAACCCATCTATTTAAGGAGGCATAAGAGATGATTTGTGGTTGTTGGTTGGAAAATTTGTGAAGAATAGAGTTGTAGAGGAAAAGTGGGAAGTTGGTATAGTGAGATTACTTGAAGAGTTTCTAAGTAGATTAGAGATGATGAACATGATTAAGTCTAGTCAATGAACAAGGAATGATCTTAATGGAGATTTGAATTTGCAAAGTGGGTTGTATTTTATTAGATCAACCTAGCTATTATTGTCTAACCATTGTGGTAGAAAAATTCTTTAATCAAGATTAACCTAACCTCATATTGTAAATTCTTTAATCAAGGTGACACTCTAATAAGATGTTTTAAATACCTCTAACAAGGCCACTCCTAACAGGGTGATTAAATCCTTTAACAGGGTCACACCTAATTGTGTATTTTGTAACCTAACCCTAGTTGACTTTTTTGATTGTATTGTCAGATTCTTATAGGCCAATTTTCTAATTGTGTTTTATGATTATCAATACCTAGTTACCAGATTAGATTAAATGTATTTCATAGTCAATTTATATATGTGATGAGTTACTAAGTTATTTCAATGATTTTAGTTATCTCATGATGGTTAGTAGATGTATTATTTATATGCAGTTCTATGGTTACTTACCCCATACTTGCATGTGTATGGTATACCTATCTATTTTACTTTATGTATGACATTTTTGATGTGGTTGAGGAAGGGAGTCGTAGTCACCTGCTAGTCGCGATCTACACTATGTATCACTTCCTGCCATTGCCTATTTAGTTTAGAATATATGTGTTTGTACATTCGTGGATTTTATACAGATTGCAAGTACCGGGTATCAACTTCCCAGAATTGCCAAGATGAGCATACCCTATAGTAGCATTTCAATGGTATAAGTGAGGAGATAACTCTTGAGTCCAAATCCTAACCTAAGCTAATTGTCCTAGAAAGTAGGACAAGTATCTGAGTTACTTTACTCATCCAAATTTGTCAAGTGATGTGAATTTGTGATTTTGACCCTGGAGTTGTATTATGTTCTTTGTCTTTGATTGAGTTGTCGTATTTGGTTTTGTGGGTTTGTGATGATTTTTTGTTTGAATTAAATCAAATTAAAAGATAGTTTAATGATTTAATTTAATGGAAAGTTTATAAATAAAAATTCAATGTTTAATTATATTTAATTAATTGAGAAATTAATTAAATATAGTAATTAAACTTTTTTTAATATTAAAGTTCTAATTTGGCGTATCTATATATATTTAATTTAATAATTATTATTTAGGAGTTTTATTTTAATAATAAACTCTAAATAATGTTATTAGTTAAATCAATAAATATATTATTAAAAACATCTCGCAAATTAATTAAAGAGAGAAAGGAATTAATTTAATAAAGATACTTTAAATTACCAAAAAGTGTGCATGAAATTAAAAGAGATTAAAATATAATAATAGATAAAGATCAATGAGTCTTCTCATGTGATTGCATAATCGAAGCCCTAAATTTAGGGGAGAACTCTTTATCAGAGATCTAGAGCTCATTTTGCAAACATAGGGGTTTTGGAGGAGCAATTTTTGGAGGAAAAGAGTTTTGGAAAAGAAAAAAGGTTTGGTTTGCAACTTTTGAGCATCTGTCATTTTACCATTAGATCCACGTAGGATCTTGTGGGTTTTTGTGGAGTAATTTTTTGTTCTTCAAATTCATGTCTTTTTTGTGTCTATAAATCTATTTTTGAAATGAGTTTGGTTTTGAAACCCTTGTATGCGAAGTATTGTTCTTTGATTGAGAAAAAATTTGTGTCTTGTTTGTCATTTTGTAAAGTTTAGAATTTTGTATTTTGATTCAGGATGAGGTTTTAAGAAAGGATGCCAAAAATTGAATTCAATAATTTGACTATTTTACTTTCGTTTCCCTACCAGATCTATGGTAAGTTTTTGATATATATATATTAAATATATAATAAAAGAAATTCAAAAAAAATTGAAATGGCATATTATGGGAGGGGATATTTTGTGGTTTTATTATATATATATATATATATATATATATATATATATATATATATATATATATATATATATATATATATATATATATATATATATATATATATATATATATATATATATATAGGGTGGGCAGGGGCCACCACCCCGCACCCCCCTTTTTCCACCCTGTGGTTTTCTTGCTGATGAGGGTCTTATTATTGCCACTGCGCAACATGTACTGTTGAAGCAACAACAATACTATGTAGTGCTACTGTAGTAGCACTACCGCCTGGCTAGCGGGCCATCATAAACACCTTTCTTATTATGTGATGCGATTATTATTATTTTCTTAAGATTTAATTTATTAATTTTAAATTTATAATTATATTTTAAATTTAGTT
Organism: Cupressus sempervirens; assembly: GCA_028749045.1. Classification (NCBI taxonomy): domain Eukaryota; kingdom Viridiplantae; phylum Streptophyta; class Pinopsida; order Cupressales; family Cupressaceae; genus Cupressus; species Cupressus sempervirens. The sequence continues at coordinate 906,664,539 of CM053785.1, forward strand.
TATGATTGATTAAAATTAATTAAAATTAAACTAATTAAATTTTAATTAATTAAATTAAAAGGTATGTTAATATGAAATATGTTAATAATATTCTATTAATTTTAGTAATGGAATTATTAATAAATTTAAAATTATTTATTAATAATTGATAATAATTATTATAATAGTTAATTTTAATTGTTTAATGTTGTTAAGATAAATTTGAGATTATCCTATTAGTTATTAAATTTCAAGTTTCTTGATAATGAATTTTAGCTTTCATTATCAATTGGGTATATTGGGATTATTTATTTTAAAATCTATTAGTGATTTAATTAAATAATCATTTATATGTTAAGGGAAATTTGTCAACCTTGGTAAGTCTAAGACTTAAAATGAAAACTTGAAACCTTGGTAGTTATTTTAGTAATAATTTAAAATAATTTATTTTATGAATAGATGATTATAATCATTAATATTTTAATGATTTTTGATTAAATTTTAAAAATATTTGATTAAAGTTTTTAGTTGATTTATTATTAAAATGTATTCGTACAAGTTTATTACGAATTGTAAAATTGGGAAAAATGGTTATCTTTAGTAAACTTGGGTTGTGCTTGATGACTCAATTTTATATGAAAATGATTTACATTGCTAGGGAAATTTTCTTATTTGAAAATCGTAGCAATTAACATACTTTAAAAAGACAAAAATTGTAATGTGTACGTTTACTGAACTTTTATGTTTTGATAACGAATTGAACTATGAAACAATGTTTAAACAACTTTATATGAATTGTTGAATCATTTGGGATTCTAGTGAACTCAGATACCTTAGTGAATCTAGCATCTAGATAAATGGAAACTGAAACCCTAATTGAGATCAAAAACATTATGACCAATAATACTTGGAAACTAAAAACTGAAACCCTAGTTTTGAACATCGAATCTTGTGCTTGAAAACAAAAATGAGAATATGAAAACCTTTAGTAAATATTCAACTTTAGGGTTTTTGAAACCTAATGAATTATGAAATTCACTTTTGTATGTACTTTATGTGATGTGTGATTTATTGGTGTTTGGGTTTTTAGGTTTGACTTAGCTTTGGCCAATCAGGATGTTTACCAAAGGCTCGGGAGTTTTGCTTGTGATGTCATGATGATGTTTTGTACATGATCTTTTATACCTAACCATGGTGATGTGTCATGTGTGTGCTATGATGAGTTTGATCAGATGTTCTGATATGCTTTCTAGTTTCTTATGTAGAACTGAGGTGAATGGTGTGACTTCCCTTATATAACCTTTGAGTCTTCAATCAATTATCTTTGATTGCTTCCAAGTTTCGTGTATAGGATTGAGGTGATTAAATGATTTGTTTTTGGTGATGTCATGTTATGACATGGATTTGGTTTATGTATACTTGATTTTGGATCAGTCCTATTAAGATGATCGTATTGGTGAAATTTGTGATTTTGATACATGATATTTTAGTGCTTGTTTAAGAACTGATGTGTGGTTTATGGTAGTTTGAGGTCTTTTTCTTTTGTTGAGCTTAGGGTAGCTTATCTATATGTCATGTTGAGAAGTGGCTTGCAATGGAGGACAAGGCCCTAAAGAGGCTAGCGGGTAACCCATTGTAGGTTATTTTAATAAGTGATAACATTTCATTAAATGGGTTTAAAATGAATTAACAAAAGTCATTGATTTTTCTCGCCTATGCCTTGAGTGGTAGTATAGGCTAGGATGGGAGTAGAGAGGATGCTTGGTTGCAACCTTGCTTCATTAGTATACCTTGTCTGTATGAAAGGATATTGGTGCCACACAGAGACTCTAGGGGGACAAAGTATTAAAAGACTACTAGGGTAACCTTAGAGTTGGCTCATGCGATGACACTTGTCCACTTACATAGTAGATTTCCTATGTGTCTTTGTTGCCTCTGCGATTAGTTGATACTTGTGTCTTGGTACCCTTTGAGATAGTTTTCTTTCAGGTGTTTCTTTGAGTTAGATGTTGGTTTTGACTTGTGTTTTTGATATTTGTATGGGACTTGAGTTTATCTCCTAAGCACGATGGGAGTGGACCTTTTTAGTGTTATGAGGTCACGTGGTAGTGCATTTTCTTATACCATTGAGATCTGACCGTTGGATGCCATTGCTGGATGTATTTGTGTAGATGTTCCTTTCTATCCAATCTTGTATTTCTATGATGGGTGGTTATACCTATTGTATTGTATTTTATTTTATGGATCTTAAGAGATGATGCAATCTATTTTATGATGTATATTATATCAGCCTTTCATACCCTATGACTTGTACAATGGATGATTGTGCATTCTGATTATTGCCAAGTGGCATTCGAGATAATTGTATATTATTTAAATAGAATTGTAATTGTAGTTATTCTTTGATGTGGATTTGTTTTAGATTACGGTAAAAATATGTTTTGAAGGGACCTCGAAACCCTTTCACATCCTCAAAAAGGAAAAAGCAATACAACCATCAGGAAAGAGTCCTTAAACCTACTAGAAGCAGCACCAAAATTAAGTTTTACAGGGACTTGAAACCACATACATAGTCCAAATAAAGTACCCAGGTTTTACAAGGACCTGGAACCTCCAATACAGTTTAAAATGAAAAACTAGAAAATAGGACCAAACACAGGAACTAGATGTAACAACCAACAAAAAGGACCTAAACAGGAACCCAACCTGAAAAGCAGACCCAAAGAAACTATTGCAGTTCCATGATCATCTTAACTGCCTCCTTACCAATCTTAGCTGTATCCTGGATGGAGTTACCAGTCGAAGAAGCATCAAAAATCAAAGCTTTCTTCCTCGAACTTTTTCTTGTCCTATTGCTAGAGCCCTCCGAAGATATGGTTCCTTCATTAGCTCTTTTGCCCAAGCTCGCCGCCGCAGCACAGATGCTTGAAGTTACCTGCTCCATTTTTGTTCCACTTTCCTTGATAAGAATTCTAAGATTTTTCTCATAATCCTTAAGTTCTTTTGGGATGTCTCCCATTTGCTCCTCCAAGTGTTTGATAATAGCCCGGTCAGCCTCCTGGTTATGTTGCAAGGTTTCCACTTTCTTCTTCAACCCCATTATTTCATTATAAATCCAAGAATCGACTTGGAGGAAAGAATTAGCTTTAAGTTTGGCAGAATACAAGAAGGAGAGCTTGGTTTCCCTCTCTGGGGAGTCACCTGCATCTTTAGTAGTGGTATGTGGTGGGGGCCCAACTTTATCAATTTGTTCCTCCCCATCCAACAGCTCCTCCTCTCTAGTCTCCACAGGGTCATGTTGACTATGGACCTCCTTATCTTGTCCCTTAGTCTCCTTTGCAAGAGTGGAAGCCTTCCCCATGTTTTCCTCCTCACTCATAATGGCAGGACCATCAATTAAATTATATTTATCTTTATCACCTCCCCCAGACACAGTCTGAGTACCCTCATTATCAGATTTTCTCTGTTTCGAGTTATCCTCAGTTGTTTCTTCCTCTCTCCCTTTCTCATTTTTGCCTTTCATTTTTGGATAGCCTTCCAAGTTAGAGCTAAACTCCCCAACATCTATCCCTTCCTCTTCCTCCAAGACTTCCTTTTATAAGCCTTCAGTACTCTCCACCTTAGTATCCTCATCAAAAATTTGTCTTCAAGAGCTAGAGGGTTTCAGTTTTGCCTTATCTTTCCATTTAACATTCTCATCAATTTTACATTTTATGGATTGAGAATCCTTATGTTTTCCAATGAAGGGTGATGAAGCAATGGATTTATGTTTACAAAAACCCTCTATGAGCAATATCAGACCTTCATATAAAATGGGTCACGACTCTTTCTTTCTATGGGCATGCAAGCTTTGAAGCAAAGAGAAATGCAAATAGAAAGGGAAGGAAATTTTGTCCTTATACCTAAAATGGTTAAGAAAGACAAAGTGGAATTTGTGCACCCTTTTATTCCTACCATCAAGGATAAAGTACTCATGAATACAACCAAGCGCATCATGCCAAATACCTTTAATCTATTGCACATCAAAGAAGTCTCCGTTCTTCTCCAATTGCATCTCCTCTTGATTCGTCTTTAGGAATTTTTTGTAGGCCGCATTGGAGATACTGGTCTGTTTCGAGAATTTAATACCTTTCATGGGGAGCCCGGTAACCTCAGCTATGAATTCCTCAGTAAGCTTCATAGTGACTCCGTGGAGAGTAACTTTGTCATCGACCCAATTTTTGAAGAAGGCAGTGGTGACATGGGGTTTGAATCCATGCAATCGCTCTAGAAAAACGACCACCTGCCCTTTCTAGAGAATCTTCCAAACATCCTGCCTAGCCTTCCAGTCATCACATATTTGTTATATATTGCTTTTAGTATTAATTAAACTTAAATGTGATTCAACATCATGAGACCCTTAAGAATTTTGATCTATTTTATGGTATTTGTTTAGTTGTATGATATTACTTCCGCTCTTTTATATTTGTTGTTGTTAAATTATTATCTTTAAAAAAAAATGTTTGGGAAACTTAGTGAAACTTTAGTTTAATTTCTTTTGGGTTCTCTGGTAGGGTGCATCTAGTATCAAAGCCTGAGTTCTACATTGGGAGCTCTAGGTATATTAGAATGCCACTAGTTGATAACTAGTTGAACTGAAACAAAACTTTAACTGTTATATGTATTTATCACAAACTTGAACACTTGAACTAGTTGAACTGAAACCATACTTGAACTATTATATGTATTTATTACAAACTTGAATTAAACTATTTAACTAAAAGTGAAACTTGAACTATTTTATGTAATTATTACAAACTTGAACATTCGAACTAGTTAACTGAAACAAAATTTAAATAGTGTTACGCATCTTTTGCGACTTGAACTCTTGAAAACTTCAGACTTGATTTCTTGAAACATAGAAATAGGCAAAACTTTAAAAAATCTTGAGTTGGATTTTAAACATATTTTGTTATGATTTTGCTTTAAGGTGGTATGCCTTTGATTGACTTTATGAGCATTTATGTTCTTAACTTTTGATTTATGTCTATACATTATAACTTTTATGTTTTCCGATGGACTTAGAGATTTTGATTCTTTGTTTAGAGTGTTTTAGGGGATCTATTTTAGTATTTTTTAGAAAGATGAATGATGGATAAATATAGTTTTTGGTTTATTATTAAACCAGAATCATATTGCTCTAAGTGACTAAAAGTGTATACATAGTTAACTTATTTGTATTAGTTTCGTAAATGAGCTTTTTGTTTGACATTATAGATAGTACTCTTTGAATTTTAGTTACCCTAGTCATTGTAGTAGGCTTCTAAGAGTAAGCCTAAGTCTAGGGGGAGTGGATGTCATGCATACCCCTAGTTTAGTTTCATCTTTCTTATAGGCTTCTAGGAGTAAGCCTAATTCTAGGGGGAGTGGATGTAACGCTTACCCCTAGTTGACTTTTCTGATTGTGTTTTATGATTATCGGTACTTGGTTATCGGATTAGATTAAATGTATTTCATACTTAGTTTATATATGTGATGAGTTACTAAGTCATTTCAGTGATTTTAGTTATCTCATGATGGTTAGTAGATGTATTCTTTATATTCAGTTCTTTGGTTACTTACCCCATACTTGCATGTGTATGGTTACCTGTCTATTTTACATTATGTATGATGTGGTTGAGGAATGGAGTTGTAGTCACCTGCTAGTTGGGATCTACACAATGTACCACTTCCTAATATTGCCTATTTAGTTTAGAATATATGTGTTTGTACATGTATGGATTTTATGCAGATTACAGGTATCAGGTATCGACTTCCCTAAATTGCTAGGATGAGGGTACCCTATTGCAGTATCTTAATGGTATAAGTGGAGAGAAAACTCTTGAGTTCAAATCCTAACCTAAGACAATTGTCCTAGAAAGTAGGATAATGATCTGAGTTAGTTTACCCGTTCGAATTGGTCAAGTAATGTAAATTCTTGATTTTGACCCTGGGAGTTGTCGTATATAGTTTTGCTGGTCTTTGATGATTTTCTATTTTAATTAAACCAAATTAAAAGATAGTTTAATGATTTAATTTAATGGAAATTTTATAAAGAAGAATTCAATATTTAATCATATTTAATTAATTGAGAAATTAACTAAATAAAGGAATTAAATTTAAATATTTTATTAAAGTTTTAATTTTGGCATAATTATATTTATTTAATTTAATAATTATTATTTAGGAGTTTTATTTTAATGCTGAACTCTAAATATTGTTATTAGTTAAATTAATAAATATATTAATAAAAGTGTCTTGCAAATTAATTAAAGAGAGAAAGGAATTAATTTAATAAAGATATTTTAAATTGCCAAAAAGTATGCATGAAATTAAAAGAGATTAAAATATAATAATAGGTAAATATCAACGAGTCTTCTTGCGTGATTGCACAATCAAAGACCTAAATTTAAGGGAGAACTCTTTATCAAAGATCTAGAGCTCATTTTGCAATGGGGGTTTTGAGGAGCAATTTTTGGAGGGAAAGAGTTTTTGAAAGGAAAAAGGGATTGGTTTGCGAGTTTTGAGTGTCCGTCGTTTGGTCAAGAAATATTTGTGTACTATTTGTTAATTTGAAACCCTCATTTTGTACACTTTAGAATTTCATATTTTGATTCAGGATGAGGTTTTGAAAAAGAATACTAGAAATTGAAATCAATAATATGACTATTTTTTATTTCGTTCTGCTACTAGATCTATGGTAAGTCTCTCTCTCTCTCTCTCACACACACACACACACACACACACACACACACACACACACACACACACACACACAGTAATTGGTAATTATTGTGTAATTACATTATTAAATATATAATAAAAGAAATTCAAAAAAATTGAAATGGCATTTTATGGGAGGGAACATTTTGTGGTTTTATTTAATTTAAAAATAAATATAAATTAGGGGGTTAGGGGCCACCACCTCTCCACCCCCTTTCTCCTCCCCATGTTTTTTCTTGCTAACAACGGTCTTATTACTATTGTTGCACAACATGTACTACTGCTACGACAATACTCTACTGTGACAGCGCTATCGCCTGGCTGATGGGCCATCATAAATGCCTTTCTTATTATGTAATGTGATTTTTTTGTTAAGATTTTATTTATTAAAGTTTAAATTTATAATTATATTTAAAATTTAGTTTATGATTGAGTAAAATTAAACTAATGAAATTTCAATTAATTAAATTAAAAGGAATGTTAATATATAATATGTTAATATTATTCTATTAATTTTAGTAATGGGATTATTAATAAATTTAAAATTATTTATTAATAATTGATAATTATTATTATAATTGTTAATATTAATTGTTTAATGTTGTTAAGATAAATTTGAGATTATCATATTATTTATTAAATTTCAAGTTTCTTGATAATGGATTTTAACTTTCATTATCAATCGGGTATATTAGGATTATTATTAAGGCATGAACTACCACTGCTAATTCAAGATCATGGGTAGGATAATTCAGCTCGTGATCCTTGAGTTTGCGCAATTCAGATGCAATCACCCATCCATTCTGCATCAATACTGCTCCAATCCCCTCAAGGGAAGTGTTTGTACACACCTTGAAATCACCTATTGGATTAAGTACTGCTAAGATCGGTGCATTGGTGAAAAGCTCCTTGAGCTTCCAAAATTCTTCCTTGCATTTCTTCGTCCATAAAAACTTCTTTCCTTTCCTTTGAAGAGAAGTGATAGGATGTGCTATTCTGGAGAAGTTTTGGATGAATATGTGATAATAACTAGCTAGACCCATGAAACTATGAATTTTTGATACAGTAGTGGATGTAGGCCAATCTACTATTGGTTGGATCTTCACAGGGTCTACAGAGATACCCTCACTTGATATGATGTGCCCTAAGTACTATATCTCTGATTGAAAGAAATCACACTTCGCCGCATTGGCATAAAGTTTATTATCTCTCAAGCACTGCAAAACCAAATGCAGATGTTTCTCACACTCCTTCTGGGACTTAGAATATATCAGTATATCATCAAGGAACACGAGTACAAATCTATCAAGATAGGAATGGAACACTCCATTCATCAGACACATGAAAACTGATGGAGCATTCGTCAGCTCAAAAGGTACCATTGTGAACTCGTAGTGCCAATAGCAAGTTCGAAAGGTAGTCTTATGAATGTTATTTTCCTTGATGTGAAGCTAATTGTATCCTGACTTAAGATCAATCATGGAGAATATTGTAGCTCCCTTGATCTGATCAAATATATCATCAATCCTTGGTAGAGGATACATGTTCTTTATTGTCACCTTGTTCAACTGTCTATAATCAATACAAAGGTGCAAAGAACCATCCTTCTTCACAAAGAGCACTGGAGCTCCCATGGTGATACACATGGTGCAACTCACTCAATTCCTGAGTGGTCATATGATAAGGAGCTCTAGAGATAGGCTCTGCTCCTAGCATGAGGTCAATGCTAAAATCAATATCTCTTTTCAAGGGCATGCTTGGAATCTCACTTGAAAAGACATCCACATACTCCTGTAAAATATGGTGGTCTAAAGTCTTTCTTGCAGGATCTTCTTCATCTAGCTCACTTATCATTACAACAAATACCTGACATCCCTTACAGCTTCAATTGCATAGCGGATATCATCCATAGAGATATAGGTCTCGATATCCCCACAATCTCCATATCCTTCCCTTGGTCATCCTAACATACAATGGTCTTCTTCTTGCAGTCTATACTAGTTCTATGGAAGCTAAGCCAATCCATACCTAAGACCACATCATAGGATCCAAGAGGAATAACTCAAAGGTCAATTGATGTCACAAACCCTCCTATGCCAAGCTCACACTTACAAACTACAAAACCTATGGAAACCCTAGCGCCTGAGGCTAGTTCCACTTGCCAACCCCAATCTTGTTTAACCACTTCTAGCTTACACTTAGCAACTAGAGATGGTGAAATAAAATAATCTGTGGCACCTGAATCAAATAATACAAAGAGAGGTATACCTCAGATAGCTCCTATAGTCTCAACCATGGTACCCTGATGGTCTGCCTAATGGTAATCTATTGCTGCAAATACCTTATGAGCTCTACCTGCATCTCTGACTGTGGGCTTAGATGCTACTGGCCTAGGACCTAAATACTAAGGTGTTCGCTATGGACAATGAGCTACAATGTGTCCAATTTGCCCACACATATAACATCCTATACCCCTGCTAGATCCTCTCCCTATAAGAGGTGCATTCAATCGTTGGTGGCTATCCCTACTAGCAAAAGACTAGCTACTCTATGCAGCCTAAGTGTACTAATTTTTCGTATTACGCTATGCATTGCAATTATTCTTGGAGTTAGAACCATTGCCTAAGGGTATGATCTCTTCTACTACTGTGACTGCTGAGGTTGCTATTGATTCTGATCTCCCTTAGGAAAAGGAGGTTTCCTATTCCCACCTAAGTTGTGGTTGCCCTTAGATCTTGATGCTGTAGGTGCTCCCACAAAACCCCCATGTCCAAGGTTGACACTCTGCTCTACAAGGATGGCTCCCTGTATTGCATCTTTGAGGGTTTTAGGCTCAAACACCTTAACACCGCCAACTATACGGTTGTTCAAGCCTCTAATGAAATGTTGTGCCAACTGTGTTGGGTTGTCACTAAATCCCGAAAAGGGCATGAGCTCATAGAACTTGCACTCATATTCTACTACGGTCATAGTGAACTATCTTAGGTTATGGAACTCATCTACTCTATACTGCTTCCATTCCTCTGGTAGGAATCACTCACAGAAGTTTTCCAAGAATATCTTCCATGTAACACTGTTCATGTCTATGCCCAGCTTCTTTTCCTCGATAGTCCACCAAGTGGATCCAATTTTTTTTAGGTTGGTAATAGAAAACCTTGCTTTGACATTACTGTCAAAGTCCTACATAGCGAAAACCCTGTCAAGAGCAATAAGCCACTACTCAGCTACATATCCTGAACTGTTCCCATTAAAGGGCTTAACCTTGGACCTCATAAGGTCCTTCATCTAAGAAACTACTATGGATCTATGTTGATCCCTCTGAGGGCTCCTAGACTTGGGTCTATGCTCATGTCTTGCTTGATGTGCTCTATCTTGATCATGAACTGGAGGTAGGCAATCAATGATGGTTTACATCATTTGCCTCAGATCAACCTCCTAGAGTTGGCCTACTACTCTTTATGGCTCTCTTCCTAATGCTCACTGACACACTCTTCCCTATTCTCTTCCTAAATAGGTCCTCTGTGGACAGACTCATGTACATTGATAGCTCTGCCTCATCCACGACCTCTACCATGACTAAGGCTACAAAATTTAACAGAAGATCTCGTCCTAGATGCCATCCTACAATAATATCCAAGATACAAGATTCTAAAACAACCATAAAGCATACTACTATAAGCATATATATAAAAGACACACGGTTTTGAAAACATAATAAGTTTTAATTTTCAATTTGCCTATATTTAGGTTTACGTATAATTTTCAATTTTGAATACTAAGTGTTCATGTTAGAAAGAATACAACTAAAAGTTTGAGTTCTGTTTCAGTTTAACTATTTCAAGTTTCAGTTTGATATAGATACATATAACAATTTAAAGTTTTTGTTTTTGTTCAACTAGTTAACACTAGTGGCGTTCCAATATACCCAGAGCTCCCAATGTAGAAACTCGGGCTCTTATACTAGATGTAACGCCCCACCAAGGGATCCAAAAGAAATAACCTAAAGTTTTACTAAGTTTGCCAACTTTTTTATTTTTGAACAAGAAGAATAACATATACACCAAACATAAAGTAGTGGAAGCAAAAACGTGCAATCGTCTATAAGCATACATAATAGGTTACATTCCTTAAGGATCCCATGACGTTGAATCACATTTAAATTTAATTAATACTAAGTTTATCAAATACCACATCCATATGAAAGAATAATGAAAAAGTCCAATGTACATTTAAATAATATACATTTGTTCTGAATGCCTTCTGGCCAATGAAATTCAGAATGCTCAATCATCCACTGTACATTTCATAGGGTATGAAAGGCTAAAATAATATACATATGTAGAACTAGAAAATGCATCATCCTCCTTGGATTCATGATACAACTAAAATAAAATAAATGAAACCATCCACCATACATGATTTATCCATCCATTATAAAAGATATAAACATCCATCATAAAATATAACCATCCATCATAATGATACATAGATAGAATGAAAGGAAATGCAAACAAAGAATGCTCTAGCCACGGTGACTATAGATGGATCTCAATGGTAAGAGTAAAAGGCACTACCACTTGACCACGTGGAACCTAAATGGCCCACTCCCACCATGCTGAGGAGATAGTCTCAAGTCCCAAATAGGATATCAAACCAAATATCAAAAGTACTTTCTAAGTCTAGGAAATCCTAAAAGTATTCTGTCTCAAGGGTTCCAATATAAATTGACATCTATACCTAGAGGCACACAAGACACGTAGGAAACCTACTATGTAAGTGGGCAAGTGTCATCACATGAATCATGCTAGAGTTACCCTGGCAGTCTCTCAAGACCCTGACCCCCTAGTGATCCCTATGCGGCCACTAGTATCCTCTCGTACTGACAAGGCATACTACAGATGCAAGGTTGCAACCAAGCATTCTCTCTACTCCCATCCTAGTCTGTACTAGCACTCAAGGCATGGGTGAGAACATACAAAGACTCTTATTAGGTTCATTTTATTCTCATTTAGTGTAGTGTTTTCACTTATTAAACAACTTACAATGGGTTACCCTGGCAGCCAGTTAGGGCCCTGACCCCCATTGCAAGCCACTTCTTGACATTACATACAAATAACCTACCCTAAGCTCATGAAATCACAAATCAAAGAATCATAGTAAAACACCTTAGTCCTATACAAGTGACTGGAAAGCATCATAGATAAATCACAATACCCATCAATTCTCATGAGCAATTGGAAAGTATCACAATAATATTTATCGAAGACTCAAATGGTTAGGTCAAATATATCATAGCATTTATCTCGCTATCCCACAATAACAATGAAAACCAATAAATAACAAATATAATCACACTTATCATAGAGCATATCAACACATTACCATGGTTCAATAAAAATAATCAAGATCGAGTCAACATACTTTCACACTCATAGAACTCCCAAGCCTCTAGTAGATGTCCTAGAACTGGTCAACAATCTAGTCAACCCCTAACCCAAACATAGACATCACACAAAAAACAAGGTGTAAGTTTCATGTTTTGGTTTGGTTTTGAAAACATAAGGTTGAGTTAAATATAAGGTTTCAATTTTCATTTCAATGTATGTTTTAAGTAGAAAGATTCTTCGTTTACCCTATAGTTTAACTCATTCATTTAATCAATTAAAATATAGAATTACTCCATTATATTTTAAGTCAGTTACCTAAAATATTCTAAGGATAATCATTTATTTATTTATATTATCAAAATGATAACTAATGATCTTTCAATAAAATGGTTTCAATTTTAGAAAAATCATTATCATTATAAAATAAAATAAAATCTATTAAATATTGCTTATTTGTTAATTAATCTTAATTAAATTCTCTTTAATCAAATTAATTAATAACCATATAAATTACATTGACATCCTTTATTAATAATTACAATTATAATAATAAATTCATTAATTAAAATGAATTAAATCTAACTATATATTAAAATTTTATTAATATGAAAAAATGAATTTAATAATAAAATTTAATAATAATAAAAAAAATAAAGGCATTTATTTAAAGGCTCGCCGACCTTGGGCACATAGTACCTTGTTGTCGCAGGGCCTATAGCGACAGAGGTACAGAGTACCACTGTCATCACAGTACTTATGACGACAGGTACTCAGCCGCATGTGGTAGCAGAAGGGGGGGTACGGGGTAATTCCCTCCCCTTATTATTTTATATTATTTTTTAAAAAAGTTTTTTTATATAACAACATTTTTATTAAAAACATTTTATATTATTTAATATAATTTTATTGAAATTAATTTATGTTATAAAATTTTATAACACAAAATTGAATAAAGAATTTATTTAAAACCCCTTTTTTTTAATACAAATTCCTAGCTTTGATCTGATAGAGGTAACAAGACCAATTGGTCGAGTTCACAAATGAAATCTTCTAATTTATTACCAAACCCTCCCCATTCAATTTCCAATTTTAAATCTATTGAAAGAAAGATTATATTGGTCAATTAAAAATGTTCCATGTACAGAAGAATTAACAAATGTACCAAAAACTCATAATATGATACATTCTTCACAAGAATTATCCAGATAGCCATCTAATAGACATGATGAAGACATGAAAGAAAAGAACGTATTAAAATATGCAAAAATCACAAGCGTCTACCAGGGCACTGATGCTAATCGCTACACCCCAAAAAATTGTAGAAAAAATTCCTCCGCTTAGAACCTTCTCCTTTCCAAAAATTTCTTCCCCTCCAAAATTCACGATCCTTGAAAATGAACCCCCAAGTTGTGATATGGAGTTCTCTCCTAAAATTGGGGCACTAATTGTGCGTTCACCCAAGAGAACTCTTTTCTCACCAAACTTCAACTCTAAATTAACTTTTCTTTATCTTTTCTTTATCTTTTCTCATGCACATTTATTGAATTATTAAATAACTTTATTTAATTTTTACTTGACTTTTCTTTTAATTAATTTATAAAATTTAATCTCATGCACGCATCATGAAATCATAAAACTTTAATAAATTAATTTCTTCTCCACTTCTTAATTTATTTTTGAACGTTTAATTGATAAAATATTTATTAACTTAAATAATACTATTATTTAGCGTTTATTAAAAATGAACTCTAAATATATATTATTATTAAATTAAATAAATATTATCACGTTCTAAATTTATTCTTTCAACTTTTCTCTTCAAATTTAATTCTTTTTTATTTAATTAATTTCCCAATTAATTATATATAATTAAATATTAAAATATCTTAATAATTTTCCATTAAATTAAATCATTAATTAAATATTTTAATTAGACTTAATTAATAGAAAATATCACCAAAGACTCATAAAAAATAAAATGAAAACCCATCATAGCAAAACACATACAAAATTAAACTAAAGGGCTATAATCACGAATTAATGTCATTCGATGCATTTGGAGGGTAGTCAACTCAGATACTTGTCCTAATTTTCTAGGACAAATGGCTTAAAGGTTTAGGATTTGGACTTAAGAATTTATCTCCCCTCTCTTACCATTGAGATAATGTGATAGCTTACGCTCATGCTAGCAATTCAGGGAAGTCGATACCCGGTACCTGCAACCTGCATAAAAACCACGCATGTGCAAACACAATATTCTAAGCTAAAATGGAAATGAAAGGAAGTGGTGCATCATGTAGATCCCTTCTAGCAGGTGACTATGACTCCCTTTCTTAACCACATCATAAATGTCATACATAAAGAAAACATACACACACACCATACACATACAATATGGGGTAAGTATCCATAAGAAAACACATATGATAATCCATCTAACTAATCATTATCAATAACTGAAAACACTGTAATAATTATCATGCATACATGAAGTACAGAGTACCACGTAATCTCATCATATATCAACTGAATATGAAACAATATATGATAATCTCTAAACAATGCTACTAATCATCAAACATAAAACTGGCCTAAAAGAGTTCAGCAATGAAAGCAAAAATGTAAACTAGGGGAAGACACTACACTTGGTACCCTTTAAGATAGTTTTCTTTTAGGCATTTCCTTGACTTAGATGTTGGTTTTGACTTGTGTTGTTGATATCTGTATGGGACTTGAGTTTATCTCCTCAACATGGTGGAAGTGGACCTTTTTGGATTTCACAAGGTCGGGTGGTAGTGCATTTTCTTATACCATTGAGATCCAACCATTGGATGCCGTTGTTGGATGTATTTATGCAAATGTTCCTTTAGATCTGATCTTGTATTTCTATGATGAATGGTTATACCTATTGCATTGTATTTTATTTCATGGATTTTAAAAGATGATGTAATCTATTTTATGATGTATTTTATTTCAGCCTTTCATACCGTGCGACTTGTATAGTGGATGATTGTGCATTCTAATTATTGCCGAGTGGAATTGAAGATAATTGGATATTATTTAAATGAAACTGTAATTATGATTATTCGTTTATGTGGATTTTTCATATATTGGTTTTAGTATTAATTAAACTTAAATGTGATTCAATGTCATGAGACCCTTAAGAATTGTAATCTATTTTATGGCATGTGTTTATGTGTATGATATTGCTTCCACTATTTTATATATGTTTTTGTTAATTTATTATCTTTCAAAAAAAAGGTTTTGAAAAATTAGTGAAACTTTAAGTTAATTTCTTTTGGGTTCCCTGGTTGGGCATTACATATTTTGTAACCTTTAATAGGGTTGGCTCTTAACCTAAGTCACTTTAGAAGAGTGAAAAAGTGGTAGCATGTTACTTGGTGGTTTTTCTCAAATTGAGTTTCTACATTAAATTCTAGTGTCATACTTGTGTGAATGTTTTTTTATGTTTCATGCTATTTACTATTATATGTTTATGTTATTCAACATATACTAAATAGAGAGCTAAGTGATGATATGATAAGTTGAATTATTGATGATATGATATATTCGTTGAGTGGATTTATGAGATTGAATGAGTTTTTTGAAGTATTTAAAAGTTGAATTGGTACATCTAGACCTAAGGATAACCAATTCACCCCCCCCCCCCAGTCATTCTAATCATTCTAATAATTGGTATCAGAGCATTGGTGCTTGCAAGGAAAGTTTTAAGGGACTTCAAAATTTTGTATCAGAGCATTGGTATTAGAGCATTCTAATAGTTGAAGTCAAATATCAAGATGTACAAGAGAGAGGTACCCGAGATAAACAAAGAGAACTTCCCAAAATGACAATGTTTGATGAAATTGCATCTATTTGGATTTGGAGATTTTGCACTATACTACTTAGACAATGAATACATAGAAGTTCCTAGACTAATGACAATCGAGAAAATAAAATAAAAGAAGGATAACAATCAAATGATGATAGATCTATCATCTTCCCTCAGTTATTCTAAGTTTGATGATGTGAAGGATTACACTACTACAAAGAAAATGTGGGATAAGTTGGCACAAATTCACGGAGGAGACAAAAATGTGTTATGGGCTAAAGATGAAAGTTTTAGAGGCAAGTTTGATGACATGAGAATGCAAGAAGGAGAATTTCTTGCTTAGTATTTTGGTCGAATCAAAGAAGTGGTGAATGTAATTAGAGGAACTAGAGCAGATGTATCTGAAGAGACTATGATTGACAAGGTATTAAGGACTTTACTTCCTATCTATACCATTAGAGTATTTTCAATACAAGAACAATGATGTACACCTGATAATGATCTAACCCTAGATAGTCTAATTGGTAGATGTGATGCATTTGAATTGTCAAATTTTTATAATTACACACCTTCTAGTATTCAATGTGATTTCAACTCTTAATTAACACTCGATGGATCTAAAAGAATAAAAAGTTCAAGAACTAAGCTTGTGGATAATTACAATGACTTAGATGATTACCTTGATGATCTAGAAGCATTATTGGCAAGGAGGCTACCAAGAGAAAAAGGAAAATACTAAGGTAAAATTCCTATAATCTTTTTTACATGTAATAAAGTTATTCATATTTCTAAAGAAAATAGATATCGAGGAAGGAGAGACAATAGAGATAATTGAGGTAAGAAAGACTACAAGGGAAAATGTAAGAAATCTTGTTACATTGCTGAAGAAGATGGTTCTGAAAGTGATTTTGATGAACATGATGAAGAATTTGTTTATGTTGCAATGAAAGATGAATTTGACAAAGATGAAAATTTTGAGAAAATTTCTCTTATTTCACATGTGAGTAAGAATGATAAATGGATAATTGATAGTGGTTTCTCACATCATATGACTAGTGATACAAGTAAGTTTAAAAAGCTAGAAAACTATAATGGAAGTTGTGTTAAGTTTTTAAATGATGCACCATGTTATGTGAAAGGTAAGGGATCTATTACATTGAATGATAATATGAGATATGACAATGCATATTGGGTTGATGGACTGAAATATAATTTGTTGAGTGTGGCACAACTGAATAACTTAGGCTACCAAGTTAAACTTCAAAGCAATAACACAAAAATATATGATGTTATTGCTGAACCGATTTGAAGTGGAGAGAAAACAAGAGATAACTTGTTCTATCTAGACCTATATGAGTTAACATATTTATTTGCATAATTTGAAGATGTTTGGTTGTGGAATAAGAAGTTATATCATGTAAACTTTGATAATTTGGTAAGCATTAGCAAGATGTAAAGAGTAAGAGGATTACCAAGATTGAGAAAAATGGTTAAAGTGATGTGTAAAGAATGTCAAATGGTAAAAATGAAAAATTATAGTTTCAAGAGAAAGATCTATTCTTCTAATGATATTTTTGTGTTCGTTCATACTTATTTATGTGGTCATTTTGGAGTGTAAAGCTATTATGGTGACAAGTATTTATCCTATTTGTTGATGATTTCTCCAGAATGTTGAGTGTGAGGTTTCTCAAAGAAAAGTCTGATGCTTTTCAAATGTTCAAGTGGTATATGGTTAGAGTTGAAGAGGAAATAGGTATAAGCCTGAAATGCTTGAGATCAAATAGAGAAGGTGAATTTATATCAAAGGAGTTCACCACATTCTTCAATGATAAAATAATTAAAAGACAAATGTTAGCACTGAGGACTCCACCACCAAATGGGATAACCAAAAGGAGAAACATATCAATCATGGACAATGGAAGAACATTGATGATGCAAAATAATTCTTCACAAAATTATTGGAGAGAAGCTATAAGAACTTCTATTTATACACTTAACCGAGTTCAAGTCAAGAAAGGTACAAACAAAACCCCTTTTAAACTATTGTATGGATATGCACCTAATGTAAAATATCTCAAAATACCTTGAAGCAAGTGTTATGTATTGAAAGATTCAAGGAATGGAAAACTTGAGGAAAAGAGTGATGAGGGTACATTCTTACGACATTCCACTAAAAGCAAGGCATATAAGTGTTTGAATACTAACACTAAAAAAATTATGGAAAGTGCAAATGTTAGAGTTGATGAATTTGCAAAAAAGAATTAAGAAAAATGTAAGAAGGAACCTAAAGATTACAAAAACTTTCAATACATATATGAAGAAGAACCAATTATCTTACCAAAACCATAGAAAGACATTGTCATGCATCTAAAGATAGACACTACCAAAGCTTAGCAGAGAAGTTTTGATGAGCGTCAATAAGCTACCAAACATTAGGCTATAGGAGTTGAGTCATAGAGAGAGAAGACCAAACACCAGAAAGAGGAATCTAACTTACAATAGGAGACCCCTTGAGAGGATGAGGAAGCTAGATCGAGTGAATTACCACAAGGAGACAAAAGATCTAAACCTATCTTAGCAAAATATGTAAGAAGACACCAAACACGTTGATCAAATAATTGGAGACAAAGATTACAGAGATATGAAAAGAAACAAGTTCAAGTATTATACATATTTACTATGTGAGTTTGAGACAAGAAAAGTTAAAGATGCATTGGAGAATGGAGATTAGATTAGATAAATGAATGAGGAGATTGATCAAATTGAGAAGAACAAAACATGGACATTGGTACCAAGACTAAACAATAATAATGTGATTGGAACCAAGTGGGTGTTCATAAACCAATTGAATAAGAAAGGAGAAGTCACAAGGAACAAAGCAAGATTGGTTTGCAAGGGATATGCACAAGGGGAAATAATTGACTATGGAGAGACACTTGCCCCAGTTACAAGGTTTGAAGGAGTAAGAACATTACTTGCATATACTTCTTACAAAGGATTCAAGGTATATCAAATGGATGTCAAATCTACATTATTGAATGAAATCTTGGAAGAAGAAGTCTACATTGAACAACCTGATGGATTTGTTGAACCTAGAAAGAAGAACATGGTATGTAAGTGGAAAGAAGAACATGGTATGTAAGTTGCACAAATAATTGTATGGTTAAAAAAATTCCCCTAGAGCATGGTATGAAAGGTTACATACATATTTTATGATAATTGGTTTTGCAAGAACTAATGATAATAACAATTTGTATTTGAAAAGTGAATACGAGGATAGGATATTATTAGCTGAAATATTTGTTGATAATATCATATTTGGAGGACATGATATATTGTGCAAATTATTTTCTAATGAGATGAATAAAGAATTTGAGATGTCAATGTTTGGAGAAATAAATTTTTTGATTGGTTTGCAATTCTATAAAATGAAAGGAGGTATATGCATTGCTAAATCAAAGTATATCAAGGAGATATTGAAGACCTTTGGAATGGAGTATTTAAGACCAGTTGGAACATCAATGGATATTGGACATAAACTTTCAAAGAATGACGATTCTTTTGAAGTAAATTAGAAATTGTATAGGTATGCAATACCCCACACGAAGATCCTTGGAGCAAGGATAATTAAAAGCCAAGATATTTTAATACAAGTATGGATGCACATGGAGATCAACATACAAAGATCATAAAGATCACAAAGGAAAACTTAGCCAACAATCCTAACTACCGACAGATCTCCAAATGCCATTACAAATTGACACACTCAAACTCAACAACAAAAACCAAGGATGACAACTCAACATAAAATATATGATTTGTCAAAGCCTGAAAATACAAGAAACCTTAAAGGGTACTCAAAAAATCAAAATGCATTCTCTGAAAAATAGTAGAGATGCCCCCTATTTTTCATGTGAGAGAATATGATTGACAGTCTTGTGCAGGGAAGTGCACTAGGTTACGCGAGCAACTACTATCTCGTGCAAAGAAGTTCATGGCCTAGCCACCAAAACCACTATAGTAGTGCTGAGGATCATGCGAGGGAGTACACACAACCATCAAAAGGAATGCAAGCCTCCACATAAGACATCAATCTCTCATGCGAGAAAACACAACAACAAGAAAGGAAAATAAAAGATGGAAAGATATGGAAAATAGTTCCTCCATACTGGGGAGTACTGGATCCACAAATCAAGGCTTGGACACTCGAACACCATAACAATAAGATGAAAAGAGCAGTAAGATGGAACAAGAAACTAACCATTTAGAACATAGCAACATAAGGAAACATACTAAAAGAAATATTGCAATGTACAAAAACAACTACATTATTGTGTAGTTCCTCCCAACCATAATAACATCAAGAGACCTTGAAGGCCCTAGTCATCCCTTGCACGTAACATTCCGAATTGCCAACTATATAGTCACAAATATCTTATGTGGGTGTCACTACTAAAATGTAATAATAATCATATGAGAAAGGAAATCTAATCATGCTAAACCAATAAGAAATAGATACTGTAACTAAGTAAATCATATCATCTAATCATATGTTAAACATCATAATAAGGGAAGACAGAAAATAACTAACATCATGTAAACATGATATCCAAGAATCCTAATGAAAGCATAAATCATGAGGATGCATACTCTGGAATCCTAAATACACTATGTGAAACATTGAGCACCAATCACACTGTACTAATAGACCATCTTTGTACACTGGTCCCCAACATCGGTATAGGTAGCTATGCTTTCCAACCACGTGGAACCCATAGGTCCACTCCCACTATGCTAATGGTGATAATGATCCAACCATAAACACACAAAAAGAAAATGTCAATGACTACCACTCATGCCATATAGTAAAGAGGACTACAACAAAGATCATGAGACAATGCAAGTGGATTATTTCCTGGTTAGACATTCTATGGGTTACTATGTAGGGGCTATAGTGAAGAGTAACGTGCCTAGTACTCCCAAGTTAAGTCTATTGCAAAAATACTCTCAAGGTACTCCCTTAGAGGCCATTGCACTAGTGTGAAAACACATTCAAGGTACTCCCTTGAAGGCCTTCACTAAGTTTCCTTAGAATCAAATAGTAAGACATCACATTTTATTACCTTAGTTAGCACTTATTTAGAAACTTCTTCACACCAACTTGGGAAATAGTCACCGGGGTTATGAGAGAAGCCCCTCCACTACCTACCCTACATACCCATACTCATCACATGATGAGTACCCAGAGGCAATCCATATTCCCAACCCATCACAATGAACATAACTCCACCAAAATACAACTGAGAGTTCAAGCCTCGCAAGTTACCCAAAAATTCATGTGCATACATGCTCGTGTGTGGCACACCACCATCATGAAGATCATAACACAAATGGTTGGATGAGAACACAAGTAAAATCATGCTCAACCGAATACAAGTTCAAGAGTACATATATAACATGCATCCCAATGCAACATAAAAGTACAACAATGGTCTGACAGACATCCTATGGATAATCCAAGTCCACGACCAACATCATGCCAATAAAACTTAAGAAAACTGGGTGACACACAAATCAAGGCAAAAAACTAAAAACTAAAAAAATTCAAAAATATAATCCATTTGGTCTTTGGGCACAAAAGCCATGAAAATCCAATAAAATTTAGGTTCAAACATCGTATGCAAAAACCCAAACCCTCATCCTGAAAAATAGGAAAACATTCATACCCAACCAACTGGGTAGAACTAACAATAAAAAATGAAGGGAAATACTAGTTCTCAACCTCCTAACATACAACTACTAGAAATTAAAGTAGAAATAGAGCTGAAACACAAAAATGAGCGAGCTATTCCTAATAACCAAAAGGGATAAAATGGGAATCAACCGGATAAAATAAATATCTTGTAGAAGCTGCCAAAAGTTGCAAAAAACCAAGGTCTCCCCAAGCTGGATCCAGCAAGATCGATCTTGCGAAGATCCTATGCCCATAGCTCTCACAACAAACATAAACACAATTCTCTAGAAGAGGATTTTGGAAAAAGCTCTCAAATTTCTAATTTGCAAAAGTGAGAAGTGAGGAATTAATTTCCTCTTTGGATACTTATTCATTTTTTGAGTGAATAATTGATTAGGGAAAATAACAAGGTAAACTAGTTACATGTTGAATTAACCCAAATGAAAACAAGCTATTCCAAGTAAATGGAATTCATCTATGGCAAAGGTACCAGAAATTAAAAATCAATTAAAAATAAAGCCCAAAAATCCAAAATCACCAAAATTCCTTAATAATTTTTGTGAAAATGAGAACCTTTAAATTCATAGACATGTTCACAAGTCTAATCACATAATACAAATGAGTCCATATTTAATCAAACCACTGGAAGGTTTAATTTTTTAAGAAATGAATAATGTTGAGCAAGGAACGAGAAACAATCCAAGTAAGTTAAGTGTGAAACAATGTTACCATAAGATAAGAAACTCCAAGAGCATACACCAAGATGGTTCAACAATGGAGACAAGGATTTATAAGGGGAAAGCAAAGAAAACCCCTTGTGAGTTATTATGAATGAAGGCAAATGCCTAAAGAAGAGAGAGAGAGAGTGTTGGAGCAAAGGTAGCTCAATACAATAACATCAAGTGCTTAGAGTGGTGTGTAGTTGTGAAGAAAGAAGGAGGAGCATCTCTTATATAGAGATGAGAGAGGAGTTGCATTTGTAACTCCCATTTCTATGAATGCCACATTCATAATAGGTGTGTGCAAAGTGTCACAATCCTCTTAAGGAGGATAAACTAAATAAAGAAATAAACAAGAGTTGTCCTTACATGTGGAATAAAGGACAAACAATGACATGTCCTCCACATGTGTACAAGTGGACAAACTACATGTAGGGACCCTTGGAATATCCCAATTAAAATATATCCAAGGAAAGATTAACCTTTCTAACAAATTTAAACAACTAAATAAGATACATTGACCATACAGGGATGACATTGGTTAAATATGAATGACTGAATCACTAACTCTATGTGCCACTACCAGGGATATAAATCTTACACACTAAAACACATGATCAAGTGCAATTGGATATAATAACATAGTCAAAGTGATAAATGCATTAAAAAAACCCAATTTAATTATTTATTTAATTAAACCTAAATAATCCATTTACATCACTCACATTCAAATAAAGAATAACAAAGCAAGAATGAAGTAAATTACCATAACATTAAATCCAACACATACAAAAAATCAGAGATATGTCCAAATACCGGATTACTAGATCTCATCATAAAACCTACTATCATCTCAAAATGACATCATCATGCAAATGTGATCAACTGAACAACATAGTAATCTAACATCTATGATATTGAAATCAAAGTATAACATTTGACCCTCAGGTCATCTCAAAATGTAAAAATAACATGAGTAACAATATCTCTGGGATTAAAATATAACAAGGTACATACTACAAACACGAGGGGCACTACATCCTCCCCCACTATTTATAAGCTTACTCCTAGAAGCTTGCAAAAAGATGGGGATACAAATCTCTTAATCATGTAACATCTGCCCAAGTAGCAAAAGTCTCATCAGTTAGGTCCCACTGGACCCTTACTTGCTCCATGTCCTGATCTCTCATAGTCAGTCACTGATGCTAAAGGATATGAATGGGCTCCAAAGAAAGCTGCCCATCCTCCACCTGTAAGCATCCCAATCAAGAACATGGGTCACATCAGGAATATACTATCTCAAAAAAGAAACATGGAGAACATCATGTATGTGCGATAGGATAGGTGGAAATGCTAGTCGATAAGAAATAGGATTGATCCTCTTGAGGATCTCAAATGGCTTGACAAAATGTGGTAACCTAGTTACACCCATAATAACTTATTCACTTTCCAAGTGAATAATCAATTAGTGAAAATAACCAGGTAACCTAGTTACACCTAGAATCAACCCAAACAAAAATAGACTATTCCAAGTAATTGGAATTCATCTATGGCAAAGCTGGCAAAAATTAAAAATCATTTAAACATAAAGTCCAAAAACCCAAAACTTTCATGATAATGCGAACCTCTAAATGCATAGACACGTTCACAGGTCTAATCACACAATGAAAGTGAGTTCAAATTTAATCAAATCACCAGAATGTTTAATTTAAATAATTAAATAATATACGTCAACCATATAGAGACAACATTGGTTAAATATGAACAACTAAATCACTAACTCCATGAGCCACTGCTAGGGATATAAATCCTGCACACCAAAACACATGATCAAATGCAATTGCATATACTAACATAGATAAAGCAATAAATGCATTAAATAACCTCATTTAATCATTTATTTAATTATACCTAAATAATCCATTTATATTACTCACGTTTGCATAAAGAATAAAAAAGAAAGAATGAAGTAAATTACCCTAATGTTAAATCCAACACATAAACAAAATCAGAGATATGTCCAAATACCAGATAAGTAGATATCATCATAAAACCTACTGTCATCTCAAAATGGCATCATCATGAAAATATCATTAACTGAACAATATAGTAATCTAACATCTATGATACTAAAATCAAAGTATAACATCTAACCCTTAGGTCATCTCAAAATGTGAAAATAACATGACTAATAATATCTCTCGGATTAAAATATAACAAGGTATTGACTGCAAAAATGAGAGGAACTACATGATCAATGATTGGTAAATTGTAATATGTCGCTCATAAAAGACTTGGCATTACATTAGCTATTGGTATTGTTGCAATATTTCCTGCAAATCCTAAGGAGAATCACCTGATGGCTGTGAAAAGGATATTGAGATATTTGAAAGGAACAAAAGCCTATAGTTTATGGTACAAAAAGAATGACATGTTTGAGTTGAAAGTTTACACAAATGCTGATTGGGATGGATACATTGATGACATAAAGAGTACAAGTGGATGCACTTTATTCCTAGGAAAGAACTTGATTTAATGGACAAGTAAGAAGAAAAAATTTATTTCACAATCCCCAACAAAAGTTGAATATGTTGCAGCTATAGTTAATTGTTCAAACATAGTGTGGATCAAGAAATTATGTAAAGGTATGAAGTAAGATATTACTGAACCTGTGGTGATATATTGTGGAAAATCATTTCTACAAACATAGCCAAGAATATGTGAAAATAAAGGAACAAATAACTGATATATTCACTATTGCACTATCTAAGGATTCATTTGTGTATCTAAAAGGTAAGTTAGGGGTCATTACCCTATTGGAAGTAAACTAAGAAGAGATGAAACATTGCATCAATTGTTATGATTAGAATATCATATAGATTGATGTAGGGGGACACACTGTAGGAGATGCCTAAAGATATGACAAGAAGGATAGTTGTATGAGTTGATAAAGTTTCAAATAGGGACATGGTGATATAGTCAAGGAAAGAGATAAAAGAGGGAGAGATAATTTAAAGATCAACCGATATAGAAAGTGAAAAAGAGAGAGATGTGTATAAGTGTCTTTGGCATTGTTTTTAAAGAGGGAGATTACTAATTTCAAGTTACCATCCAATATCTAAATATGTGCAAGGGAGAAGTATGTTCTATGTAACATCATGAGAGATATGTCAAAGAGGGAGCCAATATAATTGGTGTCAAAATGATGAATCTCAATTTATGTCATACAGGGAGAAGTGTAAAGAGAAAAGAGTAAGCATATAGGAGATTGCATGGATGGGAATCATAAAACTAATGGATGAGAATAAAAATGAAACTAAGGATATTAATGAAGATCTAATACAAAACATAGAGGTATATGAAAATGAAAATCCATAGAACACCTTTTCCATTGTATGGTAACTAAAGGTTTTGTCATCAATGCGAAAAAGGGAGATTGTTGGAACTACAATTTGAACAATTTTTATGTTATCATTGATACTAAACCTTATTGGTAATACATTTTCCAATAGTATAGAGTTCCATATCAATTGATTGATGAAGATGATTTGAAAAGAGATGATAACAACATGAATTAGTAAAGTTTTTGGGTAAAGAGGAGTAAGTATGATGGAACTAAAAATGACACTTGATCAGTTATTATTTGACAAAATAATGTATTGCTTGATCATTGTATAAAGTGTAGAAGAGATGATTGATAGAAGTCAAGAGTTTAAGTAAAACACTAAGCTTGACCAAGTGATAGGTTACTAGGTCAACAAATAAGTTGAAGGAAAAGATTAAGGAACTTGAGTAATAACTAAGAAAAATAATATTAGCCAAGTGATGGTAGAGATCAAGCAAGATGAAGGGAAATTGAAGTAATGACCAAGCATAGTAAAGTCCAAGCAAGCTAGTATAAACCAAGAGAGATAGATCGATAGTGACTGAGCTACCCAGTGATGACCAAGTTGAAGAATACACTAATGATTGAGTGTCAACAAATAAATAAATTGTTAAAGAATGAACATTTGAGGCCAATATTGTTGAATTTATGGAATGGTCAAAATGCATAAAAGATAAGGATTGATTAGCTGACATATGTAATGCATGAATTGAGTTTGTTAAGAAATCTAGGGTGAGGATTTAATGAGAATTTTATAGAAGTTTCAAGAAAGAAGTAGAAGGAATAAATGATGGATAGATTCAGTGAATTCGATCAAAACCTAAGATCTACAATTATGTTTAAGTAGCCAAATATTAAACCCATATATTTAAGGAGGCATAAGAGATGATTTGTGGTTGTTGGCTGGAAAATTTGTGAAGAACTTGTGAAGATCAAAGTTGTAGAGGAAAAGTGAGAAATTGTTATAGCGATATTTCTTGAAGAGTTTCCAAGAAGATAAGAGATGGTGAATGTGAAGAAGTTTAGTCAATGAACCAAGAATGAGACAAATGGAGATTTGAATTTTCAAAGTGAG
Organism: Cupressus sempervirens; assembly: GCA_028749045.1. NCBI lineage: Eukaryota > Viridiplantae > Streptophyta > Pinopsida > Cupressales > Cupressaceae > Cupressus > Cupressus sempervirens. The sequence goes on from CM053785.1 coordinate 906,691,391, forward strand.
TTATATTTTATCAGATCAATATAGCTATTACTTTATAAACATTGTGGTAGTAAAATCATTTAATCAAGGTTGACCTAATAGTCATATTGTAAATCCTTTAATCAAGTTGACATTCTAATAGGATATTTTAAAAACCTCTAACAAGGCCATTCTTAATAGGGTGTTCAGTTGCCTTAACAATGTCACACCTAACAATGTGTTTTGTGACCTTTAATAAGGTTGGCTCCTAACCAAGCTCACTTCAAAAGAGTATAAAAGTGGTAGCATGTTACTTATTAGTTTTTCCCCAAATTGGGTGTCCATGTTGAATCTTGATGTCATACTTTTGTGAATGTTATTTTCATGTTTCATGCTCTTTACTTTTTATATGTTTCAGTTATTCAGCATATACTAAACATAGAGCTATGTGATGATATGCTAAGTTGAATTATTGATGATATGATATATTGTTTGAGTGGATTTCTAAGCTTGAATAAGTTGTTTGAAGTTGTTATAAGATGAATTCATACATCTGGACCTGAGGATAACTGATTCACCCACCTCTCAGTCATTCTAATCATTCTAACACATATTTTTTTGGTTCATAGAAATACCATCACAAAATCCTTTCCCTTCCCAATTGTAAGAATTTGCTTAAGGGAAAAATTCACCCAAGAACCAAGAACTCAAACACAAGCACACAGTAGACCAAAGAAGGATATGATCAATTAATCAGAGGATGTCCGAATACATTTCTCTATTCAGAATGTGATATGCTATGCATCAGAGTACACTAGGAGTGCCTGATTATAAAGGCAATAGGAGAGCTTCTAGAATGCCTAGAAGTTAGCACCATGAAGTGTCAAACAACCAAGCACATGTCCACCAGATATGGATTATCCTCCATTAAGCACGGAAGTAAGTGCGGTGATAAGAGGATAAGCCTAGAAGGGTGGAACACACAAAACAGTGTTGTAGACACCATGTGCTCAAATAAAGGTGCAGACTCCTGTGTTGTCAACATGACAAATCACAAGGTGGCACAAAATCCTAAGTGTCTCATAATAAAAATAATAAAAATAATGCAAAGTAATTAACTAATGCATTAACCTAAGTAAACTTAAGTAAGTGTAAATAGTAAAGTACTAATTTACACCAACACCAATCAACCCAAAATTTGATAGCTTTCCAAGATCTCTAGATACTTATGGCAACAAAAGTGCCCTGAATTTTAATAGGTTCTTTCCTCACAAGAAGGGTTTGAAAGATATTCCCCTTCCACGCCAGCCTATGGACAAGGAAACCTAAAGAAATGTGATGATGAAGAAGAATCTTCCAATATTTATTTCCAGTGAGAGAGAAAATGACCCATTTGAAAGAAAAGGTCAATCCTTGTTTCTAGGTGGATAAAAGGCCAAGGCCTCTAGAGTTCTTGAGAAAACACCAAAACTCCCAAGAAATCCATGGAACCCATGATGATATCTAAAGGGCTAGATGAAATCCTTGAGAAGAATCTCAAGCTTCAAATAGGAAGCCTTAGAAGGAGCCCAACAAGAAGAATAATACACATGAGTGGCAACAAGGATTTTTAATTTTTTTTGGAATTTTCTATCCAATGAGAGGGGCTTAGCAATCCAATATTCCAGCTTCTTGACACAAGAAAGAAAAAAATTTTAGAGGTCAACAAGATTATCCTATAAGGAAAAAGGAATGATAAGAAGTTGGAAAATTTCTCCATGTTCATTCCATTTCCAACTAAATTGTGAGAGCCATGGGGAACCAAAAGGAAAGACTGGTGATAATAAAAGGTCTTGTTCCATTGAGTAGATGACCCATAAGTGAGCTAGAAAGTGTCCAAAAATTGAAGAGTCATTTTCAAATTCTCCTCTTCCTCAATAAGGGTGAGAAAAGAGTCATCCAAAAAATAGGAAAATCCCTAAAATAGAACTAGCCAAGATAGCATGAGGAAGTAAGTATCGAAACCTTTATGCAACAATGACATATAAAGCAGGAGTTAAGGGATAAAATTTTCCTAATAGATTTGAAAAGACCGAAAGCTTGAGATTTCCTATGATGAAAAATAATACAAGTAGAGACATCTCCAAAAAGCATATGAAAACACTAAATAAAATTAGGGTTGAAGCCAAGAGCTTTAAGCATAACATAGATAAAAGTACACTCAATACAATCATAATCTTTGGAAAAGTATATTTTGATAAAGATAGCTATATTCTTGGATTTCCTTGTCCATTCCATGCCCTCCCAAACAAAAATGATGTTGTTGAGGATGTAGCAAGATTTGACAAAACTAGTGTGTTTAAGGCAGATCAAGAAGGCATAATATGACAAATTTTGACAGATAAGGCATTAGCAATGGTCTTGTAAGAGACATTGAGAAAAGTGATAGGTCTCCAGTTACAAATATCACCCAAATATCATGCCTTTCAAATGAATTTTATATTACGTTTGTTGATAAAATCTCCCAAGTATTGAGCATTATAAGCCCCTAGATTGATCTTATGTAAGTATAGGCCAACAAGATGCAAAAAAACCTCATGTTATTTACAATAAAAATAATCACATCCTAGGGATTTGTCATCATGAATAGCGAAAATAATTCTTTAAGATCTTGCAAGGTGAGCTTCTAGTTATAGAAAGCATTATGCTTAGGAGCAAGCTGAGAGGGGACAAGAACTAATAAATCTTTAAAGGCTTGATCTTTGGCCAAAGAATTTCCTTGCATGGTGAAAACCTTCTCATAATGATGTACAAAGGCTTGGAGAATATCAAGAAGTTCCTTGAGAACTTTTAAACCTTCTTTATTCCTCTAAATCCTAGCAGAGGTATGACATGATCTAAGGGCTTGAAAGAAATCTTTGGAACATTGGTCTCCAACCTTAAGAAAATGGAGATAAGCCTTCATTTTAGCACCCTCAACATTTTAATTATCAACTATATGCTTCTGGTGGTGAACTTGAAAAAGATAGACTTAGAGATATGTATCAAACAGATTTAGTAGCTTTACTGGACTCATAAGATCTCTACTAGTAAAATTACAAGTTATCTACCATAAATTTACATAAACCTTATAGTACAAGATATGGCATCATTCCACCACTAAATCCACCCAGTATGAAATTATGGTATGGGTTATATGTTCCACACACATTGAATATGAGCCAATGTAGCTTGCTTATGAAGCAATGGTATGTTGAGATAAAATTGCATCTTTAAGGGATGTTGATGAGTTGTTTTCCATAAAATTGGAAATGTGATGGGATAGTGGTTAGATAGAGTCACATCAACCAAAGGAGTGATAAGTAATTCATTTTCCTTAGAAAAGGCTTAAAAAGATTGCATCAAAATCATAGCATGATGAAGCCTCTTAAATATTTAGTCAGACCCAACTCTAAAATTACATGAAGTATTCCAACATATCTAACCAATGGTGGTTTATATTGTGATAAGAAAAACCCAATTCATTATGCATGTAGTACTAAGCTTTGTTGAAAATAATTGGTTAATTGTGTATTGTCTTTGATGTTACACAAAATGTCATATCTTTGCTAGTCAATGTATGTTGAGCTCAATCAGGTGATAAAGATAGTTTCCTATTTCTATTGAGCATTTTAGAGTTTTCCAAGTTTAGAAGACAATGTCAACCGAGTTCACTTGGGAGACAAAGAAAATTTCTTAGAAGTTAAGTGTTAACCGAGCTCACTTGGTTAATGAAAGAAATGTTGGATGAAACCAATGTTAATTGAGCTCACTTGATTACCAAAGGAACTTTGTGAAGATGCAATGTAAACATAGGAAAATCATTTTTGGGTTAGTGTCTACCAAGCAGGGTTGGCTAGCGAAGGATTTTCTTGTTTTGGCATATTGAGTTCAATGTATTTGTTTGTTGGTTCTAGCCGAATGAGGAGATGAATGTTAATTATTATAAGTTGTATTCAAGCTGACTTAGAAATGCATAAGATATAAATATAAGGTCAAGTTGATGATTTAATGTGTGCAAATGAATAGAGGAATTGAAGATTCTTAGAGGAAGTGAATTTGAAGGATAAGAAGAACATCCTTGTGGAGCTGTAAAGATACATTCGATCAAAAAAGACCAAGTATACAAGATAGAATTGTGATATGTAATAAAAAATTTAGTTGCATCAGAAATCAGGTCATGTCATTGTGATGTAGGAGCATCCTGGGTTGCCTTGTTATCCTACTCATCTTTCTTCATTTTGCATGTTGGAGCCTAGTGCTAGTGGTTTCCAATTTTCTTTCGCTGTGGATGCCAAGTTATTGTAGCTCCAGTGGATGCTGAGTTACTGTAGCTCTAGTGAATGCCAGGTTACTGTAGAAATCTAGTGTTGAGTGAGTGTTTCTTCATTTGCCAAATAAATCTATTGGTGTTGTGTGTTACTATTGATGTTGAGTGTTTCTGTTGGTGCTGAGTGCTAGTATTTGTCTTGGTCCTTCTTTGATCGAGTTCTTTGTGTCTGGTTCTAGTTTGGACCAACCTTACACATATTTAATTTTGATATTGGTAGTTAATATTTGATGTGAGTTGACTTGTGGCTATGCATGCATTTAATGTAAGGTTTAATTTTGTGATAAGCTATCTTGTGGTGGTAGAAGTATCTAAAGAGGTCTAGGATTGAGTTTTAGGGTAGAAGGGAGAGAACAAAGTGTTGGAAGCATATGTCTCTAGAAATTTGAATTGTGAAGCTGGATTGTGGATTGAATGTATTTGTATTTGGTTGTAACCTAGAAGGCCTTACAACTGGGCATGTATGCTAATTATTTGATGAATCAATAAAAGTGTCTGCTCTTCTTCCCCCTTTGGTTGTTTTTCTTTGTGTTGTGTTTCCACTATGTGAGCTCTCGCATTGTGGTTTGAATAGTTGGGTTCACTTATGGCCCTAGTTTTTCATCCCTCCCTATGTCAGGTGGTATCAGAGCTCGAGGTTCATCCTTGTGGAGATTGGATTGTGTAGAAACCTAAGGGAATCTAGTTGTGGGGTAGTAGATTTGAGGATTTAACCTACAACTTGTAGATGGTTACAATCTTGCAGGAATTTGATTTATAATGATGGTTCAAGGTAGAGTAAATGCTGATAATGCAATATTAGATACATTGAGACAAATTGCAACTAGATTAGATGCTATGGAGATAACCCTGAGAAGAGGAGTACATCTTGATGATGTAAGTGATGATGAAGTAGTAGCACCAAACCATAATCCAGAACCTAAATAAGATCAAGATGAAGCAAGGTTGTTGAGAGTGTTGTCTTAGGAAAATTCAAAGCTTTCTATAGAAGTTATTCCTTATGATGGAAAATTGGACATCAATGTTGTATTGGATTGGATCTCTGATATGGAGAAGTTATTTGAGTATGAAAACACTCTTGATAATAGGATGGTGAAAATTGTAGTTACAAGGTTGAAAGATCATGCTTTGCTATAGTGGGAGCATTTGTAAATTGATAGACAAAGGAGAGGAAAGGAAAAGATCGAGACTTGGCCAAAGATAGTAAAAAAAGTAAAGAACAAATTCCTTCTTGCTGATTACCAAGTTAGCTTGTTGATAAAGATGCAAAATTTGAGGCAAAGAGACATGAGTGTGAAGGAGTATACTAAGGAATTCTATAGGCTAGACATCAAATCTAGACATGTGGATGATGATGTTGAGAAAATTGCAAGGTACATAAATGGATTGAGATTTGGAATTCAAGATGAAATAAGTTTAATGAAATTGGAAAGTGTGGAAGAAGCATACTAATATGCTATGAAAGCTAAGGAGATCTTGACAAAGAAGCATGGACAAAGAAAAAAAAGTAGAGGTGGTAGATTCTAGAGAGGCAGAGGTAGATCTAATGGTAAAGGTGGTAGATACAATAATTCTATACAAGATAAGGGAAAATTTGAATGGAAGAATGATGAAAAAGGCAAGACTGAATGGAAAGGTAGTAATTCTTATCAAGGAAGAGGTAATTCTTATTCTAGAGGTGGTTTTCATGGTAATTATTTTAGATGTTGTAAAGATGGAAATAGATCTTTTAAATGTAGATCCTTTGAAAGTATGCAAGGTAACAAAAATGTTGTGGTTTAATGAGATGATGAGGTTTCACCAAGTGGGTTTAAGGCTAGAGAAAATCTGATGGTGAGAAGAACCTTATGTAATAAGGGAAGTGATGAGGAACCTATTCTAAGGAGGTCTTTTCAAGACCATATATAAGATGGTTGGAAAATGTTGCAAGGTGATCATTGATAATGGAAGTTCTAGAAATTTGGCATATCAAAAGAGTTGGTTACAAAGTTATAGTTGTAGAGGTTGAACCATCCTAAACCCTATCATTTTTCATGGATCAAGGATGAGAATAAGATATTGGTAAGTGAGAAATGCCTTGTGAAGTTCAAGATTGGACATTACTTTGATGAAGTTTTGTGTGATATTATGCCTATGGACTATTGTCATATTCTGTCTGATAGACCTTGGGAATATGATAGCTATGCTATACATTGTGGAAGATTGAATCAATATACTCTTTGGTGAATGGGAAGAAACAAATATTGCTGCCTTTGATTGAAAGTCCAGATGAGGTTAATTGTACTGTTGTAAAAATTTGCATGGTTAATGGGGAACAATTTAAAAAGGAAAGGAAAAAGAATCAAGTTTATTTTTATATAATTCTAAGGAGACTGAGTTGTGTCAATAGTAACCGAGTACTAGAAAACAATGTTAACCAAGTGCTAGTCAGTGCTGATCGAGTGACTATTGGTAGTATTCAATGAGTACCAAAAGAAATTGCAAAATTGCTAAATGAGTATAAAGAGATTTTTGCATAGGATATATGTGATGGTTTACCTCCAATGAGAAGTATAAGTCATTGTATGGATATGATTCCTGAAGCTAGTTTTCCAAACAAAGCACCATATAGAGTAACACCTACGGAGAATGAAGAACTTAACAGACAAGTGTATGAATTGTTGTGGAAAGGTTTGATTAGAGAATGTGTTGTACCTAATGTATTAATACCTAAAAAGAATGGAGAATGGAGAATGTGTACTGATTCCAGAGCTATTAATAAGATCACAGTGAAAATATAGGTTTCCTATGCCAAGGATGAATGACATAATGGATTATTTGAGTGGAGAAAATTATTTTACCAAGATTGATTTGAAGAGTGGCTATCATCAGATCAAAATCAAAGGAGGTGATGAGTGGAAGACTTCTTTTAAGACAAAAGATGGTTTGTATGAATGGTTGTTTATGCCTTTTGGTTTGACTAATGTGCCTAGTACCTTCATGAGGTTGATGAATGAAGTTTTGAAAAGATTTTTGGTTAAGTTTGTGACTGTTTATTTGGATGACATTCTGATAGTTAGTAAGACTAAGGAAGAATATCTTGAGCATGTTAGACAAGTATTACAAAGATTGAAAGAGGAGAAGTTGATGATTAATTCGAAGAAGTGTTATTTTATGCAAAAAGAGATTGTGTATTTGGGATTTGTGATTTCAATTGATGGTTTGAAGATGGATCTTGAGAAGGTTAAAGCAATTCTAGAATGGCCTACATGTAAGAATGTGGGTGAGATAAGATCATTTCATGGTTTGGATAGTTTTATAGAAAGTTTATAAGGAATTTTAGTTCTATTTGTAATGTTATGACTGAGACAATGAGAGGAGATAAAAAGGAATTCAAGTGGACACATGGAGCTGATAATAGTTTTGAGACTTTGAAACAAAAGGTTCCTAAGTTACCTATATTGGTTTTACCTGATTTCCATAAGGTATTTCAAGTTGAATGTGATGCTAGTGGTAGTGCAATAGGAGCTATATTGAGTCAAGAAGGTAAACCTGTTGCTTTCTTTAGTGAGAAATTGAATGATGCTAAAAGGAAGTATTATTTGTATATCAAGAGTTTTATGCTATTGTTCAAGCATTGAAGAAGTGGAGAGATTATTTGATTCCTAAGGATTTTGTGTTGTATACTAATAATAAAGCTTTACAATACTTGGGAAGTCAACATAAATTGAATCAGAGACATATGAAGTGGGTTGAGTATTTACAAAGTTTCATATTTGTGATTAAGTATAAGAGTGGAGTTACTAGCCAAGTTGCTGATGCACTGAGTAGAAGATGTTCTTTGTTGACTGAGATGAAAGTTGAAGTTCTTGGTTTTGAAGACATGACAGAGTTGTATGATACTGACCCTGATTTTTTTGAGGCATGGAGAGAGTGCAGAGCACCAAATCTAACAAATCACATAAGTAAGTATGCTGCCTATTTTATTCAAGAAAGTATTTTGTTCAAAGGTATTTAGTTGTGTATTCCTGGAAGTTATATGAGGTTGAATTTGATTAAAGAAGAGCATAGTGGTGGATTGGTTGGACATTTTGGAATTGATAAGACATTGAGTTTGGTGAAGGATAAGTATTATTGGCCACAAATGTATAAGGATGTTCAAAAACTTCTGAAGAGTTGTTAGGTTTGTCAAGTTGCATAAGGAGTAAGTCTAAATAGTGGTTTGTATACACATATTACTATTCCCGAGAAACCTTGGAGTGACATCAGCATGATTTTGTTCTTGGATTAGCTAAGACAATGAAGGGGTATGATTCTATATTGTTGTGGTGGATAGATTTTGGAAGATGGGTCATTTCATACCATGTAAGAAGACATCAAATGCTGAGCATGTTGCTGAACTTTTCTTTAAAGAGATTGTCAGATTGCATGGATTACCATGAAGCATATTTCTAACAAAAATAATAAGTTTGTTGGTTATTTTTGGAAGACTTTTTGGAGGAAGATGGGTACTGAGTTGAAGTTTAGTTCTGCATTCCATCCATAGAAAGATGGATAGATAGAGGCTATGAATAGAAGCTTGGGTAATTGTCTAAGATGTTTAGTGGGAGATAAGCCAAGTAATTGGGAAGTAGTCTTGGCATAAGATGAGTTTGCATATAATAATTCTGTGAATAGGAGTACAAGGAAAAACCTTTTGAGATTGTTACTGGAATGTAGCCTAGAGGCATATCAGATTTGAGAGATATTACTGGTGAAGAAAAGAGAAGTGCTGCAGGGGAAGAATTTTTTGAGTTTATGGAATCTTTGCATAAGGAAGTGAAGTTGATGATGGAACAAAGTAATTAGAAGTATAAAGAGAATGCTGATAAGTCTAGGAGACATCATGATTTTGAAGTTGGTGATGAGGTGATGGTTCATTTGAAGAAAGGAAGATTTCCTATTGGAACATATAATAAACTGAAAATGAAGAAGTTTGGACCTTGTAAGATCTTGAAGAAGTTTGAGAGTGGTAATGCTGATGAAGTTGAGTTTCCTGACGACATGGATATATCTCCTATATTCAATATCACTAATTTTTATAAGTATCATGAGTTAGATGATGAAGTTGTTGTATTAGAAGATTATCCTAAGAAGTAGATTGAAGAAGTTGAATAGATATTGGATCAAAAAGTTGGCAAGAGCAAAAGAGGAAAAGATTACTATGAATATTTGGTGAAGCGGAAGAACGAACCTATTGAAGATGCTACAAGGATTTCTTGATCTAAGTTGGATTTAGCTTAGGTTGTGACATCTCAATGATTCAAGGGAATCATTTCTTTTAACCCTAGTTGTCTAATGTAGGAGCATCTTGGGTTGTCTTATTGTCCTACTCGTCATTGTTCATTTTGCATGTTGGAGTTGAGTGCTAGTGGTTTCTAATTTTCTGTTGCTATCGAGTTGTTCAGTGGATGCTAAGTTACTATAGCTCTACTAGATGTTGAGTTACTGTAGCTCTATTGGATGCCAAGTTACTATAGCTCTAGTGGATGTTGATTTACTATGGCAATCTAGTGTTCCGTTATGTGCTAAGTAAATCTGTTGATGTTGTGTGTTACTATTGATGCCAAGTGTTCCTATTGGTACTGAGTGACAGTATTTGTCTTGGTCCTTCTTTGACCAAGTTGTCTGTGTCTAGTTCTGGTTTGGGTCAACCTTACACATATTTAATTTTTATATTGGTAGTTAATATTTGATGTGAGCCAACTTGTGGCTATGCATGCATTTAATGTAAGGTTTAATTTTGTGATAGGTCAACCTATGGCTACACAAGTATTTAGGGAGGTCAAGGATTGAGTTTTAGGATAGAAGGGAGAGGAATTTTTTTTGGGAGTATGTGTCTAGAAATTTGAATTATGAAGCTGGATTATGGATTGAATGTATTTGTATTTGGCCATAACCTAGAAGGCCTTACAATTGGGCATGTATGCTGATTATTTGATGAATCAATAAAAGTGTTTGCTCTTCTTCCTCCTTTGGTTGTTGTTTTGTGTATTGTGTTTTCGATGTGTTAACTCTCACATGGTGGTTTGGATAGTTGGGTGCACCTTTGGCCCTAGTTTTTCATCCCTCCCTACATCACATTATTACTCTCTAACCATTGTAGTAGTGATCTAAATCTCTTAACAGAGTTGGCTTAATAACTATTTGTCAATCCTCTAACAAGGTGGCATTTCTAGATTGAAGTGTCTTAAGACCTCTAACAAGGCCCCTCCTAATAGGGTGATTAAATTCTATAATAAGGTCAAACCTAATTGTGTGTTTTGTAACCTTTAACAAGATTTTCTCCCAATAGGGCTCACTTTAGAATAGTGGAAATTAGTATCTAGTTGTAATTGGTGGTTTTTCCCAAATTGGGTTTCCACGTTAAATATTGGTGTCACTTGTGTTCATGTCATTTATTTTATGTGTATGCAACTAAGTTAAGTAAGTTTAATCACACATAATATCTTAAGATTTTTATTTTCTTAGTTATAATTGTTATTTCAATGTTTTCCAAGTTACAACATTTACTAGTGTAAACCGAGTGATTGTGTGTTTGTCGAGCATTAGTATTTTTAGTGAAGTTTATATTCTGTGTTGAGATCTAAGGGATCTGGGATTTATTTTAGTGGTAACTGATTTACCTCTCCCCTCTTAGTTACTCCTCTTATATTCCCAACAAGCTTCTCACTCTCTAGCTATCCATTGATAGGAGAAAATCCCATCCTTATCCAAAGTCACCTCCACCATGTTAACATTTCCACATATGAACCAAGTGGCAGCTAGCAAATTATCAAGAAGCCAATACCAAAGATGTGACCACTCAAAAACATGATTTTGGGTGTAAACATTAACACTTTGAAAAGAATAATTATTAATGAACAACAAAGTCCAAACTATGCTCTACATGGCATCAAATAAATGATTAAAAAATACTAAATGCTAGTGAGGTGAAAGAAGAATGTGTTAGATAGTTGAGTGATGGGAAGCTCATTCACCTGGAGCCTTTTTTTATATACCAAGGCTAATTTTTATCCTTCTTAGGATCCCTTCTCTCACCCTAACCTAGAAGTCTCTCTTCTAATCCCCTTTCACCAATAAACTCTCCAATCAATTCAAGCTTCCATCCTTTGATTCCAAAATCACTAACTGTGCATTTTTTGGCCTAACAAGCCAAAATCCACCAAATGCCACTATCAGGTCAATATCAAGTTTAAACCTTCCTTCTAAGGTTCTTGACATGTTTCATGTCATTTTGCATCATTTTACTAAGTTTCACACTCCCACAAGCCAAGATTCCTTTGTTTGCCCTTGTAGCCCTAAGAGCCCCAATTAGCCCTCTTAGAAACAAGGAAGCTACAATAGCTCACACAATAGATTAACAATGCCTATTTTTTCCTTCTAGACTTTTTTTCATATTGACCTAGGCCTAAATATTTTCTAGGTCTTAGGTCTCGATGGTGTTCATACAATATGATTTCAGAAAACCCCTATTAAGAGGGATTCGAAGGAAATGATATATAAACACCTACCAAATGCTCTAAAATTTGCATTTAACCTATTCCTCTAGTTTTTGGACACCTAACACTTTAATCTACCATTTCTCTTTCAATATTGGTATGTGCCAATTCTTTGTTCCATCTAAAACTTACTTGCAAGCATCATTGCGCCTTGCCAAGCCTCCATTTTCTTACCTGGGGCTCGGTTGCAAAAATGGCCAATTGAATCCCACACTCTCAAAAATTGGTATTTACATAGTTTATAGAGGCTATTGATTTATTCTCAAATTCCATAGTGTTTAGACTAGGGAAAATGAAGCTTTAGCCATTTTTGCGTTGATTGCTCAAAACTAGACAACAGGAATGCAAAAACTAAATGATTTTGAAAACCTACTAAAATGAAGACTAAAAATATTAAAAAACTTTCCTAGAGTCAACACATGAACTCAAGAAACTACTCCATCCAAAACAACAATCAAAACAATCATATTTCTTGGTTCAATCCTTCAAAATGTATTTTCTAACAACAAAATCCTCCTTCACACATGTGTTGTTCATAAAAAAGAACAAAAAACCCTTTAAAAGGAGTTATTTAATGTTTATATAGCCTTCTCTAACTATCTCATCCCTTGGTTTGAGTTAAAACTACCCTTGTTGCCTTTTCCTAGAAAAGTGCAAAAATTGCCATTACAATTTTGCATTCTAGGTCTCCAAACTTGTTCAGTTTGGTTTCAATCCTTATGAATTGGACCTAAAACACCTAAGGACCTTTTTTCAAACACTTCTTTCCCTATTTTAATCATTTTACTATGTTTTTCCTTATAGAGCAATTTTGAGCAATTTTATGCTTAACATTATCTAATTGTCTAAAAACAAGAATCAACCTTAACTCTGACTTAATCACCCTTCCTAACAACCACATGGGACTTTGTCCTTAGTCCTTATTCAATAGATTCTTGGATAGACCATTTACAAGCCAAAATTGAGCTAGTTTTTTTTTCCTTACCCCAAGGTGCTCTTGCACCATATTCCCCCTACAAGAAGAAGCCTAAGAGACCTATGGTGAGAGGAACTTTTTGCTGATGCCATGCTTCTTGAAGTCACTCTTAGCCACCCAAGTCTCCTCAGCTTCAAGAGTATCTTTCCATTTCATGAAATTCTCTTTGTACACCTTGTTCCCTAGAATCTGGTATCTTCTCCACTTGTGGTTGCTTCTTCTCAAGTACTTGCAGTCTGATATATCCTTGTGTAGCTCTATCTAGTACTTCTCTTTATCGATGTTTGGGCTCTTGTAAGTTATCAAGTCCTTGAAATTGAAAATGGGAGAGATAGACATGTCTTTTGGCAGGTCAACCTTGCAAGCATTGGACCCATACTTCTCTAGTACCTTGCATGGCCCAATTTTCTTCATCTGCAGCTTGCTTGGGATACCTTTTTGCAACCTAGCCTCATTCAAGTAGACCATGATGAAATCCCCTATTTGAAATTGTAAGTCTTTCCTCCCTTCATCCTTCTTGTCCATCACTTTCTGACTTGCCTCCAACAAGAATTGTTTAACCTAATCATGTATCTCTTTCATAGACTAAACAAAATCAACATCATGCCCACTAATATTGTCATGTGTTGATAGCTCTCTCAACTCCATGATGCCCCTAGTATAAGTTCCATACACCACTTGAAAAGGACTTAGTCCAATATTTGTATTTTTTCTATCATTATAGGAAAACTCTGCCTGAGGTATTACTTGCTCCTAGCTCTACCCATATTCTTTGGCGAGACACCTTAAGAGGTTGCCAATGAACCTATTAATGACCTCTATCTACCCATCTATTTGGGGATGGTAGGTAGAACTATGGTCTAGGTTTTTACCCAATCTATTCCATAGGGTCTTCCAAAATTTCCCCATAAACTTGACTTCTCTGTCAACAACTATGCTCCTTAGTAGGACATGTATTTTTAGCACCTCCTTAAAGAATAGATTAGCTATACTTCTTGCATCATGTGTTGTTTTGCATGGGATGCAATGGCTCATTTTTCTGAGCCTATCAATTGCAATAAACACACTATCTAATAATGTCTTTGTCTTGGGTAGGCCTATAATGAAATCCCTACTGATGTATTCCCAAGGCCTATTAGGAATAGGGAGTGTTTGATAGAGTCCTGCATTGGATGAAGTTCCCTTTGCTTTTTGATATATACCACATTGTTCCAGATACCTCCTTAGATCTCTTTGCATCTTGGGCCAGTAGTAAAACCTTTCCACTAGGTATAGGGTCCTTTTAAGGCCAAAATTCCCACTCATTCTCCCATTCTACTTCCTTTGTATGAGATTCTCCCTCATGGATCCCCTTGGGATGCACAATTGCTAACCCTTAAACAATAACCCATTTTGCAATGTATATTTAGGAAAAAACTATGAAAATAATTTTCAAAATTAGTACATACCATGTATGCTTCAAAAAAATTAGTACATACCATGTCCTTGAATCCTTCTAGTCCTATGTTCTAGAATTTGACTTCTTGAACTATCAACGATCTCTTGCTTAAAGCATTTTCCACCTTTTTATTGGTGCCCTACTTATGTTTGATAATGAAGGTGTAGGACTATAAGAATTCCATCCATTTAATGTGTGTCAAATTAAACTTATCGTATGAATTGATAAAAGTTAGTTCTTGGTTGTCAGTAAAGACAACAAACTCCTTAGGCAATAGGTAATGCCTCCATTTCTTAAGGGCTTGAACAAGTGCATAGAACTCTAAGTCATATGCTAAATACCTAGTCTTGGCTTCATTAAGTGTCTCATTGAAAAATACCACATGCCTACCCTCTTGGCTCAACATTGCTCCAACTTCTATGTTACTAGCATTACACTGTACCACAAATGGCTTTTCAAAACTTGGAAAGACCGATACTGGTTGGGTTGTCACCTCCTTCTTCAACCTTTCAAAAATCTCACCCACAACTTTGGTCCATGTGAACTTGGTCTTCATGCCTCCCTTGATGGTGTCATTCATTGGAGCACAAATCTCACTAAACTTCCTCACAAAATTCATATAAAATTGTACTAGGCCATGAAATTTTTTGACCCTAGTAGCTGATCTAGGAGTAGGCCAACTCAAGATTTCCTCTACCTTTCTCTTATCCATCTTCAAACTTCCTTGGGAAAACACAAAGACAAAGTACACTAGTTCTTCCTACATGAACTCACTCTTTTCAAGGATCATTATCAACTTCTCCTCTTGAAGCTTCCTAAACACCATTTCTAGGTGTTTCATGTGCTCCTCTTTCGTCTTGTTGAAGATGAGGATGTCATCTAATATACTACAACAAACACTTCTATGTAATCCTTGAAGACTTCATTCATAACTCTCATGAAGGTACTCGGTGCATTGGTAAGGAAAAATGGAATTACCAACCACTCATAGAGACCCTTAGTAGTCTTAAATGTAGACTTCCACTCATCACCCTCCTTTATTCTAATATGATAATAACCACTCTTGAGATCAATTTTAGAAAAGTATCTAGCTCCACCAAGATAGTCCATTAGATCCTCTATCCTAGGAATAGGGAATCTATATCTAATTGTGATTCTATTGATTCCCCTTTTTAGGTGTTAGGATAACTAGTACTAAACATGGACTAATGCTCTTCCTAACCAACCCCTGATCAAGAAACTCTTGGAATTGTTTGTCTATTTCCTTGTTCTACTCTGGTGTCATATTATATGCAGCCTTGTTTGGTAATGATGCACTTGGTATGAAGTCTATTTGATGACTTATATCTCTCTTTTGGGGTAGTATAGGTAGTGTTAGTCCTTGAATTGATCTAACAACTCTTGTACCTTTATAAGTATAGGTGATTGTGCTAATTACTTCTCCTCCTTTAGCTTCACCGTGATGGTGTACCCTACTTCTTCACCTTCCTTTAAGTCCTTGAGGAAATATTTCCCACTCATCGACAATGTCTTAGCAGTAGCCTTCTCTACCTTATCTACTTATACCAATGACTGTATCTTATAGGTGACTCCATCCTTCTTAAAAGAGTATTTGTTTTCCTTGCCATGATGCACTGCTTCGTTGCCAGACTTCCAAGGCCTTCCTAACAACATATGGCAAGCATTCATAGGAAGTACATCACATAGGATCTTATCTTGGTACTTACCAATGGTGATGTCTACCAATACTTGTTCATTTACCAAGATATTCTACCCCTTATTCAATGAAGTCACCCTATAAGGGCTCACATGTGGGATTTTAGTCAAACCAAGTTTGTGTACTACTTCTTCTAATATCACATTATCAGGTAGACCTTGAGTCTATGATTACCTTTTAAAATTTTCCAAGTATCTTGCATGTAGTTCTAAAAAGTTCTCTTCTTTGCTTACCTTTTTCCTTAACTAGCTCTTTGACCAAGACTCTCCTCAACATGAGGTTCTGACTTTCCTCTTCTTGGAAATAGCTTATTTTATTTTCTCCATAAGATGTTGATGCTTTCTCTAGACATCTACAGGAAGGATGCCCTAGCTTCCCACATTAATAGAATTTCATGTTGCTAAAATGTGATCCTCTACTATTATTTCCATACCTTCCTTTGCCGCCATTATTGGATCCTCTACCTCTACTGGAGCCTCCTCTTTGATTGGTCTCAATGGCCTACTCATTCCACTTGGAATATCTATAGCTCCTCTAATAATTGGTCCTTCCACTAGAACTACCTCTTGAGTTGCCTTTGAAATCTATACCTATGCCTTTGCCTTTGGAGCCTGAGTCACCCTTCTTTCTCAACTTATCATCCACCTTTATATCCTTTTGGAATAAACTTTGCAATGTAGTGAGACTGAACAAACATAGTTTAGCTTGGATATACCACTTAAGGCCATTTAAGTACCTTGCCACCTTGATGCAATCCATCTCTTGCACCCTTGACCTTAGAGAAATTTTTTGGAACTCTTTAGTGTAGGTAGCCACATCAAGATCCTTCTAATTGAGATTTTGCCTCTTCTTGTGAAGTTGGATCTCATAGTCCTTTGGAAAGCAAGTCTCGTTTATCTTTGCTACCATAGCCTTCTAGTTGGCTATTGGTCTATTCCCTTAGTTTCTCTTCCCTCTTTTACAAACTTCCACCAAGTTAGTGCCTATCATTTCAATCTTGACTTTGCAATCCTAACCTTCTAAGCCTTTGTTGTCTCTTCACATTCAAAACAATTTTCAATACTTAAAATCCACTCTAGGGCCACTTCTGCATCCATTTTCCCATGGAATAGTGAAACATTCTCAAGACTCTTTCCTCCAAATTCTTTGAGGGATTCAAGGAATGGTTCTTGCTAACCAAGTGGAGGATTAGGTCTAGGAATCTCATCTTCCAAGCCCACCTTCTCCTTGCCTTTATTGATGTCTTCATCTTCCTTTTCTAGGATTACATATTCCATTTCTTTCAATTTGTCTTTCATCTCTTCTATAGCCTCATCAAGAAGACTATTTTTTCCTCCATGAGATTCTTCATCTCATCCAAATCCTTAGCCAATTCTGCATTGGTTACCATCTTTTTTGACTAACTTGATTTAGTGGGAAACAACATACCACCACAAGCCTCAATCTAATGGCTCTGATACCACTTTTATGGGGAGCTTCTTCACCTAGAGCCTTTGTTCTCTACCAAGGCTACTTCTTATCCTTCTTAGGGTCCCTTCTCTCACCCTAACCTAGAGTACTCTCTTCTAATCCCCTTTCACCAATAAACTCTCCAATCAATTTAAGCTTCCATCCTCTGACTCCAAAATCAGTAACTATGCATCTTTTGGCCTAAGAAGTCAAAACTCCATGAAATGCCACTAGTAGGTCAAAATCAATTCTAAACCTTCTGTCTAAGGTACTTGACACATTTTATGTCATTTTGCATCATTGTACTAAGTTTTACACTCCTAAAAGCCAAGATTGCTTTGTTTGTCTTGTAGCCCTAAGAGCCCCTATTAGCCCTCCTAGAAATAAGAAACTTACAATAACTCAAAAAATATCTTAACAAGGCCTATTGTTGCCTTATATACTTTATTTCCTATTGACCCAAGCTTTAATATTTTCTAGGTCTTAGGTCTCCATGGTGTTTGTACAATACGATTTCAATAAACCCCTATTTAGAGGTTTCCAAAGGAAATGATAGAAAAACACCTACCAAATTATTTGAACCTTGCATTGAACGTTATCCTTTCTTTTGTGGACACCTAAAAATTTATTCCACCATTTACCTTTCAAGATTGGTATGTGCTAATCCACTGTTCCATCTAAAACTCACTTGCAAGAATCACTACGCCTTGCCAAGCCTTCATTTGCTTGCCTAGGGCTCGCTTGGAAAAAAGGGCAATTGAATCCCACACTCTCCAAAATTTTTATTTACATAGTTTATAGAGGCTATTACATTATTCCCAAAAGCTATAGTGTTTAGACTAAGGAAAGTCAATCTTTACCCATTTTTGCACTGATTGCTCAAAATTGGACAAAAGGAATGCAAAAACTAAATAACTTTGAAAATCTACTAAAATGAAGACTAATGATCTAAAAAAGCTTGCACATATTCAATACATGAACTCAAGTAACTAATCCATTTAAAAAAACAATCAAAACAATCAGATTTCTTGGTCCAATCCTTCAAAATGCATTTTCTGACAATGAAATCCTGCCTCACACATGTGTTGTTCGTACAAATGCACAACCAACCCCTTAAAAGGAGTTATTTAATGTTTATATATCCTCATGTAACTACCTTTTCCCTTTGTAAAATTTAAAACTATTTATCTTGCTTTTTGCTAGAAAAGTGCAAAAATTACCATTGTAATTTTGCAAAAATTACAAAGTTGTCAATGAGCAATTTTGACAAATTTTGCAATTTTGCATTCTAGGTCTCCAAACTTGTCTAGTTTAGTTTAAATTATTATAAATTGGACCTAAAACACCTAAGGAACATTTTTCAATCACTTCTTGCCCTATTTTAGGCATTTTACCATGTTTTTCCTTATAGAGCAATTTTGAGCAATTTTATGCTTAACATGACCTAATTGCCTAAAAACAAGAATCAACATTAACTTCTACATAACCACCCTTCCTAAACACCACATGGGAATTTTTAATTATTCAATAAATGGTTGGCTAGACCATTTACAAGCCAATATTGAGCTAGGGTTTTTCCTTACCCTAAGATGCTTCAACACCATTGAGAAGGGGGGTGAATTAGTTATATCTAGTTATCCTACTGGCCTAAAAAAACCTTAGTATTGATTCAATCTTCATAAAATTTCAAATCAATAACTCAGTGACCACATCAAAATTCTTTAATCAAACTCTTAACAATTTTAGTTTAAAATGTTATCTCACTTATCCTTACTAATACCAAGTGTTAGAGGAATCACTTAGCATATATCAAGTTGCAACATTGTGTAATTAATCATGAAAATAAACTTGCAACACAATATTAATCACACTTTTGACACAAATATTTAATGTCGAAACCTTGTAAAGGGAAAAACTACCCAAAAACTGATAACCCAAATAATTTCACTCTTCTAAAGCTTGCTCTATAAGGAGACATAATTGTTAAAATTTACATGCACATTTTTAGTGTGACATTGTTAGAGAGTTTTCACCAAAGATCATCAAGACCTTATCACTCCTTGACATTTCTTAAGGGTGGCCCACTCTAAAGGACTTATAAGACATCACTATTGCATGCTACCATATAAGATTTCAAAGACTTGTTAGGTCCACCTAGTTAAAAGGTTTTATTTGCTACAATAATAAGAAAATAATAATCAAGTGATCTATTAGGTTTTAACACTACCTTTCTTGTTCATATCTCTTCTTCACTTTGTCTCTTCCTTCTTATCTCTTATTGGCTGATTCACACACTTTCTCTTTCAGTTTGTACTTCCTCTAGTTTGATCTTCTCAATTTTGTTATGCTCAATCCACCTATTTAATTCTTCAACTCGCATCAACATAATCCACACATAATAAATAATAATAAACAACAAAAATAAACTTGATCATCCCCTTAAATAGCTAGCTCTTTCCTGTGTAGAATCTTCCATATTTTTACACTTAATCAAGATCATAGATGTCAGATTCATTGCATTTTGTCACTCACAAAATATATATCTTTCTTGAAATTTTTACTCCATTTCATAAAATATCCACCATTATATCTTCTTTGAAATATTTCATCTATTGATCTCATTACAAACTTTGTCCTTATATTTTTTACTTCTCAAACATTCTTGATATTCATCAAATATGGACCTTAGATTAATCTATTACAAACTTGTTCATCCTGTTCAGGCTTGGTGAACATTACAAATTTAGTCAGGAAATACATCACTCAATTAACATTGAAATGACTCATTTAAAACTAAAATTTAACTCTTCTTTACTAGGTGCTCGATGACAACTGTAGTAGGTTAGTTAATATTGTGTTCCTTCATTCACCATACAGTTTGGTCAGTGTAACTTGAACATACATGATCTTTAATAATTTGTCAAAAACATTATATGATTGTAAAATAACTAAACCAACATTACACTGTAAGAGTTTAACTCATTCAAGTGCCCATGGAATACCATACTTATTATTGAAAAATAGTTTTTTCCTTTGACAAATATGAGTTTATTACTTTCAGGGCAAAGGAAAGAAGATTACTTAAAATGCCTATTATTGGGTTCTTGTGGGAAGAGACCGTCTACTAATTTTTACTTTTAGGTGCAACTACCTTTTTGAAAGATATTCAAAAACATCTCATTACGAGAGAGAATTTCTCTCATAGGTATTTTTAATAAGAAAATACAAAGATAAAAACACTCAATACATCAAGATGAAAAGAATGTGCAATCTGAAAAAATAATTCAAACTTTGTAACAATAATCAACCACATGATTGTTATTATTATCAAATCAAAATTATAACTTAAATTCTTCTTCTCTCTATTTCTTTAGATTAAAATAAGACTTTATCTATGATAAAAATGTAATAATATTCATATATGATGTATCTTCACAAGAAAACAAATCACACACATGAATGGTAAATAATATCCAACTCTCAGAGACTCAGATTATAAGACTGATAGAATTTTATATCTTTTACCATAGAGTTCTTACTTTAATTAAAGTGTAGATATAAAATAAAAATTGTTTTCTTTGTCTCTACTGAGATTAAACCCTAAATAAATATCAAGTTCTTACATATATAGCCAAGCAAGGCTGAAATTAACCATAGTCATAAGTACTCCACTAGGAGTGTATAGTTTTCAGTTATCCTAACTACTCAAACTGTTAAAGAATAACACAAAATAAAAATAAACTATGGTGATCATCTCCTTCTAGGATTCATTAGGTACCCTAAAATCCTAGGATTCCTCTACTAAAGAAGAAGTCAGTTAGGTAGTTTTCCAATTTTCATAAGTGGAAGTATAAGTAAAGTTGATTTGTTGATGTAGCCTTTGTGAATTTTCTTGACCTTTGTCTCATGCATTTCCAAATGCTTTTGATTGATTATTAACATGGATACCATGTGAGAAACCTTCAAAAGGTCTTTTTTTATTGGTGGTTTCATCTCCTTCAGCTCCTAGAAATCTTTTTGCACATCTTTGGTAATCTCTTCACCGAACTTGACTGAATTCGTGTACACATTAGTGCACTATATTAGAAAGGATAGGGTTTCCATTATACCAAAATATTGACCTATCAATGTCCAATACAACCAATAGTCTTATAGAACAATAGGAGGTGATTAAACCATGTCCCAAACCCTACAAGGGATGCTGGCCCACTGCCAACAATCCCCCTCCTAGTGTCACTCACTGTGGCTTACAAGATTTGAACCTATTACCAAGCTCTGATACCAATTGTTAAAAAGAATAGGGGTTTCGCTGCACCAATAAATTAACCTATCAAAGCTTGATACAAAAAATAGTCTTATAGAACCTCATGAGGCAATTAAACCATGTCCTAAACCTTGCAAGGGATACTAGACCACTGCCAACATACTATTTGTCAATCCATTAAAAATCCCCCTAAATGATGTCCATTGAGCAATTCTTTGATCTTAGAAACACATTGTGTGATAGCTACATTCCTCCATTTAATGAGATCTTTAATCACATAGAGAGTTTTATCATCAAGTCTCAGTACTAGTCGTTCTGTAAGGAATTTTTGTCAATCATATTCTTGCACTTCTTTCATCCACAAAACTTTTTTGTCCCTAATTATTTTCTCTTTCTCATGGGACTCGATACTTGATTCTATATTCTTGACCCAATTTTGTAAATAATTTAGTTACTGCCTTGCTTCTCTATAGATGATCTAAATATTTTTGATTAGTCTAGGACTTGATATCCATAGTAGCATTCATTTCATTGAGTGGTACTAGTTTAGGGCCTTGAATAAAATTCATATACTGGGCCCTACTTTTCATCATTTCTTTCATTTCTTTCATGTCCTATTTGTCGTCAACATCTTTCCAAACTCATTCGACAATATTCTTGTTGGATACTTAAAAAATCTTCATATCAGCTACCTTACTTCCTTTCCCAAGGTCCACCTTTGATATCTAATAGTGTTGAGTAGTCATTTCACTATCTTCTTTATCCTTGACTAGTTTGGTAATCTCTATCATCTAATGCCTTGTATTCTCATCGAAGTCAATCTTGGATTCAATCTTTGGCTTTCTTCTCTTCGGTATTGTTGGTCATTTTTTCTCTCCTACGAAAATTAGGTTTTGTTTGTCAAATATGCCCAATGGTCACATTTATTTGAATATTCGAATGGCCCAATGTCACAAAAAAATATATTTCAAAACCTTAGTTATTTTTATTTCTTAGGTCTCCAAGTGATCACATATTATTAAAATTTTGGTGGCTCCACATCCTTTAATCCATCCAATCTTCCAAGATCTACGACTATTGCTTTGTTGTTGTAAAAATTTGCATGTCCAAAAGCCATAACAACATAGTGAAAATGTGCCACATATCCTAGGTGGGTCTTTACTTCTCTATGGCTAGTGGATTTGTTAGATAGAGTATAGTTGAATTTTTTTTTTTGGTGCTTCACAAAAGTGGGCTAGTTTCTTAACATGCCTTGTCCACTGTCAGATTGGAATCAATCAACAACTATCACTATCTTGCTATGCAAAAATGTATATTCATTTTCCTTAATGAGATAACAATGGTGTGACACATGGGTATGTGGGTCCTATTTCCATTGTGGGCCGTAGGCAAATGAAGGAGTGTCAGGTGAGTTGGCACAGGGTGGGGTTTTCATCGATCAAAGCACTGATAGGAATCAAGGCATATTCAGGACTGTCAGATGGAAAGTAGATCACACGTTGTCATTATGTTGCCAACCAAATATGCAAGGTGATTATCCATGGTGACATAATGATGGGTGGACACATGTCTTTGTGGGCTTGGGTGGAGAGTAAAGTAATAACAATTATAGTTAAGTTCATGGTTTTGTATTATTAATAGTTAATAAAGATAAAAAAGTAGCGAAGTCATGCTATGTAAGTGGTCAACAGGTCAACATGGAGTTAGAAGCCAAACAAAGTGGTAGAATATTTAAATGGCATTGGGTCACATGGTGGATTTAGTAGTCAAACACATTTGACTTGTTGATATGTCTGACTTGGCATGCTGATAACAAAGAAATACAATCTTTTAATGGAAAATCCAATCTTCTTGATCATTTTCAACCACTCCATCATTCTCCATGCTTGATAAATGCAAAAAAAATTCTTTTCATCACCTAGTTATCCATCTACTTAGTTGAAGTATTAATGGTCATTGTTTCTATCTTCTTAGGGTTTTGTTCGATGAATAGATATGATTTTCTACGTTTGAATGCGTACCATGATCAAATTCTTCCCCCATATTTGTACTAATTTTTCTCTGCCATCTTAACTGTAGTTGTTTTTCTTTACCTTAGGGTATAAGCTATCAAATTTATGCTTGAACTATAAAAGTAGATATCGTAACCATTCTTAAGGTTGGTCAATTCTTCTTTGATTCTGTAACAAAAATATTCTATACTCTACTATGGTAATTTTATTTTGTCTATAAGTGAATGAAATCTTTGCTATGCTTTATTCTCCTTCAATATAAGTGTAAAACCTTCTTACCTTTGTTGATGTATTTGTTTTCATTCTTCAATCTGCATAAGAGTATGTACTATTGGCCTTTGAATATTGTGGACTGAAGTTCCTTCCTCATAGTATCCACTTGGTTTTTTGATATTGAGTACATGATATTTCCACCTTCAATAGTTGAAGTCCTCTCCTTTTGGCTCAAATACATGATATCCTAGTATCATCCCTCAAAAGCATACCTAATTTTACTGGTGAAACCTCTATTTCCCCTATAGAGCATATCCAAGAAATATCAAATGTCTATAATATACATGGTATTATTGAAGATGATATTGTTGTTAGGCTTCTAACTTTATCCCTAAAAGGAAATGCATTATAATGGTATAGAGGTCTACCTTGTAACTCTATTACTGATTGGAATGGGTTAGGAGTAGGGCTCTATAAGCATTTTGAGGACAAAAGTGATCACCTATCACTTTTGGAGCAGTTAACAGCTATAAAGAGAGCACCCCATGAATATATGACTAATTTTAATCATAGATTTCAAAAGACATGGGATAGAATACCTACTTCAATAAAGCCTTCCCCTGGTAATGCTTTCTTGCATTACCTCAAAGCCTTCATTAGTGATATAGCTACCACAATATAGATTATGGGAGGGGATACCTTACTATATGTTTGATGATGCATATTAATGTCTCAAATTTGATATAGTTTTTACATAGTCTAAACTTACTCTTTGAGTTGTGTGAAAAACATTTCTAATATATCTATTTTAAATGTCTTGTGAACTTATGCTGAATGCAGTTAGAACCTATTAAACCTATGGATAGTGGATATAACATACCTTGCTTAATATTATATAGAAAGTGCAGTATTTCATATAAATGTTTTAATCTATGTTTTAATATTTGAATGAGAGTAGAAATGTTATTGTGCATATGGTTCAAATGTTTCTAACCTTTAGGAAATGGAGAAGTGGCACAAAAAGTGGAGAGCACCGTATTAAAAAGGAGTAATGAAGACCGGTTATAGCATGAGAAGCATAGATCAATTTTGGGTGGTAAGTCGCATCTGTGAGGGGAGTTATTCTAGGAGACCTGAATTGTTACATTATCTGTGGACCATTATTCTATTACTTAATCAATATTCTAAAGTTATGGTTGGCATTCCACCTTTTTCTTCTGACAATGTTTACTCCCAAATTCTTTTATGTTATGTTTGTAATAAGTTCCAATCCTGTATATATATGGGAGAAAAGGAAAAGTTGGGAGTTAGTTGAAAAGGATTTGGAAGTTGTTTTTCTATTCTCTACGAATTATTTAGTCATGTAGCAAAAGAAGAATTTTAATGAAAGAGTGATTTTCGACTACCTGTGTTGTTCTTAGTTAGTTGAAGCCAACCAAGGGGGCCCACTTGGAAGGTGGAATAGATTTAGGTAGAGTAGATTCATTTATTGCAATTTCTTGTTTAAGATAGATTTATTCTATTAGTTCTGCAACATAATTACTGTGAAAGTGTTTTTAGCACTTGTGGAAAATGATCATAGTGGACGTTTAAATTGTTAATTACTTTAGAATTCTCTTTTCTAAAGTTTCCATAGTTCTTTATAGATAGTCTAAGTGTGTTTACTATTCTGTGTCAGTAGTATAGATTCCTTTCATGCATTTTACTTTCCTGCAACATAGGTGTTAAGACTCTTAAGGGAACTTAGTGCGCATATTATGTTGAGCCATTTCAAGTCTTACATCCCTAGGTTGACAATTCAAATGTATTTTCATAATGGAATAGATAGTCCTTAAAATGGATATAGTATCCTTTTGAGAGGAATAGTGGTGTGATTATCTTGACCTATTGTAGAAACCTACCATTTTTGGCACTGTTTCTAGGGATGGTGTCAAACTAGGAATCTTCATGAGTCCTCTTTTTTTAGATTAGTGTGTTAGTTAGAAACCACAAGATTCAGTGCTTAATTCACAAGTCACCAATTCAATTGCATGCATCAAAGAGATAGACAATGAGATGAATATGGGAGATTTCTTCCACAGGAACCTATTAATCTGAAAAAAAAAATTGAAGAAGAAGCTGAGTTGCCTTTTTCATATGCAAGTCCTAATTTTCCTACAAAATCATCCTCAAGAGTAGAACCTTTGGATATAAGTGGTCTTCAACCTTTTGCTGAAATTTTGGCCAGTTTTCTTAGTACTACTCCAAATCCACCTATTGTTAACAATCCAGTGCCAAATGTTCCTTTTCAACAGCAACCTCATAATCAAATACCTCCAGTAATGACACAACCTACTTTTCCATTTCCTCTGCCAAGTCTTGTAACTAATGCTAATCTTAAAAATATATCTCCAAATGCTCTTCCAAAGTTTTATGGCCTTCCAACTGAAGATCCTGATACCTTCTTTTTTGAGTTTCACATACTTTTTCGTAGCTTTGAATACAACACTGATGTCCATAAGCTCAAATTATTTCCAGCAACACTAAAAGAGTTAGCTTTATGATGGTTCATGGGTTTAGGAGCCAATGCAATAAGTACTTGAGATGAAATGCAAACTCTATTTCTGGACAAATATAAAGAGTGTTCCAAAGCAAATGATTCAAGAGGAGATGATATCTTTAGAATATTCCAAAAGTAGGAAGAAACATTGGAAGACTATGTTTCATGTTTCTTGTATACACTGCAGAAGAACCCTCAGCATGTGTTGTCTGAGGATTCACAAAAGCTAGTATTTTTGAGAGGCATGAATGATAGTTGTCTAGAAGCATTAGACTTGATGGTTGGAGGAGATGTATATCTATCTTCTTGCGATGACCTCAAGAAAATTTTTCTTAATTACTCAAGATCAACAATGAAGAAAGGAAAAGGACACTGGACTATAGCTACTAAAGGAATCGGTCAAGGAATTTTAAAGCTCGAGATATCTAATCTGATCTCAAATTTTAAGTAGGACATTATAAATGATGTTGCTACACATCTTAACACAATGAATATAAAGAAGAAATATGCATAAGCTAAGGTACAATTAGTTGAGTACTACCCACATTGTCAGAAGCAAAAGAAAGATTGCCAATGCAAATTAGTCGCTAGCATGAAAAACCAACATATTCCAACTAAGTACATCAAGATAGATGGAGATGATGAGCAAGTATTATTTGTTGCTCAATGCTAGCCATGGGCCCAATGTCAAGGTTTGCCTCAAGACCCTTTGCAAAATTCAAATCTATATGGTAATCAACAGAAAAATCATAATACCCAAGGCCCTCAACAATATAGTCAACCTAATTGGAATAATGCTTGGAAAAATGATCCATAATAGCCTCAATGGCCTCAAAATTTCCAACCTTCCTGGCCAAACCAATAGATTAATCAATGTCAAAATCAGCAGAACCAATGACAACCACCCTAGGGGAATTGGCAATCTACAAATCAATGGAGAGGACATCAACATTGGCCTAACCAAAATATTGGTAATCCAATATTACCACAATTACCACATCTAGTCCAACAACTTGCGTTAATGCCACCACCTATAAGTCTTGGACCTCAAAAGTAGACCCAGTTACCTACACAATCTCAACCAAATTCAAATAACCAACAATCACAACAACCCATGTACTCTGCTAATGCTCAACAATATCCTACTTACGCTCTAAATGTTGCAAATATACATTTGAGGTCTGGTACAACCCTACCAACACCTAAACTGCCTCTTATAATTGAAATACTGGATACTCCTACAACATCAAAAGCCATAGTTTCTAAAGAGGTTGACCCAACTAATGTCACTGGCTCAGCTCAAGCCCATCCGATAGTTGACGCTCCTTTTCTAGAGAAGCTCATACAAAGTAACCCTACACAAACAGAGGAACAACCTTTTGATATTATTGATCAGTTAAAGAAAATGCATGTCCAAATACCCCTATTCCAAGCTATTAAAGATGTTCCTATCTATGGAAAAGCCCTTAGAGAAGCCTACCCAAAAAATTCTGGGAGGACGAAAAAGGATCCAACTATAGTCCATGTTGTAGGTCAATTGGCTGACATTATGTTAGGAAAACTAATCATTCCTAAATACTCTGATCCAAGAAGTCTAGTTGTGAATGTGATTATAAATGGCCAGTTTGTTAAAAATGATTTAATTGATCTTGGTGCTGCTATAAATATCATGACTAAGGATACTATGAAGAAGTTGAAAATAGAGGGATTAAGGGCTACTCCAACAATTCTGCAACTTGCAGAGAGTTCTACTGTCACTCTTGATGGAATGATAGAAGACATAGTTGTAACCCTAGACTCTCTAAAGTACCTTGCAAATTTCATTATTCTCTCTCCCAAAGTCAATTTATATAGTTACCCTATCATTTTATGATGACCATGGTTAGCTATAGCTAATACAAATATAAGTTGTAGGTTAGGGAATATGACCATATCTAATGGTCAAGCACTAAAGAAATTTTATTTATATCCACCAGCACAACCACAACTTGATTTAAGAACATTTTTCTGGCTAGATTTGGGGATGGAGAAGAAGAGTTAAACTCTATAGCACAATTTATGATGTTACATAAACAATCTTTTCGAAAGTTGCAGGAAGAGGATTCAGTAATTCAAAGTATTCTTACTAATACTTGTGTGGTAGAAAAAGATGTATTTGATAGTTCTATGTTAGAATTAAGTACATATGAGGAATGTAATGAGAATTGTATTCTACTTAAGGAGCCAAACATTATTCATCAACTCTTACCATGTGAATTAGATACAAGTCCAATCTCTAAAGCTACTATAATTGAGTCTAAAACTACTGTTGAGTTGTCATAAGGTCATAATCTCCACATAAATATAGAAAAGAATTATACCGCTTCTTTAGGAGAGGTTCTTGATTATCTCTCAGATGAATGGGCCACTAATTATTAGTTTTATCTAGTACAAGAAGCTCTAGAGACATGTCTTGGCACATATTGCATATCAGAGAGGGATGTCGCTATCCCGAATCTCATAAAAAAGGAAGAGAATATGGATGGGTTGTGGAGCACATTTTTTGATGGCTTAAGGACTAAAAATGGTTCAGAGGATGGAATCATGCTCATTTCTCCTAAATTGGAGGAGCACTATTTCTCTTATAGGCTCCAATTCAGTTGCACTAACAATGTGGCATAGTATGAAGCTCTGACCGAAGGTCTCCAACTTACACAAAAAAGAGGAATCAATTCTCTAAATATATTTGGGGACAATGAATTGGTTTCTAATCAAGTAAGAAGCAAAAACATCACCAATAATAGCCTCCTCAAGGCATAAAAATATAGAGTGTGGGATCTACTTGAGAGCTTTCTAGCATTCAACACATAGAGTGTTCCTTGGAATAAGAACACACATGGTAACGGACTTGCAACCATTGGTGCTCATTATGATGTGGAAAAAGTTGTTGAAGGTAATAGGGAATAACAAATTAGAATTATGGTAAGGCCTAATATTCTAGACAACAACACAAACTGACAAGTCTTTGATTCTAATGTACAAATTGTCAACTTCCTACAAAATGAGGTAGAATTCTCAAAAAGGAACCAATTTAAATTACAAGGCCAATATGGTGATAAAATTATGAATCTCAATTCAAAAAAGTTACTCAAGAGCCTAATCACTTCGAAGAGTATCTTCAACCTTGATGATCAATCAAGAAGTAGAGGGTCAAACTTGGTTGCAAATAAAGATGATCACATACTAGTTATTGTTGCTAGTGGAAGGACTCTCAATATGGGAAAGGTATGTTCTAAAATTGAACAAGAAAAATTTCTCCATCTATGTCATGAATTCAATAATGTATTTTATTGGACTTATGGTGATTTAAAGGGTTTTGACCCAAGTTTGTTTCAACATACCATAGATTTGAGTGATGATGCAAAACCTATTAGACAAAAATAGAGACCAGTAAGCCCTAAAATTGAACCTATGACGGGAAATGAGTTATCCAAGCTAATAGAGGCTAATATTATCTTTCCTATTAAGCATTCCTCTTTGGTAGCCAACCTTGTTCCTATTAGGAAGAAGAATGGGGGAATCATATTGTGTGTAGATTTTAGAGACCTTAATAGGGCTTCTCTTAAAGATCACCATCCTCTCCCTTCCATGTAACAAATATTGTCCAAAGTTGATGGTTTAGAGAGATTTTATTTCTTGGATGCGTTTTCTAGTCATAATCAAGTGTTGGTCCAAGAATTTGATAGATACAAGACTACTTTTTGTTAGAATCTGAAAAGATTAATAACCCAAAAAACTAGTTCAAAGAATAAATATCTAAACTATGAATGCAAATGATACAAAATCAAAATAGCATCATAGAGTTAGTCTCCAAGAGAGTAATGCAAATGTTGGAAGCAAAATAGATTTAAGAGGATGCAAAAACAAGAGATGCAAATACAAGCCAGGTAGCATGCTTATATAGGCTAGGAAGAGGGAGGAGGTGGCAACACCAACCAATGAGGAGCAACCATCTATCAGAATAAAGATAGAAAAGTATCTTCCCAAGATAGCTAATGGATGCTCACATGAAGGAAGGTGACACCTCACAACCATTCACCTAATAAGATATGCTTTATTAACCTAAGTGAGATTATTAAAATTGTAGCAAAATAGGAAAAATAAAAAACTACACTAACACCCCCCCATAAGCGAAGCTTAGGTGGATGTAGAAACGGGTCCCGGCAAGTCAAGCCTGATGAGGTACCCATGTACATAAAATTCCCCCAGAAGAGAGAGAAAAGAGACTCCCCAAAGAAAATTAGGACTCCAAGTGAAAGGAAGAGGCCCCCCCAAAAGATGAAGCATCCTGCACCCCCAACAAAGCTTACAAATTTTGTCCGATAGATCCACTTACATCGAACAAGTTTTCTTCCCTTAGGAAAAAGGACAAGATCCCAAGTGTGGTTTCTCATCAAGGAACTATACTCTTCTTGCATAGCTATATACCACTCAGAAATACTAGAAGCCTCATGAAAGGACTATGGATTTGAGACAATAGCAATGAAGATATGCAGAGCATCTTGGAATTGTGAACGAGTCTACTTGGTGTCTGATGGATCCCTAACCCAATCACCTACAAACTGCAAGGTCTGTCTAGCCCAAAGTGGACCAAAAGATGGAGAATCTAGAGGAGAATCATCAACCTGTGAATGATGACTAGGAGAGGAAGGAGGTGAGTCCTCTGAATCAATCTTTGCATCAAAGGTGGAGGTAGAAGACTGCTCAAGTGAATCTGACCCATTAGAAGATCTATCATGCATTCCAAGTGACTCCAATGTCAAAGTAGAAGGCAACCCTGTGACCATGCTCTGCTAGTTAAGCTGATGCAAGTAGTGGAAGTTAAGATGGCCAAACTGCTCATGCCATAATCTGCTCACATCATTAGAGTGAGTGAGCAAAATAGTCAAAGGAGGACCAAGAACAAAGTGAGAAAATATAGGGAGTCATGACTGATGATCTGCTCTCCCAACTGCAACTGTAGAATCATTGTGCAACTCACGTATCTCCACTGAATCAGGAGTGAACTCAACCTGTTTGCCTAAAATTGTGTGAGTGATTTGGTATACCGATAGGAGATTAGTTGATAATGAGGGTACACAAGGAACATCATGGAATGTGCCATCCCCCACATCAACAGACCCTCTCCCACACACCTCAATAGGAGTGTTATCACCCATCAACATAGAAGGCATAGTACATGGCTCCAAGGATGCAATTTCTTCCTTAGATGAAGCCATGTGGTGTAGAGTACCTGAATCAAGAACCCAAGTGGATGGTGAGGAAGAAACTACAAAAAGAGCCTTGGCCTTTCCTTTCCCCTTGCTATTTTCTTTTTCTTTGTTAGACCCTTCATTAGAACTTTGTTTGATAGACTCAGAAACACTGATATTATTCTTCTCAAGAATGTATGTCAAGTGATCAAGTTGTTTCTGCAAACATTTATGTTCATCATGACCAGGTCTTTTACAATAGGAACATTTGACCTTTTCTTTCTTAGGCTTATCGCCCTTGGAAGATGGTGTATCAATAGTTTCTTTTGAAGAAATCGATATCTGATCCTTCTTCTCCTCGCTATTCTTTTGTTTCTTGTCCTTACTATTGTTGTTACTACTTTGTCCTTTTTGTTCTTTTGTGCCTTGGTTGGCAGCCAAGGCATGTGACTTAGAGGACTTAAGAGTGCCCATCTGGATTAGCTTGTCTTGTTCTCGAATGAGATTGATAGCAAAATCATCTAAAGATGGCATGGTGAATTGAGTACCAAGTGCACCCTTAGTAGCATAGAAGGTAGAGACAAACACAAAATGTTCTGAACTTAGCTTAGAGAGAATACTAAGAATCAGTTGTTCATCTTTCTTTTCAATTCCACATTGTTTTAATGCAGCCTTAGTGATTTCAATTTGGTGAAGAAATCTTGGATTGTGTTGAAATTTCTTGGACTCAAACTAATTAATTTATTTTCCAACATATGACCCCTCATTGAATCTTTTGTGCCAAATAGTGTTTCTAGCTTTGTCCATACTTCATTTAGTGTATCCAAAGACTCAATGTGAAATAGCAAGTCAGGAGAAACAAACAAACACAATGTTCCATATGCCTCATCACATTTGTTAAACCACTTAGGCTTGTCTTCATCCTTAGCAGGTTCAGTTTCAAGTCCCATAGTTATCCTATTTAATCCAGCTTTCTTTAAGTGAATTGTCATGCGTGATTTCCACTCAAAGTAATTGTATGGAGTTAGGATGGGTATATTTGTTTGATCCATGATGAAGAAATGCAGAGAAGAAATGCTAAAAAGAAGAGAACCCAGCCACGACAATGCCCCCCCTTTTTTACTCAATCAAAGAACCCTCCCCAAAGAAATATGATTTGGCACTTTATTTTAGTGCGTTTACAACTACCACTAGAAAGCAATACTTAGTGGTCTTGATTTTAATGCATTACAAACCCTCATGAAGAGCATATGCTGAAAGTGTAACTTAGGCAGAATAATCAAGGAAAAAAATAGCACCACTATGATCTACTCAAAAAATCATGTACTTTCAAAAAAGGAACCACCTCAATACAAGGTCGTATGAGAAAATTATGATCCTCTGAAGTTTTCAAAACGAGAACTGTGCATAGTCACGATCGAGAATCTACAATTTTTGAAGAATTAATGAATGAAAATAAAAAAATAACTCCACTAGTGGATAGAGCACAAAAAAATAGCCAAGTTCATAACAAGAATCATCAAAATCGGAATCCGTATGAGCAAGAAGGAGACATTTGAAAACTGCATTCAAATCTATGATTGCCAATGGAGAGGGGTATGGATATAGCTTTTCATGCTTGATTCTACAAAATATACAACTTGCATGCAAAATCTAAAAGATACTCAGATGGTTTTTCAGGGCTGCAAACAAAACCCAGAAAGCATTTTTCTTGCTGATGTACAGAAGATGTTGCTGTAGTGTAAATCAGACACCTTTAACAGTAAAAAATGGCTCCAAAAATAAAAAAATGACCCCAACAACCAGAATATGACATGAAAATGCTGGATCAGCTT
Source organism: Cupressus sempervirens (assembly GCA_028749045.1). Classification (NCBI taxonomy): domain Eukaryota; kingdom Viridiplantae; phylum Streptophyta; class Pinopsida; order Cupressales; family Cupressaceae; genus Cupressus; species Cupressus sempervirens. The sequence continues at coordinate 906,724,891 of CM053785.1, forward strand.
CCCAAGTCCATCAATGGCATGCTAGAACCTGCAAAACTGATTGAAAACTCCAAATATGCAAGTTGGTTGTCAGATTTGAGATTGAAACCTCGGAGAAAAATCATTTTTGTCAAAACTTTTCTGATTCTCAGGATCATCCAAAGATGCAAGAGAAGAGCATACTTCATTTTTCAAAAAATTACAATAAAGTTTATTTGCCCCCCCCCCCCCCCCGAATCTCTCAAATAAGGAAACTAAAATCTACTCTTGCACATAGAAAAGCTCTGATACCATGTTAAAATATGAAAAGATTAATAACCCATAAAACTAGTGCAAAGAATAAATATCTAAACTATGAATGCAAATGATACAAAATCAAAATAGCATCATAGAGTTAGTCTCCAAGAGAGTAATGCAAATGCTGGAAGCAAAATAGCATTAAGAGGATGAAAAAACAAAAGATGCAAATACAAGCTAGGTAGCATGCTTATATAGGCTAAGAAGAGGGAGGAGGTGGAAACACCAACCAATGAGGAGCAACCATCTATCAGACTAAAGATAGAAAAGTATCTTCCCAAGATAGCTAATGGATGCTCACATGTAGGAAGGTGACACCTCACAACCATTCACCTAATAAGACATGCTTTATTAACCTAAGTGAGATTATTAAAAGTGTAGCAAAATAGGAAAAATAAAAAACTAAACTAACACTTTCACTACCAAATGGGGTACTTATTCCTATAACAAGATGCCTTTTGGACTAAGTAATGGAGGCTCTGACTTTTAAAAGGAAATGGAGATGAATTTCAAGAATACAATTGAATTTTTTTTTTAATGTACCTTGATGATATAACAGTCTACTCCAAGAATGTAGTGGATCATTTTGGTCATTTGAAGCAAGTGTTTATTAAGTGTAGAGAATATTGTGTAACCCTAAATCCAAGCAAGTGTGTGTTTGCCACTAATCAAGGGAAATTTCTTGGACATATTGTGTCTAAAGAGGGTTTGACTATTGATCTAGAAAGAACAAAGGCAATTCTTTCTCTCCCAGTTCCTACTCATAAGAAAGGGCTGCAAAGCTTCCTTGGTGGAATTAATCTTTTAAGAAGATTTATTCCTAATCTTACTACCATGGTTAAGCCCCTTACAACTATGCTAAAAAAGAATATGGTCTTCTCATGGAAAAAGGAGGGGAGAGCTCATTTTGAAGAAAGTAAGGCAACAATAGCATCAACTCCTACCCTTATCAATCCCAATTTTGATAAGGATTTCATTCTCTATACCCTTGGTGGTGAGTCAAGTATCTCAACTATCTTGACTCAATTAAATGATACAAATTAAGAATAATCCATAGCTTTTTTTAGTGAAGGGTTAAAGGAGTATGAAGATAAGTATAGTTATGTATAAAAGAAGGTCCTCTCTAACATAAGAGCCTTAAATAAGTTTGTATATCTTTTTTCACATAATAAGATCCAACTCCTAGTTTTCCATGCAAGCATGAAGGACTTTATTTTAAATGAAGATGTCAATGAAAATAGGACTGGATGGATCACTAAAGTCATGGAATATGACATAGATATCAAGATCACCAAGTTCGTTAGAGGTAAAGGACTATGTGAATAGATGATTTCATCCCAAGAGCCAACTAAGGTTTCTCTAGTTATAGAAAATGTAGGTAATGGAAATTTGAATGATTGGATACATGACATGATAACCTTCTTGTTAGGAGGAGGATATCCAGAAGGGTTAGATAGAGCTAAGATAAGGCAATTCAGATTACAGTCTATCCCCTTTGTCTTAGTGGATGAGATTCTTTTTAGAAAGGATTTAAATAAAGCCCTATTGAGATGAATCAACACTGATCAAACTGATAGGATGATTAAGGAGTTTCATGATGGTCTTGATGGTGGCCATTTTTAAGCTAGAACAATAGCTATAAAGGTCATGAGAGCTGGTTAGTATTGGCCAAATCTGTTCCATGATTGTTATAAACATGTGAAGAAATGTGAGGAATGTGTCTTCTTCTCAAGAAAACAAGGTTAGCAACCCTTCCCTTGCATCCTATTCAGGTTGATCAACCATTTACTCAATGGGGGATAGATCTTATCGGTCCTATTAATCCACCTTCTAGCTATGGTCACAAGTGGATCTTAGCTACTACATATTACTTTACAAGGTAGATAGAGGAAGTAGCCTTGAAGGATGCCACAGAGACTTTAGTGATTGAATTCCTTGATGTAATTGTAACCAAGTTTGGTACTCCTTTAACCATAATATCTCATAATGCTAAGCCTTTTGTTGGGACCTACATTTTTTTCTTGGGTAGTTGACCATGGTATCTATTTGAGCACCTCCTCAAACTACTACCCCGAAGGAAATGGCTTAGCTAAGTCCTTTAATAAGAACCTAATCAGAATCATGAAGAGGACCATTGAGAAAAACCAAAGGTGTTGGCATTCAAAATTAAAGACCACCCTTTGGGATGATAGAATTACACTTAAGAGGGCTATTAGGAGTTCACCTTTCATTTTGGTTTATGGAAGAGAGGCTAGACTTCCTATCTTAGTAGAGTTCCCTTCCCTAGAATTAGATCATCAATTGGAGCTAATTGAACATGATACCATGACTGTGAGGTTGGTAGAATTAATGGAGCTAGAGGAACATAGGAAACAAGCTATGTAAACATTGGAAATTCATCAGAAATAGGTGAAGAAGAGCTTTGGTAGGAGGGCCGAAGCTAGGGATTTCAAAGAAGGAGACCTTGTTCTCAAGTGGAATGTAGACAAAGCCAAACCAAGCAAGCACTCTAAATTTGATGCTATCTAGAGTGGACCTTATGTGATCACCAGTTGCAAGCAGGCCAATGCTTTCGAACTATCTGGGTCCAATGGTTTTTATCTTCTTAGGGTTATGTTCAATGAATAGATATGATTTTCTATGTCTAAATGTGTACCATGATCAGATTCCTCCCCCATATTTGTAGTGATTATTCTCTACAATCTTAAATGTAGTAGTTGTTCTTTGCCTTAGGATATAAGCTATCAAAGTTATGATTGAACTATAAAAGCAGATTTTTTAACCATTCTTAGGGTCATTCAATTCTTCTTTGATTCTATAACAACAATATTCTCTACTTTGCTATGGTAATTTATTTTTGTCTATGAGTGACTGAAATCTCTACTGTGCCTTATTCTCCATTAATATAAGTGTAAAACCTTCTTAACTTTGTTACTGTATTTGTTTTCATTCTTTAATCTGCACAAGAGTATCTACTATTGGCCTTTGAATATTGTGGAGTGAAGTTCCTTCCTCATAGTATCCACTTGGTTTTCTGATCTGTATGTGATTGTTGAGTCAAAACAAACGTTGAATTAGTGCCTTTTGAGATCATATTCATAAATAGTATATTTTTAGGTAGAGATATGATTGAACAAACTATTTTGGTATATGACTACCTTTAGATTAGATTAGGTAGTTTTCTTTTATGCATTCCTTCTCCCTTTTCCTTCCAAGGAGTAGTTAGGTGCATCCTGATAGAAAGGAAGCCAACCTTCCCCTAAGACTCAATCTCATAGTTGAAGTCCCACAACTTGGAGATTGTTTCCATGATTCATAAGGTTCCCTGACAAGTAGTTCCTCAAGAAAGGGTGCAAAATTTTGTGAAAATAGGTGTCCTACCTGGGTATTTACTCACTAGGTCATCAATAGGCAAGGACATAGGAACTATAATCCACTTCTTGGTAATAGAAGTTTCTAACCATTTGGGTGCTATAAGAGTCTTCTTTGTGTTGTGAAGCTATTGGTCAAGGTGATAGAATCCATAAGAATGCTTCCTTCTCTACTCAGGATTTCTTGGGTTTTAGAGAGCCTATAATTTTCTCTCCCATTTAGCTCAAAGACTAACCTCCCTAAAAATACATCATTGACCCTTTTGAATTCTTGAGAGGGTTTCTTGGCTTGCAAATGGTTGTAGTGCTCATAAATTTTCATATCTTCAGTCCATGGCTTGTGGGGAAGCCTTTCCCAATCTTTATAAGTAACTAAAATATAGAACAAGTAACATGTCATAAAGAAAAGTGGTAAAATTAGCTAATCTCAATAGATCTTTGTCTAATCTTTCAACTATTAGCTTTACCCAATCAATGAACTTTTCACCTCCCACAATTTTCTATTTGAAGAAATACATCTAGTCCTCCCCATGAAAAGTATATTCCTTGCCTTTTACTCTACTCTATTCAAGAGGAAAACTATATTTGCAATTTCCCTTATGAAATGTTCAATAGTAAAAGGCTTAGGAAATCATGATCCTTCTTTCACTGGTTTCAAAAGCCAACTCTGTGTGACAAGGGAATTAGAGTCTTTCTTCTTTCCTTCATATATCTATATCAGTTCCTCAAAGGTCCAAGGCTTGTAGGGTTCTTTATAGGGAACCTTCAAAGCTTCTATAATAGTAACCCGATTAATCCTTTCGAATATTTCTCCTCAAATCTTTCTTATGCACCTATTTTTGGTGCCATATCTATTTACACATTCTATCACTAATTTATGGAATTTCAGAGTGGGAGGAAATTCCATGACCTCTAATAATTCACTGTTGGTTAGCTTTTCAACAATGGTTCCACTTTGGGCATTTTTGTTTCTCTTTATTAATCCTATTAGGTTTATATTTACTAGGGATGCATTACAAATTTTAGGAAGAGAGTTCAACAAGCAAGTCTCTTTTTGGGGTTCAAGGAGTTTGTCGAAAAAGAGACATGTCAATCTAAAAATGAAATTAAACCACAACATACAATAGTCCAAATTTCTTAAAGAGAAATTAGAAATGAGAAATCACAGAAGGGAGCACATGAACTCATTGATTTCCTATGTCAAAATATTCCTTCAAATTCTTACCATCTTTGTCACCTCTAATCTCCAAGATAGCTAATTAAGAAACAATAATGAAGAGATTGATATTTATGGCAAGGACTTGAGAAAGATTAAAAATAGATATGGGAGTATGGAATAATCAATACATTCGTGTGAAGATTTATTTGACAAGATATTTTAGCCTTTTTAAATAACTCCTGTCAAATTTGCACACCGTTCATGCATCCCCAATTTTTAATAACCACATCTTACTATCACACTTCATCTAATAATGACTCATACTTTTCCATGTGATCACCAACTATCTTTATCATCATATTTCAATATCTAGCAGTTCCATCATGTATGGCATTTGAGATTTAGGAGGTACTTGTAATGATTTTGGGTCAATCTCTTATCAAGGAAGAAACACATACAGAGGAAAATCATCAAGTCACAATCAATTAGTATAATCATGATGTTGAACTTGAACTTGATATAAGAAGTTTCAAGGTTTAAGTTCAACACCTAAGTCGGTGAACCACCTACCAAGGACTGAAAGAAAAAGGATTTCAATTTTCTCACGGACAACTTGGACTTGGGATAAAATGAAGGTTCAATTTCAACTTCAGCTCGGGGATGAACAAAGCTTAAAAATGAATAAAAAAAGTAAGGATTATTATAAGTGGAACAATTGGATCTGACTAGAGCCTAGAATTGTAAAGGATCGAGGATGAACCTAGAATCACTAGTTTCATAGACTACAATTGAACCAACTCAAAAAGAAAGCTGAATCTAAAATGACAAGCACCAAAACAAAATGAACAACAACATAGAAAAAAAATGGATATGTACAAAGGGGAAGAAGACCAAAAGCTTAAGTTGGTATAATTTCAAAATCTGTCCATTATAAGACATGGGAAATTCATATAAGTTGATGTATTTCTACCCAAAGCCAATAGATCTAAATATCTTCAAAATTTCAAAAGGTCCCTTCCATAGAATTTCAAATTTACCATGTGCTCCTTGTGGTTCTTGATGTTTATCCCATAGCAACACCTTATCTCCCTCCATAAAATTTTGTGACCAACTTCTCCTATCAAAAAATATTTTTACTTTGGCTTGATGCTCTATTAGATGGTCTACTAGGTTTATTCATTATTCTTATATCTTTGAAAGATATAAAATTTTCTTTTCTAAAGAATCATTGAAAACTCCATCTTCAAAGCACAAAAAAAAAACCAACAACAACGAGGAAACAAAATGGATATGTACAAACGAGAAGCAGACCAAAATATTAATGCCAGTATAGATTTAGATCCTATCCATTATAAGATAGGGGTAGTTCATCTCTATTGACATATTTCAACCTAAATGCAATAGATTTGAATACCTAAGAAATTTCAAAAGTTACCTTCCATAAACATTCAAATTTACCATGTGCTCCTTGTGGTTCTCAAAATTTATCCCATAGCAATAGCTTAGCTCCTTCCATAAACTTTCATGGTTGTGCTCTCCTATCAAAACACATTTTTACTCTAGCTTGATACTCTGATAGATGGTCTACTAGGTTTATTCATTATTCTTATATCTTTGCAAGATATAAAATTGTCTTTTCTAAAGAATCATTGAAAACTACATCTTCAATCACCTTTTGTAGCTTAAAGGTGGCCAACTCTAGGGGAAGTGATAACGATGTTTCCACTCCATAGACCAATTCAAATGGGGTCATTTCAATATCCCTCTTGGGAGAAGTTTTGTCATCCTACAATGTTTAATAAAGCTTCTTGTTCTTGTCTTTTCATTTCTCATCAACAATATTTTTCATGATATTGATTAGATTCTTATTTGTGGACTTTACCTACCCGTTCCCTTAGAAAAATAATTTGAGGAATGTGACTGACAAACCTTGTTATCATACCATAATAACTGGACCTCTTGAGACAATAAATTTTGAGTATTATCAGTTACAATCTTGACGAGATTCTAAAATAAGTTAGGATGTTTTCAGTAAAAAAATTCACCTACCACCTATGATGTAGTTCCTTTCATTGGTATTTCCTCCATCTATTTGGTGAAATAATCAGTGGTATTCAATCTGTAAGTATGACTGGTGCTTGAATATGAGTTAAGAGGTTTGATGAAGTCCAATCCCCATTGCTGAAAAGGTTCTTCCATGATCACTAGCTTCAAAGGTAGACTAGATAGATGAGGTTTACTAGTGAAATATTTATGCTTCTCATAATTGTTTACCCATTTATAAGTGCCTCTAGACATACCTAGTTAATAGTATCCATTTAGAAGTGGTCAATGTAGAAGAAAAAATTTTGCCACGTGCTTCATTGTGAAAAGTTTGAAGCAATTTCTCCTGTTGATCTATATCCAAACTTCTAATAAAAATTCCATGCAATGCTTCCTTTTATATAACATCATCCACAATCACACATTTGGCTTCTTTTAATTGCAATTGTCTTGTGTATTTTTTATTTAAATGTTCAATACATTGTCCATATGTCAAGAAGTAAGTAATGTCTAAGAACTAGTCATCTTTTAAACCCATGAATAGTTAGGTAGGATAGGATTCTTCTTCTTTGTTTTCTCTTATCATCTTATAGAGTGCCTAACCTTGAACCTGCCTAATGGGTTTGATATCAAGGTCAAACTCCTACACCTTAGCCACCCAAGTATCTCTATTGTTTGAAGATACTTATTGACATGTAAGGATACATCTAGTAGCTATACTTGGGACATACACTATGGAATGGGAATGAAAGATGTAATAATGGAATTGGTTCACAACTTTGACTACCAAAAATACTTATTTTTCAACAAGACAATAACACAACTCATGTTTCTTAAGAGGAGTTCTAATGAATGATATTGGGATCTCCTCATCTCTTTCATTTTTTTGCAGAAAAGCTCCTGACATAGTGTGTTTGGATACATAGAAATACATCACAAAATCTTGTTTAAAATCAGGGTGAATCAAAATGGAGGCTTCAACTATGGCTTTCTTGAATGCTTCAAATGACTTAACCACTTTATCATCCCTGTTGAAATAATTATTTGATTGTATGTTGTCTTTGATATTACAAAAAATGTCAAGCCTTTACTGAGAAATTAGTGATAGTCGAGATCACTAGGGCATCAAAGGAAGTTTCCTATGTATGCCGAGCATTTAGTTATAATGAAGTTTAGAGATAGTATTGATTGAGCTCAATTGGTGAATAAAGTGAAGTCTATATTGACCAAGCTTAGTCAATTAACAAAGGTAAGATAACATGAAGTCAATATTGACCAATTTGGGTTGGTTAACATTAGAAATCCTATTCTAACTAAGTTGGGTTAGTTAATAAATTGATCCTCTCTATTGACTGAGTGTTCAATTCTATATTAGCCGAATATCAACATATTAAATTTGATAAATTTATTGGTCAATACGTGATGACTTAAGAAAATTTGAAGGATATCTATAAAGGGAAGAGCATCTGAGTTGATCGAGATATAAAGAGCATTCTGATCAAGGAGGATCAATTAATCAAACTAGAAATGAGATCTAAATCAGGAAAGACAATTGCATCAGTAATTAGGTCATGTCATTTTTACTCTCTAATAATTGTAGTATTGAATCAAATCTCTTAACATAGTTAGCCTAACAACTATTCACCATATTCTCTAACAAAGTGGCATTTCTAGATCAAATTGTTTGAAGACCTCTAACAAGGCCACTCCTAATAGATTGAATTGAATCCTCAAAAGGGTCACACCTAATAGTGTGTTTTGTAACCTTTAACATTGTTGGCTCCTAATAGGGCTCACTTCAAAAGAGTGAAAAATAGTAACTAATTGCAATTGGTGGTTTTTGCAAATTAGGTTTCCATGTTAAATCTTGGTGTCTCTTGTGTTTCTGCAACTAAGTTAATAAAGGCTAATCACATTAATATCTTAATATCTATATTTAGTGTTAATCATGTTACAACAAAATATTCAATGTTAATTGAGTTACAATAGGATTTGGTTTTATATTGTGTTGACATCTTAAAAGGGACTTTGGATTTGTTTTTGTAGTAATTGATTCACCCCTCCCCTCTCAATTACTCTTTTCCATTTCCAACAATTGGTATTAGATCTATTGGTGCTTACAAATAAGGTTTCAAGGACCTAAGCTAAAGATCAAGATGTCTTACAAAAGGGAAATTCCTAAATTGAGCAGAGATAAGTTCCAAGCATGGAAGGAACTCATGAAGCTGCATTTGGAAACCATTGGAGACACAAGCCTAAAACAACTAGAGAATAAGTATGTGGCACCTACTAGACCTTTTTCTATGAATCAAATTGTGGAAAAGAAGAATCACAACATAATGATGATTGACATTGAATCTACTCTCAATTATGCAAAATTTGATGAAGTCAAAGATTGTCCTACTACTCATGAAATGTGGAACAAGATGAAAGATATCTATGGAGGAGATGAAAATGTGAGGAAAGCTAAGGTAGAAAGTCCAAGAGGTAGGTTTGATCAGATGAAGATGAGAGAAGATGAAAACATTGCACAATACAGTGAAAGAATCAAAGCGAGTGTGAGTGCAATCAGAACCTCAGGAGGGAAAATAGATGAGTGGTAAACAAGGTACTCATAACTCTTCTTCCTATTTATGTAATTAGAGTTTCAGCTATTCAAGAAATGTGATATGATCCCAAAATTGATATAACTTTGGATGCACTAGTGGATAGGTTGACAACCTTTGAGTTAGATAACTTTGATAGCTATGTTCCTAACTCTGGTAGCATTAAGTCTGCATTTCAAGGTAAACTATCACTCAAGAAGAAAGGTGGAAAATCTAAAAGAAAAAAGTCTGATAGTGAAAATGAAGATAATTTTAATGATGATCTTGAAGTCATTGAAGCTCTACTTGTAAGAAGATTCCCTAAATGAAAAGGAAAGTACACAGGTAAAACACCTTTAATCTATTTTTCTTGTGAAGAAGTTGGTCACATTGATGCAAGGTGTCCAAAAAAAGAAGGCAAAGAAGAAAATAAGTGTGACAAGTACAAAGGCAAAAAAGATTTCAAAAGCTACAAAGACTACAAGGATAAAGGTAAGAAATCTTGTTACATGGATAAATACTCTAGTAGTAGTGATGAAGATGAAATGATTTACATTGCTATTAAAGATGAATCAGATGATAAAAATGCTAAGATGACCCTCATTTCTCATATTAGTAGGAATGACACATGGGTTATTGATAGTGGTTGTTATCCCCACATGACTGGTGATAAATAAAAATTTGAACACTTGGAACACTATGATGGTGGGAGTCTCAGATTTTGAAATGATGAACCTTGTTATGTAAAAGGAAAAGGTTGCATTACATTGATTGATAAACTCAAATGTGACAATGCTTATTATGTTGAAGGACTAAAATGCAATCTACTTAGTGTGGCATAGTTGAACAACATTGGATTCAAGGTTGAATTTATGAATGGAAAGGCCAAGCTACTGGATTGGAAAGGAAATCTAGTTGGCACTAGCATTTAGAAAAAAGGTAGTTTGTTTTACCTAGAATTCACTTAAACCACATGATTCTAAGTTTAGATAGAGGAAATCAAGTCTACAGTGCAACCCGAGTTGCAATAAGAGTAAAGTAAGCAACATTTAATGCAACTCGAGTTGTAGCCAATAGAAGAGGAACCTGAGTTATAGACAATGGGACCCAAGCATGATTCAAAAGATCATCTTGAGCATGGTGAATAGAGTGAAATAGGTTCTAAATCCAAGAAGAAGGTACCTATTGGCCTAATTTTTCACCTTTTGAAAATTTCTACAAATCACAGTGAAAAATCTAGTTACTTGCAAATTTGAAGGGTTATGCATTTTAAATTGTTGTTTTCCCTAAGTAAAACCTCTAATTTTGTGTTACCCTACAATCATTTGTACGCTAGGTTTCATAAAGTGATTATTTTGTTCTTATTTTCAAAATATGCAGAGGAAATATTTTGTGAGCCCTAAATGACCTTGAACAAACCTTTTTCCATAGTTTTCATGTTATTTGTTAATATTTTCCTAAAAATCTCTCACCTAAGCACTTTTTTTTCCTTTTGACAATGAGTTTGTACTTTGAGTTAATTGGCACAGTATTATTTTGAAAAGGCTTAACCTTTATGAGGCTTAGTTCTTAAACCGTTGATCAAATGAAGATCAACAATGGGTGGATCCCCACATCTTGAAAATGTTAGACTTTTAAGCAATGCAGGGAAGCATGGTCATGATACCTGTGTCTGTGGGTCCCATTTTGTTTGTTTGAAACACTGAATAATGTGCAAGTTCTTGACTATCAGATCATTCAAATATTGACAATCGGTGCTTCACTGGATTATAAATATGTAAGCCTTTTAACAAAATTGGGGAAGCATGGTAATGCCATGTGGAGTTGGTTGATTCATTTATGATTGCGAGTAGTAAAAGGAAACATGTTAGAACAAGTTGATAGACTGACATCACTTCATTTCATATATTTGATGACTGGATCAAAATAAAGTAGATCTTATAGAATCGTTGATCATTTGGAGATCAATGGTTGTCACTTCCCCATATTATAAAGGTGATCGAGTTTTAAAGAAAGTGGGGAAGTGACAATGCAACTTGTGGACATGTGGGGTCAGCTATTGTGAAGGTTTCCATGCAATGCTGAGTTGGATAATGTACAAAATGTCTTATTCTAATTTGCCAGGGGTATTATGTGTATGCAAAGGTGGATGTTGAGTTGGCTCAGTAGGCCCAAAATCTTAAGGCAAATACATTAATAATGAGAATCTTTCATAATCATCAATCATTTGGAGATCGACAATCGTCACTTCCCCACATTATGAAATTGATCAAACTTTAGGCAAAGTGGGGAAGCAAGGTTTTGACATGTGTCCTATTTTCAAAAAAGGTAATGTAGCCTTTTTAGTTTTAAAGATTAATCATCCGATTTAATGTAGATCAATGACTGGGTGTCAAATTTCATGGCACGACCTAGAATGTGACTTTTAGAGCATTAATTCTAATCAATGTGACTTTGTGTGAGACAAATTGCCATTAAATTTATGATTTCTCATTATTGAATACTAGGTTGTAGAATTATCAGAGAGTGGAAATTTTTAGAGCTCAAAGTGCATTTTCTAAGAGTTGCAAATTTTTTACAAACAAATGATTCAGTGAAGCAAACATGAAAATTGAGTAAGTACTAAAACTTTTGGTTAATTGAGAAATTGTAGTTATATTGAGATAATATAAACAACTTCCATGAAGGGATTTCTCAGGATAAGTAGATTACCAACTACGAGCTGTGCATGATGATCTCTTGGAAAAATTGATAGAATCTACTAATGAATTATCCAAATGAAAATAATTAATTTTTAAGAACTTTAGGTTATTGGTGAATGAGGGTGTCTATAGAAAAGAAAATTGGTTAAGGGATGCTAAGACATCCACTAGGGTTTTAGAGCTTTTTCGTAAGTGGGTTTCAGAAAGAAACATGATACTTCTTGTTGGAAATATTATGACAATCTAAGTTATTGAGAGGGGAGGGGTGAATCAATAACTTCTAAAACTTTTATCCCAATTAGTAATTAATCCTTTATATGAATTATGATCTAATTGCATGCATGAGAAACTAAAAACATGAAAGGATATACAATACTTTAACACAAGATTTGGTGACCCAAAATAGTTCCAAATAGAAAGTAAAATATGGGTGGGGATGATACCCACAAGCTTTAGTACTATAGTATAAGGTTGGTCTGTTAAGTCTTACAATGATCACTTTTGATGATCTGCCCTATTAGGAGCAATAAGGATTGCTAGGTCCACCTTGCAAAAGGATTTACAAACATATAATGAAGTATGCACTCAATAAAGAGATTTACATAAGACTATTAGGTCTACCTTGTTAAAGAATTTGACTAATCCACCTATTAGGATGAAATAGTAGTTGATCTCTAATATGAAACTTGGTTTGTGGAATGAGATTCCTCTACTTGTATAAATCACCTTGTTGTGATAGATGAATCTTTGCTGCTCCTTATACTGTTGTAGCCTTTGTAATTTTCTCTTATGCTCTTTTATTATGATTATATTACTTCTCCATTCTATTCTAATTATTTAGATGTGATACAATAAATAAATAAATAAATAAATAAATAAATAAATAAACATATATATATATATATATATATATATATATATATATATATATATATATATATATATATATATATATATATATATATATATATATATATATATATATATATATATATATATATATATATATATATATATATATATATATATATATATCCAATTACACAATTACAAAGTCAGCCCCAATACAAGTTTAACAAATATTACAAAGTCCACCATAGTGTAGAAACTCAAGTTTTGAAGACTAACTCGGTGAGGTTTTGATACTCGGCATCCACTATCAATGCTTGTCATCATCATGCACTTAGTAGATGTAGAAGCTTGGTCCATACTGATCACTTCCAAGTAGTCTTGAACTCAGTCTGCACTGTTGACTCGATGAATACTGTGAAACCCAGTATATAAACTGAATCATTTGATTCACATAGTATAGCTTGGTAAACACTGTCACTATGAGCTCAATATAAACTGAGTCTCTTGGTTAACATTGTGTAGCTTGGTTAACACTAGACTCACATCACATCAACTATAAGCTTGGTAAGCATTGTCCAACTCAGTTTGCACTAGTAAATTTGGCATACACTGAGATGCTTGGTTTACATTGTTGATCATCACCTCTGTAGTAACTACTTTGTGTAAACTAAAATCTATCCATAGGACTTGGTAGCAACTATAGAACTTAGTAACAACTAAAATACTTGGTTAACATTGATAACTGTACAATATGCTCATTATGAACTCACAATCTGAATAAGTTTATGTCACTAATAAAAAACATGATTGCAATGTCAACAACTCCTTAAAACAACGTGCGAAAATTTTATATTGGCAATTTGGTTATCCCAGGGGTTTTATTTGATGATGATCTATTGGTCATGATAGCATATAGGTATGACCCTATTTTAAGGATAGTAAAAAATCATGTTGGAGACAACCTTTTCAAAGTTTCACCAAAAGTAATTAGGGAGGTCTTCAATTTGAACCCTAACCATATAGTTCATGAGAATATTGACTTGGAGGACTTGCAAGCTATGTATGATACTTAGAAAATATACCTAAGAGGTGGGCCATTACAATAACATTTTGTCAAGATAGGACATTTTCCATTAGTAATAATAAATACTCCAGAGCCATTGTTAAGAAAGTATTTTAATCCCAAGGCTCAACCACTCTATTTTCCCTTTGCAAGATATTTGAGATGGATCAGCAAGATCACATCCCTGGATCTATTGTATCTATCATTTCTCAAACATTACAATATGGCTTGAGCTTGATATTTTATTTTTCCACATATTTATTAGAGGAAATTCATGGTAGATGAATAGGTATTAGTAAAAGGAAAAGTAGAAAAACCTTTTTGCTAGTATTCTATGTTGATGTATATGTGTCTATACAAAGGTGTCACTTTTTTCTTCAAGGAAATGAAGTTAGAGCTAGAGAAAGATGGAGAAAAGCTCCCTATTTAATTATGGTGTAAAATATTAGGTGTTTTTCTTCCAAGCTTAGAAATCTATTAACTGGAGATAACCCTACAATGCCTCAGTCCTTGTTGGAATTAATTAGACCAAAGGATCATGCTAAATGACTTAAGGTAAGCCATAATTGGGGGGACATTATCACATATGCAATATCTACTATATTCAAAGTATATGGTTTCTTTGGAATGCCACATGTACTTCTGTATGAAGTGCCTTTAAAGGTGGGGATTAAAGAGCTCTTATGGCAAATAGGAGTATTAGTAGAAAAGCAGCTGATTTTTAGATCTAAAGGTACCCTTGTTTTCTCAGATTACTATTGTTCATAATTTTTTTTTTGCCAAAAATAGTTGGAGGCATTTATAAATGTTTCTAAATAAATATCAAATGGCCCAATCCCATTCTTGGTTCCTAGATCTTGAGGGCTTTTATGATTTGTTCAAGGAGATAACAAGAGAAAAATCTCATGAACACATTTTTTATTTCCCAGAAGATGTAATTAGAAATCATTTTTCACTACAAGAACAAGAGGTTAGAAAAGAAAAGTGGAAGGTGTACAATAAGATTCTTGAATTTGTAAATACTTGTGAACCAAAATATAACCCTCTTGCTAATAAGAAGTATTGGGGTGCTAAAATGGGTATGCTAATGAATAATTTTGTTGGTTTTTTGCAAACTCTGAATTAAAACAAAGCTATACTAACTCAAACTTATCTAGACAAGGCAATTGGGGTAGAGAATAGGTTACCTATTAGGGAAATCACGAACCCAGGCCAACATACACTGTAAAAGAGACTTGGATATGTGGTGGAAAATAGTGTACATCTTGTACCACTTTATAAGAGACAATTGAATGAAAGCCCATGTACTGCACCTACTACCAAGAAGAAAAAAATAGAACAAGGTTCTTCTTCTAGGATTGAAGAATATTCTCCCTCAAAAACCCCACTCCATATATATGATGAAGACTCCTTAAGGGAGAAACTACAAAGGATGGGAAGAGAGAAGGACATTGTTATAACAACACCTAAGATGGAAGAAGGAGTGCCTAAAGAGCCACTCATTCCAACTATGTCCCTCACTATAGGAGGTTCTAAAGGTAGGGAAATAGATCCTATAGTGGAATAGGCATATAAAAGGTCCCTAGATAATGAGATCTTTGTTGAATCTACAGAATTCGCCTAATTTTTATGGAGAGCCAATATTAGTAGTTTTGAGGCAAGATGTAAAAAAACTTAAAAGAGCAAGCTGATAGGCAAGACTCTGAAATCCAATAAGAGGTCAAAGCTAGCCTCATTGAGGATTTTTTACTAGAAAAACCCTAAAGAGGTAGGTAGATGCTGCAGGATTTAGGGGTTTTTATAGTGCTAGAGTGGGATATTGCCAATGCAATGATTTTTGACATATTAAGGAAGGCAAAAGACACCCAGTTGAAGACTGAGGAAGAAGTCTTAGAAGCCCATAAGGGGTTGAACTATAGAAACAATATATGGTCCATCCAAAAGAGGGACAAGGCCATAATGCAAGAGGTTTTAGATTTAGAGCACATAGGCAGTCTTATGGTCTATAGGGTTGATGAGGTGGCTAGTGAGAAAGTGTCACAAATGACAAAAGAAATGGATGATTTTGGAGTAGTAGTTTGTACCAAGGATAAGAATAAATTCTTAGAACTAAATAATAAATTTGAAAGGGTTTTAGAGGCATATGAGAAAAGAGGAAGAAAGGTAGATCAACTGGAAAGTGTAATTACTCAAATAGAGAGACAATTTGGAAAGAAAGGTAGGCACACAAACTGGTCATCTTTGGATTGCCTATCCTCCTCATCCTCCAATACCACATTTCAACAATATCCCAATCATAGAATATCTTGATAGCCCAAAAGAGCCCCAACTATACATAGTTGATGAGTTAGAAGAAGAGAAGACAAAGTTATATGCAATGCATATGGAATTGATCATCAAGCATGAAGAAAAAAATTAGAGATACAATCCTATATCATGTGGAAAGAGATGGTTGGCCTTCTTTTTATTTGGAATTATAAAACTTGGTAGATATTTGGAATGAACTGATGAGCAATGAGGTAGCTTTGAGGCCAATTATGGACAAATGGATTAGCAGGGGAGACATCATTACAACCCTTTGTTGTCATGTTATAGATTTTTCTGATGGATGGATGGAGAGGACTTTTGATTAGATAAATGACCTTTTGGAATTTGATCATAAGAGGAATTTATTGCATAGAAAAATAAATAATTATTTCATCAAATACTTGGGCAAAATTTTTGATCTTTGTTTACATCTACTGAAAACAATAGGCCAGATAAAGGAAAAAGAGGAATGGGAAAAAGAATTATATAAATTAATAACTATCAAGCTTAATACAACTATAAATGATGAAAAATATATTTGATTTTCTAGAACAATAGAGGAGATGGTACAAGTGCAGTTATTTTTTGATTTATTTGAGCATGATTTTCAAGAAGGGAAACTGGGAGAAATGTCTTGAGAAGGCAGTAATAAATTTTTAATTTCAATTGGCCTAATGATATCCTTTCTAAAAAATGGGTAACTGACTACTCACCAACAATATAGTTATTAGAAGAGGCTATTAAAGTAGAAACTGTAGACAAAGCAGTGGCTACAGAAAAAGTGCAATTGATTGATGTGTTAGTTCAAATAGAAGTAATGAATGAAGAACAACCAATTGCAACTATGGACATGAAAACCTAAACTAATGACATGGCAGAAGATCAATGAGTTGTAATAAACATCCAGATCAGAGAACCTTTGACATCAAGAGCAGATCAAGTGGCTCCACAGTTAGAAGAACAACAGGTGCATGTGAACTAATCATCAGATATAGAAGATCAACAAACAATTATTGCAACAGAATTGGTCCCATCATGAGAAGATGAATAACATTCTATTGTAAAGAAGCAAGGAAAATGACAAAGCTTTTCCTTTTTTGTGATAGTGACATCATTGTCCCCTTTGTAAATCTTTTTGTGCTAAGGATAGGTATCCTTTTCCCTCTAAGCCCGAAGCTTGTTGCATCTCATACTATATAAATGAGATCCCAAGGTTAAAGGAAGGGTCCAAATTATGTAGAATTTTTAGTATGGTGCTATTGTGATATTCGGTCTAGTAGTCTTTGTATCAAATTTTGGTGATGTATTCATTCTTGAAAATATGAGAATACATTGAGCATTGAAGGATTCAGTTGTCTAGTTTTGAGTTATTCTGAGTTATACCAGTATATGTATCATTTTCAAAGAAAATTAATACAAAGAAAGTTTTTCCATATCCATCTCTCTAAATTTTGTCTCCATTCTTGTGTGCTAGTTATGTTGAGATTGAATGAGCATGGTTCATACAATTTAATGCAACTAGGATAGGTTATATATCAATTTTTTGCTGCTTTTAATTCAAGTAATTAAGTGCTTCAATAAATTGATAAGATTTCTAGTCATATAAGAGGGATATTCATAAGAATGAGATTTAATGTTAATTGCTGATAAAAAATAATTGTAAGGCAATTAATGAGGTCAAAGCTTGTTGGGTAGACTCTAAACACCAATGGATAGGGCACAAATCATTTATTCAAATGCATCTTGAAGAAATCATGGGGTTGAATGAAGAATAATCTTTAAGACCAAATCAATCTTTACTTTGTTGTATGAAGAGTTTAATTGTTGGTCAACACTTGCTTCCAATAAATGTATGTATGTTATAGTTAGATGTTGTAACCAAGAATTATCTATAAAACCAAGAATAATTATGACCAATATCTGCTATAAGGGATAAGTATGATGAAATAATATTAGTGAGTGAGTGAAGTGTGAAGAAAATATCAAGTATCCAGTCATTTCATCCCTAAGGTGCACCCGCCTTGGTCCTGCTGAGCCAAAAGAGTAGAGAATCCCTGAGATTTTGTTGAAGTTGGTATAGATCGAAAGAAATTCATGTTGAATATAGGAAGTAGCTAACCCTTAGGCTTATTTTTGACTTCTAAACTCTAGTGTTAGGTTTCTTATAGCCTGGTAGTTGTAAAACACCAAAAGTACCTATACTTGCTAGATATGTCTGAAGGCATCATGCACCTAATAAAATCATTGGAGATCAATAAAAAGACATAATGACAAGGAACAAACTAAAAGGTACATGTTTTCTTATTGAGTTTAGACCTAGAACTATTAAAGATGCATTAAATAATGAAAGTTGGATTGAGGAAATAAATGAAGAGATTGATCAAATTGAAAGGAATGAAACTTGGACTCTTGTTCCTAGACCTAAGGACAAAAATGTAATTGGTAGAAAATGGGTATTCAGAAATAAGTTGAATGAAAATGGAGAAGTTTCAAGAAATTAGGCAAGGTTAGTATGCAAAGGTTATGCTCAAGAAGAAGGTATTGATTATGGAGAAACTTTTTCTCCTATTGCAAGACTAGAAGGTGTTAGAACACTACTTTCTTATGCTACACATAAATGATTCAAAGTATACTCGATGGATTTAAAGTATACCTTCTTGAATGGAATCCTAGAAGAAGAAGTCTACATTGAGCAACCTGAAGGTTTCATAGATTGAAACAAAAGGGATATGGTTTGAAAATTACACAAATATTTATATGGCCTCAAACAAGCCTGTAGAGCCTGGTATGAAAGATTACACAATCATCAGGTAAAAATTGGTTTTCAAAGGAAAAATGAGAAAAATAGTCTATACATCAAGGAAGGGCTAGAAAAGAAGATAGTGAGGATAAACATATTTGTAGAAGATACATTATTCATTGGACATGATGACTTATGTAAATATTTTTATGAGGAAATGAGTAAAGTATTTGAAATGCCAATGTATGGATGGATTAAACTCTTTGTTGGCTTGAAAATTCAATAGAAGAAAGATGGTATCTACATTATTCAATCAAATTAAATCAAGGAGATATTGAAGAAATTTGGAATGGATGATTCTAGACATGTTGGAAAACCTATGGCTACTATACATAAGCTTTCCAAAAATGATGATTCCAAAGAGGTAGATCAGACTACATATAGATCAACAATTGGAATACTTTAGTATGTAGTACACACAAGACTTAATATTGCATTAGAAGTTGGTATGGTGGGAATATTTTCTACTAATCAAAAGGAAAATCATATGACGGAAATAAAAAGAATTATGAGGTATCTAAAAGGTATGAAAGATTATGGTTTGTGGTAAAATAAATGAGACAACTTTGAATTAACAGCCTTTACTGATGCAGATTGGGCAGGAAGTATTGATGATAGGAAAATCATTAGTGGTGGAGAATTCTTTCTTTGAAAGAGACTAGTGTCTTGGACATGAAAGAAACATAATTGCATCTCTAGGTCTACAATAGAAGTAGAATATGTTACAGTAGCAGTCAATTGTTCCAACATCATTAGTTTAAACAACTATTGTCAGGTATGAAGGAAGAAATCAAGGATCCAATAGTTATATTTTGTGATAATACTAGTACAATTAACATATCCAATAATCTAGTGATGCATACCAAGACAAAAATCATTGGAATAAAGTATCATTTTCTAAGAGTATTGATGCAAGATAAAGAGGTTAGATTGGAATATGTGAATACAAAGGAAAAAATTGTAGACATATTCACCAAGTCATTACCTAAGGATGCATTTTTGTATGTAAGAGGTAAGATAGGGGTCATTCCCCTATCTGAAGCTCACTAAACAATGTTTAGTGATGCATCAACCAGGCATTTTGAAGATCAGCCAAGTTGATGGAGTATTCTTAGAGTAGATTGCATATGAATCAATACATCGGCTACATGGAAAATAAAATGATTGTTGTCTTGGCATTAGATGTCAAAGAGGGAGAGTTTGTTGTCATATTAGAGAAATTTTGTATCAGCAAGTTAATTTTGCATAAGAAGAGATCAGTAACTCAGAGGGAGAGATTTCAGTTAGAGAAAATCATTCCAAAGGGAGAGATTGATGTTAGAGGGATTTCTCACTGATAGAGGGAGTTCTCATGGATGAGAATTAGAATGAAACTAAGGATATTATCCTTACTTCTATTTTTCTCTAAAATTTCTTTATATTATGACATGTTGTCATGTCCCTTTTCAAATAATTAAAAATAATAATCTTTTCTATGGTAGGCAGGCCCAAAAAGGTGAAGTTTCGAAAAAAGGGGATAATATTTGGAAGCTAATGGACTAATAAATATTAAAATATATTTTATTAACCCCTCTTGGACGTGAGTTAGGGTTATGCCCTCTTTTAAGGGGTTTGGAGGCATTCTGGGCTCATTCCAGAACTTGATTTTTGCTCATTCTTTGTTATTCTTCAGAGGCTGCCAAACCTGTGGAGAAGGAGACCCAAGAATGGGAGGTTGCAGGTTTCTAGGGAGACCCAAGAATAGGAGTTTGTAGGTTTCTAGGAAGGCTAAGGATGGGAGTTTGAAGCCATTCCATGTGCATGCTCATACATAGTTTGCCTTTGTGCTGAACAATGCAGATTTGTGGGTTTTCGGGTGTGTTTTTTGTATGAGTTTGGTGTTTTCAATTGAAAATTTCATATCAGTTTGGGTTGCTTCTGTATTTAAGACTTTAAGATGTTAAAATAGAGCTGAATATATGTATTGGGACGTGATTAAACTTCTGCGATAGATTATTAGTGTTTTTGTGGTGTTTTCGGGCATTTTTGTGTTAATTTCGAGAGCCCGATGAGCATAGTTTTTGTCCTACATTTGTGAACTGTTGTGTAAAGGCTATACAGATCTAAAAATGTCATTTTGTAGGCTATTATGCTGCTTAAATTTCTTTAAAAATGTCCATTTTCAGATTTATTAATAATTTGTGAAGTTGTGAAGCTTTTGGCACTATTTCTGGCATACCCGATTTGGGGTTTCTTGAGAAATTTGGTGGATCTTTGTGATATTAGTTTTTTTATCTTGAAAATCTGATTAGAGGTGTGAAATATCATAGAAAATAAAAAAATGGACATTTAAGTGGTATCACAGCCATGATCTTGCCAGCCTGAGGGTTTGTAGAAGTTTGCATGTCAGTTTTGACAACTACCCAAATCTTGCATGTCAGTTTTGACAACTACCCAGATTTTGCATGTCAGTTTTGACAACTACCCATATGTTGTATATTAGTTTTGACACTACCTAGATCTTGCATGTCAGTTTTGACAACTACCCAAACCTTGCATGTCAGTTTTGACAACTACCCAGATCTTGCATGTCAGTTTTGACAACTACCCAGATCTTGCATGTTAGTTTTGACAACTACCCAGATCTTGCATGCCATAATCTATGGTTGCATGTTGCTTCTAATCAGTTGCATGTGAAAATATATGGTTGCATGCTACTTCTAATCATTTTCATGTTAGTTCTTGGTGAATTTGGTGGTTGCATGTTGCTTCTAATCAGCTGCATGTCAAAATCTATGGTTGCATGCTACTTCTAATCAATTGCATGTTAGTTCTTGGTGTTTGAAGAAGTTATAACCTATTGAGGTTACACTCTACTTTATCTAGAATGGACAGGTATAGTATAGAGTCTCAGAGGACACGATCTTGGACAATTGATATCCAGAGTCAGAACAGTAGAAAGGATGGTTATTTAGACATTCGAGATAAACTTAGGAAAATAAGCCATGACATGTCTGAACAGTTGGTTGAGCACCACCGTATAATGAATGACATGTTGTCCGACCCAGCTAAGGTGGATAAGTTGACTGGATTTCTATTTGGCAAATTTTCTCACAGGGCAGATGACACAATTACCAAGAACTTGCATGAGGAGTTTGAGAAACTAGCTTATAACCAGGCAGAGGTCTCAGATTCTACTCCACCACAGGAGGTAGTGAGAAAGGATATTATGCAGATTGATAGTAATGGTCAACTTGATACTCAAAATGAGACAATTGTATATGGGTTGTTAAAGGGTGATATCACAGGTATTCAAGATGGTATAGTTACAACAGGTAGTGACTACAGCGTAGTGGGTTCAGATGATGATTATGAGGATGTTGTTGTGCATGATGGTGAGATATGTGGTAGAGATGAGCAGACATTGAGCATTCATGACTTTGCTAAGAAAGAGTACCAGACATAGTTAGATACTTCATCACATAAGGTTGAGGCTGGTAGTACTTCACACAATTTGTCCAGCCAGTTGAAAGTGAACGAAGATAGTATTGTGACTTCATTATCTCATCATGACAGGTATGTGGAGTTAGTTGGTATTGGTCATATTACTCAAGTGAGGATTTTGGTTGAGTTACCAACTGATTCTAGTTTACAGATATGGACTCAAGATTGTTATATTGGCATTTGGGATTCAGTTGACTGGAGATCTTTAACACTTTTTGGTAGCAGTGTTTGTTTGGGTGCTATCATGGATTTGATTAGCAGATTGCACGGTGTTATCTTTTCTTGTGCTAGCAGCTTGTCCGATGTTGGTATTAGTTTTTGTACACCGGTGTTGGGCTTTGTTCATATATCCAGTCGACCATACTTGCTGGAGTGTCTTGATGATCTTTCATATTTGGCAGTGTGTACATATGAGTCCCAGGATCATATTGGCATTGATGACATCCAAGAGGATGCAGTGGGTAGTTTTGAAGACTTAGTTTCTTTGGGTACAAAGGAGTTGGACAGTAGTGCTATAGTTTTTGATACTCTATTTGTTGATATGAGCTTTAGAGTTGATTCACAGGATATGGATGGTAATAATCTAGAGACTAGTAAGTTTGAGGATACTCCTTTAAACAACGCATCAGAGGAGGTTTGTAGGAGACAGTCAAGCCAATTTCATCATGTGTCTAATCAGTTGAGAGTTAGTGACCAAGACATTGCTATCACTTGCCAGCATTTCGATGCTGCTTGTCAGTTGTTAGCAGTTTATGGATGGGGTTCTCCTACTAGTGATGAGCAGGAAGGCAGTTATCTTTCCTTGATAGAGTTCCACTCTTTATGGGAGGCTATCCAAATTTTGAGACAGGATTATATGCAGTTGGTAGCTGATAGAGATTATCTTATGGAGTGGGGCAGTACAGCATACGATGCATTGTTGGCCAAGGAAGATGAGGTGAGTGAGCTTACTCAGCAACTTGAGGTAACTTCTGAGATTCTTGAGAGTACACAGTTGGCTTTCAAGGAGTCACAATTTCATTTGGCTAAGGTGACCATGGAGTTAGAGTGACTACAATTTTTACCAGATTCTATACAGTCACAAGCTATGGTGTTTGGTGATCCGAGGATGTCCATTACCGAGATTGTTAGAGACAGTGGAGATGGGGATGCATCCATCCTTGATACTAACATTGGCATATCAGGTTCATTCCCACTAGAGTCAGGTTTAGTTGAGTTGGGTGCTATAGCAGATTGTTGTGGTATGCCTAACATGGTGGTGACCTCTAGCACTAATGGCACAAAGACTAGAGATGCTGTATCAAAGACCATGTGTGATGTTGGTGAGCCGATAGTTGGCATGGTTCCTTCTAGTAATACTACTCCCTTTGCAATGTCTTTAGAGGTAGTAGTTAGTTCCAACTTGGTTAGTGATCGATTGCAGTTAGTTACATCTTGATTGCAGTTTGAGCGACTGACTGAGATTGGCGCATTCTATCAACATTACATTGTGAGGTATGCTCATCAATTTACCTTTGATGACCATGTTGATGAGATGATGATATAGAGATGTACTTTGGTTCCTAGTGCTTATCATCAGTTATGGGATAGTTTGATGCCTCGGGATGAGAGTTGTGATGGGCACGACATGGCGATAGGTTTTGTAGTTGACAGTTTGATAATATGTGACTTAGATCAGAAGTTTTGGAGTGATGCTTCAGCAGGTGTTGTTATTGATTCTACTCCTTTGGCTATGACATCTCCTGACTTAGCTGGTGATCAGTCACAGTGGGTTGTATCACTTGTTCATGGTGAGCTATTGACTGAGGTTGGTTTTTTTTATCAACATTATATTGCAAGGTATGTACATCAATTAGCATTTGATCCTTGTGTTGAGGAGTTGATGGCAGGGAAATTTGGTTTGGGTTCCAATTCTTGCTGTTTATCTTGTGATGGCTTTTCACCATTAGGGGTGTATGGGAGTTATGGTTATGAGATAGTGGTCGGTGATCTACAGAGTTGTGTTGATTGCAAGAGTTGTACAGTGTGTGGATTCTCCATGCTTGGTATAGTTTCATTCAGGAGCATTCACCATTGTTGCAGAGTTGGATTGTACATTCCGTATAGGCCAGTGGGATGCGTTGATGGTATTTACTGTGTTGACAGTTTGATTTGTCCACTTTACTTGGGTTCTAATGTTCTAAGAACTTGTGTCTCATGGGTTTCTAACTATGGTAGTGGTGATTTTGGAGTTTGGTTGAGCTATAATTGTCAGTTTGGTTATGGATTCCTCTTGGTTATATTGCAGAGGATATTGCAGGAGCTTGTGTTAATTGATAGTAGTATAGTTCATGACTACATTTGGGATCCAAGTGGATTGATTGGTTTATTTTTAAGCCATTGCTTAAGGACAAGAAATAGTTGGGAGGGGAGGACTTGTCATGTCCCTTTTCAAATAATTAAAAATAATAATCTTTTCTAAGGTAGGCAGACCCAAAAAGGTGAAGTTTCGAAAAAAGGGGATAATATTTTGAAGCTAATGGACTAATAAATATTAAAATATATTTTATTAACCCCTCTTGGACGTGAGTTAGGGTTATGCCCTCTTTTAAGGGGTTTGGAGGCATTCTGGGCTCATTCCAGAACTTGATTTTTGCTCATTCTTTGTTATTCTTCAGAGGCTGCCAAACCTATGGAGAAGGAGACCCAAGAATGGGAGTTTGCAGGTTTCTAGGGAGACCCAAGAACGGGAGTTTGCAGGTTTCTAGGAAGGCTAAGGATGGGAGTTTGAAGCCATTCCATGTGCATGCTCATACAGAGTTTGCCTTTGTGCTGAACAGTGTAGATTTGTGGATTTTCGGGTGTGTTTTTTGTATGAGTTTGGTGTTTTCAGTTGAGTATTTCATATCAGTTTGGGTTTTTTCTGTATTTCAGACTTTAAGATGTTAAAATAGAGCTGAATATATGTATTGGGACGTGATTAAACTTTTGAGATAGATTATTAGTGTTTTTGTGGTGTTTCCGGGCATTTTTGTGTTAATTTCGAGAGCCCGATGAGCATAGTTTTTTTCCTACATTTGTGAACCATTGTGTAAAGGCTATATAGATCTGGAAATGTCATTTTTTAGGCTGTTATTCTACTGAAATTTCTGTAAAAATGTCCATTTTTATATTTATTAATAATTTGTGAAGTTGTGAAGCTTTTGGCACTATTTTTGGCATACCCGATTTGGGGTTTCTTGAGAAATTTGGTGGATCTTTGTGATATTAGTTGTTTGATCTTGAAAATCTGATTAGAGGCATGAAATATCATACAAAATCAAAAAAGGGACATTTCACATGTTGTTTTTCCATAAATGTCGAAAAGGGAGATTTTTTAAACAATTATTCAATTGTATGTTGTTTTTGATTTTACACAAAATGTCAAGCCTTTATAGAGAAATCAGTGATAGCTGAGCTCACTTGAGCATCGAAGGATGTTTCTTGTGTATGCTAAGCATTTAGTTATAACCAAGTTTAGAGATATTATTGACCGAGCTTAGTTAGTGAATGAAGCAAAGTCTTTATTGACTAAGCTTATTTGGTTAACAAAGAGAAGACAACATGAAGTCAGTATAGACCGAGTTGGGTTGATTAACACTAGAACTCCTGTTCTAAAATTTATTTGTCCAAAGAATGATTTGATGCCATTATGAGTCACTAAAAGATACAATCATTTTATTTCCTTTACTCTTTCTAGATCAATTTTGATTCCTTCTTTTCAACTATAGGACCAAGAAATTTTCCCTATATGACACAAAAAATGGACTTCTTGGGATTCAATGGGAATCCATGCTCTCGACATCTTTTCAACACTTCTTTGAAGTCTTTTAAATTTTTTTTTCCTCCTAGAGAAGACTATCATATCATCTAGATATGTAGTGATTTTTTTGTTCGAAAGATGTCCAAAATTTGAATTCATCTGATGTTGAAAGGTGGATCCAATGTTAATTAACCTAAATGACATATTTCAATAGGAAAAGTGCCCCGAGGCATAGTGAATATTTCCTTGTGTTAGTCTTCCTTAGCTACTCCTATCTAATTGTAACATGAGAAACCATTAAGGAATGCCATCATCTCTAAACCCATGACCATTTGGAGTGTTTGGTCCATCATGGGTAAGGAAAAGTTATATTTGAAACTAGCCTGATTGAGATTTCTAAAATCCACACAAATCCTAACCTCTCTATTCTTTTTTCTCACTGGTATGATATTGGTCACTCACATAGAATGATGAATGGAAAAATAATGTGGGCCTTAAGAATCTTCTCAATTTCTCTAAAGATGGCATAAGATACCTTTGGATTGTAGGTTCTTAGTTTCTATTTGAAAGGAGATGTTCCTAGTTTTAGAGGTATATGGTGCTTAAAGTGTCCTTCTCTAAAAGTTTTCAATGTTCATAAGATGAGGAAAAAACATATTTGTACTCCTTTAAAAGCTTGGTGAAATGTGCCTTCCCTTTTGCATCACAACAAACTCCTAGGTTCACCATATTGGGATCACATTTGTCCTTGATATTAACTTTCTCACATCTACCATGGGGATCTTCATTATTCACAATGATTTGACCCATGAAACAATCTTGTTTATCAAAAAAATTTCAAGCTCCACTAATCCTTTGGGTGTAACATTGCCTTTAAGTTGCAATATGTCTTCCATGCTATTGTCGATGTTATTTGGGTAGAATTCATGACACTCAAATTGTGAGGCTTCAAAATAGTTAGTCATAAATTTATCTAGGATTTGGAAGGAATCATTGATATGGGCATCATGTCTAAACACCTTCCATGATTAATTGTTGTCATCTATGCTTGGTCTATGTATTATTTCTATGTTATAATTGTCACTTGCAAGCTTTAGGTGAGGAATCAATAAGAACGCCGACACTAGTAGAGTATCTTCTTGGGTGTTAAATTATCTAGGCATGGATTCAATAGAAAATGCATCAAACCAATCTAATTCATCCCATACTCGATTTCTATAGTGACTTCATCTTTCGTTCTTAATTGTGAATATTTTTTTTTTACTTATTTCACAATTAACTCAACATCTCCCTTTGCCTTGAGTGATTTAATGTCCTTTTTCTCACCTTATCTTATCCCAAAAGAAAGGTCTCATACTCCATCATGTTATTTGTGTTTTAAAATGTAAGCTTGAAGGAAGATGAGAAATTTTGACGAGAAGGAGAAATTAAAACTGCACCTTCTCCCAATCCTATTGAACAATAACTTTTGTCAAACTTTAGAATCTAAGGGATGTCATATTAAAAAAATCATTTTCCTAGTAGAGGATTTGAGATTTAGGGTCATCTGATGGGAAAACCGTATATTTAGATTTGGATTCATGCAAAAAGGTCACTTTTTTGGTACCTACGGGTATGACATCATGTGAAAAATCCATTTTGACTTCTCCTGCTAAGTCTCTACCTAAGGTTCTACTAAGAAGAATGCCGTAACTAGTGGGGATGTCTTCTACTAATATGGTGAGTTTTATTCTCTTTTTAGGGAAGGCTTCTAATAAGACTTGTGCATCTTTGATTTGGCCTATTAGTGGGACTTGCTTGGAATCCATTGAGTAATACTTACCAAAATTTTTTGTCAAGGAAAGGTCAAGGGCATTAGCTATTGATGACATTATATTATTAGGGGCTCTAGAATCTATAATGCAATTGCTCAATTTTAAGCCATGGATTAACATGGACACATAAAAGGGTTTAGATTTTTCTCTTAGAGGGCTAGAAGGACTTCAATTTTCATGTTGAATTTACTCTTCATGAGAATTAATCTTTTTTTGTTTTAGTTTTTTGTGGGAAGAGACTTTATTAGCTTTCTTGGTAGCTAACCCTAGGGAAGGTTCAAAAATATAATCTATTTACTTATCAAGTTCCCAAGGATTCATCTGTAGATAATCAAAGGAGAAATTTTAATTCTAGAATATTTAAAAAATTCAACAATGTCAAGGAGTGAATTGGGATTCGACATTTTCAAAATTTTAACTTCAGAAACTTGGGGTTGTGGCACTTTATATCCATCCCTTGTTCATACCTTCACATATTTCACTTGTGGAGATGCTACAAATTTTTTAATATGTTGGGAGTCATATTTTCCTCTGTGTTTCCCTCTAGTTAAGACTAAACATGATGGTTCTTCCAAAGTCACCAAAATGCCATCACCTCTATCAAAATCAAATTCATATTCTAGATTGTAACTTACAGAGTCCACAAGTTCTTTAGAGGACTCTTCTTCAATAATGACATTTGTCATGATTGTGTTTTTTGCTTCCAACTATTCATGTATTACACTCTTTGAAAATGTAGACCCTTCACGATCATTAGTAAGATGAAATATGCACATGTTGTTTTTACTAGTGGGTGGTTGAATTTGAAGCCTTTGCTAGGTAGGAGGAAGGTTAAATTGCTTTACAAAGTTATAGCTATTTGGGTTTGGATATCTATGTGAGATGTCTTCATAAGGAGTAGTGGCCTTAGTTAGTTGTCTTTTGACAATTATTTGATCACTCATCATCTTTTGAGGCAATGGATCATTGGTGGAGGAAGTAGAGTCCTAGGAGTTTGGGATTTGTATATATTTCTTCCATTTACCTATTATTATCAAGTCATCTTCTAATGAGATAGAAAGTCTCTAAGAAGCTCTAGGAGTTGTGAGATTGTATCTTTTTAATGAGAAAGAAACATTTGGGGGCATTACATTTAAAAATAATCCCTTTCGATTATCTTAATTGGGCCTACTAGCATCCAAAATTTGTTGGAGGCACTTATTAAATTTTGTAACAAACTCCCACATGGGTACATGCATCTCTTTCTTCATCTAGATCAATTGCATCAGGAAAGAATTAACATTGTCTACAGATTTGAATCTATCTTCAATGGTTATTCTCATAGTATTCCAAATGTGATGGATGCATTACGCAAGTGGTGAAACTAATCAATGACTGAATTAGTTAGGGTTTTGATGAATAGTCTTACTACTATATCCTTTCTAGGGACTGACAAGACACCACATGTTGTGTTAAGCACATTTAAATTTTTGTTAGGAGATTTCTTTCCATCTCCTTTAAGCTTGGTCAAAAATTCTCGCGCTCCTTTAGATAATCTTCCCAAATTGCCTGGTAGTCTCAAGGGGCTTACAACAACACCCCAAGATTGATTTAGGGATATTCTTGGTAATATGATATCAAGGGAGAATTTATTTATCAAAGAAGGGACCAAAGTTCCAAGAATGAGCAAAAAATGGAAGGAGGTTGATTGAGGAGTGGATTTTGTTGGGGAGGACAACATACTGATGGTTTTAGTTTTCTTCCTCTAAAAAGAAAGATTTGAATTGAAGTTGATTTTGGTGAGGTCTTCAAAATCTTTATCTATTAATCCTAGGAACTTATTAGTCAGAGTGTATCTTCTTTCAGCCAAGTTGACCATCTCTTCTACCACCTCAAATCACCTTATGGATTTATGCCACTAATTCTATTAACTACTACCACTTCTTGAGCCTCAGGAATTCCTCTAATCCTCTCATCTATCTCTTCTTCTCTTTCCAAAACCCATTGAACTTTGATAAATTTTTGATTGGTTAGTCTATTTTCTGAAGTGCAAGCATTAAGATCTGAGATCAAGTCTTCCTATATGTTTTCAAAACCTAAATTTGGTTACAAGACCACTAATTCATTGTGATTGGGGAGGACCATTATTGAAAGATTGTATGACTTATTTAGTACTGAGAAATGTTGGTTTTCCTCCCTAGTAGAGTCACCAAAAATATTGGAAAATAGTTTCTCCTTTGACAAATATGAGTTCTTAAAATGCTAACTATTGAGTTCTTGTGGAAAGAAACTCTTTGCTAATTGTTACTTTCTCATTACCAGAGATAATGTCTCTCATATGTATTTTTAACCATAAAATACAAAAATGAAAACACTCAATTCATCAAAATGAAAAGAATGTTTAATCTAAAAGACCATTCAAACTTTATAATAATAATCAACCACACTACTATTATTATTATCAAATCAAAATTGTAAGTTCAATTCTTCTTCTCTCTATTTCTTTAGATTAAAATAAGAGTTTATCTATGATAAAAATGTGAGCATCTTCATATATGATTTATCTCCACAAGAAAATAGATTGCACACATGAATGGACAACAATATCCAACAGTTAGATACTCAAATTATAAAAATAGCAAAATTTAATATCTTTCACAATAGATTTCTTACTTTAATTATAGCGTAGGTATAAAAAATATAGTTTCCTTTGTATCTATTGAGAGTCAACCTAAAATTAGTATCAAGTACTTACATATATAGCCACACATGGATGAAATTAACCATATTCAAAATTACTCCACTAGGAGTGAGTAGCTTTTGGTTATGCTAACTACTCAAACTATTAAAGAATAATACAAAATAAAACTAAACTATGGAAATTATCATCTGGCAGGCATCTCCAAGTGTCCCAAAATCTTGCAATTTCTCTACTGAAGAAGAAGTTAGTCAAGCAGTTTTCCAATTTTCATAAGCAGAAGTAAAAATAGAGATGATTTATTGATGTGGCAAACCAAGGTATACGATCCTCTATTTCCATACTTGTCTTTGACAATTTTCCCAACCTCTATCTCATGAATTTCCAAATTCTTCTAATTGATTATGAGGATGAATTCTACATGAGTGAGCTTTGAAAAGTCTTATGTTGGTTGTGCTTTTATCTCCTTCAGCTCCTGGAACCTTTTATGTACATCTTTGGTAATCTCTTCACTAGACTTGATTAAATTTTCCTCCACATTAGTGCACTATTTTTCAATCCATTTCAAATCCCCCTAAATAATGTCATCTATGACTTCAAGTGCATTGAAAAAATATTTGATCTCAAAAAATACCTTGTGTGATAGTTTTATTCTTCCATTAATTGCAATCTTTAATCACATAAAGAGTTTTATCGTCAAGTTCCGGTACTATTTGTTGTATAGAGAATTTTCATCAACCATATTCTTGCACTTCTTCCAGTCAAAAAACTTCTTTGACCCAATTATTTTTCTCTTTATCATGAGACTCAATGTGCTTGATTCTATTTTCTTGATCACATTGTCAATTTCTTTTCGAGCTTCACTGAGAAAGCCAACCTGTTTGATTGCCTCTTTCTTAAAAAATTCAACCCACCCCTCAAATGATTTAGTGACTACCTTACTTCTCTCTAGATGATCTAAATTTTTTTGATTAGTCTGGGATTGATATCTATAGTAGAAGGCATTTCATTGAGTGGTACAAGTTCAAGGTGTTGAACGATATTGATAGACTAAGTCATGTTTTTAAACATTTCTTTCATGTCCTAATTGTCCTTGGCATGTTTCCAAACTCATTTGACAATCTTCTTGTTGGATACTTTAAAAATATTGATATCAGTTGCCCTACTTCCTTTCCCAAGGTCTACCTTTGATATTTGATAGTCTTGAGTAGTCATTTCACTATCTTCCTTATCCTCAATTAGTTTGGCAATCTCTACCATCTAGTGTCCTATATTCTCATAGAACTCAATCCTAGATTCAATCTTTGGCTTTTTTCTCTTAGGTGTCTTTCTTAGGAATTTACTTACTAGGTCATCAATAGGTAACGACAAAGACACTATACTCAGCTTCTTGGTAACATAAGTTTCCATCCATTTGGGTGGTATAGGAGTCTTCTCTAGTGTTGCAAAGATGCTGGTCATGGTGAGAGAATCCATAGGAATGCTTCCTTCTCCACTTAGGGCTTTTTGGTTTTTCACTATATTGGAAATGTCATAGTTAGAAACTTGTTCCATTTCTAGTTTCACTTCCAAAGGATCCAAATCTACTAGTGTCTCACATTCCTTCTTAGGATTATTCTCCTTTTGTTTCTTCTTAGTGCTTTAGCAAGTTATCCTTTTGATAGGCTCCATTCTAAGTTGAACTTGAAACTTAGGTGGAGTTGGTTCAACTTCAAGTTCATGATTACTAGCAATAGAATAATTAATAGCATAATCAGTGAGAGTAATCAATTTTTTTGAAGACTTCTTTTTCTTTGATTGCACATGTTGTTTTGATGATTGGGTGACATTTTCATAGGTCCTCTTTTTCAAAAGCCTTTCCTCTATTCTTTTGATCACATAAATAGTTATAAACTACAGGTAATCTTCTTCTCTTTTACTCCAATCTAGCTTGATGAATGGGAAACATTCAATATGTTCTAGATACCATGGGTCTGATACATCTTTTTGATCATCATCTTCTATCCCATGTGTATCTAGGACAATTTTAAGGGTTACAACCCATTTCAAAGTCATTCTTGAGAACAACCTCTTTCTTACCTTGAACTCATCAGAACAATTGTCCTAATAATCTTCCATATGAGGCATGTGCTTGAAAGTGAGTGTGACATCCAATTTTTTTTTGGTAAACTCTGCATAGTCAAAACCTTCCCTTGTGATGTAGGGCTTCAGATTAAGGTTTTGGATCTCATTTTATACTATCATGGAATCTTTGAAGTTTTCACATTTGTAATGACCCAGTTCTATAGGAAACAAGACCCCTAATGCATTTTTAGTTTTTTTTGATAGTTTTTCAACAATAATCAGTTATTGGCATACCTCCAATAGTGCAATGTTATCCAAGTAATATTAGGGTAACTTAAGAGGTTCACCATCAAAATTTTTGACTCTGATATAGGTAAATTTTGGTAATTGGAAGAAATGACAACCACAATTACCTAAATAGATTCTTCAGAGAGCCTACATTTTTCTCACCCCTTTAGCTCAAAGACTAACCTCCCTAAAAATACATCATTGAACCTTCTAAATTCTTGAGAGGGTTTCTTGGCTTGCAAATGTTTGTAATACTCATAAATATTCATGTGTTTAGTACATGTCTCATGGGGAAGCCCTTCCTAGTATTTTGAAATAGCTAAAATATAGAAAATATAAGATATCATGAAGAAATGGGTAGAATTGGCTAATCCCAATAGGTCTTTGTGTAATTTTTCAGCTACTAACTCTTCCCATAAGTGAACTTTTCACCTTCCACAATTTTTTGCATGGATAAATACATCTGGTCCTCCCAATGAAAAGCATGTTCATTTCCTTTTACCTAATTCAAGAGGAAAACTATATCTACAATTTCATTTATGAAATGTTCAATAGTCATAGGCTTAGACAATTGCAACCCTTGTTTCATTAGTTTCAAAAGCCATCTCTATGTGACAAGGGAATTATTGTATTTTTCTTTCCTTCATATATCTATGTCACTTCCTCAAAAGTCCAAGGCTCATAGGGTTCTTTATGGGGGATCTTAAAAGGCTCTATAATAATATACCTATACATTTTTTCTAATATTTCTCTTAAAATATTTCTTATGCACCTATTTTTGGGGTCATATCTATTTGCACATTGTATCACAAATTCAGGGCACACTAGAGTAAGAGGAAAATTTGTGACCTCTAATAATCCAGTGGTGATCATTTTTTCAAAAATCGTTCCACTTTAGGAATTTTTGGTTCTCTCTATTAATCTTATTAGGTTTACATTTACCAGGGATGTTCCATGTATTTCATGAAGAGAGCTCAACAAACATGTCTCTTTTTCAAGTTTGGGGAGTTTTGGTAAAAAAAGAGACATGTCAATCTAAAATGAAATAAACCCACAACATACAATAGCCTAGATTTCTTAAAGGGAAACCAAAAATGGGAAATAATAGAAGGGAGCACATGAACTCACAAATTTCCTTATTCAAAACACTCCTGCGATTCCTTACCAACTTCATAGCCTCTAATCTCTAGGATATCTAATTAAGAAGCGATAGTGAAGAGACCGATGTTTATGGTAAGGACTTGAGAAAGTTTACAAATATATACGAGAGTATGGAATAATCAATACATTCATGCAAAGATTTATTTGACAAAACATTTTGATCTTTTTTAATAACTCCTCTTATCAAATTAACACACTTCCCCATTTTTAATGACCTCATCTTACTATCGTACTTTGTCTAATGATGACCAATACTTTTCCATGCAATCACCAACTATCTTTATCATCATATTTGAATATCAAATAGTTCCTTCATGTACAAAATTTGAGATTCAGGAATATCAAATAGTTCCTTCATGAACTTACCTCTTACACACTCAAAAGCATCCTAAGGAAATGGCTTATTAAATATGTCTTCAATTTGTTGCTTAAATTCACATATTCAAACCTCACTTATTTTTCTTGTACTTGCTCCCTGAAGTAGTAATACTTGATAGATGCATGCTTGGTTTTCATATTTATCACTAAATTTTGGATATGTTTATTACATTAGCATTATCACAATAGATAGTGTTAGGATCAGCAAATTCTTCTTGCATTCCTTCAAACAATTTCTTGACCCA
Source organism: Cupressus sempervirens (assembly GCA_028749045.1). NCBI lineage: Eukaryota > Viridiplantae > Streptophyta > Pinopsida > Cupressales > Cupressaceae > Cupressus > Cupressus sempervirens. Next base: position 906,759,940 of record CM053785.1, read on the forward strand.
AAAAATATTTGAATAAATAATTGAAACAACAATATACTCAACTTTAGTAGTAGATTGTTATATGAAAATCTATTTCTTGCTTATCCATGTGATTAGTCATTCTCCTACAACAAAATTGTCACCATTGGCACTATTCCTATCATCAATATTTCTAGCCCAATAAGAATCAATGTATACTTTGAGTTTATAATCACCATCTTGTTTGTACCACAATCCAAAATTTTAGTTCCTTTTAGATATCTGAATATCCTTTTAACAACAATCATTTGTGTTTCCTTAGGATTAGAGGAGAACCTTGCAAGAATACCAATTGCATGTGCAATATCAAGTGTACTATGCACAACATACTGTAACTTTCCAATCATTGATCTATATTGTATCTCATTCACTTGATTAGTAGTATCCCCCTTCTATAGTTTGCATCAGGTCACCATAGGTGGACCAACTGGCCTTGACTAATCCATACTAAATGTCTTTAACATATCCTTAACATACTTAGGCTAGGTCAAATAAATACCATCTATTTTTTGATGAACTTGTAATCCAATTAAAAATTTTATCTCACCAAACATAGAAATTTCAACATCTTTACTTAATTGATCAACAAATGATTTGGATAAAAAATCATTTTCACCAAATATAATATCATCCACAAATATTGTAGCAATCAATACCATGTTTTTAGCTTCACTCTTCGAATATAGATTATTGTTTTCACTTGTTCTCACAAATCCAATCTTAATCAAGTATGAATGTAGCCTTTCATACCATCCTCTCAAAGTTCACTTTAGTCCATACAACAAACTAGGTACTTCTAATCTTGCTCAACAAATCCTTCTAGTTGTTTCTTATACACCTCTTCTCCAAGTATTCCATTTAGAAATGCATACTTAACATCCATTTGATGTACCTTGATTTTCTTGTAAGTTGCATATGACAACAAAGTTCTAACTTCTTCCAATATTTCTATAGGTGTAAAGGTCTCACCATAATTAATTCCTTCTTATTGGGCATAACCTTTACATACTACTTTAGTTTTTTTTCTCATAGCCTCACCATTCTCATTCTATTTGTTTCTAAAAATACACTTTTTTCCAACAACATTTTAGTCAGTAAGTTAGGCACTAACATCCATGTGTTTCTTTCTCAATTTGATCAATCTCTTCATTCATAACATTTATCCAATCTTCATTTTCAAGTGCATATTTCATAATTTTTGTTTCAAACTCAACAATTAAACAAGTATTTTCCATCAACTTACTTCTTGTCATGATTTCAACACTTTTATCTCCAATGATTTGTTGAGGTGAGTGATTCCTTCTCACATATTTTTCTAGGAAAGGTTCTTCTCTTTGATTTTCATTATTATCTTCACTTAGTTGGGGATCAACATCCTACTTGGGTTGTTCTATTTGTGGCTCGGATAATGCAAGTTGTTTCTCGATAACTCTCCATTGTTTCTTGGGCATTACACCAAAAGTATCTTCATTTACATAGACAAATTTGTTGTAATCATCAGGTTCCTTTTTTCTTTCCTCATCATTCTTATCTGCAAACCCATCAATTCTTACATTTTCTCTTTCAATCATTTATAAGCCTTAATCTTAGTGGAATAGTCAAGGAAAATACCTTCATCACCTTTAGAATTAAATATTCCATTCCTTTCATCTTTATGAATGTACTTCCAAATATATTGAAATAAATCACATTAGGTGTATGATCATACCAAAGTTCATAAGGTATTTTGTTTGTTCCTTACTTCAGTTGAACTCATTTTAGAGTGTAGATTACAGTACTAATGGCTTCTCTCCAAAATATTTGAGAAATTCTCTTTTCAATTAGTAGTGTCCTTGCACAATCCATGATTGATTTGTTCCTTCTCTTAACAATCCCATTCTATTGTGGAGTCCTCGATGTTGATAATTGTTTCTTAATTCCATTCTTAACACAAAAGTTAGTGAATTCAATAGAAATAAACTCACCACTTTTCTTAGATCTCAAATATTTTAACTGTTTACCAATTTATTTTTATACTCTATATTAATATGATTTGAACATATAAAATTCATGTTAATTTAACTTCATAAACATGACAATCATCATCCTAGAATAATCACCAACAAACAATATAACATATCTATCACCATAATAACTTTCTACTTTTATTGGTCCACATAAATCTATATGCACTAATTATAGAATTCCATTAGAAGTACGTGTCTTTCTTGGAAAACTTGACTTGGTCATCTTATCAAGTTACACATAGCAATCTGGGGTTTATGCAAATTCGATAAACCTGTGACTCTTTTCTTTCTATTTAGTTTGACCATATTCTCAAAATTTACATGAACATCTTCAACTTTTTCAAATGGACATATATCAACTATAGGATCTAGGTAAAATATATTACCTCTTGTTTTCTCTCTAGTGCCAATCATATTTCCTCCATCATCATAGATCTTGACTTTCCTATTCTGAAACTCCAACTTGTGATCTGTATTGTTCAACTGAGAAACACTTAACATATTAAACTTTAGTCCTTGCACCCAAAATATATCATCACATTTGATTTTATCAATTAACATCAGCAAACCTCTACCTTTCATTGGATATGGAATATCATTCCCTAGTTTAATAGATCCACTATTATATTCCTCAAGTTTATCAAATTCACTAATATCTCTAGTCATGTGATGTAAACATCCAATATCAATAATTCATGTGTAATTCTTACTAACATATGAAATAATAGCTTTACCATCCTCATATCCTTCCTCATTAGGACCTTTTTAAACAAAAAAGTACACCATTTCTACTCCTTTCTCATCTTCAGTGTTTGAATTGATGTGCTCTTCTTCAATAATATAACATGATTTATTCCCTTTGACTTTGTAGTCTTTGTTCTTTTTGTATTTGTGATCCTTCTTACCATTTATGTCACTTATGCTTGTGTTAGGACATCTAGAAGAAATATGACCTATCTCATTACATTTAAAACATATTAAAGGTAATTTATCTTTACCTCTCAATAACCTCCTTGCAATAAATGCTTTAATCGCATCCATTTTATCCTCTCATTTTGAGTCACTTTCATCTTTACAACTCTTCTCTTTGTTTGAACTACCAATCATTAGTAAATTCTTGAAATCATTCCCAAATGTAGGCTAACTATTATCAAAGTTAATTAATTCAAATGTAGTCAAATGACAAAATAAACCATCAAGAGTGATATCACTACTAGGAATAGCTCTAAATTCCCTAATTGCACATACTCTTATAATATAAATACTTAAGAGAGTTCTAAGAACTTTACTTACAACTTCTCCATTGTGGATGGAACCTATTGTCTCTTTGATATCACTTACCACTTATTTTATTTGACTTACATATTGGACTATGTTCTCATTGTTGACACCTAAATTTGCAAGTGTCATATTTGAAAAGGAAGTACTTTTAATGCTAGAAAGCTTAATTATTTTATTGGAAATTATATTTCTTATTTTTAAAAATTAAAAAATGTTTACCCTTGTCATACGTATGAAATCTCTTATTAGGGTAAAATTCATTAAAAGGGGAAAATATCCATTCTTTTGAAAATGTCAAATATTGTGATTTATAATTCATATTTGATTTGATTAATTATTCTTCTCTTTTTTGAAATAAATGGTTTTAATGAAAAGGTGTGAAAGAAAAATTGTGACAAATAATATAACCAACTCCACATAACCCATAATAGATTTGAAATGAATATGTAATTAAAATCTACATGCAAGAGAATAGACAACGTACCCAAAAAAATGTGACACAAGAAATACCCTGGGAAACCCTCATTGAGGGAAAAACCCAGCCTCCAAAAACATCCATCACCAAGTATTATTAAGCAAAAACACCATTGCTATACAATTATGGAAGCCTTCAAAGCCATAGCCACAACCAAACAAATCATGTGAAAAAGCATGAATCCACATATCCCATGCCATGCTTCCAACCTTCACAAATGCTCTAGTGGCTAACCTGTCAAGCCTTGTCCCGCTCAACTCTTTCCCTTCTTGCCCTTTGTCTTCTCACACAACAACTACCCTTGTGGCTTCTTATATAGTAGAAATTCCCACAAAACCACCAAGTGGTATTACATAAACCATGTGCTACATAACCCGTGGACCCCACATTTAATATTGGAAATTTAATTCTTTTTCCCCAATATTAAATAATTAGATCAAATATTATCATAGTGTTACAATACAACTCATCAAGTATATCCCATGGGAATCTTTACAGGTTACACATCCATCTAGGTACAATATTACATAATATAATAAAACAATACAATAAAACAATCTTATGTAATGTGTGCAACACCCATTATCTCAACAATCTCCCACTTGTTGTATACATTGCATAGGGTCAATCCGTAGCCACATAAATGAACAAGGGAACAATCCTTTCTAGCACATTCACCATCATGGATCAAAGTACACAAATTGCTCCATCTTAGTACCTGCAACAAAATCAAAGTATCCAACATCTCAAACATGAATGATGTCACCTCCTATTATGCCATTGCTATTGAACATACATAGGACCCATCCAAAGAGAATGCCACCCAACTTATCACATTAGAAGATCATAAAATCCTGTACCAACTCAAATGCCAAGCACAAAAACCTAATCCAAAGGCAATCGTATGTATTTGTAGTCATCAAAATATCCATAGCTAAAATAAAACCCACAACAAGTGCCAAACCCATCCAACTATTCATACCTCCAAAGGTATACCAAGTGAATCTCACATCATCAACATATCCAATCTATAACCTGCAATCACAAGCCTCAAGAGTAATACCCACCACATACATACCAAGGAGCTCCCACTACAAAAGATAATGTCAAATCTATAACCAATCCACTCACAAAATCTCAGAGAAGTGAATCCATGTAGTCTCAAGGACATCCACAACACATAAACCAATAACCTACAAGAACAACTCTCATAAAAAATCTCCAAAAATCTCAATAACTATATCAATGCCAAAAAAATCCCACTCAACTATGGTAACAAATCACCTATGGCATCAGAAAATATATCTCCTACATGAATATCCTCTAGGTATGCACCCACACAACCAAAGTGTCAATGCCAAGTGAAACCAAGAAGATATAAACCAAACTAGGAACTAATCCTGTACTATCACCTCATCACTATCACAAGTTCCCACTAAACCATGTATCCAAGATATCCATGACATCATGATGAAAAGAAACCATCCTCTAACCATGAGAATCAACCAAGGCATAAAACCATCAAAGAACTCAAAGTGCACATCACGAGCTCTTCAAAAGAAACCAAATAAACATGATCCTTAACCAAGAAGATATACCACCATAATCAAATTAGGAATCCAAACAAATGAACATCAAGGATGTACCTATATATGCAATCATGCCATGTAAAAATCCTTGACACCATGATCACATCCATGAACTAAGCTTTTGGCTCTCAATATGTCCAACCTATCAACATAAAATAGTCAACCGCAATTCTCCACCATGACTATACCTATTAACAACATCTCATCCATTCTACAAGAATAAAAATCATAAACTCATGTGATTTAGAGCATAGAAAACCCAAATCCAAGCCACCAATGTGAATATGCATCAGTAATGAAAGATCAACAGAAAAAGACAACCCATAACCAAGCTATAAATGGAACTTGTAAGTATAGACCGCTTACAATACTACACAACTTGTAGACCCAAACTTAAACATTGACAACCATATCATTATGAGACCAATCAGAAATATAAATTGAGTATACAACGACATCAAATATTTAATCTCCAAAACACATAATTTCATAAACTCACAATGCTACCACTGTCAATATATATCATTAACTATTTAGATTAATATATCACCAAATTAATAATGCCAAACTTGCACCAAATCTAAACCAATGTGTAGAGATCTCCAAGAGCTTTCTGTTGACTACTCAAAGTCCAAAATCCAACTTTGTATGCCTAGGTTATGCCCTAGTTTGTGCTCACAATAAACATCTAACTTTAAGACTCTTAAAGCTTAACAAAACATCAAAACATAGAACCAAACCTATATTAAGTTGTAGTGCTCTAAATTATCTTTCCTACGCCTATAAGAAATTTGAAATTTGATATCCCGAGAGAAAGTTATGATCAGTTTACTACGATAGTCTTTTTACCATTTTCACTACTTTTTTTTGAGACAAATTCTGATGGGATTAAATTTGATGGCTATCATGGGCTGAAACTAAAAAAACTCTTTCATTTTCTCTGAACATGGCCAAACTAGGGCATATTATATATCAAAATTTATGGAAACATTGACCCGAACCCAATAGTGAGGTCTATTTTTACCTAGGAGGTCATTTCTACAAGCTCCCCCAAAACCCTTATTTAAATGAAACATCCAAAATATCCTTTTGTCCAAGAATTTCACATGCCCAAAATCTACCAACATCCCATCATAATAGCAAACCCAAAACCCTCAAATCTACAATTAACAACACATATATTTGGCCCTTTCTTTTTTCCTCTTGTGCATTTTGAGGGATTCAATCTAGGGTTACAATAATTAAACCATAGCTCTGATACCTCTTGAAAGGAAACTTGGAACAAAGAATATAACCATTTTCACATAACCCATAATAGATCTAAAATAAATATATAATCAAAATCTACATGCAAGAGAATAGACAACATACCCACAAAAATGTGACACAAGATATACCCTAGGAAACCCTCATTGAGGGAAAAACTTAGCCTCCAAAAGCATCCATCACCATATATTATTCAGCAAAAATATCATTGCAATACAACCATGGAAGCTTTCAAAGCCATAGCTACTATTGATCGTAGATTGGTTTTAACAAGTGAGTGTCAACACACTTAAGCCATTTACTCAGTTTATGTCGAACTAGTAATACATGCCAAGCACAACATGTAAATATTAGACCATGTCAAGTTGTAATGAGTGCCAAGTCACTCATGTGCTGAGTCATTTAGGTGCTGAGCAGATATACCATGTTGAGTGATTTAGGAGCTGAGTAAATATTGGATGTTGAGTAATGTAGGTGTTGAGTCACAGTATATAGAACAATGCATGTTGAGCATCAGAGACTTCATATCTTGAGTGACACAATTTTGACATATTTGTTTGTAATGGCACATACAACTATGTAAACCATTTTTGAGGTGACTTAAGGATAGATTATGATCTTTTGGAGATAAGGACGAATCTATATTTGGATTCCCTATGCAATTGCATGTAGCTAATCAAAAAATGGGAACATTTAAGTGGCAATATGGGTGAATCTTAGCCATGGATTCATACCTAGCCCTAAGCCACCTAAGTCTTCTGAAGGAGGATGAAGCCCTAAACTCTTTAACAAATGGGTGAATGATCGAATTAGAGAAGTGACCAAGATAGTTTGTAGAGCATTCAAGGTGGCTTAGAATTAAGAGTGAATTGCATAATTAGTTAGAGAAAAATAGAGGATAGAGAAAAGGATACAACATTGAGACATATAATCATGAAGGATCAATTAGACATTGTGTAGAGGTGATCTATTATCAGGCAAACAAGTGCCAATCATAGGATCTATGCTGAGACATTTTAATAGGTGATTTCAGCTAAATCTCTTAACATAGTAGTCCTAACAAGCTGTATGAAATCATTTAACATAGTGCTTACATAGTTGTAAGTTGAAGTCCTCCAACAAGGCACACTTCTAATAGGGTGCTAAAATATTCTAACAAGGTGAGACCTAACAGTCTTTGTAAGCCTTTAACAGGGTAGACCTTTTACAAGGTAGACCATGATTCATGGTCAAATCATTGTATTCTTCATTGGATACACTTTATTACTGTAGTAGTGATGATTTGTGGGTGTCATTCCCACCCCAGTTTTACCTTCTCACTTGGAGGGTTTCAAGGTAATCGTATCTGGTGTTATGTGTGTGATTGCTTACATGCTTACAAGATTTAGATGCATATGCTTTACATGTTATTTTAGTTTACATTCTGAATGCATATGATGAATGAATGGCGAAAGTTTCATGGGTCCAAATTTAAACTCCTAATTCACCCCCCTCCCCCCCCCCCCCAAAAGTTTACTCTTTCCCCTTGTAATTATAATAGCCACAATCAAGAAAACCATGTGAACAAGCATGAATCTACAAATCCCATGTCATCCTTCCAACCTTCACAATTGCTCCCTTGACTAACCTGTCAAGCCTTGTCCTACTTGACTCTTTCCCTTTTTGCCTTCTATGTTCTCACACAATAACTACCCTTGTGGTTACTTATATAGTAGCAAGTCCCACAAAAACACCAAGTGGTATTACATAAACCATATGCTAAAACCATGTGCTATCAAACCCATTCACCCCATACTTAATATTGGAAATTTAATTCTTTTTTCCAATATTAAATAACTACATCAAATATTATCACAATGTTACAATACAACTCATCAAGTATATCCCATGGGAATTTTTACATGTTGCACATCCATCTAGGCACAACATTACATAATATAATAAAATAATACAATATAATAATATTATACAATGTCTGCAACACCCATTATGTCAACAGAATGGGGAGAGGGTGTTGAACACTCAACCTCTCTACTTGATCCTCTTTCCTAACCTAACTACACATTCTACCCTAACCAATTGTTATATTATATTCCTTGAGAATAGTTGTTAGAGAGGAAAGATATGATTACAATATTTTTGTAAATAAAAGGGGCAATTATCTTTCTTATGGGTTATTTGAGACAATGAAACTCTTTTATAGGGAAATTCTGTTCTTTTGAAGAAAATTAAACTTACCCTAAGAGTGAAATTTTTTTAATTATAAGAGGATATTTTTATTATTATTTCCTTATGATGATTATTGAAAGTATTTCTTAAGGTCAGTTTTATATATGCTTTTACTTTATAAAGATAAATCTTAAAATAAAGAGTTTTTTTCCCTTAATGTAATATTTTTACATCTCTTTGTAAAAGGGTAGGCATTTTATTTACTTCTACCCTAAGTTTGTGAAGAATAAAATGCATATGGAGTATAGCTGATGTCCCTATTGATATTAAATAAAGTACTCTCAAATTCAATTCAGGGTAATGTTTTCATTTTCAAAATTATGTACTTTTACCCTAAAATTAGGAAGTCAATATTGTAATAATATTCTCCATAGCAATATTTGAAGTTTAAATTTTTTTAATATGATATTTTGACGAAGTGCTTATGTATAGGAGAGAGATTTTGGAAAACCTAAATCAAATATAAGACTCTAATTTATTTACTTTAGTAAAGTCTCTCATTAAATTATTTTGTATGTGTGCAGGGTTTATTCATCGAAATTATTAAAGAAATTATCAAGAGAATCACAAGGGAGATCAAAGAGGCATTGGAGACTTAATTACTCTTTCAAATCCAAGGGATATGACTTTTCAAAAAAAATGGATTTCAAATTAATTATTTTGTCAAACTTTGCATTGTAATAATAGGTGTTCAGTTGCATTTTAGGTTTTTGTTAGGAAGTGTCGTGATGATCCAAAGCTTGTATGCATCCTTTGAATTTCTATAAAGGATGTCAAGATCATCAATATAATATAATTACTACCATATATTTTTCATATACATTTTATGGAAATTTGGTGTTGTTGTTCACTTCAGATTTTGTTATATGTATGGACCAACAACATATGTATTTGTGGTGAAAGCATTTCAAGTTCAATAAAAGGATTCATGTGCTCAATTGATCTTTTGGTGATATCATTTCTGTCTCATTTATTTATTTTCCTCAGATCAAATTATAATATTTTTTTTTAATTGGTTGTTTGATTGATTGAATGCAATAAGTGATTTCAGTGTTTGGAAAATGGTAATATTGTATTGATTGGTCAATCTACACTGCTGTCTTGTTGGGCTCTTTAGGGGAATTAAATTCAAAAAGACTAAGTATTGGGATTTACTTAAGCATTTAAAAGTTCATACATCATTAAAGTGATAATAATTTATTTCAAAGGGATTTATTGTTTATCTCTCAGGGTTACTTTAAGTACTTTGTGTTGGTGTTTTTACAGTATTGAGCAACAAAATACTTAATACCAAGATAAAAGGATCACAATAACCTAAGGATTAGATAATTCCCATAAACAGTTATATGTGCCTCAGATCTGGACCCAACTTCAACAAAATCAAAAAGATTTTCTACTATTTAGGCTTTGCAAAACCAAGGTGGGTGTACCTGAGGGATGAAAGATTTATAACATGATACTACACACATATTTCATTCATTCCATGACACTCTATAACGATACACATCCCTTATAGCAAATTGGTCACAATTCTTCTTAGATTTACAAGTAATTCTGTGAAATAGCAGCTAACTAAGACTCAAAGGTTAAATGTAAACAAGTGCTAACCAACTTTGATACTCTTCAAACAATAAAATAAAATAGATTTAATTTGGTTTTAAGCTTGATGCTTATTCATGATTTCTCCATTTGTAGACTGAACTAATAGATAAATGCCTCATCCATTAGGATTTAGAGTCTCTCCAATTTCTAGACCTAATTGACTACATTACAATTAATATTATCAACAATTCTCATTGAAACTCATTCTTATACACATCCTTCCTATTACCATGAAAATCCTATCAACTTCACTGAAGCATTTACTTAATTCATTGAGCTAAAAGCAATTGTGAAATGACATACAATTTAATTTAATTGCATTCAATTGAACAAGCTTTGCTCATACAATTTCAAGATAACCAGCTAATGAAGATGGAGACAAGATTTAGGAAGAAAAGATATGGGGACAGTTCAACTTTGTATTAATTTCCTTTGAAAATTATATGACAATTGTGACAGAACTCAAAAATGACTCAAGATAAGACATTAAGATCCTATAACATCAATGTATTCTTAGATATTTGTAGAGAAAATACATTACATCAAGAAACTAGACTAAACAATACTTAGTAACACTAAAATTGTAAATGAATCAGACCCCTTCTCTAGCCTTGGAATCTCATTTGTATAGTATGAGATGCACCAAGCTTCAGGCATAGAGAACTGACAATTTTCCTGAAGACAAAAAATATTTACATTTTGTTACTATCATAGAAGACAACAAATTGTGCAACAAAAAAACTTTGCATCATAAACATTCTTTTGGTGGAACTATTTTCTGCTACACCCTTTCATTACATTTTCTTGTTGATGAAAAAGTTGATGATTGGTTTTATTATTCTTGTGGCTCCTTAGAAGATGTGGTTAGTGGAATTGATAGTGATGTTGCTAGCTTTGATTCTTGCAAACTCACTTCGTCTCGAGGATCTCCATTTATATCATCATGGATTGATAAGACAATGGTTATACCTATTTTCTCTTTTGCCAAATCATCAGTCTTGATTTTTGTACTAGCAACTATAATTGGTTGCTCAGCTTTGTCCTCTTCTTCTTTTTGATCTCTTGCTAATATGTCAATTATCTATACCTCATCTTGTTCCATTTCCTCATCATCATCAGTTTCAACATCTTCTAACTACTCACCATGAGTGATATCTAATATCCACTTGTCAAAAAGTGTGTCATATGGCCAATTAAATTGTAGAATATCATGTTGTTTCTTAATCACGTATTCAACAATTTTGTCAATTCAAGAAAATCATGTCTTAAAGAATCAAAGAATAACTAAACTTTTACAATTTGTTCAGTAGTAGCTTCCCAACATGCATTTCCTTTTTCATTTATGAATCGATTCATACTTCGAACAAATAGGTCATTTAATTCTTGGGCTCATTCCTGCTTATTTTTCAATTTATTCTTTTTATCTAAAGCATGTGGGAACAAATCAAATTTAACACTCTTGTACTTGTCAAGATAATTGACAATTCTCCTTTCTAGCTCAACTCTTTTATCATCAAATTTTAAAAGATCATTGGCAATATCATAAGTCTTTTCTATATGTTCATGTGATAAACTGATGATAGAAAAACAAAAAAAGGTGACCTCTTTTCTCCTTTTACTCCACTTATTGACAACTGGCTTCAAGGATTCATCATTTGTCTTTATCTCATCCCATATATTTATTATCTTTGCTAATTTCTCATAAAATGAGGGCCAATCAATTTTATCAACCAACTACATAAGGGCTTTTCTTAGCTTATCCTCATATTGTACATTCAGTTCCACATGTAATGCCCACAATTTGCTCTTTTCTTCTTCAAAATCTTCTATAGTATAATATTGTGGAATTTGTGGTATGTCTGGAACCTCCATGTGGGAAGTGGATCTAAAAGGCTCCATTGATGAGTGAGGGTAGGTGATTCTTGGCCTAGTGGATCATTGCATTACTTTATTTTCAAGGTCAATTCTTTTTTGAACTTCTTTATTATATGCATCCAAAACCTTCTCATACTTTTCTTGTAACTCCAATCTTTCCCTTTCATCTCTTAGAGTTGTGGCTAAGGAAAGTGGGTTGATCCAACACCCATATGTGTAGCTTCTACACTAGTAGTTTCTTCAACTCTTTTCACAATTAGGTTTCCTATCAACCTAGTATGATTAGGATGGGAAGAGCTAGTTCTAGATCCTTTCCTCATTGACCATATGACCAATGCAGCCTGGTCCTCACTAAATTCGGCACCTTTCATTTCTATCTTCCCTTGATCCTCTATACTCATTTCATATGCAACACAATTAAAAACCAAAGCACTTGAAATATCCCAATTGGGTAGCAGAAAAACATTGAATGCTTTTATCATTTTTCTCCCTTCTTCAGGGGTCAAGCTCCTTAATTCTTGCATCATTTCTTCGTTTATTTGATTTTGAGCATCTACTTCCTCCATTTCTGGATGCTCTATTTTTAGCTTATTGTATGTTTCTTCAAACATTCCCATGTTTGTTCTCCAAGAAAATTGGTAGAAGGCTCTAGATTTGACAAAATTATCATCAGAATTGAATTCATGGCTGGCTTGTTCCATTATAGGGTCAAACTCTCTTCCTCTATAGTTTACCACTATTAATCCAAGGCTTGGCATTGGATTTTCTTGAGAATTTCCCTCTTCTAGTTTTACTTTAGTAACGAGCACTACCCCTTGGGATCCCTATTGTTCCACCTACTCCCTAGTGAGATGTTCATCTCCTATTTGTAATGGGGACTGAGTAGGTGAATACTCCTCCATTTGAGATGTTTGTTCCTTTGCTATTTTCTACCTCTTGGGCGAGGGCTCATCCAGTCTTTCCTTAAGAACAACACTAGTTAATCCCATTATCTATTTTCCTTTATCTACATTGGCCCTCTTATTTTGAATTATATTGTAGCTAGGTCTTCTTTGAACAACTAACTGCCTTGACCCTACTATAGGCTAAAGGATAACCTCCTCATGACCTCTTTGGATTTTTATGGATAAGAATTGATAAAGAATAGTTTCTTCTCATTCATGACTTCCATGATTTCAAAAAAAGTATTCAAGAGTTTATTCAATCTGTCTGCCTCTATTTTTGCATTAGCTAGAGGCTATTAATTATTATCAAAATAATGAATGAATTCTAAAACCCTAGAATAAACCCTCCATTTTTTGTTTTTAATCTCTTGCTCTTGCAGAAAGAACTCATTCCTTATTATGTCTTCAGGGAAATAGAATTGGTGGTCTTTTGCACCCACCTTAGCCCTTCTTCTGAACACATCAAAAAGTCCTTTAGTGTCACAAAAATAGGGATGAGACACAACCATCTTGTACTAGTCCAGGAATTTGTACAAGAATAACCAACCACCCTTTGTGATTATGAAATGATGGGCTGTAGTACAAGTGGGAAATATTGAGCCTCTACCTCTTCTAGCCAATCATGCTTCCTCCAATCCTTCTAGCTGCTACAATATCTCAACTATCCCTATCTTCAAAGGCACCTGGTAGGGTAGTACATGGGGAGTCCCTTGGAAACCATAAACCCTAAAAATTGTTGAAATAGGGTATGGTATGATAGCAACCAAATTATGTGATACTTTTAAATTAGAAGGATTAGCCATTGGTCCGATGAAATCCAACAGTGTCTTGGGGATTTTGGGATTGTTCCTTAATATGAGGCATCATAACCTAGATGTAAAGTACCTATCAAATCTGACAAAGCTAGCCTCCTTTGCATCCTAGGTCATGTCTACACCCCACAACTGGACTGGAAGATCTTCTTCTTCATACTTTTGGTACAAAACCATCTCCTTTTCAAAATATGTAACCCCTTTAAATAGGAACATGTGCATTAACAATGAATAATGGTCAAAAGTCTTTTCCACCTTACTCTTTGCAATTCCAACTAACCCTATATGGATTTCCTCTACTATATATAATGCAAAATAAAAAACAATATCAACACCAAAAGAGGAGATTTGAGTCAACATATATATAAATTTTATTGGCACAAAATTTTGCTCATCCTCACCAAAGGCCCTACATGGAGTCATATATATTTCTATGGTCCTAGAAGTGAAAAATTCCTTTTTAAAGGGCTCTTTAGTAGATACTTTGACCATTGCAAAATTTCCAATTGAACCTATGTGTGCCCTAAATGCACCCTGCTTGATCTTATCCTTCTTAGATAAGTATTCTTTCTCCAGTCCTGGCAGGTCAATGATTAAATGATATTCTGAAAATGGTTCTAGACCAAAAACTTCTCGAATTTCTTCTAGATTTATTCTTACCAAACATTCCCCATCCATTGTTCTCACTATCTTGGCTGCTGGGTCATAATTTTGGGCAATAGCCATGAGTAGGTTAGAATCCATAAAAACACTAAGGACCACTATTTTTCTCAAATCAAAATTCCAAATGTTTCCATGGGGGGCAAACAATTTTCTTTCTGAGAACCATTTCTTAAAGGGATGAAGCCCTATTTTAGTAGTAGTAGTAGCATCCCTAACCCTATTTCCTCTATCATACAAGCCATCCAAAATCTCGAGCCTAGGGTTCACAGAAATTAGTTTTTTCATCTGGGCTGACTCATTTGTAGACTCAGGCGATAATTCAAGGTCATCATGTATATTTCTACTTGCATAATCTACCTTTCTTGAGAAAACTTTCTTTGGAGGCATATTTACTACCAGAACTCTTCACTATTTGATAGATTTGGATACTTACTTGGCTCTTTTTTATCCTTCTCAAAATTATGCAACAAATATTGGATACTAAAAATAGTTTACAATTTCAAATGTGCGAGGAACAATTCTTTAGTTGGCCCTTAGTTCTCTATAATTTTGAAATTCATTTGTGTGGAGAAGAAATGGAAAAATCTTGCAATATATATCTGGTTCTATTTTGCACGAGGAGCTTTCAATTTTCATAAATGAACTATAAGGAGAAATAGGGTGGCACCACCTTCTAATTTTGAAAACACACCATCGATTCTAAAAAATCCGATGATCAATTTCAATTTTCACGAGTGACTAATTTCAATTTTTTAGGTTGATAGTCACCCCAATCAAATTTCTCCATGTAAGCTTTTCCATCCACTATTGGCAACTTATTCTAGACCCATTGGCGCTCATGAACATATGTCACTCTCTTGCTATGTCACTATGCATAAATGTCAAGCAACTTCTGCATGCAACATAGAAACCATCATTGATTCATCTCAATCTGACGATGCATATTTTACAAGCATTTTAATGCAAATGTGGCAGGTCCTATTTTCCCTTTGGTCACCATGTCGCATGCACTAAAGATTGAGAAAGTCTCCATAGTGACATGGCACCTACCATTGATGCATCTTTGATCTGATAGCTCCAATCAACATGTATCCTTTTCTGAGTGTAGATCCATGTGGTATGTGACATCAGACCAGCTTGACACACTGGCATAGTCATTTATAACTATCAAGCCTTTTGGCACTATCTTTTTGAAATTAGGTCCCACCATATTTTTAATTTATGGGAAGTTGCCATATTGCTACCGAAAAATTTCTTACAATTCTCGGTGTTGACATAACAACAACCGCATACTTCAAAGAAAACTAGCCCCATGAAATCAGCACATTCTCGTTATGATACTCTATTTACTGCACCTTTGACTCTCCATAATGATGACACAACTTATTAATGACAACAAAATTTATGTCAACCATCTTCATTGTTGGCCCCACTGTGTTTTCATTTTTGCGAGAGGTTTCCATGTTGCGTTTAGCAAAGTCCTTATAATTCCCGATGGCAATATAGTGACTATTGTGATTGCAATAATTCAATGTGCTAAAACACAACACATTCTAACCAATAGCTTCTTTACTATGCCTAGCATTTTTGACATCCCATCATGCTGTTGAAAATCACAAATAGTATTAAAAATCCTGGCACTTATCATTTGGAATTGGGTCTCACCATGTTTTTGTTTTGTAATGGTCGCCATGTTGCATAGGGTAAAAAGCTTACAATTTTTGGTGGCGACATGGTGACTACCATAGATCTTAGAAAGATCTAATACTAAGAAATATTTCAAGGAAATACAGAGTCAAATGAAAAATCTTTAAAAGGTTCTCGAAATATATATTTTCAAAAATGACTTTTCCCACTTATTTTTCAAAAGTGAAACATATGACCTAAAGGGCTCGCTTAGGGCATGAAAATGATTTAATTAGGTTTTTTGTTAGTGCTAATCATTTGAAAAGAAACCAAACCCTAATTTTCTCATAAAAATTAGGAAAAATCATAGAATGACAAATTCATAAAAACATGAGGCAAAAACATAACCAACACTTTGAATGATTGATAGAAGAAAGATAAAGAATCCATTAGTTAAGGCACTGATCTATTGATTATTGTTTTGAGTCTTCATGTTGATTGTAGAAGGGACATACATCCAACTAAAAAAGGTTGAAAAATCTATTATGTATTTTTATATTACACCCACAAACATTTGCCAACTTTTAAAATCCCTTAAACACCCAAATCCTCCAAGATATCTACTCTAAATAGTCTCTAGGGTGTGAGATAAAGGTCCACCAGACTTGGTTCTATAGAGGTTTGCTTTCATTTAGAGTGGAACCTGTCAGATGGAAAATTGCTATTAGGAATTCCCATTATTGGATCATCATTCCATAGGAAACCTAATCTATCAATTTGGGTACCAAAAAATTGGTGACTCTATTGGGGAGTTGTCTACACAATCATGGATTGTGAAGTAACCCAAAAAATATTAGGTTTTAGAAGATTAGAAATATAGAGCAAGGATTGCATGTGCTCGATTGATCTTTTGGTGATATCATTTCTATCTCATTTATTTTATTTCCTTAGATCAAATTTTAAGTTTTCTTTAATTGGTTGTCCAATTGATTGAATGAAATAAGTGGTTTAAGTGTTTGGAAAATAGTGATATTTCATTGATAAATCAATCTACATTGTTGTCTTATTGGGCTCTTCAAGGGAGTTAAATTCAATAAGACTAAGTATTGGAATTTCCTTATGTATTCAACAGTTCATACATCATTAAAGTGACAACAATTTATCTCAAAGGGATTTTTTGTTTGTCTATGAGGGTTACTCTAAACATTGTGAATGATTGATAGAAGAATGATAAGGAATCCAACGGTTAAGGCACTGGTCTATTGATTATTATTTTGAGTCTTCATGCTCATTGTAGAAAGGACATACATCCATGTGGTAAAGGTTGAAAAATTCATTATATTTATATATTAAACCCACAAACATTTATAAACTTTTATAATCTGTTAAGACACCCAAGTCCCCCAAGTTATCTTCTCTAAAAAGCCTCTAGGGTGTGCGGTATAGGTCTATCAACCTTGGTTCTACAAAGCCTAAATTGCAGAGGTTCACATTTAGTTAGAGTGAAACTTGTCAATTGGAAAATTTCTATAATTAGGACTTCCCATAATTGGATCATCATTCCAAAGGAAACCTAATCTACTAATTTGGGCACCAACACTCACCTTCTTTCATCCTAATGTGATATATTATCCTCTCAAACATTCTACTTTTTCTTTCAAGACATTCTCAACTCCACCATGCACAAGTGCTAACTTGTCCCACAATTCTTTAGTAGTAGCATAGTTCTTAACATTATCAAACTCAACATCATTTAGGGTAGATGCAATCTCAATCATTAGACTATTGTGTTATCTTTTCTGACTCATCTCTTCTACATCCATATGAGGGGTATGCACAAAATATTTAAGATCTAGCCAATGTGTAGTATTTTCTTTAATTCCACATAGATTTAGCCACATATTGTTTTTCCATGATGAGAAATTATCCTTGTTCGAATTTGGCACCTCTCCCTTATACATCTTTAGATCTTTTGCTCAAGTTCCTTCAAACTTCTTCCTTCAAGCACTCATCTTTGATACCAATTGTTAGATAAAGGGGGTGGGGGATGGAGGTGAATCAGTTATATCCAATTATCCTAAATGCCTAAAAATACTTTAGTATCAATTCAACCTTCATAAAATTTCAAATCAACAATGCAGTAACCACATCAAACTTCTTCAATCAAACCTTTAATAACTTTACTTCAATTGTTGTTCTTTACTTATACTATGTATCAAATAAATCACTTAGTTTATGCCGAGTTGCAACATTATGTGATTAATAATGAAAATAAATTTGTAACACAATAACCATCACACATTTGACACATATTCAATGTGGAAACCTTGTAAAGGGAAAATCTACCCAAGAACTAACAACCAAAATAATTTCACTCTTCTAAAGTGAGCTCTATGAGGAGCCATCCTTGTTAAAGGTTAAATACATGTTTTTAGTGCAACCTTGTTAGAGGGTTTTCACCATAGATCATCTAGACCTTGGCACTCCTTGGAATTTATAAAGAGTGTCCTTCTCTAAAGGACTTACAAAACATCACTTTTGGATGCTATTATAGGATTTCAAATACTTGTTCGGTCCACTCAGTAGAGAGATTTTATCTGCTGAATTGTACATTTGGATTTCAACTTTTACCTAAATTTTTGATGACAGACCAATTTGGCTTGCCAAATTCACTTTTTAAAAATATGATCCTAAAAAAATCAAAATTTTTGACAATACTTCAGTTTCTTATCCAAAATTTGATGGCACTTAACTACTTTTGTCAAAATTTCAATGTTGTCGAGATATAAAGAAAGAAAAGAAAAGTGAAGCTTCATTTTATTTTCACACAAATTTTTTTGGGTGCATGGGAGGTTTGAAGGTGGAGGAATCAAGATAGACTAAATAACTAGAAAGGCTTGAACAAGTTCATGAATAGTTGAGAAATCCTGCAAGTGCATCAAAAGCATAAGAAATCCTTTCATTTCTGACAGAGTTCATCCTGCAACCACTTCTCAGTGTTGTTAAAGGCAACTAAAAGTCATCAAATTTTGATTTATTGTGTTATAATGTAGTACTGATCCTCCCCTTCTTATCATCCATGTCTCTGTTGTGATCTTTTTGAATGGAAAAGGAAGAAAAACCAAAAGGAAAAGGAAGGGTTTTTTTATATACAATGTAGTACAAGTAGCTTACATACAACCTACACATTTAGGGTCCATGGGAGTAATAAGAGGCTAGGTCAGTATAGGTGCATGACTTACATATTTAACTCTCTAGGGAATTCTTTCAAACAATGTTTCTTATTTCTTGTTTCTTGTTTCTTGTTTCCTATTTGGTTATGTGTGTTCAAGTTGAACTCCTCTAAATTGACTCATAATCTTGATAAGATGGATCTTTGAGTTAAACCCTTGAACTTTTAGTCCAAACACATTGAATCAAAAACACTAAATTATTCTAGATTAATCTCATCTAAGTGGTATCTCAATCTTGATAAGGTTGATCCACCTTTGGTGGGTGCGATTCCATCTTGTGTGAGTGATAAATTTTCTTTATCATGGCCTCTTATTATCTTGACTATATAAGAAAGCCCATATATATGTTATAAATAAATCCATTAGTTATGGTATTTTATTCAATTGATTCATTATTGCATCATTGATAAGAGTACAACTTATTCTTCTTCATATTATCTCTTTCTTTTGTTTTGTTCATTAGCCTCTAATCCTAAGTTGTCAATGTTCTATGAAAATTCTTACAGAGAACTATACAAGCACTCATATGAGACCTATACAAGCACTCATATGAGATTCTGAAAGATTTTTATAGACCATAATTCTCCAATAGTCAAGATGAAACATGAACACAAGCATTTCTTGCAACTCAATATTTTATATTTTCAAACAAACACCTATATCTTTACAACAAATAAAAAAAAATGGATATTTTTGAAGACAACCCAACATAATTCTCCTCATCAACATCAAATTATGATGTTATCTTATGCATCTAAAAATGACTCTACACCAAACTATAACGAGAAATAGCTCATTCTCAAGTAACTCCACACCTAAGTTTCATAACTAAAGAATGCAAAATCTTATGCTACCATGACATGAAAGACAATTTAATATACAATTGTAAAGCTCAAATAAGTAAAGATGTACACCTCTTTTGATGGATGACATACATACTACATTCCTTGTCAAAAATTATCTTTGTCAACCTCAATATTCCATTGACCTTTGTAATCCACAAATACTCAATTTAATTCAAATGAAAACATTCACAAGGATGTTGAAAGGTCCTCTTTTCAAGGAGAAATAAATGATTTCATCACAAATACCTTGTCCTTTTTGCACCAAGTAAAGTTCTCTCACCTCACAACATATTTGTGAGTTTACAACCAACTAATCATGCACCTTATGGAGTAACACTAAAGGTTCAAATCTTGTAGCATGATAATATTATATTATTATGTTATTATAATGATTGACATGTTCATGAATTATTGATGAATATTTATGTGTATTGATGAATTATATGTCATGTTAATGAATGTTATGTGAATATAATGGTTGATCTGTTCACAAATTATTGATGAATGTTTATACATATTAATTAATTGTATGTTGTGTTGATGAATGTTACGTGATTATAATGATTCAATGATATTATTCTTAAGTGAATGAATGAAATATTTCCTTTTTTTTAATGGGGAATTTAGAGTGATTTTTTTCTTTGGGGGGGGGGGTGGGGGGGGGGGGGGGGGTGCAGGAGAAGCCAAATGAGCTTCCACTTTCATGTGGTTGGCCTTGTTAAGTAGAGAATATGAAAGGATTCTTGAAACCAAGTGAAGATCAAACTAAACCTATGAAAACTAAACACCAATATATGGTCCCATCATCGAGTGGCTGGAGAACTTCACCATATTCACTAATGACTATCATTTCTTCCATGATGATGTGGACATGTCTAATTGACTCCTTTGGTCATCACCAAACTCCACCTAACACACTTTTCTAAACTATATAAAAATAACCAATCCCACTACACAAAGATAATATTCTATTGTTAGATTGTACACATGCAAAGGCATTTTTGGGGGAAGATGGCTTGGAAAGATTCTTCCTTGGCATTGTGAACACTCCATCTTACTCACTACTCTTCATTTGGTCAGATATCTTCATTTTCATCATCCTAGCTACATACATCTATAAACTCAACAAGTATGCCACCTAAAGACACTCTTTAGTCTTGGTACAAACAACATATCCAATCTCCATTCTTGGAACAACCTCTGTGATCGTCTCATGACACATAATTAACACCATTGCATCCTTTTCATTGAGATTATTTCTTCTACCAACCTTTAACTCATTATACTCAAGCCCAATAGGGCTTTCTTCCTTGTTTCTGTCACTAATACCTTTGTCTTCCACACTGCTTCAACACCTTGAACCTCTTCAACAGTAGGTTCTTCATCTTCTTCACCATCCATCCCTACTTAAACATCTTGAACCAACTCATTTTCAAGTTCTTCATCCTTTTTTTGCTTCAACCCCATCTTCCTCTATGTGGCATCAATCCTCATTATCTATCTCCTTCTTGGTAGTCTAGCTCTACCTCCTTTTCTCACACATTTTCCCTCTTCTTGTCTTTCTCTCTTTTCTTCTTTCCATTACTCAACAATCCCTTCAATGCTTTGTATTCTTCAAGCATATTTTTTTCTAATTTTATGAAACTCATCTTTGTCTTTCCTAGACTTCCTCTTAACCTTCACCAACTTGAAAGGATCTAATCCCTTACTCTAATACCACCATGATGCAAATCATAGTGGTTCAACACATTTGTCCCATGTATAAGTACATAGTCTTTTAATTATTCCAATGAGATACAACTTCTCACATCAAACATATCCTCTTAAACTACTAAACTGATTGAACCAATACCAAGTCTCTTAGCTAATTGTTCGATCACTTAATGACTCTATTAAGACCTATTAATGGTTAGAACCTATGGTAAACAACTTTTTCCAATCACCATGGTCCACATATTGGTTTTGTATTAATCTTTGATCACACCTAAGCACTGATCACCTAATAATTTATTGTTTATCATCCCTTTCTTCTTATCACAACTTCATCCTTCAAAAATGTCCTAATTCCACAAACTAGGACTCTATAACCCTTGACAATTGTTTCTCTACAAACAAATATCATTCAGGAGCATTCACCATGTTTTCATCCACAAACAAATAGGATTTAAGTACTAACAGATCAAACATGAAAGAACCATTTTAAAGCATTTTTATATTAATCAAAACATATAAATATGCATAAAATTTCCCTTAATTGATGCTCAAAACTCAATTGACTATTACACTTATCATCAGGCTTTGACATCTTTTATAGATCAATACAATCTACTGAAACCAAGCTCCATGTTTGTAACTAGCCTATAAACATAATAGAATGATTTTGTTTCTTAATCCCTTATGTGTTGAATTTGACAAATTACACCATCTTTGCAAATTTAACATGTATTTCTTATTTCATTACATCAACTAGCCTCTTATTACCCCTTTAGACTCAAACATCGACTAAACTCTAAAGCTATCCTTGAACCCATCTATTAGCCCTTGTTAGGTCTATTTGCCCATATTGGTAACCTTTAACATTTTGACACATTTTTTTATTCAAACTTAATTGAAATGTCTCTAATGACTATGGTTACTTTGTTTTATGACCTTAAAGTCCTTATTAGTTTTCATGCTCCCTTTTGGATCACCTTGTGACCCTAGTGTTTTTCTAAACCCCCTGCACCAACCCTTCATACATATATGTCCTTAAATTTGGCCAATTGGATCGTAAATATATCAATACCCCCTCAATGAATCAAAATTTGAACCATTTAGCCAATGAGAGAAGTATTTGATGATATTTTTAAGCAGATTGCATTTAGATGTTGACAATGTTGTAAAGCAATATTGAATGCAAAAAACTTACACCCAAACCATTATAGACCTCATACTTTAGGTGAAATATGACTTGAAAATTTTCCCAATACCCAAGAACACCAAATTATACTCTTACCCCCTTGACCAATTTGACCATGATGGCTTATATATGCAACTCAGGCCAACAATTTTACAATTTGGATCATTGTTGGAAATATGATAGGAGTAGCTGAGAGGGGAGGGGTGAATCAATTACCACAAAAATAAATTCTAGATCCCTTAGATGTCAATACAAATTAAAACTAAACTCTATTGTAACTTGGTAAACACTAAAATAACTCGGCAAATGCTTAACATGAAAATCTTAAGATATTATCTGTGATTGATCTTACTTTAACTTAGTTAAAAATACATAGAAGAAATAGCATGAACATAATTGACACCAAGATTTTAGCATGGAAACCCAATTTGGGAAAACCACCAATTGCAAGTAGTTATTGATTTTCACTCTTTTGAAGTGAGCCTTGTTAGGAGCCAACCCTGTTAAAGGTTATAAAACACACTATTAGCTGTGACCCTGTTAGAGGGTTTAATCACCCTAGTTGGATTGGCCTTGTTAGAGGTCTTTAGACAATTCAATAGAAATGCCACCTTGTTAGAGGATTTACAAATAGTTTTTAAGCCAACTCTATTAAGAGATTTAGATAATTGCTACAATGGTTAGAGAGTAATAATGAGATGACCTGATTCTTGATGCAACTAAATTATTGATTACAGATCTCAATTCTGGCTTGTATACTTGATCCTTCCTGATCAAATGTATCTTTGCATCTCAACAAGAATATTCTACTTATTCTTCTAATTTTCTTCCTCTAAGCATCATCAAATCTTCAATTATGTTCCACTTACACTTCTTCTAATCCTCAACTTGACCTTATATTTATATCTTACACATTGTCAAGTCGGCTTGAATATAACTTTGAATAATTAATATTCATCTTCTTAGTCAATTGGAACCAACACAAAAATCCTTCATTAGTTGACCTTGCTCAATAGACACTAACTCAAAGTTATTTTCCTATGTTAACCAAGTGAACTCAGTTAAAATTGCATTTTCATAAAGTTCCTTTGGTAACTGAGGGAGCTTGGTTAACACTGGTTCCATCTAACATTTCCTTCATTAATCAAGTGAGCTCAGTTAACACTCAACTTCTGCAAACTTTCCTTTGTCACCCAAGTGAACTCAGTAGACATTGTCCTCTGAACTAGGAAAACTATGGAATGCTCGGTAGATACAAGAAACTATCTTCAAGTCCTGAGTGAGCTTGGCATACACTAACTAGCAATGATATGACATTTTGTGTAACATCAAAGACAATACACAATTAATCAATTGTTTCCAACAATTATTACATATCAATTGTTCCATAAATTTTTATTTTGGATTAAATCTGTATTTTGGATTAATTTGTTTCATCTGTCTTGGTTTTAGGCAATGTAGAAGGAGGGCCTAGTTTAATGTGAAATCTTAATTGATATGCATAGGACATCAGGTGGAGCTGAAAAAGGAAACATGTTTGCATTTTTCCAACTCCACCTATTATCCATGCATATGGAATGTTGGTGCATGTGCATTCTTGATTTAGAGTGGTTGAATCTTATTTTGGATGGAAGTGAGAGAAACTAGAGATATATGTATGCTGAAGTGGCTACAGACAATGATTCTTCACTATTTACATTGTAGTTCTATCCTTGAGTTCCTTTTTTTGACTATTGCTACATTCTACATTTTGATGTTATTAAAAGTAATATTTTGTTTCATTTTTTGAAATGTCTCATGCCTTAACTCACTAAAATTGAGCTTTTCTAATTGCAACCATAATGGTAACATGCTGATCTTAGCCTTCTTAAAGTTGTTATAATGCTAATTGATCATGGTTTTGTTGTATTTGGTTGCAAGGTACCAAGTAGAAGAACTGAATGAGAAATTGAGGTTGTAGGGTAAAAAAAGCATCTCTCCATCTCTTGAGGGTGATTCCAGGTAAGGATTGAATCTATTTATGGTTTGAATCTAGAAGGAAAGTATCAATGATAATGTTTTTTTAAAGATTCCTACATAATTTTGTTCTGTTACATGTTTGGAGCTGAATGAGGGGTGTCAATTGATGATCTTCTCCTTCTTATTCCAATTGGATAGAATTTTATTAAGGCTTATCTAATTGTAGTAATCTATAAAAGATAATATCTTGTTGATATTCCCTTGAAAAGAGTTTGAATCCCATCCTATATCTTGCAAGGATGCGAAGAGACAATATCTGATACTAAACTCCCAATAGCATCCTTAACTTTATCAAACTCATGATAGACAACTAAACATGTGAAATGTCATTCACCTATCAAACTATAAAATGCATTCACCCACTCTTAAATCAATAGGGATACTTACTCCCCATAGACCGATAATTTCCTTACCTTCGATCATCAAACAAATAGGATTCTTACACTTCTAACACTTCCATCATGATAGTCACCAATTATCTTGGATCACTAAACAAATAGGATTCTTTTGATTTTATAAAAAAAACCTAGGGCTATCATCAAAGTTTTGATGACCATTAGTCAATGTCTCAACAAGGCCTACCACTGATGGAATGGGAAGCTCATTGATTCCAATCTCCTAATCATCAATGTTTTGACAAGGCCTATCATCAAGGGCATGGAAAGCTCATCAATAAAAATCTCCTAAACATTAAATTTTTGGCAAGGTGTGTTGTTGATAACAGTGTTGTAATTGTCAAAGTTTCAATGGTTCCTAGTAGTGGTTTGATGCCACCTCATGATAGAGATTGGGATAATTTTTGATGGGGTTTTTCGTTGATATATTGGTAGCCCTAGGTTTTGTTGAAATTTTGATGAAATTATTGTGACATAATTTTTTGAGCATTTTTCATCGAAAGATCGACCAATGCTTATTGAAAAATAGGTCCAAATGTACTAGTGGCTACAATGGTAAGAAAGTAACAGTTAAGTCATGTATTAGGTTTTATCACTACCTTTCTTGTTTAGATCTCTTCTTCTCTTTATCTCTTCCTTTTTATATCTTACTAGCTGATTTACACACATTCTCTTTCACTTTTCACTTCCTCTTTCTTGATCTTCTTAATTCTAATTTACCTAGTTCACCTTCTTTTTTCTTCTTTAACTCACATTAGCATAATCTACACATAATCAACAAAAATCAATAATAAAAATAATCACGATCATCTCCTTCAATAGCTAACTTCTGCCTTTCTAGGATCTTCCATATTTTTCCGCTAAATCATGACCGTAGATCTTAAATTCATTACATTTAGTCACTCAGAAAATAGAATTCATTCTTGAACTTTTTACTCCATTTCCAATTGTTAAATATCCACCATTATATATTATTTGAAATATTTTTACTATTGATCTCATTACAAAATTTGACCTTATCTTTTTGACTTCTTAAACATTCTTGATTTTCATCAAATATCAACCTCAAATTATTCTTTTATAAACTTGTTCTTACTTTTTAGGCTTGGTGAACATCACAACTTTACTTGGGCAATACATCACTTGGTTAAGACCAAAATGAATCAATAAACACTAAACTTTAACTCATCTTTGCAATCACCCGGTGACAACTATAGTAGCTCAGTTAATACTATGTTCCTTCATTCACCAAGCAATTTAGCCGGTGTAACTTGAACACAAATGATCTTTAATACTTTCTCACAAATATTATATGATTGTAAAACAATCAAATAAACATTACACTATCAGAGTCTAACTCATTCCAGTACCCACTAAACACCATACTTGACATCATACTTTCTTCAAATCCTCTTCATTAATCAAATGATATGGCACTCTACTAAATTAGCATAATGTCTTATTGGTTAAGGCTTGACATCGACAACTGATATGTCTCTTTTACATAAATTACCAACATTATTAGTTGGGGCAAGAAAAATGACTAGACCACATCGATCAACATCATGTTGAGAGGAATAAATAAAACTATTAGGAAAAATCACATGGCAAGCTACATTGAGCAAAAATTCTACAACTTTGACCTCCTAGAGGAAAATCACATCCAAATTTTTAGTTCTTTGATGAGTGTCACAAATAGAATAATTTCTATGGAGGTTTGTGATACTTCAAACATTCCATGAAAGGAAGTTCATCATGAAAAATATTGTACGTCATCCCCATCCCCCAAGGAAGAGAAACCTTTATGCAAAAAATAAACTTTGGAAGTGAAGTTGATGGAAGAATCATTATTATAAAAAATCATGTGCTTATTAGAGCTACCATTTGTAGCTTTCGTATTCCTAGAAGGACTATGAGGGAACCATAGAGAGGTATAGGTGCTATTAGATGAAGCTTCTTGAGGTGTATGCACCCAAGGAGACCTCAAATTTGATTTTGAATTATGCTTCCCCAAACCAAGAACCACACTATGCAATAAATTCCCTCACTACTCAGGGTTGTAAACAACCACATGCTAAGTAGAAGAAGGCTTCTCAAGAGTCAGAGTGAGGGGTAGAAGAACTAGAACCATATGTAACTTGGGAGTTGAGGATTTTTTTCCTTTGTGGACTACAATAGTCCATTCATCCTTCTTAGCCTCTTATGTTGGTCATGATATAACATCTTTCACATCCTTTATAGGTGGTTCTATCAAAGGAGAAACCAACAAAAAATCCTTAATCTTGTGGTTTGTTTATTGACAATGATAGCAAGTATTGGGAAGGCTGAGATACAATACCTTTTGGGTGAAAGTATTGTAACTCACTTGATATCAATAGTTTCTTTGAGGTTACATGAAAGTTCAACCTTAATGAAAACCCTTCTTTAGGGATGAAGAATTTGGTTCAATGTGAACCACCTTGTCCATCGATTGCACAATGGTTTATACAAATAGTAAGAAAGAAAAGGGAAGACTAGGGAACTTAACATACATAGGAACTTGCAAGTTTTTTTTTTTTGAGATAGTGAAGTCTCAAGACCAATGCTAAAATACCAACAAGGAAGAAAATAATGACCATGGCCCATTGATGGGAATGGAATCAGCATGTGAAGGATTGGAAAAGAAAAATTAAAAAGAAAACTTTTGTAAGGGTTTTCAAAACCTCAAGACAATTGCCATGAGTGAGAAAAATTTGGAGACTCATTTCGACAATATGATCTCAAGGGGGATCCTTCCCATAAAATAACCTATCAAAGTAAAATTTTCAAGCCAATCACATCCTTTATCAAAGTCTTTAATAGGAACAAAAATATCAAAAGACATACCTTGTGAAAGATTTTTGGGATAAACTTATGGGGATGCCTATTTAGAGGAAGCTCCATGAGCATTTGAAGCAACAACTTCAACACCAAACTAGGATAAAGATGGTTGGAGCCATAATTTAAACCTAAAAAATTCCCACAATAAATGTGGTATGACAAGAAATGGATGCAAGATTCATCTTGTTGGACAACGAAAACATAAAACCCTCATTTTTATAACATATCCATTTTTCAATAATCAAACATCCAATTTTATTGAGTGTCATCATGTACCAAAACCATTTGAGAGTTCACATTGAAATAAATAATCCAATTGTATAAACTCTAATTAAATGGCAAGTTTTATCTTTTTTTCCACTCTTATTCTAAACTTGATTGTTTCTTTGATTTTTGTTTTTTGGTTACTATAGTCTCTGTCTATTTAGAATGTAGGCTTCCATGCTTAAATCTTGACATTTATAATGTGACCCATATCAAAGATTGAATTTTATAAATTTGGTAAAATTTTAGTGTTATTATGTCTCTAGATGTGACTTATGAAAATTCATCATGGTTTAGGTGAATGTGCAAGAAAACATGGAAATAATTAATGTAAGAGAAAAATGCTTGAGGTAATACTTAGATTCCCTTTTTTTTAATAAAGTTACCAAATCAACTATGTAATTTAAGGGAGATCTCATAGAGAATCTAACATATGCATAATGGACATTCTATAAACATAGCTGGATGAATAAGATTTCCAAAAATACAAAACAAAATACTTGATTGATTTTGTTTTTGACATAGTTTATTGAGCCTCATAATCCAAAAGAAAATTTGAGACTATTGGGAGATTGTGTGTTGATAATGATTAATTGTGCTCCCCTTAATACCACAAACATAGAACATAAATATAGAAACAGCAACAATTTTGTGAGAACAAAATATGAACTTCTTATTACCTCCCCAAGTGTGGAATTGGAAAATTGAGCGTTATAATATACAAACCCACATGAGCATCTTCCTTATAAAAATCTGCAAGATAGAACTGTGAATTACCACCTATTGAGTTGCCATTTTTGCATGATGCTTAATGGTAGGAATCCTTTCGAACTCCTCTCTTGAAAAGTTAACCTAGTATTAACTCTAAGGTTTTGGGAAATCTTGTGACCTACTAGAATCTTCATAGTAGAAGATAAATGTGAGTGTTCATGAGGAGGCCTTTGCTAGTTCTGACCAATTTTAGATAAGATGTGGAATCTGCTTGCTATCTCAAAAGAAAAACCACACAAAAAGAAATATTATTTTCTATTTTTCTATAAATAATGAATGCAATTTTAACTATGCAACTATAAGAATTCCTAAATTAACCAAATGTTTGTAAAAGAAAATAACGAATATAAGTTAGCAAGAAGTTTAAGAAAATGACTTGAAAAGTAGATCCCTAATAGACATAAGCCACATAAACAACACATCTGCAAGTTAAGTCTTTGAAAAGATTGGTAGTTAACTAATGAAAATAGGAGTAGTGATTCCTTGATTCCATTGATGCAATCGTTGATGGGAATTCAGTAACCATAAGATGTTTCACTTTTCATTAGATCACAAGGCTGCAAAAAGTATGCTCATGCGAGACAAAAGGCTATGTAGGGACAATAGGGTGATCTCTTCTCCAGGTAAGTATGTTAGTGGAATTTGTAAACATGTGGCAAAGACAAAAATTAAAATATTTCTCAATCAAAGTAACACAATAAAACTATTGGCTCCATTACACTCCATGAACATACATTCACAAAATATAACACACTCAGGCAAGAATAACTACACTCCAAATGAGAGAACCAATAACATATATTATTGGATCAAAATAGTCACCTAGAATACATATTTAATTCCTCATTTACAGGAAATCTTCTCCTCAATTTGTGTTGAGAGTGAGATATTACTTCATGAAAATATATGCTTAAAACTAATAAAGCAAATCTATTTATGTATAAACTGACTCTCTAACTAGTGCTAAGTAGGACTCCACCCTTGTTTATATAATTTACTGGGTGCATGAGCCTTTACATGCCTTGAAAAAAAAGAAAGCATGAGAAAATAAGAAGAAGAAAGCCATTAGATGATGTAGAAGTCTTTAAGATGCCAAAAATAGAATCTCAACCTTCTCTTGATGTTTGTAGGAGTTAAATTGTCGTCAGAACGCATTTCTAATGCATGGAAAACTCTAAATTTGGAACTGGCAGTTAACTATCAGCACGCCTTTGACTTCTTCAAAAAAAATTGATGCACCTTTGGAGAAGTGCACCTTGGGAGAAGTGCACTTTGCATAGCTTGTGCACCTTAGAAGACAGGGTTCAAGAAATGCAAAATTTTACCAAGTGCCAAAATTGAAATTCTAACTTCTAGGTTTTGTTCCCCTTCATACTAGAGCTATGTCTGGGTATTTGCTCTTGAATTTATTTATAATCTCTGTCACTTGGGTTGCATCTAGAAAATCTAAAGCATCATATTTATCCTTTACTTTTTTTTGATAGTTTCCCACCTCTATGCGAGTTTCTACAAAATCTCCCAATTTCACATCCAATTCTAGTAATGCCTCTTTGGTCTTAAATGCTTGTCTAATATCCTCATCAGTGGAAGTTTCTTCAAAATTCTTTCAAAATTGTTCAACAACTTCTTGCATAGTCATGAGTCTATCCCTTGAATCATCCTCAAAAATGTCAAAGCAAGCATCATTGTAATGTCTCTCTACTTCCAAAATCTTCTCTTGGGCTTGATCCTTGAGCTTATGAATATCTACATGTAATGTTTCAATTACTTTATTACCATCCATAATCTTTTCAATTCAATCATCCATCTTATCTAACTCATTTTCGATATATACATCCATCAAGATCTGATACCTTTGACGCTTTATTGATTATAACACTTGTAGGTGTTTACCCCATGTATGTATCTCATCCATCAACCCAAAATATTGGTTCAATATAGAAACCAACTTCTCTACATTATTTTTCATGTGGTTCAATAACCTAATATTTCCTTGTATGATTTGCACACCTTTTTCTTAAAAACTTTCCTACTATTTCTGAGAAGCCTTCAAAAATGGATTTAATTGTACATTCTCCTTATCCCTCCTATCAAGTGCCACACCTGAAGTCTCCTTAGGATTTTTAGGATCCAATAGACCAATTACTTTCTGCAAATAACCTCTTAGGAGTTCATTCCACTTTTGGAGCTTTAACACTTTAGACTTGTCCTATTCTAAGTGCTTAAACACTTCCTTGATTCCCATAGTAACCATTAATTTGGTAGTATCCATAGTGGGTTTTCCAAGAAAGACCTATTTAATATAATAATCTTTTGGGGTGATCTCCTCAATATCTACATGTGGAGGAGGGATAGTAACATGGGCGAACAAGTCTTGATTTTGGTTTCTCATAAAAAGGCCAATGTTCGTGCATCACCTATAGGTGGCTCAAGTTTCTTGAGGGCTTCAATTAATTCCCTTGTTCCCTCTTCCTTAGTATAGTATAGTTTCCTTTTGTGCCTAACCATGACCTCTTTTCTCAAGCATCTTGGAGTATCATCCATCAGAGACTTTTTCTTAGATGAAGAGGGGGCTTCTACCACTAAGCCTTTTCTCTTATCGCTCCTCTTTAAAGTCTTCTACTTTTGTGAGAGATCAAAATCAGGCATCTCTGTGTTTGTTGAGTCTATAGTCCTCACCTCTATATCTTGGGAAGTCAAAAAGGTTCCTCATCTATTTTCCCCTTGTCTAATACTTCATCAGTAGGTCTTTGTTGTGGCTCTTCTACCTATTTAGCTTGTACATGTTCTTCATTATCCAGAGGGAGAGGAGTAACTGAACCTTTATCCAAGCAAGATAAATCTTGACTTAGTGATGGTGGAGCAATTAAAGGTCCTTGTGGCCGAGGTAACAATTGACTCCAATCCTCTTGTGGAGGTTGATTTGTTAATGTATCCCTTATCTAATCACCTACAAGTTTAGTGCCTACAGACATAAAATCAAAATCTAACATCTTAAAGACATTAGCCCCTTGATCCTCTTACTCATCAATCCACTATTGTAACTCATCCTCTGAAGTTGTAACCTGAATAGGCTATGTAGGAATGGATGGTGGCATCATAGTGGATCTCCTTAACCATTCTACCACAGTAGCCCTAGCAAGATGAGTCCTTTGACTCAAGGGAAGGTTATCCTCTTCTTCTTTGACATCGTGTTCTTCTTCTTCTGGACTAACTTCTAGGATTGATGGAAAATGAATAACCTTTCTTATCACCTTTTGTCTCCTTGTCCTTTTAACTAGAGTTTTCGTCTTTTTCTTCTTGGGAGTTGATTGAGAGGCTTCTTCCTCTTGGGAAGGAGGAGACACTTTGTGTTCTTCTTCTTCAACTTATTGCCCTTGTTTTGGCAGTGGCACCAGTGGATTATCCTAAGTCTAAGTGAGTTCTATATATTTTTCCCCTTGGTTCTCAGGTGCTTGAGGTGCCTCCTGTTCAAGATGCGATTGATGAGGGTAAGCTCTTTTCTTTTTATTCTTACCCTTCTATGCCCTGAAGTATCCAACTTCTCTATCAAGCTGATGCACCATTTCTGGCCTTATTGGAGACTGGGTTGTGAATGTTGACACTGTCATTTTCACCCCTCTACCTTTTACTGGGTAGGTTGTATCTTGCAAAACTACTATTTGTGGAATTGGATCTAGCTTGAATGGTCTCTTAATCTGGATAAAAGCACAAATCTGTGTCACTGTTTATGATACAAAAACTTGTTTTGGTCAAATCTCATTTCTCTATCAAAACTCATTTTTTTTCAAAACAGAAAAATACCCTTTTATAGATCTCAGATTCAATATCATCATTATATAAATTTTTGTGTGTTTTGATTAGTTATAATATGTTATAATCTCAAAATATTATAAGTCGATATTTTAACATTTTAGAAGATGCTCCCTCAAAAAAGGAAAAAAAATAGTAAATCATATCAAAAGAATAAAAAAATATATTTATCTCTAGAGGAGAGAATCCTCTTCTTGAATATGTAATTTGTTTTCAAAAAGGTATAGGTTTGATAGGGAAGTTTTGATTGGAGGAAATTTTTTTTGGATTTTGATAAGGTTGAACTTGAGTACTTATAACAAAGAAAATATACATCAATTTTTTTATTTTTTTTTGTTCACTAGCCATACATGTCATCTATAAGATATTTTCAAATCAGAACAAGAAAAGATGATTTGCATATACCTTTTTGATGGGAACTACATCCTATATTTCTTGCAATTAAAAAAGGGACTTCAAAATAAAATAAAATGAACAAATTCTTACTCAAAAAAATTATAAAAATTATAGGCATAAAATTCATCCAATTCTACACATTTCATCAGTTTACATCATCTTCATATTTTAAACATAGATACCATTATTTTTGTCATTAATGTTGAACTGTCACATTTTGATTTCCCATTTCTTTATAAAAGGTGACATAGGTTTGTGCTTTTAATTATCTATTCTTTGGTTAACTAGATAATATGCCTCACCTTATGATTGATATCTACATTTTCTCCTATATTAATCTCTGCATTCATGATAGGCCAATCATATATCTTATCTCAGCAATATAAGGGATCTAAGACCTCTTTAGTGTCTTCCTACACAATCTTTAGTGGGACCTTCATTTTTAGGGCATTGCCTACCAAATAAAGAGTCATTCTACAATAATCCCTTATTCAAATCTCGTAGTCATCTGTTGCATTCATCTAATGATCCTCTATAGCATCTTCATGTTTGAACTAATTTCCTACCAAGTAGTGAACTCTGCCAATGTTATCAAAATATGGATGAGGGGAGTTGTAATCATCCAAGGGATAATGATCTCATTCTAACTCAAAATTTGCAATATCCTACTTATGCTTGACACTGAACAAACCTATGGTGATGGTCCATACTCAACTCTTCTTATGCTACTTGCTTACTTTGTCATATGCAGATGAGAGTTTTTGTGTAATCTCTAGCAATATGAGTCTATCAAATAGATACCTAGGGAGCTTCTTTGGATTTACAGTTGTACCTACTACCCTTAAATAAGTGAATTTCTTGAATTGGATGTAGTAGGCACCTATTTCTATAATTCTTGTTGTTGCCTCTTCTAACATCCTTTTTGCATAGTCTCCCTTAATGAACCAGATGACTGCAAAAATGAAAGTATCATTCACTAATCTTTATTCTTTGTTGTGATCCAAAATATTTTTCCTCACCAGTTGGGGGTATACTACATAATGCCATGCATCAACATCTTGCAAATTTCCCCTATTAAATAAGACTAGGTAATAGTTAGTTCTTGCCGCTAATAAATACACCAAATAAGATCTCATATAAAACCCTAGGTCATTTTTAACTGCCACTAGTTGTTCATCTAAATTCTCACCAAGAATTGAGGCCACTTAATTAGCATCTTTGTCATTCTGATGGTTTCAATGAAGTGTACCATCTATATGTTTAAGTTTTCTACTAATGGTAATCCCATGATTCTACTCAAGAGCACTATGGAATGTTCAATATCATCCTTCATATCTACTTTCTCAGCTTTTCTTCCCAAAGGTGTTCTATCAATAAGATATGAAGATTGAATAATTTTGGTGGCTTCCTGTTCATGCTTTCAATGCCATCTTTCTGCTTGATGGTATGCCAACCTAATGTACTAATTTTCCCTTGGAAGATGGAAAATTTTCTCACTGTTCTTGGGCCTTAGATCTAGGATGATCTCTCTAGTTATGTTTTTCACCACTCTTTCCTTTGAAACATAATTCTCTTTTAATGTCATAACCAACCTAGAAGATTATACTAAAATTGGGTGTGAAACAATATTTACTAACCCTGATCTAATGAGTATAGACACCATTGGGGGCCTCTCATTTGGTTTGTTGCATAGAAACAATAATGCATTCTAGTCAATATGGCCTAATTCAGTGTCTCAAATCTCTGAATGTGCATCCTAGAAGTGTGATTTCGATGGAACACCTTGAAATTTGAAAACCACCAATTTTGGAGCCATCTTTGCAATGAAGGAGGATGAAGAGGAAGCCATTTTATCTACCCAAAAAGGAATCCATTAGTCTAGAAGGTTGAAAAAAAAACCCTAAACAAACCTTAGTTATAAAAAAATCAAACCCAAAATGCAAAACTATGACAAAACACCTAAACACCTATTATTTTACTCTGATAGACAAACTTGGCACACCTTGCACACCTTGAGGGTGCACTAGGTGCACCATTCCTAAGAAAAACCCTAAAAAAAGAGAGGGTGTGAACATAGTACACCTTGTGGGGTGTGCCATGTGCACACCCAATTTGTGTAAGGAAGGTTTCTAAGGATTGAAAAAGGGGTGCACACATAGCGCACATTATGGGGTGTGCTATGTGCACACCCTTATTACACTTAGGAGAAAGTTAGTCTTTGAAAGATGCACATGTGCGCACCTATGTGCACACCCTAATTGTGTAAGGAAGGTTTCTAAGGATTGAAAAAGGGGTGCGCACATAGCACATCTTATGGGGTTTGCTATGTGCACACCCTTATTACACTTAGGAGAAAGTTAGTATTTGAAAGGTATGCATTTGCGCAACTTGGATAGGTTTGCACATGTCCACCTTTCACTTAGGTGATTTTTTATTTTATTTTAAAGTTTTGTTAAGTTTTGTGACAAAAGGTGCACTCCTCGTGCACCTTGGCTAGGTGCACATGGTGTGCACCTTCTAACATAGTGTTTTATGTGTTATTTACAGGTTCTAAAAAAAAGCAGACCTCTCAAGGTGTAGAGGTGCACTTGTCAAAGATCAAGAAGAGAAAGTGAGTAAGGAAAGGAAGGGGTCCAAGGCTTTTATAGGCTTGGGATGGAGAGCACCACTGGAGGTGCACACTTCCAAAGGGAAGTGCTCCCACACTTGTGCACTTAGCACACTAGCGCAACTTGAAGGGTGTGTTATGTGTGCTAGGTGCACTAATGTAAACCTGAACACCAAAATTCACTTTTCCCTCAAAACCTCCAATTTCTGACAATTGGGTTAACTAGGTAGAGGGCCAAACTAGGCTTAGACACTAGGTATAACCCTAAAAAAGACTTAGATCCTAAACTAGGGGCCTAGGGAAGCAAGAAATTATACTAGGGGGTCCCCATTTCTAGGAGAATGGGGTGTGTGTTGTGAAACCACAACACCACCCATAACTACCCTAGACAACCTATGTGCCTTCCTTATATAAGAATTTTTCTCTTTGGTAGAGCATGTAGCCTCACCACTTTTCTAAAAAATAACTCTGCCACATGAACATTGTTAAAATAAAGGGTTAATTTAATTTCATTTATCAAATTAACTTTAATCCCTTCTTAGGATTTCACTTTATGCACTTACATTTCTATTTAATAATTAATATTAATTATTAAATGTCTTTTACCTCTTAGGGTTTCCCTGTAGGTTTTACAATCTCCTTCTACAAGTATTGATCAATTGTAAATTTTATTTACCCCTTCAATCTGATAATATATTCTTCATATTTTCAAAGAAAAACTCATGCCTTCTCTTTTTCTTTTCTTATCTGTGATAGGTTCTTGCATGTAGGTGTTCTTTAGGTTTTGTGGATTTGTATTTCTCAAATCCTTCATGGTATCAGAGTTGGATCTATTGTAGCTTGTTTGATTTTTGAAGAAAGTGGGAATGACAGTTTCTTGGATTAGATCTAGCTATTTTTGGGTATTTTTTGTGCAAATAGGGGGTTCTATGAAAATTGGATCTTTTTGAGTCCAAACGGATAACACGGTTGGATTCAAAAGACGTCAAAACCCTTATTTTCATATAAAATTTGTCAGTTTTGGATATTGGGCAAGTTTGAGGCAATTTTTTTTCCTACCAAGGTCATACGACCCTAGACATGCATTTTGAGGTGATTTTTCATTTAAAAAATAAAAATAAAAATCATGATTTTTTAACTCCTCGCCAGTGTGTTGCCCCCACGCCATCATCATGCCACTATTATCAGTTTTCACCACTTGTTTGCCACTGTGCCCGCACTTTACCAACACACCATCCATGTGTCATTACATGACCAGCACCATCCAACCCACCCACCTTGCGGTCATGTGGGGGGATAGGGGCCAAATATTTAAACCATCCATGTGTCATTACATGACCAGCACCATCCAACCCACCCACCTTGCGGTCATGTGGGGGGATAGGGGCCAAATATTTAAACCCCTTCAAATTCTTTTTTGGGGTTTCAATTTTTTTATTTGCACTTTTCGAGGCCATGTTGGTTTTTTGGCTCTAACTTGAGCATATGGTATCATATTTTGGAAAAAAAATATTGCCAAAAAAATGATTCCAAGATGGACATGATAGTGAAGATATTTTTTGGAATTTTTTCCAGTTTGGTACCTATTTTTTCCCTTGAATTTAGATGATTTTTTCTATCTTTTGTGGGGCATAACTTGTTCATTTTAGCTCCATTTTTTTATTCAAAAGAAGAGCCAAAAAGATCTTCTTGAGCACTATCTAAATTCTTTTTTATTTTGTCAGTATTTTTCAAAGGTACATGTGATTCTCAAACTAAATATTTTTTTATCTTTCCTTGTATACACATTCCTTCTAGCAATTAGGGTTCAATTTTTTGCATTGTGGGGGGGGGGGTGTGTGTTTTTTATTATTGTTTCTGTTATTTACATCAATAAACTAGAAAATTTTCAAAAAAAAATCCAACACCTTCTTAAACAATTTTCGAGACCTCTTCTTGTCTAGAAGTTTTGACCCATCATAACTATCACACATGGAAGTTCTCGATGACATGGCTTCTTTGTCAAAAGGGTTGTTGTCTTGTTTAGATATAGTGCAACCAATTTTATAAAGGCCTTTTGAGGTCATGCAACACATGAACAAGATGGATGAGGCAATGGGGTTGATTCCTTTATAGGTATCCAATAATCTATAGTTTCATCTTGATGGGTGCAATACCCCTCTAGCTATGTGGACCAAGCTTGATGACTTGTTTGGTAAAGTGAATGAGTTTAGGGAACTTTATATTGAGGTAGAGCTTAACTCTCTTGTACTAGATTATTTTCCTTCCATTGAGAACTTCTTGATGACATTCAAATAACATAGATCTTTATTGTAGGGTTGTGGGAAAACCAAGACTAACACTGAGTGCATTTGCCTAATTCTTTCTAAGCTTCATGGAAACTTTCATATTTTTGCTTCTACCATCCATTCCACCATGGATGTTCTAGGTACTAGACTTACCATGCCATCCTTTGAGGTTTTTTGTGATCGTTTGACTCAAGAGAAAGGTAATCTCTCTTAGTTGGATTCTCTCATGGGCTCACAAACTTATGCATTGGTAGCTCAGACATCTTTTAGAAAAAAAGAGAAGAAACAAAAATCACATTCTACAGAGTCTCAGATTGATTCTATCCCTCTCATGTCATTAGGCCCACCTCCTCCTAAGGGGGATTAACCAAAGATAGATAGACCAAAAAGTGCTTATTGTAATAAGCCTAATCAAGATGAGTCTTTTTGCCATGAGAAGAAGTTAGATGGATATGCCAAACAAGTTTCTTATTTGACAACTCTCCTTTAGTAGAGCAACATTGATATTCCTTCTACTTTCCATAGATCTTCATCATCATCATCATTTTAGTTAGATGGTAAAGACATAGGAAAGGGTCATGCACTATGTGTAACTACTACTTCACATTCCTCTAGATGGTTACTAGATTCAGGTGCTTCACACTATATGACATCTTTTTATGATTTCTTCTCTTCTTTTGGGGCTTCTCCTACTCCACACATTTTGATGGGGAACAACATTGTTATGCATTTATATGGGAAAGGTTCTATTGACATTGATGATGGTACATTTCATGATGTACTATGTATTCCATCTTTGTCCTCTAACCTTCTCTCTATTTATCAAATTACACATAGTGGGACAGGGAAGACAGTTGATTTTGCAAAAGATTCTATACACATCAGAGATAGAAATACATGCAATGTTGTTTCTACATGGACTATTGATCATTCTTCCCACTTATACTCTTTATTGCATTTTGGTCCACCATCTCCACTATCAAAGACTCACTCTCCTTCTTCACAAGAGACTACTAAGGTGAAGTTGGGTCACTTGAACTTATGTGTTGTTCCTAAGACCATTGTTGTGACTTCTACACATCCACCTTCTATTTAGATTCCATCTATTGCACATGATTACTCTTTAGAACTGCCTACCATTGTAGCTCTATTCATTGAGCCACCTAGTGTAGTTGTTAAGGATATATAAGAGGATACACATTTCCTCTCATATGATAGATTCATTGCACTTGTTATCCCACCTCCATTAGAGATTATATTTTAGGATTCTCATGCATTCTCCTTTGAGCATCAGTAACGACTTCCAGCTTCACCTTACATTAAAAAGTTTCATCCTCCTTGTCTAGTTCCTTTGTTTCTTTCAAATTGGAGCCATATTAGTTTGTTCATTTTTCACAGGATTTTTTCCATTCTTTGGGGGCTATAGAGTCTCAAGCCTCTATCATGGGGGGTTTCATTATACTTATGGTTCTGAGAGAGTCTCTTGAGACATATCATTTGTATTTTTTCTTTCTATCTCTTTTTGGAGTGGGGTTTTTCCCATGTGGTTTTCCCTATTTCTCCATCTCATAGAGATTTAGTTGTGATTGAGTACCTCATCTAGCCTTGTTGGTGGGACCCAAGTTTTCTTTTAGCATTGTAGTCTCCTTTCTTTTTCAAGCATTGTTTGTAGTTTCACTGTTTCTCATCTTAGGGGGGGTGTTAGAGTAAAGGGTTAATTTTAGTTCATTTATTAAATTACCTTTACTCCCTTCTTAAGATTTCACTTTATGCACTTGCATTTCCATTTAATAATTAAATATTAATTATTAAATGCCTTTTACCTCTTAGGGTTTCCCTTTTAAGTTTTATGACCTCCTTCTATAAGGATTGATCAATTGTAAATTTCATTCATTCCTTTAGTCTAGTAATATATTCTTTCATATTTTCATATCGAAACCCTTGCCTTCTCTTTATCTTTTCTTCTTTATGATAGGTTCTTGCATGCAGGTGTTCTTCGGGTTTTGTGGATTTTTATTGCTCAAATCCTTTATACAACATCACTAGTCTTCTTGTAAGGAATGAAACGTGCCATTTATTTAAACCCGTCCACTACCAAAAAAATTAATTCATTCCCTCGTAGAGTCCTTGGTAAACCAAGAACAAAATTCATGTTGATGTTCTCCCCTGAGTTCATTAGTAAGTAGGTAATGGCTAATAAAATCTTATATTTTTCTTTATTCATTTTTCCATCTAACACACTTTGTAACTTTGTACAAAATTCTTGACAACTTGTTGAAACTGTTGCGATTAATGATTTACACTTACCAAATAAAATGATTTTAACTCTACCAAAATGTCCAATCAATCCTCCACTATGCTTCTCCTTGACGAGATTCTCCATCATAAATCTTCTTGGAATGCATAACTAATTTCTTTTGAATAGCATATGATCCCAGATTATGAAATCCAACTAGTTTGTTTTGACAAGTGTAATAGGTTCTATACAAATTTTCCAAGCTTCATTAAAAGTAGGATATCCTATATACAAACTTGTGAGTTCCTTGAACCCAACCACCCCAATTTACATCTTTGTTAGCCAAACTATCTCATACTAAGAGCTATTTCAACTGTCTTAGACTTCCCACTCATGTGTTTCAAAATAAATGTGTATGTTTACAAAAAATCAACCCATTTCAAATGCCTTTGATTCAACTTTTCTTGACTATTTAAATATTACAAATCTTGAAGATCAATATAGAAAAAAAAATCCTTAAGAAGAAGATAGTGTCTCTACTTCTTTAATGCCTAAACTATAACATAAAATTTATGATCATAAATATAATATTTTCTTTTGGAATCATTCATATTCTTGCTAAAATAAGCAATTGGTCTACCTTCTTGGCTCAAAATAGCTCTTATTGTAGTACCACTAACAAAAATATCTACTTGGAACACCTTGTTAAAATCTAGAAGTGATAAAATAATGTTGTTCCATAACTTTCTATTTTAACAAATTAAACTCTTCTCTAATCCTACATTTCACTTAAACTATTTCCTATCCCCTCTGATTGTTTCAATAGGGGGTCTACAAACAATTCTAATTTTTTTGATAAAATTTATGTAAAAGCTAGCCAATCAATGAAAATATTGTACCTTAATAAAATTCCTTGGAGTAATACATTCAAGGATGGCCTTCAATTTCCTAGGGTCCATTTTTAGGGCTTTTGCTAAAACTGAAAATCCGAGATACCTCAACTCCTTCACAAAACTAGGCTTCTTCAAATTAATCAACACATTTTCTTCCCTCAATTTCTCAAACACCCAATGAATATGCGTGATGTGCTCCTCCAATATCTTACAAAAAATAAAAATATTATCTAGGTAAACAATGACAAACTTACCCATAAATTCATTCGGTACCTAATTCATGAGCTATATGAAAGTGCTTCATGCATTGGTTAGCCCAAAAGGAATGGCTAATCACTCATATAATCATTCCATTATCGTGAAGGCAGTGTTATTTTCATATCCTTCTCTGATATGAATCTAATGATACCCACTCTTTAGATATATCTTTGTAAAATGTTGAAGTTGATGAAAGATCAACCCCATAGCTCCCAAGAATCACCTCCACACACACACCTATCACAGAATAGAGAAGGAAAAAGCTATCGAGGCTAGAATTTTTAGATCTATAGTTGAGACATTCTTGATGAGAAAAAAGAGAATTTTTTATTATCAACAATGATTTGGCTAATTACAAAGAGAGATCATCCTTATAAAGGAGATCAAAACCCTAAAAAGGTCTAACCTAGTTTGCATCATAATAATTAATAAAATAATTAATTATTTGATGCCTAAAGTTTAGCTTAAGAGAACTACAGTTAATGGGAAATATCTAATTACTCTAACACCCCCCTTAAGATAAACTTAGAGAGTAGCTAAAAACTTAGAAACTACTACAGAAAGTAAATTTGGGTCCTAACAAAGAAGACCTAATGAGGTACCCAAGCACAACAAAATCTTTGAAAAAAGGAGAAATAGAGAAAACCTCATGGGAAAAACCCTAGTCCAAAAAGAGATGGAAAATGTTGAAAATAGTAGTGAAGGACTTAAGAACCCTCCAAACTAGGGAATGTCCCAAAAGATAGGAACAAAAGATGATCATGAAGAACACCACTGAAGCTTGTAGAAGTTACAAAGCTCTATCAAAAGTAACTGCTCATTTGAAAAACTTCCACTAAAATAGAACTTGGGCAGGTAGAGAAGACTATAATCTACATTGAATCAGGATGCACACAAATACAAATAACTAAAATTGAAGATACAGATGGCATGAAACACCAAAGTCTAAAGAGTTGATCAA
This sequence comes from Cupressus sempervirens, assembly GCA_028749045.1. Classification (NCBI taxonomy): domain Eukaryota; kingdom Viridiplantae; phylum Streptophyta; class Pinopsida; order Cupressales; family Cupressaceae; genus Cupressus; species Cupressus sempervirens. Next base: position 906,803,064 of record CM053785.1, read on the forward strand.
TCAACCCAAGGAAGCATGAGAAACAATAGAAGAACCTTGCATCTCCACTAGGAAGACTACCATATGAACATCAAGTCATGTTCCCTATTAGAGATTGATATGGTTCTTTAAGTTTTTCTATTCTCAGCTAGATCTAATTTTTCTATAGCTTAAAACTACATAAAAATTTATAGTATTATTTGGAAGTCTCTATAACTGAACACATACATTCCTACTAAAGAACCTCCCCTTGTGTAGCTTGACAAGAATCCATAGCTTATAAAGGTGATAGACTGCCATATAAGCATATTACATTCATTTTCTTGTGTTTGGTAGAGAAGATGTGGGGCACATATATATAAATGTGATTACAAGTGCCATGGAAGCATTAGAAAATGGTGTATTGTTGATGAGATTATGGAGACCTATATTTTTTATGTGGCACTTCAATGTACAATTATGCATATATGTCACTTCATTCTATCTTCCATTTATGATGAACATCAAGTCATGCACCCCATTGGAAATTGATATGGTTCTCATATAGAAGCCTACAAAAGAGGGAATGTCCTAGAAGATAGGAAAAAAAGATGACCATGAAGAACATTACTGAAGCACTTTAAAGCTACAAAGCTCTATCAAAAGTAACTACTAATCTAAAGAACCTCCACTAGAATAGAACCTAACCAGTTATAGAAGACTGTAATCTGCATCGAATCAGGAGGCACAAAAAAAAAAACTAAACTTGAAGATACAAATGGCATGAAACACCAAAGCCTGAATAGCTAATCAATCAAACCAAGAAGGAATGAAAAATAATAGAAGAACCCCCCTAATGTAGACAAGGGTAAAGTGACATGCAATTGGAATAGGGAGAAAAAAGAACTGCATGTTAAGGAACCATGATCAAGATGCACAAAAGAGTACATATGTGTGTACTGAGGTGATCAATCTTAGACACATCATGAGGCTAATATCACAGAAGGGATACTCATTGGACAAAGGAAAATGGAAAAAAAGGAAAAACATCAACCCCCCATGGAACTTTAATCATGAGTAGTGCATGTACAATAAGGCACAAGATATGGTGAATCCCAAGAATATAATAATTTGCATGAGTGTCCTCAGATGACACTGATTGAATCAGAAGGAAAATCAAGGCAAAATAATTGAAACAAAAATATAGATGCAATATGGTACTTTATTTTAGTGCGTTTGCAAGAATGCATACAAATGATGTCTAAATAGACTAGAAGAGACATAAGACTAATATAATAGATAGTAAAAGTTATGATGAATCATTTGAAGAAACAAAATTAATCCTCAGACCTGAAGCAACCAAGATATCCACTAGAATGCAAAAATTCAAAAGACTGAATAGAATGTACTTGGACTAGAATTTGGAAGAACAACCAACATCATTGGAAAGAGAACCGAAAGGCCATTCCAACGATATAAAGTGTTCCCAAATAGGAGATTGGATGCTCAAGATATGTCTCTCAAAGAGAAAATTTTTACCCCTAAATTTGATAGTAGAGAAAGCTATTAAAAATGTATCAAAACTGAAGATTAACTATGTCATTGTGATAGTCTCAGAACTAGCTTTCTGATGATATCTTTCTTTTGGAAAATAGAATCTGTATGAGAAAAAATGCGAAGGTAGGTCCAAATAGAGCTTGAAGAGGTGATAAGATCATTGATGCACTACTGACATAGCACTAGTGTCAGCAAGTGACGAGCTAAAATTTGATAGTCAAACAACCTTCGAGGAAAAAAATGCCATAAAATGACCCCTATAGGAAACAAGACAAAGATTACAAAAAATTATTGTCGCCAGAAAAAGAGCTAGTGTTGGATAAAAAATTTAGTGGCCAAAATAATACAAAGACACTGCAAAAAAACACCACTAAGCACCCCAAAATGGGTGATCTTAGCATAAGCCATGCATATGAACAATTTGATCACAAAGAGGTCATAGGTTTTGTCTGGTCCAAAACTGTCAGTAACATCATAACTTGGCCTCGTAGCATAGCCAAAAAGCATCCATCACTGGCAATGAGGGCGTAGAACTACATGTGTGGAAAAAGGCCACAAAAGCCTCCTACACTACAAAAGGAAAATTCTCTGTGAACCAAAAAAATTGGAACGCAAAAGAGGTCATGCACAAGATTGTAAGGAAGGGGTCAAGTATGATGAATTGACATGCTAAAAAATCACTGAGAATGGCTACATAGATTTGCTATAAATGGCAAGATTACAAATCCATGACTAGCCAATCAAGCCATAGATGAAGGCACAAAAAATGTGCCCCAAATCCTATCACCTCCAATTAAAAATCCAAGTGTCAAAAGAAAAATCACTGATCATGACCCCAAATTGGGTGGGCTCAGCACAAGCCATGCATATGAACATTGTGACTGCAAAGAGGTCATAGGTGTTGACTAGTAAAAAACTATTAGTGACATCATAAATCTACCTCATGACATTACTAAAAAGTGCCCATCACTGGCAATGAGGGCACAAAACTACATGTGTGGTAGAAGGCCACAAAAGCCTCCTACACTACAAAAGAAAAAATCCACATGAACAAAGAAATTTGGAATGCAAAATAGGTCATGTACACGACTATAAGGAATGACTCAAGTATGATGAAAGGACATGCCAAAAAGCCATTGAGAATGGCTACATAAATTTTCTAGAAATGACAAGATTACAAATCTATTACTAGCTAATCTAGCCATAGGTGAAGGGACAAAAATAAGCCCCAAACACTGTCACCTCCAATTAAAAATCCAAGTGTCAAAAACAAACTCACTAATCATGAGGATAGGTGGAAAAGTCACAAAAAAATTGCCTAAATACACTAAGGAGTATGTTGAGAAACCAAAGATCCAAAGAATTCCATTTGCATGGCTGGCCAACAAATCACAGAGACTAGTGCCAATTACGCACATCAATTTTGAAAAAATCATCATGGAAAAAGATGGGAAGAGCCCAAGGCATGGTAGAGGACCTATTGAAGGAAGCCACAAGGGAGAGAGGAACAACTTCACACCCCTAAAAAATGCCTATGATAATCACCATTAAACTACCACAAAAGAAATTGAGAAAAGTGTGGGAAGACCACCAAACAAACTTGGTAGGTGCCCAATAAAATTACATGATTTGGCATGGCTAGAAGGGTCCTTAGGTTAATAGATTAGGAGCATAGATCCACCAATAAAAAAAAATACTTTACACATCTATTAAAGGGTCAGATGACCAAGGCATGACAAGCAAAAATACTCCTCCCAAATAATCCTCCAGTGGGTATGCATTAACTTGACTCCTCCAAGAAGAAGTCGAGCAAAACAAAAATTGTTGAAAATAGATTGATGCAAGTATGATAATGTGTTTCACTCATTGTTTTGTCACTGATGTCAAACCTACTACTTACTAGTAATAAAATCGCTTAGATTATTTGAGTACTATCATTTGTTTGATTGATGAAGAGGATTTAATCAAATGAGGTAACAATAGCACCTAGAGGAAAGGTTGAGTTATGATATGAAAAAAGGAGTACAAGGATCAGTTAAGATAGTGATATTATAGTGCTTTGATAATAAACTTTAGGTTGCAAAGGATGGTTGCACTAATTAAGTTCAAAAGAACAAGTTAAATGAACTATGTTTACTAAACTTAACAATCTACATAGTAGGTGCCGAGAAAGGTTTGCGTAAGCCAAGCAAAAAATTAATTGGAGTCAAGAAAAGTCAATTTTGTCTAAGAGGAGTGATATAGTGTAAGCTGAGTAAATTTTAGTTGATGTTGAGCACCAGTAAACTTTAGTTTGAGTTGAGTGATTTGATAGTGAATGCCGAAAAATGTAGTATGTGTTGAGCATGAGAAGCCAATTAATGTTGAGTGTCAGCATTATGATAAAGATCATGAATTCAATCAATCTAAGTTGACAAGTTTAATATATTGGATTGTGCAAACTATATGGGAGATAAGCTTGATGATCTGGTGGAAAAAAATTCAAGATTAAACATTTTGAGGCAAATTCAAAGAGGATTGGAGAAGAAGTTTCTAGAAGGGGATAAAATGAAATGAGGGTTAGATTCATTAAATCCTACCTAATCCAACCTAACCCAAAAATGGATGAAGGAGGTTGAATAGAAAAATATCTTAATTTTCTATTTATAGAGATGGTTGGTCAAAAGCAAAGGTTGTCATGTGTGAGAACCTAAGGAAGGCAAGAGTCTAGGGTATTGCTTCAATCAGTGACCTAAGAGAAGAAAATGCATTGGCAAGCAAAGAAAGAAGGGTTAAGGCTATGGATGCTTGAAGGGTGACCAAGATGTTAGAGCTGAAGTGTGTGAAATACAAGCATAATGGAGGACTGAAATAGAGATATGTAATCTACAAGTGTGTTGTAAGTTGTTATTAGGTCAAGCCTTACTGTTACTTTCTAACATTGTATAAGTCTAGGGTAAATCCTTAGGATTAAGGTTGACCTAATAGTCATTTGTAAATCCTTTAACCAGGTGACATTCCTAGTGAATGATCTAAAGTCCTCTAACAAGGCTTACTCCTAATAGGGTGATTGAAATCCTTTAACTAGATCACATTTAATAGGTTTGGCCTTTCACATGGCATTACTTCAAAAGAGTGAGAATGAGTAGCATGTTACTGGTGGTTTTTCCAAAATTAGGTTTCCACAATAAATCATTGTGTCAAATGTGTTATTGAATTTGTTATGTTTCATTCTTACATTTCTACAAAGTTGATTTGACGATAACCTACAAGTTTAATTGATTGTATGATCTAATGGATGCATACATGATGCAAATGTTTTATGGGTATGGGTTCACTAAGTTGTGAAAAATTTTAATTATACATTTGGACCTTGGATAACCGATTCACCCCCCCAACCCCCCCACCCCCCCCACCAAGTTATTCTAAAGAATTCCAACAATTGGTTGATGAGACCATAATATGGTCTATTTTATCATTTCATTTTGAGTTGAATTTGCAAACTTTCTAAAAAAATTGATGTTTAAGAACATGATGTTTATGATAATTTTAGACAAATGTGTGAATAATTACTTTCCAGGACTAAATGAATATGCTATGAAATGATATGTCATTTGATTACAAAATAGTGAGAATGATATTTTTCTTCCTTAGCTAGGTTGGGTAGTTCTCCTGCAGTAGTGTAACATAGGGTAAACTAATTTAGATGACATTTTTGAATTAGTCTTGATGTATGTTATTACTTTGGAGGCACTAATATTTTGCAGATTCAAAGGTGAATTCAACTCAGCTAAGTGGAGTCAACGACCTGAGAAAATAGTGGTAAATTTCATTAATGACCTTCCACATCACCAACCGTTTCATCCATAATAGCCAGTACCTATTTTCAAGAAAGCAGGAGTCAAAGTGGGAAATCTAGGGGTCATGAGCTCCTAAATTCATGTTCCATTTGGAACCAAAGTTAATACATCTCTTGTAATATTCAATGCCATCCATTATTTCAGTAGTTGATGGAGTCTAAAATCTAGTAATTTTGTTCCTAGTTTGTGCTTAAATAACTGGAAGTCTATATTCCAAAGATAATAATTAATTAGTGGTTTTTAGTAGGAGGAAGAAGTTTTATGATTTTTTGAGTACTGAATGTAATCTTGCCATTTATCAGTATATATGTGTACTATTGTTATGAATAAAAAGATCATTTGAGGTTTCCATCCTTGAGTAGTTCTACTTCACTTCTCTGTGGGGGCCCACACTGGGAGTGAACTAATTAATTAGCATAGGATTTACCTTCAGTTCGTACAATTGGAGCAAACTCTACTGTTCCTACAGTAGAGGTAGTTGAAGTAGTTCTCAACTATATTTTCATGCTTTGTTAAAATAGAATTGATTCTTAGCTTTAGCGTAGATTTCCTGTAGCATAATCATTTGAATTTCCATAGAACAATTCTTGAGTTGAGAGAAGTTTGAAGCATATACTTTGCAGACACCATTTCAAGTTTACATCCCTGGTTGATAAATTAAATGAGTCCAAATGAGTTGGTTTAGAAACACTTGGGATGTCCAATCCTAGATTAAGCAGTCCATTGTTGTAGTATTTTGATCCCTTTCTTTGGCCAAGCACTTTTGGCATCATTGCCAGGGATGGTGTTAATTCAAACCACTCTTTGTAGTTGCACTTTTTTTCCTTGTAGAATAGAGTTTAGTGTTAAAGAAGCATGTTATGCATAGAAGAAGAGACCACCTTGGGAGATTCCTTCCTCATGATAATTTGGAAGAACCATCCAATGATGTTCATCCTGAACTAGATGAACCCCAAAGAGAGAACATGAAGACAAACCTTTTGAAAATTTATTTGCTGATATTAAAGCTAAAATACCTTCTTCATCTTCAGAAGAATCACTGCACTTGAATGAACTTTTTGTCGAGTCTGCATATCAAGATAATCCACTAGCCATTGTTATATATCAAGTACCGCCTCTTCCTCCAGGAATGGCTATGCCTACCTTTCCTTTTCCTATTCCACCCCAGCAAGGGAATCAAAATTTGAAGAACATACCTATTGCTAACTTTCCAAAATTCTATGGCCTTATTATAGAAGACCCTAAAACCTTTCTCTTTGAGTTTGACATTCTTTGTAGGAGCTATGAATACACAACTAATGCCCATATGTTGAAATTTTTTCCCTCTACTCTAAAGGAGGCTACTCTAAGATGGTTCATGGGGTTGAATGCAAATGCTGTAGCAAACTGGATTGAAATGAGTAATTTGTTTCTTCAAAAATATAAAGAATATTGCAGAGGTCAAGATATGAAGGGGATGACATTTTTAAAATGTCATAGAAGGAGGATGAAACCTTGGAAGACTATGTTTCTAGATTCTTTTTAATGTGCAGTGGAATACACAACATAATTAAATGAAGAATCTAAGAAGCATCTTTTTCTGAGAGGCGTGCAAGAAGAAAGCATGGAAGCCTTGGACCTAATGGTTGTTGGAGATGTTACACAAAGGACTTGGAATGAAATCAAGGAGATATGTCAAAAGTATTCAAGAACTACTATGAAGAAAGGTAGAGGACTAAGGAGCCTACCACATAAGACCAATGGTGGGTCACGATTATCTAAGATGGAGCTATCTAACCTATTATTTGACTTCAAGCAAGATATCATTAATGATGTTGCTAATCAGTTGGATACCATGCAAGCTTGAAGGAAAAAGGATGAAGCTAATGCTATGCTGACTAAATTTTTCTCTTGTTGCAAAGAAAGGAAGAAGAACTGCACATGAAAGACCATTGCAGTTGTGAATGCACAACTAATGCCCACTGAGCTCAAAGCAATTGATGAGGATACAGGAGAAGTGATCTATGTTACTCAAAGATGACCATGGGCTTAAAGACAAGGTATGCCTCGAGACCATCTAAATAATTTTGGTTATTATAATAATCAGTGGCAGACACTATTCCTCCAAATTTTGCCCCTCAAGGACAGACTTGGAATAATAATTGGCTCAAATAGTAGCCATACTATAACCAAGCCTACCAACAACCACTTCAGTATCCCAAGAAAAATAATCAATGGCCTCAACAAAATAACCAGTATCCTCAGTGGGGCCCTAACCAACAACCTATCTACAAGGGGAATTGGCAGCAACCACCTCAGTGGGGGCCCATCCAACCATCTCAGCAGCAAGCCCTGATGCCTCTACTTCCTGCATCCAATGCTAGCCCACAAAAGCAACCACAACTTCCTGCTCAGCTAGCACCAAATCCAAACAATAAGAAACAAGCTTATTCTTCGCAAATAAATGATATTCATCTAAGGTTTGGAACCAAGTTGCCTCCACCTAAAGGACCTATAATAACTAAGGTTGTTGATACTAAAATGTTCCAAAAAATCGACTAGGTGATGCCTCAATTCCCCCACCTATACAAGAATCTACTCCCCCATATCCACAAAGGTTAGTTCCTACAACTCCATCTAAACCAAATCCTATAGCAACTGATCTCCCAGACTAGCTTAAGCAAATGACTATCCAAATTCCCTTATTGGATGCGCTTAGGAGATTCCCCTTAAAAATAAAGCTTTAAAAGAAGCATGTGCCAAGTAGTTTGGTAGAAACAAAAAGGATCGTCCTATTGTCCATGTGTTGGGATAACTTTCTGATTTAATGTTGAGTAAAGCCCTGACACCTACGTATTCTGACCTAGGAAGTCCTATGGTTACCATACACATAAATGACATCTAAATTTAGAATGTTTTGATTGATTTGGGAGCATCAATTAATGTCATAACTAGAGAAATCTTCTTAAGAATTAGCATTATTGGATTAAGGGACACTCCTACACTACTTCAGTTAGTAGACAACTCAACTATCAAGCTTGATTGTATGATAGAAGATATCATTGTAACCTTGGATTCCCTAGATTTTACTTTAGACTTTGTTATGCTGTCACCTAGAGGCACCCTTGGAGGATATCCATTAATCTTAGGAAGACCTTGGTTGGCCACTACAGATGCATGAATTTCATGTCGATAAGGAAAAATGACAATATTAGATGGTGCTAAGACTAAAAAGTTAACTCTGTACTCTCTCATACAACCACAAGTAGATCTTGACCAAGTTTCTTGGCTAGACCTTGGTGATGATCCTTCAGAAGTTAATTCTATTCAATAGCTCATGATGCTTGAGAGAAACCCATTTGTTGTATCCCAAGAAGAAGATGATGTACTGGCTGCAATCCTTACTAATTAGTATGATTATGAGGAGTCCACTTCTAAAAATCCTACCAGATCCTTACAAATTGTATTGATTAAATGTGATGCACCTCAATCTCCTGTAGCACCTAATTACATTCATACATTATTACCCCATGAAATTAAATCTCCATAAATAGTAGAGGTTTTAAGGATAGATAAGATAAAGAGAGATGAGATTGTTGTAGGAAAAGAGTTTAATATCAATAATGACCTTATTGCATCTCAGATGACAAGTCTCATTAAACTATTGCAAGATAGTCAACAAGCCTTTGCGTGGGAGTATACTGACATGAAGGGCTTAGATCCTAGACTTTGTACACATAGGATATTTATTAACTCAGAATGTAAGCCAGTAAGATAACCCCAGAGGAGAGTAAACCCAACATTAAAAGATATAGTCAAAGTCAAGTTACAAAACTCCTTGATGATGGATTTATCTATCCTATTTTTGATAGCCAGTGGGTGTCATGTCTAGTTATTGTTCCAAAGAAGGGAGGAAAAAGTAGAGTATGTGTAGACTATTAGGATCTTAATAAAGCCACTAAAAAGGATCACTTTCCTCTGCCATTTATTGATCATGTACTAGATAACATAGCAAGAAGGAGATATTTTTCATTTTTTGATGGTTTTAGTGGATATAATCAAATCTAGATCTCTCTAGAAGATCAGGATAAGAAAACATTCACCTTACCATGGGGAACATTTGCTTACTCTATCTTACCATTTGGATTATGTAATGCACCTACAACTTTTCAACAAGTGATACTTAGCATATGTTTTGACATAGCTACTGATTGTGTTGAAATCTATATGGAGGATTTCACCACTTATGGTGACACATTTGAACAAGCTCATGCCAACTTGGAGAAGGTGCTCAAAATGTGTCAAGAATACAACATTTCTCTTAATAGTGAGAAGTGTTATTTCATGATGGAAGGAGTTGTTCTTGGCCACTACCTTTCCTCTTGTGGAATTCAAGTGGACCCTACAAAGATTGTTGTAATTACTAATCTACCAATACCAACCAAGCAAACAAATGTTAGAAGCTTTCTTGGACATGTCAGTTACTACAAGAGGTTCATCAAAGACTTCAATAAGCTTGCTACCCCCTTGTACAACATACTTAAGAAGACAACTGAATTTGAGTGGATAGAAGACTATGAAGCAATATTCGAGCAATTGAAGGATGTTTTGACTATAACAACTATTCTTAGAGGACCTGATTAGAAGCTAACTTTTCACATTCATACTAATGCATCTGATACTACTTTAGAAGCAGTTCTTTGATAAAAAGAAGGTACTATTAAGCATCCCATTTACTATATTAGTAAGAATTTGGAGGGCGCTAAGCTGAATTATACTATCATTGAAAAATAGTTGCTTGTTGTTGTGTATGCACTTAATAAATTTTGGCATTATATCACAAGCTATGAGGTTTTTGTCTACACTGATCATTCTACTATAAAATATTTGATGAACAAACCTGTTGTTTCTTGTAGATTAGCATGTTGGCTACTCCTCATGTAGGAGTTTAATGTGAAGATAATAGATAAACTAGGCTGAGCCAATGTAGTAGCATATTTTTTGTCATGACTTCAAGTACCTGATGATCCTATAGCCATAGATGATAGCTTCTGTGATGAGCATCTATTTTCAATAGAAAGTTATAACCCATGGTTTGCAGATATAGAAAATTACCTTGCTACAGTAAGAACACCACCACACTTTTCACCCAAGTAGGGTCGTATCTTGGTGGAAAAGAGTTTCAATTTCTCATGGATAACTGGGTTGATGTTCTACACTAGACCAGATCAAGTAACTCGTCAGTGTGTGAGGGAAGATGAAACCTATGACATCCTGTGGGCATGTCATGATGAACCATGTGGGGGTCATTTTGCAGCAAAGAGTACAACCTACAAGATTTTGACAACTAGATACTAATGGCCTACTCTCCACAAAGATGCAACAAAGAATACAAGGCAATGTGATCAATGCCAATGCATGGGAAGGTCGACTAAATCTAATGAAATGCCTCTATAGCCACTAGTGGTGGTCACGCCTTTTGACAATTGGGGTATTGACTTTATCGATCCAGTAGAACCCTCTCCTCATGGAAAATCATACATTTTAGTATGTACTAATTATGCAACTAAATGGGTTGAAGCACAAGCTATGACACATGCCAGAGATCAAAAAGTAGTAGATTTTCTATATGAATGCATATTCACCAGATTTGGAGTACCTAGAGAAATTCTCAGAGCTCAATTCACATCCAACTTGATTGTAGAATTCATGAAGAAGTACATGATCCATCATGGTACATCTTCCCCATACCATCCTTAAGCTAATGGTCAGGTAGAAATCACAAATAGAGAGATAGAAGAAATCCTCACCAAGATAGTTGCTATTCACAAACAGGACTAGGTTACCTAGCTTCTTGAAGCAATTTGGGCTGATAGGACTACATGGAAGAGCACCACTAGATTTACCCCATTTGAATTACTTTATGGTAAATCTGCTCCCATGCCTATAGAATTTGAGTGCATGACTTTAAAAACTATTTTGGAATTGGATATTGATCTTTCAAAGGCTTAAGAAGATAGGTTACTATAGCTAAATGCCCTTGTTAAATACTATAAATCTGGCCTACATAATACTAAGATAATTCAAAAAAAGCAAAAGAAATGGCATGATAAGTTCATCCATGACAAGAAGTTTTCTATTGGAGACTAGGCCTTGCTATATAATTCCTATTATAAACAAACTCTATGAAAACTCTACCAATTAAAACTCTACCATAAGGCATCTAGTCATAAAGAGTTCCTGTAGCAATTCCAACCATCTATTGATCCTACAATTCCTGTAGCAACTGTAGATAAGTTTCGTGGTCATTTTTTGTCCTCTCTAAAAGAGCATTTCATTCATCATAATAAACAACTTTCTTAGTGAAAGTATTTACTCTATAATAATTCCAACTCACTCCACTTTTTCTCATCTTCCACCTTACCTCATCCTTCATCAGCTCACATGACAATATCATCTGACAACATAAATTACAAGGTTTGTACACATACTCAAGTTAAAACTTTTTCTTAATGTGTTGTTCTATTTTTAGTTACCTTTGTCACTAGCAATTGTAGGAGCTATTGCCTAATTTAGTTGGGGTACGAGTATTATGTTTCATTCATTTTTTTGTGATCATTAAATGTTCATGCTATTCTTTATATGTCACCACACGATAAAAAGAATGATGTGATGTGATAGTTACCTTTATGTCACACATTTTTGCAAACTAGTAAGTATGAGTTCCAATTGAGATACTTAATACAAAATTAAGTGATCTTAAATGCTAAAATGTCAGTTACTTAAAAAAAGTATTATCACTTGTCTTCTCATATTGTTCCAAGCTTTTCCATTTTTGAAATTACTCTTGTAATCACTCTGAAGGAACAATGGAGGGTGATTTAAAAAGAAGAGAACTAGATGACCATGTAACACTTTTGGGAGACTGAGTTTTCCTACCTATATTTCAAGCTAGGGGGTGGACGAATTACATGTTCAAATTTTTGCATGGGATGAGGAGTTTACCTTAGAATTTTTGTAGACATTGAGGGATGGTTTTGTTTTTCCATAGTCAGAGGAATAAGGGTTCCATTTTCACCTGATATTGCAACTAAGATAATGGAATTGCCTCTATCAGTAGAGGAGTTTTCAAATGCATTGGACCTAGTGTTGTCCAAATCCCATTTTACAGTGCACACAAACCCACAGCTTTAGATAGACCAGAAATAAGGTACAATCCACACATCTTTACCAGAACTATTTAACCAATGTGCTATCTATATTGTGAGATATTTTACTTGTGAGGGCAGACATTCATATTTGCATGCCACACATTTCAAATTTTTGAGTTTCCTAAGACATGATGACTGCCCTTTGAATGTTCCTCATTTTATGTATCACATTTTGTTAAAAAGAGCTATTGTAGTGCAAAAAGGAACCATGAAAGATGTTTCACACCACTATTTTATTAAGCTCATCATAAAAAAATCCCTTAGGGAACAACTTGGGATATCTTGGGATGATTTTATTTCAAACACTATGCAAAACCTTGTTAGGCAACCTTTAGAGCACATTAAAGAGGAAAGAGAACCTCAAGAAAATCCTATAAACCTAGCACTAGGCTCTTCCTCATCTAGACCTAGGAGGTCACAGAGAACCCCAATTTTTGCTCTTATAGCTTCTACCTCCAGGTTAGGTACAACATATGCAAATGGTAAAAGGAAAATTATTTTTTCCCCAAATACTAGCTCTCCTGCAGTTCCTAAGGTTTATAAGAAGAAGAAAGGGAATGTTCAAAAACCATCTTTAGAACTTCTTATAGCTTTAAAGGTAGTAGAAGTACCCCTCAGACATAGAACTCGAAGGAGCCAATCATCTATAAAACTTGATGAATGTAGCTATTGAAAAAGAGCAATCCTCTTCTTCTAACAATGATAAGATCACCATTGAAGATGGTTCAAATGAAGAAAGTGTAGAACATGTGCCTGCAGTAACAAGAACATCCTCTGTCCAGCTGCCCATCATTTCCATAGATTTAGACAATGACAACAGTGTATCTATCAAAGTTGTAGACTCTCCTCCTATTCTTCAAAGGAGAGAATTTCATGAAAAAGATATTGGAATAAATTTGGAAACAGTTAATACTATTTTTGAATAGATTCTTTCACAAGGAATTGATGGTTTAGCCTTTGCAATCCAGCAAGTTATTCCTCTTGGTCCTTCACCTACATCACATGTTACTTACCATCCTCATTCCACTATTTCATTGTTAAGAATTATTTCATAGTTATCTAATCAGTTAATTCAAGAGAGGGAAGAATGGAAAATAGAGAGAGAGAGAGAGAGAGCCTCAACAAAACCATCTTCAATCAAACTCAAGATTTGATTGAAAAGGATGTGGAGATTGAACAATTAAGTGGTAAACTTACAAAGTTCAGTACCATGAATCTTAAATTGATGTCTTGTCACTCTCCTTCTCCTATTTATGCTCTCTTTTTGAAAGAACAATTTGTCAATTATTAGATGACCTATGTCACACAAGGTAAAAGTTTAACATTGAATACCCCTCAGGAATTCTTCTGAGCTTTTCATACTACCACTATAGCCATCAAAAATTTACCCTATGAATTATTTTTACATAATTTAGTAGTCCCTGACAATAGATATTGGAACCCTCTGCTTCATTGGGTGATATTCAACTTAGGGCATTGATGTCTTGTATCCAAAATGAAGTTAGCAAAGAAAATCAAGCCCATCTATACAGAGAATTAGAGTATGAGATTCCACTTTTTCGTAGGGCTAAAGCCAAGGATGCCAAAACAATGTACTATGATTGGTTGAAAGTTTCTCAATAAAAATCTAGAAACTAGAGTATTTCTCCTTTAAGGGAGGTATCCTATCAAGAATATAAAGCTATGGAAAAAATAGATCTTCTTGCAAAAAATCAGGGAAATCAATGGCACTAGATAGGATTGAGTGAAGACCTTCAGAAGAAGGAACCTCATTCTCTATTGAATCTAATCATGGCTACTTGGTGAGCACCCTGGTACATTAAGCTATGGGAAGAAAGGAAAAGTGATTGGATCCATTTAACTTTTCAGCCTCCATTGTTATTGTCCCCATTGCTTGCTAATAAGAAAGATTTAGAGAAATTTGATATGATAGAAGAGCTCTACAGATGGGAAGGGTACAGGAAGAGTAAAGGCTTTTATTGGAACTATGCTACAAGAGATAAAGGATAGAGTGTTCCCTCAGATTTTAGGATGGCTACAAGGGTCAAAAATTTCATGTTTCCTTGAGGAAAAGTCAAATTTTCAGTTGGGGGGAATGATGAGACCAGATTATAGTCTATTTTATCATTTCATTTTCAATTGAATTTGCAAACTTTCTAGAAACTTTGATGTTTAAGAACATGATGTTTATGATAATTTTAGACAAATGTGTGCATAATTACTTTCCAAGACTAAAATTAATATGCTATTATATGATATGTCATTTGATTACAAAATATTGAGAATGATGTTTTACTTCTTTAGTTAAGTTGGGTAGTTCTCTTGCAGCAATGTGACATAGGGTAAACTAATTTAGATGACATATTTTGAATTAGTCTTGATGTATGTTATTACTTTGGAGGCACTAATATTTTTCAAATTCAAAGGTGAAGTTAGCTCAGCTAAGTGGAGTCAATAGCTTGAGCAAATGATGGTAAATTTCATTAATGACCTTCCACATCACCAATTGTTTCCTCCATAATAGCCAGTACTTGTTTTCAGGAAAGTGGGAGTCGAAGTGGGAAATCTAGGGGTCATGAGCTCCTAAATTCATGCTCCATTTGGCACCAAAGTTGATACATCTCTTGTAATATTCAATGTCGTCCATTATTTTGGTAGTTGATGGAATCTAAATTCTAGGAATTTTGTTCCTAGTTTGTGCTTAAATAACTGGAAGTCTATATTACAGAGATAATAATTAATTAGTGGTTATGAATAAAAATATCATTTTAGGTTTCCATATTTGAGTAGTTCTACTTCACTTCTCTGTGGGGGACCACATAGGGAGTGAACTAATTAATTATTATAGGATTTACCTTTAGTTCATAGAACTAGAGTAGACTCTATTGTTCCTATAGCCATTGATAGAAGAATTAGTGGACTATTCCTGTAGCATAGGAAATTGAAGTAGTTCTTAGCTGTATTTTCATGCTTTGTTAAAATAGATTTGATTCTTAGCTTTAGCATAGAATTTCTGTAGCATAATCATTTGAATTTCCATAGAATAATTCTCAAGTTGAGAGAAGTTTGAAGCATATACTTTGTAGACACCATTTCAAGTTTACGTCCTTGGTTGATAAATTAAATGAGTCCAAATGAGTTGGGTTAGAAACACTCAGGATGTCCAATCCTAGATTAAGTAGTCCATTTTTGTAGTATTTTGATCCCTTTCTTTGGCCAAGCATTGGTATCAAAGCCATCTACTTAAGAGGACTAGTTTGAAGGTACTAGAAGAAAAAGATCAAGATGTCAAAAAGAGAGGTGCCCAAGCTTAATAGAGATAACTTTCCTACATGGAAAAGTCTAATGAAGCTACACCTAGGAGGTCTTGAGGTCATGCACAATCTACCATCACCACTAAGCATGTTGATCTTGCTGGAGCCCTAACTGCTAAAGATCTAAAAAAAAGAAAGAATAGAACTAGGCAATGTTGGAGATTGCCTTTGCCCTATGTTATGCCAAGTTTGATGATATAAAGGGTTATGAAAATGCAAATAAAATGTGGGATACTCTTTACACCATCTGTGGAGGTGATACAAATGTTCTAAGAGCTAAATCTGGAAGTCTTAGAGGTAAGTTCGATGATATGAGAATGCATGAAGGTGAGAATATTTCTCAATATTGCTCTAGGATAAAAGATGTTAATGAAATAAGAGGAGCTACTGGTAAAATGGATGATGAGACTATACTAAGTAAAGTTTTGAGAACACTGTTTCCCATTTATGCTATTAGAGTTTTTGCAATATAAGAACTAAAATGTATACCAGGCACTGATCTATAACTCTTGAAGGTCTAGTAGGTAGGCTCACTACTTTTGAGCTATCTAATTTTGATAATTACAAACTTGATAATGTTGAATCTTCTTTCAAAGCCAAGCTATTAATGAAGTAACCTAATGAGAAGAAGAAAAAAAAGGTAAAATATGTTTCTAGTGATAGTGATATAGATGAGGAGGATGGAGAAAAACTTGAAGCACTACTAGCAAGAAAATTTCATAGAGCTAAAGGCAAGTTCAAAGGTAAGTTACCTATCATGTGTTTCAATTGCAATGAGGTTGGTCATATTGTTGCTAGATGTCTAGACAAGAAGAATTACAAAGGTGGAGACAAGTACAAAAGTAGAAGAGATGAAGACAATAGAGATCAAAATGACAAAGGAAAGAAGCCTTGCTACATTGTTGAAGAGCAAACAAAAGATGGATCTAACGATCATGATGATGAAGCGGTGTATGTTATAATAAAGGATGAATCTAATGAGGATGAGGCAACTACACTAGTGTCTTGTGTGAACAAGAATGAAAGATGGATCATTGATAGTGGGTGTTCACATCACATGAATAGAGATAAAAGTAAGTTCATTACCTAGAATTATTATGATGGAAATAGTGTAAGGTTTGGTAATTATGCACCATGTTTGATAAGGTAAATCTGGGAAGCATGACACAACTAGATTATCTCAATGATGATAGTGGGGAATTCACTATTCTTCAGATGCAGAATGACCATCAATACCTACTTTTCCTTGATGTAATTTGAATACCCTTCTTCACATGGTGGATCACATGCACTACCCCATGCACTAAGTAAGTTATTAAATTCTTCAATTATACCAGTCCTAATAAAGTCAATCTAGATCATCATCTCAATCTTGAGGTTTTTGTTTGTGTCATAACTAAACTACGATTAAGATGGGAATCTTACTTTTCACCACACTTAGTATATGATGACAACCAACATGACTGGAATATTTGCCACTAGTTCACTTTATTGGCAATGTGGAGACCACTCACATGGGAATATGTATTTGATCATGGAGAATTGACTCCTCCACTATCATTACCAAAAGATAGCCCATCATGTGATAGTAATTATAATTAGTGGGAATCTCTTTTGTAAATGGTCATCGTTGTCTTTCCTTTAAGAATATTGTCATTACTTTAGTCTTTATTTTTAGGACATTCTACCTCACTCGGTCAATAGGTTCTCGATAATTTATTACCTACTAGGGAGCTATAAATAAGTTCATGCGGAAGCATATTGGGCATCAGTCATTTTAGATTCTAAGAGTCTTAGAGATTTAGTTTTCAAGTAGAGAGTATGCTCTTTTCTTTTTAGAGAATTAGAAATCAGACCTTGCTAGTTTAAGTCTTCAATCATCCTATCCTCTTTGTATGTATTAACATTTGATTAAATATTGAAGCTATAGCCATTCGACCAACAACCTCCATTGTTGGCTCTATTTTCAGCCTCTATCACTGGTTCTATTTTCCTAATAAGTATTATGAGTGGTATCAGAGCCAATCTAAGTCAAACCTCTCTCAAGATTATCATCTAGGTCATCATAATCTATCCATTTCTTGTCACAAACTAAGATATTGACTAAGTGCAAAGAGATTATCTTTGTAGGGTTACACTTTGTGTTGGGATTTGAGAAAATTTTATTACCTCCTTTTATCTATTCAGTTTATTAGTATATGTTATCTCTCCCGTAAACCCGTGTCAGTGTCCTAGTTGATCCCATATCTCATTTACAAAATAAAATGGCTGAGTTCCACAAATATGTTGTACAAGATGGTTTGAAAAGGATTAATGAAGCTTATATTGAAAAGCTACTAGCAGAGACTTGAATATTGAAGAAGTTTTAGACATACAAATAGATGAGAAGACCCTGTCTAGGCATGCAAGTACTTATGTACCTCTTGATTTAAAGCCTAGTAGTGTATATAAGAAGAGTTCTTATACTCCAAATAAGTTAATGAATTTTTTTCTAAGTCTACTTTCAAATTGATTGTGATTCCTCGCATGATAATAGTAGAGCTTAGTTTAGAATATGATCCTACTCAAACATTCCAAACCAAAATGTTATCTATCTTCCCTCCTGAAGAAATTGAGTATATCAAAAGTCATCAGGAAATGAACTTTTTACATTTTGGAGCTATATAGGTAACTATAGGATCATTAGTACCAGAAAACATATACCCTATATGTTATTTAGCTCTATGCAATAGAAGACAAGTCAATTATAACCATGTGTTCCAGCTGTCTAGCCTATCAAGAATGACAAAAAAATTTGTGTGTTTCTTGTATTATCCTAATCTGATAGCAACAACTAGGGATAAGTCTAGCTCTGAAGTCAAATATGGTTCTCTAAATTTTTGGGGTGTGTTTATTTATGGAACAAGTAGGATGGGAGAAATAAAAAATGATAACATTAACACCTCAAAACTCGCGTAAAAAGGAAAAGATTCTATCAAACTCATAGAAAATATTTTATGTGACAATGCTTATTATGTTGAAGGACTTAACTATAACTTTTTGAGTGTGTCACAACTGAATAATTTAGGTTGTAAGGTTGAGTTTGAGAACAAGATTGCTAAGATATATTATACTAATGCAAAACTAATTGGAAAAGGTGATGACACTAAAGGTAATCTATTCTACCTTCATATAGAGGAAGCTACTTTTTTAATTGTAGAATTTAATGATGTGTGGCTATGATAGAAAAGGTTATGTCATGTTAATTTTACTAACTTGGTTAGTATCAGTAACATGATAAGAGTCAGAGGTTTTCCTAAGTTGCAGAAACTTGACAATATAATTTGCAAACAATGTCAGTTACACAAAATAAAAAAGTAAAATTTTAAGAGTAAGACTCATACCTCTAAAGGAATATTAGAGATTTTCCATACTAACTTGTGTGGCCAATTGATGTGCAAAGCTACAAATGAGATAAGTACATTATGCTATTTGTTGATGATTATTCTAGAATGATTATAGTTATGTTTCTAAAATAGAAATCTGATGCTTTCCAAATGTTTAAGTGGTACTTAGCAAGATTTGAGAAGGAAACAGGTAAAAATTTAAAATATTTGATACCTTACAGAGGAGGAGAATTTACATCAAATGAGTTTGAGATGTTTTGTAATGATAGAGGAATCAAAAGACAAACATCTAGTCCTAGGATCCCTCCACAAAATGGAATTGTTGAAAGGAGGAATAGATCTATAAGGGACTATGTTAGGACACTCATAATGGAGAAAAATGTTTCTTTTTAATACTAGAGAGAAGCTATAAGTAAAACTATCTATACCTTGAACTGTGTAAAAGTCAAGAAAGGTACTCATTCAACACCTTTTGAACTATGGTATAGATACTCACGCAATATAAAATATTTTAAGGTAATTGGAAGCAAGTGTTATATTCTCAAAGAATTCAAGAATAGTAAACTACATTCAAAAGGTGAAGTAGGTATATTCCTTGGTTATTCTATAAGAAGTAAAACTTATAAGTGTTTAAATACTAACACTAACAAAGTTGTGGAAAGTGAAAATGTGAAATTTGATGAATATACAGAAGTACATGAGGTTGAACCTATGAAGGAACTAGAATAATACAAATCATTTGTATAATTTTATGAAGGTATGCCTACCAAATAAGATGTTGTAAATCAATTTTCAAACCAACAAAAAGTTTTAGTGACTACCAAGTCACATACTATGAATGTCAGGTTGCATTCAGGAACCAAGCTACGTTTAGGTGCCATGTTACAAAATGAAGTTGAGGCACAATCTGATTTTGAGATTTTTTGTACATGAAAGAGATGTTGAACTACCTAATAGAGATGTACATAGTGATTTATAAGTTGAGAGACCAAATAAGGAAAATAGAGTAGAACCAAGATTGTCTAAGTATGTCAAGAGACATCACCCTACTACACAAATAATTGGAGATCAAGATGCTATACCAATGACAAGGAACAAGTTGAGAAATGATACATGTTATCTCAGCATGAAAGAACCTAAAACAATGAAAGATGCTTTAGAAGAAGTGGATTGGAGTAAAGCCATGAAAGAAGAGATTGAAAAAATTGAGAAAATTAAGACGTGGACTCTAGTTCCTACACCAAAAGATAAAAATGAGAGGGCACCAAGTGGGTCTACAAAAACAAGTTAGATGAAAATGGGGAAGTCATAAGGAACAAGGCAAGATTAGTTTGTAAAGGATATGCACAAGAAGAAGGGATAGACTATGGAGAAACATTCACTCTTGTTGCAAGATTAGGAGTAAGAACTTTGCTTGCTTACTCTACATACAAGAGTTTCAAATTTTATCAAATGGATGTTAAGTCTGCATTTCTGAATGGTATATTGGAGGAAGAGGTTTATATAGAACAACTAGAAGGATTTTTTGATGCTGACAACAAAAACATGGTGTCTAGACTACAAAAAGGTTTATATGGTTTGAAGCAAGCACCAAGAGCATGGTATGAAATGCTTCATAATTATCTTGTGAATATTGGATTTGAGAGGACTGATGATAACAACAATCTATACTTGAAGATAGAGAAAGGAAAAGGTATTTTACTATATAAATTTTTTTTTGATGATATCATATTTGGACGTCAAGATACTTTATGTAAGGCTTTTACAAATGAAATGAAGAAATAATTTGAGATCTCTATGTTTGGAGAGATCAAGTTCTTTGTAGGTTTGCAAGTAGATCAGATGAAATATGGTATATACATCACTCAATTAAAGTATGCAAAGGAGATATTGAAAACTTTTAGATTGGAAGATTCAAAGACAGTAAGCACACCTATGGTGATAGGACATAATTTGTCTAAGAATGATGATTTAGCTGAGGTGAATCAAACATTCTATAGGTCTATGATTGACAAATTACAATATGTAGTACACATCAGACCTAATATTGCATTATCTGTTGAGATAGTTGCAAGATTCTCTGCTAATCTTAGAGAGAATAATTTGATGGTTGTTAAGAGAATAATGAGATATCTGAAAGGAACAGAGTACTATGTCTATACTACAAGAAAAATAAAAAAATTGAATTAAGAGCTTGCATTGATATTGATTTGGCTGGAAATATTGATGACAGAAAGAGCACTAGTAGAGGAGCATTTTTCTTAGGCAAAAGGATGGTTACATGGGCTAGCAAGAAACAAAATTATATCTCTCAATACACCGCTGAGGTTGAATATGTTGTTGTTGCAGTAAATTGTAAAAACATTGTATGGATCAAACAACTACTCAAAGGTATGAAGGAGAAAAACACCGAACCTATGATACTTTATTGTGATAATAAAAGTGCTATAAATATATCAAAGAATCTTGTGATGCATACAAAGACTAAGCACATTATAGTCAAGTATCATTACTTGAGAGAGTTAGTTCAAGATAAAGAGGTGAAGATAGAATCTGTTAGCACAAAAGAGCAAATAGTTGATATGTTCACAAAAGTTTTACCTAAGGATTATCATGAGTATCTAAGAGATAAAATAGGGGTGATACCCCTATTAAAGGCTATCTAAGAAGCATGAGGAGTGCCCTACATCAAATAAGATGATTTCCATATGTTACACATTGATGTAGTGGATCTTACTTTAGCAGCTACCTAAAGTAATCAAAGAGCTGGAGTTACAAATCAGTCACAAGCTAGGTGACTGAGAGAAAAATTGAAAATTTTCATATCTACATATTAATATGACAAGTCTTTATCATTTTTATCAAAGAGGGAGAAATATAAAGAAGAAATCTAAGGGAGAAAGAAAAATCCTGCTGAGGGAGAAATCCTAACTGCTGAGGGAGACGAAAGAAATCACAGAAGAAACATGGAATACCTAGTAAGAGGGAGTTAATGTCAAAGGAGATATAGGATGTCATCAAGAGGGAGTCATAAGGATGAGTTGATTGATTTTCTATTGATCAAAACATAATTTTCTAACCTATTCAAAAGACGAAAGTTGTTGATAAAGGGAAAAATTTCAATATAAAGAATCTTTTTTTTGGGTATTTTGTTGGTTATATTGATTAAGTTTGGTTAGTTTGGTTTGATAGCAATGCCAAAGAGGGAGATTGTTGAAAATAGATTGATACAAGTATGGTAATGTGTTTCAATCATTGTTTTATCACTAATCTTAAACATGCTACTAGCTTGTAAGACAATTGATTAGATTTTTATGACTACTATCATTTGTTTGATTGATGAAGATGCTTTGATCAAATGAAGTAATAATAGAACCTAGAGAAAATGTTGAGTTATGATATGAAAAATGAGTGCAAGGGTTAGTTAAGATAATGATATTATAGTGCATTGATAATATACTTCAGGTTGCAAAGGATGGTTACACTAATTAAGTTTAGAAGAACAAGTTAAACAAATTGTGTCTACCAAGCTTAACAATCCACATAGTAGGTGTTGAGAAAATTTAGTGTAAGCCAAGAAAATTCAATTTTAGTGTAAGTTAGGTGATATAGTGTAAGCCAAGTAAAGTATAGTTGATATTGAGCACCAGTAATCTTTAGTTCATGTCAAGTGATTTGATAGTGGATGTCGAGAAACATAGTATGTGCCAAGCATCAGAAGGCAGTTAATGCCAAGTGTTAGCATTATGAGAAAGATCATGAATTCTATCAATTTAAGCTAACAAGTTTAATTTCTTAGATTGTGTGAACCGTGTGGAAGACAAGCATGATAAGCTAGTGGCACAAAATTCAAGATGAACCATTTTGAGGCAAATTGAAAGAGGATTGAAGAAGAAGTTTCTAGAAGGGAATAAAATTAAATGAGGGGTAGATTCATTGAATCCTACCTAATCTAACCTAACCCTAAAACGCATGGAGGTTGAACAAAAAAAATGTTGATTTTCTATTTATAGAGATGGTTGGTCAAAAGCAAAGGTTGTCATATGCGAGAACCTAAGGAAGACAAGGAGTCTAGGGTATTGCTTCATTTAGTTACCTAAGAGAAGAGATTACATTGGAAAGCAAAGAAACAAAGCTTAAGGGTATGGATGATTGAAGGGTGAACAAGATGTCAGAGTTGAAGTGTGTGAAAGCCAAGAAAAATGGTGGACTAAAATAGAGATCTGTAATTTGCAAGTGTGTTGTAAGTTGTTATCAGATCAAGCCTTATTATTACTTTCTAATCATTGTACCAGTCTAGGGTAAATCATTTGGATTAAGGTTGACCTAAAAATCATTTTTAAATCCTTTAACCAGGTGACATTCCAAGTGAATGGTCTAAAGTCCTCTAACAAGGCTCACTCCTAAGAGGGTGATTGAAATCCTTTAACTGGGTCACATTTAATAGTGTGCATTATTACTAGTGGTTTTTCCCAAATTAGGTTTCCATGTTAAATCATTATATCAAATGTGTTATTGAATTTGTAATGTCATGCTTACATTTCTACAAAGTTGATTTGACAGTAGCCTAAAAGTTTAATTGATTGTATGATGTAATGGATGCATGCATGATGAAAATGTTTTATGGATATGGGTTCACTAAGTTGTGAAATTTTTTAATCATACATCTAGACCTTTGATAACTGATTCACCCCCCCCCCCCACCCCCCCCCCCCCTCTTAGTTATTCTAAATAATTCTAACAAAACTTGTCTAAAAATAATAAAGTTTGTGTCCCCATGCATTGGTGCCCAAAGACAATTGCAAATAGGGAAGATCCCAATAATGGGCCCCACATGATTGGTGAAACCATAGAGGTACAAAAAAATGGTAAAACTCCAAGCATAAAAAATAGTCCAAACTTAAGGAGTGCATGTCTTCACAAAAGAGCACGACTGAAAAATCCACTCGTCACACCCAAATACACAAGATTTCACCAAGTGTTTAAAAAGTTGACATGGATAGACACCCCAAGTCTGATGCAAGCACAAGAACTTGTGAGGAAGAAGCAAGACCCAATGACCTCCAATGACCACCAAAAAATGCTGCAAGTCTTCCACAAACTTGCTATGGGTGTAAAAACTTCCAAAAAAACAAAATCATGACACATGCATCCTTCCAAAAAACTTGACGTTTCTAGAGGAGAAATACCTTGAAGCCCAAAAATGATGGATTACTGAAAGGATCACCATACATGCAAACAAAGTGGCTAGAGACCCCAAAAAATCATTAACTCATCACTCGTCAAAACATTTGCAATGAACAAGGGTGCGCATGGAGAAAGATGCGCTGGCTCAGAAAAAGTATTTGCACAGGTCCCAAAATACTTAAACTGTGCCTTCTTCCAAAAAAGCATAGGATTGAAAAATGGTACTCTAATTTTGTTTTAAAAAATTACCCTTGGAAAGCCCACACATGCTCCTAGATAAATATAGTCACCTCCATAGCTTGCCTCATTTTGCTTACCCGGTTCACTATGCCCTAGGTGCAAAAAAAAAAAGATCTTGGGGATCAACTCCAAGGTTCTGGGTGATCTTGCGACCTACTAGAATCCACTCAATTGAAGATAAATGTGAATATTCATGAGGAGGCCTTTGTTGGTTCTGAAACCTTTGGATAAGATATAAAATCTTTTTTTTGCTTCAAAATAGTAAACACACCAAAAGACACATATTTTTTGTATTTTTTTTGTTTTAATAGGAATGCAATCTAACAATGCAACTAATATCAATTCCTAATTTAACAAAGGGGTTAGTAAAGAAAATTAAAAAGATAGGGTGACAATAAGTTTTAAAAAATAACATTAAAAGTAAATCCGAACAGATATAAACTACAAAAACAACACATCTATGAATTAAGATTTCAAAAAGATCGATAGGTAACTAATGAAAGTAGGAGCAGTGCTTCCTTAATTCCACTAATGCAATCTGCTTGGCCAAAGAAAGGGATCAAAATATCATAGCAATGGATTGCTTAATCTAGGATTGTACATCCTGAGTGTTTCTAACCCAACTCATTTGGGCTTATTTAATTTATCAACTAGGGATGTAAACTTGAAATGGTGTCTACAAAGTATGTGCTTCAAACTTCTTTCAACTTAAGAATTATTCTATGGAAATTCAAATAATTATGCTATAGGAAATCTATGCTAAAGTTGAGAATCAAATCTATTTTAACAAAGCATGACAATATAGCTAAGAACTATGTCAGCTACCTATGCTGTAGGAACAGTCCGCTAATTATGCTATTAATGGTTGTAGGAACAATAGAATCTACTCTAGTTCTATGAAATGAAGGTAAATCCTATCCTAATTAATTAGTTCACTTCCTATCTGGGCTCCCACAAAGAACTAAAGTAGAACTACTCAAAGATGGAAACCTGAAATGATCTTTTTATTCATAACAACAATAAACATACATACTGATAAACAATAAGATTACATTCAGTACTCAAACTCAGAAAACTTCTTCCTTCTACTAAAAACCACTAATTAACTCCTTTTTTCTAGAACATAGACCTCCAATTATTTAAGCACAAACTAGGAACATAATTCCTAGATTTAAGACTTCATCAACTATCAAAACAATGGACGACATTAAATATTACAAGAGATGTATTAACTTTGGTGCCAAATGGAACATGAATTTAGGAGCTCATGACCCCTGGATTTCCTAATTTGACTCTTGCTTTCCTGAAAATAGGTACTTTCTATTATGGACGAAATGGTTGGGGATGTGGAAGGTCATTAAATAAATTTACCACTGTTTGCTTGGGCTGCTGACTCTGCTTAGCTGAGTTGACTTTACCTTTGAATCTACAAAATATTAGTGCCTCCAAAGTAATAACATACATCAAGACTAATTCAAAATATGTAATCTAAATTAGTTTTTCCTATGTCACATTGGTGTAGGAGAACTACCCAACCTAGCTAAGGAAGAAAAACATCATTCTCACTATTTTGTAATCAAATGACATATCATTTCATAGAATATTCATTTTAGTCTTGGAAAGTAATTATGCACACATTTGTCTGAAATTATCATAAACATCATGTTCTTAAACATCAAAGTTTTTAGAAACTTTTCAAATTCAACTGAAAATGAAATGATAAAATAGACCATATTCTAGTCTCATCACAATTGTCGATGGGGAATTTAGTAACCCTGTGATGTTTCACCTTTCATCAAATTGCAAGGCCCTTGAAAGTGTACTCATGTGAGACGAAAAGCTATGAAGGAATAAAATGGGTGATCTCTTCTCGAACTAGATATGTCAATGAAATTTGTAAAACCATAGAAAACACCAAAATTGAAAGATCACACAACCATAAATAATGTAATAAACTTTTGGCTCAATTACATTCCCTAAATATACATCCATAAAATATAACACACTTAGACAAGAATCACTACACTCCAAATGCGAGCACGAAAAACATATATTATTGCAAAATAATGGTGGCCTTGATTACATATTATAATTTAGAATTTATAATAAATCTTCTCCTCAATTTGTGTTGAGAGTGAGATATATCTTTATGCAATTATATGCTTTTAAACAAATAAAACAAATCTATTTATGTACAAACTATCTATCTAATTGGTGCTAAGTAGGACTCCATCCATTTTATATCATTAATTGGACTCATGAGCTTTTACATGTGATAAAACAAAGAAAGAATGGGAAAATTATTAAGAGAAAGCCTTCAATCGATGTAGGAGTGTCTGGAAGTGCCAAAAATAGAAGCTATATCTTCACTAGGCATCCATAGGAGTTGAACTACTATTAGAATGCATTTCTGATGCATGGAAGGCTCTAATTTTGGAACTAGTAGTTAACTGTTAGTGCACCTCTAACTTCTTCAAAATTTTCCAAAACACTATTGCAAAAAGTGCAGCAGTGCACCTTGGAAAGCAAGCTCAAAAAATGCAAAATTTCACTAAGTGTCAAAATTGAAATTTCGGCATTTGGGTTTTGTTCCCCTTTATACTAGAGCTATGTCTAGGTATTTGCCTTTGAATTTCTCAATTATCTCAGTGACTTGAGCCATTTTTGGTAAATCTAAGGCATTATATTTATCCTTTACTTTCTACCTATAGTTATCCACTTCTATACAGGTTTCTGAAAATCCCCAAGTTTTGTATCAAGCTCTAACAAAGCTTCTTCCATTCTAAATGCCTACTAGATATCCCCATAATTATAAACTTCATCAAAAGATTTCTAAAATCTCTGAACTACTACCTCTACTGGTATTATCTTTTCTTGTGCATCATCCTCAAAAATGTCTAGACATGCATCACTATAATGTCTCTTAGCTTCCAAAATTTGCTCTTGGCTCGGTCCTTGAGCCTATGAATCTATGCTTGTAATTTTTCCATTACTTTATTACTATCTATGATCTTCTCTATCCAATCATCTATCTTATCTAATTCCTCTATTGTATATACATCCATTAGCGTCTGGTACCTTTGGCCTTTTATTGCCTATAATGCTTGCAAGTCTTTTCCCCAGGTATGCCCTTCATCCATTAAACCAAAATCTTGATTCAAGTTTGCTACAAAGCTATCTACATTTTCCTGCATAACATGTACTAATTTAAGATTCCCTTGAATAATTAATATGCCCTTTTCCTCTAAACTTTCTTGTCATTGCTGACAAGCATTCGAAAATGGGTCCAACTGTACTACTCCCCTATCCTTTCTCTGAATTGTTGTAGTTAAAGTTTCCTCAAGGTTAGTGGGATCCAAGGGGCTAACAATTTCACTCAAATATCCTTGTTGTTACCATCAAATTTTTAGTTTCCAAGGTTGGCTTCCCAAGCATAACTTCCTAGATCTAATAATCCCTTGGAGTCAATTCTTCAACATTTGATTCTAGAGGAGGGATAGCCACATGAGTAAAAAAGTCTTGATTCTGATCACTCATGACAAAGGCTAGTGCTCACGTATCCTTTGGAGGTGAATCAAGTTTCCTTAGAACTTCTATTAATTCCATTCTATCCTCTTTCTCAGTAGTGAATTGTTGTTTCTTGTTTCTTATCACTTCTTTTCTAAGCTACTTTAGAATATGCTATATCAGGGATTTACGTTTAGAGGATGAAGGAGTTTTTTCAGCTATACTCTTCCCCTTATCCCTCCTTTCTACAGTCTTCTTCCTCTATGAGATATTACCACCTAGATTCTCTAGATCTATGGAGCCAACAGTCCTCACCTCAGTGTCTTGGGAAGTTTGTTGTGGTTGTTCACTTACCCATCCTTCTTTTGATACTTCATCAGTGGATACTTGTTGTGGCTCTTCTTCATGCTTCATTTGAATCTATTTAGCTTCTATTCTTGGAGGAAGAGGGGTAGTTGATCCCTTGTCTATATAGAATGTGACTTGTACCTAGGATGTCAGAACTACCATGAGTCCTTGTGATTCAAGAGGCATCTGAATCCAATCCTCCTATTGAGGTTGATTGGTTGGAATGTCTCTAATCTTATCCCAACCAACTCAATACCCACAGGCATGGAGCCAAAATCTAACATCTAAAATACATCAGTGCCCATCACATCCTGCTCATCTATCCACTATTGCATTTGATCTTCTGATGTAGTGGTCTGCATTGGTTTATCAGGGATAGATGGCGATGTAATCATGGAACTTCTCCTCCATTCCTCCTCTATGGCTCTGGCCAGCCAAGTTATCCTATTAAAAGGTAGATTGTCCTCTTCCTCCTCATCACCCTCTTCTTTGGCCTCTTCTAGAATGGGTTCAGGGATTGATGGAAAAGGAATCACTTTCTTGATTACCTTTTGCCTCCTCTTTACTGGAGTCTTAATCTTTATCCTTTTAGGTGCAGAGGGGGAGGCTTTCTCTATTTGTTGAGGTGAGGAAACCTCTTGCTCTTTAGTTTCTACTTCTCCTTGGCCTTGTGCAACTGGTGGTACTTGGGGATCAACTTGAGCTTGTGTGGGTTCTACATTCTTCTGCCCCTATATGTTTTGATCTCCTTGCTATGGAGGTTTAGGAATTTCTCCCTCTTAAGGTTTGGCTTGTTGAGGAGAATTTATCTTCCTCTTACCCTTATCTTTATCCTTTTGGGCTCAATAATAACCAACTGGCCTATCAAGTTGGTGCACCATTTTTGGCCTTATTGGTGACTGAGCTGTAAATGTAGGTACAGTAAATTTTTCTCCTCTACCTCTAGCTGGAAGAGCTTGTGCATGGAAGATTACTATCTCATGAATTGGATCAAGTTTGAGTGGTTTCTTGATCCAATCCTATGTCAGTTTGATGATGTGCCTCACCCTATGGTTAATGTTCGAGTTTTCTTCTCTATCAATCTTGGCATTTATAATAGGTTGTTCACCAATTTTATCCTTGTTGAATAAAGGAACAAGCAATTCCTCTATGTCCTATTGCACTATCCTCAATGAAATATTTATCCTCAAGGCCTTCTCTACTAGATACAAAGTCATTCTACAATAATCCCTTATACGAACATCATAGTCATTTGTCACATTCATCCAATGATCTTCAATGGCTTCTTCATGTTCAAATGTTGTGCCTGCTAAGTAGTGAACTCTCCCAATATTATCAAAATATGGCTGAGTAGAATTATATTCTTCCAGGGGATATTGATCCTATTCACATTCAAATGAAGGGATATCTTTCCTTTGATCTACCTAAAAAGGTCCTATAGTCATAGGCTAGGTCCAACATATTTTATATTGCTTTCTATCTCTATCATATGTAGACAAGAGTTTTCAGGAAATCTCAAAGAGGATAAGTCTATCACTAGGGTATCTAGGGAGCTTCTTAGGATTAATAGTTGTACCCACTACCCTCAAATATGTAAACATTTGAAACTGGATATAGTAAGCCCCAACTAATAATATCTAAGCAGCTGCCTACTCTAATATTCTTTGTGCATAATCCCCTTCTATAAACCAAATTATGGTGAATATGAAAGCATCATTTACAATTCTATATTCTTTTCTTTTCTCTAATAGCCTCTTCTTCACCAACTAAGGATATATAATATACGGTCATGTGTTTGCATCCTACATTTTGCCCCTCTTATAGAGCCCTGGATGATCTATTGCTCTCGTAGCTAGTAAGTGTACTAGATATGAAGTCATATAAAATTTCCTGTTGTTCTTAGCCACCACCAACTACTTACCCAAATTTTGACTAAGAGTAGAACCCCAATCCAGTGGCATCTCTACTTTCTATATTGTTTCAATGAAATTGACAATGAAAATGTTTACGTGTCCAACTGTCAGAAAACCCATAACCCTACTCAAGAGTATGATAGAGTATCCAATATCCTCCTTCATGTATTCTCTTGTCATGTCTACTTTGCCTATTTTTTTCCTAGAGGAGTTTTCTCTATAAGGTATGAGGACTAGATAATCTTAGAAGCTTCATCAATGTGTTCCTAGTACCATCTCTTTGCTTGCTTATAGGGTTGTCGAATGAATTGATCCACCCTTGGGAGATGGAATAATTTCTCAATGTTCTTAGGTCATAGATCAAGGATGATCTCTCCCATAATACTCTTGAATACCCTCTCCTTAGGAACAAAATGTTTTGCAAGTGTTATGATTAGTTCTGAAGACTATACTCACACTCGGTGTGGTGCAACATTAATGAACCCTGATTGGATTAATGTGGAGATCATTTGGGACCTTTTAGTTGGTTTATTGAATATCTTTAAGAATTCTCCCAAATTTGTGTGACACAAATCTGTATCTTGAATCTTTGAGTTGTCATCTTGGAACCATGATTTTGTCAGAATGCCCTAGAATTTGTACACTATTGGTTTTGGTGCCATTTTCTCACCAAGGGAGGATGATGAAAAAGCCATTAAATCTACACAAAATGTACATCCATTAGATTGGAATTAAAGGAAACATGATTAATTCAGACCCTTAAATTGACTCAGATGAAGAAACTAAAAATATAATTGCTAAAAAAAACCCATAAAAGACTATTTTAAACACTAAAAATGCAAAATTGGCACACCATGCACACCTAATAGATGCTTTTGATGTGCATTTCATCCTTAGGCTTAGGTTCTTTACATTGTTTTTTTAGATGCACAATAGTGCACCTCATGAGGTGCACTACTACAAACCTAAAAAAAGGTTTTTAACTTAATTAATTAAGTTTTTTGGTTATTTGAAGTGAAAATGCACAATCGGGAAGGTGTGCTGATGTGCACCCAATTTAGGGCATGTTATTAGATTTTTTAAAGTTTTTTTTTTTTTTTTTTAAAAAAAAATTTGAAGAATAAAATGGTGTGCATCAACACACATGCACCATAATCAGTGTTTTGCTTTAACAATTTTTGTGTTTTTGCAGGGTTTCAAGTGGAGGAGTCACACCTAATAGGGTGCGGAGCTATGGTTATCCAAAGCTTCAAGGATGCAAATGAAATAAAGGTAAGAATGAAGGAGAGGGGGGGGGGCTTAATAGGTCCTTTCTCAATGAGTGTTGCATAGCTGCATGAATGCTTTCCTCCTTAGTATTTGGTGCACTAGTGCACCTAATTAGGTGCGCTAGTGCACCTTTTGTCTTTTCAAAAGACTTATTTTCTCCCATAACTCAAGTTTTGGAATCTAGATCTTTAAAATGGGACCTAGACATAAACTAAAACACCATATAAAACCCTAAAAATGACTTGAAGCCTGGACTAGGGTTCTGATTATCCAAAAAAAATAAAGTATGGGGTCTCTATTTCTGATAGATATGGGGTGTGTGTTGTGGAACCACAAAAATATGGAAATTAGGGTTTTTGAGTGCTTTAAACTCAATGGTTATATCTATTTGGGTTCAAAACACTCTGAAAAATAGGTCCCCCAAGATCCAATATAAAATCCTCTAAAAGCCACAAATCTAAAAACTGATGCCAAATCTCTCACAAATAGAACAAGGGAATGAAAATTTGGAGCTTTGATACCATGTTGAAGTTGATGAGAGATCAACCCTACATCTCCCAAGAATCACCTACATGCAAACAACTATCACAGAAGAGAGAAGCAAGAAGTTATGGAGGTTGGAATTGCCAAATCCACAGTTGATACATTCTTGATGAGAAAAAAGAGAAATTGTTATTATCAACAATGAATTGGTTAATTAAAAAGAGAGATCATCCTTATAAAGAAGATTGAAACCCTAAAAAGGCCTAATCTAGGTTACATCATAATAATTAAAAGAAGAGTTAATTATTAGATGCCTAAAGTGTAGTTTAAGAAAACTAGAGTTAATTAGGAAAAATCTAATTACTCTAACATGAAATACATAGCTCCACTCAAATAGTCCATACTTGGCAATAAAAATATGTACTTTATTTTATTATTTTTGATAGCCATAGAAATCCATTCTCCATTATTCTTTAGTTCTAATAGTGTTGGTATAACACATGGACTTAGAATCTCTTGAATCAACCCCTTTTGTAATAACTAATGTACTTATCTATTGAATTCTCCACCGGTCTATTGGTGTATTCTATGTGTTGCCTTATTTGGAAAAATTTCCCCTGGAATCAAGTCCATTTGGTGAATCATCTTCTTTATTGGTGGTAATCCATTTTGCACATTATCAAATACAATATATGTAAACTAATTATCAGATACAATATATGTAAACTCATCCAACAAATTGAGCACTTCTCTAGGTACCTCTCATATTTCTTCTTTATCATATTTTGGGATTATAGTAAAACACATATGTTGATGCCTCATACCTTCTAGGAACTTCTTTCCATCAACAAAACATTCGCTAGCAACACTACATACCTTTTCTTCTTCAACCTTCAATGGCTTTAACTTATGTTTCACTCCATCCTTTGTTAGAGTGTAGGTATTGCATGACCATCATGTAAAACATGTATTAGAAAATGACATGGTCTACCTAGCAACATATGATATATGTCTATAAGTATGATGTCACATAATACATCATCATGGTAGCTTCCAATCTTGAACTTCACTAGGCATTGTTCATTGACCAAGACATTGTGGTCATCCTACAACTAGGTAATAGGGTATGGGCATGGTTATTTGTACCTCTTGAGATCTAAATTCATGATCATATATGCTAACACATAATTTTTAGTTACCATCGAAACAAGTCCCTCCTTTAGTCAAGTTCATTCTCACCACTCAAAAGGACTCTCTTGTTAACTAGCACTTCTCCTCTTTCAACATCTTTAAATGTTATTAGCTGGCATCTTTATCTACACATGCAACTCTGGCCTAGCCTTCATTTCTCCTATATATCATTCCTTGATGTTGGGGACATTCAAATGCCCTATGCTCTTCTTCTCCACAATGAAAATGCATTTCACAGAAAGTTCCTTTTCTAGATCCTTTCTCTCTTTCTCTTCCTCTCTTATCTCTATTATTCAAATCATAAAAATAATTAAAATTGTTTCACCTTTGGTTCTAATAGATAGTGTTGGCTTTATCCTTCTTCTTTTGATCTTCATTTTGGCCTCCACAAGACTGTCCACCAGATTTTACACAACAATCTTTTCTACTTTATTTTCTCTCAAAATTCTTATTCAACTTATTCTCTACTCTCGGGGAAAATTATTATTCCTCCTCAATATTGTTCATTTAGACCAGACTTGACTCCTCCTAAATGGTTGGCCTCAACCCATTAAGGTAACAAAGAACTTTCTCTTTGTCATCTTCTACATGGCCTATTCTAATAATAAATCACTAGAACTCTTCTATATACCCCTAAATAGATCTTCTTTCTTGCTTCAACCCTTGCATCTTATTTAGCAAATCAAGATCATAATTAGTGGGAACAAATTGTCACTTCAAATGATCCACAATTTGATCCCAAATTGTGATCTTCTCCTTTTCCTTTATATTGTGATCTTATTGGACCTCCTGCTACCAAATCATCGCATGTCCCTTCATTATGGCCTTTAAAAACTTGACCCTATTAGGATCCTCCATATCTTCATATTTAAAATATTCTTCTAATTTATTTATCCTTCTACCAATTCATTCGGGTTGAGATTTCCTAGAAATGTGGGAACCTCTAATTTAGGTCATTTCATAATCTTTGAAATGACCCTAAAAGTCTTTCTTCCTCTAAGTTTAGAACTTCATCTTCTTATTCCCAATTTAATTATCCTTCTCTTTCATCCTTACTTTCATCTCTTACAACAAGATCCATTCCTCTATGTATATGTTCTTGCAATTCTTGCATTTGTCTCCATCTAGGCCTCTAGAACCCTTAGTTGAGACACCTCCAACTCTTCCCCCCCCATTCCCTTTGAGGAGGAATTTTTTCTCTTGTCATTGAAACCCTTGTGAAAACTACCCCAAAATTGATGATTTTCTACATGCTCAGCCCAAACCATGGTCCTAGTGAAAATTTGCCTCACAGTTGTTGATCTATTTACACACTCAAGAAAACCTATTTTGATACCACTTGATTAAAGGTGCTCCCCTTAATACAAAAAATGCATTAAAAAAATATACAAAACCAACAATAATTTTTTTAGAAAAAAATATGGGCTTCTTATTATCTCCACAAGTGTGGAATTACAAAATTTAGAATTAGAATATGCAAACCCACATGAACATCTTCCTTACAACAATTTGAAAGATAGACCTATGAACTACCACTCATAACTACCATAGACAAGGCCTTCCTTATATAGGCATTTTCCATAGTCTAAAAGGTTCTAGACAATTAGCTCCAACTCTTGAAGTCGACCAACCTCAAATTATATTATTTTACTATACTTTATTATATAGAATCAACTCAAGACAATTTAAGAATTACATTATCAGATGACCCAACTTCTAGGGACCACAACTTACAAATCATCTTCCTGATTGGATAGTATAACCCCTTTTAAAAAATAAAAGCACTTGTCTTACATAGTCTGATCATGCAAGCATTAGCCAGAAGAGGCTTGACCTTTTTTTGGAGGTATTTAGGCCTTCATTATTGAGCCTAAACTTTTGATACCAAAATTTCATACTAAGAATTTGCAATAACTTCACTAATACATATGAAATGGATATGAAAATCATCTGGTAGGATAATATATCTAAGATGAATCTCCGCATATGAAATTAGAACATTATGAGCTCATATGATCAACTCACTAAAAATATAAATCTTCCACAAATAAAAACTCTACATTGAAATAACCCTTATTAAAACACATAAATAGAAATAGGAATATTTTTTAGTGCTTCAAGATCTCCCTCACACCCAAGATGATCCTGCATCAAACAAGCACCTAATAAATAAGTGGCCTCAATTTCATTAAGGAGAACCTGAATTTTTCTTGCAAGCTATACAATTAATTTTAAATTTCATACTTGTGATTTTAAATATAAGTTTTCTTGTGGTACTAATTAACTTACTTATCCCCTCTTTTGATTTTACAAATCATGTATATATGACACTTGTCAAAGACTAGTAAAATAAAATAATCTAGTATAATATGCAGTCAAATTTGCATTCATAACACCATGGATATAAGGTTCAATATGATCCTTATCTAGTTATTAAATTCTATAGTCATTTTGGTATGATAGCTTATCCTCAACAACATGTAAATTTTGGTATTGTTCCACTATTTCTCATGAGGATGTGTGATATGATTGAACAATCTCTTGTGTCTTGTATAAGTCTAGTTGTTGTATCGAGAATAAATGTGTTGATCTTATGGTGTAACAATAATCACTACTTATAGAAAGTGGTATCAGAGCTCGTTCATAGGTTTGAATCCATACAAGCTATGATGAGTAGTGCTAGGAGGGGGATTGTTGGTAGTGTGCCAGGATTCATTGCGGGGAGTGGTAACATGGTTTAACAAGCTCTCATGTCTTCCATAATTCTAGTGGTTGTATTGGGAATTAACAAGTCAAAGTTTTGGAGCAATGAAAATTACTATTTCTTAGAGTGAGACTAATCATGGGAAAAACAAGAAATTTATTTATTTGTGAACTCATTGGATAGATACAATCCAAAGTAGTGTAGAAGGTCTATTACATAAAACAACTTGACGAATAGAAATATTTGGATAAGTATGGATAGTACGACTCAAAACCTTGATGACCCCCATAATATTGATAGTCATCCCATTCAAATATACTACACTATTTGTATTGTTCAAATATGTAGCAAATACAAGTTCTATTCTAGTAGAGATGAATATTCAAATGTAGGTAGGGCATTAGTGTTATTTTAGTGGTAATAAATAGTTGACATGGGGTACCATGATAATGTCTTAATTTTTTTCTAAATGAAATTTTATAAAGGAATAAGATTTTGGAAAAAGGCTTGAAGGCCAATGATTGCAAGGAGATTAGATATAGCCCCCTCCATAGCCAAATGTACTCCTTTTATGAAATTAGAAATTTTTTGGGACCCTTTATTTTAACCATTTTGACATTTGTCCAACACATAGTTGCATGAGTCATAATTTATATTTTTATAAATTTTAATTTAGCTAGCATTTTGTGATTTAGATGTTGTATGCAATGTAATATCATTAATTATATTGTGTGCAATTCTATGTCACATGATACATTTAGTTTAGCTAAATCAAAGTCTCCACCTTAGCCTCCTCCTCACCTACTTGCCTTGTCACTCACTTTTGTTTGTGTTTTTGACTATGTGAATTATTTTGTCTTTAGACACATCTATTGTAGAGATATCCATACAACATAAACTCATCCTATGAACTTTTGGAAAAGTGGTTATTGGAGCTCATTACACTTGTTTTGGTAGTGTAACAACTCAAATTGTAACCCATTTACATCAAGATTATTTTAGGCTTTCTTTATCTTTTGAATTTACTCATTTTCTCTATCTCTTGGTCATTCTAGAAATCTGTAGACTTCTATCGTGACATATTGCTTCTCACTACTAGATTTATTTTCACATTTTCCATCAACTCACCATTGTTCAAGTTTAATATCTTTGAATGACTATAGTGCCTCTCCCATTTGATTTTTGTAAGTCATCTTGATGGATGCAACCCTGATGATCTTGCTTTGTGATGGTTTATGTGAAAGTGAGTGATGTAAATGGATTATTTTAGTACAATTAAATAAATGGTTAAATTAGGTGATTTAATGCATTTACTACTTCAGATTTATTATTATATGCAATTGCACTTGATTATGTTGTTTAGTGTGCAGGATTTATGTCCTTGGCAGTGGCACATGGAGTTAGTGATCTGAGTTTTCATATCTATCCAATTTCATCCTTGTATGTTTGACATATCATATTTAAATAATTTAATTAAACCCTCCAATGATTTTACAAATTTGGACTCATTTTCATTATTTGATTAGACCTGTGATTGTGTCTGTGCATATAGAGGTTCGTGTTTGTCATGAAAGTTATTAAGTAATTCTGTGATTTATTGGCTTAAGGGAATTCTAGGCTTTAATTATTTAATTTAATTCCCAATATCTTTGTTTTAGTTTAATTCCAATTACTTGGAATAAATTGTTTTTGTTTGGGTTGATTAAGGGTTTAACTAGGTGATCTAGTTAATTACCCTAATGCTTTTATTCACTTGAAAAGTGAATATATATCCAAAAAGAAATTTTATTCCTTACTTCTCACTTTTGAAATAGAAATTTGAGAGAAAATTCCAAATCCTCTTCAAGAGGAAATATTGTTTTTTTTGTTGTAGGAGCTATAGGCATGGGATTGTTGCGAGGTTGGTCTCTTTGGATCCAGCTCGGGGAGATCTTAGATTGCCATGGTTTTCAGCAATTTGTGGAGGATTTTTATTTTACTATTGAGGTTCCCATATTTTCCCTTTTGGTTGTCAGGTAGGGCTCTCTTGTTTTACTATTTAAGCTTTGTTTCTACTTCCTTTTTTGGTATTCACTTGGTTGGAGGTTGAGAACTAGTGTTCCCCTCTGTTTTTGAGTGCTAGATCTACCCAGTTGGGCAGGTATGAGCATTTCCTTGCTTTTTGGGATGGTGATTTGGGGTTTTACTCCATTATGCTAGAAATTT
The DNA here is from genome assembly GCA_028749045.1 of Cupressus sempervirens. NCBI lineage: Eukaryota > Viridiplantae > Streptophyta > Pinopsida > Cupressales > Cupressaceae > Cupressus > Cupressus sempervirens. The sequence continues at coordinate 906,841,355 of CM053785.1, forward strand.
TTGCATACGGGTTCAAACCTAATTTTTATTGGATTTTTGTGGCTCATTTACCCAAGGGTAGAATGGGTTTTATTTTCATGGATTTTCATCAACATTGGGGTTTTCAGTTTTTCACCTTGATTTTTGTGCTACCTAGTTTTCTTAGGTTTACTTGGCATGATGTTAGTCATGGATTTATATTATCCATGGGATTTCTATCTAACCACTATTGCATATTTACATTTTCATTGGGATGTGTGTTGCATCTGTACTCCTAACTTGTGTTTAGTTGAGTGATTTTGTACCTAGTGTTATTTTCTTTGATCGAACCCTTGTTGTTATTTTCATGAACACTAGGATTTGTGTAGAATCTATACTCCAAGATTTAGATTGGTTGAGTGAGTTCATGATATTTCGTGTTTTTTCCTCATTAAGATTCATGTAGAATATGTAATCTCAGATATAGGATAGTTGAGTGAGATTATTGTACTTATTTGATTGTTGCATTTCTCATATCCAATCCTTGCATTGGTATTATGTGATTATTTCATGTAGTTGGTTGTGCCCACACATGAGCACATGTGCATGTATTTGATGGATTCTTGCAAGACTCAAACTCCCATATATAGGTTGGTTGAGGGATTATTCATTTGGGGTTAGTTGGGAAATTGCATTGCCTTTGGGCACTTATTTTGAGATGAGCATGGATATGTAGGCTAGTAATGTGGAGTGACATATCTTGTATACCTTGGTTGTATTCTTATAAGGTAGCATCAAGAAGTTCTAACAAGTGACAACTAAATTAATAAATGGGTACTAAAACTTAATGAACAATTAGATTATGGAACACCTAGCCTCCCAAGGGAGTTGATCAAAGGTGTGTGTGTGTTTGGCCTCCTGAAGGAGCTGATTGAAGGCATACTATATGTCCTACTATGGGAGTTGATCAAAGATACATTCTGAGATTGGTCTTTTGAGGGAGATGATCGAAGGCTAGTCGAAGTACTTGCACTACCCAATGGCAATTAAGGACACTCCACCAAAGCCCCTACATAGTTATCCATAGAGGGTCTGACCAAGACCTGTTGTATTGCATTGTCTCATGATCTTGGTTTCAGTCCTCTAAACTATCTAGCATGAGTGTTAACCATGGATGTTTGTTTTATGTGTTTTTGGTTGGATCATTATCTCCATCAGCATGGCAAGAATAAACTTGTGGGTTCCACATGGTTGGGAGGTGTAGCTATCTATACCATTGCTAGGGATTGGTGTACATAAATAGTCTATTTCTAATTGAGACTGGTGCTTGATGTTCACTTGGTATTTCGAGTTTCTGGAGTATGCTTCCTTGTGATTTATGCTTTAATTGGAATTCTTGGATATCATGTTTAGATGATGTTGTTTCATTTGATGCATTCCTTTATTATGATTTTACAGCATATGGTTAGATTATTTGATTCTCTACTAGTTAGAGTATCTATGCTTAGATAGATTAGCATGTTAGATCTTCTTGCTCTTATGATGTTACTTACCTTGTATTACTAACACCCTCATAAGATAGCTCTGGCTATCTAGTTGGCAGTTTGGGATGTTACACTCGGGGGATGGCTAGGATGAATGCAGTCTCATGATGCCATTATAGGTTGGATGAACAAAACACAAGTTTTAGTTGTTTTAGTGCTTAGTTATTTTATGTTTTCCTTCATATGATGTTTGGTTTATGAACAATGTATGTACATTGAGATGTTTGTTTTTGCACATTCTTTCATATGCTGATATGGATTAGATGTCAGAGGTATTTGATCTCTTTTGTTCTCTTGAGTGATCATTCCTCAATTTACGTGGATCTAGTACTCCTTAGTGTGGGGGTTCTAACTCTTTTCCCCTTTAAATTTCTCATTGGGTTGTTTCTTTGCAAACTTGGGTGATAGAAGTTCAACATTGGGCAATACTAGAAAAGTATCACACACCTTAAGGATAAATATTGTGCAATGCTAGAAAGTGTCACACGGTAGTAGTGAGTTCTATCATATGACACTAGTAAAGTATCACATAGTAGTAGTAAGATCTATCATGCACTCCCTGAAAGTGTCACCTGGTAGTAGAAAGAAGTATTGTGTGATACTAGAAAAGTATCATCTGGTAGTAGTATGAAATGTTGTACAACACTAGAAAAGTGTCACATGATTTTTCACAAAAACCTACTCAAGGAAATAGTAGGTATCCTTGGACTTTTTGGTTGATAATCGAAGAGTGTTTTGGGCAAAAACCTTCCTAGTTGAGAAGATTTTCTACGAGGTTTAAAATATACTGTTTAAGTATAAGTTGACATATATTTAATTCTTAAGATATATTTTAATATATGCATAGATTTATTTGAGATAGGTTACAGACCTCTCTAAGTTAAGATAAAGATTTTAGCCAATTTTTAGGCTTTCATGATTTCAAACTTAGCCAAAATTTAGGATTCAACATTTATCTTGCAACATGGTGTCCATTAGATGAGTGGTTGTATCTTTGAGCCTTCATCTTGTGCATGGTCACTATTGGTCTCTGCTTGTAATTCTTGATTATGTTATGGTTAGTTGGAAATAGACTTGTATGTTTAACCATGCTAGGAACTTGTTCTGTGAGGCTTAAAAAGAACATCTCTCCTTGTATATTCTCATGATTTGTGTGATCTTTGGTTTGTAAGTTATGGTTTGGTGCTTGGAGACCTTTGGAAGTATTTGTTAGACTTCCTCTGGTGTAGGTGAACATGTGAGTTTAGTCGTCTTCCCTATTCTTATCACTTTGTTTAGATGTTTCATTCTTGCACCTGGTTACTTTATGTGGTTATTAAGTAACTTATCTATGCATGTTTTATCCTTGTGTTCCAAGGATCTTTAGGCAAGGAATTACAATTACCTACACTTTTCTTATTTCTAATGAGATCTAAAGTCTTGGTATTGAAGGATATGTTTTCCACTTTTCTTATAACATTTGTCTTTACCTTTATTATTTCTGTATTATCATTTTATTGGATATTTGTTTATATTGGTTTTCAATGGAGGTGGGAACTCTAGAGTTGAGGTTCTACCTATGTCAAACCTCTAAACCATAGCCTAAATAATTTTCCTTGTCTTCTTTCTGTTCAAATTGAGGCAATAATAAAGTAGCATGCTCAAGGATTTTATTATCAATGGTTTTCAATAATATTTTATTCTTCTCGTCTTTAATATACCATATTTTAGTATGCTTAACATTTGATGGTCTTATTTGTAATTAATTTAATATTCTATTTATGTATCTAGTTGGTCTTGCACCTATCTAATATAATATCTTTACTCTATCTTTATGAGATGAGTGTGTATCACACTAGTTTCCTAAATTTGATATGTCATCCTAGATTCATGTACTAAATCTATCATGTCATCCAAAAATCACATGAATGTGTTATGATAGTGTCATAATCTATGATGTAATAATTTTTTATCTCTTAGTTGTTTAATATTTTCAAGTTATACACATATATTCTAATTTTTCTTGTTATTTGGATCATCCCATCTTGCTAGAGCACTACTTAATTGAGGTAACATTGGGATTTTTTCTCCTTGGGATTTTATAATTTTAAGGGTAGTGAATCCCCTTCTCTACACCATGTAAACACATATTTTTTGGATATAAATTCTAAATATTATTGTAAACATAAAAATTGCAAGAAATGTATAATATAATATATCTTTTCCTCTAAATTTTTTGGTATAATTTATAGGGTTTTTCAACATAAATCAATATGTTTATTCTTTATTATCTACTCTACATAATTTTTAATTATAAATTTTCATAGCATGCAAGTGGTTCATATGAAACAAACAAATTTAAATATATTTTTTCTTTTGGCGCTATTTAACTAACTTATACCCTCTTTTGATTTCGTAAAACATTTACATAGTTTACAGTTATTGAATACTAGGAAAATTAAAGAATTTAATATCACATGCAATCAAAATTACATTTCATAACACTAGGAACATAGGGTTCACTATGATCCTTATCTAGTTGGTTCAAAATTTATAGTCATTTTAGTGCAATAACTTGTCCTCAACAATGTGTGAGTGTTGGAAGTGTGCCAACATCCTCAAATGATTCATGACATGGTATAGCAATCTCTTGTGTCTTATATAAGTAAAGAGGTTTTACTAAGCTTTAATTTATTGATCTTTTGATGCAACAAAATTAACTAATTCTAACTTGTGGTATCAGACCTTGGGCATAGGTTTGAATCCATGTAGGCTATAATGATCAGTGCTATGATGTAGGAGCATCCTAGGTTGCCCTAGAATCTTGCTCATTTTGTTTATTATGCTAGTTAGTATCGAGTTGCACGGGTTTCTGAGTTGTAGTCATTGTCAAGTTCATGTATGTGTCGAGTTGTTCAGTGTTAGCTAAGCATTTATGTATGTGTTGAGTTGTCCAATATTAATTAAGTGTTCCTATGTGTGTCGAGTGAACCTGATGTTTGTTGATGTTTGGCTCCTTCTTTGACTGATTTTTGCTATGATTGGTTCTTAGTTTGAGTTGACTTGAAATTCAATGTATGGATCTTGTCTTGGAATGTACAAAAATCATTTTAAGTTTGACCTTTCTATTATGTACCGATCTAGAATCTCTTGAAAGCCATTTTTTAACCATAAATAGTGGTGGTTAAAATTAGGTTAGGTATCACTAAAAGAGTTTGATGGGAGAGTGAAGTTAAAGATCTAGAAGTTTGAATTAAGGATATGTGAAAATTCTAAGTATGGAATTTCATAAATCTTTTTGGCCATGACCCAAAAGGCCTCATAGCTAGGCATGTATGTGAATAATTTGATGAATCAATATGGCAATTTTTGTTCCCTCTCTCCTTGGTGTTGTTCTCTATGTTGTTTTCTTTCATTATGTTTATTCTATAAGGTGTTTGGATAGTTAGGTGTTCTCTTGAACCTAGCTCTCTAGATCCTTCCTTGTGTCAAGTGGTGTCATCTTTTGAGGTTCATCCTTGATGATATTGAATCATTTATAACCCTAAGTTGGATTTTTTTGTAGGATGGTAGATCTATAGATTTTACCTATAACATGTAGAGGGTTATGATCTTGCAGGAACCTATTTGACAAAATGGTTCGAGGTAGAGAGAATGTTGACACTAATATAATGGGCATATTGAGATAGATTGCAACTAGACTAGATGTTGTATCCTAGAGGATAGGAGTGCATCTTGATTATGTGAGTGATGATTAAGAAATGATACCAAACCCTAATCTAGAATTTGAGGAAGATTAAGATGAGGAAATATTATTGAGAGTATTTTATAGGGTACATTCAAAGTCTATTATGGAAGTTGTTCCTTCTAACAAATAATTGGACACTAATGTTGTGTTGGATTGGATGTGTGATATGGAGAAGGTCTTTGATTCTGAAGGCACTCCTGATAATAGGAAGGTGAAGATTGAATACATTAGTTTGAAAGGTCATGCCTAATTATGGTGGGAAAATTTATAAACTAATAGAAAAAGCAGAGGAAAAGAGAAGATCAAGACCTAGTTGAAAATTAGGAACAAAGTGAAAAAGTTTCTTCCTATTGATTACCAAGTTAGCTTGTGGAGGAAAATGAAATAAATTAGACAAAAAGACATGATTGTGAAGGAGAATACTAAGGAATTCTATAGATTGGACATCAGATCTAGACATGTGGATGATGAGGTCAAGAAAGTTTCAAGGTACCTGAATGGATTCAGATCTAAGATCCAACATGAGATAAGTTTTGTGAAATTTGAAAGTGTGGAAGAAGAATATAAATATGCCTTGAAAGATTAGAAGATCCTGAAAAATAAGCATGAACAAAGATCAAGAGGTAGAGGTTGTAGATTCTAGAGAGGCAAAGGTAGATCTTATGGAGAAGGTGGTGGATCTAACAATTCTGTGCAATATAAGGGAAAATCTGAATGGAAAAATGAAGATAAAAGAAAGACCAAGTGGACAGGTGGTAATTATTATTGAGGAGGTACTAGTTCTTACCAAAGAAGAGATAATTATTATTGTAGGGGAGGATTTTGTGGTAATTGTTTTAGATGCAGAAAAGAAGAGCATAGATCCTTTAAGAGTAGGTACTTTGGTGAAAATGAACAAGGTAATAGAAATGTTGTGATTCAAGGAGATCTTGAGGGTTCACCTTGTGGACCTGAGATTGGAGAAAACCTTATGCTAATGATAACTTTATGTAATAAAGTAGTTGATGAGGAACTTATCCTAAGGAGAAGTCTTTTCAATACTAAATGGAAGATGGCAGGAAAATTCTACAAAGTGATGATTGATAGTGGAAGTTCAAAAAATTTGGCATCAAAAGAGTTGGTTACAAAGTTGCAGTTGAAGAGGTTGAGACACCCAAAACCCTATCATGTTTCATGGGTCAAGGATGAGAATAAATGATTGGTAACTGATTAATGTGTTGTAAAATTCAAAATTAAAAACTATTTTGATTAAGTTATGTGTGATATTATGTGTATGGATTGTTTCCATTTTCTATTGGGTAGAACTTGGCAATGTGATAGACATGTTGTGCATGATGGTAGATTAAATCAATATACAGTGAATGGAGAAAAGAATATATTTTTTGCTTCTATTGAAGCTCCCAATAAAGTAAATTGTACTACTATTAGAGTTTGCATGGTTAGTGGAAAATAATTTGAGAAGGGAATTAGAAGGAACCAAGTCTGCTTTAGTATTATTCCTAGAGAATTGAGTTGTGGTAGTAATGGATGAGTGATAGAGTATAGTAATGATCGAGTGACACATAGAGGCTGAGCAATAGAAAATGTTAGAGGTCGAGTGAAATCAAAAGAAGACTTTATAAGCTGAGTGCCAATAGAAATTGAAAGCTTTCTGAATTAATGAAAGGAAATTATTGTTGAAGATATACCTAATGGTTTACCACTAGTAAGAATTATAAGTCATTTAATGGATCTGATCCCTGGAGCTAGTTTGCCGAATAAAGCACCATATAGATTGACACTTATAGAGAATGAAGAACTTAATAGACAAGTGCAAGAGTTGTTGCAAAAAGGTTTGATCACATAAATCTTGAGTCCATGTGTTGTACATGTTGTATTAGCACTTAAGAAGAATAGAGAATGGAGAATGTGTGTTGATTCTAGAGCTATTAACAAGATAATAGTAATATATAGGTTTCATAGGCTGATGATGGATGACATAATGGATTGTTTCAGTGGAGAAAAGTATTTTACCAAGATTGATTTGAAGAGTGATTATCATTAGATCAGGATCAAAGAAGGTGATGAATAGAAGATGACTTTCAAGACAAAAGATGGTTTGTATCAGTGGTTGGTAATGCCTTTTGTTTTGACTAATGCACCTAGTACTTTGATGAGGTTGTTGAGTAAAGTTCTTGAGAAATTTTTGGGTAGGTTTGTGATTGTATATTTGGATGATATTATAATATTTGGTAAGACTAAGGAAGAATAACCTATGCATATTAGGCAAGTATTGTAGGGATTGAAAGAGGATAAGTTGCTGACTAATTTCAAAAAAGTGTTCTTTTATGCAAGAGGAGATTGTGTATTTGGGTTTGGTGATTTTAATTGATGGTTTGAGAATGGATCGTGAGAAGGTTAAGGCAATTTTAGAATGATCTACACCTATGAATGTGGGTGAGGTGACATCATTCCATGGTTTGGCTAGTTCTATAGAAAGTTTATAAAGAATTTCAATATTTTTTGTAATGCTATGATAGAAACTATGTAAGGAAATAAAGGTGATTCCAATTGGACACATGGAGATTATAAGAGTTTTGAGACTTTGAAACAAGATGTCCTTGAGTTACTTGCATTGGCTTTTCCTAATTGCAATAAGGTATTTCAAGTTGAATGTCATGCTAGTGGCAGTGCAATAGTTGTGTTAAGTCAAGAAGGTAAACTTGTCTCTTTCTTTAGGGAGAGGTTGAATGATGCTAAAAGGAAGTAATATGTATATGATCAATAATTTTATACTATTTTTCAAACCTTGAAGAAATGGAGACATTATTTGACTCCTAAAGAGTTTGTGTTGTATATTAATCATAAAGCCTTATAGTACTATGGGAAGTGAACATAAGTTGAATAAGAGACATATGAAATGGGTTGAGTATTTGTAGAGGTTCACATTTGTGATCAATCATAAGAGTTGAGTTACTAACCAAGTTGCAAAAGCATTGAGCAGAAAATGTTTTTTTAATCGAGATGAAAGTTGAAGTTCTTGGTTTTGATGAGATGAAAGAGTTGTATGATACTGACCTTGACTTTTCTGAGGCATAGAGAGAGTGCAGAGCACTAAATCTATTAAGTCAATTAGCTAAGTTTGATGAGTATTTCATTCAAGAATGTATGTTATTCAAAGGAATTAAGTTGCATATACCAAGAAGATTTATAAGAGTTAATTTATTTAAGGAAAAGCAATCTAGTGGATTGGTTGGACATTTTGGAATTGATATGAGATAGAGCTTTCTTAAGGATAAGTACTATCGGCCATACCTATATAAGGATATTCAAAAAATTGTAAGGAGTTGTGGAATTTGTCAAGTTGAAAAAGGAGTGAGTCAAAATATTGGATTACATACACCTATTTTTGTTTCTTAGAAACCTTGGAATGACATCAGTATGAATTTTTTTCTTCTATTTCCTAAGATAACAAGAGGGTATGATTCCATTTTTTTTTGTTGTGGATAGATTTTCTAAGATAGAAAATTTTATGCCGAGTAAGAAGACATCAAATGTTGTGCATATTGCTGAGATTTTCTTCAAAGATATTTTTAGATTGCATGGATTGTCGAGAAATATTATTTTTGATAGAGATAGTAAGTTTGCTGGTTAATTTTAGAGGACATTGTGGAAGAAGATGCATATTGAGTTGAAGTTAGTTCTACATTCCATACACAAATAGATGGAAAGATAGAGGTTGTGAATATAAGCTTGGTTAATTTGTTGAGATGTTTAGCTAGAGATAAGCCAAGTAATTGGGATATGGTATTGGCAGAAGATGAGTTTGCATATAATAATTCTATGAATAGGAGTACTTGGAAAATACCATTTGAGATTGTTATTGGAATGCAACCTAGAGGAATATCAAATTTGAGGGATGTTGTTGGTGAAGAGAAGAAAAGTGCTTAAGTAGAAGAATTTTTTGGTTTTATGAAGTCTTTGCATGAGGAAGTGAAGTTGAAGTTGAAACAAAGTAATTATAAGTATAAGGAGAATGTTGATGAGTTTAAAACACATCATGTTTTTAAAGTTGGTGATGAGGTGATGGTCCATTTGAAGAAAAGAAAATTTCTTGTTGGAACATACATCAAGTTGAGAATGAATTAAGTTTGGTCCTTGCAAAGTTTTGAAGAAGTTTGATAGCGGAAATTCTTATGAAGTTGAGTTTCCTAATGACATGGATATATCTCTTATAGATAATGTTGTTAATTTGTATAAGTATCATAAGTCAGATGATGAAGTTGTTGTTGTGTTGAATGATTATCCTAATAAGCAGATTGAAGAGGTTAAATAGATATTGGATCATAGAGTTGATAAAAGCACAATAGGAAAATATTACTATGAATATTTGGTGAAGTGGAAGAATAGACTAGTTGAAGATGCTACATGGATTTCTCAAACTAAGTTAGATTCATCTCAAGTTGTGACACTTGCATGCTTTAGGAGAATCATGTCTTTCAACATCAATTTTTTGATGCAAGAGGATCTTGGGTTACCTTGTAATACCTCTCATTTTGTTCAGTTTTCCAGTTAATGCAAAGTTATAATGGTTTCTGAGTTACAATCATTGTCAAATTCCTATATGTGTCAAGTTGTCTAGTGTTGGCCGAGCATTTCTTTATATGTCAAGTTGTCCAATTTTTTTTGGTATCTCTAACTATTATTTTGTTTTTTTTTTCCAAACACTAAGTCATTTACAAGGTAGATTCAGATGGTCATCACTAGAATTGAGCTACTTTGTATAGGCCAAGTCATGTACGTAAGTATGTATGTATCGAGTTCTATAGGAGTCAAGTAAATGTATGGTCATTGAGTATTTGTTAAATGAGATGAGCTCAAAATTGACTGATCAGTTTCAAGCATACAAGTGTCAAGTTATATAGTATTATGTGCCAAGCACAATACAGGCTGAGTAACAACAATGTCGAGTGTCAGAAAATAGTAAAGGCCAAGCAATATAGAGTTTACATAAAAGTTAGGAATGGAACATATTTTTAGGTAAATCATTTTCAAGCTAATATGGAAGGAACATTTAATATTTTTAGAGGTTATTATAGAGAGTTTTATGTATTAATGATGTGGATCGTAGATCCCTATGTTTTGTGATCAATGATTCAGATAGAGAGGCTAATTATGGAAGCATCTATAAAACTCTTTACATAACTCTTTAAATAGAGAAGATCTTAACCTATATTTTGTGGCATGGAGATGAAAGGAGAAGTGTGTGTGTGTGTGTGTGTGTGTGTGTGTGTGAGAGAGAGAGAGAGAGAGAGAGAGAGAGAGAGAGAGAACAAGGAGAAATATGCAAATAACAAAGTGAAAGATTGAGATCAGATCAGAAGTCAGTGAAAGTGTTATATTATCTCTCAACAAATCAAGTGACCTAATCAAAGCAATGAAGGGGAAGAAAAGTACTATCAAATCAGAGGAGAGAATCAATTAGCAAGGAGAAAACTCAAAATAAGATTATAGAGCATATTGAGAGTCACATATCGAATCAATTCTAACTAACTTGAATCAACATAAATCTCTTAACAAAGTGGTCTTAATAGATCTTTCTAAATCTCCTAAAAAAGTCCTTAATTTATTTTAAGTGTTAAATCCTTTAACAAATTTAGACCTAGCACTCTCTTAATTTTGGAACAGGGTAGACCCCTCACAAGGTAGATCATATATTACGATCAAATATTATAACCCTAATAGGTTAACTTTACTACTACAGTAGTGAAGATTTGTGGGTATCATCCCCACTCCATTTTTACCTTCACCTTGGAGGGTTACTAGGTAACAAATATTGTGTTATGTGTTTATTTTCATGCATGTGTTAGATTAGATTTACATGTTATAAGAAGTTTATTATTACAAGTTTTACATGCACAAGTTAAGTAGTGAATATGTGAATGAATTGGTGAAAAGTAAAAGTTCTTAAGATTCTAATTCATATCCCCCCCCCCCCAAAAGTATCTTGTTATCCTATTTATACTTCCATCAATCAACAATTAGTATTGGAGCATTGGTTCTATGAGAGAATCTTAATTTCTTGGAGATTAGATCTTGGCGATGGAGGTTTTTAAATTGGACAAGGTTATTTAAAATCAGGTGATTGACATCCAAATCATACTAATAAAACTTGAGAAATCAAGAAAATATTTGAATAAATCCTCGAAAGAAGGAAGGAATTGGCTATCCATGATAAACAATTTTTGTATGAAGTAGTTGATACTGAAGGATTGTTTAGATCAATCAATCCAAATGAAAAGGAATTTGCAAATCTACTTGATAAGAACAAACTCTTAGATGAGGAAATAAGAGGAATAAAAAGAGAAAATGAAATCTAATCTATAAGATTATGTGAATTACTGAACAAAAGAAGAAATTTGAAGAAGATAGGATTATGGCCAAGGAAAAAAAGAGAGTAATGGCTACTAGACTTGAAGAAAATTGAAGAAGATAGGACTATGGCCAAGGAAGACAAAAGAGTAATGGCTACCAAACTTGAAGAAAGGATATCAGATGTGTAGAAGCTCACAAACACACAACTGGACATGATGAATCAACTAATGCTTTCATATTGGGAATTGAATCACAAGGATGTAGAAATTGCAAATCTCAAATCACAGAAGGACATACTAAAGAATGAACTAAAAATTGAGAAAGAATCTATGGAGAGATTCAAAAAACCAAAAGAGGCAATAAAATACTTTGAACAACTCATGAAGTAATCTAGCAGTTCTAATGGGTTAGGACATTCATGCACTAAGCAAGGAGAATAATCTAGGAATGGAGAGTTGAGGAATGTAAATCCAAAGGACAAACCAACATGCTATCGATGCAGAAAACCTGGTCATAGTGCAAACATTTGTCAAATAAAATATGGTATGCAAAATCCTAAACCTAAGTTTACTAGTTACTATTTTTATTGCAAGAAACAAGGACAAAAAATACATGAGTATAGGTCAATAATGAGGAATGCATATCCTACACCTATATTTGACGAATATTGCTATAACTGTCAAAAGTATGGGCATAGAGCATATGAATGCAAATCTCAGACAAAACCTTGTTGGAAAAATCGAAGGCAAAGTTATGCACCTAACAATGCATGTTTCAAATGTCACAAGATTGGAAATCTAAGTGAGAATTGCAGGACTCAAGTACATTAAACAAATAATACAAGAGACAAAGGTAAAGGTAAAATAGACATTGAGAAAATTAAGAAGAAAATGAGTTAAAAATAGAAAAAGAGAGTAGAAGATGGAAATCGTGGAGCAAATAGAGCTGAGGTCGCCCAATCCAATGGGCAAGGTGATCATGTCATCTCAAACTAAGAGAGAGAGGTATCTATGGAAATGTATATTCAATTGACATATCATACATTAGTTCCTTACATGAAATGTGTCAAAGTTCATATTTGCATATATAAAGATGCATACGAACAGATTTATGAAGGTTGTTCAACACCAATAAAATTGTCTATGTCGACTTAGCATTGTAACATAGACCAAGTACTTCAGAAGTGAAATGATAGAGATTGAGTGCTATGGAAGAGACTAATTTGTAAAGAAAAGACATATTTCAAGAGGAAACAAAGTCGATCAGGACAGCTAGCTTCCACCTTATTGAGTATATAGCATTAATGGGGACCCTAAATTGATCAAATGAAGGTATATATAAAATTTTGAAGATATTATCTCACACCTTACATACATATTTCAACAACACAAAGAGATTTGGTGATTTGAGTGAATGGAAATAGATTTTGAGACCAATTTGGAAGAGAAACCTAAACAAGTGAAGATGTAAACTACACCGAGTAATGCAGAGGAGAAAGAAAAGACTTTAAACCCTAATAGAAAATATGATAGCTTCATCTACTACTATAATGAGCCAAGAGGTTAGTAAAATTCAACTTGTGAAGAGTGACACTTGTCCTCCACCAAAGTTTTGTGTTATTCTAGATATTGTAGTGAAAGGAGATTCAATAGGTGTGTTATCCTTGATATCACCCAAATTTATTATGATCCATGATGTTAGTAGTTTTTATATTTGTAAGATCAGAGAAGTAGGAGAATATGAGATCAGAGAGACATATAAGAAGTTATGCAAAAGAGGAAACTTGAAGGATGAATATAAAGTTGTTGAAAGGAAAGGGTTAATTTGTGCCCTAGAATTTTTGAATAATTTCAAGATTGACTGGATCAAAAAAAAATTGATTAGAATCCATGATATAAAGTATTGGTTACTTAATGGAGCCATGGAGATCACAAAGAAAATGATTGATAGAGTTCCAAGCTATCAATCCTAGAAAAGAAGAAAACCATGTGATTCCTAATTCAAGAGGAAGTTGAGGCAAACATAGGTGTCAAGTGGAATGGATGAGGTCTATCCATTAAAAAAAAAAATTATCCACTAATCAAATTTGTTGTGAGTTTTGTAGCTCAAAAATTCTATTAGTCAACTATATTGAATAGTGTGTCGTGTATGACATGAATGGATCAAGCATGGAAGATAGTGATGAAAGATCGTGAATATGATATTGTCAAGCTACAAAGACTACAACTAACAGAGAATTTGTCATCTATAAGAAAATAAAAGAATTTAATGTGTAAGTTTGGATATCTTGTTGTGTGTATTTTATTTTATATCTAGAAGTATTTTCCTAGTGTTAGTGATATTATTTTAGAATAGAATAAACCGGTGACTAGACACATAAACAAATACATTGATCAATTAGGAGACAATTTTGAGAATGTCATGGATACTTACTTTGAGGAATATAAGAAAACAATGAAGATGAGGATGATGATACCTAAAGAATTGGTCAAAAGGTATTATAATGACATACGTTTTCTTGTAGATATAGACAATACATTTGTATAGGAAGTGAAGTCGAGGAAGGCTTGGCTACAAAGTTTTGATTATGAAATGATAGTGATTTAGTGAGTGAAAATATTGTTTCACTATTGAAAGAAGAAATAGACAATAAGGATGAATCTTTTGGGAAATATGAGGAAGCTAAAGAAATAATAATTGTAAATATCAAGATAGCTTTTAAGGAGAAGGGAAAAAAAAGATTGAAGAACAAGAAGCAAAACTTGGCACCCTAGGCAAGGGAAAGGAACCATTATAGATAACACAAGTTCTTGGAGAGGACGAAGAAAGAGACAACAGTGATGAGAGGAAGAAGAAAAAGGAGAGAAGGGTAAATCCCTAGTTTTTGTCACTCCACTAAGAAATAAGGCTCAAGGAACCAAGAAGAGTCCAATAGTTAAACCCCTCTCTCCTCCACCACCAAATAAGATAAGAACTAGGGTAGATGCTAGTGTCAATAAAACTACAAAATAAAGAGTAGTAGAGACTACTGAGCCTAGTTCCTATAAACCTACGAGAAGGATATTGGTTAGAGCATAACCTAAAGGGAAATCAAAGTCTATTGAAGGGGTATGCATAGATGTAAGAAGATCTTTAGGATTATCCAACTTTAGATTTGTAAAATATGAGACACTAGATAGTGCTCACAAAACCAAAATTGAGGAGGCTATGGTAGATATGATTGCTAATAATAAGCTAGCCCCTAGTAAAATTGAGAAGAAAGATACCCAAAGATTTATATGAGAGATTGGAAAGAAGATGGCAGTAGGAAAAATAAGAAAAGAAAAAGATAAGGAATGACACCTTAGTTAGAGTCATGTTTAATCTATCCTAGGATCAATAGAAAACATTTTTGGTAAAGTACATAAGCATATTTGTTCCTAAGTATAGAATGTTTTTTATTTTATAGAATAAAATATAAGCTCTAGCACAATAGGATGAATTGCTTTGGAAAAGCATTTTTGGGTTATCAATCAAGCAAGTAGAAACTAAGAATGAAAGTAAAACTATAAACATTGAAGATTCTTATAGCAGTGGAGAAAATTTAGGTTTTCTGAGTCTACAAGGCAACATGTCACTAGTATATGCTGACACCCTTGACACTCCTGAGGCTGAGTACTCAAGGCTTACAAGTACAGAGGCAAAATCTAAGGTAAAAGAAAAAAGTATAGAAAATCAAACTATTTTAGCACTTACATTGAGGAAAATAAAGAAATAAGTAAAGTTGGACCAAGTGTGACCATTGTTGTCTCAAGTACCAAAGTACTAGCATAACCAAGTGGTGCAACTCCCTCACCAACTCCCAAAGTGTTTCCAAGCAATAGAACTCCTTTTTCAAGTAGAAGAAGATCAATAAAGGACACTTCATCATATATTGATATTAGACTGGATGAAATAATTGAGATGCCACAATTAGACTTGGAAAATCTCACCTTGGAACAAACAATTTTGTTACAAGATATTTTGGCAAAAAATAAATGGTAAGAAGAGTTAAGGAGAGAGCATAAGAAAAAGTAGGTACTTTATGATGTGAAAAATATTTTTGTTGATGCTTTTGATATTCAAAATTTTGATGAAGGAGCCCCAATTATTACCTAGCTTGTAAATATTGTTGAATAAGTGAATGATGTTAATATGGAATCAAATGAAAAATTGATGGATTAGTCAGCTAGAAGATTTGAGGATAAGGTTGTGGACAAAGTTTCCATAACCATTTCTGAGAAGAAAGTGTGGTTGTAAGAGTGTATATAGGTTATGATAGAACTTATACAAAAGGTCCAAAATTTGTACAACATTTAATCAAATGTGCCAAGATTCACAAATGATATTTAGGCACAAATAAACTAGATTCAAGTTGAGATGAAGAGATTTAGCAACATTATTTCATAGTCAGCGGGATGTGGCATTGATCATCACAATAATTTACTGAATGCTCAAGGCACATTAGTGAAGCTTTAGAAAGCTAACAATAACATGAGATCTAAATTGATCTCTATTCAAGAAATGTTGATACCTCATTTGGAGGTTATGCAAAGGGAGATGCAATCAACCCAGGATCTTATCAAAGAAGATCACAATCTTTTAGTGGTTGATAGCTTAATTGATTTAGCTGCAAGCATATAGTTGCAGAACCACATTTTGGAAGCAACAAGAACCACATGGGATCATGCACTATCCATGATCACCCAATTTCATAAGATATTCATTGATAAATATGGTTTTCTTCCACCCATTCAACCCCAACAGTTGTGACATAAGTGTTTAGAAACAAGGGGAAAATGAATTTCTTAAAGGGATAAATAAAGAGAGAAATTAATTTATTATCATTGTTTATTCATTATTCATTATTTTACATAAGACTTAGGGGGAGAGCTCAATATCAGGTTGTATTTGTAATGATGTAAATATGACAAAGTGTTTTTTTTCTACTAATGTCAAAGGGGGAGATTGTTGGCATCTCTAACTAGTGTTGTCTGTTAGTGTCAAACACTTAGGCATTTATAAGGAAAATTTAGATGATCATCACTATCTCTAAGCTACTCTACATAGGTTGTGTCATGTACATAATTATGTATGTACCGAGTTCTATAGGAGCCAAGTAAATGTATGGCCACCAAGTATTTTCTATACAAGTCAAGATCAACATTGACTAAGAAGTTTCAAGAATACAAGTGTTGAGTTACATAGTATGTGCTGAGCACAATACAGATGAAGCAACAACAATGTTGAGTGTCAGAAAATAGTAAAGGATGAGAAATGCAAAGGTTACAGAAAAGTCAGGATTGGAGTAGATTTTGAGGTAAATAGTTTTCAAGCTGCCATGGAAGGAACATTTAATATTTTTAGAGGTTTTTATGGAGAGTTTTATGTGTTAATGACATGGATCATAGATCCCTATGTTTTGTGATCAATGATTCATATGGAGAGGCTCATTATGGAAGCCTCTAGAAAACTCTTTATAAAACTCTTTAAATAGAGAAGATCTTAACCTAGATCATGTGGCATGGAGATGAAAGGAGAAGTGTGTGTGTGTGTGTGTGTGAACAAGGAGAAATATGCTTATAGGGAAGTGAAAGATCAAGATCAGATCAAAAGTCCATAAAAGTGTTTTGTTATCTCTGAATAGAGTAGGTGACCTACTCAAAGTAGTGAAAGGGAAGAAAAGTATTATCAGATCAAAGGAGAGGATCAATTAGCATGGAGAAGACTTGAAATCATCTTACAACGCATACCAAGAGACATGCACTAAATTAGTTCTAACCATCTTGAATCAGGGTAAATCTCTTAATAGAGTGGTCTTAATAGATCTTTGTAAATCTCCTAACAAAGTCCTTATTTTATTGTAAGTGTTAAATCTCTAACAAGATGAGACATGCTTGTCTCTTAAGCTTTTAATAGGGAAGAGCCCTCATAGGGTAGATCATATATTTTAATCAAACATTGTATCCCTAACAAGTTAACTTTATTACTGCAGTAGCAAATATTTGTGGGTGTCATCCTCACCCCAATTTACCTTCACCTTGGAGGGTTTCTAGGTAACAAATACTATGTTATGTGTTTATTCTCATGCATGTGATAGGTCAAATTTACATGTTACAAAAATTTTATTATTACTTGTTTTACATGCACAAGTTAACTGGTGAATGTGTGAATGAATTGGTGAAAGGTAAAAGTGATTAAGATTTTGATTCACCCTATCCCCCACCCTCTTAGTATCTTGTTATCCTATTTATACTTCCATCAATCAAGAGTATTGGCCAAGTGTTCCTATGTGCACAAAGTAAATCAAATGTTTGATGATGTTTGTTTCCATCTTTGATTGACTTTTTCTATAGGTTGTTCTTAGTTTGAGACAACTTGTGTATTTAATTTGGATGGTGAATTTAATGCATGGATCTTGTCTTGGGATGTGCAAAAACCATTTTAAGGTTGGCCTTTCTATTATTTAATGATCTATAATCTTTTTAAATCCATTTTGGAAAGAATAAATAGGGGTGTTAGGTTTATATTAGGTATCACTTAGAGATTTTAGATGGGAGAGTGAAGTTAAAGAGTTGGAAGTTTGAATTAAGGACCTGTGAACATTTTGATTCAAGAATTTTGTAAATCTTGTTGGTTATAAACTAGAAGGCCTCACAACAATACATGTATGTAGATGATTTTTTGAATCAATAAAGTAATGGTTGTTCTCTCCTTGGTATTATTCTATGTTTTGTTCTCTTCCATTATGTTTACTCTACAAGGTGTTTGGATAGTTAGGTGTGGCCCTGGCCATAGCTCTCCAAATCCCTCCATGTATTAGGTGGTATTAGAGCTTGAGGTTTATCCATGAGGAGATTAAATTGTGATAACCCTAAGCTTTTGTGGGTTGTAGGGAGGAATAATTATGGATTTGACCTATAACTTATAGAAGGTTACGATTTTGCAGAAATTTGTTTGCCAAGATGGTTAGAGGTAGAGGAAATGGTGACATTACACTACTATTATGGACATGTTGAGATAGATTGTTGCTAGATTAGATGTGATGGAGATAGCCCAAAGAAAAGGATCAGATCTTGATAATGCAAGTGATGATAAAAGTTGCACCAAACCCTAATTCAAAACTTGTTGAAGATCAAGATGAGGAAATATTATTGAAAGTATTGTTTAGGGAACATTCAAAGCCTGTTGTGGAAGTTGTTTCTTATGATGGATAATTGGACACCAATATTATGTTGGATTGGATCTATGATATGGAGGATTTATCTGAGTTTAAAGGCACTCATAATAATAGGAAGGTGAAGATTATAGTCACTAGGTTGAAAGGTCATGCCTCACTATGGTGGGAGCATTTGCAAATTGATATATAGAGAAGAGGAAAGAAAATACCAAGACCTAGTTGAAAATGGTGAACAAAGTGAAGAAGAAGTTTCTTCCTATTGATTACCAAGTTAGGTTATTGAGGAAAATTCAAAATTTGAGAAAAAAGGACATGACTATGAAGGAGTATGTTGAGGAATTATATATATTGGACATCAGATCTAGACATGTTAATAATGAGGTCAAGAAAGTTATAAGGTGTCAAAATGGATTCAGATCTAGAATCCAAGATGAGATAAGTTTTGTGAAATTAGAAAGTGTGGAAGAAGCATACAAATATGCCTTAAAAGCTAAGGAGATCTTGACAAAGAAGCATGAGCAAAGATAGAGAGGTAGAGGTGGTAGATTCTAGAGAGGTAGAGGTAGATCTTATGGAGGTGGTGGTAGATATGAGAATTTTGTGTAAGATAAGGGAAAATCTGAATGAAAAATTAAAGATAGAAGCAAGATTAAGTGGAAAGGTGGTATTTCTTACTGAGGAGGTACTAATTATTATAAAGGAAGAGGTCATTCTTATTCAAGAGGAGGGTTTCTTGGTAATTTTTAAAATGTGGTAAAGAAGGGCTTAGATCCTTTGAGTGTAGGTACTTCGGTGAAAAATATCAAAGTAATAGAAATGTTGTGATTCAAGGAGATCTTGAGGGTTTTTCTTGTTTACCTAAGATTCTAGAAAACTTGATGATAATGAGAACTTTCTATAATAAGGAAGTTGATGGGTAACATGTCCAAAGGAGAAGTTTTTTCAAGACTAGATGTAAAATGGTAGGAAAATGTTGCAAAGTGTTCATTGATAGTGGAAGTTCAACAAATTTTGCATCATAGGAGTTGGTTACAAAGTTGCATTTGTAGAGCTTGAGACACACTTAACCCTATCATGTTTCACAGGTCAAGGATAAGCATTGTGTGGTGAAATTCAAGACTGCAAAATAATTTGTTGTAGTTTTGTGTGATATTATGCATATAGATTATTTCCATATTCTATTGCATAGAACTTGGTAGTATGATAGACATGTTGTGCATGATGGTAGATTAAATCAATATACACTTTGGGTGAATGTAGAAATCAAAATATTGTTGTTGTTGATTGAAGCTCTAGATGAAGTAAATTGTACCACTATTAGAGTTTTCAAGGTTAATGGAAAGGAACCAAGTTTGTTTTTATATAATTCCTAGAGGGTCAAGTTGTGGTAGTAATGTTTGAGCAAAAAAGTATAGTAATGATCAAGTGATAGATAGAGGTTGAGTAGTAGAAAATGGTAGAGGTCAAGAAACAATAAAAGAAAATAGTGTAAGCCAAATGCCAACAGAAATTGAAATCTTGTTGAATAAGTAGAAGAAAATTGTTGGTGAATACATACATGATGGTTTACAACTAGTAAGGAGTATAAGTCATTGTATGGTATTGATTCTTAGAGCTATTTTTCTGAATAAAGCACCATATAGATTGACGCCTACAAAGAATGAAGAATTTAATAAACAAGTGCAAGAGTTGTTGTGCAAAAAGGTTTGATAAAAAAAACAATGAGTCCATGTGTTATACCTATTGTATTAGCACCTAAGAATAATGGAGAATGTGTATTGATTCCAAAGATATTAACAAGATAACAATAAAAATATAGATTTCCTATTTTAAGGATGGATGACATAATTGATAGTTTGAGTGGACCAAAGAATTTTACCAAGATTGATTTGAAGAGTGGTTATCATCAGATCTAGATTAGTTAAGGTGATGAATGGAAGATTGATTTCAAGAAAAAATATGGTGTGTATGAGTTCTTGGTAATGCCTTTTGGTTTGACTAATGCACCTAGTACTTTCATGAGCTGTATGAATGAAATTCTCAAAAAAATTGGGTAAGTTTTTTATTGTTTATTAGATGATATTTAGATATTTAGTAAGACTAAGGAAGAATATCTTGAGCATTTTAGGAAAGTATTGCAAAGATTGAAAGAGGAGAAGTTTCTGATTAACTTGAAAAATTGTTCATTTATGCAAGAGGAGATTGTGTATTTGGGTTTTTTTATTTTAGTTGATGGTTTGGGAATGGATCCTAGGAAGTTTAAGGAAATTTTGGAATGGCCTACACTTGAGAATGTGGGTAAGGTAAGATTATTTCATGGTTTGGCTAGTTTCTACAAAAAGTTTATAAAGAATTTCAGTATTTTTTTGTAATTGTATGACTGAAACTATGAGAGGAGATAAAAGGGATTTTAAGTGGACACATGGAGATGATAAGAGTTTTGAGACTTTGAAACAAATCATTTTTTCATTACATATATTAACATTTTCTGATTTCAATAAGGTATTTCAAGTTGAATGTGATGTAAGTGGTAGTGCAATAGGAGTTGTGTTAAGTCAAGAAGGTAAACATATAGCTTTCTTTAGTGAGAAGTTGAATGATGCTAACAAGAAGTATTATGTGTACAATAAAGATACTTTTCTATTGTTCAAGCCTTGAAGAAGTGGAGACATTATTTAATTCCTAAAGAGTTTGTGTTGTATATTGATCATAAAGCCTTACCATATTTAGGAAGTCAACATAAGTTGAATTAGAGAGATATGAAATAGAATGAATATTTGCAAAGTTTCACGTTTGTGATCAGTCATAAGAGTGGAGTTACTAATTGAGTTCCAGGTGCCTTGAGAAGAAGACATTCTTTTTTGACCAAGATGAAAGTCGAAGTTCTTGGTTTTGATGACATGAAAGAGTTAAATGATATTGACCCTAATTTTTTTGGAGGTGTGGAGAGAGTGCATAGCACCAAATATATCAAATCAATTGAGTAATTTTGATGAGTAATTCATCCAAGAAGGTATATTGTTCAAAGGAATCCAGTTGTGTATACAAAGAAGCTCTATGAGAGTTAATTTAATTAAGGAAAAGCATTGTGGTGGATTGGCTGGATATTTTTGAATTTATAAGACATCAAGTTTTCTTAAGGATAAGTTCTATCAACCACTGATGTATTAGGATGTTCAAAAGTTTTAAAGGAGTTATAGAATTTATCAAGTTACAAAAAGGAGTACATCAAAATAGAGGATTGTATACTCTTATTTATGTTCCTAAGAAACCTTGGAGTGACATTAGTATGAATTTCTTTCTTGGATTAACTAAGATAGCAAGAGGGTATGATCCCATATTTCTTTTTGTGGATAGATTTTCTAAGATAGGCACACTTCATACCATGTAAGAAGACATTAGAGTTGTGCATGTTGCTGATATTTTCTTCAAAGAGATTGTTAGACTGCATAGATTTTTTAGAAGTATTATTTATGATAGAGACAATAAGTTTCTTGGTTATTTTTCGAGGAATTTGTGGAAGAATATGGATACTAAGTTAAAATTTAGTTCTACTATCCATCCACAAATAGGTGGATAGATAGAGGTTCTAAATAGAAGCTTGGTAATTTGTTGAGATTTTAAATTGGAGACAAGCCAAGTGATTGGGATATAGTATTGGCATAAGATGAGTTTGAATATAATAATTCTGAGAATAGGAGTACTTGGAAAAAACCTTTTGGTATTGTTACTGGAATGCACCCTAGAGGAATATCAAATTTGAGGGATGTTGTTGGTGAAGAGAAGAAAAGTTCTTGAGGGAAATAATTTTCTATTTTTATGAAGTCTTTGCATGAGGAAGTGTGTTGCATAAAAATGTAACAATGGAATAAATAATAAGCAACTAAAGCCTATTCCTACATATTCATGCAAACCTCAAATATGAAAGACAACATGTAACTAGCGATGACATGAAATTCAAAGAGCTAAAACCATTCAAAATAGCACTAATGCAAACCTCATAAAATCACCAAGTAGTTGATGATTTCATTGTTGTGGGATGTGGTTGCTCACAAATTCTGCAACATAACAATGGGCTAGATAGTGCTTACGGAAATGAGGAGAGGGCTCTCCTTTTATAGGAAATGAGATGAAATAGATGGCAAAGATTCAATGCAAGATGAAGGGCTAGGATCTCTCAAGATCAATGAGATGTCCATGAGGTGGAGGCCAAGTGGACTCCATGTGGATTAGGGTTTTTGACCATTCAAAGAGGGAAAGATGCTCACACATGTGTGAGCAACCTTTGATGTGATAGGTCAATGACAGGTGTACAAGGTGTGAGAAGCATGATTTCTCACACATGTGTGAGACACCTTGATTCTCATGTGGAGGTGGGACAAAGGTGTAAGAGGTGTGAGAAGTGTGAGGGGTGTGGAAAGTGTGACTGGTCCTCACACATGTGTGAGCACACACTTAGGCTTAAAAGGTGATTAGCAAGGTGATTTTAAAAAGTAAGTGGGATTAAGAAATGGGTAGGCTTAGAAGGATGGGTTAGGTTAGGAAAGTGAGTTTGGGTGAGGGTTAAAGTTAGGAGCCATGTGCTCAAATAGGATTAAATTTAATATTGAATTCCAAGGTGGAAATAAAAAAGGACTAATTAAGTAAATGAATTACTTTACTTAATTAAAGTGAATGGGTTAGGATGTAAGTGGGATGAGGGGAAATAGGCTAAGATTAAATAAACCTAAATTTATTTAAATAAAGGAAAGGCGAATATAATTAAACAAATGCAAATTTATTTAATTAAAGGTAGGGTCGTTAAATAAATAATAGATATCTATTTAATTGGTCATGAAAAGGGGATTTGGACAATTTTAGGTGTCTACATTTTGCCCCTCTTTGATATAGAATTAGTAATGTTATATCAAAGAAAAATAAAATATAGTGGATGGGAGGATAAGACTAGTAGCATGATGCCCCAATCATAGAAGGATGAGGAAGGATGACAAGAGTGGAAAGGTATGCCCCCTTGAGAGGACATGTGAGCTAGGAGAACATAGATATTCTCTCGAAATGGATGGGAGTATGGAAGGGAGTGGGAAAAGATAAGATTGATAAAGTTATGTTGCAATTGTGTGAGCAACCTAAGTTTGATATTATAATCAACACTATGCACCAAGGTATGAGGAACCAAGATGACGATGTGTCAAGTACGTGATAAAAGGTGGTCTAATACAACCATATGACTTATGAAACCATGATTCCTTGGGGTAATAGGATGCAAAGACCATAATAAATGTAGAAAATACTAATGCATACAAGTAACAAGCAATCATGCACAATAAACCAAAAGCGCAATGCACATCTAAGGATTGGGAAGGATACATCCCATGATAATGTTTGAATATGGTCAATGGATTAGCAACTGATTGGGTCAAAATGATGAATTGATTAAGGATTGATGTACAAGATATCAAGATTATATTGATTGGATTAGTATTAGTTGCACAATGATTGAGATTTTTTTTTTGGTGTTTTTTATTTTATTGAGATTTTGATGAAGAGATTGAATTGAAAGGCAAGTGGAAGAAGGAACGTGGATGAGATTGGAAGAATGATGTTGATAGGATGAAGAATGATGAGAGTAGAACTGATTTGATGTAAAAGGATTAGAAGAAGGGAAAATTGATTGAATTAGAGGATAAATGAATTTGATTGAATTGAGTGGAAGAATTAGAGTGAATATGATATGAATGAATGTGGGATAGAATGGATTGGGACCAATGGCAAGGGAGAGCCAAGGGATGGTAAATGGAGGAAAAGCAACATGAATTGGTGGATGAAATGAGGGGTTGAATGATATGGTATCAAAAAATGCGAAGCCAAGGACCATGTTTCGAAGGAGTCCAAATGCCCCATACCAAGGAAAGGAAAATGGAAGAAAATATGGTGGGAAAGGATGCATGAAAATGGAAGGATGGTACAAAGGCTAGCATATGGAAGAAGAGAAGGCATGTGCTCTTCCAAAGCATGTATGAACATTTTGGTATTGTGCCTCTAATAGTGATCACAAGCATGGGTATGATAGTGGAATGAAGAAGGGATATGGGAGGGAGGGTATGGAAAAGGGGTAATGATATGAAGGGTATTGATGAAATGTGGGATATGAAGTGGAGGGGATGGATGGAATAAACAAGATAAAGGACGTATGAAAGAAGGATGGAATTACGTAGGAGTATGGATGGAAAATGGATGAAATGAACATAACAAGGACTATGGGAGGCAAGATATGGATAGAATGTCAAGATCAAAGATGTGAAAGGATTATGAAAGTATATAGGATAATGTATGGATAATGAGCAAGGGATATGGAAAGTGAGCATGGATGGATGGAAGGAAAATGAAAGTCAAGATCAAAGATGGAAAAGGATGATGAATGGTAGATGGAAGTATGGAAGATATGTAAGGAAGAGTGGTATCGATGGAGCTTGCCCCCAGTGTAGAGTGCAAGTGGAAGTGGAAAAGTGAATGGATGGATAAGTGGAATTGGAAGATACAAAGGGAGGACTCAAGCATCTAGATATGTGGATGGTATCCCTTGATATTATTATTATTATTTTTCTTTGTTATTTTCAAGGAATTTGTACTAGTTTCTCATAGATGTTGGTAGGATAGTGAATGGAGGATAATGACTTATGAAAAATTTTGGATTAAGGGGGTGGAGTGTTTGGGAGGAAGACATAATTGATGGATGTTAGGTTGGAAGACTTGTGAATGGGTGGATGAAGAAGGTGGATAGATCATCATTGGCACAAACCTTGAAGGGTGATGGAAAGGATGAAATTGTGGAGGATATGTAGGAGAAAGTTTGGATTTTGGGACATAGCCTGGACCCAAAATGGATGAAGGAGATGATGGATGTAGAATGGAGGATTTTGGTATATAAGGACCCAAAATGGATTTAGAACATGGAAGCTTGGATGGTCTATGAATGAGGGAAGCCTTTGGATTATCAAAATTGGATGTCATTTTGAATCTTTCTTTGAGATACAGTGCTACATTAAGTAGCTTTGGGATCCACAAAAATTTTGTATTTTTTATTTTTAGCCTTTGTAGCCTTTTGATTTTGCTTTGGATCATATTTTTCTTTTCTTGGACATGTCTTTTAGAGGGGATATGTTGATCCTTGGATTTTTGTGGATTTTTGGCTTGATTCACTTTATCTTTGGCATCCAATTTTCTTCCATTGGCCATGGTATGGGTGCATGAAGATAAATGGGGTAAGGAATTCAAGGATGTGTGCCTTTGTTGATCTTTACTAGGACTATGAGGGGATGAAGTGGAAAACATGGATATGATGGATGGATGTATGTAAGGACCCAAAATGGATGGAAAGGATGAAGTGCTTGGCTATGGAATATAAGGACCCCAAATGGATGGAAGGGATGAAGGGTTTGGATGTGGAACATAAGGACCTAAAATGGATGGAAATGATGAAGGAATGGGAATATGGATATAAGGGCCCAAAATGGACTTGGAATATGGATGATGGGAAGCTTTAGGTTTGGAAGGAGAAATTTTGGAATTGGAAGGAGTGGAAGGTGTACCAACATCTTGAGACATTATTTCTTCAATGATATACTTATTAGTTTCAACACAAGATGCAAGTCCATGTGTATGGGGTTGATGAGTGGATTGGAGAGGTGTGATAGGATCATGAAGGGGATTATGAGGGATAATAGGGTCTTGAGATGGAGTGGGATCATGAAAGGAAAATGAAGGGGTGCTTTGATCTTGACTTAAAAGAGGATTGTGTAGTGCAATGAGTTGATCATGAGATCGAATAGAATCATATAATGGAGTGGAGGGAATGGAATGATGAGATGGAGTGTTTTGATCTTGACATGGAGGAGTATTAGTGGATGGAGTGGAAGGAACCTCTTCATGAAGTGTACGATCTATGGATGCTAACTTGTGAGATGGAGTGGAATCGGTAATCTGCATGGTACATGGAATGTATTGATCTTGATTAGGAAGGGAATCATGAGAT
Organism: Cupressus sempervirens; assembly: GCA_028749045.1. Classification (NCBI taxonomy): domain Eukaryota; kingdom Viridiplantae; phylum Streptophyta; class Pinopsida; order Cupressales; family Cupressaceae; genus Cupressus; species Cupressus sempervirens. The sequence goes on from CM053785.1 coordinate 906,868,168, forward strand.
GGACTAAGAGGGATAAATGGATCTTGAGGGATAAGGGAATGATGGGATAGAGAAATTCTTGGAACTAGAGGAGAATGGGAATCTATAACTTCATGCTTTGGAGGAAGGTCTTGAGATGGCATTGGGGGTATGACTTTGGGTGATTGGATCACTTTATTTTGAATTTTACACTTAGCTAAGGAATTACATGAGAAAAACCCATTACGAGGTGGGGATGATGTTTTTGGAAGATTAGGATGGTGTGAAGGTGGAAGTATGGGTAGGGGATTGGGATGATGGTTTTTGACATTAGGTTCAAAGTATGGAGAATTGCATGGAGGGTTGGGGTTAGATGGGACATGAGGACTATGGTCTTCGAAACATGGGGAAGGAGGAAATATGGCATGGAAGGTGGACTTTTTTTGTTGATTTACAAGGCTCAAGATAGAATTCTTTAGTTCCTCAATTTCTTTGGCAATGTAATTTTTTCTTGAGGCATTGGGTGGGCTATGAATGGAATCATATGTGGTTGAAGGATAATGAGGTGGATTTCCCTTGTCAAAGGTAGAAGAATAATGAACATGAGATGGATTAGAATTGGATATGAAGTTATGAGGATTTATTTGATGCATATGTTGAAAGGGAGGTATAACTCCATGTTGCGTTTAAATATCGTCAACCATTTTATTAAGCCAATTCTTATCCATAGATGTTAGACAAAGAGTGATGAAAGATTTGATAATGGATGGAATATGAACTTGGGAATAGGAGCAATTTTTGACTTTGTGTTGACTTGATTTGAATTGGATTTTATTTTATTTTATTTGATATGATTGGATATTGATTGGATTTGATTTGATATGATTTGACTTGATATTGGATGAAGGTTTTATATAGCTTTGATAAAAACCTTATGATATTGCAAACAAGTGTATGTTGGATTTGAATTAAAGTTTGATGTTTACGGCAATGCCCCTATGTCCAAAGTAGAAGATGTGATGCAAATTTGAATTAGAAGAAAACATGAATGAAATTAGAAATATTGATTATGGATGAAGATGTAAATGGATTGAATTAAGAATTGATTAGAAATGATTGAATTTGACAAGGAACTGGATTAGAAGAATGATGATTTTTAGGATTGAATTAAGGATGAATCATGAGATTGGCTGAGGAAATTGGATCTTGATTTGGATGATGAATCATGACTAGGATGAAGATTAGGAATTAGATTGAATGATTAGGAAGATGAGGAAATGAGTTGGATGAGTAGAGATGATTAAGACTTCGAGGAATGGTTTGAATGATGAAGACAATAGATGTATGAGGGTGATGAATTTGATGGAAATAAGAAGTGATGTGGAATTGATGCAAACAATTTGACTAAGAGGACTTGAACTAAGACTTGTTTTTGTTGTTTTTGAGATTTTTTGATTTTGATTCTGATTTTTGAACTTTTATGATTTTTTTTGGATTTTTATGTTGTTTGATGTTTTTGGGTTTTTTCAAATTTGAGATGCAAAATCAAACAAGGAAATATATACAAGGCAAGTGTAAGCGGTGTGTCCCCTTCAGCTAGGGAGGGTTTCAAACACTCAAGAACGTCAAACACACCAATAATCCTATAAGGTTTCAACTAGGATATACGAGGATCAACTAGAGGGCATCCTTGATATACGAAAGGTATGTGAGGCCCAAATCTGTAGATGAAAGAAAATAATTCCACACAGCTAGGGGGAGATGGTAACCCAAATCTCCTCCTTTACTTCCCAAAGGTATAAATTTCTTTGGGGCTTAGCCAAGAGTGACAAGATTTTACTTCCAAGAGAGGTGTCTTTCGATTCGCCTCCTAATATTTATACTACATTAAAAAACTAGAGTTGAGGTCATCCCAAGGGGTGATGAAATCCCCAAGCAAGCCTCCTAAAAAGATAAAAACAAGACCACTTATTTCTTGTGCACCCAAGATCACCCGAAGGCATGAGGGGAGAGAATACATCAATGGCCTTGAGTTTTGACAGACATGCGTTCTTTCCCAATGAAACTTTAGGTTTTGTAATCTACTTTGAAGGCACATGTGTTTATAACATACAATGTTCTTTCCAACTTGAAATCATCGTCAACATAAATGAAAGTGTGGATTCATGAACAAGAAAGTAAATCGCTCGAGAACATAAACAAATTGCTAAAAATGAAACCAATTACCTTAAGTCATTCAAGATTGTGTGAGTTTATTTTAAGAACCAATTCCAAATGTTTGCTAGCCTAAGCATTCATGTCAATTTCCTTAAGGCATTTAAGAGTGTATGAGTTCATGCCAAAGGAAAAGTGTTATTCAATTGATTGTGCATTCAAGATTGAGTTTGATTGTTTTAACTTTAACCATACATTCAAAGACAAGTGTTTAAGAATACAAGTTCATTCTAATTTTTTTTTAAAGCAAAACCTACAAGCAATACGGTTAGTGATTTCTAGAATTCTCCAACCTTCAATAGAAAATATCCCCGCAAAACCACAAGTTAGGGCATCGAAAATGTGTGACAAACACGAAATAACCCTGCAATGAAAATGTTAACACAAAGTTTGATCTTTGATAGAAAAAAAGGGATCTAATTAACATCAAAATCTAATGAAACCTATAACCTCATGACGGGCTCAAAATTAGCTTTTTGACGATATATTTTTTTCAAAAATGGAATCCCTATACTCAAGTTATGAGCAAAAAATTGAAGGTTGCTCCTTATTGTATAGAAGGGCATGTGGAATGTTGGTGCAATGATGACATCAGTGACCTGCGGGCTTAAATTTGATAGTTAGACGAATGTCAGGGCTTTTTTTTTTTTTTTTGTTTTTTGTTAAAAAAAGAAAAAAAAAAAACAAGTCAGATATAGATGGTTTAGTAGAAAAGATGATTTTTTTTTAAAAGAAGGTTAAAATGTATTTTATTTTTTCAAATGAAATAACAAACTTTAAAAAAAAAATTAAATTAAATGGGTGGATTGAGGGAGGGCGGAGGGATGGCAAAGCAGAGAAGCGAGGTGGAGCAAAGGGAGATTTAAGCGGCAGGGGGTTTTGGCGGGTGGTGGCCATAGGAGTGCAGGGTTTGCGAGTGGTTGCAAGAGGTGGCACGGTGGGCAAGGAGGCAGCTAAGTGTAGGGGGACTATGATTGAGTGTGAGGACATGCAAGAGGTCAAGGCAGTGGCGCGAGGAGGAGAAATGGTAAGGTCGAGTGGAGGCATGAGGGTTGCAAGTGGAAAAAAGTAGGGGATGGCCGGCAGGAGGTTACGCAGGAGGCAGTGATGGTGAGGGAGTGGGGATAACAGGTGGTAGAGAGGGCAGAGGGGCTGTGACAATGGTGGCAACGAGCATAGGCAGGGGTTGCGGGTTGCACGAGGGTGAGTAGAGGAAGTAGTCGCAGGAGGAGATGCAGTTGGGAGATGTAGCGGCAATTGTGGGTTGCAGGTGGCCAATGGTGGTGGGCAAAGGGGAGAGAAGGTAGCGGTGGCAGTGTATTTCTAGGAGTACAGCGACCTAGGGGTGGCGCTTGCAGGCACCACCAATGGTGGTGCCTATGGGTGTCAAACCTGCGCAATGCAAAACAATTTTTTTATAAAAAATTTTTTAAAAAAAATAAAATTTAATTATTATTATTATTTTTTTTAATTTTTTCTTTTAAAATATTTATTTATTTATTTTTACCTATTTACTTGTCCACAAAGATAGAGATTTTTTTTTTAACAAAGAAGTATACTCAACATATATACACTCCTACAACTTGGAAATAGAGAAATAAGAAATATAGTGTTATATGTCAAAAGACTTCTCTTGTGTGCTTCAAGCACGATGATGGGTTTTTTTGGCTCGATTAGAGGCTCCTTGTGAAACTTGATCTCCAAGTGTAAGCCTTCAACCTACAAGCTTGAAAAATCACACATAAACTTAAACACACGTTAGATGATTAGTTTGAACCCATGAAGTGGGTCCCACTAGGCATGCCAAAATATGTTGCATAAAAATGTAACAATGGAATAAACAATAAGAAACTAAAGCCTATTCCTACATATTCATGCAAACCTCAAATATGAAAGACAACATGTAAATAGTGATGACATGAAATCCAAAGAGCTTAAACCATTCAAAATAGCACTAATGCAAACCTCATAAAATCACCAAGTAGTTGATGATTTCATTGTTGTGGGATGCGATTGCTCACAAATCCTACAGCATAACAATGGGCTAGATAGTGCTTATGAAAATGAGGAGAGGGCTCTCCTTTTATAGGAAATGAGATGAAACAGACGGTTGAGATTTAATGCAAGATGAAGGGCTAGGATCTGTTAGGATCAATGAGGTGTCCATGAGGTGGAGGGCAAGTGGACTCCATGTGGATTAGGGTTTTTGACCATTCAAAGGGGGAAAGATGCTCACACATGTGTGAGAAACCTTTGATGTGATAGGTCAATGACAGGTGTAAGAGGTGTGATAAGCATGGTTTCTCACACATGTGTGAGACACCTTGATTCTCATGTGGAGGGGGGACAAAGTTGTAAGAGGTGTGAGAAGTGTGAGGGGTGTGGAAAGTGTGACTGGTCCTCACACATGTGTGAGCACACACTTAGGCTTATAAGGTGATTAGCAAGGTGATTAGGAAAAGTAAGTGGGATTAAGAAGCGGGTAGGCTTAGAAGGATGGGTTAGGTTAGGAAAGTGAGGTTGGGTGAGGGTTAAAGTTAGGAGCCATGTGCTCAAATAGGATTAAATTTAATATTTAATTTCAAGGTGGGATTAAAAAGGATTAATTAAGTAAACAAAGTACTTTACTTAATTAAAGTGAATGGGTTAGGATGTAAGTGGGATGAGGGGAAATAGGCTAGGATTAAATAAACCTAAATTTATTTAAATAAAGGAAAGGCGAATATAATTAAACAAATGCAAATTTATTTAATTAAAGGTAGGGTAATTAAATAAATAATAAATATCTATTTAATTGGTCATGAAAAGGGGATTTGGACAATTTTAGGTGTCTAGAAGAAGTGAAGTTGAATTTGGAACAAAGTAATCATAATTATAAGGAGAATTTTGATAAATCTAAGAGACATCATTTTTTGAAGTTGGTGATGAGGTGGTGGTTCATTTGAAGCAAGGCAAATTTCTTGTTGGAACATATAGTAAGCTGAAAATGAAGATGTTTAGTCCTTTTAGAGTTTTGAAGAAGTCTGCGAGTTGAAGTGCTTATGGAGTTGAGTTTTCTAATGACATGGATACATCCCCTATATTCAATGTTGTTGATTTTCATAAGTATCATGAGTTAGATGATGAATTTTTTGTTCTATCAAATGATTATTCTAAGAAGTAGAATGAAGAGGTTGAATAGATATTGGATTGGAGAGTTGGTAAAAGCAAAAGAGGAAAAGATTACTATGAGTATTTGGTGAAGTGGAAGAACAAACCAGTTGAAGATGGTACATGTATTTATAAGCTTGAACTCGGTTAGCACTTGTGTGACTCGATGAATACTGTGAAACTTGACATATAAACTAAATCACTTGGTTGGCACTCCTTGGCTTGACCAACACAAACACTGTGAGCTCAGTATAAATTGAATCAATTGGTTGACACTTCTTGGCTCAATCAACACTAGCTTCTCATCACTAATACTGCAAGCTCGGTAGATACTAGAGAGCATGGTTGATACTGTGCAACACAGTTAATATTGTGAATCTTGGTTATCATTGTCATTGAATAGCTTGGTAGATACCACTTATCATGAGCTGTATAAAGATTCTAGAACTCGGTAGCAACTGTAGAACTTGTTAGCAACTATATTGCTTGATAGTAACTAGAGCACTTGGTTAACACTACAAACTAAAATATAAGCTTGGTAGAAACTTAACCAATTGACTAAGTGTAATTCATTAATAAATAAAATTTTACCTTAATGTCAATAATCTCCCCCTTTGGCATTAGTGACAAAAACACTTATCAATCCAAAATTGAATGCTCAGAATTTAAAGTCCAAAACATTCTTTTATCTCCTTTCTGTGTCTACAACTTGGTAACATACTCCATTTTTGAGATTTTTCAAAATTGCTTTTGTAAAATATGCTTTTGATTATCTGTACATGTATTTGTATAATACTATGCTACTCCTCTATACATATATCTCATATTATACTTCTCCCCAATACTCTTCATATATACATTCATCTTATATTATACTTCTCCCACTTTTTGATATAAATGCCAAAGGTGTGTAGTACATGTTAATGCCAAAATGTGACAAGAAGTCATAATCTACCTTCAAAATAAATGTTATTTTCTTGTCCCAATTTTCCAATAACACCTTTCTTGCATGTAATGCAAAGTGCACTTCTACTGATAACTCCATCATGTGATTAGCTATGGAGAAGTTATTGTCATGGATGAGTGTCTTGGCATGTGCAATTTGTTTCTATAATGCATCCATGTTTGGAAGAATCATGCCTTGGATTTCTACCAGTGTGGCCCTGATCATGGCTTCTTCCCTTAATAATTATAGTTGCAAATTTGTTAGAAATCTGATCTTTGAATAGTGGGAAAAATTATAACTTGGGTCAAGTGACAGCTGGTGTGCACTTGCCTTCAACTCTTCATCTATCTTATATAATTTTTTGTTGATTCCTTGGGTGAAGTTAGATGTATCACACAACTTAATAAATAATGAAGTTACATTATTTATAGATGTCTCCAGTGAAGTAAGAGTAGTAGAAAATGCTACTTGGTCTGCTGCAAATTTCTGTGCCACTTATTCCAATACGTTATTCTCAAATTTGCTTTTTTCTCTTTGTAGAAACTTATCATTTCCATTCAAGTCTTCATTGAAATTTTGGATGACTTCTACTAACTGATCCAAAATAGGTTGTGTACTATCAACCTCTATAGTTAGTAGATTCACAAATATGTATTTTATATCTTCTAGCACTAGGTTTTCCTTCCTTTTCTATTCCCTAAGCATTTGTTACTTAGCTATTTTCTACAATAACTTCCCTATGATGTTCATCTTAGCAGTAGTGAGGATAGTGATATCCTAGTTTGGAATAACAATATTCGCATCTAAATCTATTTCCTCTTCTTCATCCTTTACTTTTAGAGTAGGAGAAAAAAAATTCTTATCCTTATCTGATACTTCAGTACTCATTTGAGACTAGTTCTCAACTATTATTGTGCATTCTATTGATACATTTAGAATTGTAATGATGTAGAAATTTAGGGACTAGCAAAAAAAGTAGATATGGAACTAACAATAGAAATACCTTGTTGTTGCATTGTCAAATTTGATGATGAAGGCACTTGTTGCTCGGTAGATGAAGTGTTGATCACTTCAGTCAATGTAGTACTCATTTGAACAGGTGTAGAGATTGGTTGGGTGCTTAGTGTTGCAGTGGTTGCCACAACCAACTTGGTAGAACCTTTCTTAGATCTTGATGGCATTAAAGCTTTTCTCAAAGAGTGGGGAAATGAGGCCATCACTGTTGCTGCAATCTTTTCTAGGTTAGTTTCCTTGATACTCTAAATCTCAAGGAGACTTTCCTCTGTAGCTTCCTATTCTTCCTCCTTATCATCCAAATTTACATCTTTTGTTTCCATAACTTCTTCATCATCATTTTCATCATCTTCCTTTTCATCTTCATCATCTTTATCATCAACATGAACAACAAAGTCACTCAATTGATGTAGTTGGTAGATATTTTTCCATGTGGCAATGGAAAACTTTACCATAGATTTTATGTCTTTCATTAGCACGAAACATGTTTTGAACTTAGGTGTAAGCTTCTTTTCAATTTTCTTTAAAGCTTCTTTCACCTTTTTATTGCTAAGACTCAACATAAGTTGTCTTATTGTCTACTCATAGATGTCCATGAATGTCTTCATTGCATTCTCCCATTTTGGCTTAATTGCTTGAAGAAGTGCATCAAGAACTCGTTAAGAAATCTCATCTAGTGAGTATTTCCATTTCCTCAACTTAGATGATAGAATATCTTCAATTTTTATCTTCTCCTCGAGGTTCTTGGTTTCATATTTTAAAGAATTGAAACTGTTCATACTAGAACCTTTGTCCATCTTCTTCAGCCTTTCTTGAAGTGTAGCAGGAGACTTCAGAATGACAATTTTTTTATCATCTTCTTCTTCTCCTAACTTCAACTTCTTCCTGGATTTTGATGTCCTTCTTGTGAATACTCTAGTGGATGGCTTAGTAGGTATGGTTATGATAATCTTACCTTTTTTCCTTAGAGGTTCTTCTTCCTCAGACTTGGTTTCTTCTTCTTCATCCTCTACTTCATCTTCTTCCAAATCATCCCCTTTTCCCTCTGTTAGTAGGAAAGTAGAACTTACTTATTTCATTTTTCCTATCCTCTTTCTTCCTTTGTTAACTTCTTGAGGAAGCTTAATTTTAAGTTTTATCCTTTCCTTGACTTCTTCATAAGTTCCAAAATATGGTGCCTTAGGATCCATAGGCTCATTCAACAAAGCCTCAATGATATCTTTTGTATCATTAATGTTAACCTCATATTCAAGAGGTTTAACACTTGTCACCCTCGGTTTGACTACCTAAATGTACACTATATCACAGTCTACCTTGAAACAAATATCATCTTTGTAGTCCTCTACAAGTTTCTTTGGTATCTAATATCTATTATTTATCTTTTCTTTGAATGTATCAAAATAGTTATCCATTATACTATCAAAAATTTCACCCATCTTTGCTATGTATTCATTAATCTGATATAGAACAAGTACATATTTTCTCCATACAAATTTTCCTTTAGAAGGGAAAAAATTATGTACAAAGAAAAATAAACAAGTTATGAGTGAACCAAACTTACACAAATTATTCTTGGAACCTCTTATGCTTTCCATGTTCTTATTGAATTGATTCAATAAAAAATTGGCAAGGTTGAATGTCATATTATTTTTCACCACCTTGAGGGCCAAATCTACTACCTCACATGATACATTGTTGAGACAACTAGAGCTATAGATTTTTTGGGCAATCACATGAATTCCAAACTTCAATTGCATGTCTGTGATTCCACTTATCTTCATTCCTTTGTCGTCCCACTCGGTAAGAGTTTTTTTTGCCAGTTCAACCTAACCTAGGGCTTTGGTCACCTTGGCTTTCTTTAACATTGGAAGCCTAGTGAGTCAATGAATCATATTCCTTGTGATCAAAATGGGCTGATCCAAACATAACTTCCCATTTTGAATTTGGTTCAGTATGAATCTTATCCATTTTTCCAAAAAATCCCTTGGCATATGTGAAATATGCATCAAGCCCTTTTCTTCCAAATATCGATGCTTAGGTTTTAGAGTGTCATTCACACTTAAATCACTCAATGCCTCATGCATTTTGGTGTTCCTAGCTCTTGAATATAACATTGATAATGTATGCGCATATTGTGCACAAGTAATATCTAGGAAGGAATTTGTGATTGTGCACCTACTGGGTCAAATGATTTGGCAATTGTTGGATTGATTTTGAATGTTGGAAGCTCAAATTCTTCTCCTTGAATAAATTTTTTTGATCCTTTGTTTTCTTTGTTTCTAGAATAAGCCATTCTTGCTAGGGTCTTGTAGGGTTTTGAAAAAACTTCAAGAATTCTTCCTACAGAAAATACATAGATTGCTTGGAAGCACAGAAATTGCTCTTCACAAATAGCTCTTGAAAACTCATGGTGAAAAATGAATTCAATTTTCTTCCTTTTAACAAATTTTCACTTTTCAATCACCATAAATTCTTTGGTATGACCACTCGCTTGGTGATAGACTATCTTCCACTCAGTTATGTCTTTCAATACTCGGTAGACATTTACAACTTGACAGTCTCAACATTACTCAGTAGAGTCTTCAATAGCTTGGGGTCCACACACAATACTTTAGTGTAACCCAAACTTTCTCAACATAGTCTTGTGACCTAACCTAGCTTGATAAAGGTCTTGAATTTTCACAACCAATTGGTGATCCTTGTGCATCTTGAATGATGATATGGATCTTTTCTTCTAGCTGGTTAGAATTGATGAGAGATGTTTGCTTCACAATCTCAGTTCCTGTTATTCCTATGGGAGTTCAAGTTGATATTCTTGAGTCACCCAACTCTTGAGTGACATTTACTTCATGACTTGAGCTTTCATTCTTAGGAGACTTTGGCACCCATTGCTGCTTCATTTTGTTTATGATATTGTGAGCTTTGGCTTTCTTTTCATCTTCAACTCTTTCAATATTCATACAGTTCTGGGCAAGCTATCCAAGTTTTGTACAAATGAAACATCTTCTAGTGGTGTCTCTTTTCCTCATGTGATGTTTCACACAATTTTCTCAAATGTGCCCAAATTCTCCATAGTAGTGGCATATACCATGTGTTGTAGTCCGATCCAAATATAGATTTTACAAAAAAAAATTCTAGATTCAATATCTTGGTTGTGCATTCAAAAGATTTGTGTCCTTGTTTCTTGCAATTGTGACATTTACCTTCAAACTTAGGTTTCTCCTTACATCCACTTGCTCTATGACCATCCTTATTGCAATTGTAGTACTTTCCATTGAATCTTTCTTTACTATTACTGCAACATTCGTTTGATGTATGACCTAACTTACCACAATGATTGCAAGTAGGCCTTTGATCCTTTTGAGCTCCTTGCTTGGATGATTCACCTTCTTCTATGTATCATATTCTAGCTTTGCCTTTGTGCCTGTACTAACTTTTCTCATGCAATTGATTCATGCTTTCTCAAGATTTCAACATTCTTTCATTGGTTTTCTTTTCGGTGTTTAGATCATTCTATAGTCTTTCATTTTCTAATCTTAGATTCATGAGTTCTTCATTTTCATTAGTGATTTGATCAATGAAGTTTGTTTTTTGAAGGGATAGATGGTGAATTTCATTATTCTTTTCTTCTATCACTTCTTTGGCTTGTTCATTTTCTTCCATGATTTCACATAGTCTGACTGCTTGGATTTCTTTTTATCTTTTCAGCTTTCTTATTTCTTCTTGGAGAGTAAGATTCTTCTCAAGTAGATCTTTGATCTCTTCATCAACTTCATATGAGTTTCTTTCATGACATATATCTTCAATTCTTTCTAGCTTGTATACCTCCATTACCTTTGATCTTTTCTCAAGCTATTAAACTTCTTTTGTGAGAACCATAATGCTCTGATACCAATTATTTGAAATATCAGATAGGCAAGTTTACTGAGAGGGGAGGGATGAATCAAGGACTAATAAAACTTTAACTTATTTCACCAATTAATCTTTCATATAATATTCTAATCTAATTGCATGCATGAAAGAATAAAAAATAGTAAAACATTCATAACACTTTGACACAAGATATGGTGACCCAGAAACCTTCCAAATAGAAAGCAAAACTAGGGTGGGATGATACCCACAAGATTTAGTACTAAAATATAAATTCAGCCTATTAAGGCTTACAATTAATCACTTCTGATGATCTACCCTATTAGGAGCAATAAAGATTTCTAGGTCCACCTTGTGAAAATATTTACAAAGCATACAATGAAGTATGCACTTGGTAAAGAGATTTTTCAAAGTCTTTTAAGTCTACCCTATTAAAGGATTTAACTGATACACCTCTTAGGGTGAACTAGTGGTTGATCTATGATCTAAAACTCTAATTTGTTGGTTGAGATTCCTTTGAAATGTAAAGATCACTTTGCTATGATAGATAAATCTTTGTTGTCCCATATATTGCTTGTAGCCTTCTCAATTCACACTTTTTCTCTTCATATATGCTTCATACATTCTTATTTGGATATGATACAATTCAATACATACATACCAATCCAAATCAAAATTCATCAAAGTTGGCTACAACATAGGTTTCCAACAAGATCACAAAGTCAGCCCATCTATTGACACTCAGGTTCAAAAGACAAACTTGGTGATGTTTTGATACTTGGAAACCATTGTCAACACTTAGTAACATCATGCACTTAGTAGACATAGAAGCTCAGTTCATACTAATCACTTCCAAGTAGCTTGAACTTGGTTGGAACTTGTGTGACCCGATGAACACTATGAAACTTGATATATAAATTGAATCACTTGTTTGACACTCCTTGGCTCGGTCAACACTAACACTGTGAGCTCAATATAAACTGAAACACTTAGTTGCCACTCATTGGCTTGGTCAACACTAGATTCTCATCACTAATACTAAAAACTTAGTAGATACTAGAGAGCATGGTTAACACTATGCAACTTGGTTAATAATGTGAAGCTTGATTAGTACTGTTACTGAACATCTCAGTAGATACTACTTGTCATGAACTGTATAAAGATTATGGAACTCGGTAGCAATTGTAGAACTTAGTAACAACTAAATTACTCAGTAGTAATTGGAGCACTTGGTTAACACTACAAACTGAAAGATAAGCTTGGTAGTAGCTTAACCAATTCACTAAGTGTGAGTCACTAATAAACAAACTTTTACCTTAATGTCAACAAGGAGTAGGTAGGGAACTAGTGTTATTCTAGTGGTGATAAATATTTAAAATAGGGTACTAATATTTGAAATTTGTGCTTGATGTAGTTGTCTAAGTGAATAAAATTTAGGTCAAAGGCTTAAAGGTCAATAATTGAATGGGATTAGATATAGCCCCCTTCCAAGACAAATGCATTCTTTTGAAAATTTTGGACTTTTTTGGGACCTACTATTTTTACTCATTTTGACATTTCTCCAACACATAGTTGTTGTTGAAATCTCATTGAAAATATTGAAAAGATCATTGATTAGAAATATTGTTATAAGGGAGATTGTTATGTGTTTCAATCATTATTTTGTCACTGATGTCAAACCTACTATTTTCTGGTAAGACAATTGCTTATGTGTTTCAAGTACTATCACTTGGTTGATTGATGAGGAGGATTTGGTCAACAAGTTGTAACAAAAGCACCTAGAGGAAAGGTTGAGTTATATGTAATGACGTACAAGGATTAGTTAAGAGAGTGATGACATGATGTATTAATGATCTACTTAAGGTTACAAAATAGTTGGCTACACTTAGAAAGTTTAGAAGAAAAAATTAAACAAAGTTTATCTGCTTAGCTTGGCCGATTGGATTGTTTGTGTTTTGAAACAAGGATGGTTCCAAATTACCCCAATGGGAATAAGGTACATCTAGGGGCAGCTAAATCCCATTTTCAACATACTATTTCAGACACTGGGCCAACTATAAGGCTAGACCCTTCTTCTACTTCAAGCTCTGTAAAACTTAGGTGGGTGGACCTCAGATTCAATTTATATGGTATCAGTGCTAAAACATATTCTTGAATCTAACAAAGTAGATAAAACCCTTAATCTCCTATACTTATGCAATAACAAAGATGTGCAGTAGCAAATTGCAACTCTATGAAATTCACAAGCTAAGTGAGGGCATCCTTTTCAACTATTCAACATGAAAGGGAAAGATATTTGATTAATGATGTTGAATATCAGCAAAATGCCAAATATGTAACAATAGGAACAAATGATCCTATAGCTGATCAGTGCCTTATCTATTGGGAAATTCAATGAATCAAACACATACATCTATGATATCAATGATGTATTATGCACACCTAGATATCAGATCTATCTTACCACTTTGTGAATCAGACATCAATGTTCATAAAGACCTCATTCTTATGAAGTATCCTTCTCAAAATAACCAGAAATCCTATCAAACACATCAAGCATTTACTTGGATTTTTGTTCCAACAAAAAAAACATATCAGACATACAACCTTAAAGGGATGCAAATGGGTCTTAATTCTTTGTCCTTAAACCACATAAGATTGTTGATTATAGAGATAGGAGATGAGAATCAGAATGAAACTAAGAGATTCTTGTTCTTTTGTATTCATTTCTTTGAAACTATACATTCAGATGCATGAAATTGAAAACATAAAAACACCCAACAGATTAGAACTTGCTATATTATCTTCACTACTGTTGTTCATACAAGAGAAATATGCTAAATAAAAATGGTGTCACAGTGATGGGAACACATCAAGACTAGAACCCTAGTTTCACAAATCTAAGAAAACTCAAGATTGGAACACGCATGGTATCATAGTACTGAATCTTTTTTCTCCAAAATTGAAACCAACCCTTACAATGGATGAGAAAGAAGAAGATATAGAGCATGAATGAATTCCCAAATCTGATCTAAAGATGACATGTGTCCACTTGAAATTCCATCCTTTGCAATTGTAAAACCTCTTTCATCTCTCTACCCATTTGATCTGATTTAGTTTTCATCATTATTCTGTAACCAACATGTAAATATCTCATATGAATGATGAAAACCATTCTATTGCTCAAAATATCTAATATGCATCATAAAATGTTGATGAAATCTAGATTTAACTGACTTAAAATTGACCAAATTCAACCCCAACTTCATTCTCACTGTCTTTTATGCACATTCATCTCATTACCCTAGTAGAAATCAATACTAAAATTTGATACCCGAATGTGGTTGTAGATTAGGAATCTAGGACAAAACCTCTTGTAACCTAAACAAATGGCTTCCTATGCAAAAAAAATTCTAGAATCAAAAATTGTGTCTTCTCCTTATTTCAGTGATATATAATATTACTATATTGACATACCAAAAACTTTCAGAATCTAGTTTTGAAAAATATACCCCTGGCATGGGTCTCTAGTCTGAAATTCACCTTTTTAAATTTTTATACAAAAATTTCAATTCCCTAAAGTCTGAGCTTTAGCTTATAACCCTTTAAAATTTTAAAAATCTTGTAGGTGACCTTTTTGAAAAATCATTTAAAATTCATTTTTAAATCACTTTTGAATTTTTGGCCCTACCAATGAATTTTGGGTCAACCCTACTTTGACTGGGCTACCATGTGGCATCAAATTATTGGTCAACCTTTGCCACTAGGCACCATATGGCACCTTTTGATTGGCCTACCTATTGCTACCACATGGCAGCTCCTCATTGGCTTGTGAACTATTCAGTCAGCACCTTGTCACTGCTCTGTCAGAGCCTGCCACATCATCTATGGTTGAGGCTCACTAACATGTCTCAGCTAGGCACTTCCCTGCATTACAATCAACAAGGTGCTGACTATGCATGCAGGGATATGCCTTTACAACATGTGTCCCCCATGCCATGTCAGCATCTCCAAAATTTATGCCAAGTTGGAAACCATCTCACCACTAGTCGATCTTTGGTTGGTCTGAATTCCATATCAGCATCTAATCACTACCACCTTAGTGAGTTGATAGGACCACCATGTCACCTCCAGCCTAGACCTACTACCACATCACACCCAAGTGCTTCCCCACTTCATTTAAAATCTATACATCTCCATGGAGTGGTGATGTACCCACCATAGAATTTTCCACGTGTCATCATCTAGTCACTCGAACATTATTGATGTCATCTTCCTTTTACTGGTGTGGTTGGTCAAAATTAGCTACAGGTCACCTCCAGCTAGTCATCCACAAGCTCCACCATGCAGGCCACGGCTTCCAAAAGCCGTTTACATATAAACAACTTACATTGTGAGTGTTGGAGTATTCGAAGACTAACATATTATGCCCTTTGTGAATGTGGGATAAAGTTTTTGAACTATCTTCTACAGGGTACTTTGTTTGGTCTTCTCTCTCTTACACCATCTTGTGGCCTTGTTATTTTCCTAATTATAAAATACATGCACTAGGCAAGTTAACCAACATAGTGGAGTGAGGCAAGTAGAGGTTGTAGAGCTTTAATGGAAGACGAATTGGAAAAAACCCAATCAACAAATTTGGGGGCAAGTCTGGATAGGAGAAATGGGAAATGGGATGAAACCGTTAATTAGGACTCTGAGCATAGCTATGGCAGCCATTGTGGACATGGGAGGCAATCTGACACGGATACAATGTAAGCCTTGCTCAAATTGCTTTCAATCCATGCCCATTTTCAATCTCGTTCTATCTTCCTCCAATGAAAATATCCCCTATTTTCACTCCCTCTACTCTTGCTGAACTAATAAAAGTCAAGTTAATGAGATGAGAAGAAAATTGATGCAACTGATCAACATCTTTGATGTTAAGACAAGCCAATCTAGTCCAATTTTGTCCCCTTCACTTCACCTATGACCAAAACCAATGAAAAATATATGCTTAATGGAGAAAATGCACAGTTCTTAGCCTCATCTGCACATTCTTGTGGTGCCTCTTTTGAAAAAATAAATGAAAATTCTCCTTGACGTGTTGTGTTTTATAACTTTTCTTTATTTATAACTCTTAGTATCCCCTATGCAATATGAAGTTTTAAAATGATGTATGGTGGCTCTTGCATTGGAATATGATCTTCCATCTTATGACAGCAAGACTGGCAGCTATCTTTAGTCATTACCTTCTCCTCACACACCAAGCTCCTCTGCCTATGTTGTTTTCCTTTCCAACTAGGAAGAGGTAAAAAAATTTTGTATTATTTCCATTTCCTTAGCAATTGTTTTCCCTTGTTACTTCTAGTGCATTCTAGTTTGGGTATATATCAAAGGGACATGCTTAGATTAAGCATCATGTCACTTATTTTTTAGGGGATGGGCATGGTTTCCACTCCAAATAATAGAAGGTGGTCAGTCATGAATGAAAGCAACAATAGTTCTTTGAAAGCTTTTAGCAGGACCAAGTCCTGGGGTAGGCTTCACCTTTCCACTCAATTCCTAATGTTATAAAATTTACAATGGAATCATGCTAGCCATATAAGATCTATTTTGAATTAAAGAGTGAATGCTTGTTTCTTCATGTCATTGCTTCTCTTTTCTGAAACTTTCACAAAATTGAGATTCTCCACAACCCCAAAAAAAATACATCTATAAATTATAACTATATAACCTTGTGCTCCCCTTTATTGGATTCTTTCAAAAGAAATAAGTCATTATCTCAAGGCAAGATAGTGCGCTCATTTATTAATTACTAGATTACATCAACACATCTTTTACCAATCCAAGTTTGTTGCAATCTATGCAATGTGTGGCAGCAAGATTGAAGAAAACCATTATTTAATAGAATGCCCCAACTATATGTCTCCTTTTGGAATACCGTGATCAAAAGTTATACATGTATTTTAATCTTATGCAAGACCAAGAAAAAATATAATTGCATGCAAGGGAGGGTTTCTGCAAATACTACACTCCCAGGATCCAGTGCCTTCTCTCTATCCTCATCAATCTTTACGAAAAGAGAGTTCTTCAAATGGAACATTATCAATGGAATCAATCACAAAATCTCTCTAGCAATGCCAAACCATCCATCCACCACTTCACTCTAAACTCTTCCATTTAAGAATTTGCAAGTGTTATTAAAATTTCCTCTTCTTTCAAAATTTGTGCTCCTTCATTCTAGTAAAAGGTTGAACTTTCAAATTCATATGCACTTTAAAGTAATTATATGATTATAACCAATTACAATACTTTGAAAACCTTCAAAACTTACAATTCTTTCATTTTGGTGTAGATTAGTTGGGCCCCCAAAGTGGGTCTAGCTAAAAAAAATTCAAACTTAAACACCTGAACTTTCAAATTGGTCCATTGATTTCTTGATTCTAATTTGAAACAAATTCGACCGCTGAACAATCATTTAAAACTTATTTTATCATTAATCTGCAAACTATCAATTTAATGCCAAAAGGCCCTTTGGCTGGCCTTAAAAATTGACCAAAACACTTGATCAAGCTTTGAAATCAAACACATTGATTCTTTGTTCTGCATACTCCTACCTTGTCAAATCTCATCTCATGATGAATTCTCTATCAAAAGATATCGACTATCGAAGTTTCCCTCTCAAAATTACCTACAAGAAAACATGTCAAAAAACCATAAATCACAATCAGAATCAGCTTTGAAAATAGGGCAAATGGATACTTGGGGAGATGAAAACTAGGGCACTAGTATTGATCTTGGATTGCTTTTGAAAATTGAGTGTCAACACACTTAAGCTATTTGCTAAGTTCATGATGAGCTAGCAACATATGTCAAGTATAATATATACAAGTGTCGAGTTGCAATATGTGTCAAGCCAAAAATTCAATAAGTGTCGAGTCATTCAGATGTCAATCAGATAGATAAAGCCAAGCAAGTTTCAAGTGCCGAATGAACAATAGATGTCGAGCAAGATAGAATTTTTGTAAGTGTCGAGCATCAATAATCAACAAGTGCCGAGCAACACAAAATCAACATAAGAGTTTGTGCCTTCACAAACTAAGATGTAAACCATTTTGCATATCAGCTAATGGATAGATATTGAAGCTTAGAGATAAGATCAAATCTATTTGATTCCCTATGTGATCAACATGCAACCAATGAAAAAATGGAAGGAATTGAATGGGAAAATTGAATAAATCTCAATCCTAGATTCATACCTAACCCTAAGTCAAAATCTTTTTAAGGAGAGACGAAGCCCCATATTTAATAAAGTGTGAGAAAGAATGCATGTGAGGAGAGAATGATAGCAAAGTTTTGAAGGAAGTGAAACGTGTGAATTGACTTAGAAGAAGGATAGAATTGCAGAATCAGTTAGAAGAAGAGAGGATCAAGGTTACAACGTTTTCATATAAAATCAGAGAGGATCAAGAAGAGTTGAATTGTGATATGTAATTAGCAATATCAGATTGTAAGTGTATCAAAACAAACATTCCACTATACTTTCTAACAATTTCTATAGTAGAATGAAATCCTATGGACTTAGGTTGGTTTAATAGCTATTGTATAAAACCTTTAATAGGGTGACAATCCAAGTATGTAGTCTAAAATCCTTTAGCTAGGTACACTTTTGACAAGGTGTTAAAATCCTTTAATAGGGTAGCATCTAACAATCCTTTGTAAGCCTTTAACAGGGCAGGCCTTTTATAGGGCAGATCATGAGAATGATCAAAACATGTAACCTTAACATGTGAACTTTATTGCCATAGTAGTAAAGAATTGTGGGTGTCATCCCAACCCCAGTTTTACCTTCTCACTAGAGGGTTTCTAGGTAATCATATCTGGTGTCAAATGTTTGTGTGGATGCATTTTCTTTACATGATATTTCTATATATTTATGCATGAAATATTTTAAAGTTGAAATTTTTATTGGTTAGAGTTTAGTACTTATGATTCACCCCCCGAGAAGCGTTACAGCTTGGAGAAAAGATCTTTAGATGGAGGTTTACAAGTTGGGAAAGACAATTAAGAATCAAGAGATTGAGATACATCTCTTACTGCAGTAACTGGATGAAGCCAAAGATTCATTGAGAAGTTCACTAAAGAGAAGGAAAGAGATTGCCATAGCAGAAAATGACACTCAATACTAGGAAATTGACACCACAAAGTTATTTGTAGATGGTAACTCTCATGAATTTGATGTAGCAATTGCAGATCTCATGGATAAGAAAAGAGCACAAGCTGAGGAGATCAAAAATCTCAAAATGGAGCAAGAATCGCAAGCAATACTACTATGTGAAGTGACTAAGAAAAAGAAGAAAGCCATAGAGGATAAGGCCATGATTGAAGAAGACAAAAGAATCTTGGCAAACAAATTGGAAGAAAAAGAAGCAAAGTTGTCTAGGATCTCAAACATGCAGTTGGATACCCTAAGTCAAATGATGAATGCCCATCATGAGTTGAATGTCAAGAACATTGAGATAACTACATTGAAGCTGCCAAATGAACAACTATAGAATGACCTAAAAAGAGAGAAAGAGTTTGTTGAAAGTTTCAACAAGCCAAATGAAGCTATCAAGTACTTTAAACAATTACTGAAATCCCCTAGATCCACAAAGACACATCAGGATTGGGCTATACAAGCACTAAAGAGGAAGAGTCATCCAAGACTATTGAACAGAGGAATGACAAAGGTGAGAACTCTAAACCTTCTTGTCATCATTGTGGAAAGAAAGGACATACAGCTAATTTTTATAGGAGCAAGAATGCTACTTAGAATCCAATCCAAGGAACATGATCCATTGTTACAAGTGCAACAAAAAAGGTCATATGGCACATGAATGCAAGAAAAGGACCATGCATGCACCAAGATTTGAAGGATGCTACTACAATTGTCAAAAGTTTGGACACAAAGCCTTTGAATGTAGATCCAAGTCCACATGGTCATCAAACAAGAAAAGAAGCCATGAAAATTCCTACAATTGGGACTACAATACGAGACATAGCTATCACTATTGTCAAGAGTATGGACACATCCTTGAGAATTGCATAAGAACACATTTCAGTGGAAGCTACAACAAATGGTTGAGTCAAACTAAATGCTTTAGTTGTTTGAAGACTGGTCATATCAGTAAGCATTACCCAACAAGGACAAAGGCACCTAACTCTGTGTTCAACAAAGGAAAAGGTAAGGTAGATGTTGAGCAAATTAGAGGAGAGATGAATAAGACATGGAAGAAGAAAGATGGAAGTAGCTTATCAAATGGAGGGATCACTTCAACTAAAAGCTTAAGTGATCATACTTCATCAAACTAACAAAAAAGGTATGTGGGACTGATATTTAGAATGCTTTATCATACATCAATTCCTACATAAGTTAGTACTAAAAAGGATAGATCAGCATGAATAAAGATGTAGGGTTAAATCTTCAAAGTTTTTCACATTGTTGCCAAGTGTGAAAAGTTTCCTTCAGATGCTGAGTAAAATCCTAGTGTATGTTGAGCTGCCATCCAAAGCTAGTTGAAGCCAAGTGTGTAGTTGCTACCAAGTAAAATTAAATTCCTATTGAAGTTGATTAAGGGTAATTCCTATAGCTGCCAAGTGAAGCAAAATTTGCATTGATGCTAAGTAAAACAAGAAATAGCATAAGGAGCTAAGTGTACAGCTATATAGGCACTAAGCATTAAATGTTATATATTGAAGGGTATAAGGTCAATTTTTTGATCATTTTTTTTCCTTCCAAACATAGAGCAAGAGCAAGGTAAGCATAGAAGTGATTTTCAAGTAGAGGTTGAAGCTTTTGTGAAGATTCCAACAAAGATTAAGTATTGTTTCATCGATTCAAAGTTATTTCTCAAGTGTCGAGCTACACAGTTTCAAAGTTTGTTAAAACCCTAGTTTGTAGAAATTGCATCTAGCTATAGAAACCCCAAGGATAAGGAACCATTCAAGGTTTAGTTAGTTAGAAATGAAGTCAAGAAACCAAATTTTAGGCCAATACCTGAAGTTGCATATAAAAATGATCCTATCGGTACACTATCCATTATTCCACCAAAATTAGTAATGGTTCAAGATGTTAGGAAATGCTACAATTGTAAGGTTGGAGCAATTAGTGATATGGAAATTTTTTAGGCCTATGACCAATTGTGTGAGAATGGAGTTTTCAAGGAAGAATTTCAAATCATTGAAAGAAAGGGCTTAACCCATGCCCTAGATTTCCCCATGGTCCTTAAGACTGAATGGATAAGAATCATTTTGAGTAGGATTCATGGTGGATGCCTATCGTTGGAAGGTGGACCTATTAAATTGTCAAAGAGAATCATGCATAGGGTTATAGGATATCCAACCCTAGAAAGGCCAAAGATCCTGAGGAGTGACTCAAAAGAAGCTATTGAGAAGAACACTGGGGCAAAGTGGAACAAAAGGGGCATGACTATTGACACCATTAAAGATCCACTTCTAGAATTTACAATGAGGTTCATATCCCACAAATTCTATTAGTCAAACCAATTGAATAGTGTGCCATGCATTACAATGGATGTAGGCTATAAAATTGTTTAAAAGGATCACACATATGATCTAGCAAAATTGCAATTACAAAAAAATTATGGAGAATCAATTTTGATATGTATCTTTTTCTATGTTTAGAATAAATTTCCCTCTTTTGGAAAGATAGGATGGAAGAAAAATAGGTCTATAGCTGTACAAATAAATGAGTACATAGAGAAAATGGGAGCCAATTTTGAAACCATTGTGACAAGCTATTTTGAGGACTTTAAGAAATCCATGAAGCAAAGGCTAAGGATTCTAGTCTCTCTAGTAGATCAGCACATCAATGATATATGTTTCTTAGTTGGTATTGATTATACTTATATCCAAGTGATAGTACCAAGAGTTAGATGGCTAAGGCCATTAGGATATGAGATAAACATTGATGAGGCATCAGCAGCAATCACAACATTGCTTACAAAAGAATTTGATAAAAGTGCAAAAATTTTTGGCATTTATGATGTTGTGAAGTCTAAAGTGGAAATGGAGTTGAAAACTACCTCAACTCTAAAGAAAAAGGATAAATTGGTTAAGAAGCTTAAAGCCAAATTTGGAGAGGGAGTTGAAGGTGAAGAAGATGATGAAGATGATGAAGAAGAAAAACAGGGCCAGGAGCCACTTGCCTTGACACAAGGCATGGGAGAAGATGTTGAAGAAGAAGAATGTGCTAAGAAAGAACAAGCCAAGGAAGCACCAACTAAACTAGAGCCTAAGAAGAGAAAAGCTCAAAAATAGCCTGCAACTCAACCCAAGGGCAAGAAGACTACAAAGCCAAGCCTACTACAAGAGCAAGCACAAGAGCCACAACTAAAAAGGCTAAGGAGTAAGAAAAGAAGAAGGCCACATAATAGCAAGGTCTAGCCAAGAATAAATTAAGAAGAAAATATGTTGCACAACCTAACTCTAATGAAGAAAGGACCGATTCAAAAGACACAAGCCAATTTAGAGTGGTAAGTCATGCCACCAAGTTTGATTTAGAAAATATTTGTGATAATGTTAAAGATAATGCAGACTTAACTAGCTTGAAGAACATTGATTTCAATAAGTTGAGTAGGGAATAACAAAACATGGTTGATGAATTAGTTTACACGATGATGGCTAAGTTCAAGAACACCCTACTTGAACTTGACAATTCAATGCCTAAAGATTTGTATTCTATTGTTGAAAATAAATGGCATTATTGCCTTAACATGGAAAAGGAAATAAGAGAGTCTACATTGGTTCAAGTAATGCTAGAGCTTACCAAAGGACAAATAACTAAGGCTAACAAGAAGCATTGGAGAAAATTTGCACCCAAATATAGAGCCTTCAGCATTCTTCAAAAAAAGATTGAAGATATTGTCAAGAAGTCCACTCAAATGTGGAAGCTAAAATATGGGCTAACAATAGTTAAAGAAGGAGAGGAAGATCCCTTTGAGGGAAGAAATAATGGAGAAGAGGAAGAGAATGATAAGGAAGGAGAGGCAGAGAAAGAAAAAGGAGACAACACAGTGGAGGAGGAAACACAAAAAGGAGATGATATGGAATCTGTATAGGAGTAGCAAACAGATCAGAGTGTGCAAGACACACAATTGCTACCACTAGCCCTCCACATGACACCTCTACACCTACAGACACAATAAATGTGAAGGATCTTCCTAAAAACTCTTGTCAGAACATCAATACATTGACTATAGAAGATCTTAAAAAGATCCTTGACCAATCAACTCTACAAGCCAAGTTTTGTGATAACCTAGTATTGGTAAATGTAGATGAGTTGTAGAAAATAGTAGTTGACCTAATTGGGGACAAGGTGACAACACAAGAAACATCCCCTACCATCCCTATAGCTATAAGGGGACAAACTCAAGAGCAAGCTTCAAAAGATTGATCAGCTAAGGTTGATACCATAGTTAAAGCTACTATAGCTACTGAGGACCCAGTAAAGGAACAAACAAGAAAGATGGATACTTTTGTTCCTATTGCACAAACACAAGGTGCACCACCACAAATAATAATTATTGATAAAGAAAAAACAAAGGAGGAGATGGATATTCCAAAGGATAAGGAGCAAGAAGCAATTCAAGCTTTGGTAAATCTACAACCTACTAGGACTCCTACAAGAATGCCTTAGAAGTCAAGCATTGATGTTATGCCACTCTAAACCTTAGCACCAGGATCGAGCTACACAAAGGTTGCAAGGGTACTTCACTATGGAGACCCTACATTAGATGAAGAAATAGTCATTCCAAAGTATGACTATGCAACCATGAACATAGACCAAATCAATGAGATGTAAGAGGCATTGGAAAGAAAGAAAACCAAGAGATACTTAGAAAATAGTACAAGCAAAGGCAAGCACTAATTGAGATAAAAGACATATTTTTAGATGCATTTAGCTTGCAGCCACCTGATGAAAACAAGCTAATTATGGAACAACTGTTAGAAATTGTTGAATAGGTGACCAATGAAGACTAGGAGACAAATGTAAAACTCATGGAATGGTCTGAGAATAATTTTCAAGGAAAGGTGAATGAAAAAGTATCAAGTGAAATAGCACTATCACAGCTAGAGCTAGCAAAGAAAATTGAAAAGGTGAAGATAGTACTTGAGAACATATTCTCACTATACACAAAATTGTGTGATCGTTCAATCTTCACACAAGATACCAACCAAAGAATAATGAGTTTGGAAATAAATTTGAAGCTATCAAGCAGACAATTTCCAAAAGATCTAGCTCAAAGTGAGAAGCATTAGTGTTGATCTCATATTGGTTTTGACAATTGAGTGTCAACACACTTAAGCTATTTGTTAAGTTCATGCGAAGCTAGCAACATATGTTGAGTTGTAATATGTGTCAAGCCAAAAACTCAATAACTGCCTAGTCATTCAGATGTCGAGCAGATAGACAGAGCTGAGAAAGTTTCAAGTGTCGAGTGAAAAAAAGATGTCGAGCAAGACATAATTTTAGTAAGTGTTGAGCATCAGTAATCAACAAGTGTCGAGCAACATAGAATCAACATAAGAGTTTATGCCTTCACAAACTAAGATTTAAACCATTTTGCATGCCAACTAATGGATAGATGTCAAAGCTTAGAGATAAGATTGAATCTATTTTATTCCCTATGTGATCAACATGCAACCAATGAGAAAAATGGAAGGAATTGAGCAGGAAAATTGAATGAATCTCAATCATAGATTTATACCTAACCCTAAGTCAAAAAATCTTCTTAAGGAGAGATGAAGCCCCATATTTCATAGAGTGTGACAAAGAATGCATGTGAGGAGAGAATGATAGCAAAGTTTTGAAGGAAGTGAAAGGGGTGAATTAACTTAGAAGAAGGATAGAATTGCATAATCAATTAGCAGAATAGAGGATCAAGGTTATAGCATTTTCATATAAGATCAAAGAGGATCAAGAAGATTTGAATTGTGATTTGTAATCAGCAATATCAGATTGTAAGTATATCATATCAAACATTCCACTATATTTTCTAAAAATTGTTACAACATAATGAAATCCTATGGACTTAGGTTGTTTTAACAACCATTGTATAAAGCCTTTAACAGGCTGACATTCCAAGTGAGTGTTCTAAAATCCTTTAGCCAGGTACACTTTTGATAGGGTGCAAAAATCCTTTAATGGGGTAGGATCTAACAATCTTTTGTAAGCCTTTAACAAGGTAGACCTTTAACAGGGTAGATCATGAGAATGATCAAAACATGTAACCTTAACATGTGAACTTTATTTTTGTAGTAGTGAAGAATTATGGGTGTCATCCCCACCCCAATTTTACCTTCTCACTGGAGGGTTTCTAGGTAATTATATCTGGTGTCAAATGTTTGTGTGGATGCATTTTATTTACATGTTTTTTCTATATGTTTATGCATGCAATGTTTTAAAGTTGAAAGTTTTATTGGTTAGAGTTAAGTACTTCTAATTCACACCCCCCCCCCCCCCCCCTCTCAAAAGTATACATTTCCCATTTGTAATCCCAAAAATTGGTTCACTATCATGAGGAGAGTATGAATTAATGATTAGGGCTCATGATGAGTAACTAGGCACAAATGATAAGCAGCCAAATTAGGCTACTCAAAATTTGCAAACTAGAAACACTAGTAGAAAAATATTTTTTGCAAATGGAATTGACCTAGGAAAGTGTGCAGATGAATTCATCAAGATTTGAAATTTGGCACACTTAAAATATTTTCAAAGGAGAACACAACAGTACAATCCATTTAATCTCACCTATCATGGATTCGGAGATATGACATCATGAATAGGGGTACTGACCAATCTGCATCTACTAACACCTATAAAAAGTTACAAATTGCATTTTGAATCGTGTTTGAAAACTGATTAAACAGATTCATCACAAGCTCAAAATTGAAATGGATTCCTCTATCAAATTGCACATCTAGACCTTGAATAACTAATTCACCCCCCCTCTTATTTATTCTAAAAGAATTCCAATAATTGGTATCAGAGCTATCTGCTTAAGAGGACTAGTTTTAAGGTACTAGAAGCACAAAGATCAAGATGTCTAAAAGAGAAGTACCCAAGCTCAACAGAGATAACTTTCCTACATGGAAAATTTTGATGAAGCTAAACCTTGGAGGACTTGGAGATCATGCACAATCTTCCATTACAATGGAGCATGTTGATCCAGCAAGAGCCCTAATTGCTGAAGATATGAAGAAAAAGAAAGAACACAATCAAGCGATGTTGGAGATTGCCTCTACCCTAAACTATGCCGAATTTGATGATATCAAAGGATGTGAAACTACAAAGAAAATGTGGGATTCCCTGACCACCATCTATGGAGGAGACAAAAATGTTCAAAGAGCCAAATCTGAGAGCTTCAAAGGTAAGTTTGATGACATGAGAATGGAAGAAGGTAAGAATATTGCTCAATATGTTGCTAGGATAAAGGAAGTTGTTAGTGCAATAAAAGATACTACTAGTCAAATAGATGATGATACTGTGCTAAGTAAAGTCTTGAGGACATTATTACCTATTTATGCTATTAGAGTTTCTACAATCCAAGAGTTGAGATGTATACCAGGAAATAACCTAACTCTTGAAGGTCTGGTAGGTACACTCACTACTTTTGAGCCATCTAATTTTGACAATTACAAACCAGAGAGTCTTGAATCAGCTTTTAAAGCTATATTGTTATTGAAGGATTTTGAGGAGGTAAAGCAGAAGAAGGAGAAGAAGAAAAGAAAGGTGAAATATGCACCAAGTGACAGTAATATAGATGAGGAAGAAATTGAACAATTAGAAGCACTACTAGAAAGAAGATTTCACAGAGAAAAAGGCAAGTTACCCATCATTTGTTTCAACTATAATGGAGTTGGTCATATTGCTGCAAGATGTACATAGAAAAAGAACTATAGAGAAGGAAACAAGCACAAAATAGAAGAGAAGATGATGGTAGAGGTTACAAAGACAAAAGAAAGAAATCATGCTACATTGCTGATGAACATGACTCTGATGAACATGATGATGAAGTGGTATATGTTGTAATGAAGGAAGAACCCGATGAGGATGAAGCAACTACACTTGTGACTTGTGTGAACAAGAATGATAAATGGATCATTGACAATGGATGCTCACATGACATGACATGACTGTAGACAAAAGTAAGTTTGTTACCTTAACTTATTATGATGGAAATAGTGTAATGTTTAGTAATGATGCACCATGTTTGATAAAAGGAAACGGGTATATCAAACTAACAGATGATATTTCATGTGACAATGATTACTATTTTGAAGGATTAAATTATAAATTTTCAAGCATGTCACAATTGAATAATTTGGGATACAAAGTTGAATTTGAAAATAAAACTGCCAAGATATAAGATACAAATGGGAAGTTGATTGGGAAAGGTAATCAAACTAGAAGTAATCTATTCTATCTAGATATAAAGGATGCTACTTGTCTTATTGCAAAAAATCTTGATGTATGCCTTTGGCACAAGAAATTATGTCATGTTAATTTTGATAATTTGGTTAGTATCAATAACATGAAAAGAGTTAGAGGTTTGCCTAAGTTGAATAAATCGGATAATATAGTATGCAACCAATCTCAGCTAGGCAAAATGACAAAGTCAAGCTTTAAGAGTAAAGCTTATACCTCTAAAGAAATACTAGAAATTGTTCATACTAACTTGTGTGGATCTATTGAAGTGCAAAGCTATAGAAGAGATAAGTACATAATGCTATTTGTTTAGGATTACTCTAGGATGGTGATAGTCATGTTTTTAAAACAAAAATCTGATGCTTTTCAAATGTTTACGTGGTACTTGGAAAGAGTTGAAAAAGAAATAGGTAAAAGTCTAAAATTATTGATATCAAACAGAGGAGGAGAATTCACTTGTTTGAGATGTTCAATAATGACAAAGGAATCAAAAGATAAACATCTGCACCTAGGACCCCTCCATAAAATGGAATTGCTAAAAGAAGAAATAGGTCTATAATGGATTGTGCCAAAACACTTATGATGGAGAAGAATGTTGCTCTAAAATTATGGAGAGAAGCTGTAAGTATTGCTGTATATGTCTTGTGTTACTCGATTTATATTACTAGTTTAGTATGAACTTAGTAAAAATCTTAAGTGTGGTGATACTCAATTGTCAAAACCAAATTAAGATCAATAATCTCCCCCTTTGACATGAGTGTCAAAAATACTTAACTATACATAACAAATCTAATCTCCTCGAGTATAATATATACATAGTTTGACATATATACAAAACTTCAAAAAAATTCAAAATTCTTTTATACCTCAAAATTTTGTAACTCCCCTTGAGTTAATGTGCCTGTTCTATATCCAAAATATCTTCTCTTCTCTGAGTAGACTTGCTTCTTTCTAATACTCTTTGTCTTAAAAAATATTGATACTCTTTATCTATCTGATATACTTTATTTCTACTCTTTTGTTGTTTGCTCCCCCTTTTTTTGTTCTCCCCCTTACTCTTTATCTCCCCTTGCACATTTGTCTCCCCTATTTGCTTCTTTATTATCTCCCTCTTTTTGACACTGATGTCAAAGGGTTTATAAACTAATTGTGTATTTGTCCAAAAAGTTCTTGTGAACTTCCATTATAATCTTTAGAGCAGAATCCTAGTTGTCTAATGTGACATCTAAGGACTTTATTTGGATGGTTTTCTTTGTTGCAAGGTGAACTAGTCCATCCAAAGTTGAAAGATTGGGATCTTTCTTCAACATTTTTTTTGCATATGCTAGTTCCTTGTGGAGTATTTCCATACAAGGGGTAAGGGAGGCTTGGATGTTAGTCAACTTAGCTCTTATGGTAGCCTCTTCTTCTGTTAACACAGCTAGTTGAATTTGTGTATGAAGCAATGAATGAAAATGCTTCTCACTTTGAGCTGGGTTTTGAGGTAATTGCATACTTGATATTTTTAGGTTTCTCTCCAAACTTAGACTCCTATGGCTTGTTTCTATAGTGAAGAGTGTGGGATCACACAATTTGGTGTACAATGAGAATATATTCTCAAGTACTTTCTTCACTTTCTCAATTTTAGTAGCCAATTCAACTTGTGATAGTGTTATTTCACTAGATATTTTCTCATTAAATTTCCCTTGAAATTTCCTTTCAGACCATTCCATAAGTTTAACATCAGTATCCTGGTTTTCATTAGTCACTTGTTCCACAATTTCTAATATTTGTTCTAATATGGACTTGGATTCTTTAGGTTCTTGCAAGCTAAAAGCATCTAAAAAGATGTCTTTGATCTTCTATAGTGTTTGTCTCTATTTGTACTCTTTCTTGAGTATTTCTTGATTCTTCTTTCTCTCCAATGCTTCTTGCATTATATTTATTTATTCTAATGTCATGGTTGTATAGTCATATTTGTGTATCACTATTTATTCATCTAAAAGTGTGTCTCCATAGTGAAATACCTTGGCAACCTTGGATGAGTTGGAGCCTAGTGTTGTAATTTGCAATGCTATTACATTAGTGCTTAGCCTTTGAAGGACTTTTTTTGGAGAGTCAAATGTTGGTAGATTTACTAATGTTTGTATGGCTTCTTACTCCTTATCCTTTGGTATGCCCTTGTCTTCATTAGATCTACCTTGATCAATTACAATTAATTGCGGTACACCTTGTGTTTGTGCATTAGGTATAGATACCTCTATCTATCCTATTTGTCCTTTTGTAGGCTCCTTTACTTCTACAGACTGAGTTGTATCAACTATATCAACTTTTACAGTAGTGTCAACCTTTGTAGATTTATCATCTAATTGTATTAATGGTTGAGCACTAGTAGCTGAAGGGATGATAGAATGTGGTTCTTGTGTATTCACCTTATCCCTTGTTATGTCAGCTACTAGTTTTTGAAGCTCTTCAACACTGACCAATATAGGATTCTCACACAATCTAGCTTGTAGTGTGGATTGGTCAAGTATCTTTTTCAAGTCCTCTGCAATTAATGGATTGATGTTCTAAGGTGAGCTATTAGGAACATCTTCACTATTATGGTTTCTACAGGCCTATCTGTGCTTGTATCATGTTGATGGCTCATGGCTAGTAGTTGTGTGTCTTGTACACTCTATTCTTCTTGCTACTTATCAATTGTTTCCATTTCATCTGACTTCCTTGGTGTCTCCTTCACAGTGGTATCTTCTTTTTCATTTTCTTTTTCTTCTTCCTTGTCATCATCCTCTTCCTTATTATTTCTTCCCTCAAAGGGATCTTCTTCTCATGCTTTGATTATAGTCAAGCCATATATCGATTTCCACATTTGTGTGGATTTCTTGACAACACCCTCAATTTTTTTCTACAAAATGTTGAACTCCCTATATTTTGGTGCAAATTCATTTTCATACTTCTTGTTTGCCTTGGTAATTTGTCCCCTTGATAACTCTGGCATCACTTGTGCTAATGTTGATTCCGTTATTTCTTTCTCCATATTTAGGCAGTAATGCCACTTATTCTCAAAAATTGTATATTGTTCCTTTGCCATTATATTATCCAATTCAAGAGGAGTGTTCTTGAATTTTTCTATCATGCCATACACTGACTCTTCTATCATGTTTTGGTCTTCTCTTCCAAGTTTTCCAAATTCAATATTTTTCAATCTTGTCAGATCTGCATTATCCCTAACATTATCACAAATTTTTTCAAGATCAAATTTAGGAGCATGACTTACTACTCTAAATTGACTTGTGTCCTCAGACTCTATCTTCCCATCATCTATCTCTGGTTGTGTTATGTATTTTCTTCTTGGTTTCTTCTGCACTGGGCCCTTCTGTTCAGTAGCCTTTATTCTCTCTTTTACTTGTTCCTTGGCTTTTTGAGTAGTTGCCCTTGTACTAGCTCTTGTTGCTGGAGCTGTAGGATTTTTTTCACTTGGTTTGGCAGTCCTTTTTGCTTTTGGTTTGGTTGCAGGTTGTGCCTTAGTTTTCTTTTCTTAGGTCCTAGATGAAGTGGTGCTTCCTTGGCTTGTTCTTCCTCGGCACCTTCTTCTTCTTGATTCTCACCCATGCCTTAGGTTCAAGATAAAGGTTCTTGACCTTGCACTTTCTCTTCATCTTCTTCTTCATCACCTTCTTCAACATCACTTGCAACTTCTCCAAATTTGGCCTTCAGTTTCCTCACCATTTTGTCCTTCTTTTTCAAATTTGAGGTTGTCTTTAGTTCCATCTCAACCTTTGATTTCACAACATCATAATTACCAAAAATGTTGGCAATTTTATCAATTTCTTCAATAAGGAGTGCAGTGATAGTAGCTGAGGCTTCATCAATATTGATTTCATATCCTATAGACCTTAACCATCTAACTCTAGGTACTGTAGCCTGGATGTAAGTATAGTCAATGTCTACAAGGAAACATATATCATTGTAGTGTTTCTCAACTAAGATAATAGGAATCCTCAACCTCTATTTTATAGATTTCTTAAATTCTTCAAAGTAGCTTGTCATTATCGATTCAAAAATATCTCCCATTTGCTCAATATATTCATTAATTTGAACTACAATTGACCTATTGGTCTTCCATCCTATTTTGCCAAAAGATGGGAACTCATTTTATACATAGAAAAATATACATACCAGTATTGAACCAAACTTACATTGAGTAATCTTTGACTTTCTTATTTCTCCTAGATTCTCCATTATCTATTGCATTTGGAGTTCTACAAGATCATGGGTATGATCTTTCTTAACAATATTGTAACCAACATCAACAACTATGCAAGAAACACTATTTAGTCTGCTTGACTAATAGAATTTATGTGAAATGACCCTAATGACAAAGTCAAGAAGTGGATCTATGATAGTGTCAATGGTCATTCCATGCTTGTTCCACTTAGCTCCTATATTTTTCTCAATTACCTCTTTAGAATCGCTCCTTAATGTCTTGGGTCAATTTAGGGTTTCGTATCTAGTAACCCTATGTATAATTCTCTTTCAAATTTTTATAGGTCCTCCCTCTAACCATAGACATCCATTATCTATTCTGCTCAGAACTATTTTGATCCACTCATTTTTTTAAACTATTGGAAAATCTAAGACATGGATTAAGCCCTTCCTCTCTACAAGTTTAAATTCTTCCTTCAACACCTTGTTTTCACACAATTTGTCATATGCTTGTCTGATTTCCATGTCTCTAATGCCTCCTACTTTTCAATTATAGCATTTTTTTACATCTTGTACCATTATAACCTTAGGCAAAATCATAGATAACGCTCCTGCTAAATCATTTTTATAGGCAACTTTTGGTATAGCCTTGAAATCTAGTTATTTAATCTTGTTGCTAAATAATTGAACATTGAATACCTCTTTCTCTTTCATAGTTCTTGAACTAGACACCATTTTGACAAACTATGATTTAACAAATATGAAACTGCGTAGCTCGACAGATGAAGAATACCTTTCAAATGGATGAACTGATGCTTGATCTTCACTATGATCCGTGCAAATGCTTCGATCTCACTTGTGAATTGTTTCTTTGCTCTACTCACTCTTGCTCTAAATTTTTAATGACAAAAAATATGTGAAATTTGACCTTATACCCTTTCAAAATATAGCATTTATTACATGGTGCATGTACAGCTATAAACTCAGCTTCAATATGATCTCTATTTCACTTGGCATCCATTGATTTTACTATCACTCAGTAGCTATTTGAATTACCTTTACTCCACACCTATAGAAATTTCCCTCACTTGGTAGCTACTACTAACTTGGCTTCAACTGACTTTGGTTGATAGCTTAACACTTACTAGTACTTTACTCGGCATCTAAAGAGGAATTTTTCACACTTAGTAGTAATGTGAAAACTTGAAGATTTGACCTTGGATTTTCCTTGCATCTTTCTTCATGCTAATATATCTTTTTCAATAGTAACTTCTTTTGGAACTAATGTATGATAAAAAAAAATTAAATATTAGTCCCACATACCTCCTTTTTGCTTAGTTTGATGAGGTATGACCACTTGACCTATCAGGTGAAGTGATCCCTCCATTTGATGTACTACATCCATCTTTCTTCTTCCATATTTTGTTCATCTCTCCTCTGGTGTGTTCAACATCTACCTTTCTTTTTCCTTTTTTGAACTCAAAATTAGGTGCCTTTGACCTTGTTGGGCAATGCTTGCTAATGTGACTAGTCTTTAAATAGCTAGAGCATGTAGTTTGACTCAACCATTTGTTGTAGTTACCACTAAAGTGTGTTCTTATGCAATTCTCAAGGATGTGTCCATACTCTTGACAATAATGACAGCTATATCTTGTATTGTAATCTCAGTTATAGGAGTTTTCATAGCTTCTTTCCTTTGTTGGCTTCCTTGATGACCATGTGGACTTGAACCTGCATTCAAAGGCTCTATGTCCATACTTCTAACAATTGTAGTAGTATCCTTCAAATTTTGGTGCATGTATGGTTTTGGTTCTACATTCATGTGTCTGATGACCTTGTTTGTTGCACTTGTGACAATGAGTCATTTTCTTTGGCTTAGCATTCTAACTTGCTTTCTTATTCCGGCAAACATTAGTTGTATGTCCTTTCTTACCACAATAATGACAAGTGGGTTTGTAGTTCTTACCTTTTTCATTCATTTCTTCAGCAAGCTTGGATGATTCTCCTTCTTCAGTGCTTTTATAGCCTAGTCTTGATGTATCATTGTTGGATCTAGGGGATTTCAATAGTTGCTCAAAGTACTTGATGGCTTCATTGGGCTTGTTAAAGCTTTCAGCAATCTCTCTTTCTCTTCTCAGATCATTTTGTAGTTGTTCATTCTGCAACTTTAGTTTGGTGATTTCAATGTCTTTGACATTCAACTCATGATGAGTATTCATCATCTAACTTAGGGTATCCAATTGCATATTGGAGATTCTAGCAAGCTTAGTTGACTTCTCTTCTAGTCTGTTAGCTAGATTTCTCTTGTCTTCTTCAATCATGACCTTTTCTTCTATGGATTTCTTTTTTTTTTTAGTCACTTCACATATCATCATGGCTTGTGATTCTTGCTCAATCTTGAGGTTTTTGATTTCCTCTACTTGTGTTATAGTCTTCTCCATCAAATTTGTAATTGCTACATCAAACTCATTTGAGTCTCCATTAGCAAACAACTTGGTGGTGTCAATTTCTTTGTATTGGTATCATTTTTTGCTATAGCAATCTCTTTTTTTCTTTTTAAGGATTTCCTTAACTCCTCTCTAGCTTCGTCTAGTGAATGCAGGATGAGTTGTATCTCAATTCCTTGGTTCTCAATAACCTTTCCTAGTTTGTAGACCTCCATCTCAAGATCTTTTCTCTAAGCTATAAGGCTTCCCTTGATGAGAACTTAGCTCTAATACCAATTGTTGGAATTACAAATGGGAAACATATACTTCTGAGGGGGGCAGGGGTGAATCAAAAGTTCAAACTTTAACAATTAAACCAATTTTACCATTCATTAGATGCATGTAATAAACTGAAATGAAATGTAAACCAAATGCATCAAACATATAATCATACACACACTTGACACCTGATATGATTAGCCAGAAACCCTCTAAAGAGAAGGTAAAACTGGGGTGGGGATGATACCCACAATTCTTCACTACTGTAGCAATAAAGTGTCACCTGTTAAGATTACAAAGTGTTGACCATTTTCATGATCTGCCTTGTGAAAGGCCTACCCTATTAAAGGCTTACAAAAGATTGTTAGATCCTACCCTGTTAAATGATTTTGAATACCCTATTAGAAGTGTGCCTAGTTCAAGGACTTTTAGAACATTCACTTGGAATGTCACCCTATTAAAGGATTTCATAATGACTATTAAGTCAACCTTAGTCTAAAGGATTTCATCTTGCTAATATAATTGTTACAAAGTAACAACATAATGTTTGATCTGATAACTTACAACTTTGTCTTGCTGATTTTAGATCTCAATTTTTTCCATCTTGATCCTTTTGATCTATTATAACAATGTTGTATTACTGCTCCTCTATTTTGCAAACTAATTTTGCTATTCTATTACTCTTCTAAGTCACCTTGAATGCTTTCAAATCAATTCACCCCTTTCCTTCCTTCTATTCTTTGTTCAGATCACTCTCTTGAATTATGGGGCTTCATCTTCCTTATAAATTCTTTGGTGTCTTAGGGTTAGGTATGAATCTATTGTTGAGATTCGTCTATTTTTCCACTTAACCTTTCCAATTTTTTGATTGGTTGCATGTTGATTGCATAGGAAAGCCAAATAGATTTGATCTTATCTTTCAAAGCTTCGAGATCTATCCAAAAGTCAGCATAAAAATGGTTTCCATAGTTGTTTGTGCCATCACAAACAACTAGGTCCATTATGTGTTACTCGACACTTGATAATACTGATGCTCGACACTTGAACTTGTTTGGCATCAACTGTATGCTCAACACTTGTATCACTCGACATAGTCTATTTTCTTGACACTTGAGTGACTCAACACTCATTGAAGCTTAGCATCTATACATATTATACTCAACATGTATTACTAGCTCATCATGAACTTATTAAATATCTTTAAGTGTGGTGACAATCAATTGTCAAAACCAAACTAAGATCAGCACCTTGAATCATGTGCAAGTCAAAAAAGGTACTCATTCAACACCTTTTGGAAGGAAATGTTATTTTCTTAAAGAAGTTAGGAGTTGAAAGTTTGATGTAAAAAGTGAAGAAGGTCTATTCCTTGGTTACTCCACAATAAGAAAAGCCTATAAGTGTTTAAATACTAACACAAACAAAATTGTGGAAAGTGCAAATGTGAATTTCGATGAATTTATAGAAGTACATGAGGCTGAACCTATGAAAGAACCAAAAGAATAAAAATCATTTCTAAAATTCTATGAAGGAATGCCAGCTGAAGAAGATGCTAAAAAAAAGTTGTAAACCAACAACAAGTCTCAGTGAATGCTAAGTCACAACCTGTGAATGTCAAGTTGCATTCATGAACCAAGCTACACTTAGATGCTAAGTTGTAGAATGAATAAAATGCACATTCTAATTCTGAGATTAGTATACATGAAAGAGATGTACTCAGTGACACTAAAGCTAAGAGACAAAATAAAGTTACAAGAACTGAGCCAAGATTGTCTAAATATGTCAAAAGACATCATCCTATAGATCAAATCATTGGAAACAAAGATGCAAGGCCAATGACAAGAAATAGATTGAGAAGTGAATCATGTTTGCTAAGCATGAAGGAACCTAAGATAGTAAAAGATGCATTAGAATATGATGACTAGTACAAGGCTATGGAAGAAGAAATTCAGTAGATAGAGAAGTATAAAACACGGAGTCTAGTTCCTAGACTAGAAGACAAGAATGTGATTGGCACCGAATGGGTATTTAGAAACAAGCTAGATGAGAATGGTGAAGTGAAAAGAAACAAAACAAGATTAGTTTGCAAAGAATATGCACAAGAAGAAGGTATTAACTATGGTGAGACATTTTCCCCTATTGTAAGAATGGAAGGAGTGAGAATTATACTCGCTTATGCTGCATACAAAGGTTTCAAAGTTTATCAAATGGATGTTAAATCTGCATTTCTGAATGACATATTAGAAGAGGAAGTCTACATAGAATAGCTAGAAGGATTTTTGATGAAAATAATAAGAACATGGTATGTAGACTGCACAAAGCCCTATATGGATTGAAGCAAGCACCAAGAGCATGGTATGAGAGATTTCATACTTATCTTGTGAAGATTGGATTTGAAAGTACTAATGATAACAAAAATTTGTACATGAAGATAGAAAAGGACAAAGGTGTACCATTATCTGAAATATTTGTTGATAATATCATATTTGGAGGACAAGATGCTTTGTGTAAGGACTTTGCAAATCAAACGAAGTAATAATTTGAAATGTCCATGTTTGGAGGGATCAAATTCTTTGTGGGATTATGAGTATATCAGATGAAGTATGTCATATACATCACTCAATCAAAATATGTCAAAGAGATATTGAAGATATTTGGACTAGAGGATTCCAAACCTATAAGTACACCTATGGTGGTAGGACACAAGTTGTCAAAGAATGATAATTCAGCTAAGGTAAATCAAACATTATACAGATCCATGATTGGAAAATTGCAATATATAATACATAGCAGACCTAATATTGCATTAGCTGTGGGGATATTTGCAAGATTCTCTGCTAATCCAAAAGAGAATCACTTGATGGTTGTGAAAAGAATAATGAGATATCTGAAGGGAACAGAAAAGTTTGGTTTATACTATAAGAAGAATAAAAATTTTGAACTAAGAGCCTACACTGATGTTGATTGGGCTGGAAACATTGATGGCAGAAAGAGCACTAGTGGAGGAGCATTTTTCTTAGGCAAGAGATTAGTCACATGGACAAGTAAGAAGTAGAGTTGTACTTTCCAATCTACTGTTGAAGCAAAATATGTTGTTGCTGCTATAAATTGCACAAACATTGTATAGATCAAACAACTACTCAAACGAATGAAGGAAGAAATCATAGAACCAGTGATAATACAAGTGTTATCAATATATCAAAGAATCTAGTGATGCACACAAAGACAAAGCACATTGCAATCAATTATCATTATGTAAGAGAGTTAGTTCAACATAAAGAGGTGAAGATGGAATATGTTGACACAAAGGAGCAAATTATTGATATCTTCACAAAAGCATTACCTAAGGATGCTTATGAGTATCTAAGAGGTAAACTAGGGGTGATACCCCTATCAAAGGCTATGTAAGAGATAGAGGGATTGCCCTACATCAAACAAGTTGATGTTCATATAATACACATTGATGCAGTGGATCTTACTTTAGGAATTGCCTAAAGTAATCATAGAGCTGAAAACTTCAAATTAGTCACAAGCAAGGTGACAGAGGGAGAAATTGAAGAACCTACAAAAGCCTATATTTGCATGTATTAAAGATGCCAAGTGTTTAGTATATGTCTTTGGCATTGTTGTCAAAGAGGGAGAAATAGAAAAAACTAATCAACAGATTAGAGAGGGAGAAAGAAATCAAAGAAAGGATCAGAACAAAGAGGGAGACATTGATCAAAGAAGAAGGATCATTATCAGAGGGAGGTATTTTGCTGATCAATTCAGAATGAAAGAGAGGCATAAGAAGGAACTCAAAGGGAGTTATATTGTGTAACCTAATCAAAAGATGAAAGTTGTTGATAGAGGGAGTAATTTCAATAAAAGTTTTCTTGTTAGTATTGTCTTACTGCTTTAACCTAGTTAGTTTGGTTGAACAAGATGTTCATCATTTGATTGACTTGGTTGATCAATTTGGTTTGCCATCAATTCCAAAGAGGGAGATTGTTGAAATCTGATTGAAAAGATTGAAAAGATCATAGATTAGAAAGATTTTTATAAGGAGATTGTTATGTGTTTCAATCATTTTTTTTTACTGACGTCAAACCTACTATTTTTTGGTAAGACAATTACTTACATGTTTCAAGTACTATCACTTAGTTGATTGATGAGGAGGATTTGATCAACAAGTTGTAACAAAAGAACCTAGAGGAAAGGTTGAGTTATAATTATGTAATGAAGTACAAGGATCAGTTAAGACAGTGATCACATGATGTATTGATGATCTACTTTAGGTTACAAAATGGCTGGCTACACTTAGAAAGTTTAGAAGAACAAGTTAAATAAAGTTTATCTTCCAAGCTCGACCAAGTGGATAGTAGGTGCCAAGAAAAGTTAGTACAAGCCGAGTAGAAAGTTAGTTGGAGCTGAGTGAAAGAAAGTTCTAGTGGATGTCAAGAAAGATAGTAGATGCTGAGTGAATTTTAGTTGATGCCAAGCACTAGTAAAATCTAGTTGATGCTAAGTGATTTTACAGTTGATGTCGAGTGATGCAGTATGTGTCAAGCATCAGAAAGTTGATAATGTCAAGCTATTGCATTATGACAAAGATCAAATATTCACCAAATAAAAGCCAACAAGTTTATTTTCTTGGAACTTGTGAACCAAGAGAAAGATAAGATTGATGAGCTAGTGGCACAAAATTTTATGTAAACTATTTTAGAGGTGAATTCAAATGGATTCTAAGAGAAGTTTCTAGAGAAGACAAGATATGGGGTAGATACATTGTATCCTACCTGATCTATCCAAAACCCTAATTTAGATGATGGATAATGAGCGAGAAAATATTCTAATTTATTTTATTAGGAATGCCTAGTCATGAAGCAAAAGAGTTAGAGAGATTGGTGTGAGAATCTAAGGAGGAGAAAGAATTAAGGGTTTTGCTTCATCAAGTGACCCTATTGGAAATGATTGAAAAGATATTTGAATGAAGAATGGTGGAATTGGTAAATAATGCTTTCAATATTTTTTTTTCATTGATGTCAAACTTGCTAACTACAAGAATGACAACTGCTTAAGTGATCCAAGTACTATCACTTAGTTGATTGACAAGATGTAACTAGAACACCTAGAGAAAGGTTGAAGTTATGATGTTTTAATGAAGTATAAGGATCAGCTAAGACAATGATGAAATCATGTATTAATGACATACTTTAAGACATAGGGAATGGACACTACAAAATGCAAGGTTTGACTAAACCATTTGCAAAGATTGACTAAGTTCATCTGTGAGTGCCGAGCAATCCTTTAGGTGTCAAGGATCAAAAAAAGGTAGTGGATGCAGACCAAATTTCTTCATATGCCGAGCAATCCTTTAGGTGGTGAGCATCAAAAAAAGGTAGTGGATGTCAAGCAAATTTCTTCAGATGCCGACCAAATCTCTTTAGGGCCCATTTGGTGAGCGGAATAGGAATACGTATTCTAGAATAGAACATATTCCTATTCTTTGTTTGGTTCAACCAATATTTGATGGGAATTTGCAGACTTGAAATTTTATGTTTTCTAAAATTAAAAAAATGGAATAGGAATACGCATTCCAATAAAACCTATTTTGGTGGAATTGCAAAACCCCATTTTTGGGCCAAAAATGGAATACGTATTCCATTTTTGCTTCGTATTCCAATCCCGTTTTGGTGCATCCAAACAAGGAATTCAAAATTTTTGGAATACATATTCCTATTCTGCTCACCAAATGAGCCCTTAGGGTGCCGAGCATCAGTAAATAGTAGTAGAAGCCGAGTAACCCAGTTAATGTTGAGCATTAGTAAACCAATGATGCCGAGTTGCTGCATTATTTGTTAAGTCAAAAGAATTGCCAGATCAATAATGATAAGTTTATTACATTGAATTTTGTGAATCAATTAGATGATGAGGATGATGAGTAGATCTCATAGAATTTTATGTAAACCATGCAAACCAATTTAAGGCGAATACTGTTAGATTTTCTAGAAGAAATAGTTTGGAGGGAAAACAATTTCTAAAATCAATTCAAATTGATAAGTGGGAAGACTTGAGCAAAAAATGAAGAGTAGAACGTCTTTATAAGGAGTTATAGGTCAGAGATCAAAAATGAGAGAGTGAGTTGGTCATAAGTGTGGTCATGTAAAGAAGCCAAGAGAAGGCTAGTGTGAAGTGTCAAGAAGAGGACACAGTGAGAAGTAAGCACAGAGCATCAAGACTATGAGCTGATCAAGTGACCATAGAGTGCATTGGCATAATGAGTGGAAGAACTCAAGGAGATAGATCTTGAAGGGTAGACAAGTTGTCAGCACTACAAGGAAGAAAATCCAAGCAAAGAAAAGAACTGAAGAGTGATCTAAAATATGCAAGGTTAGAGCTGCAATCTTTATTAGGTCAAAACCTTTCTAATAATTTCTTACCATTGTATTAGACATTGAAATCCTACATTGCTAGGTTAGCTTAATAGCTAGGTGGATAAGCCTCAAGAAAATGATAGAAGATCCCTAGGAGAAGGATAAGAGATCCTCAAGAGAAGGATAGGAGATCCTTAGAGAGGGATAAAAGATTATTTTGAGAAGGTGACTGTAAATCCCGTGGACTTGGGTGGGCCTAACAGCTCTGTGTAAATCCTTTAACAAGGTGGCATTCTAAGTTGAATGTTCTTAAGTCCTCTAACAGGGCACACTCCTAATAGGGTGTAGAAATCCTTTAACAGGGTCACATCTGACAATGTGTAAATCCTTTAACAAGGCAGGCCTTTAACAGGGAAAACCATCAGAAGTGGTTGGAATCAATTGCAAAATAATTTTGTGGGTGTCATCCCCACCCCAGTTTTACCTTCTTATTCTTGGAGGGTTTTTGGGTCACCAAAATCCTTTGTGTTATGAGGTGATGCATGCTTACTTTTCATGATTGTTTAATGTTTAATTGCATGCACGATAATTTCAATTATATGCCATTAAGGATTTGACAAGAAAATAAAAAGGCTAGTACTTCTGATTCACCCCTGTTTTATCAAAAAAAAATTATTGGACATTATTGGACCTTGAATAACTAATTCACCCTCCCTCTCAGTTATTCTAAAAGAATTCTAACAGACCCAAGAGAAGTGTCTGCAATGGCATACTAAGAAAGAAGGCTTAAGGTGATGAATGCTTGAAGGGTGAACAAGTTGTTAGAGCTGCAAAGTATGAAAGCCAAGCAAAATTGAGGATTGAACAGAGATCTATAATCTACGAGTGAAGTTGTAAGTTGTATCAGATGAAAGGTCTACTATTACTCTCTAACAATTCTATTAGTCTAGGGTAAATCCTTTGGATTAAGGTTGACTTAACAGTCATTGGAAAATCCTTTAAATGGGTGGCATTCCAAGTGAATGGCCTAAAGTCCTCTAACAAGGCTCACTTTTAATAGAGTGATTGAAATCCCTTAATCGGGTCACATTTAACAGTGTGTATTGTAACCTTTAACAGGGTTGGCCTTTCACAAGGCATCACTTAAAAAGAGTGAAAAAGGAGTAGTATGTTGCTTTTCCCAAATTGGGTTTCCAAGTTAATTCATTGTGTCAAATGTGTTGATGAATGTGTTGTGTTTCATGCTTTACATTTCTGCAAGTTGCTTTGACAGTAACATATAAGTTTTAGTAGATACACATGAATGCATGCATGGTTATGAATGTTTTATGGGTTCACTAAATTATGAGAAAGGTTTTATTTTGCACATATGGACCTTAAATAACTGATTCACCCCCCCAGTTATTCCAAAAGAATTCCAATAGTTGCATGAGTCATAATTTCTAGTTTTCTCAATTTTATTTCAGTTAGGATTTTGTGACTCAGATATTTTATTATTTATGCAATATCATAAATTGTATCATATGTAATTCGATTGTTAGTCCCAATTGATAATGTAACAAACTGGGAGATTGTTAGTTATGAATGTATGTAAGAGATTCATATCAGTTGTTATATTGTCATTGATGCCAAATTATTAGATGGATAGACATAATACTAATTCAGTAGAGAACCATATCATTTGATGATGAAGAGGACTTGAAGAAATTATGATGAAGATAGTATTGATATGTAAGGTATTCAATGGGTACTTGAATGAGTTGGACAGTGATAATGTAATATTAGTTTGATTATTTTACAATCATGTATTGTTGCAATATATTAAGAACACAAGCTTAACTAAGTGACAAGGTTAATGAAGGGAGACTATATTCACTGAGTGACTACATCATTTCTTGAGAAATTCTAATAATAACTAAGCTCTATATTACCTAAGTAAATGTTTCAATTGTCAAATAAAAGTTGGATGAAAAAATTTGGAGAAATAGAATCTACAGACCAATTTTGATGAGAATTTGGAAAGTTTGAGATGGTGTAAGGAACAAGTCAAATTTTATCACAAGATCTATGACTAGAAAAATTCAAGAAGGATCTTATTAGGGTTCACTTTAGTGGTGACTATTTTCCATTTGGTGAATTTTTCTCATTTACCAACATTGGTTTGAAGAATTTTTCTCCATATGTGGTAAAGCGTGTTGCCCCAAGTTTAAAAAAATAAGTCAAACCCCCAAGCTCATCAACATAGGATTTATGCCATCGAATCTTCTTTCCAAATGAAATAGCCAATCAGAATTACTTTTTGCACACAAAAAATTAAACACATTCACTTATGATTTCTCAAGGGGAACTTTCTAGACGGCCTCAATTTGCCCTTGGTTTTCAAAAATGTTTTAGGAGAGGAACAACATTTGTCCCCCAAATCTAGGGATGTGTGTCATACACTAATTTAATTTTTCCAACTATATTATGCATGGTTGTATAATGGACAAACCATATTCACCTTGGAAGATCGAAAATACATGTTTTTATTATGCGAGCTTCACCAAATATTTTGTATGCACTATAATATTCATGCAAAATTAACCAAAAATGAGTGGTATAAATAAATTCATAGATTAGTAGGTTGCCTAAATTCCAATCAATAGCAAAGTCTCAATTTCTCAAACTACTAAGATCATTGTTGGGTGAGTTACAAGTGCAAAGATTGCATTTTAGCCAAAGGTGAGTAACTCAAACCCCTATCTATTTGTTCTTTGTAATTTTAGTTTGTTATTATTTAGTAGATACAAGTTGGACTATTAGTGGTTAGTTATTAATTTGGATTAGTGATTAGTAACACTGAGTCATGCAGTAACCAAGAAGACCTAGACCATCTACATTTTATAGTGTAGGTCATACAACCAATGAGTATTATTTGGATAAATATATGTAATAGACTATAGTCGATTGTCACTTTGTGAACAATTTGAATTTTATGGAAGCCTATATATCTTGGGAGATTTTGAACATGAACAAGGGTAAGAGTCCTACATGTGGTGGAAGTCAAGAAAGGCTAGCCGAGCACACTCACTAAACCTTGTCATCATATTTTAGTGGCCAAAATCAGGAAGCTACAACATCACAAGTACATTTATAAGATTCCCAACTATTACCACAATCAATTATAGTAGCACATATTAAAGAAGTTGGCAAACCTGATATCCTTGATCATGTTGAACTTGAAGAAGATATTTAGGTAAATACCAAGAGTAGCCAAGATCTTTAGGTCAATAACCAGAGTATCTAGAATAATATAATAGACTTTGATGATAATTCTAAAGATGGTGATGGTGCATGACCAAGAAAGGAAAAAAGGAAATACAATGCAAACACTAATGCAAAATCCAAAAAAGATTAGAATTTGGATCTATCCATTAGGAATTTTCAAATAGAATGGGCCTCAAAGTATCCATTCATTGAACCTATATGTAATCCAAAAGAAGGTGGGCCTTTGGTAGAATGCAGATGTCTAATATGCACAAGGATAAATAAAAAGGAAAAGAGGTTGTAGCTAAAAATTGACACCATAGAAAAGCATATGGGTAAATTTTATGAGAAGAAAATCATAGATGGAGTGGAAAAATTAGTGACAAGATGGAAAACCAAGGAGGAATGTAAACATTTTAAGAATGCAAAATCTTAGAATTTTAGAAGAAAATAATTATGAATTCTACTGAAGTAAAAGGCTCCATTCAATCTCTTCTAGGAAAAGAAATGGAAGTTGAAGAAATGGGTAAAGTTATTCAGTTCAATTTTTTCTTCTATATTTTGAGGTA
Organism: Cupressus sempervirens; assembly: GCA_028749045.1. Taxonomy (NCBI): domain Eukaryota; kingdom Viridiplantae; phylum Streptophyta; class Pinopsida; order Cupressales; family Cupressaceae; genus Cupressus; species Cupressus sempervirens. Next base: position 906,912,852 of record CM053785.1, read on the forward strand.
AGGGTGTGCATGATAGACTACCCATCACTGAGTGGTTCATTACACTTTGTGAAAGTTTTTTATTATCTGAGGAGTCGCTAGTCAGTAAATAGTGGATGGGAATGTACAAGTTGTCTTGTTGAGGTTGAAAATGAAAATACCAAAGAAAAAATTAAAGATTCAAATTTCATTGCATTATCTTTAGATGAGGTGACAGCAATAGACAATACTTCCTGGGTATGCATGCATGTCTATACTATACACAATTTTGTCTACCAAACCAATCTACTAACTATTGTTAAAATGAAGGATAATTCAATAGCATAAAACATATTTGAGCTAGTAAAGAATTCTCTAATTGAATATGGAGGTATAGATGAAATGATGATTGCCCAAAATTTGGTGTGTGTTGGAGTAGATGGAGCTTCAATGTGTATTGTGTTTCCCCATTATTGGAGTTTAAAGAAGTTCTAAATATTTTAGAGATAAGTTATTGCTTTTAATAGATCATTTTTGCAAAAGAAAACAAATCAATGGGGTAATTGTAAATGGAGTTTTAGATGAATCTTGTTTGAGAGAGTAGTACCATCATTTTTCCATTATAATGAAGGAGCAATATGATCTTATGTGGAACCCTAGAGAAGAAGGATCAATAACCAACCTTTGGAGAAATCTAGCTCAAAGTGAGGTGTTGTAGGATTCAATATCAAAAAATTTCAAGCTTGTTGAATTGTGTTTGACCATGATATTGGGGTATGTGGAGGATAAGAAATTTTTTAGTGCTTTGGGGTTCCTAAAGTCAAAGGTAAGAATAAACTAGACAAGAATTTGGAAAGTTGTCTAAGGCTATATACATGCAAATATGAAGTCAATAATTTTCCTTACAAAAGGGTACTAAAATTGTGGAGGAAGATATGTCAGAGAAGAGGTTTGGGAAATATTTCAAACAATGAGATCACGAACTCAAGTAGTGGTACTAGTATTGGTAGCATTGATGTTGAAGCTAAGGATTAGGCAAGCGAAGGTATGTAGACTAGAGAAAACATGGAGCATGATGAAGGACTACTTGAACTTGATGGCAAGAATCTAAAGATTCACACAATAAGATGTTGTGGAAAGTTTAATAGTTATGGTATGATGTTTGAAATCTAAATTTATTACTTATTAGTAATTACTTTAGTCTACATTCTAGATTTTGGACAATATTCTTTGAATCTAATCATGATTCATCTATCATGCATAGTAAGTTATATCATTTTCTAAATGTATAGTGCCAAAAAAACATGTATATGTTATCAGATCTATAAGATTTCCACAATCCATGAAAATGAGTTTTGATTTATGGATTTGATTATGTATAGTTTTTTACCATCAACGTTTTGGATCATACTACATGATCCATCATCAGGATGCAAGAGAACATGAAGAACAAAAAATGTAGTATGATCCAATGATGGATTTTTTGTTCTTCATGTTCTCTTGCATCCTGATGATGGATCATGTAGTATGATTCGAAACATTGATGGTAAAAAACTATACACAATCAAATCTAGAAATTAAAACTCATGTATATGTTATGTTAGATGATGGCATGAATCAATATTCATTCAAATTTTACCATTACTATTGTTTTTTATTTGCATTTTTATGCTCATAGTTGTTATGGCACAATCCTTGATGATTTTTATGAAAATACAATAATTCAAATGATAAAATTCATATTCATTCTCATTACTTTTCTTACACATTATAGTTGATACAATTCAATTAATTCATGTTGCAAAATTTAAATTTGAATACCCAATTTCATAGCCATGGGTTATAAGTACTAAATTTGCAACCATTACATTTAGCAAATGACCCTAAATCCCCTTCTATAGAAATATATAAGGGAGAAACAATCGCTTTAGATGATATTACCTCATGGGAAGAGTCTTAAAGTAGCACCAAATTCAATATCAAAAACATTTTTTTCCTTTTCATTTGATAGGCCTATTAAGCAAAATAGCATTTAGATTCTACTATGTTCATCCTGTTCAAGAAGCAAAGATCAAACTTTAAAATCATATCAAACAGCTACAAATAGAAATAAAGTAAACACTATAAAGATTATTAACATCACTTTCCAAGTTTCACATACTTTGATGGATGTCTTATGGGATGATTGAATATTCGGTCAATTTTTTTAGGATGTTGAATTATGCTTTGTTTAGAGTTTAAACATTTTTTATGTTATAGTAGATGACCTTTAACTTTGTTAGACTTCCATATTTGGAAGATTTACTTGAAATAAATGCTATATCTAATAGTGCATTTAGATTCACCAATGGTTTGATGCAATTCAAAATTCCTTCAGCAGTTGAATCCTGAGGAAAATTGACTACTTTAGATATCATTTTGGCCTCCAACTCTTTTTGGTAATTTTTCCTTCCAACGAATGTCGTTGATGAATTACTAGGGATAGGATAATGAATTACTAGGGATAGGATTAGGTAAACCAAGACTTCTCATTAATTTTTCTCTATCATCCATCTTGTTGAGATTTCTCCCAATTGAGTTCAAAAGTTCCCCTCCTTCCCTTATACTCTGGCATTTTTGAATGATAGTTGATGACTTTACTGATGCACTAACACGTTTAGGAACTCCTTGGTTGGACAAATACCTGTCACTATGTGTGTTGGTTATGTGTATAATCTATCTTGTAGTCTTCTTGAGCTTAAAAGGGTCTTTGTTCTTCTCAATATACTCTTTGATAGTCCCACAAATAGCTTGAAAACTTTGATGCAATTCAAACCAATCACACAACCTATCAGTATTTTAATTACTTTTCGCCCACATTTTTCTTTAATTAGCTTGACTAAATTTTTGGTTTTTTCATTTGACTCAAACAAGTTATTCGTGTATGTTGTGATTGTTTTATTTTCCTTATGTACCTCATGCAACATATGTGACCACTAATTTTCACTTTGTTTCTTTAATTCCTCAGCTTTCTCTTCCCACTACTTTTCTTTTTCCCTCTCATTGTCCAATTTCTTATTTATGTTACTAATTGTATGTCCACTAGACTCCAACTTTTTAAAATATCTACTACAGATGCTCTTTTATCCTCAAATTGTTTATTTGATTCTTGCAATTTGTCCCTGAGTTATTTGAATCTTACTTTTGCATCCATATTGGCATGATTCAGAGTATCACTCAGTTTCTTATTTCTTTGTTCCAATTGTTCCTTCAACTTCTTGAGTTTTTCTTCTCTCTCTACATTTACATCACTTAGCTTTTTATTGCTTTCTTCCAATTGTTCCTTCAGATTTCATTTTTGCCTCCATATTTTCTACCTAAGGTTGTGCACTTGTAATCATTCTCTATTTCTTTGCACCTTCTATCTTCTTCTCTATCCTTTGTCTTTATGTTTGCCAGGTCTACTTTGAACTTTTCAATTTCCTTGTCCAACCCCTTTTCCTCTATCTCTCTCTCCATATTGAACAATGAGATGTAGACCACAGAGTTGGTCTTTTTTTTCCTCACTGACTTTGTCCACATTTTTTACGTTGGAGATATCTATAAATAGTGTGCTAACATGAAAATTTGGTGGATTTATCTCACTCTTTGGTGGATGATTATCTAGCTATGGGGAAGAAATAAATATAAACTACATCATTTCTTTATTTGTGTTATATGTTAGAAATATCTTACTTGATACAGGTTCTTGAGAATGAGCCATCTCAAGTACATCCTTCTTCATTGCCTTATTATTTTTTCTATTCATTTTTGTGGTTTTTTGAAAATTTCTTATAAATTTATTGAATTGAAACTTTGGGTCTGTTGATACAATATGATGTTTGAAATGAGAAAGACTACTTGCAACATTGTAATTGTCTCCACCAATGCACGAGGTTGTAATAATTGTATTTTGAGGTTTACCAATGCCATCTTCCCTTCCTAATCCTACCCTATCACCACTAACAAGTGGATTTTTTGGACTATTCTGAAGGTTTTGTCTTGAGGGAGTTGTGACTGGAATTGTATCAGTATGAGTATCTGAAACCTTTTGCTTCTTTGCATAGTGACCTTCAACTACATTATTTTGGTCAAATTTTAGTCGCATCATACTTTTTGAAGATGAAATAACATGGAAGGTTAGAATTCCACTTTTTATGAATAATGGCATGGATTTTCCTTTTTTTTTTAAGAACCTAATGGGTCATCTTACTCATCTCCAAGGACTATTTTATGACCACATTTTGATGGCTCTCGTATAGGGAGTAGATACCAATTTCCTTGACCTATTGTGCCCAACCCACCATCACCCAAATAACCCATTTTTCTATCATCTTTTACCCTATGTTGTATTTTTCCCTTTTCTTCTAATTAAGTATAATATATTATCTAGTTGAATCAAATGTGCTACTAGTAGTAGTTGGAGTAGTGGAACCAGTGGCAGTGCCTGTAGTAGTGGATGTAGGATCCTTACAAACCTCATACTCATTGTCTTGATTGTCTGCATCATGATGTTTTTTTGTGGCATCTGGATGCTCATTATACCATAATTTTCCAAATGTTTCATCCTCGGGCAAGTCTTCAAAATCTACAGAGGTCTTAAGTTCACTGAGATTCTTCCTCATTTCCTAAAAAGAATTAATTTTTTATTGACACCATTGTGTAGCTACACAATATTTATTTATTATTTTTAGAAGATTTTTTTTACTTAGACGATTTGTTATCTTGTAGAAATTGGAGGATGTCATGGGCTATACTTTTCTTTTTATCTGTGTAATTCTTTAATTTGTGCTAACAATTCCTATATTGAAATATTCTTTTCATTGGCACATTTCAACATCTTTATTTTGATGTTTTCTCATTAGTCCATATTTTAAAATATTTTAATCCATGGCATACTCTCATGTTGAAATTTTCTTGTGAGGTTCCCATTCTGTACAATATTTGTACAAATTATGTTTAGTGGATCATACATCCAGTGCCTAGCAACATCATATTTAAAAACTGTAAAAAAATATTGTACCACATTGAATTCTCTTCTCTCAAATGTGAACCCTCTGCATCCAACTGGAAAGGAAGGAAAAATGGTTTTCTTTTGTTGACCATGAAAGACTACATTTGTCATTTCTATCTGTTTTACATATTCCAATGCAAATACCCTCTCTATCACATGCATTGGAAATTTGTAGGGTTCTATAGCTGAATAGTGAAATCTTAATATAATGTACTCTTCCATAAATTACCAACCGGCCAATTGAATTTGACTTCCTAGTTGAATTAATGATTTTCAAGACACATGCAATCTAGGCATTGAAGCGCCTATAATTTTATGATGAAGTGATGCAAAAAAGAAGTCTAAAAAGTGGTTGTAGTTCTCTTGGGTATCACCCATCCTAATCACTAGTGTCCATTCAAATATTGTCTTATCAAACTTAAGTTGAAGTTGATGGAATTACAAATGCGAACATACGCTTTTAAGAGGGGGGGTGTGAATCAGAAGTTCAAACTTTAACAACTAAAACTTTCACCATTTCATTAGATGTATATAATATATGAACTATAAATAACGTGTAAAGTAAATACATCCAAACATGTAAACACACACACAATTTACATCTAATATGATTGCCCAAAAATCCTCCAAATGAGAAGGTAAAACTGGGGTGGGGATGACACCCATAATTGTTCACTATTGTAGCAATAAAGTGTCACCAATTACAGTTACAAAGTGTTGACCATGATACATGATTTGCCCTATGAAAGGCCTACCCTATTAAAGGCTTACAAGGACTATTAAGTCCCACCTTGTTAGAGGATTTCAACATCCTGTTAGAAGTGTGTCTGGCTAAATAACTTTCAGAACATCCACTTAGAATGTCACCCTATTAAAGAATTTACAATAGTCTGTTAGGACTACTCTACCTAGGAGATTTAACTAAAATCACATGTTAGGATGTTTCAGCATAGATCTTGTGATTAGCTCTAGTAGCCTAATTAAAGATCAAATCCATACTGTATCCTTCTTGATCCTCTATAGTTTGATATGTCAATGTTGTATCATCTATCCTTTGTTCTTCTCAAACTGATTCTACAATTTTCTCTCTACAACTTTTAAGCCTCCATGAATGCTTTATTTTTTACATGCGAACTTCACTATTCTTCTCCTTCAATTCCTTATGCACTTGTTATGAAGTTTAGGTTTTCATCCTCCTTAAGAAGACTAGAAGACTTAGGGTTAGGTATGAATCTATGGCTAAGACTCATCCTTTTTGTTTCTTAATCCTTCCCTTTTTCTAATTGGTTGCATGTAATTGTATAGGGAATCCGCATACATATTCATCCTTATCTTCAAAAGATTGTATTCTATCCTTAGATCAACTGAAAAATGGTTTACATAGTTATTTGTGAAATTACAAATAAATATATCAAATTTGTATTGCTCGGCACTTGAAGTTGCTGATGCTTGACATGTATTGTAATTTTGTCTCTAACTCGGCACCTAAACTGCTCAGCATCTATTGTTTGCTCAGCACTTGAATCACTAACCATGTTCTATGTGTTCAACACATGAGTGACTCAGCACTCATTGCAACTTGGCACAGACTATATTTGCATATGATACTCAACATACATTATTAGTTCGGTATGAACTTAGTGAATGTCTTAAGTGTGTTGACACTCAATTGTCAAAACTAATCTAAGATCAACAATCTCCCCCTTTGACATGAGTGTCAAAAATACTTAACTTTGCATAATTAATCTAACCTTCTCGAGTATAATATTTTCACAACTCGACTTATATACAAAACTTCAAAATTTTCAAAATTCTATAATAAACTATATACCTCAAAATTTATAACTCCCCCTAAGTTAATGTGCCTATATTGTATCCAAAAATTTGTTCTCCATTCTAAGTATCTTGCTGATACTCTTTGTCTTCAAATATGATGATACTCTTTATCTAATATGCTCTACTTTTGCTCTTCTATTTGCTCCCTTTGTGTGTTCTCCCCCTATGGTTTACCTTTATCTCCCCCTTGCTTATTTATCTCTCTCTTTGCACATTTATCTCCCCCTTTTTTTGACACTTATGTCAAAGAGTTTATACACTGATTGTGTATTTGTCCAAGAAAGACTTGTGGACCTCCATGATTGTTTTTAGAGAAGCATCCTAATTGTCATAGGCAACATCTAGTGACATTATTTAGATTGCTATCTCTGCTGCAAGGTGAACTAGTCCATCAAATCTAGAAAGATTAGGATCTTTCTTCAATAATGTCTCTGCAAATCCTAGTTCTTTATGGAGTATCTCCATATGAGGGGAAAGGGAGGCTTGGATGTTAATGATGCAAAGCCTTCCAATATCCCCTTAAGGAACCCTATTCAACTCGAGGACTCAACAACATCTTGGAATCCACTCAAGGAATTAGAGTTCAACTCAAGGATCAACTAGAAGTCTCTAACTTTAGGAAACCAACAAAACACTCCTCTTGAATAGGTTCACTCCCCTAAAACATTTCAACCAACTTATCAACTCACCTTGCCTTTGTTTCAACTTCCCTCTTCTTGGGAACACTCCTAATTCACCTTTCATGCAACCAATTCTTGATCTTTGTACTCAAGGATTCCCCTAATCCTTACAATGCTTCAATACCCTTCCAATAACATAATTAAGGAGTTCCAACTCCTACCAAACATTAGTTTTGTCTCAACTTCAAACTGCCTTCAATAGGCATGTCCTATTAGCCGTGTCCTGCAAGTAATCTGCACTTTACATCCAAACTTCTCAAACAACCTAGTAACCTCTTCACCTTTTCAAATACCCTTTATTGAGTTCTTCAAACCCTATGAATCTTAGTCCTTCATCTTGTGACTGACGAACCTTTCTATGGCTGCTCCTATTTGCAACTAGGCCTAATTAGCCCTCCAATTACAAAGCAACTACCTTTACACTTGCTTCCAACATTCCAAACCTTGAAACAGTCTTAAGGAATCTATTAAATAGTAGGATTCCTAAATTTTTTTGAACATCTACTCACATCTATGCATTCTTTCATCAAACCCTCGTTTTAAGGGTTTCTAACCTAGAGCTCTCTAGAAAAGACCCTTAACAGTTACACAAAACCATTCAGATGGTTTAGACACCTTAAAATATACTTCTCTAAATGTTTCCAACCTTCATTTATCCATTCTAACCCTCAGACCTCTTATATCCACCATGTGGTGCTTCCAAATACACCTTCACTATTTATTTTTACTAGTCACAGTTCTACTCCTTTCTCTGTTCACTGTCATAAATTTTCTGCATTCAAATCATGGAATGTACATATTAATTACACTCCTAAGTCCCTCTCTCACAAGAAATAGAGACATCACAAAAATTGGGAGGGGATTCTACATATTAAAACAACAAACTGTCTCAGACTGTCTCGAGACAGTGATAGGTAGATCAAGAATTTAAATGCTTTCAATGAAGTTTTTAGAATATATCTACTTCTACTATTAAGAAATCCCTTAATAGATCATGGATGTACTCCCTTAAACCTTAAATCTGACAAAACACAAAGCTTTACATGCAAATAAACTTTCAAATGGAACAACAAATTTGGAACAGCAACTAACAGTCACAATGTGATAGTAAAAATAGATATTTCATTGATGTTTTCTCCTAAACTTGCTCTCATTTTGACCACTGCCCCCTATACAAGCCAAATACATTATTTTTAAATAATATTCTCCCTCTAACTACTCACAAAACTAACTCCTCTCGACAAAACTCCCTCATAATTGTCACATGACAATAAACAAATAGTTTGTATAACATTTTAACAGCAATCATTACTTGTTTTGTTGTCCTTTTGCCACTTTGTTGAGTTAGGACCTTGGGAACATTTATTATTGTACCTAAATGACTTCATTATGCTTAAGTGACCTAAAGACTCCACCTTTATCCTTCACTCCCTCTAGTGTGCCATATTTGGCTTAAGTTTGCCCATTCTTGGCAATACATTACAATATTGACAATTTCATGCTTTCCTTACATTTGATGGCTTCAATAGCCATAATTCATCATCAAATGAATTGAGATATCTTCATTAGGCATTTATTGCCCTTGGTACCTTAATTGTCTCCTTCATAACTCCTAGTGTACCTTGTAGGTTCATTTGTCCATTAGGTGCCTCTACACTAGTTAATCAACTTGGCTCTTATATTAGCCTCTTCTGCTATTAGCACAACTAGTTGACTCTGCGATTGAAGCAATGAATGAAAATGCTTCTCACTCTAAACTGGGTTCTAAGGTAGTTGCATACTTGATACTTGTAAATTTCTCTCCAGACTCAAAATTGTATGGCTTGTTTCTTGTGTGAAGAGTGTGGGATCACATAGGTTACTGTACAATGAGAATATGTTCTCAAGTACCTTCTTCACTTTCTCAACTTTTGTAGCCAATTGGACTTGTGTTAGTGCTATATCACCAGATATCCTCTCATTTACTTTCCCTTGAAATTTCTTTTCAGACCATTCCATAAGTTTAGCATTGGTACCTTGGTCTTCATTGTTTACCTGTTCCACAATATCTGATAACTGTTCTAGTTGTGGCTTTGACTCTTCAGGTGTTGGAAAACTAAAAGCATCTAGAAAGATATCTTTGATTTCTTGTAATGCTTGCCTCTATTTATACTCCTTTTTGAGTATTTCCTATTTTTTCTTCTTTTCCAAGGCTTGTTGCATTATGTCTATCTATTCTAATGTCATGGTTACATAATCATACTTAGATATCACTATTTCTTCATCTAGAGTTGCATCTTCATAGTGAATTACCTTGGCAACCTTGGATGAAATTAAGCTTGGTGTGGAGATCTGCAATGGTACAACTTCAGTGCTCGACTCTTAAAGGACTTTTGTAGGAGTGCCAAATGTTGGTAATGTTACCAATGCTTGAGCAGCCTCTTGCTCCTTCTCCTTTGGTGTGTCCTTGCTTTCTTTAGGTCTACCTTGGTCAATTATAATTATTTGAGTTATACTTTGTGTTTGTGCATCAAGTATAGATGTATCTATCTATCCTATTTGTTCTTCTATAGTCTTCGCTTCTTCTGCTTGCTTTTGTTCAACATTATCAATTTTTATAGTCGTGTCATCCTTTGCAAATGTGTCATCTAATTTTTGTACTAAAAGTTGAGCACTAGTAGCTGAAGGGATGGCAGAAGGTGGTTCTTGTGTGTTCAACTTATCCCTTATAATGTCAACTACTACCTTCTAAAGTTCATCAACACTAACCAATATTGGATTCTCACATAATTTGGCTTGCAGTGTGGATTGTTCAAGAATCTTTTTGAAATGTTTTGTAGTCAAAGGATTGATGTTTTCAGCTGAATTGTTAAGAACATCCTTAATAGTTACAGTTTTTGTAGACATGTTTGTGCCATGTGGAGGGCTCATGCTTGGCATTTGTGTGTTTTGCACACTCTTTTCTTCCTATTGCTCTTTAGTTGTAACTGCCTCATCTATCTTCTTTTGTGTCTCCTCCGTAGTAGTATCATCTTGTCCTTTTACTGTATCATCTTCCTTGTCTTCCTCTTCATTTCCATTGTTTCTTCTCTCAAAGGGATCTTCCTCTCCTTCTTTGACAGTTGTTAATCCATACATCAATTTCCACATTTGAGTAGATTTCTTCACAACATCTTTAATATTGTTTAGAAGTATGATGAATGCCCTATATTTAGGTGCAAATCTGCTACCATACTTCTTATTTACCTTGAAAATTTGTCCTCTTGTCAAATCTGGCATCACCTGTGCTAGTGTGGATTACCTTATTTGTTTCTCTAATTTTAGGCAGTAATGCCACTTGTTTTCTACAATTGTATACACCTCCTTTGGCATTGTATTGTCTAATTCAAGTGGAGTGTTCTTGAACTTAGACATGATTACATAAACTGACTCTTCTACTTGGTTCTGCTCTTCTCTATCAAGATTTTCAAAGTTAATACTTTTTAATCCTATCAAGTCTGCATTATTCTTAACATTATCATAGATATTCTCAAGATCAAATTTAGGTGCATGACTTACCACTCTAAACTGACTTGTATCTTCAGACTCTATTCTTTCATCATCTGTTTCTGGTTGCGCAATGTATTTTCTCCTCTATTTCTTTTGTATTGGGCCCTCTTATTTAGTAGCCTTTTTTTCTATTTGGCTTTCTCTTTGGCCTTTTGAGTAGTAGCCCTTGTACTTTCCTTGGTTGTTGGTGTTGTTGGCTTTGTTGGGTTGGGTTTGATAGTCTTCTTTGCTTTTGGTTTAGCCACAGGTTGTGCCTTGGATTTTCTCTTCTTAGGTGTTTATTGGGTTGGTGCCTCTTTGATTTCCTCTTCCTTGGCACCTTCCTCTTCAATGTCTTCACCCATGTCTTGGGTTAAAGCTAGAGGTTTGCGTGCTTGTACCTCTTCATCCTCTTCATCATCTCCTACACTTTCTCCAAATTTTGCCTTCAATTTCCTTACTAATTTGTCTTTCTTCCTTAGTGTGGAGGTTTTCTTCAACTCCATTTCAACTTTAGATTTCCTTACATCATAGTTACCAAATATTTTTGTTGTTTTATCAATCTCCCTTCCTAGGAGTGCAATAATGGTAGCTGAGGCTTCGTCAACATTGATCTCATAGCCTAGGGATCTCAACCATCTTACTTTGGGTACTGCTACCTCAATGTAAGTGAAATCAATATCCACAAGAAAACATATGTCATTCTAGTGTTTTTCTACTAAGGAAATAGGTATTCTCAACCTCTACTTCATAGACTTCTTGAAGTCTTAGAAATAGCTTGTCATAACAGTTTCAAAGTTCTCTTCCATTTGCTCAATATATTTATTAATTTGCACAGCCATTGATTTGTTGGTCTTCCATCCAGGTTTTCCAAAAGATGGGAATTCATTCTATACATAGAAGAATATGCAGACAAGTATTTATCCAAATTTACATTGTGCACTTTTTGTCTTTCTAATGGCACCTAGGTTCTCATTTATCTGTTGTAATTGAAGTTCTGCAAGATCATAGGTATGATCTTTCTTGACAATTTTGTAACGAACATCAACTGCTATGTAGGGTACATTGTTTAACTTTCTTGACTAATAGAACTTTTGGGAAATAACCCTTACTACAAATTCAAGTAAAGGATTTTTAATAGTATCTATGGTCATTCCATGCTTGTTCCATTTAGCACCTGCATTTTTCTCAATTACCTCTTTGAAGTCACTACATAGGGTCTTTGGCTGATCCAGGGTTGGATAACCAATCATCCTATGAACAATTCTTTTTGAATTATTGATAGGTCCACCCTCTAACCATGGACATCCATCATGAATTCTTCTCAGAACTAAATATGCATTTAGTTTTGAAAATCGTAGGAAAATCTAGGGCACGGGTCAAACCCTTTCTCTCCACAATCTTAAATTCTTCCTTCAAGACTTTTTTTTTTTTGCACAATTTATCATATGCTTGTCTTATCTCCATGTCACCTATGCCTCCTACTTTGTAGTTGTAACATTTTCTCACATCTTGTACCATTATGACTTTAGGCAAAATCATGGATAATGCACCTGACAGATCTTGTTTATAGGCAATGTTTGGGATAGCCTTGAAATTGGGTTGTTTGACCTCATTGCTAACTAATTGAACCTCAAAAGCTTCTTTCTCCTTTGCATTCTTTCAAATAGAGGCCATTTTGTCAAACTAGGATTTACCAAATTTAAACTGTGCAACTCAGCTTATGAAGAATACCTTTGAAATTTGATGAACTAGTGTTTGATCATCACTAGAATCCTTGCAAATGCTTCGAACTAGTTTTTGAATCACCTCTTTGCTTTACTTGTTCTTGCTTTGAATTTGTAATGACAAAAAATTGGTGAAAATTGACCTTATACCCTTTGAAACTTTGTATTTAATGCTTGGTACTTGTATAGTTGTAAAACTCAGCATCAGCACAATTACTATTTCATTCAGCATCTATAGAGACTTCTTTCACTCAATAGCAACTATAAACTTAGCTCTAACTGTCTTTGATCAGCAACTCGACATTAACTAGTTTTTCACTTGGCATACATAGAAGACTTTTCATGCTCAACAACAACATCAAAACTTGAAGATTTGATCTTGAATTTTCCACAACTTCTTGCATCTTAATTCATGCTAGTGTACTCATTTCAGTGCTATTTTCTTTTGGAACTGATGTATAATGCAACACTTTAAGTATCATTCCCTCATACCTCTTGTTTTCTTAGTTTGATGAAGTGTGACCACTTGACCCATTGGTAACATATTTCTTCTTCCATTTCTTGTTCAACTCAATCCTAATTTGTTCAACATCTGCCTTGCCTTTACCTTTATCAAATTCACAACTTGGTGCCTTGGACCTAGTTGGACAATGCTTGTTGATGTGACCAGTCTTGTGATAGGTAAAACATGTGGTTTGACTCAACCATCTCTTTTAGTTACTACTAAAGTGAGTCCTAATGCAATTTTTAGGTACATGTCCATATTCCTAACAATAGTTATAGCTATATCTTGTATTGTAATCCTAGTTATAGGAGTTTTCATAGCTTCTTACCTTTTTTGGCTTGTTTGATGACCATGTGGACTTGGATCTGCATTCAAAGGCTCTATGTCCATACTTTTGACAATTGTAGTAATGTACTTCAAATTTTGGTGGATGCATGGTTCTAGTTCTAAATTCATGTGCCTGATGACCTTGTTTGTTGCACTTGTGACAATGAGTCATGTTCTTAGGCTTAGCATTCTAATTTGCATTCTTGCTCCTGCACACATTAGTTGTATGTCCTTTCTTACCATAGTTATGACAAGTGGGTTTGGAATTCTTACCTTTATTGTTCCTTTCCTTAGTAGCTTTAGATGATTCTCCTTCTTTAGTTCTTGTGTAGCCCAATCCTAATGTATCTCTACTAGATCTAGGTGATTTAAGTAGTTGCTCAAAGTACTTGATGGCTTCATTTGGCTTGTTGAAACTTTCAGTAAATTCCTTTTCTCTTTTCATGTAATTTTGTAGTTGTTCATTCTGCAACTTTAAAGTGGTTATTTCAATGTCCTTGACATTCAACTCATGATGAGAATTCATCATTTGGCTTAGGGTTTCCAATTGCATGTTTGAGATCCTGGATAGCTCTATTGACTTTTCTTCCAATCTGTTTGCCAAAAAAAAAAAAAATCTTCTTCAATCATGGCCTTATCTTCTATAGCTTTCTTCTTTTGTTTACTCACCTCACACAACAATATAGCTTGTGATTCTTTCTCCAACTTGAGATTTCTGATCTCTTTAGCTTGTGATCTATTCTTTTCCATTAGATTTACAATTGTTTCATTAAATTCACTAGAGTTACCATCTACAAATAGCTTTGTAGTGTTAATCTCTTTGTATTGTGTGTCATTTTCTACCATACCAATCTCTTTCCTTCTCTTTAGGGAACTCTTCAAATCATCTCTAGCTTCATTCAGTTGATGTAGTATGAGATGTATCTCAATCTCCTAGTTCTCAATGATCTTTCCCAACTTGTAGACTTCCATTTTGAGATCTTTCCTCTAAGTTGCAAAGCTTCTTCTTCTAAGAAGTTAGCTTTGATACTAATTGATGGAATTACAAATGGGAACATACACTTCTAAGAGGGGGGTGAATCAGAAGTTCAAACTTTAACAACTAAAACTTTCAACATTTTATTAGATGTATATAATATCTTAACTATAAATAACATGTAAAGTAAATGCATCCAAACATGTAAACACACACAAAAACACTTCACACTTGATATGATTACCCAGAAACCCTCCAAATGAGAAGGTAAAATTGGGGTGGGTATGACACCCACAATTCTTCACTACTGCAGCAATAAAGTGTCACCAATTATAGTTACAAAGTGTTCGCCATGATACATGATCTGCCCTATGAAAGGCTTGCTTTGTTAAAGGCTTACAAGGACTATTAAGTCCCACCTTGTTAGAGGATTTTGACACCCTATTAGAAGTGTTCCTAGGTAAAGGACTTTTAGAACATCCACTCTGAATGTCACCCTGTTAAAGGATTTACAACAATATCCTAAACCCATTGCGAAAAAATATTCAGTTCATATGGAGGTTTATGATCATTAGGTCGATTAACTCTATCTACTAACACTCTAATATAACAATGTTTTTTATCTAGTCCTAAGTTGTCATATGTTTCTACAAATTTTTCTAGGTCAATATGGGTTGGGTTTTGTGCTTCATATCCTAGGTCCAATAGTCTACCAAATTCACTCTGTTTGATCAACAAAATTACCTCATGTATATTTTGATTGAAATTTACCCTTTTATTTTCATCATAGTTTTCAGCACAAACCATTACAAATTCTAGACAAGAGAATACTTGAGGGAACCCCAAGTGGGCAATTCCCCCAATCCACATTTCAAATTTATTTACAATGCACCCTATCATGTTGTTTGATTTAATATATTTTGACTCCTTTTGTGAATCATTCCACTTATCTTCAATTGCATATTTGATTTCCTTAATACTCCTTAAATAGATAACAAGATATCAAATATTGTGGAATTCATCAGTAAAACCTGGCATTTTAACCAGTTTGTGCATGTCAAAATATAGTTTCTCAGACCCTTGTATTTTTTGGGGGGGTTGCAATTCCATTGTCAATGTCAGTGCTACTCCTCTTATATGTTTTTTTCATTATTGAAAAACTTATAGAACTATACACAAACAAAAATTAAAATTTACTAACATGGTTAAAATTTAAACCCTAAATTGTATTTCTAATATTTAACTTTTCAAGTTGCCTAGCCACTAGAAAGTAAACAATTTAGGCTTACAATGCATGATAAATTAAAAATTAAACCCTAAGTTTTACATCTAATACTAGTTAATAAACTATCAACATAAAAAATGTGTTCAATATCTTACCCAAAAAGTTGAAACTCAAATTGATAACTATTTTATATGACATTGTGAGTTGTCTTGGAAGACTAGGTCTGCATTGCAAATTACAAATTGTGATTCATAACCCCTTTCTAATGCTCCAATATTTTTACTAAATCTTGGATTACTAGTTTGTGCAAAGATCCAAGATTGAAAAATGAAAACTAAACTTTACAATCTATAAGAATTTTCCTTAGGGAAAAATTCACCCAAGACCAAGGAACTCAAGCACAAGCACAATAGTAAACCAAAGAGAGTATGATCAGAATGATGATATGATATTCATTCAATGTGGATGTAAATACACTAGGAGTTTCTATATATAAAAGCCTCTAGAATGCTTCTATAATGCATAGGAATCAGCATCATGATAAGTCATACAACTAGGCACATGTCCACCAAATGTGGGTTATCCTCCATTAAGCATAGAAGTAAGTGTGATGATATGAGGATAAACCTACAAAGGTGTAGCATGAAAAATTATGTTGTAGACACCATGTGCTAAATTAGGAGTGTGAATAACTATGTTGTCTACATGAAAACTCAATCAATCATGCAAACTCTAGTGTTGTAGATACCATGTGTTGAATTAGAGTTGCTTACTCTAGTGTTGTCAACATGACAACTCATAAGAGTATGCAAACTCCTAAGTGTCTCATCTAAGAAATAATAAAATAATGCATAATAATAAAATAATGCATTGACCTAAGTAAACTTAGGTAAAGTTTAATAAGTAAATACTTATTTACACCAACACTCCCCTTAAGTTCAACTTAGGGGAATGCACTTAAGCTTAAGAAAGATAGGATGAAATGCATATGGGTCTTGGATACTAGGCCATGTTAGGCACCCATGTACATAATGAAATGCAATCTCTTATAAAGTGAAGAAAGAGTGAAAACCCCATGGGAAAAACCCTCCCCCAAAAAGAGAGATGAAAAGACAAGATGCA
The DNA here is from genome assembly GCA_028749045.1 of Cupressus sempervirens. Lineage (NCBI taxonomy): Eukaryota > Viridiplantae > Streptophyta > Pinopsida > Cupressales > Cupressaceae > Cupressus > Cupressus sempervirens. The sequence goes on from CM053785.1 coordinate 906,929,747, forward strand.
TGGATGGATGGAGTAATCAAAACCCCTCCATTACAACATACATCAAGTACATACAATAGAGAAGTATGAGAAGGAAAAAACCTCATAAGAGGAAAAAGTCCACCCCATAAAAGAGAAGAAGAAGGAGACAAGATAGTCAGCCCCCCCCACAAATGTAGTGTGTCGATTAGTGAGAGCTGATCCAATGTAGAAGCTAATCCATGAGCATTGAATAATGTTCCTCCTTTTTCAAAGAAACAATGGAAGAGGAACAGGTGAGATGCTTCCACTATGTGTAGATAGAATCTCGATGATGAATGGTGTCTCAAAAACCTTCTCAACTATCCCTGTGTCAATACTGATAGTGGTTCCTTCCAATACTGTTGAGAAGAAGTGCATATCTAGCAAGGATGTATGTAGAACATGTCCCAAAGAAAAAAGTGTCTCCTCAAATGATAAAGTGACCTCCTACAACTGTTGCACATAAGGATCCACAATCACATCAACCTATGAAGACTGATCATGTAGAGAATGGACAAGAGGGTCAGAGTGAGCCCTCGCAACAACTAAAGGAGGATCTTCATCATCAAAGAGAATATGTACATCAATGATGTCTCCCAAATCTTCTATGGGTGACTCTATGAACAAACCTAAAATATCTGTCAAGAAGTCATCCACTAATGTTGGAGCTAGAAGACAAGGTGTACCTTGCTGTTCTGGACCTATCACTATGGCAATATGTGCATCTGGAATTTTTTAATGTTGTGACCTCTCCCTCTATCTGTCAATACGACCCCACATATTTGAATCTATTGAAGCACTATTGTTGGTATCACAATCAATTTCCATAATGCATGAAGTAGTCTTCTCAACAAAAAGAAGATGAATATCATCGATGATGTTTCCCACATCTTCAATGTGAGACTCCATGAATAGACCTATAATATCTGGAAGGAAGTCATCCCATGAAGCTGAAGTAGGAAGACATGGTATATCCTGTTGCACTAAATCAGAAGCATTTGTAGCTAGAACTAGATCAATAGTATCAATAGGAGAATTAGGAGGTGTGATCTCATCTGGAGTTGAAGGAACCAATACTAAAGTTGCTAAAGATAGAATGTCATCTAGAAAAGGAGGAATTGTGGGATCTCCATACTCTTTCCAAAGAGCCATCCACATATCATCCTAGTCAATGAGCTTTTTAATGGCATGCCAAGGATCAAAATTGATATTCAATATAATAATATCCAAGAGTCTATTAATAGGTGGTTGTCTTTTAGTGTCAGAGATTAGTTCATTGGAACATAAATAAGGAAATACTTCCTTATGTTCACTGCTTAGATGATCAATGACTAAAGCACTACATTTTTATAGTTCATTTTTGTTAATGGAGGTCTAATCCGAAACTGACATGTGAAACTAAACTCGTCCATGAGATCAATGAATGTAAGCACCCCCTCAAATGTAGAAATATTCAATCAATCCCCCCTAATGTATGATTTGGCACTTAGTGTGATAGCCACATGCCAATTTAGGGCCTATTTTTTAAAGTAATTTTTCTATCCACATAAGCCTATAATCTGATTGTAGATCTAGAAAGTAGACAAAAAAATATGAACTTTTAAAAAAATAGAACCTAATTATGTGTCTAAATGAGCCTGTACTAAGCATTTGAAGTGGCAAAAATTGGGATTTGCAAGTGTAGGACCAGAAAACGAGTTAAATGCATAACATACTATGAGAAAATCACAAAACTCAATCAACATATATTAGCACCCACTAGTCTACCATGAAAGCCAAACTAATAAAGAAAGCAATAGAAACCCCCTTTTTCATTTGTAGCTCCCATGTCCTTCTTTCTTCTCCAAAGTTGCCTATAGTGCACACAAGATTGAATCAAAAGCCTATGATATAGATAATGCCATGAGAATACTAGAAGTGTGATTTTAGTGTGAGAGCAAGAAGTGTAAATGCAAAGAAGTGGGGACTCAAAGACTCAAGAATTTGGATTTTCAAGACTTAAGCATTCAAGCTTGAAATGAGAGAAAGAGTGTCCATTTTATAATCAACACTCAAAGTGAGAGCATTGGATTTGTCACCCATAGATATGCGATGTGCCAAGAGATTCCTTTGAGAATCCATGACGCATATGAAAAAATATGCCAATTGTCAGATTCTATGACACATGAAAGTCAAACTTGGCTAAATGTGGAAGAGAATCTATGAGGCGTCATAAGACACCTCAACCCACTTAAAGCCAAGAATCTATGACAAATAAGCCAAATAGGGACATGCATAAGAGATAAGAATATTTGGTTATGACAAGTCTTAGCCAAGTGTCGAAGGAGAATCCACGAGGTGTCATATCCAAGTGTCATGATGATGCAATATTTTATGGAATATTCAAATTAAAAATCCTCTTATTCCACAAAATAAGAATAGGTAGAAAATGGAATTAATGATGGAAAATGGAACTTAGGAAATTGTATATTTCCATGGTTTGCAGATAATGAATCAATTAATTAATAAAATTAATTAATTGAGGAGGATAATTAGGAAGAATAATTAGAAAGAATAATAGGATTTAAATTATGGGTTATTTAATCCTATAGAAAAAATTAGTAAATGATTGGCCAAATTGATTAAATGAATGCGACCGTATCCTTTGATGAAAATGTGATGATGATGGATATTGAATAAGATGATGGAAAGTAGACCAAAGCCATGGTCAATTTGATTGATAGATTGAAATTGATAACATTCCAAGGACACATGACATGAATTGGTTGATATGTAACATTTAACCGACATTGTAAATGCTACAAAATTGAAATTGATTGAAAAGGTTTGATCATAATAACATCGACGGACATTGTCAATGTTATTAAAATGGTTGATGATGCCATGATTTGACATTGAAAGCCTCCACAACATCAAAGATTGAATGACATGAGTGATAGTTTGACCTAGCACTGAGAGCCAAGATAGTACTAAGGTCAGATTGATAAGATTGATAGGTTGATAGGTTTCTAAGGCACTGAAAGCCACAACAATACCTAGGAGTCAGACAAATGATGATTGATTCGAGATGTTTGATATGTTTTGGGTTGATTAGGACTAATTTCGAGTGATTCTGAGTTGATTTGGGGTGATTTCGAGTTGATATGAAATGGTTTCAAGTTGATTTGATACGATTCTGAGTTGACATGAAATTGATGTGAAAGGGGATACAAATGAAAAAATATGGTCAATCTAGCCAAAAGATTAGATATGGTTAAATGAGAAAATGGGACAAATTAGTATGAAGAAGTAATGAAACCGTAGATGTGAACCATTTTTGAGCGTCTACAGCAAGTTGCAAAAAAATTTAGGAATAGAGATCTCAAACCACCTATACCAATGTGTAGTTCACAAAATTCTACCCCAAAACAAAAAAAAAATTCTCGCAAAAAGAAGTCCTTATGAGGGAGATATCACTGTTTGAAAATCGTTTCTGTAATTATTTTTCCTGAATCACCACTATCACGCCTCCAAAAAACAAATGGCTCTAGATTTGGCCTCAGATGTCCGATTTGGATGAACCAAAAATTGATTTGGGGTTTTTTGACCTTCTAAATATGATACAAATATCTGATTAGCACCTACAAGCTCCAATATTTGCCTACAATAAATCTCTCCTACTAGCCTGATAGCCAAAAAAAAATTTGGAAAATAATGCAAATCCAAAAAAAATAGTAGAGATTCAAATGATAAAAATATAGCTCTGAAAATTAAATGTACAGATTTGAAATGATCCTACCAATTTCGTAACTTTTCTCTTTGGGTTGCCATTTTGCAAAAAATGTTGCCTCAATTTTGACTATGGCCTAGCATAGGTGAATTTATAGTCAATTTTCACCAAATTGACACTCTAGATGCAATGATGCAATCTGCTTTGGCTCTAGAAGCTCCCAATATATGTGGATCCTCCAAATCTAAATCAAGGTGTTGAAGCAAGAATGGTCTCAAACGGCTATGTGAAGAGAATCTCCCTAAGCTCTGATACCATGTAAGAATTTTCCTTAGGGAAAAATTCACCCAAAACCAAGGAACACAAGCACAAGTACAACAATAGGCCAAAGAGAGTATGATCAAAATGATGATATGATATTCATTCAATGGGGATGTAAGCACACTAGGAGTGCTTGTATATAAAGGCCTCTAGAATGCTTCTAGAACGCATAGGAATCAGCAACATGATAAGTCATACAACTAGGCACATGTCCACTAGGTGTGGGTTATCCTCCATTAAACATAGAAGTAAGTGTGATGATGTGAGGATAAGCCTACAAAGGTGTAACATGCAAAATTATGTTGTAGATACCATGTGCTAAACTAGGAGTGAGAATAACTATGTTGTCTACATGAAAACTCAGTTAATTATGCAAACTCTAGTGTTGTTGACACCATGTGCTGAATTAGAGTTACTTACTCTAGTGTTATCAACATGACAACTCATAAGAGTATGCAAACTCCTAAGTGTCTCATCTAAGAAATAATAAAATAATGCATTGACCTAAGTAAACTTAAGTAAAGTGTAATAAGTAAATACTTATTTACACCAACACAATTGATAAAAAAGAAAATTTTACAAATTGTAAAATTGACAGAGTCAAGAATGTGTTTGATATTAATTCTTACATACATTGTATAGTGGAAAGCTAGTATTATAATTATTTGGGAAACTGTAAATGTACAATGTTACAATATAAGTCAAGAATAACTCTAGTAATTATTGATAATTTCTAAAGAGTTGGTGACTACTTTCTCAAGACTTCTTTTCTAGGGAAATTTTGAAAAAAATATGAGGGTTGTTAATCTCAAATTGGTTTTGACAAGGAAGTGACAAAATACTTAGTCATTTTCTATCAATATTACAGTACACGTAGAGTGATCAGAGCAAGTCGAGCAATCAATGTGAGCTGAGTGATCAAAGAATGACAAGCATTAGTTGCCAGATAATACGTGTCGAGCAAATAGTATGTGTCGAGTCACTCATGCACCGAGCAGTCTATACATGTCAACTGATTCAAATGTTGAGTAAATAGTGTATATCAAGCCATTCATAAGCTGAGTTACAACATTAAGAATGTAGTGATGGTCAAGCATCAGAGCCTTCAGATGTTGAGTGAATAGTTTTTGACATAGTTATTTGTTATGGCACAAACTTCTATGTAAACTATTTCTGGACCAACATAACAATTGTTTTATGATTCTAGAAAATAAGTATGAAGGTATATTGTGAATCCCTATGCAGTACATGCAACCAATCAAGTTAAGGGATGAATTAAGCACTGATATGGATCAACCATAGCTATTGATTCTTACCTAACCCATTCTACCTATGTTTATTTAACAAGGAAAACCCTAAAGAGTTTGTGTGAATGTGAAGAGAGCACAAGGAGATGAATGCTAAATGCAGATAGAGCATATAGGGTGGCTATGGAGGTTATAACAGTGATTTAAATTGCAAAATCAATTAGAGAGAATAGAAGAAAGAAGAGTCAGGATAGATGAGACATATTTGATCCAAAGGATCGAGAATTTATCAACAAAGAGAAGATCTAACATCTAGCAATAGTGTTCTAATTGAAGCATTGTGGCGTTGACTCATTTTAATAGGTGATGCAAAGCGAATCTCCTAACTGAGTAGTCTTAACAGACATTTGTAAATCTCTTAACTAAGTGCTTACTTTATTGTAATTTTAAGTCCTTGAACAAGGCACACTTTTAATAGGGTGTTGAAATCCTTTAACAAGGTGAGACCTAATAGTCTTTGTGAGCCTTTAATAGGGCAGACCCCTCATAGGGTAGATCGTAGTTAATGGTCAAACTCATTGTAACCATAATTGGCTACACTTTACAGCTATAGTAGTGAAGATTTGTGGATGTCATCCCCACCCCAATTGTATCTTCTCGTTGGAGGGTTTCTAGGTAATAAATTTATTGTGTCATGTGTTATTTGTTTCATGCTATGGATGCAAATGTATGGTTAGCTATTTTAGTTTATATGCTAAATTATGACATGGATGTTTGGTGAATGTTATATGGTTAAATTTTTGAAGTTTTGATTCACCCCACCCCCTCTCAGAGTTGACTTCCCCATTTTCATTTCCAACAAGCCAAAATCAGCTTGAAATAAATCTTGAGTCATCAATCTTTGATGCTCCAATAGTGATAGGTGCATCGGTCATCACCTCTTTACATGTCATATCACTGCACCATGGTCCATGTCAATTCCAAGTGTATTCTTTCTCACCTGATACATGTATGGTATGTGTCTTCTCTATGCATTTTATTAGAAAGCAAGACTACTCTTGCCATAATTGGCCAAAAATATGACTAGGGCCTTTTGATCTTTGTTGATCAAACAATGTGTAAAGGACGTCAATGCCTCAATAGATGTTACATCAAGTATGTCACATGTCCTCTTCCTAGGGCATATATGGGAATACAATTCAACTATTGCTGAAATCAGCCCAAAATTCATTTGGAGTCATTGAACTAAGTCGATCGAATGGTGGTCGATATGTTTCTTTTTTTGTATAATGTAAATGATACCCTATCATCAAGTCACGTATATCAATCTGATATTTTCCATGGGTCCCCTATCCACGTCAAAATAAATAGTGAGTAGTCACTTGTGATACATGTATGCCATGTGTCTTCTCTCTGGGGTGATTTGGAAAACAAGTTGAGTGCAACCCAAATCGGCTTGAAATACATGTTGAGTCATTAATCCTTGCTTATCCAATGGTAGTCATGGAATCCCTTTTATTATATTGACACTTGCATTATCATATTAATTTATAATTATAATATTAATCATTATAATATTATAATAATAACAACATTGTATTAACACTTGGTAAAGATAAAAATTACTAATTAAAAATAAATTGAATAAAAAGGTTTTTTGTTTTATTTAAGAAACAATTTGACTTATTTGTGTTATGTTATTTTAAATTATTTAGTGACTAAATAAGAAGATATTAATAAAAAATTATATAGAAATAGAAATCTATGTATTTGTGCATTGAATTTCAAACTGAATCATTTACATTAACAAAATAATTATCTTATTTTATGCTTTAGATGATGATTAAAAAATAAAAAGTTGGTATGTTATAAACAAAGTGTTTGTAAGAAAATAGCGTAGTTTATAATATTTTAATATGTTGACCATTATGTTAGAGCTTAGAAAACTACTTCAATAAGTATACTATAATATAAGGCTATAATTAAGGACTTGATACAGTATAGTTCAATTATTCTAATATATATAGCATACTTAAAGTTTTAATAGAAATTTAAAATTCATTAAAATATGAATAATTGAGCATTCATAGCATTAAGTTTTTATATAGCATATTTATTAGTTATTAGAGACTAGAGTTGACATTTGTCTTCTTTCTGGTTGTAATTATAAAAATGGTTGAGCATTCCCTAGATTTGCTTGAAAATCATCTTTGATCGTTGATCTAAGTTGATCAAATAGTGCTATTATGAGCATAATGATTTCACACTTGATACATTTTTTCCATGTGTCTTCTTTTTGGGGCATTTGGAAAGGCTAGTGGGTTGTTGCCGAATTCGACCCAAAAAAACATTTGGAGTCATTTATCTTTGTTCATCCCACGATTGTGATATCACCTTTATAATATTACTAACATAGTTCTTAAATATATTTGAATATTTCTAGTTTTTAAAACTAAATAGTTTTTCAATGATAATTTAGATTTCATAGTAAAATAAGCCCATCCAATGGAGAATTAAATTTGATTGTAAAAGTAACTATCGATTTTGTTCCAGGCATTCTATTATTTTGTACTTCTAAGACCGAAACTGAACTAAGTGATTTATTAATTAAATTAATTTTTAAATGTTAAATCTCAATATAATAATTTTAATTCAATGTTATATGTTATATTATGTTTCTTAACAATTTGATGGAAATTTTTGAAAATGCCAAAACATTGCATAAGCAAGCACAATAAAATATAATTTTATGTGGAACTCTGAATTTTTTATTGATATTCCTTAAAAAATACAATATGAGGAAGATGTATGTACAATGATTGTAATTTGATTAAACAAAATAGAAAGTGAAACCAGACTACAGGGGAAAACCCTAGTACTACTAGATACTATTTATTGTAGATAGCACGAGACCCAACTAAGGTTGTGATTTCTTGTAGCCAATTTTCATGTGTGACTTCATCCAGATTATACCATTTTTAATAAAATCAAAGACAATTTGTGCCCATTTCTTTTGGTGCTTCAACTACCCAATAGTCAGGCCTAATAGAAATGGTTGTAGGGCCACATTCTGGCTAGGTTCTAGAAGCTTGTAGATTTCACCCCCCTAAGGGATCCCCACCCCTAATACTGCATGAGCAACAATGCCAATGTCATCACCTAGGTATTCTACTTTTAAAAAAATTCCTTAGGAGCAGCAAAATATTGATCCTTTCTTCTCTAAGGTCAAGCAGAGATGTTAGAAAATGGGATGTAATGTCTATGTTGACACGATATCTATTCTCATCCTCCAAAAACTCACACCTTAGAAACATTTTCATAATATGAATAATGAAATGCACAGTGGCAAAAACCTCATTATAAATTGACAAGAGGTGTTCATTAGGGATGTCACCTAAAAAGGCCTTTTGTTCCTCTTCCAATTTGCATGTCAGGAAAATTGGAGTGTCCATCTTGATTCACAATTTACAAACTAATTAAATATAGAACAATGACTACCAACTAGTGGAGAAATCTAGTCTACCACACCAAATAAACTAGACCAGAATTCAATGAGCACTACAAATATAGTAGACTATTGACTACAAAAAATGAGATGAGAAATGATGAAAGACGATGCTCAATTGCCTATAAATAAGTTGAATGTCTAACTAATGGTCTCTACAAATTTTTCCATCTGGCTTCTAGTTTAATTGTTTTAAATGATTAAATCTTTGCAAATCTTCAACATAAATGCAATTTTGTGTCCAAAATTTTATAATGTGTGTGAAACCAATGGAAGAGGGAATGCCACTAATAGTGACGAGACATCTATTTACTATCCATTACAAGTGGTACAAGGTGGAAGGAAACGAGTCACCATTTTGAGAATTGAACAAGATCAAGGCTTCATTCAAGACATTTGGCCCAAAATTAACCTTCAACCATTTATTTATTATCATCTGATGATAGTCTCTATATGGATGTAACTAGTTATACATGTATATTGGAGATATGACATGTTATTTTAAACATTTCACAAAAAACTATCACCTCACACATCATTTCTTTTCACATGTGGCATATGTAGCATGTATTATGTACTACTACTAACCAATAAGTACTTAGTAGAAAATGAAATTATGATTCACACAATTTTGGAAAGTAATAATTATATACATCATCTGATTACTGTAAAATAACTAGAGCCCAAAATAAAACACCATGCCACTAAAATATAAAAGATCAACAAAAAGGGGTTTACTTTGCATTATATTCTATGTACCTACTTTACATTTCATCTTCATATATATGTGGCATACCAAAATTGGTTGTGGCTTCCCTCAAAAGTTAAGCAACAAGCTTCGAATCATTACATTTCAAATTCATAGACTTTTTAATAATATGTTTTACAAAAGAACCCCTAACTAAGTCAAAAATTATTCGTGTAACACTTCTTTTATCCTTCAAAACATCCCAAAACCTTTAAAGTTCTAGTTTTGTTGTTCTATTGTATTTGTAATTTGTTCTTTGAAATTAGCAGGTTGAGACCCATTTCAACAAGCATTTCTCAGAGGTTTTCTTTTTGATCTCTTTGATGGCATCCCTAGGATTAGCAGAGAGAACCCGTGAAGCTGCAATAAGCTCAGTAGTAACATCACTTTGTTCCTCATCCACCTCCATAGTCAAATATGGGTTGAAAGTAGAGCTTGGATTTTCATTTGGTGATCCCTCTTCCATAGGTACTCCCATTTTTGGAAACCAACTCTATTTTTCAACCATATTCCACTTTGCCATAAATGCAATAGGATATTCCACATACATGTCATCCTATAGAAACCTCACTTTCTTATCACTCTTTGATTTAATATTGAGTGTAATATTTTGATAATCTGACAAATGATTTAAAAAACATACAATTATTTTCTAGTTGTTAATTCATTGAGTGATCACGTCACTTTCTAGCACACTTACCAATTCATTATATACGCTTTTTTTCACTAGATGGGAAAAATCACCTAGTCAAATATATATTTCTTCCAATAAACGGGAAAAATCACCTGATAAAAAAAAAAATTTCCCAATAAACAAGGAAAATTGTCTTATACAATTTTGTTTTTTCTATCAAAAGAGACAAAATTGCCTTAATTTTATGAAATTTTGTAATCGTCGAAGAAAAATCACATCTAAAATTAAACTTTTCCTAACATCAATTTTTTTTTTGCCACTAGAAATTATTCCCCCCCTTCCCAATCTAATGTTGGATTCACCACAAATTTATATTTTTTTCAAGGAGGGAGTTTCTTAAAGTCATCCCTGGATCTGATGATGGAGATTGATGAAGGATAAGGATGGAGACAAATTTATATGAAAATTATATTTTCTAGGTGTCTAGATATATTGTATGAAGTTTGAATATGGAAGTATTTGGTATGAACCTAAGATCGGTGATTATAATTTAGCAACAAAAGGTAGAATAATATGGAATCAAGGAGAAATATATTTAAGGAGTTGTCTGAGATAGTGTTAGGTCACTAGTTCAGATTTGATTATACCGAAGTTGTTGATCAAATTCAAGAGAAGAGATCAACCTACAAAGTTGTTGAAGCAAAAAAGAAGATAGTTGAGCCAAGCAAGTCGAGTAGAGGAAGGAGAAAGAGAAGGATTAAATTAGACAATCAAAAGTACAGAGTGAAAAGAGATCAGAGGGAGAGACCAAACCGACATAAGAGCAAGAACACATATCTAAACAAGAAAAGGTGGTTGCTATTCTTAATAGATAATTGCTAGTGTTAATTTTAAACTATTGTATAAAAAATCTTAGAAGAACTGACTAGACTATCAAGTATGTGAAATCCTATATGGTAACATTGATTAGTGGTGTTTGTAAGTCCTTTAAATTAGGCCACTCCTTAGTTAGGAACAATGAGTGATAAGGTCGAGATGATATTTTTATAAATTCCTCTAACAAGCTCACATTAACAATGTGTATTTAACTTTTAACAAGGTTAGCTCCTAGCAGAGCTCACTTCTTAAGAGTGAAATTTTTTGGGTTGCCTGTCACAGGTGATTTTTCCCTTCACAGGGTTTCTATGTTATAATCATGGTGTAAAATTTGTGAATGATATTTGTGTTGTAAGTTGTTTTACATGTTTTATAGTTTAGTGCAACTCAGTAATAACTAAGTAATCATTAGATAATAAGTAAAAAGTTTACTTATATTGGGTAATGCAAATTAGTAATGAGTTAATAGTTTAGAATAAATAGATTGATATAGTTAATCAACTATATCACTAGGTGTTTATTACTGATGTTTATGAAGTTTTGTTGGTAATAAAATAATTTGAAGTGACTATATGATACTAGACATAACTAATTCACTCCCCCCCTATTGATCGAACATCTATGTCACATGACACATTTGCATTGGCTAAATAAAAGTCCCTACCTTATCCTTCTCTTCACCTTCTTACTTTGATACTCTTTTTTTTTTTGAATCTATGACTATGTGACCTATTTTGACTTTAGACACATGTGTACTGTAGAGATATTTGTACAACACAAAATAATCCTATGAACTTACTATAAAAGTGATATTTAGAGCTCATTACACCAATTTTGGTAGTGTAACACCTCTAGTTGTAAGCCTTTGACATCAAGATTATTACAGGATTTATTTATCCTTTGAATTTACTCAATTTTTGGATCTCTTGGTCATTGTAGAAGTCTCTAGGCTCTTATCACAACCTATTTCTTCTCGCTACTATTTTTCTTCGCACATTGTCCATCAACTCACCATAATCACTATTGTTGAGTTATGTCTCTTTGAATCATCTATACTTTTCCTATTTCCAATGATCTTTGAATTCTTTACATTGAAGGGGATTTCTTTCCACTTTTCTTGCAATATTATTTTTAATATTTACTACAACATATCAATAGTATTGTAATGCCCTGCTCAGGAACCCAAAAGAAATAAACCTAATATGTTACAAAGTTTACTAAACTATTTTTTCTAAAGTTTATACAACATCAAAGTAACAATGTAGAAGCAATATACACAAACACAACAGTTACGCATGCAATTATTATATAGATTTAATTCCTCAAGGGTTACTTGACATTGAGTCACATTTAAGATTTTTTTTATTAATTGTTTAAGTCTTAAGTACAATATCTGAATCATAAAAATATAATATCTTAATCTCATAAGAAAATGCATGAATACAATTGATATAATGGAATACATCTAATGAATAACATCTTCTGCACATGTCATGGGGTATGCAAGAATAGATACAATTACATCAGAATACAAGACATATGATAACATGTAATTACATCAATTGAATAGAAGTCTCCAGGATAGAGATAAGAATAACAAAAGTACAATTGCATCATCAAACTTCCAACATCTATAGATCTAAGGGGGACCCAAATGGTAAGAAGTCACTACCTCCCGACCACATGGTTACCTAGTCAAGCTTCCACTCCCACTGTGCAAGGAAGATAATGAATGATCCACATACAAAAAATCAAACCATTAAACATCCTGAGGAAAGGAATCCTAATAGCCAAATCTACCTCAAGGGTAACACAAACTACTCAAGAAGAAAAGATAACCAAAGATGAAAGAACACTCATCCAAAACCAACACCACATACTAAGTTAACATACATATACCAAGTATATATCAAGTACCAAAATCATGAGATAAACTCCACAAAAGATATCTACCTCAAGTCAAAAGTACAATTACTGTGAATCACCAATCACATCAATGAAAGTAAAATAAATCCAATCACCATCAATGAAAGTAAACACCAACAATAATTGCACCACTAGAGGAAAATACGAAAAAAAAAATGGAGACTCAAACTACATACTATGGAGTGTCATCACATGAGCCAATTCTAAGGTTACCCTGGCAGTCTCTCAGGACCCTGATCTTTTAGTGACTCTATGCAAAACCATAATAGCCCATCATGAAGATGAGGAGACTAGTCATACCTCTCAAGATATCATCTCTTTCTCATTCTTAGTATATACAAGCACTCAAGGCATGGACAAAGAAAAATCTTTAACTTGTCTTTTTAATTTATCTCAAGGCATGGGGAAGGAAAGTATTTTAATTACTATGTTATCATTTGTTACACAACTTACAATGATTTACCCTAACAACCACTTTCGGTCCCAGCCTCCATTGCAAGGCACTCCCATAGACATGCACCTAGACTACCTTCCTAAAACTCACATAAATGATAGTTGTGTCCCATATCACAACACGCATAATGATAAATTTTGGTTCCTTAATAGGCAACCCAAAATAAGTTGGTTCTCAAAACCCAATTCATCATATATGCTCACCAAAAAAAAGAAACTCATAAACATAAGCCTCAATTTTGAATCATAAAGTACATCCTGACATCTAATCAAATAAACATCATAAAAGAAATCTTAAAAGACATGCCTCTGGTGCACATCCTAGTTTAGCTAGCTAAATAGTTCACATAGAATTCATCACAAAATAAAACATCACATTAAAATTTCCAAAACCTGTCACAAAACAAATACCACAAAACCTCAAATAAACACACATAAAAAAAATAAGGTTTCATCGAATGATTTGGATTAGATTGTTTTCAAAAGTTTTTTTGATTATATAATATATAAGTGTAGATAAATTTAATATTTTAATTATTTAATAAGTTTAAAATTAATTATTATTTTTAAATCAATAATATTTAACAATAAAGATAAAACATTTTCAAAGTTCATAAGAGTGAGTTTTTATGCATTTCCTCTATGTAAATCAGTTGGTAATTTAAATGTTATACTCTCATATGAAGAGATATGGATCTACAACCTATATCGATGGAAAGGTAATTTAATTTCACATATCTTTGATTATTACTAGTCCTAGAGAAAATTTCATCTGAATGATGTAAAATGTGAATCTTCCTAGCAGCACTAATAAGATTTGAAGGTTACCAGTTTAGAAGAAAGAGCATAACTTTTGTTTGAACAATTGGATCTTCATGAAAATTAAGAAAAATATTCATAATAGACTTATTTACAATCAAAAATAAGATATTTTCCTAACTATATATTTTGAAAAAGTTGTAAGTGATTGTTCGTGTGTCTCTAGTTGAAAATTCAAGCTCAAATAAACCTAGTTTTAGCATGATAGTCAATATTTGGCCAAGTCTATACAAAACAATCATATATAATTTTTATATATGTTAAATAAAATCCAAATGGGTGTCTAAAAGTATCTTTATATTTTTCAATAAAATATATTAAATAAAACTTATAGAAAAATCACATGTTTCAAACCCTCAAATTGACACACAAGTAATTGCAAATAAAATTATTCATAATTAGAAAAACATGGAGAAGACAATCTTTCCAACAGAAATTGCAAAGAGATTTTAAAGCCCCTACCTTCAAACCTTCAAACACCAAGTTGATTTGTTAAGAAGAAGAAGAAAACCCAATAGTAGACTTTACTCCCAAGGTTTAAAAAAAACTTTTACTTCAAAATCTGAATGCATAACCTGTAACTTGTCTTCTAAAATCTTTGTTCTGAATTATTTTATTGTTCTCCAAAAATTTTCCTTTTCAAAATAATTAGAATAAGCTCTTAACAAAGAAAAATAAAAACATAAAACTAATAAAACTAAAGTTTCTAAAATAAGTAAACTTATAAAAGAAGGTAACTCAAATAAAATAATAGTTTTTCTATGTTTTATTATATTTTTTAAAATAAATAAAATTACTTTATTTATTTTTAAGAAAATAAATACATAATTTCTACATTTTTCCCTTTTAATATTAGATAAATAAATATTCTTTATTTATTACTTTTTTTTCACAAAATAGATTTATCTTTTTATAATAAAATAAATAAATATCCTTTCTTTTTAAATTAAATATCTTATTTCTCACTCAAAAATATTATTTTAATTTTATTAATTAATGTGTAATTAAATTGCATATAATTATTTTAATCATTAATAAAAATTAAAGTCCACTAATTATGTGCAACTCTAATTTTATTATCATTGATTAAATATTCATGATAAATCAATATTTAGTCTTTAATATTTCAATTTATCATTTTTTCCAACTTTCATATTTAGACTTTTTTAAATCAATTATTTTAAATTTAAAAAAAATATTCAATTAATTAAATATCTTGATATTATAATTCTTCACTTTATTTAAATAATATTTAATAATCCTAATATTATGTGATTAATCTAAATATCATAATTAAACCTTTTACCAAATAAATAACATAGCTAAATCCACATAAGCAAAACCATTCAAAACTCAAACTCAAACAACACATGTGGGTTTAAACAGGGGTAGAGAGTCAATTATGAGTCCCCCTTGCAAGACAAGTATTTAGGCTATGGCTAGGATTGAACCTGATCATTATCTTCCCATTCTTACCATTGAGTTATTGCAATTGAGTTATTGTGATAGGACATGCTCATCTTGATAAACTCGCAAGTTTAAACAGGGGTAGAGAGTCAATTACAAGTCCCCCTTGCAGGACAAGTATTTAGGCTATGGCTAGGATTGAACATGATCATTATCTTCCCATTCTTACCATTGAGTTATTGTTATAGGACATGCTCATTTGGAAATTCAAGGAAATCAATTCCTGGTACCTACAACTTGCTTAAAAGACGAGTATGTACATGTGCATATATATAACTAAACTAGACAGGCAATGGCAAGGAGTGGTACAACATGTAGATCCCGAATAGCATATGACTACGACTCCCTCCCTTCACCACATCAAACACATTAGATAAAAAAGTAAAATAGACACGCACACGCAAGTATGGGGTAAGTACCATCATGAATCATGAGTACAGTCATCAAATTCTCATATCTAACAATGCATTACTATGAATGTAAAACAATCATCATTAAAGACATATCATTTGACATCAATATGGAAGCGATCACATTTACTAACTAAGAATCATTAAAGCAACATTAACACATAAGTAATCATAATCATTAGACAACACGTAAAATATAATCAACTATGTAATCATAAATGATATTTTGAAGTCATGAAATAACATCATACCATATATCTTTGAAACTAACACATGTATAAAATAGGACTAAGAGAGCTCAAAATATATAATATAAAGCAAACTATGGATGGGCATTACAAGTATTAATTCCTTTATTATCTTTCTATGATCATTTTATTGGATACCTATCTATATCGGTTGTCAGTGGAGGTGGAAACACTAAAAATGAGGTTCTACCTATGTCAAACCTCTAAACCATGGCCTCAATATTTTTCCTTGTTTTCTTTGTGTTCATATTTTGAGGGGATAATTTTTGGTCTCAGCTTGGTTTTGACATTTGAGTGTCAACACACTTGACCACTTTTCATATAGAAGCCGAGTACACTATGTATGTTGAGCCATAGTATGTACCGAGCCAGAATTCCAACAAGTGCTGAGTGACTTCAAGTGCCGAGCATTATACAGGTGCCGAGTGATATATAGGCGTCGAGTCATAGTTGATGTAGAGCATATTAGAATGCTTCATGTGCTAAGTGAGCTAGAACTATGCATGTACCGAGCAAGACAGAATGTAATAGGTGTCGAGCAAACCAAGATCAAACATGTGTCGAGCACCAGTAATCTAGTATGTGTCGAGCAACACAAAAATCAGCATATGAGTTTGTGCCTTCACAAACTCAGATGTAAACCATTTTTTTTGAGCTGACATAGAAGGATCTCAAAGGATAATCAGGATAAGAACAAATCTTTTATATTTCCTATGCAATCAGCATGCAGCCAATAAGAAAAATGGAGAATGCATGCAACCAATGACAAAAGTGCAATGAATGAGTAGGAATTAAAAGATTCAATATGGATCATAGATCCATACCTAACCCTAAGTCTTCGTAATCTTTAAAAGGAGGACAAAAACCCCATTTGCATGTGTGGATGAGAGTAGAGTATGGGTAAACTATAGCAAAATTCAGTGGGAAGTGTGAAAGACTTAGAGGAACAGAGAAACAATTGCATATCCAATTGATCATAATAGAGTAAGGGCTACGAACAAATATTAGATCAAGCAAGGATCACATCAAAATGAGCAGATCAAGTGCCTAAAATTAGAAATTGAAGATTGTAAGCAAT
Source organism: Cupressus sempervirens (assembly GCA_028749045.1). NCBI lineage: Eukaryota > Viridiplantae > Streptophyta > Pinopsida > Cupressales > Cupressaceae > Cupressus > Cupressus sempervirens. The sequence goes on from CM053785.1 coordinate 906,947,188, forward strand.
GAGGTCAAAGATTTCTAATACTCTCTAGCAATTGTATTAGATAGTAAAAATCCTATGATGATAGGTTAGCTTAATAACTATTTTGTAGATCCTTTGAAGAGGTGATTAAATCCTTTAACAGGGTGACACTTCATGTAAAGTGTTTTAAATCCTTTAATCAGGTCACTATTGACATAGTGTAAAGCCTTTAACAGGGAAAACCATTAGAAGTGGTCAAACAATTATTGCTACAGTGATTTTGAGGGGTCGGGGGGTTGAATCAAAAGCAATTCATTTTATCCTTTTATCCTTTAAAACACTTAGCTAAAAATAAACACTTAGCCCCTCAAAAGTATTCTTCCCATTTGAATATTCCAACAATTGGTATCAAAGCAAGGTTCTCACAAGGAGAAGCCTAACAATTTAGAGAAAAGTTCTGAAGATGGAAGTCTTCAAACTTGGGAAGATTATAGAGAATCAGGTAATTGATGTGCAAATCGCCCTACGCAACTTGGAGCAAGCCAGAGAAGAATTGAAAAAATCCTTGAAGAAAAGGAAAGATATAGCCATAGCTGAAAATGACATACACTACAAGGAGATTGATACCACAAAAGTGTTTACCAATGGAGATTCCAAAGAGTTTGATGTAGCAATAACAGAATTGATGGAGAAGAACAAAGCTCAAGAAGAAAAAATTAGAATACTCAAGCTTGAACAAGAATCACAAGCCATAATGCTTTTTGAAGTAACTCAATAGAAGAAGAAAGCCATTGAAGACAAGGCTATGATAGAAGATGACAAGAGAAATCTTACCAATAGACTAGAGGAAACGACAATTGAGTTCAAAAGAATCTCAAACATGCAACTTGACATCTTAAGCCAGATGATGAATACACATCATGAGCTAAATATGAAAGACATTGAGATCTCTACACTAAAGATATAGAATGAACAACTAAAAAATAATTTGAGAAGAGAGAAGGAAGTTGCAAAAAACTTTAACAAACCTAATGAGGCTATCAAGTACTTTGAGTAGCTACTAAAATCACCAAGGGCTAGTAATGATACTTCAAGACTTGGTTACACCAACACTGAACAAAGAGAATCATCAAAGACTGTAGAAGAAAGGAGTAATAAAGGTAAGAACACTAAACCTACTTGTCATTTTTGTGGTAAAAAAGTACACATTGCTAATGTATGTAGGAGTAAGAAGAAAAATCAGCATGATAAGCCTAAGAATGCAAGCTACTATCACAATTGCAAAAAAAAAGGACATCAAGCACAAGAATGCAAGACTAGGACTATCAGAACACCAAGGTTTGAGGGTCACTACTATAATTGCAAAAAGTATGGACATAGAGCTTTTGAGTGCAGATCAAAGCCTATGTGGACAACTAATCAGCCTACAAATGGAAATAACCATGTTCATCACTACAATTGGGACTATAACACTAGGTATAGCTATAATTATTGTCAGGAATATGGACACATTCCTGAAAACTACATAAAGGACACATTTCAAAGGAAACTACAGCAAATGGTTAAGTCAAACCACATGTTTTAGTTGCTTAAAGACTAGTCATATCAATAGGAATTTCCCAAAAAAGTCAAAGGCACCCAAATCAGAAGTCAACAAAGGAAAAGAGAAGGCAGATATTGAACAAATTAGAGGAGAAATGAATAAGACATGGAAGAGAAGGGATGGAGCTAGCACATCATATGAAGGGATCACTTCACCCAAGAGGTCAAGTGATCACACCTCATCCAACTAAGCATGAATAGGTGTATGGGACTTATATACATAGTTATATCATGCATCAATCCCAAGATAAACAAGCACTGCAAAGAAGAAAGTAGCATGAGTAAAGATGCCAAGTCAAAACTTGAAATTTTTGCAATACTACTAAGTTGTCCTTAGATGTTGAGTTGCCCGTAGTGACCAAGTTGTCAGCTAGTGCTAAGTTGAGGAATGTCAATGGAAGTTGAGTGAAGTGGAAATCTAATTGGAGTTGAGTAATGGAAAACCAATGGAAGCTAAGTCATGTTGAAACCCTCAAGAGCCGAGTGTACAATTGTATGCACTAAGCATTTAATGCTAGGTTTTAAAGGGTATAAGGTCAATTTTTGATCATTTTTATGCCATTCAAATGCAGAGAAAAGATGAGAAGAGTGCAAAAGCAATCAAACATCAACCTTGAAGCCTTTTACACTGATTTCAATAGTGATTCAGCATAAATTTTGTTGATCTAAGGTATTCATCAAGTGTCGATTTACGCAATTTTTAAAGTTTAAACTTTTAAAACCCTAGATCAGTATAATGACGTCTAGTTCAAAGAACCCAAAGGATAAGGAAAGTTACGAGGTCCAGTTAGTCAATAATGAGGTCAAACAACCTGAGTTTAGGACAATCCCAGAAGTCGCCTACAAAAATAACCCTACTGGTGCATTGTCCATTATTCCACCCAAAGTTGTCATGGTGTAGGATGTGAGGAAATGCTAAAACTGAAAAATAGGTGTAGTCAGAGATTTGGAAATTTTTCAAGCCTATGATAAACTATGTGATAACAAAATACTGAAGGATGAATTTTAGACAGTCAAGAAAAAGGATTTAATTCATGCCCTAGTTTATCCCACAGGTTTCAAAATAGAATGGATATGGATTGTCTTGAGTAGGATACACAATGGTTTTTTATGGTTAGAAGGAGGACCCATGAAGATAACAAAGAGGATAGTACATAGGGTTACAAGTTTCCCAACCCTAGATCAACCTAAGACCCTGAGAAGTGATTCAAAAGAGGTTATTAAAAGAAACATAGGGGCTAAATGGAATAAAAGGGGCATGACAATTGACACAATCACAGATCCCCTTTTGGACTTTTCTGTGAGAATCACTTCTCATAAATTTTACCAATCCAGTAGATTAAACAGTGTACCATGCATTTTTTTGGATGTAGCCTATAAGCTTGTAAAGAAAGATCATACATATGACCTGTCAGAATTGATGTTGTAGCAGATAAATGAGAACATGGGAGCAATAAGAAGGTCAAAAGGAGTTCAATGCAAGTTTGGTTCAGTCCTTCTCTACATATTTTTCTATATCATGGAAGAGTTTCCTTCAATTGGAAAGTTAAACTAGAATTCAAACAAGTCTGCTATCACTCAAATCAATGAATACATTGAACAGATGGGTGACAAATTTGAAGCCCAAATGACAAGCTATTTTGAGGATTTTAAGAAATCCATGAAGCAAAGGGTTAGGATACCAGTTTCCCTAGTTGAAAAACATATCAATGACATATGCTTCCTGGTAGACATTGACTACACTTATGTCCAAGCAGCAGTTCCAAGGGTGAGATGGCTAAGACCATTAGGTTATGAATTAGATGTGGATGAAACATCAGCAACAATAACTGCATTGCTTGTAGAAGAAATTGATAAGGAGGCACCTCACTTTCGAACATATGATGTTGTGTGTTCCAAGGTAGATATGGAACTAAAAATAACCTCCACCTTAAAGAAAAAGGATAAACTAGTGAAGAAACTAAAGAAGAAATTTGGTGCAGAAATCGAAGGGGCAGTAGGTGTTGAAGAGGAAGAAGAAGAAGAAGGTGAGAGTGAAGAAGAAGAGCAAGGGCAAGGCCCAATGGAACTCACTCAAGGCTTAGGTGAAGATAAGGAGGAAGGTGCACAGGAGGAAGAAGTCGAGGAAGCACCAACACAAGCTGAGTCTAAGAAAAGAAAGGCTAAAACTTAGCCTCCAACCTAGCCTAAAGCAAAGAAGGCTATAGAAACCACTCAAGCCAAGCTAGCACTAGTAACAAGAGCTACCACAAGGTCATCTACACAAAAGGCCGAGGAGGAAACAAAAGAGAAGAAGAAGGCCAATGAACAAACTAGTGAACTACAAAAGAAAAGAAGTATGTAGCATAACCAGATTTTGATGAGGAGGAAAAGACTGAATCAGAGGATATTAGCCAATTCAGAGTGGTAAGTCATCCTCCCAAATCAGCCATAGATAAAATTTGTGATAATGTTAGGAAAAATGCAAAGTTTACTGATTTGAAAAGTGTTGATTTTAATAAGCTAAGTAGAAAGGACCAAAACAAGATAGAGGAATCAGTGTATGCCATGATGGCAGAGTTTAAGAGCACACCTCTAGAGTTAGACAATACCATGCCTAGGGAATTATATGATATCATTGAAAACAAATGGCACTATTGTCTCAAGATGGAGAAGGAAATTAGAGAATCAACATTGGCACAAGTGATGCTTGATTTGATAAGAGGTCAAATTGCTAAGGCTACTAAGAAACATGGTGGCAAATTTGCACCAAAATATAGAGCCTTCAATATTCTACAAAATAAAATTGAAGATATAGAGAATAAGTTCACAAAACTATGGAAGTCAATATACAAATTGACTGATGACAAGGATGAAGAAGAAAATAAGGCTAAAGCCAGTGAGAAGGAAAATGAAGCCAGAGTAGTGGAGGAGGAAAAGAAAATAGAAGAGAAGGCAGAAGAGGAGAAAATAGCAAAAGGACAAGAAGAGAAGGAAGGAGATGAAGAGAAGAAAGGAGATGAAGAGAAAAAAGGAGAAGAAGAGAAGAAAGAGGAAGAGGATAAGGAAAAAGGAGAGGAGGAAACACAAAAAGGAGATGTAATGGCAACAGTTGAGTAGCAACAACAGCAAGAAGAACAAAGTGTGCAAGACACACAAATGCCACCCCCTAGCCCTCCTCATGTAACCATCACACCTAGAGACACTATAACTATGAAGGATTTTCTTGAAAATTCTTCTTAGAACATCAATCCACTTATTGCAGAGGATCTCAAGAAGATCCTTCACCAATCAACTCTATAGGCACAAGTATGCACAAATCATGTATTGGTGAGTGTAGATAAGCTACAAAAGGTAGTAGCTAACTCCTCAAGAGACAAGGTGAATCCACAAGAACCACCTTCTATCTCTACAGCTACTAGTACTCAAATTTTAATGCTTCCTCCAACAATTGCAACAATTGACACATCAGGAACAAGTGACACCATTCAAAAGCCGAGTGCAGAAGAAGGGAAGTATACAACAATAGGGCCAATAGGATAGATTGATACATCTAATCCTATAGCACAACTCCAAGGTACACACCAAGTAATTTCCATTGATCAAGGGAAGTCTGATGAGGAAAAGGAGTATAAATCAAAAGAAGAGGAGTAGACCGCAATACAAACACTAGCAGAGTTACCAAAAATAGGTACTCCCACAAAAACTCTTTAGAAGCTGACCTCTAATGCAATACCTTTGCAGATCTCTACACCAGGCTTGAGCTCAACCAAGGTGACTAGGGTACTTCACTATGGAGACCTTGAGCTAGATGAAGAGATAGTAAGACCTTCTTATGACTCAAAGACTATCACCATTGAGCAGATTACAGAGATGTAGGATGCATTGAATAGAAGGAGAAGACAAGAAATACTCAGAAAAGAGTATAAACATAAGCAAGCACTACTTGAGATAAAGGACATCTTTATGGATGCCTTCAACTTACAGTCAACAGATGAGTCAAAGCCTATAATGGAATAATTATCAGATATAGTTGACCAGGTGACAAGTGAAGACCAGGAGACCAATGTGAAACTCATGGAATGGTATGAGAGAAAGACTCAAGGGAAAGTAAATGAGAAAATATCTAGTGGCATAGCACTTCAACAAGTTGAATTGGCCAAGAAAATTGAAAAGGTTAAAACTGTACTTGAGATCATTTTCTCACTGTATAAAAAGTTGTGTGATTTTTCCAATTTCACACAAGAGACAGGCCAAAGGATATTGAGCTTGGAGAGAAATCTCAAGATTTATAGCATGCAATTACCAAGAGATCTAGCTCAAAGTGAGAATCATTTTTCTCAATCGCTTCACACTCAAAAGGAGTTAACTGCACTTACAATTGAAGAGGCCAATATTATGGCCAAATTAATGCAGATTCAATCCTCCATAACCCCACATCTGGAGGTCCTCCACAAGTAGCAAACCTATGCAGAGAATGTTCTAAAGAAATATCCTAATCTTTCTACACTTGATGGGCTTGTACTTCTTGATGTAGAGACTGCCATCTAGCATAAGTCACTATAAATTACTTTGGAGGATTAGGATGCAACTTTCAAGATGATACTGGAGATAAACAACACATTTTTGGAAAAATATGGTATTACTCCTTAGCACCCTTTGACATAAGTATCAAAAAGGGGGAGATAGATATAATGTTTACAGGGAGAAGAAAATAAAGAGGGAAATATAACTAAGGGGGAGAATACTAAGTATTCTAGTGATTACAGTCTTTCATTCATTCTTTTGGAGAATAAAAAGGAAAAGATTGCAGATAGCCAAAAAAGGGGGAGATAAGACATAATGTGTAAATAGTGTGGGGAGAAATAATGTTTTGGGGGAGATATGAATAAAACCTACAAGTGTAGATTGAGTAGACAAAACAGAAAAAACAGCTCAGCAAGCAGGCACAAGAAACAAAAATGAGGAAAAATAGGGAAAAGACAAAGAGTATCAGATACATCAACACAAGAATTTTGGTTACAAGAATGAAATGGCACAATCAGCTTAGGGGGAGTTATAAGGTATATTGTCCCTTACAAAATTTTGAATTTTTGTAAATATGTAGAGTAGATTGGATAGGGTACTCATAAGGTCAGATGAATAATGTCAAGTGTTTTTGACACTCATGTCAAAGGGGGAGATTGTTGGTCTCAGTTTGGTTTTGAAATTTGAGTGTCAACACACTTGACCACTTTTCATATAGAAGTTGAGTACACTATGTATGCCAAGCTATAGTATGTCTCGAGCTAGAATTCCAACAGGTGCCAAGTGACTTTAGGTGTGAGCATTATACAGGTGTTGAGTGATATATAGGTGTTGAGTCACAGTTAATGTCAAGCAAGTTAGAACACTTCATGTGTCGATTGAGCCAAAACTATGCATGTGTCAAGCAAGACAAGATGTAATAGGTGCCTGGCAAACCAAGATCAAACATGTGCCAAGCACCAGTAATCTAGTATGTGTCGAGTAACACAAAAATCAGCATATGAGTTTGTGCCTTCACAAACTCAGATGCAAAACATTTTTTTTGAGCTGACATAGAAGGATCTCAAAGGATAATAAGGATAAGAATAAATCTTTTATATTTCCTATGCAATCAACATGCAGCCAATAAGAAAAATGGAGAAGGCATGCAACCAATGAGAAAAGTACAAGGAATGAGTGAGAATTAAAAGATTCAATATGGATCATAGATCCATACCTAACCCAAAGTCTTCATAATCTTTAAAATGAGGACAAAAACCCCATTTGCATGTGTGGATGAGAGTAGAGTATGGGTAAACTATAGCAAAATTCAATGGGAAGTGTGAAAGACTTAGAGGAATAGAGCAGCAATTGCATATCTAGTTGATCAGAACAGAGCAAGGGCTACAAACAGATATCAGATCAAGCAAGGATCACATCAAAATAAGCAGATCAAGTGCCTAAAATCAATAATTGAAGATTGTAAGCAATTAGGTCAAAGATTTCTAATACTCTCTAGCAATTATATTAGATAGTGAAAATCTTATGATGATAGGTTAGCTTAATAGCTATTTTGTATATCCTTTGAAGAGGTGATTAAATCCTTTAACAAGGTGACACTTCATGTAAAGTCTTTTAAATCCTTTAACTAGGTCACTATTGACATAGTGTAAAGCCTTTAATAGGGCAGACCATCAGAAGTGGTCAAACAATTATTGCTATAGCGATTTTGTGGGTATCATCCCCACCCCAATTTTACCTTCTTATTCCTAGAGGGTTTTCGGGTTACCAAATTCTGGTGTCATGTGTTTACTTTATGTTTATTTAATATGTTTACATGTATGATGTTTATTTTCAGCTAAGTGTTTTAAAGGATTTTAAAAAGATAAAATGCATTATTTTTTATTCACCCCCACCCCCCCCCCCCCCCCCCCCCCCCAGAAGTATTCTTCCCATTTGAATATTCCCACAATAATTGAGTAGCACACTCAAGCATTTTACTATCGAAGGTTTGCAATGAAATTTTTTTCTTCCCTTGTCTTCAATAGACCATATTTAGTATGCTTAGCATTTTTTGTTGTTATTTTTAATTCATGTAATATTCTATCTAGGTGTTTAGTTTCTTATGCAGCTCTCTAATGCTATTACTTTACTTTGTCTTTATGAGATGAGTATGTGTCGCTCTATTGTCCTAAATTTGTAGTATCATCTTATATTGATAATGGCATCCTATATTTATGTATCCCAAATTTGTGATGTCATCCTAAAAGAATATTGGAAGTGTACCATTATGCATATAGAAGAAGTTAATTCATTTTCTTTACTAGGTTAATTTAATTAATAAGAAAACAAAATGCTTATTTTTATGGGAGAAATCAATTATGTTACGTCCTAATAAAAAGAATTGGATATAAGAATAATCACTATTTATTGGAGTCAATAAATAGTAATAGCTTGCTAGAAGCCATAAGGTTGCATGCTAGTATGGAGAAATGTAAGGAAACTTGGCAATAAAGAATATAACCGTTTCCACATAACCCATAATAGATCTGAAATAAACATGAAATTAAAATCCACATGCAAGAGAATAGACAACATACCCACAAAATGTGACACAAGATATACCCTGGGAAACCCTCATTGAGTGAAAAACCCAGCCTCCAAAAAGCATCCATCATCATGTATTATTCAGCAAAAAAATACCATTGCCATACAACCATGGAAGCCTTCATGGCCATAGCCACAACCGAACAAACTATGTGAACAAGCATGAATCCACACATCCCATGCCATGCTTTCAACCTTCACAAATGCTCTTTTGGCTAACCTGTCAAGCCTTGTCCCGCTCGACTCTTGCCTTTTGTCTTCTCCTTGTCACTCTCTTTTCTCTCTCTCTACAACAACTACCCTTGTGGCTGCTTATATAGTAGCAAGTCTCACAAAACCACTAAGTGGTATTACATAAACCATGTTCTAAAACCATGTGCTACCTAACCCACTGACCCCATATTTAATATTGGGCATTTAATTCTTTTCTCCAATATTAAATAATTACATGAAATATTTTCACAATGTTACAATACAACTCATTCCATGGGAATCTTTACATGTTGCACGTCCATCTAGGTACAACATTACATAATAAAAATGAAATAATAAAATAACAATATTATGCAATGTGTGCAACACCCATTATCTCAACAATCTCCCACTTGTTGTATACATTGCATAGGGTCAATCCATAGCCACATAAATGAACAAGGGAACAATCCTTCCTAGCACATCCACCATCATGGATCAAAATAAACCAAGTGCTCCATCCTGGTACCCGCGACAAAATCAAAGTATCCAGCATCTCAAATATGAATGATCTCACCTTCTATTATGCCACTCTCACTGGACATACATAGAAGCCATCCAAAGAGAAAACCACCCAACCTGTCGCATTAGAAGATCATAAAATCTTGTACCAACTAAAATTTCAAGAACAAAAACCTGATCCAAAGGTAATCACATGTATCCGTAGTTGTCAAAATATCCATAGCTGAAATAGCACCCACAGCAAAGTGCCAAACCCATCCAACTATCCATACCTCAAAGGTATAACAAGTGAATCTCATATCACTGACATATCCAATCTATAACCTGCAATCACAAGCCTCAAGAGCAATACCTACCACATATATACCAAGAAGCTCCCACTGCAAAAGATAATGTCAAATCTATAACCAATCCACTCAATACATCTCAAAGAAGTGAATCCATGTAGTATCAAGGACATCCACAATACATAAACTAATATCCTGCAAGAACAACTCTCATAACAAGTCTTCAATAGTCTCCAAGTTCTCCACAACCAACAAAGGAAAGAGATAAAGAAATAACCATGTCATCTCTCGCATGACAAACATGAGCACAAACCAGTGATCACAATCTCCAACCAATCTCAAATCCAATGTAGGCAAAACTGAACATCCAGGAAGATAACCAAGACCAGAGAAACCATGCAAATCATAACTTGTATCATGTCCTTCTACACACACCTCTAGATGTAAACTGTGCAAGTATGATCTCCTCCATTAAACCCCAACAAGAAGCCTCAACAACACCCAAACCATACCATATAACTAATCATGGATGTAAGCCTCTCACAAGAAGATCAAACTCAATAAAACCTTTCCTAAACCAAGGAATAACCATTCCTAATCCAAGGAATATGCCCAATATAAGACCATCTCCCAAACTCAACCAGCATAACAACATATGCACATGGAGATAACCAATGCTAAACCATCTCTCAAATGAACCCTTCAGAACTAACTTATGTACCATAGCTCAAGATCCATATCCATGAAAGACAAGCATAAATATAATGCAACTGAGAGAAAAATAATGGGCTATACCTCTCAAGTAGCAAACCGTCGAGTAGACTAAGAGTGGGGAATAAGAATGCTCATCAAGATACCCAAGTCTCCAACCAAGACTCATCTAAGAACAATATCCTCTCAAGTCCATATCAGGTGACTGCCCCTCAGACTTCCTACTGAAACCATCAACCATCCCAACAAATACTTCTCTAATCTAAGAGAAATCAGCATCACCACCGTCTCTAAGTATCCATGAGCACCTGTAACCAATCAATCCATGCCAACTCCAAATGCAACATAGCAATATCATGAAGTATCCAGCTTATGATCAGTGTATTCAATACCAAGAAACTAAACCAAGATCAATGTCAAAGTTCCAACCATGGCCTCAAGAACATAAACATGACAACATGATCTAACCATCTCAACTAAAGAGATAACATGCTCCATATGAACACACCATAACATGTCACAACTCTAAACACGTATCAAGAGTATACCATGACATAATAATGAAACCATCCTCACACCAAGGATAACATGCCAAATAAAAGCATAAACCACACCTTTTCCAAGAACCTTGTGAGTCCTCAAGATGCAACCATCTCCATACACCATGAAGAAAACCATCTCCACATACTAGGAAGAACCATCTCCATACACCATGAAGATAACCAAGAACTCCATGAATCCTCAAGATCTAACCATCTTCAAACACCATGAAGATAACAAGTGCACCATGCAAATGTCAAAGACGCTTCTGTAGCAATAGGATCTAAGACAAACCTCCAACATCTGCAAACACTCAATAAATATATCAATGCCAACAACTTCCACTCAACTGTGGTACCAAGTCACCTATGGCATCATAAAATCCATCTCCTACTTGAAGATCCAAACCAAACCAGGAACTAATCCTGCACTGTCACCCTATCACTGTCACAAGCTCCCACTAAACCGTGTATCCAAGCTATCCATGACATCATGATGAAAAAAAAATCCATCCTCTAACCATGAGAATCAACCAAGGCATCAAACCATCAAAGAACTCAAAGTGCACATCATGAGCTCCTCAAAAGAAAACCAAATAACTATGATCCTCAACCAAGAAGATATACCACCATAACTGAATCAGAAATCCAAGCTAATGAACATCAAAGATGTACCTGTATAACCAATCATGTCATGCCAAAATCTATGACACCATGATCACATCCATGAATCGAGCATCTGGCTCTCAATATGTCCAACCTGTCAGCATAAAATAGTCAACCACAATCCTCTACCATGACTGTACCTGGTAACAACATCTCATCCCTTCTACATGAAGATATAATCATGTGACTTAGGGCATAGACAACCCAAATCCAAGCCACCAATCTGAATATGCATCAATAATGAAAGATCAATGGGCAAAGACAACCCATAGCCAAGCTATAAATGCAACCTGCAAGTATAGACCGCTTACAACACTGCACAACTTGTAGACCCAACAAGTCATCATGCATATCCAAATCCAAACACTGATAACCATATCATCATGAGACCAAACTTGAGTATACAATGACATCAAATCTTAAATCTCCAATGACATAAACTCACAAGTTACCATAGTCAAAATATATACCATAAACTGTTTAGATAAATATATCAACAAATAAATCATGCAAACCTGTACCAAATCTGAACCAATGTGTAGAGCTCTCCAAGAGCTTTCCGTTGACTACTCGAAGTCCAAAATCCGACTCCGTATGCCCAAGTTATGCCCTAATCCATGCTCAAAATAAATAACATTTGACTTTAGGGCTCTAAAAACCTAACAAAATCTCAAAATCATAGAACCAAACCTACACCATCTTGTAGTGCTCTAAATTAGCTTTCCAACGCCTATAAGAACTCTAAAATCCAATATTCTGAGAGAAAGTTATGGCCATTTTACTAAGACAGTCTTTTTACCATTTTCAGTATGATTTTTCATTTTTATTTTTTTTCAGTGACGAAAATTCTGACGGGATTAAATTTGACGGCCATCATGGGCTGAAACCAAAAAACTCTTTCATTTCTTCTAAACATGGCCAAACTAGGGCATATTATATATCAAATTTTATGGAAATGTCAACCCGGATCTAATGGTGAGGTCTGTTTTTACCCAAGAGGTCATTTCTACATGCTACCCCCAAAATCCTCATTTAAATGAAACATCCAAAAAATCTTTTTGTCCAACAATTTCACATGCCCAAATATTTTAACATCTCATCATAACAGCAAATCCAAAACCCTCAGACCTGCAATAAATCATTCATATATCTTGCCCTTTCTTTTATCCTCTCATGCATTCCCATGGATTCAATCTAGGGTTACAATAATAAAACCATAGCTCTAATACCACTTGTAAGGAAACTTGGCAATAAAGAATATAACTGTTTCCACATAACCCATAATAGATCTGAAATAAACATGAAATTAAAATCCACATGCAAGAGAATAGACAACATACCCACAAAATGTGACACAAGATATACCCTGGGAAACCCTCATTGAGGGAAAAACCCAGCCTCCAAAAAGCATCCATCATCATGTATTATTCAGCAAAAAAATACCATTGCCATACAACCATGGAAGCCTTCATGGCCATAGCCACAATCGAGCAAACTATGTGAACAAGCATGAATCCACACATCCCATGCCATGCTTTCAACCTTCACAAATGCTCCCTTGGCTAACCTGTCAAGCCTTGTCCCACTTGACTCTTGCCTTTTGTCTTCTCCTTGTCACTCTCTTTTCTCTCTCTCTACAACAACTACCCTTGTCGCTGCTTATATAGTAGCAAGTCTCACAAAACCACTAAGTGGTATTACATAAATCATGTTCTAAAACCATGTGCTACCTAACTCACTGACCCCACGTTTAATATTGGGCATTTAATTCTTTTCCCCAATATTAAATAATTACATGAAATATTTTCACAATGTTACAATACAACTCATTCCATGGGAATCTTTACATGTTGCACGTCCATCTAGGTACAACATTACATAATAAAAATAAAATAATAAAATAACAATATTATGCAATGTGTGCAACACCCATTATCTCAACAAGAAAGACAATCCATCTTGAGTGAATAAATCTCTAGAAGATATAACTCAAATATCACTAGGTTTTCATCATCCTCTACTGCAATGTTCCAAAAAAGGATTGTTTATTTATTTATCATTTGAAAGTTGTGAATTTTTAGAATACTAGTTTTATGATAATGTTTTATCTATTTTTGAATCTCTAACTAATTAGTAAGACTATGTAGAATATGTACTAATGCATATATACTTCAATTTATTTATGTTATTATGTATTTATACACTCTTTCGAAACTATATAATATGATATGGAGAAAACACATGCTAATTCAATTTTGACATAATAGTCAAAACTAAAGTTTAACTATGTGATTATTCATTAAAAAAATTAAGAAATCAAGGGTGCAAATAGGAAAAATAGTCTAATCACAACCCCTTATATATTTTTGTAAACTTAAAAATTGTAAGTGTTAGTTGGATTAAACTAAAAATATATTTTCATCTTAATTGTATCTTAAAAAGAATAAAAAAAACTGATATTATAAGTAAATACAAATGAAAAACTAGAAAGGTTAAACATTTCAGAAATAGAAAACTTAATACCATGTATTTTTACTCAAATAAATCTTATTAGATAAGCAAGAGATATTTTCCACAACAAGTCCAATTTTGATATTTCTATTAGGATTTACTATGTAGTTTTTAAATCAAACTCATTGACCCATGTTTCATGAGTAGTGGTTCACAAAAACCTATTTCTTATGAGAATGAATGAAACACTTAGAACTCATTATATTTAGGTGATACTCATAGAGGTGTATTGAAAAAAATTATGCAATTGTATGTTGTCTTTGATGTTACACAAAATTTCAAACCTTATAGAGGAAGTCAATGATTTTCGAGCTCACTCAAGCATTGAAGGCAGTTTCTTGTGTATGCTAAGTGTTCCAATTATAACCAACTTCAGAGTTAGTTCTTGCCAAGCTCACTTGGGCATTGAAAATAGATATTATGTTAATTGAGTTCACTTGGTTACCAAAGGAAAGTTAGCATAGATCTTATGTTGACTGAGTTCACTCGGTTACCAAAGGAAAATTAGTTTAGATTCAGTATTGACAGAGTTGGGTTGATTAACAAAGAGTTTCTCTAAGTTGATTACGTACTCAATTCTATATTAGCTGACTGACATAATATTGAGTCTGATAGATTTATTCGTTAATGCTAGCCGACTTAAGGGATGAAAATTGCTTGATTAAAAGTATATTCAAGCTAAATTGAGAAGATTATTCATATAAGTATAAGGTCAAGTTGAGGATTTAAATATGTAAGCATAGGATTGAAGAAGATGAATTAAAGAAGCAAATTGGAAGGATATTTACAAGAGGATAGAGTATCCAAGTTAAGTGAGTTGCAAAGAACATTCTAATCGAAGAGGATTAAGTAATCAATGTTAGAGTAAATAGTTAATCATTTATTATTTATTCTATTTACTTAAGCTTACTTAGGTAAATGCATTTATTTATTAGTTGTAGTCTAGGAGTTTGTTATAAGTTGTTGACAATATGGGATTTTGTTCTCTCCTAAGTCATACTTATCCTCTCACATTGTTCAAGGAATTTCCACCTCATGTGGATATATACTAAGTTGTCACACTTATCTCCTAGCATCTTCTAGCTTCTTCTAGGAGATTCCTAGAGCTCTTTATATTTGAGCTCCCTCATTGTATTTTCATAACAACATCTCATTCTTGCATATTGTAAATACATATTTTTTTATGTTTGCATACTTCTTACCTCTCATGTCCGTTTAGGGATTTTTCCTTCCTCCACGCTCTTCTCTCCTTCGCTTCCCTTTGATAGGATTTTACATACAGGTGATCTTGGGCATCTTTGGAGTTGGATTTCATCAACTCCAAGTCAGGATTCATATAAAACTTTTCATTTTTGGAGACAGAGCTGCGAGAGGCAAAAAAAAATTCATTACAGGGTGGTCGTACGAACTGTACGGACAATTTTCGGCAAAAAAAAAAATTTAAAAATATTTTCGTGCATGTCACCCAGCAACCACTAGGCGACCACCCGTGTGCCACCCAAGTGTCGCCACTGCCGACGGCGCAACTGCAGGGTAGCCTCTCCGCAGCCACCACCGCTTGGCCAATCGGCCACTTCTCCAGGTGGTGCTTTCGAGTTCCACCATCTTTGCTCATCTGTCCGCTGGTACAGTGCCTGATCTTTGCTCTTGGCCCAACTGCGTAGTCACAGCACAGTCATTTGCCACTTGGCCAAGTGCTGGGGTGACACATGGCTAGGGTGACATGTGGCTAGGGTGCCATGTGGACATGCCATGTCACCCCAGCCACATGGCACCTTTTTTTGCTATGTCAGGTCACAGGTCATCAATTTTAATCAAGTGGATTACTGACATCAGCATGATGTTAGCATTGCATCATCATCCTTGCTTGCACCTCTCCTCTTAGGTCATTTTGGACCTACCTTCCATTTTTTTTCCATAACTTGAGCATACTTAGGTGTATTTTTTATCCAAAAGAAGCACCGAAAAGTTGGTTCCAAGACGGAGACATTAGTGCAAGTATTTATAGGTTTTGATGCATTTTTATTATCTATTTTTTCAGCTAAAATCCAAAGTTCTATTTTTGACTCTAGCATGCATATCTTTTGCATCCCATGTCAATTTTTTGAAAACTTTATATTTTTGAAAAGTTGGTTCTATCACCTTTTCAGAGATGTAGTCCTTTTCCTTAGATTTTGGTCCATGCTCTTTCTATCATATTTTTGGCATTTTTGTTATATGGTAGATATCTTGAGTGTTTTAGGCCCGAGGATCATTTTCCTGGCATGGTTTCCTTTGTTTTGGGTTGTACTATATTTTGTTACAGCTTGTTTTTAGTTTTGATCATTGTAGCTATCATTTTGAAGCACTTTTATGTATCACACTAAGATAAAGTGCCACTTTTGCATTTTTGGTTCATGAACATTATTTTTGAGTCAGTTGTACATGCATTATTTTTATAAAGTACTATGAGGGGGATAGTTTTTTGTTGTTTTAGGCATTCTCCCTTTGTCAAGTGAGTGTCCCTTCCATAAAATTAGCCCCATGCAGAGTCAGTTTGACCGTGTCTTTATAGGTTTTTTTACCTCTTCCTCTCTCATTGTTCTTGGTTTGTTTGCAGGAGACTTTGGCCCACCTTCTCAGTTGCCTATCATCTCACCCTATCTGCATTAAGGGGGGGGTTATGCTATTATTTTAATGCATCTATCATTCGATGGTTTGATAGTGTGAACTATGTATTCAGTGGTTGATCCTATATACAAGGTGATTGCAGTGGCTGGCTACCTATGCATTTTAGTGAAGATGGATCATCTACCATATAGACACACTCGATTCATGCCTTCTTCTTCCATGGATGTTCTTTAGATTAGAAATTTTTTTCTTGATGGAAAATTTGTGACTTCTTCATGCTTCAGTGATGGTTCTTCATGATCACTCCTTGTTCCTGTTTTAGGGGACATTTCCCTAGTTGGAGGCTTCTTCAGTTCTTCACTAAGTTCTCACCTCTTTTTGGGGGAGGTTTTTTCTCACGTGGTTTTCTCTCTTTCCCCATTTTTAGAGGTTGTATCTCTTTTGCATTTGTACATGGGTACCTAACATGGCCTCATTGTCGAGACCCATTTTGCATCTTCATCTTAGTTTTGTGAGATTAAGGCATTTCCTTAAGTTGCACTTAAGGGGAGGTGTTAGAGTAAATAATTAATTTACTAATTATTTATTCTATTTACTTAAGCTTACTTAGGTAAATGCATTTATTTATTAGTTGTAGTCTAGGAGTTTGTTATAAGTTGTTGACAATATGGGAGTTTGTTCTCTCCTAAGTCATACTTATCCTCTCACATTGTTCGAGGACTTTCGACCTCATTTGGATGTATGCTTAGTTGTCACACTTATCTCCTAGTGTCTTCTAGCTTCTTCTAGGAGATTCCTAGAGCTCTTTATATTCGGACTCCCTCATTGTATTTTCATAACAACATCTTATTCTTGCATATTGTAAATACATATTTTCTTTTGTTTGCATACTTCTTGTCTCTCATATCTATTTAGGGTTTTTCCCTTGCTCCACACTCTTCTCTCCTTGGCTTCCCTTTGACAAAATTTTGCATGCAAGTGATCTTGGGCATCTTTGAAGTTGGATTTCATCAACTCCAACAATCAAGCTTAGAACAGAGATCTGAGATCAATAAAGATAGTTGCATCAACAATCAAGTCAAATCATTGTTACTCTCTAATAATTGTAGTAGTGAATTAAATCTCCTAACAAAGTTAGCCTAACAGCTATTTGGTAAATCCTCTAACAAGGTGGCATTTCTAGATTGAATTGTCTAAAGACCTATAACAAGGCCACTCCTAATAGTGTGAATTAAATCCTCTAATAGGGTCACACCTAACAGTTTTTTTTGTAACCTTTAATTGGGTTGGCTCCTAACAAGACCACTCCTAATAGTGTGAATTAAATCCTCTAATAGGGTCACACCTAATAGTTTTTTTTGTAACCTTTAACTGGGTTGGCTCCTAACAAGGCTCACTTCAAAAGATTGAAATAGAGTAACTAGTTACAATTGGTGGTTTTCCCAAATTGGATTTCCATGTTAAATCTTGGTATCTCATGTGTTCATGTTATTTGATTTATGTTTTTGCAACTAAATTAAGGTTAATCATATTTGAATATCTTAAGATCTGCATGTTTAGTGATAACCAAGTAATATTAATATATTTAGTGTTAACCAAGTTACAAAAAGTTATTGGTTTTATGTTGTTTTGACATCTTAAAGGGACTTTTGGATTTTTTCTACAGTAACTGATTTACCCCTCCCCTCTTTGTTACTCCTTTCCATTTCCAACAATTGTTATCAGAGTGTTTGGCACTTATAGATAAGGTTTCAAGGACCTAAGCTAAAGATCAAGAGTCTTACAGAAGGGAGATTCCTAAACTAAATAGAGATAAATTTCATGCATGGTAGGAACTCATGAAGCTATATTTGGCAACCATTGGAGACACATGCTTGAAACATCTAGATAATAAATATGTAGCACCTATTGGATCTTTGTCTATAGATCAAATTGTGGAAAAGAAGAATCATAACATAATGATGATTGACATTGCCTCTACTCTCAATCATGCTAAATTTGATGAAGTCAAACATTTTCCTACTGCTCATGAAATGTGGAACAAGCTAAAAGATATCTATGGAGGAGATGACAATGTGAGGAGACCTAAGGCAAAAAGTCTAAGATGTCAATTTGATCAGATGAAGATGAGAAAAGATAAAAATGTTGCACAATATGGTGAAATAATCAAAGTAAGTGTGAGTGTAATTAGAGCATTAGGAGGGAAAATAGATGATGTGATAGTAATCAGCATGGTACTCAAAACTCTTCTTCCTATTATTCAATTAGAGTTTTAGCTATTCAACAAATTAGATGTGATCCCAAAAATGATATAACTTTGGATGCACTAGTGGGAAGGTTGACATCCTTTGAGTTAGATAACTTTGATAACTATGCTCCTAACTCTAGTAACATTAACTATGCATTTCAGCCTAAACTATCACTCAAGAAGAAAGGTGAAAAATCTAAAAGAAAAGGTCTGACAGTGAAGATGAAGACTATATTGATGATAACCTTGAAGTCACATTGTTGCCAGGTTTCCAAACAAAGAAGGAAAAGAATAAAAGAAGCATGACAAGTACAAAGGAAAGAAATATTTCAAAAGCTACAAAGACTACAAGGATAAAGGTAAGAAATCTTGTTACATGGCTAAAAACTTTGTTAGTAGTGATGAAGATGAAATGGTTTACATTGCTGTAAAAGATGAATCAAATGATGAAAATAATAAGATCACCCTCATTTCTCATATTATCAAAAATGACACATGGATTATTGGTAGTGGTTTTTCTCACCATGTGACTAGTGATAAATCTAAATTTTAGCACTTGGAACACAATGATGGTGGGAGTGTCATAGTTGGAAATGATGAACCTTGTTATGTAAAAGGAAAAGGTTTCATTACATTGACTGATGAACTCAGGTGTGAAAATTCTTATTGGGTTAAACAACTAAAATGCAATCTACTTAGTGTGGCATAGCTGAACAAAATTGGATTCAAGTTAGAATTCATGAATGGAAGAGCCAAGTTGCTAGATGGGAAAGAAAATATGGTTGGGACTAGCTATCAAACAAAAGGTAATATATTCTATCTAAATCTAACTAAAAGTTCATGTTTCCTAGCTCAAGTAGAGGAAAGTTAGTTATGGCATAAAAGGTTGTGTCATGTGAGTTTTGATAGCCTAGTCAACATAAGAAAGAATAAAAGAGTGAGAGGCATTACTAGTCTAAAGAAACATGATATGGGCATCTCTAAAAGTTGGAAAATTTGGAAAATCGGAAAGACAAGTTTCAAAAGAAATAATTATCATTCTAAAGAAGTTCTAGAGATGGTTCATACAGATCTCTATGGAACCATTGGCATGGAAAGCTACTATGGAGATAAGTACTTTATTTTATTTGTTGATGATTATTCTAGGATGATGAGAGTGTTGACATTCCAGTCCTGTTTGTTATTAGTGACATACACTTATTCAGATGTGAGTTTATATTGAGCTTATTATACAGTTAATAGTGTTAACCAAGCATTTTAGTTTTTATTGAGTTCTACAATTGCTATTGATTCCTCTAGACAAATTCCAGTAAATGCCAAGCATTTACAACTATTGTGAAGATCAGTAGCATAAACCAAGCATCTTAGTTTATGTCAAGTTTACTAGTGCAAACCAAGTTGTGCAGTGGTTACTGAGTTCATAGTTGATGTGATGTGAGTCCAATTTTTAGCAAGCCACTCAATGTTAACCAAATGACTTAGTTTATACCAAGCTTTAGGTGATAGTGTTTACTAAGCTATGCAGTGGTAAACAAGTGATTTAATTTATATGACGAGTTTCATAGTATTCGCTTAGTCACTAGTGCAGACCGAGTTCAAGACTACTTGAAAGTGATCAGTATGGACTGAGCTTCTACATCTATCGAGTACATGATGATTCTGAGTAGTGACAGTGGATGTCGAGTATCAGAACCTCACTGAGTTAGTCCTCAAAGCTCGAGTTTCTACACTTTGGTCAACTTTGTAATATTTTGTGTAAACTTAAATTGTGGCCAACTTTGTAATTATGTAATTGGATTGATATATATGTAATGTATTGTATCACATCCAATGTATGTATGGGATCAAAAAAGAAGTAATGTAATCATTAGAAAAGAGTAGAAGTGTGAGTTACAAAGGCTACAGTAGTATAAGGAGCAGCAAAGATTCATTTATCACAACAAGGTGATGTGTACACTCAAGGGAATCTCATTCAGCAAACCAAGTTACAAATTAGAGATCAGCTACTACTTCATCCTAACAAGTGGATCGCTCAAATCCTTTAATAAGGTAGACCTAACAGTATTATGTAAATCTCCTTATTGAGTGCATATTTTATTGTATGTTTGTAAATCCTTTCACAAGGTGGATCTAGTAGTCCTTATTGCTCCTAACCAGGCAGATGATATCTGAAGTGATTAATCTAAGCCTTAACCAACCAACCTTATATTCTAGTAATAAAGCTTGTGGCTATCATCCCCACCCCAATTTTACTTTCTATTTAGAAGGTTTTTGGGTCACCAAATTGGTGTCTCAAAGTGTTATGTATGCTTTCATGTTTTCTAAGTTTCTCATGCATGAAGTTAGATTAGAATTCATATAAAGGATTAATTGCTAATTGGGATAAAAAAATTTGAAGTTACCGATTCACCCCTCCCCTCTTAGTAACTTATCTTGTCATAATATTTCCAATAGAGTTATGTACCTAAAAGATAAATCTAAAGCCTTTCAAAAATTCAAGTAGTATCTGGCTAGAGTGGAAAAAGAAATAGGAAAGAAACTAAAGTGTCTAAGGTCAGATAAAGGAGGAGAATTTATCTCAAATGAAATTTTGCAATGAAAGAGGAATCAAAAGATAGGTATCTACAGCTAGTACACCTCACCAGAATGGCATAGTAGAAAGAAAAAATAGATCCATTATGGATTGTGCAAGAACACTGATGATAGAGAAAAACGTTGTAATCAAATACTAGAAGGAAGCAATCAACACAGCAATTCATACCTTAAATTGAGTAAAGTTGAAGAAGGACTCAGATCAAACTCCTTATGAACTATGGTATGGCTATAAACCTAATGCATATTACTTGAAAATATTTGGAAGAAAATGTTATATCTTGAAAGAATCCAGGAAAGAAATTTTTTTTGTGAAAAGTGATGAAGGAATATTCTTGGGATACTCCAACAAAAGCAAAGCATATAAATGTTTGAATCTTTCTACTTGCAAAGTCATAGAAAGTGCACATGTGAAAATTGACGAGTTTGCAGAAAAAGAGTGAAGAAAAAATCATAAAAGAACCTGAAATCTACAGAAACTTTGTCTACTTTGAACCTGATACTATAATTGAAGTTCAAGAAATTATAATTGGAAATCAGTAGTCTTCACCACCTGAGTCCCCTACAACTCTAGTTCAACTCGAGTTGTAGCTAGTGCAAGCTAAGTAACAGTGTGAAGGACCCAAGTCATAGTTAGAAGGACTCGAGTTTCAGCAAGTGCAAACCAAGTTACTATCTGATAGACCTTAGTTACAGATAGTGGGACCCAAGCATGATTTTGAGCATGATGAACAGAATAAAACAAGTTCTAAATCCAAGGAGAAGGTATCTATACTTGCTAGATATATCAGAAGGCATCATGCACTCAAGAAAATCATTAGAGATCAGTCAAAAGGCACAATGACAAGGAAAAAATTAAAAGGTATATGTTTTCTTATTGAGTTTGAACCTAGAACTATTAAAGATGCATTAGAAAATGAAAGTTGGATTGAGGCAATGAATGAAGAGATTGATCATATTGAAAGAAACAAAACTTGGACTCTTGTTCCTAGACCCAACGACAAAAATATAATTGGCACAAAATGGCTATTCAAAAATAACTTGAATAAAAATGGAGAAGTTTCAAGAAATAAGGCAAGGTTAGTATGTAAAGGTTATTCTTAAGAAGAAGGTATTGATCATGGAGAGACTTTTTCTCCTATTGAAACACTGGAAGGTATCAGAACACTACTTTCTTATGTTGCTTGTAAAGTATTCAAAGTATATCAGATAGATGTAAATTCATCATTCTATAAGAATTTGCCTTGGGGAAAAATCACTCGAGATCAAGGAACTCAAGGACAAGCACAAAATGGACCAAAGTATGATCAGAATAATAGTATGATATTCAATTGATGTAATGTCATGTACATACACACTAGGAGTGCCTAAATATAAAGGCCTCTAGAATGCTTCTAGAATGTCTAGGAGTTAGCAATATGATAAGCCTCACAACTAAGCACATGTCCACCAAGTGTGGATTGTCCTCCATTAAGCACAGGAGTTAGTGTGATGATATGAGGATAAGCCTACAAAGGTTTTTCACATAAAATTATGTTGTAGACACCATGTGCTTAATTAAGAGTGTGAATAATTATGTTGTCAATATGACAACTCAGCTAATGATACAAAATCCAGTGTTGTAGACACCATGTGCTAAATCAGAGTTGCTTACTTTTGTGTTGCCAAAAAGAAAACTCATAAGAGTATGCAAACTCCTAGGTGTCAAACTAATTAAAACTAAATTAATGCATTGACCTAAGTAAACTTAAGTAAAGTGTAATAAGTATATACTTATTTACACCAACACCCCCCCCTTAAGTACAACTTAGGGAGATGCACTTAAGCTCATAAAAGCTAGGATGAAAATGCATGATGGGTCCTAGCTACTAGGACATGTTAGGTACCCATGTACAAAATGAAATGCAATCTCTCATAAAGCAAAGAAAGAGGGAAACTCTCATGGGAAAAACCCTCCCCCAAAAAGAGAGATGAAAAAACAAGATGCATGGATGGATAGAGTAATCAAGACCCCCCCCCAAACCATTACGACATACATCAAATACAAATAGAGAAGTATGAGAAGAACACAATCCCAAAAGAGGAAAAGGTCCCCCCATAAAAGAGAAGAAGAAGAGGAAAGGAGACAAGGTATTTCCCTCGCTAATGTAGAATGTCGATCAATGCTAGTTGCTCCAAATTAGAAGTTGATCCATAACTATTGAATAATTTTCCTCCCCTTTGGAAGAAAAAATTTCATAGGTACATATGAGATGCATCTCTAATGTGTAGAAAGAATCCTGATGAAGAATGGTGTCTCTAAAACCTGCTCAACTTTCCTTGTGTCGATACTAACTTTCGCCCCTTCCAATATTGCTAAAAAGAACAATGTCAAATCTAGCAAGGATTGATGTAGAACATATCCCAAAGAACCATGTGTCTCCTCAAATGATAAAGAGACCTCCTACAACTATTTTTCATAAGGATCCACAATCATATCAACCTGATAAGACTGATCATGTAGAGAATGGATAGGAGGGTCAGAGTGAACCCTCGCAACAACTGAAGAAGGATCTTCTTCATCAACGAGAGGATGTATATCATCAACAATGTCTCCCAAATATGTTATGTATGACTCCACAAACAAACTTTAAATATCTGTTATGTAGTCATCCCCTAATGTTGGAACTGGAAGACAAGGTGTACCCAACTATATTGAATTGCATGGACCTATCACTCTAGCAATGTATACGTGTGGAATGTGTTGATATTGTGACCTTGGTCTGCATCTATTAATAGGATCCCACATATCTGAATATGTTGAATCACTATCATTGTTGTCACTATCAGCTTCCACTATGAATGAAGTACGGAGAGGATTAGAGGATAAGCTTGGTGAACTTTCCTCAACGTGAGCATTCCTCTCTATAAAAATCTCATGAGTCTTAGGATCCATAAGTCTATATGCCTTAATACTATCTTCATATCCAATGAAATTACAAGGCCTTGGTGGTGGTGTCTTGCATTCCCTTAAAGATATGTGTGCCCATGCTGGACAACCAAAAACTCTAAAGTGTTTCATAACTAGTTTTCTGCCACACCATGCCTCAAAAGGAGTCTTTTCATCTAAGACATAATGAGGAGACCTATTAAGTATGTGATTGGCACTTGTTATAGCTTTGACTTCAAGTGATTTGATCAAGAGACTTAGCCTGAATCATGCAACTTGCCATAGACTTAAGAGTTCTAATCCTCATTACTACAACATTTGTCTTTTGTGGACTAAATGCTACTAGATTCTGAAGATCAATACCCTCAAGTTCACAAAAGTCTCTAAGTCTTGAGTTCACATATCTACATTCATTTTCCATACAAAGAATTTTGATGGCTTTCCTTGAATTATTTTCAACATGACTCTTGAAGGCTAAAAACGTATCAAACACATCATTCTTGTGATTAAGAAAGTAGACCCATGTGTAGCATGAAAAGTCATCAATGAAAGTGAGGATGTAGAGACCCTTGCTAACTGATGTTACTGCAAAAGGACTAGCTAGAACTGTGTGAACCAACTCAAGAGTGATTGATGCTCTCCAAGACTTCCCATTATCATAGTTCTCTTTTAGATGCATATCCATGGAACAAGTTGAACATTCACCCTTAGAAAAGTTGATTGTAGGTAGACCCTTGGCCATATTGTTTGATCTAAGTTGATGAAGATAGCAAAAGGCAAGGTGACCATACCGCTCATGCCATAATTTTCTTTGTGACTAAAATTGTATCAACAAGGCATGTGAAGGAGACTTAGGCACAAAGTGGGAGAAGGAATAAAGTCTTTTGTCATGATTGACTTTACCCACTGCAATCAATGAATCATCTTTAAGATTATGCACCATTACTGAATTAGGAAGGAATTCAACTTTATTGTCATCTCCATAGTGAGTGATTTGGTAGATTGAAAGGAGATTAGAGCTAAGGTTCAAAACAGAGAACTTCTTTGAACTCCCCATTTTCCATCTCAACTTGTCCTTTCCCTTGATCTCCCATTTTTGTATCATCTCCTACAAAGATGTGAGGTACCTTAGACTACTTCAATGAAGAAAAGTGTCCTTTTGAAGAACCCATATGATATGAGGTACCTAAATCAAAAATCCATTTCCCCGAAGAACTTGAACTAGCCATAAGTTCCTACCCTTTTCCCTTTAAAGTGGGTGGAGTTGAATCCTTGGAAGCATTTGGCACATTGATTTTGTTTTTTCTAAGTAAGTTTTCCAACTCATTGATTATCTTAGTCTTGCAATGATGCTCATCATGATTTGGTTTCTTACAATATGCACAAAATAGTTTATCCTTCTTGTCATTGTTTCCCTTCTTGTTGGAAGAAGAATTGCCTTGGTGTGAGGAGGAAGATTGTTGTGTCTCTGGTTGTGATTTTTGCTTCCACTACTTATTATTTCTATTGGTATTACTTTTTCCACCTTGATTTGATTGGTTCTCATTGCTAGCCACTAATGCTTTGGTCTTTGATGATCTAAGAATTCCCATATCTATCAACTTGGATTGTTCCAACATCAACACTTCTACAAATGCATCAAATGAAAGCTTAGTGAAGGCACTTCCCATGGTCAACCTGTGAGTATTGTAACTTGAAACAAAGGATGCATATTATGAAGGTAGCCTCTTCAAGATGTGATGATTCAATCTATCATCCTTCATGTGATTACCACAATCTTTAAGTAGTGCTCTCAATTCATTGGCTTTTTGATATAGTCTTGAATTATGTCAAAATTCTTAGGATCTAATAGAAGTAGGTCATCCTCAATTTGGAATCCCTTATCCTCATCCACCTTACCATACAACCCTTCAAGTTTGTCCCAAGCAGCCTTGGCTTCCTTGAAGCTAGAAAAGTGGAAGAAGAGATCTCTATGAACACAACTCCTAATAATTCCTAAAGCCTGATTGTCTTTAATTTTCCAATCAACTAGTGTTGTAGCATTAGTGGGTTTTGTAACTATACCATCAACATATAGATTTAAACCTTTTTCCATTAATCTACTCCATACAATATCTTTCCATGTAGTAAATTGTGTTTAGTTAGAAGTGGAGTTTTAGGTGAACCCATGATGTAGAAAATTAAAAGAGCACAAAAAAGAAAGAGAGACACAAGAACACTAGACACACACCCCCCTATTCACTCAATCAAAGAACCCCCCAAAAAATGATTCTTTTGGCACTTTATATGTAGTGCATTTACAATAGGCCACTTGTCAAAATGTACAAAGTGTACTTTTGATTTTTTTATTTACAACTACCTTTTGAGGTTCAAATCTAGTACTAAGCATTGTAGCTCAGATATACAAATTTTTTGAAGAGTAATCAAAGCAATACAATATAGAAAAGGACCTAATTCTAAAAGTGATATTTCTATCCACACAAGCCTATAATTTTATTATAGGTCTAGAAATTAGATGAAAAATTAAGCACTTTCAAAAAAAATAGAACTTGAAAATGTGTCCAGATGAGCCCGTATGGAGTATTTCAAGTTGCAAAATATAGGATTGGATAGGTACAGTTGCCAAAAAATACAATTTCTGATAAATCCATGAACCAAAACTAGAAAAGAATAGCACCACTAAAAATTTTATGAAATTCTACCCAAAATCAAAAAAAATTGCACCTGATTTGAAGTTTGGATGACTGAGTTATGGCCTCCCAAAGTTGGACTGTCAAATCAAAACTACATCTAAAGTGAGGTTTGAGCAACAAATTGTGAGGTTAACTTTGACATCCAAATGGATGTCACAATAATGTATTCTAGGCTACAAATGATGGTCAAATGATCATCAAACTTAATGTCGTAAATTGCTAACGTCAGTGAAAAACATCCCTTGGGTGACATGGCAATGATGTCATCATATAGATTGAACATATTTTTGATGACATCAGCCAAGTAACATGTCCTGTATGGCATCTTGATGACATGGAATTTGAGCTAATGTGGCAGATTGATTCTAATGTGGGCAGACTGCAGATGTGCATCGTGTGGTGTGCTGACAAAGTAGGTCGTGGCACGATGATTTACATGGAAGCAGTCGAGGTGGGTCTGCGGTCTGAGGTTTGAACTAATTATAGGCTATAAAATTTGGTTTCCACTATTGGGAGGGAATCTTTGGTCGGTCTGTAGGTGGCCAGAGAATGAATAGAGATCCACGGGTTTATGGGTGCCAAAAATTGAGTTATTTTCGACAACGGTGGATGTTTTGCGATCACGAGGGCCATGGGGAGTTCTAGAAAAGTTGTGAGGGCTGAAAAAGGGGAGCCAATAGGTGTATATGCTATTAGTGTTAAAGTATATTTTTCCAGGTGATGGGTTGTGGGACTTTTAATCCCACATTCACCCTTGCACAAAAAATTTAATTGTTTAAAAAGATAGATCTGCCTGCATTCAAACAAATAAGGCCGTTGAGTTTGAGGAGCTCGTCGATTTGAAGGTGTTTGCCAAAAATGGTGAAATTCCATAGGATTGTGGTATGTTGTGGCTAGGAAATGTGTTAAGCTTCCTGATTATGAAATATGTTGAAGGAATATGAAACTAATTGATGGAATATTCCTCCTACAGGGGCTGGGATTTCAACACCTGGTTCCTGCAAAAAAAATTCTCTGCAAGCCTAGTAGGCCTTAAAAAAAAATTGAAAATTTTGAATATAGTAAAGAAAATAAAATACAGATCTGAAACAAAATAAATTATAGATCTAATAGATCATACCGTACTAGCAAATCGGGCCTTCAGGTGCCAATTTGCAAAAAGAAATTGCCTCAAATTTGACTATGGCCCAATATAGGAAAATTTGTAGTCAAATTTTACCGAATTAATGCTTTGGATGTAATGGCGGGGTTTTCTTTGGCTCTAGACACTCCCAATGATTGTGATACTCTAGATCTAAGTTGAGGTCCCTTCAAGAGGTGAGGCAACAAGATGTTCTCCAATGGCTATGTGAAGAGAATTTCCCTAAGCTTTGATACCATGTAAGAATTTTCCTTAACAAAAAATCACCCAAGATCAAGGAACTCAAGCACAAACATAGAATGGACTAAGGTATGATCAAAATAACAATATGATATTCAATTGATGTAATGTCATGTATATACACACTAGGATACCTGAATATAAAAGCCTCTGATATGCTTCTAGAATGTCTAGGAGTTAGCAATATGATAAGCCTCATAACTAAGCACATGTCCACCAAGTGTGAATTATCCTCCATTAAGCATAGGAGTTAGTGTGATGATGAGAGGATAAGCCTTCAAAGGTGTGTCATCTAAAATTATATTGTAGACACCATGTGCTTAATTAAAAGTGTGAATAACTATGTTGTCAATATGACAACTCTGTTAATTATGCAAACTCAAGTGTTGTAGACACCATGTGCTAAATTAGAGTTGCATATATCTATGTTGTCAACAACACAACTCATAAGAGTATGCAAACTCCTGGGTGTCAAACTAATAAAAAATAAAATAATGCATTGACCTAAGTAAACTTAAGTAAAGTGTAATAAGTAAATACTTATTTACACCAACACTTTCCTTAATGGAATCCTAGAAGAAGAAGTCTACATTGAGAAACCAGAAGGTTTTGTAGATCCTAAAAAAGGGATATGGTTTGTAGATTACACAAAGCTTAATATTGTCTCAAACAAGCCCTAGATTTTGGTATGGAAGATTGCATAGTCATCTGGTAAAGATTGGTTTTCAAAGGACAAATGACAATAGTAGCCTATACATGAAGGAAGGACCAGATAAGAAGATAGTATTGGCAAAAATCTTTTTAGATGATACATTGTTCACTGGACATGATGATTTATGCAAATATTTTTCTGAGGAAATGAGTAAAGAATTTGAAATGTCAATGTTTGGAGAGATTAAATTCTTTGTTGGCTTACAAAATCAATAGAAGAAAGATAATATCTACATTAATCAATCAAAGTTCAAGGAGATATTGATGAAAGATTCCAAACCAGTTGGAACACCTATGTCTATTGGACATAAGCTTTCCAAAAATAATGATTCCAAAGAGATAGATCAAACTGCATACAAATCAATGATTGGAAAACTTTGGTATGTGGTACACACAAGACCTGATATTGCATTAGCAGTTGGTATGGTGACAAGATTCTTTGCTAATCCAAAGGAAAATCATATGATAGCAATAAAAAGAATTATGAGGTATCTAAAAGGTATTGAAGATTATGGTTTGTGGTATAATAAAGGATGCAACCTTGAATTGAAAGTCTTCATTGATCTTGATTGGGCAGGAAGTATTGATGACAAGAAAAGCACTAGTGGTGGAGAATTCTTTCTTGGAAAGAGGCTAGTGTCTTGAAAAAGAAAGAAATAGAATTGCATCTCTTAGTCCACAATAGAAGAAAAATGTGTTGCAGCAGTAGTTAATTGTTCCAACATCATTTGGTTCAAACAAATGTTGTAAGGTATGAAGGAATAAATCAAGGATCCAATAGTTATCTTATATAATAACACCAATGTAATCAAAATATCCAAGAATCCTATGATGCATACAAGACAAAGCACGTTGCAATAAAGTATCATTTTCTAAGAGAATTTGTGTAAAAAAAAGAGGTCAGATTAGAATCTATGAATATAAAGGAACAAATTATAGGCATATTCACTAAGTCATTTCCTAAGGATGCATTTTTGTATCTAAGAGGTAAGCTAGGGGTCATTCCCTATCTAAAGCTCACTAATCAAATTTTAGTGGTGCATCAACTAAGCATTTTGAAGATTAGACAAATTGATGTAGTATTTTCAAAATAGATTGCATATGAATCAGTAAATTAGGTACATGGAAAGTACATTTATTGTTGTCTTTGCATGAGATGTCAAAGAGGGAGAGTTTGATATCATATCACATAAGAAATTTCATATTAAGATCATAGGGAGAGTTTGTTGTCAGAGGGAGAAATTGTAGTCAGAGAAGTCAGAGAATCATTCCAAAGGAAGAGATTGATGTCAGAGGGAATTCTCACTATTAGAGGGAGTTCTCATGGAAGAGAATTAGAATAAAACTAAGGATATTATGCTTACTTCTATTTTTCTTATAAATTTTTTTATATCATGACATGTTGTGTTGCCATCAATGCCAAAGAGGGATTTTTTTGAAAATAATTATGCATTTGTATTTTGTCTTTGATGTTACACAAAATTTCAAGCCTTATAGAGAAAGTTAGTGATTGTCGAGCTCACTTGAGTATTGAAGAAAATTTCTTATGTATGTTGAGCATTCCAATTATAACCAAGTGTAGAGTTAGTTCCTGCCAAGCTCACTCGGGCATCAAAGGCAGATTTTGTGTTAACCAAGTTCACTCAATTACCAAAGGAAAGTTAGCATATAACCTATGTTGATTGAGTTCACTCAGTTACCAAAGTAAAGCTAGTTTAGAATTAGTATTGAGCAAGTTGGGCCAGTTAACAAAGAGTTTCTCTTAGGTGACCAAGTACTCAACTCTATATCAACTGACTGACATTATATTGAATCTGATAGATTTATTGGTTAATGTTAGTCGACTTAGGGATCAAAATTGTTTAATTAGATGTATATTCAAGCTAACTAACAAGATTATTCACATAATTATAAGTTCAAGTTGAGGATTGAAGGATGTAAGAATGAGATTGAAGAAGATGAATTAAGGAAGCGAATTGGAAGGATATCTACAAAAGGACAGAGTATCCAAGTTGACCGAGTTGAAAAGAACATTCTTATCAAAGAGGATCAAGAAATCCAGCCAAAATAGAGATCTAAAATTAGAAAAGATTGTTGTATCAGTAATCAAGTCAAGTCATTCTTACTCTCTAATAATTTTAGTAGTGAACCAAATCTCCTAACAAAGTTAGCCTAATAGCTATTTGGTAAATCCTCTAACAAGGTCGCATTTCTAGATTGAAGTGTCTAAAGACCTCCAACAATGAAACTCCTAACAGAGTGAATTAAATCCTCTAACAAAGTCACACCTAACAGTGTGTTTTGTAACCTTTAACTAGGTTGGCTCATAATAGGGCTCACTTCATAAGAGTGAAAAATAGTAACTAGTTGCAATTGGTGGTTTTACCAAATTGAGTTTCCATGTTAAATCTTGGCGTCTTGTGTGTTCATGCTATTTTCTTTATATTTATACAACTAAGTTGAATAAATTTAATCACATTTAAATATCTTAAGATTTACATGTTCAATGCTAACTAAGTTAGAGTAGTATATTCAGTGGTTAATCGAGTTACAACAGAATATTCAACGATAGCAAGTTATTGGTTTTATATTGTGTTTACATCTTAAGGAGACTTTTGGATCTATTTTGTAGTAACTGATTCACCGTTCCCCTCTCAGTTACTCCTTTCCATTTCCAACAAGATGAAGCACTGAGAATTCCTAGGAGGTCACCCATCCTAGTACTACTCTAGCTCAAGTGTGCTTATTTACATATTTTCCTCCATAGTTAAACCCACTCTACTTGCAACCTCATTTGTAAAACCTTTACCAAGTGTTTAAATATTATTTCTATTGTGATTGATACTATTCTTGATATTACAAATTTTCATTAATAATTTATACACATGTATATGTATATAATGGTATATGTTTCTTGTTTACATATGTACATAGATACAAACATGTTTCATACCTTTCTAAATGCATTTTGTTAATTTTGAAATAAAATCTCAATTATAACATTACCTTGCATCTCACAAAAAATAATGTAAATTAATATTAATATTATCATACATATTCATAATATATAAGACCAAGATGCTACTTTGATCATGGAGGGCTCATAGTAGAGATTTTAAGATCCAATAAGGACATTTTGGTTGTAGAGTTTCCCTTGAATGATGTTGATTTCATTTGCACAACAAAAATATTTAGCATGGTCTTAAAAAATTTGGATTAAGCTTAGGAATATGATGAATCTTTATATATATAATGTTAAAAAAAACTTTTGTTTTGATAGATAAAAGGTCGTAAGACAATGTTGATGAACCTCCACGGTCGTGTGATAGATAGTGGAGGACCATATGATAGATTTGGTTAACATATAAGATATATTTTAAGATCTCAATTAACATTATAGCATAAGAATGAGAAGTCACAAAAACCAAGTAGGACAAAGAATAATGGACTTCATCAAAGATTCATGTGGTTAAGTGGCCTATAATGAAGTGTATACCTCTACAATTTCAAATTTCTTTGGGGTTCATTTTAGTGGTTTTCCCTCATGCTTCTAGTTCATGAATTATTTGGCTCATTCCATGGAAAAATCTATAACATTAGTAGGATTCCATAATGAATGACCCAAATTTAGAACAAAATGCTAGGTTCATGGTGCTAGAAGCTATACACCTAGAATATGGACTTAAATGTCATTGTCTAGTTATTCCAAGCCAAATTTGAACATCTAATGATAAAATATTTCTCTTGATGTTGGACTCATTCAAAATTTGAACATATTTTGTGTGAATTTTTGTATAACTCACACCCCCTCATTTGAACATCTTTCAAGAAGTATCCAATTCTCATTTACACTCCAATTGAGAAAAGAATTCAAAAATCTTCAAGGTAGAAAAGGAGAGATATGAATTCAAACATCAAATTCAAAATTCATTGTTAATTTTATGTGCTTCCTCTATGAGTCAAGGCATGCATTAAATCCTATTAAGCAAAATCAACCTTATATGATGCTTAAATTCAAGAAGATCATATAAAATATATTATTTGTCACTTTTACACTTTTTTAAGGTTTTCAATCATGATTATTGAAGTGAAGGTTAATTATTACTTAGAGATTAATTTAGGAAATATCCTATACAAAACAATATATATACCCTCTTTTCTATGTTGAAGTTTGATATTCAACAAAGAAAATATGTAGATTCACAAAGAGTTAGTTGAGGCACACAATTCCATATTTTGAACAAGCCAAAAATCATGGTATAATTTACATCACTCTAGAGACCAAATTCCTTTTAATGAAAGTCTAAGGAAAAAAACCATAGAGAACCTCGATTTGAAATTCAAATATTAAAGCTAAGTAAGAAACCTCTTGTCTAGGGGTCCTTACTCCATCGATCAACACTTTCAATTCTAGATTTTAGTGATAAATTATTTTTTGCATCATATTTCTAGATCTAAGCTTATATTTTGATTTAAAATTTTGTATCCTTCTATTTATGTTTGTTATTGTCAATTATCTAGTACTTTTACTAACTCTTGTTGCATTTCATATTTTCATCATATCCACAATATCAATGTAAAAGAGAGAAATAAACCATCAACACCTAACTCTCCTAAGGGACTCAAGTTGATCCTAATTGGTTGTTCTCCAATAATTTGAGTGTATTATAATTGATTAATATTTTCTATGTTTAAACTACAAGTGCTAATATCACCTTTTAAGGTTGCATGTGCACTAATTGATGAAGGATGTTTTGAATTTTGAGTTTGTGGGAGAATTTATATAAGTAGGAGTATGGTGGGTAATTGGATTATAAGTTGAGAAAATTTGTGTATATAATGGGAGGGATAAAGATGATTCCATTCTATCCATAATAAATGTGTCGAAGGACTAAGCATGTAGTTACAATATGAGTATGGGAAGGTAGTGTTGAAGGATATCTAGTGACAAAGAGATTAGTCATAAGTTGGAAGTTAGGGACTAAGAAGGGAAATAATGTAGTTAGTGAATGCAAAGTATGATGTATTAATTTTATTATCTAGTATTATAAGATAATTTATAAGGATTTAATGTTTGTGTTCAATGTCATTTTATATTATTCAATGTGTTCATAATGGGCATCATGGTAAAATATGTCCCTACCATTGAGATGGCATGATTAACTTACACTTTTAATAATGAAGATAATTTTGTGTTTAAAAAGATAAAATAAGGGTTTAAAATATGTATACACATAAGAAGGTAGATTGTTGAAGGATTTTGAGCACAATCAAAATTAATATTAGAAGTTAATATAGAATGGAAAGACGTACAATAGTTAGATTTGTAAAACATAAACATAAGATAATCAAAACATAAGTTTGAGTTAAAGTTTTTATCCTTTTATTTTTAGCCTATTATTTAAATTGCAATTTAAGCTAAAGCATATCAAAAATTAGATTCATATTTAATAATCTAAACTAATGAAAGATTAGAGGTTCCTCATAGATTGATATCATAATGAAAGGGTTGAAGAAAGTATAATATTTCAAAGTTTGGATGTGTGTGTTTTTCTATCATTGTAGCTCATATATTTTGGAGTAGAGTAAAAAATTGATTATGCATCTCAACCTCAAGTTTTCTTTTCTTTTTTTCTTCTATGAAAAACATTGAATTTACGTGCCAATTTTTCTTCTTTATATTGATAGTTTTAATATAAGCATGGTAAAATCCTTTTATTACAAAGTTTTTTATTACAATTATGGTAGTATATTCTATGACTGAAACCTATTACTCATAAGGAAAATGCATCATCAAGAGTACAAATTAATATATAAAAATTTAGGGCTTGTCATGAGAAGGTTGATAAACAAAAATTATTTCTTAACAATAAATCAACAAGGATTTGGAGATACTAGAGAATTGGAATTGGAACCTTGAGAGTTTTGTAGGGATCAAAATATTGGGGTGATTGGGATGTATCTAAGTGTAGGTAGTAATTGCTATTATTTTCCAATGTAGGATGTATTATTTATTTCTATTTGATTTCTACCTCACTCTATGTATATTTGTTTTCTTACTTTATTGTTCTTATTGTCATATGTTGTCATGTTTATGTAATCTAAATTTAAAAAACATTTATGTATAATTTAGGTCGACAAAACGATGGGGTGTCAACAAGATGGTACATAGTAAAATAGAAAACTCATTATTTTTTATGTCATGAACTCTATTGTGCTTATTCTTCCTAGGAGCTATTATGTGTTAATAGTGACTAGGGTAGTTGAATGGCAAGGAATAAAGTGGAGTTAGGGTACCTTGGACCCTTGGTTAAAAATGGCTAAGTGAAATACATGTTTTAGATATTTAAAATTAACATTAAACTCAAGGATGTTGACACATACACATTAAGCTTTGAAGGCTTACAAACAAGAGGAATAGGAGCATGTTAAAAATACATTAATAACACAACAAAATTATCAAAAAACATTAAAAATATGATGATAATTTTTTTGTAAAGCAACCAAAATAACAATAACTACCATAATAACTATACAAAATAACATGTGAGCAATAAACCTCTATTCCAAAATCTATCTATCCTATCTAGAAGCATTAAGCTAAAACTGGTCTTTAACAATAGCATAGAAACTATACTTAGAATAAGGCATCAATGACCTAAAAAAATCAACCCAAAAAATAAATAGGGCACCATAATTAAATCATTTAGTTTTTCACATAGACTAGATTAACACATTTTCTAAGTCAAGTTTCTTATAGCTTCCTTAATTGTCCACATGCAATCCCAATATTTTCTTTTGAAGCAAACCAATGGAAGTTCCTAAATTATACATCATGTGTAGGAAAAACCTAGAATTATCATTGATATTCCTATCTAGGTTTTAAAAATTGGTCTTTAGAATACCAAGATCTTTGGTCAACATTGTATAATTATTACAGGTCATATTTCCTACATCGATTTCATTTGGACTCATTTCATTGGTTAGATCATTGAGTCCTAACTTCATACTAAAAGACATGGGAAGATAATTTTTGAGTGTTTAAGACCTCAATCTCCATAGAACCCTCTTTATTAGTCTACAAATTCTAATTCTTATTCACATTATCCTCACTTTCTTGGTCATTATTCTCCTCGACATCAAAATCATCCAGCTCTTTATATTTTCCTTTTCAAGAGGAGTGGGAAAACATATGTTGAAAGTGTCTAGGGTCACTCATATCTTTAGTAGCTTCTTTATTAGACTTCACTTCATGATTATTGAATTTAAAATTTTAATTTCTAGCCTTACCTTTCATCTTGGAAAGTTCTTTTCTTTTGTTATTAGTGGGTTCCAACTTAATAGTGGAGTGGGTAGGGGTCTTAGGATAGGGTTGGGGGGAACCAATTTTGAGGTTAATATTGCATAGGTATTTATTTCTACTAGCTCTAGGTCAATCAAGGATACTCATAGAGGGAGGGTTTTGAGGTTGTGGGGCTTCATAGACCACAATTTACCTTGGGAGAAAATAATCTCTTGGTGGACCAAGAATGGTCTTTTTCCCTTATCCACATCCTCTTTCACAAAGTTCTTGAGAGATTTTGAAAGGAAGAAAGGGAAGAAAATTAAACTACTATTAAATAAATTATTCAAATTAGGCATGCAATATTACCAATAGACCTTAAATGTACCTTCAAGAGTGAAGTATTTAATGATCATTCGAAAAACCTGGTCCCAAGGTTCTAAAATTTTGGCTCTTTCATAGCCTCCATGAATTTTCATTAGGGCTTCATGACCATAGAAGAATTAATTCAAGCTTTCTATGTTCAAGATGATACTTTTATTTATTATCAGTAGTAGGGAAACCAATGATCTTCACAATAACATCCTCATTGACTTCAAAAGTGATACCTTCCATCATAACCCTTCTCTTCGGTGATGATAGGGAAAATTGAGATAATGCATTTTCATCATAAAAAGTAATTCTCTCAATAAAATGAGAAATATCACCCTCTTTATTGATATTTCAAACCATGATATCCTTTTTTAACTCATCATGTTTATCGGCTTCCGTTCTCACTCTACCACCACTAATTAAAAGGAAACCTAGTTAGCATAATGCTAGTGAAATCACAAATTGGTTTACACACTAAGGGAATGCAATAAGTATTACTAATATATAATTTGTGTATATTTTTACTTATTATATTATGTCCATCATTCTATATTTTAATATTTGTCTCTTTATTTAATAAATACTTTAATAACTATTGATACTCATTTAAGTATAGTAAATAAGAGACTTTCACTAAAGAAAAAAATTCAAGAAAAGGAAAAATATAGTCTTTAGAAGTCATGCTTAGGATACATTCACTAAATAAGTATAAAAATATGCTTCTATGTATTAACAAATATTGGCTAGGAGCTAGATGTGAATTGAAGTTAAAGAAAACAAAAGGGGAAGAATTTGTTGGTATCCCTAACTATTATTGTCTATTAGTGTCAAAAACTTAGTCATGTACTAGGCAGAGTTAGACAGTTATCACTGCGATTGAGCTACTCTATATAGGCACAGTCATGTAAAGACTTGTAAATGAAAATGTATATGTTGAGCTCTATAGGATCTGAGAAAGTCTTAGGTAGCCAAGTATTTTTAGTATAAGTTGATCCTAATGATTGCTGAGCAATCTGAGCACATTGATGTTGAGTTACAAAAAAGGTGTTGAGTACAATAGAGACCGAGCAACAACAGCAAAAATAGTTAATGTCGAGTATCAAAGACAATAAGTGTTGAGTAATATAGAATTGACATTTAAGTCAAATATGATACAAACTTTGAGGTAAATCATTTAGGCTAACATCAACACAACATTTAATATTTGTAGGGGTTGTTACAAAGTCTATTATACATTTTATGACATGGATCAACCAATCAAATGAAGAGGCAAAAGAGAGAAGCATCTAGAAAAATATTTAAGAAATCTTTAAATAGAGCATATCAAAACCTATTTTGATATGATATGATGAGATGGAGTGAGCAAGCTATTTGTGTGATCACATATTAGATCAAGTGTGAAAGTGTGAACATTACATAGAAGGCAAAAGAGGTGATTTTTTTATTACAAAAAAGAAGAAATGACCTTATCAACTAGTGAAAGATAGTAAAGATGTATCTAACTAGATATCAAAACAAGAAGAGATCCAAAATCATCTTTTTAGAGAAAACTGAGTATTAGGTACTGAATCAGTTTTAATAGATTGATTCAAGGATAATCTCTTAATAGATTGGTTTTAATAGATCTTTTGTGAGTCTCCTAACTAATTCCTTACTTTATTGTAAGTGTAAAATCCTCTTATAAGGTTAGACCTAATAGTCTTAATAGCCTTTAACAGGGCCGACCCCTCACATGGTAGATCATCAGATGTGATCAATCATTGTAACCCTAGTAGGTTAATTTATTATTGTAGTAGTGAAATTTGTGGGTGTCATTCCCACCCCAATTTTACTTTCACCTTGGAGGGTTTCTAGGTAACCAAATCTTTGTGTTATGCTCTTACATTTCATGCATGTGATTGGAAGATTAGATCTACATGTTACAACAGTATGATTTTACAATTTATGGTATGCATGCATTAGATATGAGATGGTAAATGTGGTGAGTGCATTAAAGTTGTGTTAAAAGATAAAAGTTTTATAGATCCTGATTCACCCCCCCCCCCCCCAGTATCTTAGTTTCGCAAATTAAGACTTCCAACAATTGGTATTAGAGAAAAGGTTCACTTGAAAAAGTCGAATGACTTGGGAGTTCAGATCTTGGAAATGGAGGCTTACAAATTGGCAAACGTTATTGACAACTAGGTGATTGGCATCTAGCTCATACTACAACAACTTGAGGTAGCAACATAGGAACTAAGAAAATCCCTAAAAAGGAAAAAGGATATGGCCATTCAGCTAAATGAGTGGAATTATGATAAATTTGATACTCAAAGACTATTTGAAACTAGAAATTCAAGTAAGATTGATGTAGCCATTGAAAATATACTAGAAAAGAATAGTATCATTAATGAAGAAATTAGATGACTAAAAGGAGAACATGAGATCTAGTTAGTGAGGCTATGTGAAGTGACCAAAAAAAGAAGAAAGCTAAAGAAGACAAGGTTGTCCCTAAGGAAGACAAAAGGAAAATGAAAATTAAACTTGAAGAAAGGACATCTTATGTGCAAAATCTTACAAAAACTCAACTAGACATGATGAATAAAGTGATGCTTGCAAATGAGGAGTTGAACAAAAAGGACATGGAAATAGAAAATGTGAGATCACATAATGACTTACTGAGGAATAAACTAAAGACTGAGAAAGAACTTTTCAAAAAATTGGGCAAGCCTTTAAATGAAGCATGGAGAACTAATGAGATTACCTAAGTCATCTAACAACACTTTTGGATCAAGTCATGCAAAGCAACATTCATCTATCTAGAAAGAAGAATCATCCAAGAGTGGAGAACTACAGAATGCAAAGACAAAGGGAAAGCCTACATGTTATCATTGTGGAAAAATTGGAAACACTGCAAACATCTGTAGTAGCAAAAATAATATGTAAAACCCTAAACTCAAGTTTAATGGTTATTGTTTTTACTGCAAAAAACAAGGACATCAAATACATGATTATAGATCAAGAATGATGTATACATCTACTACAGCTATATTTGAAGGCTATTGTTACAATTTTCAAAAGTTTGGACATAGAGCATATGAATGCAGGTCACAAACAAGGCCCTTTTGGACTAACAAAAGGCAAAATGATACACCCAAGAATATATGCTCCAAATGTACATTCAAGCAAAAATTGTAGGACACAAGTACTAAGATCAAGTTATAATCACACCAAGGGTAAAGGAAAATTAGACATTGAACAAATGAGGAAGGAGATGAACCTAACCTGGAAGAAAAAGGTAGAAGATGGAAACAACATAATAAATGGAGTTGAGATCACCCAATCCGGTGGAGGAGGTGATCATACCATCTCAAAACTAATCAATAAAGGTATGTAAGGAACCACATACTTAAATGATATATCTTACATTAGTTCAAAACATAAAATGAGCTAAAGTTCATATCTACATAAGTAAAGATGCATAAGAACAGATCTATGAAAAAATTACTACAAAAGAATCATTTACACAATTAGTGTCAAACATCAGTAAAATTGTCTATATTGACCAAGATTTGCAATATGGACCGATTACTTCAATTTTTAAACTGGTGTATAGGTTGAATTATATGGAATAGATCGAGGGGCGAATGCACCAACTTGTGGTGCCAAAAAGATGACACCTTTTTTTCTTCAAAATTTTGAATAGCTTGGATGTATGCAGTATAGTGCACACATGTTATGGCCTGGGCTTAGGATTGGTGAGCCTAGGTCATACCATGTTTGTGCTATAGTGTGTATGTGTTGTGGAATTCTCCATAGTGTGCATGTAATATTGAAAATCACATTAAACATAAACCCCTACTCCCTCTCTCCCTCTCCCCCCCTCCCCCCCCCCCCCCCTCTCTCTCTCTCTCTCTCTCTCTCTCTCTCTCTCTCTCTCTATATATATATATATATATATATATATATCCCTCCCTTTACATTCTCCTCTCTCCATTTCTCTCTCCCTCTCTCCCTATCCAATTCTCTCTTTTGAAATACAAGGCTCATAAAGTGTGTAAACACTATAGTGTGTACAAGCTATTTAAGCCTTGAATTTTAAAAAACTTTAAATAGCGTGCATACACTATATAGCATGTACATGTTATTTAAGCCTTGAATTTAAAAATGCTTTAAATAGCACACACACACTATAGCGCATACACACTATTGCACACACATGCTATCTTAAGTAATTGGATACCACCAAGCCTAAGGCTTGGATTTTCCTTGGGGATCCAACCCAAAGGTTTGGAGGCTCTAAACTAGTTTGAGATGTGTTTTGCAGCAAGCATGCAAAAAATGCTTGATTTTTCTTTTGTGCTCTCCTTCAAGTTTCCTTGTGGTTGAGAATTGATAAAATTAGATTACATGATATTATAAATCACTGTGTTAGCTATATAACCATATAATTTATTTAAAATTAATATTATTTCAAGCCTTTCAACTATAATTTCTTTTGAATGTATGTCCATTTTCTCTCAAAAACCAACATGTACTAATTGGGGTGTCGATTTTAGCTCGTTCATGAATTTTGCAACAAGTTAGTTTTTTGGAAACTAGACTCCATTCTACACACCTCAGAAAAAAAGGTTTTGATTTTGGATTAGTTTTCAATCATTTCTAGGGGGAGCACATAGATATTTCACATTTTTGGGATGTGTCCACTTACAAAATTCCTATAAAAGATATAAACATTATAAAATTACCCAAAAATTTTGGGATAAACTACATGGTGTTAGGTAACTTTTGACTAGAGTGATTAAAGAATTTTCAAAAAAAAGGTTAAAATTTTAGGGGGGCCACACTTTGCACTATGTTATATTTTTTCTGAAAAAATAGTACCACTTTCTCTGGTGCTCTTTTTTGAGGGCCTAAAACTAAACCATTTTTGAAAAAAATTAGTAGTTTAGAAACTAGATTCAAAGGACTACTAATTGTTTTTTGTCATATCTTAAAATTTTGAGTGTAACTATCTTCAAATTCTTATCAAATTTCAAAAATTACTAATTTCAAAAAAAAGTGGCCACTTATACCCCCCTTTTGGCACCACAACTTTGTGCACTTACCCCGAGTTGTATAGTGAAGACTAAATTCAAAAGGCACAATATTGACCAAGACAGCATGATTCCACCTACCAGTAACCACAACATTAATGGAGACCCTAATTTGAGTAAAAGGAAGTATATATTGAAATGTGAAGACATTTTTCACACCTTGCATACAAAATACGAGAGCATAGAGCAATTTGAGTGATTTATAAAAGAGATCTTAAGGTGATTAAGAGAAAAAATTGGAGGAGAAGTTTGATCAAGTGAAGATTTGAGTTGTGTTAAGATATCTAGAGTAAAGAAGTTTCAAACCTTAAAAATGGTGCCTTCAGCATTCATAGGAAACAACCAAGGAGTAGAGGTAAGTAACATTCAATTAGTGAAGAGTGACACTTGTCCTCCCCCTAAATTTTGTGTTATTCCTAAGATTGCAATGAAAGGTAACTGAATGGGTGTGTTATCTTCGATACCACCTAAATTAATAATGATCCATGATGTACGAAGTTATTACATGTGTAATATTGGAGAATTTTGTGACTGAGATTTGAGAGGCATATAAAAAATTGTGTGAAAATGGAGTTTTGAAGGACAAATTCAAAATTGTTGAGAGGAAAGGGTTAACTCGTGCCCTACATTTTCCAAGGAATTTTAAGATAAAATGGATCAAGGTTGTACTAAGCAGGATCCATGATATGAATTTATGGCTACACAATGGACCCGTCGAGATAAAAAAGAAGATGATTCACAAGGTTATAGTCTATCCCACTTTAGACAAGAAAAATATTATGTGATATTTGATTTGTAAAGAAATTGATGTAAACACAAAGGTCGAGTGTAATGGACGAGGGTTGTTCATCTCCAACATCACTGATCCAATGATTGAATTCATAGTGAGAGTAATTCTCAAAAAGTCTATCAATTGAGAAGATTGAATAGTGTGCCATGTGTGACAGTCAACCAAGCATGGAAAATTGATGTAGCTCAAACCCCTTCAATGATAATAACTCAGAAAATAATAACACGGGTTTTTAGCATGTTAGATTCTTCATTCAATTCTTTCAACTCTACTTTGCCTCTACAATGAAAGAAAACAACTACTTATTACAATTTTGAAAATTACCATATTTGGCATATTTTTGAGAAAATTAGATTTTTCCATTTTTGGTAATTTCCAAAACCCATCCTATGAATCTCAATTTTTCCCAAGAAAAGCCCCCAACTAAGGCAAGATGAATTGCCAACTAATCAATGAAATCAAAAATATAATTTTGGATTTATTACAAAAACAACTTTCTAAAAAACTGGAAAAAAAACACAAAAAGCAAATTTGAGAGGTCAAGACAAAATTTTAGGCTCTCGAAAAAATGTCAAAATGGCCACAAATAGAGCTTAGCTTGATTGGTAATCCAAATAACTCCTCACACAACTACCTATAAAATTTCAGCCAAAACCCATATCCGAGTCAAAAGTTATGACTCCTAGAAGGTGATGCATCAAAAATTATTATGAATAATCATGAATATGATCTTGACAAGTTGTAGAAATTACAATTGGTAGAAAACCTGATATCCATCAAGAAGGCAAAGAATTCTATGTGTAATTTTGGATCACTTATTATGTGGATTTTCTTTTATGTTTAGAAGTATTTTCTTGGTATTGGCAATATTGTTTGGGAGAAAGGCAAACTAGTGACAAGACAAGTCAATGAATACATAACTCAGGAGAAAATTTTGAAAATATCATGGACATATATTTTGAAGAATTCAAATAGAGAATGAAAATGAGGATGAGAATACCATAAGGGTTGGTAATGAAATACTATAGTGATGTATGCTTTCTAGTGGACACAGATGACACATTTGTATAGGTAGTGAAGCCAAGGAAAGCATGGCTAAAAGAATTTGATTATGAAATTGATAGTGAGATTGTGATTGTAAATATTGTTACACTACTCAAAGAAGAGATTGTTGTTGAAGTATAACCTTTTGGAAATCATGAAGAAGTGAAGGCAAGAATTATTGTTGATATCAAAATAGCTTCTAAGGAGAAGAAAAGAAACAAAATGATTGAATACCTAAAGGAAAAATTACGCACACAAGGCAAAGGCAAAGAACCTTTGCATCTCACACAAGGTCTTGGAGAAGATGAAGAGAAAGATAGTGATGACAAGGAAGAGGAATAAGGTGAAGGAGATTAGGGTAAAGCCCTAGTTGTTTTTACACCACCAATCAAGAAGGCTAAATCTATTAAGCCTAAAGCAAAGGAAGTTACAAAGAAGAGAGTGGTGACGCCCCTCTCTTCTCCACCACCGAACAAACCAAGGATCAATGTAGCAGAAGCAAGTGTCGAGCCAACTACAAAGAAAGGAGTAGTAAACACTACTAAACTGAATAGCTCAAGTCTAGAGAAGAATAAATCTCAAGCCCCTATGAGCTAGATAAAGAGGAGAATATTTCTAAAGAAGAAATAAGTTGAAGAAGTTGATGCAAATAGAATAGAATTAGATGAATGAACCATAGTGCCTAGAAGAGCAAAGGCTATTGATGAGGTATGTGCTGACCTATGAAGCTTTGTAGGCCTATCAAGTTTTAGATTTGTAAAATATGATACATTGAATAATGAGAAAAAATCCAAAGTAGAAGAAGCCATGCTAGATATGATGGCTAA
Organism: Cupressus sempervirens; assembly: GCA_028749045.1. Classification (NCBI taxonomy): domain Eukaryota; kingdom Viridiplantae; phylum Streptophyta; class Pinopsida; order Cupressales; family Cupressaceae; genus Cupressus; species Cupressus sempervirens. The sequence continues at coordinate 906,991,822 of CM053785.1, forward strand.
TAATAAACTGGCTCCCACTGAATTGAAGAAGAAGATTCCAATTGATTTGTACAATAGACTAGATAAAAGATGGCAACATGAATCCATAGTAGAGAGAGATATAAGAGAAGGAACATTAGCCAAGCTTATTCTTGATTTATCAAAATAACTGAAGGTAACATTTTTGGAGAAGTACAAGAATCAATTTGTTCCTAAATTTAATTATTGTATGATTCTTCAGAGTGAAATTGAAGTTGTAGTTCAGCAAAATGAGTTACTATGGAAGAGAATTTTTGACAAGAGAAAGAAATTGAAACAATGACCATCCAAGATTATCAAAGTGATGAAGTAATTTTAGCTGTACTGAGTCCACAAGGTAGCATTTCATCTATTCATGCCGCCACACCTGACACTCCAATTTTTGAGCAATAGAAGTGTTGGCATTATGATTATTTTTGTCATTAGTGAGAACACTTACTCAATTTTGAATGCTTACCAAGCATCCAGTGGTTACCTTGTAAGCTTAGCAATTATGCAATTTACACCAAGCATTCTTGAAGCTACTGAGTAAATACAGGCAATGTGAAGACCAGAAATGTCTACCAAATTTCTCAGTATCTACTGTGCTTCACAGTGTCTACCAAGCAACAAGTTTGTGTCATGGAGATTCAGTGTAAACCGAGCATTGAAAGAAGTAGTGTTTACCGAGTTAAGCAAGGTAAACTCAGTGTGTAGTATCTACCGAGTGACACTACATCTACCGAGTCACCAATGGTTACCGAGTTCATAACTACACTGAGTGATTAGTATGGACCAAGCCTTCACTTCTACCGAGTGCATGACGATGCTGAGTAATGTAGTGGATGTCATGTATCAGAAGGTCACTGAGTCAGTTCATTGAACCTGAGTTATTTACTGTTGGGCCAACTTTGTAATGTATTTGTTCACTTGTATTTTAGCCGACCTTGCAACTTTGTAAATTTGAAAGGTATATATGAAAGATGTATTGTAAAATATCAGATATATGAAAGGAATAGTGAAGTAATGTGAAGTAATTTTGAAAAGTATCTGTGAAGGATTTTCAATAGTAGTTCAAGGAATACAACAAGGTCAATACAGAGATAGAAAAGTTATATTCATCACATAAGGTGATCAGTGCATAAAGGATCTTATCATCAATCAGTTGTAAGTAGATCCACTGGTTCATCTTAACAAGTGAATCAGTTTTCTAAATCCTCTAACAAGGTAGACTTAACAGTCTTTATATAAATCTCCTAACCGAGTAGATACTTCATTGTATGTTTGTAAATCCTCTAACAAGGTGGACCTAGTAGTCCTTTGTGCTCCTAACAGGGCAGATCACTAGAAGTGGTCAATGTAAGCCTTAACAGGCCAACTTTATGTTGCAATATTGAAGCTTTGTGGGTATCATCCCCACCCTAGTTTTACTTTCTATTTGGAAGATTTCTGGGTCACCAAAATGTTGTGTTGTTTTGTGTAATGAATGTTTTATGTTTAAGAATTAATGCATGTAGTAGCATAGATGGATGTGTGGTAAATTAATAAAAAGTTTTAAGGTTACTGATTTACCCCTCCCCTCTCAGTAACCTATCATATCTTGAATATTTCCAACAATTGGTATCAGAGCTTTGTGGTTCTCAGGATAAAAGTTTGGCAACTTGAGCAAAGATCTAAAAGACAAATGGAGATATTCAGACTTGACAAGGCAATTAAAAATGAAAAGCTAGATCTAGAGATGGCCATAGCTCAACTCAAAGAAGCAAAGGAGCATCTTTCTCAATCCCTAAAAAGAAGGAAGCAACTTGCAAGATAGATGGATGACCATCAGTATGTTGAAGAAAATATTGAAGACATTTTACCATCAAGCAGCTCAGATGAAGCTAATGAGGCAATCAAGGAACTCCTAGCAAAGAATGGCTCTCTACAGGAAGAAGTAAGAAAACTTAAAGGAGAACAAGAAATCCAATCAATCAGACTATGTGAAAGTTTGGAACAAAGAAATAAGGAAAATGAAGACTTGGAGGCAAGAAATAATCAATCCAATCAGCATGAAGACCTCATTGATCAAATCTCTGGAGCAAATGAAGAAATCAAAATTCTCAAAGCACAGAATGAAAGAATAAGAAGTGATCTAAATTGTGAAAGGGAAATTAATGAAAGAATATTGAGAGAACTGAGATGTAAAAAGAAAATTGTTGAAAAATTAAAGAATGACCTAAATACTGAAAAACAAATCAATGAAAGAATGTTGAAATCACAAGAAGACATGAATCAACTAATTCAACAAAATGTGCAGAATCTTCATAAGCAAAAAGATAAAGCAGGACTTGGATACAATAAAGAATAAGGTGAATCTTCCAAGCAAGGTGCAAAAAGGAATCTAAAACCCTCATGCAATCATTGTGGTAAAATTGGTCATACATCAAACAAATGCTGGGGCAATGGAAAAGGAAAATTCAATGGAAAGTGCTATAACTGTAATCAGCATGGTCACAAAGCAAATGAATGCAAGGAGAAACCTAAATTTGAAGGTAATTGTCACAAATGCAAGAAGCATGGTCACAAGGCATCTCAATGCAAATCCAAATCATTCAATCTAGCTAAACAACTTGTAAAGGCAATATTTGGATGGGACTACAATACCTAGTGCAGATGTCATTATTGTGGAGAATATGGACACACTGGTATAAATTGTGCAAGGCATCACCTAAGGAAGGACACTACTATAAGGTGTTATACATGCACTGAACTTAGTGATATAGCTAAAAACTACATGAATATAGGTAAAATTGAAGATGAAAAGAAAGCAAGGGCTGACAACATAAGGAGACAAATGAAGCAGCAATGGATTCCTAAATCCACTAAAGATACAAGCTCAAATCATGGAAGTGAAGTCACTCAAGAAGTGGGTGACTCCATCCCCTCGAACTAAATTCCTAAGAATGTGTTGGAGTTGTACTCAGCAAGGAAATCATAAGCAGTTCCAAGAAATATGAGGAATGTAAATCATCCAATCAGTATTGCAGATACACCAAGATCACAGAAAGGTTATCTTTCACCGATTGCATTAGACCCCACCGAGGAAAGTGGTTAAAGACCTTACCAAGCAAGGTCAGGAGTAAAAGAAATTTGGTTCATCTACCGAGTTGATACTCTTTCTGAGTTAGGTCAGTGGATGACAGTCTATCACGCACTACAACAGTATGGTACCTAGCATTAATGGCAAACTTTTCATCAAAATGGGCAAAATTCAACTTCATTTTTCATTGTATCCTCAGAGCAAAGAGATTTCTAGGTGCATTCAAGCAATTTCAATTGATTTTGAGAAAATTTGCAATTAGGGAATTTGTTCGAAGATTTCCATCACTTACTGAGTAGCAATGGCATCCAGAAGCACCAGCACTAGCAAGGTGAAAAGAGGATTAGAGATGTTGGTCAAGGGTGTAGAATGGAAAGCACCAAATTTCAAGTTAGTTCTTGTAGTGGCGAAGGCACTCGACCCTAATGGCACACAATCACAAATTCCACCAAAGGTACTTCTAATTAATGATATTTGCACTCATTTTAAATGTTCAATTCAAGAGATAGGAACCCTAGAAATGGATAGTGCTTTAGAAGAAATGTGTGTTGATGGCTCATTGAAACTCGAGCACAAGCATTTAGAAACAAAAGATTTGGCTCACATATCACACCTGCCAAGAAGCTTTCAAATAAAATGGATTAGGTATATTCTTAGCCATGTTCACAATGGTCAGTTATGGTTGGAGTGGTCTGTATTGATCACCAAAAAGATGATTCACAAGATTACTGGCCTTCCCATTCTAAGCAAAGATAAATCCACCAAAACCCTAAGTCGGGAAGAACTCCAAAAGAAAACCCTAGCCGAGTGGGATGGTAGAAGCTTAAAAATTAGCACCATTACTAACGTAGAGCTGAGGTTCGAAATTCATGTAATTGCTCACAAGATTTACAATTCCAGTCATTTGAATAGTGTGCCATGTGAGGCAGTAGACTTAGCATTCAAAGTTGTGAAGAAAAACTTGGAATATGACCTGTTAGAGCTACTACTAAGGAAACTAAACAAGAATATGGATAGCATCATGTCATCAAAGAACAATCCCTACAAATTTGATTCTTTGTTAACATGTCTCTTCTTTTATGTGCAAAAATTCTTTCCATCCAAAGGTTCTATCGTATGGAGAAAGGATGTTCCCATTTTGTATTAGATAAACGAGTTTATAGCAAAAATGGGTGTAAACTTTGACAGTATAATGGATAATTATTTTGAAGACTTTAAAGAAAGGATGAAAAACAGGTTCAGGATTCCTCCTAAACTTGTTGAGGACTACAAAGATGATGTATGTTTCATGGTAGACTACAATAGAGTATACATTCAGGTAGTCAGGCCCCGAGTTGCATGGGTGAAACCTCTCCCTTATGAGGTAAATATTGATGAAACCAAGGCCATCATTGAAGCACTGGTAAATGAGCCTGTAGATCCCAAGCAACCAATTTTTGGTACTTATGATGAGGCAAAAGCCAAGATTGAATTAGAAATTAAGCTACCTTAAGCAATCAGCAAAGGTAAGAGAAAGATTGCTAAGATGAATACTATCACTAGTCCCTTAATGCTTACCGAGGGAAAAGGAGAGGATCAAGAAGAGTATCAAGAACAAGACAATCAAGAGCAAGAATCAGAAAAAGAAGCAGAGCCAGCAAAGAAGAAAGGAAGGGTCATCATTACTAAAACCCCAAAGGCCTCTACAGTTGTTTTCACCACGGGAGGCAAAGGCAAAAATAAAGATGAAGTAGTATTCAACAAGCCCCAACTTACCTTCCAAGAAAGGTTGAAACAACTGGAAGAAGGAGCTGGCATCACAAACTTCAAAGTTTTAAAGTTTGAAACTAGAACTAATGCAGAGAAGATGTAGATTGAGGAGTTGGTACTCACCAAAATGGGAAAATGGAAGTATTCCCTAGACCGGATTGCTCCTCAGATCTCAAAAGAATTATTAGTAAGATTGCAATCGAGGTGAAAATCAGCCACACAAATAGAAAAAGACATCTATGAACAATCCTTGAAGAATCTATTACCAAATCTCAGTAAGGCAGAAGTAAAGGTAGCCATGAAGAATAATGAAGGTAAAATGATGATTAGATTGCACACATGTTTGATTTTAATTAAGGACATTGATCATGTTGTAAGAGATTCAACAAACATGTGGAAGAATATCTATCATCTGCATAAGCCTAGTGATGATCTAGTTGTGATCAAGGATGACGATGGTGATAGTGATGATGAAGAAGATGACAGCACTCCATGTGCTACTATTGATATTGGAGATTATCAGGCACTAAGGGCTGATGATGAAGAGAAAGGGGAAGAAGCTAAAAAGGAAGACAAGGAGGAAGCGAATGAAGAAGATGACCCAATGAAGATTGCAGTAGAAGTCAATTCTGCCCTTCCTCACTCTCCACCTAAGCAGGCAACATCATCAAGGTTGGAGACAACTTCAGTAGGATTGATTGAATCTACATCAGAAATATCATCTGCTCCTGATACCCCATAGCTCCAAGCATCTTCTATGGAAGTATCAGTTACTTCATCTACTGAGTTGTAGCTCTCTTCATCAACACCTGAGTAATCAATCACAGCATCCTCAACTATGCCAACTTCTTCTGCTCCATGTACAGTAAGTTCAACAGCCCATTCTACAATTTTGTCTACCACAGCTCTGACTACACCAATCTCTATTACTACTTCAATTATAAATATTCCAGCCTATACATTACCTATTGGTACATCATTTTTGGGAAGCACATTAATTTTGGATACAGTTGGTACTTCTCTCAGTTTTCCTCCAGTTGGACCAATTCAAGTTTTTTCTACTAGTCCATCTATATCAACTATTGTTTCTATTTTTAAATCCAAGGAAGTAAGCACTGAAGTAAAACCTAAGACTCCTCTAAAAATTTTTCTTACTGGTAAGCAAATTGATGAAGATTTAGACTTGGATAAAGAAATTATTATTCCCAAGATAGATTTAGACACTGCCTCAACCAACGAAATGAGAATGGTCAGTCAACTTTTAGAGCTAAAGGTAAGGTAGAAGCAACTAAGAGAAGAGAGGGACAGAGAATACACAATAATCGAGAATGCAAAAAATATAATTAATGAAGCTATTGATGTTGATGTTGATCCATATCAACACATTTTGTTACAATTAGAAGAGGTTGTAAATAAGTTCAATGAGGACACCTCTGGGCAAGAGAAGCTCATTGAAAAGGTAGAGAAGAAATTTGACAATAAGGTGCTTGAGCACATTGCTCAGCACATTGCAATAAAGCAAGTACAATTATCCTCAATTTTGAGCAACCTTGAGCAATCTTTTACAAATGTAACATTACTTTTTGGTAAGCTTTGTGATGTTACTGAGTACACCAAGGATGTCAAAGAAAAATTAAATAAGATAGATGTGGAAATGAAGGCTAGTGCTCAAAAGTTACAGCTTGACCATAGTTCAAGCTCTTCACATCACATGAAGGTGAAATTTTTGTCAGAAATGTAGGCAGAATTACTTAGAGAAGAAGCTAGGATCAGATCTACACTAATTGACATCCAGAATATGATCCTTGCAGTCATGGACCAAATGCAGAAACATATTGCCTATTCAAAAACATTGATTCAAGACAACAATTTTTCTATAGAAAATCATATGATTGAACTTTCTACAAAAGTTCAAGTGGCTCTCTCCACCTGCAAAATTTTGCAAGATAATTGGGATAAGACATTGTCTCTTATTCTCAAGGTACACTCTAAATTTCTCTCACATTTTAGTATCTCTATTTGAATTTATTATGTATATTCTTTGGCATTACTGTCAAAAAGGGGGAGTATGAGATGAACAAGAAAAGAGAGAAAGGGGAGTAAAAGAGACATTGTGGAGAAATAAAAATAAATTGACATATGTACAAATAAAAGCTATGCATGCCATATGTATGTGGGAGATATGTAAGATATGTATATAGTCGATTTACAAAGATCAATTTTGGTAAATCAAAATCATAATGTTAGTTAACATAAGATTTGGTTCACAAGTGTTTTTGTCACTAATGCAAGGGAGATTGTTGGCACTATGATTATTTTTGTCATTAGTGACAACACTTGCTCAATTCTAAATGTTTACTGAGCATCTAATAGTTACCTTGTAAGCTTAGTAGTTATGCAGTTTACACTGAGCATTCCTGAAGCTACCGAGTAAATATAGGCAATGTGAAGACCAGCAGTGTCTACCAAGTTTCTCAGTATCTATCGTGCTTCATAGTTTCTATGAAGCAGTAAGTTTGTCTCATGGAGATTCAATGTAAATCAAGCATTGAAAGAAGCAGTGTTTACCAAGTGAAGCAAGGTAAACTCAGTGTGTAGTATTTACTGAGTGACACTACATCTACCGAGTCACCAGTGGTAACTAAGTTTAGAACTACATCGAGTGATTAGTATGGACTAAGCCTTCACTTCTACCGAGTGCATGATGATGCTGAGTAATGCAGTGGATGTCATGTATCAGAAGGTCACCGAGTCAGTTCAGTGAACCTGAGTTATTTACTATTGGGTTGACTTTATAATGTATTTGTTCACTTGTATTTTGGCCGACCTTGCAATTTTGTAAGTTTGAAAGGTATCTATGAAAGATGTATTGTAAAATATCATATATATGAAAGAATAGCGAAGTAATGTGAAGTAATTTTGAAATGTATCTGTGAAGGATTTTCAATAGTAGTTCAAGGAATACAACAAGGTCAATATAGAGGCAGAAAAGTTATATTCATCACATAAGGTGATCAGTGCATAAAGGATCTTATCAGCAATTAGTTGTAAGTAGATCCACTGCTTCATCTTAATAGGTGAATCAATTTTCTAAATCCTCTAACAAGGTAGACTTAACAGTCTTTATATAAATCTCCTAACCGAGTACATACTTCATTGTATGTTTGTAAATCCTCTAACAAGGTGGACATAGCAGTCATTTGTGCTCCTAAAAGGGCATATCACCAGAAGTGGTCAATGTAAGCCTTAACAGGCCAACTTTATGCTGCAGTATTGAAGCTTTGTAGGTATCATCCCCACCCCAATTTTACTTTCTGTTTGGAAGGTTTCTGGGTCACCAAAATATTGTGTTCTTTTGTGTAATGAATGTTTTATGTTTCAGAACTAATGCATTCAGTAGCATAGATGGATGTGTGGTAAATTAATAAAAAGTTTTAAGGTTACTGATTCACCCCTCCCCTCTCAATAACCTATCATATCTTGAATATTTCCAACAAGAAGCCCTCAGATGTAGAAAAAGAGAAGCAAGAGGCAGTAGAATCAAATATAGACACAAGTGTAGACATTTCTACCAAAGGTCAATAAGGACCAAATGTGTCAGAACTTCAAATTGGAAAAAATAAGGAGATAAATGAAGTAATGTCAAGTGCTACTATTCTTGTCTCAAGTATTGATATTCAAGCGAGACTGGGTGGTGACATCCCTTAATCTACTTGTACAAAGACAGTGTTGAGCAACATCATGCTATCCCTAAGAAAAGGCAAATAAATACAGGATAATTCACCAAATATTTCTATTAGTCTAGATAAGTAATTGATATGTCAAAATGGGATCTGGAAAATCTTACTCTTGAAAAAAAAATCATGTGGCAAGAAATTTTGGCGACAAAGAAGAAATAGGAAGAGATGAGAAGGTAGTAGCAATAGAAGCACATGTTGCGTGATGTAAAAAACATTTTTGTTGATGCATTTAATATACATAATTTTGATGGAAAAGCCCCAATTATTTCATAGCTTGTACATAATGTTGAACAAATAAATGCTAGAGACATACAAGAAAATGAAAAGTTGATGGCATGGTCAACCAAGAATTATGAGAGTAAGGTTGTGGAGAAAATCTCATCAATAACTTTTGAGAAAAAATTTGAATTGTAGGGACACATACAGAATATCGAGAAGCTTTACATAAGGTACAACATTTTATGTAATGTGGCAATATTCATAAGTGATTTTTAGGAAAGCATCGAATGGATTCAAGCTGACATGCAGCAAACAAGAAGCACCATTTCAAAGTCAATTGAATCCAACTCAAGACATTACAATAAGTTATTATTTTCTCAAGGAAAATTGGTCAAGCTACAAACTACTAATAGTAGCATGAAGTCAAAATTGATCATTATCCAATCTATGTTGATACCTCATTTGGAGGTTATGTAATGTGAATTGAAGTTGGCACAAGATCTTATTCAGGAATATCATAATCTTTTAGTTGTTGATAGTTTGATTGATCTGGTAGCTAGATTGGAGTTGCATGATCACATTTTGGAATCAACTAGAACCACTTGGGATATGCACTTGCTATGATTAACCAGGTTCACAAACCATTCATTAAGAAATATAATTTGATTCCACCTATTCAACCCCATAAATAGCCATAAGTGATAAAAACAATGGGGAGTATAATGATAATCACATATTTTGAATTGCATGTCTTGAATGAAATATGATCACAAAGTGGAACATGAGATCAGAAGAGTTAGAGTCAAATTCAAAATTCAGCGATCAGAGTTCAAAAGACAAACATAGTGTGACACTAAAATAGTTAGACTACTTAGAGTCATGTACATTTATGTATTGTTATATTGTTATATTGTTCACTATTCTTTGTTTATTCTTTCGGAAAATTTTTTGTAGTTCTATAAGAACTAAGTCTTTGGCTTAGGGGAATACTCATATTCTTCTATTGCAATGATGTAATCATTACAAAGTGTTTTTTTCACTAATTTCAAAGGGGGATATTGTTGGTATCCCTAACTATTGTTGTCTATTAGTGTTAAACACTTATTTATATACTAGGCAGAGTCAAACGGTTATCATTGTAACCAAGCTACTCTATATAGGTTGAATCATATAAAGACTTGTAAATAAACATGTATATGCTAAGCTCTATAGGATACGAGAAAGTATTTGGTTTTTGAGTATTTTTAGTATAAGATGAGCCTAATGATTATCGAGCAGTTTAAGCACATTGATGTCAAGTTACACAAAAGGTGTGGAGTATAGTAGAGACTAAGAAACAATAGCAAGAATAGTTAATACCGAGTATTAGAGACAGTAAGTGTTGAGCAACACAAAATTGACATTAAATTTAGATATGATACAAACTTCAAGGTAAATCATTTTAGGCTGACATCGACATAATATTTAATATTTGTAGAGGTTCTTATAGACGCTATTACACATTTTATGAGGTGGATCACATATCCCTATGAGTGGTGATCAACCAATCAGATGAAGAGGGGAAAAAGGGAAGAATCTAGAAAAATATTTAAGAAATATTTAAATAGAGAAGATCAAAACCTATTTTGATATGATATAATGAGAATGAGCAAGCAAGCTATTCGTGTGATCACAGACAAAATCAAGTGTGAAAGTGTGAACATTGCGTAGAAGGAAAAAGGGTTGAGTTTTGTTATTAAATAATTGAGGAAGTGACCTTATCAAGTAGTGAAGGATAGTAAAGATATATTAGATTAGATTGAAGAGAGGAGATCCAAAACTAGCTTTCCAGAGAAAATCGAGGATCAGGTACTGAATCAGTTTTAATAGATTGAGTCAGGGATAATCTCTTAACAAAGTGGTTTTAAAAGATCTTTTTTAAATCTATTAATTGATTCCTTACTTTATTGTAAGTGTAAAATCCTCTCACAAGGTAAGAGCTAACAATCTTAACAACCTTTAATAGGGTAGACCCCTCATAGGTTAGAGCATCAGAAGTGATCAATCATTGTAACTCTAATAGGTTAACTTTATTGTTATAGTAGTGAAGATTTTTGAATGTTATCCCCACCCCATTTTTACCTTCACCTTGGAGGGTTTCTAGGTAACCAAATCTTTGTGTTATGTGCTTACATTTCATGCATGTGATTGAAATATTAGATCTACATGTTATAATAGTATGATTTTACAATTTATGTTATGCATGCATTAGATATGAGACGACAAATGTGGTGAATGCACTAAAGTTGTGTTAAAAGATAAAAATAACAGATCCTGATTTACCACCCCCCCCCCCCCCCCCCCCCCTCATTATATTAGTTTCCCAAAGTAAGACTTTCAATATAATTTAGTTGGGAATATGTAGAGGATGACAGATTAGATGCATAAGAAATTATTAGTTTTTGAGGGGTCATTTAGAAGACGTGAAATTTATGAGGTAGTATTTTTTTAATTGAATAAAGAAAATGTCTAATAAAATACATTAAAAAGGGCAATCGATCATTACCAAAATAGAATCGACTACAATAGGCCAAACTTCTAAGATCAATAATTTAGTAGAATACATAGCTCCAAAGAGCTACAACCACAAAGTTCAACTATAAAGACAAGTTACACAACATTATAAATTGAATTATAACATTTGTTGAATTTCCTTATAGAAAAATACATATTTTTTGAATAGTTGCAACAATTGGTACTTAATTCAATCTACTTGGTTACTAATCTTCAATTGAGCTTTGGATCTTCCTTGCAACTAGTGACACAAAAATATTACCTAAAAATGATATCCGAGTAAAATCGTAGAATTTCTCCTTCAAGATGTGTCTTATGATTAGAAAACACAACCATGCATCTAAATTCTCAAACGTTGAGTAATATGATTTGCCATAAAGAATTAGCCACAATATTTTTTTAAAGGTTCACTACTAAAATAACTTATTTCCAAATTAAAGAAAACTCAAAAATAGTTGTCCAAGATAAGTGAAAACCGCAATCCACATTTTCTTAGCCCATATAAAAGCCCAAAAGATTTTTTTAATATTTTCCTCTCAAAGAAAACATGGGAATTTTGAAAGATAGATCATCAAACATCTCAACCTATTGACGACTGGCAGTTTGAAGTTTAAAACTTTTTAGGTAGGAAATTAAGCATTAGCCTCATCTTTAGAAAACAAGATCTAGGCACTCAAATTTTTCCAAGTTCTTTACTTATTTACAATTCCATTTTTTATTCAATCTTTGGGTTCAATGGCATGGGAACCAGGATTTTTTAGTAAAATTTTCTAAGGATGAAGTGAAAAAATTGATGTACAGACAACCACCACCAATCCTTTAAGTAAATGCATTCCAGTGGAGTGTAAATGTTCATAGAAAGCTCAATGGGAACCAATGATCTAATAAAGATAATAAGTTATTTGATCCTATTATGCAAACCAAAGGTGTTATTAATGGTTGCCCAAGGGGCCCAATCTACATAATTAAAGTCCCACAAGTTCTTGAATTGACAAAATCCTTTCTTACAAAGATGATATGGATGTTTTTGAAATGACACAACAAGAGACTTCATCTGATATTGAATCTTTTTTTTTCCACCAAATAGAAGAGTCACTAAAACTAAAACCATGTTTCAAGGATGTATTTCTCCAATTAAAAAACTTGAAAGCTAGATGTCAGGCTTTCCAAATAGACTGTAAGGGTAAGGATGTTTTAATTTGAAAGGAATGTGCCAAAAAAATTAATCCACCCATCTGACTAATTACCATCTTTTATTAGCAAAGACGTGGAAGATACAAAACTAAACCAACTTCTTTGAAGGTTCATCCCTATTGATTTATGTAATTATCCACTTGGCAACCAAATAGACCCCTCAAGTTTGGGGGTCTAATAAGCCCAAGCCCAATGAAACCAAGAAGTATACTTGTAGCCGGTATTGCCACTACATTTAGGCAAAAGGAAGTGTTAGAAAATTGTAATAAGATTGTTATAATTTGATGGCATCCAACATGAGGAATAATAGATTTGAGAAGCCAAAAAAATATGATTCACCACTTGAATCTTTTCAGACAGAGATAAGTATCTATTTTCCCAGGAGTATAATTTGGTTTTTGAATTTATTAAGAAATTATTTCCATATATCAGACAAAGGAATGTCCAATCCAAAGGGAATGAATAGTGATATACATGATTTTTTAAATCTACCTTCATGCTTTAAGAATCCAAGAAGGGACTACATCAATGTGTGCTAACTTAGATCTAGAGATTGGGTAGTAGAGATTGAGAACATACATAGAGATAGATATCTCAACTTCATAATTTTATGGAAAAGCATACTATCATCATCAAAATTAGAGTTTAGCACAACCGAATTACTAGGGATGAAAATACCCTTGATAAGGTTCATCTTATTGTATTTTTAAAAGCAAATAACCAAGAGCATCATCTATAAGCATATAGAGGAAAGGGGATAATGGGAGTCTATGTCTACTAGAGCATTGAAAAGGAAATGGATTGATTAAAAAATCCAAAATTTATCATCAAATAAGCATTGGCATCATCAAAGACCACTTCAACATGTTTGCGCAGCTTGGGACTGAACCCCAACTACTACAACATTTTGAGAATAAACCTCAAATGCATTATATTGTAAGCTTTGTCAAAATTCCACTTCATACGGATTACCTTTTGGCCTAATTATTTAGCCCAATCTACTATTTCCCATGCAAGAATAAATCTCCCACCAAGGAACCATGTTTATTATTGTCTAACAATTTTTTGAGCCACTTGTTTTTAATCTTGAAAGTCAAGACTTTAGGAATGATTTTATAGGAGCTATTTAGTAAAGTAATGGGGTACAACTCTAATATTGTCTCCTCATTTTTTTCCTTTAGGAATGAGTTTAGTGATTTCCTTATTAATATCAGTTCCTAATGACCAACCTCCATAGCCTCTAAATAGAGAAAATAAAAATTATCTTTCATATACTCTCATATTGTTTGGTAGAACTTTATTCGGAGCCTATCATCTCCTAGGCTTTTATTGATTTCATAGAAAATATAAATGTTCCAATTCTTCAATGGAAAGGCTTTCATCCATAAATTGATGGTAATCCGTATCCATTTCCTTAGGAATGTGATCTTTAACTATATATTCCAAGATTGGTTGGACATTTGACCAATTATCATCCTCTTTATATAAAGTCTCATAATAATTCTAAAATAGTCTTTTAATCTCCTCTAGCCTTGAATGAACAACACCATTATCATATTGGGTAGAACCAATGTATTCCTTTCTATGCTTATAGTTGAGGAAATTGAAGAAGTGTTTAGAACCCCTATTCCCCTCCTTGGCCCAATGTAATATTGCCATGATTTTAGGACCTTACCCCCTATAATTGTCCATTCTCTAAATTTGGGCTTCTAATGCAACTATAGAAGTTTGTAAGTTTATGTCATTAGGCATGTCCTTCAAAAAAAATTATGATGTTCAAGTTTTCCTTTCAATGATTTTTCTTTCCATTTTTTTTGTCATTCCATATTTCTTCTAAAAGTGTGAAGGAATTCAACACACCTTAAAATAGCATGATTCCACCAATCCCATTGAGAATCCCTTTTGTTAGCTTTAAGAATGAATTTCCGTAGTCCAAGGAGAGTAGAAACATAAGATGGATTCTTTAGATGAGATGTATTGAGTTTGTAGGGCAACTTAGAAGCCTCATTATCCATACCAATCCCTATGAATGAACAAATAATGGGAAAATGATTAGAGAGAGTCAAGTGTGTTCTATTCTAAGACAAAGACCAAAATCATCTTAAACAATATGGAGATTGGGAGAGATATAAAATTCATCTAGCCTACTAAGTTTCATCTCTTCCCCAAATTTGCATTTTGACCAAGTGAATCAATTATTATCATGGATGGAACTTCATCATATATATGATCTATCAAACTAATGGAATTATGATAGATGAGCCATTTATTGAATTCCTCACTATGTAGTTTATAATGGCTGGACCAACTATGATCATTTTGGCATTCTACCATCTTAAAGTCACTTTCTATAACCTAATCAGCCCGAGGAAGGTTCTTAGCAACCTCATCTAACAATTCACTTCTATCTCTAGAGGAATTTGGTCCATCAACTGAGCAAAACCCAATAGGTTGCCCATTAATGAAGGTGAGGACCTAGACACAACTATGTGAAGGGTCCTCACCTTGATTGTTGAAGAATTTATGGATCCAATATGTAAAACCCAAAAAAACCCTACATCTATCTTCATAATGAGTGTACAAAAAAAAAATAAGCATCTCTCCAAACATTGAAAATGGAAGGGGAGAGACAAGGACCACTAATTTTGACCTCTTGGAATAAAACAATAATAGGTTTCCATGTTACTAAAGCATTTGTAATATCATATTTGTGGTGAGGGAAATAAATTCCTCTTACATTGCATGAATTCTTTTAAAAATTTATGTCAAGGACAAAGTGAAAGAACATCTTCTTGTGGAAAGGCATCAAAATTATTAGCTAGAGCTACATAGTGATTAGGGGATCCAAAATAATACTTGGTAATAAAAGGATATTTAGATCTTTGTCTAGAAGAAGGGGAAGTAGAAGAAGGGTGAACAAAAGAATTAGAGATATGATGTGGAGATTTGTGGGTCCCTTGCAAGGGATAACTAGTCTTTCTACTATAAGGTTTAGATAGATTTTTCTTTTTATGAATTGTTTTCCATTCATCTTCCATAACATCATCTTTAAAAGGATAGGTTGTAAGATTAGTTTCTTCCTCCATATTACAAACATGAGGGTTTTTGGTCTTCCCTTGATCTTGGTTAATTCCTTTAGGTAAGGAAGATACAAGTTAATGGTTCATAAATTGAGCTTCTCTAGATTGTGACAAAAATAGAATTAGGCTCATTCAATGCTTTCTATCAGGAAAATCTTTAATTAAATGTCTTTCTTAATGATAATAAAAGAAAGCATTAGGCTTATTTAAGTAAACTAATAGTTGTAGAAACTCAAAGCCAGGTCCAATAAGCTTTATGTTCTCAAGTGGAGGGTTAGTTAAGTTCATTTCAATGCAAATTATTGGGTGCACCCTTAAACTATAAAATTTATTAGAACTCTTCCTACACCAAATGACCTTTCCAAGTTGAGCAACAATTTTTTTCAAAAAAGGTATGAAGGTAAGATTCAAGAAACGAAGCTCTACCCACATTGGATAACATGACCCAAAAGGTCCTTCACAATGACATTCCAATGTCCAAGGTTGAAAACAACATATTTTTCCACATATAACCCATGTCCCATATTGAAGAACAACTTGGGCATGTTCTATATGTTTGAATTATAAGTGACATGACCCTTTTCCAAGCCTCTCAAAGATTCAATCTCTTGTCCATTAATTTCCCACTTCATTTTGGCCCATTTTTAAAAAAATCTTCAAACAAAAACCCTCTTAAGAAAAATAAAATGATTGATATATCCTAGCAATCAACAATGCAATCCATAACATCACCAAGAAGGAAAAATTGTAGGGTTTTACCTTTTTCAATGCTAGAAGGATCCTCGGTATGAGAAGGTTCAACTATCATCAATGACATTTCTAGGCCCACTATTTCCAAGTTCCTAAGGAAAATTTGGCTGAGATTTGTCAAACTCGACACATATAAGTTCATCGAGATTAACCCCATAGGAATTGGTTTCAACACCAATGACAACCAAAGAACCCCCATTATTGGCGTTGGCTTAATCTTAGGCTACAAGATGGGATCTTCAAGTACTAGCTTATGATGTTTCTACTACTTTAGTAGATGTTTACACAACTGCTACTTGCCTTTCCTCAACTGAAACTGTAAGTACTTGAATAGGTGGCTAATATGGTTGATTCTCCATCTAATTACTCTATTTTGGCACTTGGGCTTTCTTTTATTTTTCTTTCTCTATCTTCTTCAAGGTAACAATGTCATTTATCACCTTATCTACTATGTTTGACCAATTTTTAGAATAGTCAAACTCTACACTCAAAGGGATAGGTACCAAAGGTAGTTCTGTTGGTGCTATTTGACTGTGCACAACATTTGAATCTTGTTTTCTTTTTTTTTCCTCTTCCTTTTCTAAGATGATATAGTCCTCCATATAGACTGACTACAATTTGCTAACATCATTTTTATTTTGTTCAGTAGAGAGGTCAACCTTAATGCTAGCAAAGGGGTCTTCAATAGTATCAATAGTAATAGTAGCTCCCTGTATGACCATTGTATCATCTTCTTCACTTGGTTCAACTCCAATATCCATGATAGTATCCCCATGCTCTTCCTCTATTGATGTTGCTACTATAGTAGATTATGTCATTACTTTTACAACTACATTCTATGTTTCCTTGATCATTGATTCATATTGTCCTCCCATAATTCGTATGGACCTTTTCTTATTTCTCAATGTTGCCTTAATATTTTCCAATATACTTTTTACTTCATCCTCACTCTGAATGTCATAGATGTTCCTCACTGCTTCCTCTCCAATCCTGATGTCCTCTTCCTTGACCCTTGGCTTCTTTTCTATCAATTTTTTGTACACACTTTCTAGAATATTCTCATGAATATGTAGAAATAATTTATTAAAATATATCATATATCTTATCACTGCATTCTCTAGTTGTTGCTTCTGCAAGGGATCATAAAGATCATAGTACTTTTTTAGTAGTGATAATTTACCATCCTTAATTATCATTTGATTCATTTTCCTAATTTAAGGCTTCCAACTCTTTCTCTTCCCCTCGGTGTTCTTTCTTTCTTATAGCTATGGTTGTGGTAGAGTTATTTGGCCTCTTTTGTTTTTTTTCTACACTTGCCTTATCTTTTGTGGCCTTCTTTCCCTCATAGGTCATCAATAATTTTGGTTTCTTGATGGGTTCAGGTCCATTAGCCATTTTCTTTAACCTCTTTGATATTTTAGGGGTAAACTATTCTTGTTTCTTTTCCTCTTTCTCTTCCTTAACTACTACAAGTGACACTGGTGGTGTGTTTCGTGTAGATTTTCTCATCACAACTAGTGAACTCATCTCACTTGTCAATTTCGCTTCCTCTTCTTTCTTTGATGGTGGTTCAACTTCTATTTGTACTTAAGCTACTGTAAGAATAGCACTAATAGGTGTTGTCAGTGTAGGTGTTGTTGATGGTGGACTAATTCATGCAACTAATAAAAGTTACACTAAAAATATGTTGTTATATCCTATTGCCCTCATTTCTTTTGTAGTCTTATTTTTCTCTACATACTCCTCATGTGTCATACCAATTTCCTTAAGCATCCTCTTAACAACTCTTTCAATTGACTTCTTTGCTTATTTAGAGGTATATAACTCTAATGCTTATGTCATTATTTCCTCTAATGTGCCCCAATAGTCACTGTCATAATCTACTTTTTCCTTTAATAATTCAGTTTCATACTCAATAATTTATATCTCAGTCACTTTATATTCTAAGGGATCAACAAACATAACTTTGGCTATAACTACCTACATGCATGTTTTGGTAGTCTTAACCATGAAACTAATCTTCTTTCTAAATCTGTCCACAACTAAGTTAGGAATCCTAACTTTGATCTTCATTTCAGTTTGGAAAGAACTAATAAAATTATTTATTTCCATGATCATTTAGTCCTCAGATATCTTTCTATAGTAGTAGCTTACTAGATCCATTAAAAATTTGTTTGATTTCCACTTTGATTTTGGTATACTTGGGAACCTTTTCATAACATGAAAGAATAGATATGTGATTAAGGATCAAAATCTAAAAGTAACATATTTATTCTTTTTAATTCTCTCTAGATTATCAAATAGTCATTTTTTTAGGATCTCACATAGGTTTATTTCAATTATGTCAATGCACATTTTATAATTAGCATTGATAAAGCCTACAAAGACTTCATCCTCTCTAGAACTAGAACTCAGTTTGTATGCCAAGATTTTGCTTATAAACCTTACATCATTATGTTTAATCGGACTTAATGCCATGCCTCTACCATTCTATTTTATTTTGGTGTTGGTTTGCAAAATTTTCTTCACATTTTTCTCATTAATTGGTACTTTACCCTTGTTTCTAAGTCCAATCACTTCATTATTAGTCACTTGTAATGTAAACAACTTTGTTTCCAAACCAAAATGTGTTATCATGTAACCTAATCAATATGATTTTGGCCCATTCCTCATTATCAAACTCATGGCGAAAAATAAACTATCAAATTTTTAGTTGACCTAAGTGGATGAATTCATATTTGAAACTCGGTCTTGCTTGAAAAATTTTCTCAAACTTCTTTTCAATGTCACTATCACCTAGGGTCTCAAACTTGCAATGTATGTAAGATTGTACATCCTCTAGAATCACTACTCCATCAAGTATTTACAAGAATACCCAACAGGTTCATCTCCAAGATGTGCAATTCAACCTCTTTTAAACTTGTATCTAGGATTCTCCATTATATCATGAAATAAGTCTTGATCCATTCTTGAATTTTTTAAATGATTTCATAGTTGATACAGATAAATAACTTTGAATTGTAGATTTAGGGTTTTTAGCATAAGATGATTGAATTGATGTCTTGAACCACTTCAATTTACCTTCAAATTGCTCTTTTAATCTCCGCCACAAATTTCTCTTGGCTTACAATCCTCAAATGAAGGCTCCTTACTTTGATTCAATTCCTTTTATTCATTATAATTTTGTCCAACATTAATTGTCTAGTACACAAACTTAAAAATTTGATTCAATAACTAGTAGATTTAATTCTTGTCTCAAGCTCACATATGACTTCAAAATTGTATACATTATTAGCAACAACTTTAAGATGTCATTTTCATGCTCTATCTAATCACACAAAATTTTATCGAATCATTTAAGGGTCTAATGATTTTCTAGTGTTATATCCCCTATTTCTTCTAATGAATTTGATTGATTAGATTGATAGGGGCTTATCAACCACTACAACTAACTTCAATTTCTCTTAAGGTGAATTACTTGTCTTGTTTTCAACCCATAATTGTGTGCTTGTAGGAGTTTTTTCCTTGAAAAATGTTTAATTTAAGTTTTCTACATGCTCTTTGACATTATCTTTATGTATTTGATTTCTATTGTCATTCCTTCTCATAGAATTTTTATAATTCCTTCTATAGTTCATGTTTCATGATCTCATATTTGGTGTTCTCATGTTGTTCATCCTATAAAATCTTATTGTATGTCCCAAATTATTGCAAACCTAACATACTATCACATTATTTCCATAACTATATAGGTCATGATTGACTGATCTTTGATATTTAATCTCTAGCAATATGTCCAAAGTTGTTGCACTTATAACACACAATTTCTTATGACATCAGTTGCTCCAATAGAACTACTAGTTGTAGGGTTAGTAATTCTATACAATCCATTATTATAAATATTATATTTAGGTCTCCTACATTCATTGGCTCTATGTCCATAAGCATAACAATTATAATGATAAGTAGAAAAGGGGTTAGCATACTTACCTATACAATCCTTCTTCATGTGACCAATTTCATTTCATTAAAACATCTTCCATTGAATGACTTCTTTATTGCCTTATTTTTCTTAGGTACTTCTTTAGATTGATTATGCTCTAGCTTATTCAAATCTACATGTTGTTGTTTGGGCTATTGGATTACTAGATTTGGTTCCTTGATAACTTCAGTTCTCTTCGATGATCCTCCTTCATAATATAAAATATTAGTCTTATCATAAGGAGGTATTTGTACCATGATGACATAGTGAGAATTTGAGGGTACCTCTACTAGAGGTAATCTAGATCCCTACAAATAACCACACAACAAAAACAAAACAACAATGCAAGATCTAATACCAATTCTCAAGCCTTTATTCATAAAATAATTGGTTACATGAAATATGCCCAGTTGTAAGGCCTTTAAGGTTAGGGCCAAATAAAAAAGGCAATTACAAAACAATTTAGCAAGATTCCTCAAGATCCATCTCCATCTTAATCTCAACTAGTCTAGATCCACACTTTGGTAGAAAACCCCAAAGAAATCTCAACTTGTGCTCGCAAGCCCACCAAGAAATATCCTAGTTTACCAAGCCTCAGCTACTAGCCCTTCTCAAAATTTTCTCCTACACTTCATCTTCTTCTCCAAGCTAGATGACTATCTCATTCACTCCTCTAAATGAAAATGAATGCGTAAAGACTCCACAAGTCCCTTAAATATACCCAAATAAGCCACAAGTAAGCCTAGCCCATTATAAATTAAAATAAACCCTTACATTAAATATTTTCATAAGCCACAAGTCAGCTCCAAAACTCAATAACTACCCACAACCCAAATTAAATGCCAAGAGTTGCCTCATAGACAACTCAGGCACCACAGAGACCAAGACACAACTAAGTGTCAAAAACCACCACTAAGCATCAACATTCCACCATAACTGAGCTCCATCATTGACCAAGCCAACTTAGAAAACACTACTATCAAGTCCCAATGCAAACCATGCCATAATATATGTTGAGTTCCACCTTCACATACTGTGTCCCTTCACTGACCAAGCAACTCGACCAACATTAGTATCGAGCTCCCAGTGTAAACTAAGCTTACAATATCTACCAAGTTCCCTAAGCAATGTCAAACACCTTCATTAATTGAATCACTTGGTTAACATAGAAACCATGAAAAACTCAGTATCAACCAAGTACCACCTCTTCACTGACTGAGTCCTCCAACTCCAAAGCCAAAATACCCCAACATGTAGGATTGTCAGCCAACCAAGGATGCTCCTCCATCAGACACCCCAAGTTTGAAAAGATATTCTTAATAGCCAAAAGAACATCTTTTTGGATTCAACACATAAATCCAAAATTGGTTCTTCACATACATATCCTCCAAGTCCTCAACTTGTACACTTTTTCTTTTGATCTTCTTCTACTTCTTCACATTTGTCTTTGGTGTTCTACAAGTTTTATTTCCATGCTGATCTCTATCCCTCTCAAAATCCTTCAACTCAACTTAGCTACCAATACTCAAGTTCCTCCTACCAAGCTCTTCATTCTCCAAAGGAATCATGGAATGCTTCTCGCCACCTTTCAAAATTGAAAACACATTCTTGACACAATCATGCATAGCCCTGCAATCATACTACCAAGGTCTACCAAGAAACAAATGACAACTATTCATGTCTATAATATTGATCCTTATATTGCCCAATCTGGAAATCAACAAGGCACTACTCCCTCAATTCCAAAGCATGCTCACCTTGCAACCAGTCAATCCTATAAGGATAAGGATGTCTCATTCTCTTCAAACCAAGTTTCTGAACCATCTACTCAGCAATAAGTTTGTTAGTACTACCACCATCCATAATCACAATGCAAAATTTACCACCAGACTTACAACAAGTCCTGGATAAACTAGTCCTCTAACAAGATTCCATTATCCTCTAACCAATCAGTACTCATTGAGCTAGCAAAATCTCTCCTTACTCAGGTTGACTATCATGATCTTCAACGTCATTCACAATAGCAGTTCTTCTATTACCAACCTTAGAAAATTCATAAGATTTGTTTCCTAGTTCACTACATATATAGAAAGTACCCTTAAACCCACCTCTACTTTTCCTCCTCTTTTGATCAATAGGTTTTGGTTCATCTTCAGTGCTTGGTTTAGCTTTTACCAAGTTATTCATGATTCTCCTTCTCTCTTAAATTACCTTGTCTTTTCCTCTTCAACTTATCCTCTACCTTTAGGGCATACTCATAAGCATCCTCAACCTAATCAATCTTCAACATGCCAACCTCATCTTGTATATTGAATCTTAAATCACTAATATACCAAGCTACCTTCTCCTTTGACAATCTCTATGTCCAAACCAAATAGTTTTAGAACTCCTCGATATAATATTTCATAGTCATATCTTTCTATTTCAAATTTTCCAACCTTTTGAACAACACAAGTTCATAATCAATAGGATTGAACTTAGCCTTCAACTTAGTTACCATCAACCTCAATCTAGTGATCTTCATTTTGCCTTCCTCCTCTCTGTCTTTTTGCAGTTCCTTCCACCAAAGAGCAACATGTCCTTTCAACTTAGTTTGTGTCAACCTTACTCTAAGTGGATCCTCAATATCCTCAAGCTCAAAGTAGTCTTTCAATTCACCAATCCAATCAATCAAGTCTTCAAGATTTTAAG
Organism: Cupressus sempervirens; assembly: GCA_028749045.1. Taxonomy (NCBI): domain Eukaryota; kingdom Viridiplantae; phylum Streptophyta; class Pinopsida; order Cupressales; family Cupressaceae; genus Cupressus; species Cupressus sempervirens. The sequence goes on from CM053785.1 coordinate 907,014,859, forward strand.
TACTTGAGAAATTATAAACCTCCATCCTATGCTTCAACTTCAACTAAGATCCAGGCCTAGCAAACTGACTAGCCCTATTTTCCATAGGTCTCTCCCCATGATCATTTATGTCCTCACTACTCAATCCAGCAACTTCAAAGTCTTTAGCAACCTCCTCATAACCATCTTTTGTAACCACATGCCAAGGTACACCACCTATAGCACTTACAATTTTAGCAATCATATCACTCTTCATCAACACTGTCTCACATCTAAATTTTGTTTTAATCTTTTTTGAGATCCTTTCTTCCATAGCATCACAATGATCATCAATTTCCCTAGGGTCCAATATTCTTGGAGGCATCTTCCAAGACCCTTTGTGAACCCAAGACAACAAATTGACAAATCTAAAAGATCAATCAGCTCCACAAGATCAACCTTCTCTTCTAGCCTTCATCCAAGTCCTGGTGCAAAATGCCTCAGTATCAATTGTGCTCTAATAACACTTGATGTAGTGAGAATCTAAGGGTGCTCCTACTAGAGGTAATCTGAATCCCTTCAAATGACCATATAGTGGAAACAAAACAACAATGCAAGATCTGATACTGGAATTTTCAAGACTTTATCCATAAAATAACTATTTACATGCAAATGCCCTATTGTAAGGCCTTCCAGGTTAGTTCCAAATACAAAAAAAAAAATTACAAAATAGTTCTGCAAGATCCCTCAAGATTGAACTCCATCCTAATCTCAGCTAGTCCAAATCCACTCTCTGGTAGAAAACCCCAAGGAAATCTCAACTTGTGCTCGCAAGCCCACCAAGCAATCTCCTAGTTTACCAAGCCTTAGCTACTAGCCCTTCTCAAAATTCACTCCTATACTTTGTCTTCTTCTCCAAGTTGGATGACTATATCATTCACTCCTCCAAATGAAAATGAATGCCTAAAGACTCTACAAGACCACTACTTATACCCAACTAATCTGCAAGTCAGCCTAGCTCATTAAAAATTAAAATAAACCCTTACATTAAATATGTGCATAAGCCACAAGTTGGTTGCAACACTCATTAACTAACCACAACCAAAATTAAATGTCAAAATTTGTCTCACAAACAACTCGAGCACCACAGAGACCAAGACCAAACAGAGTGTCAAAAACCACCACAAAGCATCAGTATTCCACCGAGCATAATTGAGCTCCATCATTGACTGAGCCAACTCTGGAAACACTACTATTGAGTCCTAGTGCAAATCAAGCCACGGTATATGTTGAGTTCCACCTTTACAGACTAAGTCCCTTCATTGACTGAGCAACTCGAGCAACACTATTGTCAAGCTCCAAGTGTAAACTGAGCTTACAGTATTTGTCAAGTGCCCCAAGCATCATTGAATACCTTCATTAATCGAGTAACTTGGTTAACACAACAACCATGAACAACTTAATATCAATCGAGTACCACCTCTTCACTGATCGAGTCCTCCAACTCCAAAGCTAGAATACCTCAACATGCAGGATTTCCAGCCAACCAAGGATGCTCATGCATCACATGATCCAATCATTAATCTTTTGAGTGTTGGAGTAAAACTTCTCAAGATGTTTCTTTATCTATGTAAGTCCTCCTTTCACAATAGTGTTGTACTTCTCAAGTTATGTATATTGTAGTTTTGTACTCTCAATTTTAGATCCTTTGTAAGTTTGGATTTCAAATCCACATTTTCATATCTCAATCCTAGTTGACTTCTCTTCTTATCTTCCATCAAACTCGTCTTAAGATTGGTAATTTTAGTTTCATGCTTTAGAATCTCATCCTCCTTCTTTATCTTAGAAATTAAAACACCATCCTTTATCTAATAATTTGACTCATTCTTCTTGGAAATAGTAGATTCAATTTGCTCTTTTAACTTTTGAATGTTAGTTTTTGTCTCTTTATATTTGTTCTTTAGATTGTGTATATCTTCTATGATTACATCAAGTTCCTTATGAGCTTCCTCCAAGTTCTTTTATAACTGATCCATATCCTTAGAGATCTTACTCAAGCTGTTATGCCTCTTCCAAGTATATTCTCTGATACCAATTGTTAGAAATAGGAAATACTGAGATGGGGGACGAATCAGTATTCCACAAAATTTTTCCCAACTATGGATATCTTGTACAATCTTAAAACATACACATGTGATTAAATTGAAAAGTAAATATAGCACTAATACAATGCAACTCATAACACCATTATTTGTTAACTAGATAAACCCTAGCCAAGCAAAAACCCCGATGGGGATGGTACCCACAAAATGATCCAGTAATCAAAAGTATCTTGTGAAAGATATTGACCCTATTAGGAGTCTATTGTATATGTATAGTGTCTTTGTCCTAGTTAGAGGACTAGGCCTTGTTAGAAGCCTCAACCCTATTAGGAGTTGGTATTTACAATTACAAATGTAGTTAGATGAGGCCACTACTCAAACATGCATATATAATTATATATTCTGATTATAAAAGGTATAGATAAAAAACCTTTTCTGATAGTCTTGATATCTTTAATATCTAATTTGTAGTTTGAAGCTTTCTTTACAAAAGTTGATCATGCATTCATACTATATTGTACTAACATCAAGTTTGTATCAATACTGATTATACAAAGTGTTTATTTCAACATTAAAACATTACATTACAATGCCACATTTAATACAAACAAAAGGTGTCTCCTTTATACCAATTTGCTTGTCTAGTTGGCCTGCATTCCTTTGCACATTTCCCAAAATACAAAATTACTTTTTGCTAAGTGAGGGTTAACATATAGGATTTTGTCCCTCCCTTATTAAGTCATTATTTTGGTAAACCAAAACAATCCCTTAACCAAAATGCCTTTACTCTATTTTCTTCTATGTTCTTCATGTACATAACTATAACTGTAAAATTCATCATAACTTTGTTTGTACATCAAATATTCTTTGGCACTTTGAGAAGAAATGTGTTGGTTACATCATAACTATGCTTCCCTAAAATTCACATAACCTCACTTGCATCCAATCAACCGCACTAAACTAAAATGCATGATTGTTTAATTATTTCTTGAATTATACTTCGACAACTTTCTAAGTTTAATCATCCAAAACTTAATCTTATATTTTTCCCTCTTCATAGCAGATATATGTTGCCATATGAGAATCCTAAAACATCCTTTCATATCCTCCTTGCCAAATTGCCAACACAATCGTAGTAGCTTCCTCTACAACCTAGTACTTATAAGGAAAATGAGATGTCAAGATTGAACAACACTAAATAAAAATCTAGGGCTTGTCATGGGAAGGTTGCTAAACATAACTTGATAGCAATCAATACACAAAGATATGAAATAATTGGAGAATTGGAACCTTGGGAGTTTTGTAAGGCTGAAAATACTAAGATTAGAGTAATGTAGCTATGGAAATCTAGTAAAAGCTACCATTATGCAATTTGGAGTGCATAGTTTCTTTCTATGTGATTTCTACTTGCTCCTATGAACTATTTTGCTTATTTTATTGTTTTTATTGTCATTTTTTCTCATATTTGTGTATTTACCCCTTTAGGTATTAAGAAATTTTACACCCATTTGGGTGGGGAAAAGGGAAAGGATGTAAACAAGACTAATTTGTTAATATACAGTTTAAGCTAAAGCATAAAAAAATCAAAGTATACCTCTAGATTCTAGACTCGTGAAAGGAAGAGGTTGCTTATGAAAAACATTATGGAGAGAATGCATTAAAGAAAATGCAGGGTTTACAAATTTTTAAAATGAATGAATTTTTTTTTTAAATGACAATATATCAAACAATGAAGGGAATCAGAAGCATTCGAATACTTGAGAAAAAATAAGAGATGGATATTAAATAACACAAGTGAAAATTGAAGATTTATTTTCTGAAGGTTCAAATATGGGCCTTAATATTAGTTCATTTTCAAAATGGCCCATTTCCATAGTGGATATTACTGAAGGCTCAAGATCACAAATCATGGATATCATTCATCATCCTATATATTATATTGATATCCTTGGCATTCTTCTTTCAATATTTTATTGTTGGGTTTCCATAGTCTCTATGCACTGAGCCCTCCTGAGTGTTTCACTAGGGGTGAGTACTAGATCTCAAAATATCACCAGCCTTAATATATAGACATTGCAACAAAATTTTACAATAACCATATCCCATTCATTTAGCTCAAAGAAAATTTATAGAATTCAAAACAATAAGATAAAACTTAAAATGCTCAAAAAAATTTAAAAATGGCAGGATTGAACTTGGTGTTATCTATGTGCACTTATGTTTTTTCACACAAAAAATCTTTGAAAATATTCTCAAAAATATAAGTAATGCAAAAGGTGTTAGAAAAAAAGAGATCCTTAAATCAATTTCAAAATATTAACACACCTTTATAGGAGATTAAATGACACCATGTCCATCTCCTCATCAATCATATTGCCTTCCCTTTTGGAGAAGATGCATTTCCCTATAGTTGTCCATTCATCTGACAATTGTATGTTGTTCAAGATGTAGTTGTCATTTCTAGACATTTACAAAAATTTAGTTATTAACATAAGTGAATATAAAAGGATATGTCAAAATTTATAATAAAGTTGATTTTTGATGTGATACAATTGCAAAGATGCATGAATATGATGTGGACTAGTTTTATTTAATATGTAATTGTTGAAGTTGATGAAAGATCAACCCCACAACTCCCAAGAATCACCCGCATGCAAACATGCATCACAGAAAGAGAGAAGCAAAAGCTATGGAGGCTGAAATTCCTAGATCCACAAAGGATGAGACATTCTTAATGTGCAAAAAAGCATTGCAAGTTGTATTGAATGAATGAATTTACAAGGAGAGATAAATCCTTAAAAAAAGATCAAAACCCTAAAAGGTAAAATTGAGGTTGCATGATAATAATTAATAAAAGAATTAATTATTATATACCCAAAGTGTAGCTTAAGTAAACTAGAGATAATAAGTGACTTTATAATTAAATCAATATGATTTAATTAATAAGAAGATATTTTATTTCTCTAACATAAATAATATTATATCATACTTTATGACCAATTCTATTAACACTTTTTGCAATTGTTAGAGGAGAAAAATAAACTTATATTTAAAATTATGTTTTAAATATATTTTATATTGTAATAATATTATTTCATTCCTTACAATGAAATCTATTACCAATGTTTGGAATTGTTAGAAGATATACAAATACCTCCAACACACTCTCCATTTTCAAACCAGAAAAAGATCAAAGCATTTCTAACATTCTTGAAATATGGTGTAAGGAAACTTGCAACAAAGAATATAACTATTTCCACATAACCCATAATAGATCTGAAATAAATATGCAACTAAAATCCACATGCAAGAGAATGTACAACACACTCACAAAAATTGTGACACAAGATATACCCTAGGAAACCCTCGTTGAGGGAAAAACCCAGCCTCCAAAAAGCATCCATGACCATGTATTAATCAGCAAAAAACACCATTGCAATACAACCATGGAAGCCTTCAAAGCCATAGCCACAACCAAGCAATCCATGTGAACAAGCATGAATCCATACATCTCATGCCATGCTTCCAACCTTCACAAATTCTCCCTTGGCTAACCTATCAAGCCTTGTCCCACTCGACTCTTGCCTTTTTCCCTTCTATCTTCTGACTCTAACAACTACCCTTGTGGCTGCTTATATAGTAGCAAGTCCCACAAAACCACAAAGTGGTATTACATAAACCATGTGCTACCTAACCCATTGACCCCACATTTAATATTAGAAATTTAATTATTTTCCCCAATATTAAATAATTACATGAAATACTATCACAATGTTACAATACAACTCATCAATAATATCTCATGGAAATATTTACATGTTGCATGTCCATCTAGGTACAACATTACATAATAAAATAAAATAATACAATATAACAATATTATGCAATGTGTGCAACACCCATTATCTCAATAATCTCCCACTTGTTGTATACATTGCATAGGATTAATCTATAGCCACATAAATGAATAAGGGAACAATCCCTCCCAACACATCCACCATCATGGATCAAAGTGCACCAAGTGCTCTATCCTAGTACCTGCAACAAAATCAAAGTATCCAGCTTCTCAAACATTAATGATCTCACCTCCTATTATGCCATTGCCACTTAACATACATAGAAGCCATCCAAAGAGAAAGCCATCCAACCTGTCAAATTAGAAGATCATAAAATCATATACCAACTAAAATGCCAAGAACAAAAAACCTGATCCAAAGGTTATCACATGTATCCATAGTTGTAAAAATATCCATAGCTGAAATAGCACCCATAGCAAGTGCCAACCCTTCCAACTATCCATGCCTCGAAAGATATACCAAGTGAATCTCACATCATCAACATATCCAATTTTTAACCTATAATTACAAGCCTCAAGAGAAATACCTAGTACATATATACTAAGAAGCTCCCACTACAAAAGATGATGTCAAATCTATAACCAATCTACTCACAACATCTCAAAGAAGTGAATCCATGTAGTCTCAAGAACATCCACAACACATAAACCAATAACCTGCAAGAACAACTCTCATAAAAAATCTTGAACAGTCTCCCAAGCTCTCAACAACCAACAAAGGAAAGAGTAAAGAAATAACCATGTCATCTCTCACATGGCATACATGAGCACAAACCAATTATCACAATTTCTAACCAATCTCAAATCCAATGTAAGAAAAAACCAAACATCTAGGAAGATAACCAAGACCAAAGAGAAACCATGCAAATCATAATCTATATCATGTCCTTCTACACACACCTCTAGATGTAAATTATGCAAGTATGATCTCCTCCATAAAATCTCAATAAGAAGTCTCAACAACACCCAAACCATAACATTTCACTAATCATGGATGTAAGCCTCTCATAAGAAGATCAAACTCATAAACCATTCCTAATCCAAGGAATATGCTCAATATAAAACCAACTCCCAAACTCAACCAACATAACAACATATGCAAATAGAGATAATCAATGTTAAACCATCTCTCAAATGAACCCTCCAGAACTAACTCATGCACCGTAGCTTAACATTCATATCCATAAAAGATAAGCATAAACATAATGCACCTAAGAGAAACAATGGGCTATACCTCTCAAGTAGCAAACTATCGAGTAGATTGAGAGTGGGGAATGAGAATGATCATCAAGATATCCAAGTCTCCAACCAAGACTCAACTAAGAACAATCTCCTCTCAAGTCCATATTAGGTGAATGCCCCTCGGACTTCCTACTGAAACCATCAACTGTCCCAACCATCTCCAAGTATCCATGAGGACATGTAACCAATCAATCCATGCCAACTCTAAATATAACATAGTAATATCATGAAGTATCTAGCTTATGATTAATGTACTCAATACCAAGAAACTAAACCAAGATCATTGTCAAAGTTCCGACCATGGCCTCAGGAACATAAACATGACAACATGATCTAAAACATCTCAACCAAAGAGATAGCATGCTCCATAGGGACACACCATAACATATCACAACTCTAAACGTGTATCAAGAGTATACCATGACATAATAATAAAACCTTCCTAACACCAAGGATAACATGTCAAATGAAAGCATAAACCACACCTTTACCAAGAGCCCCATTAGTCCACAAGATGAAACCATCTCCACACACTATGAAGAAAAATCATCTCCACACACCATGAAGATAACCAAGAACCCCATGAGTCCTCAAGATCTAACCATTTTCACACACCATAAAGATAACAAGTGCAACATGCAAATTTCAAAGATGCTTCTGCAGCAACAGGATCTAAGACAAATCTCCAACATCTGTAAATGCTTAATAAATATATCAATGTCAAGAAAAAATCCCATTCAACAATGGTACCAAGTAACCTATGGCATCATAAAAGCCATCTCCTTCATGAAGATCCTTTAGGTCTATACACATAACCAAAGTGTTAATACTAAGTGAAAAGAAGATCTCCAAACCAAGAATATTCAAACCAAGCCAATAACTAATCCTGTACTGTCACCTCATTAATGTCACAAGCTCCCACTAAACTATGTATCCAAGCTATCCATGACATCATGATGAAACAATCATCTTCTAATAATGAGAATCAACCAAAGAATCAAACCATCAAAGAACTCAAAGTTCACATCACGAGCTCCTCAAAAGAAATCAAATAACCATGATCCTCAACTAAGAAGATATACCTATTAGGATTAACCTTAGATAGAAATAATAGCTACATGAAAATATAACCAATATTAGAAAATAATAGAGTGCACATAAGAGAACACAAGATACCAAGATTTAATGTGGTTCACCCAATTCCTGGGCTACATCCACCAACAACAAGTCCAATACTATTATGATCCAGTTATTACAACCTAATTACAATTTGTAATCCCTTACAACTCAATACAGCTGCAAGAAGCTACAATATCACCATTACATTATGAAATCCCTAACCCTAAGCCTCTTTTATACAAGTTTTTTCTACTTACAAAATTAGGGCTAGAATAAGTCATCTAATAGAAAGAAAAAAATAGCCGACACCTTTTACAATATAAGGTCATTTTTAGCTTCGGGGGTGCTGCCCTTAAAAACCCCTGTGGGAGAATTTCCCCTCGACCCCACCTTGTACTACGATAGGGAGCACACCTGGGGCACTACCACAGGACCCTGCAGGGGCGCTACCCCTTGACCCCATCTTGGGGGTGCTACCCCTAAACCTCTGTAGAAATAATATGAGGAGAAAACCATGTTGAATAAACCTCTCTGATAGGCTCCACATCACAACAATCTCCCACTTGGAGACTGATCTGGCTTCACAATAATAACCTCCCACTTGGAAACTGATCATAGCATTGATAAACTTGTAGCTCCCACTAAAAATATCAAACCACCCTAAACTCTATTATTCTTTTATTTTGTTCAGTCTAGAAGACCAAATGAAGCTAAAGAGGAATTCAGCTTCTCCCTTGTCATGACCTTTGTAAACATATCTGTTGGATTGTCATTTTTATGTATCTTCTCCAACCTTAACTGTTCATCATCCAAAATTGACCAAATGAAATGGTATAGCAATTGTATGTGTTTTGTCTTTGAATGTAGAGCTAGATTATTTGCAAGATGAATGGCACTCTAGCATCGGTAAACAAATAATTATCCTTTTGTGGGTGTCCCAACTCTTCCATGAAGAATTGAACCCATATCATCTCCTTGGCTACCTCTATAGCAACAACATACTTTGCCTCTATAGTGGATAAAGCATTAACCTTCTACAATCGAGAAACTCAGCTTACTGCTACCCCACTAACAATAAATACATAACCTATAGTACTTTGTCTAGTATCAATATCCCCTACCAAATTTGAGTCAATATATCCCTGTAAATTAGTAGTAGAGCCCAAATGTAAACACTTACTCAATGTTCCTCTCAAATATTCGAGAATTCATTTATCTACATTCCAATGCTCAATTCTTGGATGATTCATATACCTACTAATAGCTCCCATTGCATGTGCAATATCTGGCCTAGTATATACCATAGCACACATCAAGCTTCTTATAGCTAAAGCATAAGGTACCTTAGACATCTTATCCTCCTCTTCTTCTATCTTGGGACACATCTCCTTAGTCAACTTCAAATGACTAGGGAAAGGTGTGCTGACGACTTTAGCATTCTCCATAGAGAAATGTTGCAACATCTTCACAATATAATCAGCCTAAGATAATGTCAATTTCATGTTCTTCCTATCTCTCCAAATCTTAATACCAAGGATTTTTTTTGCTACCCCCAAATCCTTCATAGCCAATGAATATGCTAATTGTTCCCTTAACCCCTTAATGCAGTCCATGTTAGACCTAGCTACAAGCATATCATCAACATATAAACATAAAATAATGTAGCTATCATCATCCAACCTCTTAAAATAAACACAATGATCTAAATGACACCTACTATAGCCATGCTCATGCATAAAACTATCAAATTTTAGATACCATTTCCAAGGTACTTGCTTCAAACCATATAAACTTTTCTTCAATCTGCACACTAAGTTCTCCTTACCTTTGACCTCAAATCCCTGTGGTTGTGCCATATATATCTCTTCATCCAAATCACCATGAAGGAAGGTTGTTTTAACATCATACTACTCCAAATGCAAATCTTCAGTAGCCACAATACTTAAAGTAGTGCGAATAGAAGTCATTTTAACAACATGAGAGAATATCTCATCAAAATCAATGTATTTTTTCTGTGCAAATCCTTTTATAAATAACCTATATTTAAATTGTTTCTTACCTCCATCCTCTTCTTTTAACCTATAAACCCATTTATTATGTAAAGCCCTTTTACCTGTAGGTAACTTGCATAAATCTCATGTCTTATTTTTTAGCAAAAAGTCCATTTCATCTTTCATTGTAGACTCCCACTAAATCTTAGTATCCACCTGCACATTTTCATCATAATATTCAATTTCACCAACATCAATAAGTAAAATTGATACAAAGAAGGTGAAAATCTTTTTGGAGATCTACTTAGCCTTATTGGTCAACTAACATTCACTAGGGTGTGTGGTATTTGTTGTTACGGTTGTTGCAGATCGTGAGGAACTACTAGAACATCATCTTTTAGAGTATCATCCATCATTACATAATCATCTTCTTTCTTCTCATGTTGTTGCAACAGATCTTTGTACAACACTTTCTCATTGAATATGACATCCCTACTTCTTAAGATTTTATAATTTTCAAAATCCCAAATCCTATAACCAAATTCATTAATGCCATATCCAACAAATACATGTTTCTTTGACTTAGCTTCTAGCTTGGTTCTATTTTCAGAATCAATATTGCAAATGCTTCACAACCAAAGGTTCTGAGAAAATAATAACTCACCTTCTTACTAGTCCATGCTTCCTCTAAAATACCACAGCCCAAAGGAGTAGAGGGACCTCTATTAATCAAATATATAGTTGTATTGATAGCCTCTTCCCAATTGTTTAAGAGTAAGCCAGCATACAACCTCATGCTTCTTACACACTCCATTATAGTCTTGTTCATGTGTTTAGCCACTCCATTTTCCTGTGGAGTCCTTGGAATAGTTTTCTATCTATGAATACCATTAGTGGAGTAATAATCTTCAAATTCATGACTGCAATACTCACCACCATTATCAAATCTGAGACATTTTAGTTTCTTACCAGTCTCATTTTCAACCAAGCATTTCAATTTCTTATAAGTTTGAAATACATCAAATTTTTGTCTAAGGAAATAAACTCATACTTTTCTAGTTGCATCATCAATAAATGAACATAATAATGAGAGACACCAAGGGAAGATACCTGAGATGGTCCCCATACATCTGTATACACAAGCTCTAATTTCTCACTTTTATTTTCCTTCCCAATCTTCACAAAACTCACTCTCTTTTGTTTTCCATACACACAACTTTCATAGAAATCCATATTGACACATTTTAGACCTGGTAAAACTTTCTTTGAATGAAGTACTTTCATACCTTTCAAATCTTTTGTACTACAGCACTGTATCAAAATCTACAGCAGCTATTCATTCTCCCTGCTCAACTACAACAATTATTCTTGAACATTCATTTTTCTCTGAAATAATCAAAGTAGAATGAACAATATGACTTGTACAAAGATTTAAGGTGCCTACTTTGACACCTTTTGCTACTACAAGGGAACCTTTTGAAACCTTCCAATTTTTATCATTAAAGGTAACTACACAACCCTCATCACCGAGTTTTCCTACTATAATTAAATTCCCACTGAACCTTGGAACATGTCTTACCTCATATAGTAGCCAATGATTCACATTCTGCAACTTAATCTTAACTTTTCCCTTTCCAACAATTTGACAGGGTTCACTATCCCCCAAATAAACAAGCTCAAACTCCTTTTGGACATAATCAATCAAATAACCTCTATGAGGTGTAGCATGAAATGAAGCAACAGAATCTAAAACTCATGAATCATCAATACTTTCTAAAGAAAGAAGCAAAGCATCCTCTTCGGATTTGTTACTTACCACATTTGCCTCCTTGTTCTCTTCTGGTTTATCTCCTTCATTATTCTTTTGAGTCTAGTAATATTTCTTCGTATGCCCTAGTTTACCACAATACCAAAAATCTCTTGGTCCTCTGGATTGAGACCTCTTCCCCTTTAACTTTCCTCTTGATTTCCCACGATTTATAGAATTATTTCCTCTCTCAGTCATTATGCCTCTACTTTGTGCATTCAAGGCACTTCCTAATGTAGATCCACCTAAGGTTTTTCTACGAGCTTTCTCACTCAAAATAACACTGATCACATCATCATATTTTAGGGTATTAGATCTTGAAATAGAATTACTCACAGTCATTACCAAGCCATTCCAATTTCAGGCAAAGAACACAAAATCAAGAGAGCCCTAATTTCTTCATCATATTAATACCCACATAAGATAACTAACTAGTAACAATATTAAACTCATTTAAATGATTTGCAATAGATCCACCTTCTGCCATTTTCATATTAAATAAACACTTTGAATGAGAAATACCTTATTTGAAGTAGAGGGCTTTTCATACAATTTTGCTAAGATTTCCATCAACTCTTCTGTCGTCTTCACTTTTGTTATATTAAATGTCACTGATGGTGCCAAGCATAATCAAATGCTTCCAAGTGTCTTTCTCTCTAAAATCTCCCAATCCTCATCTGTCATAGTTCCATGTTTCTTGGATTTTCCTTCCAACAGCTTCCATAAATCTTTCTGATAGATCAATAGTCCTCCATTTGCATCTTCCACAACTGAAAGTTATGCCCATTAAACTTATCCACCTTTAGCTTACCCTCATTTTCCATTGCTCCCACTCAACCGTGAGACCTTCCTGCAGAGGATTGCTAAATGAAAAACAATGATGGTTTGGCTGAAAAAAATACGATGACCATTTGGCTCTGATACCACTTGTTAGAATTAACCTTATACAGAAATAAAAGTTACATGCAAATATAACCAATATTAGAAAATAATAGAGCACACATAAGAGAACACAAGACACCAAGATTTAATGTGGTTCACCCAATCCCTGGGCTAAATCCACCAACAACAAGTCCAATATTATTACAATCTAGTGATTATAATCTATAATCCCTTACAGCTCAATACCACTATAAAAAGCTACAATATCACTATTACATTATGAAATCCCTAACCCTAAGCCTCTTTTATACAAGTTTTTTCCACTTACAAAATTAGGGCTAGAATAAGTCATCCAATAAAAAAAATAGTAGTCGATGCCTTTTACAATGACCCCACAGGGGCGCTGCCCCCAAACCCTCGTAGAAATAATATGGGAAGAAAATTGTACTGAATAAACCTCTGAGTCTGATTAGGCTCCACATCACAACAATCTCCCAATTGGAGATTGATCAAACTCCACAATAATAACAATACCACCATAACCAAATTAGGAATCCAAACTAATGAACATCAAAGATGTGCCTGTATATCCAATCATGTCATACCAAAATTTATGGCACCATGATCACATCCAGAAACTGAGCATCTGACTCTCAAAGTGTCCAACTTATCAGCATAAAATAGTCAACCACAATCCTCCACCATGACTATACCTGATAACAACATCTCATCCCTTCTACATGAAGAAAAATTAGCAAATCATATGACTTAGGGCATAGACAACTCAAATCCAAGCCACCAATCTGAATATGCATCAATAATGAAATATCAATGGGCAAAGACAACCCATAACCAAACCATAAATGCAACCTATAAGTATAGATTGCTTACAACTGCAAAACTTGTAGACCCATCAAGTTATCATACATATCCAAAATAAACACTGATAACCATATCATCATGAGACCAATTTGAAATATAAATTGAATATACAATGACATCAAATCTTAAATTTCCAAACATACAATGTCATAAACTCACAATGCTACCATAGTCAATATATGCCATAAACTATTCAAATTAATATATTACCAAATAAACCATGTCAAACCTATACCAAATCTGAACCAATTTGTAGAGCTCTCCAAGAGCTTTTTATTGACTAATCGAAGTCCAAAATCTGACTTTGTATGCCCAAGTTAGGCCAAAATCTGACTCTGTATGCCCAAGTTAGGCCCTAATTTGTGCTCAAAATTAACAACATTTGACTTTTAGGCTCTTAAAACCTTAAAAAAATGTCAAAATCATAGAATCAAACCTGCACCAAGTTGTAGTGCTCTGAGTTAGCTTTCCAAAACTTATAAGAAGTCTGAAATTCGATATCTTGAGAGAAAGTTATGGTTGTTTTATTAAGACAGCCTTTTTACCATTTTCACTGCGTTTTTTTTTTTTTTTTTGTGACAAAAATTCTAACGGGATTAAATTTGAAGGCCATCATGCGCTGAAACTAAAAAAACTTCAATTTTCTTTGATCATGGCCAAACTAGGGCATATTATATATCAAAATTTATGAAAATGTCGACGTGGATCCAATGGTGAGGTTTGTTTTAACTTAGGAGGTCATTTCTACAAGCTCCCCCTAAAATCTTCATTTAAATGAAGCATTTAAAAAACCTTTTTGTCCAACAAATTCACATGCCCAAAATCTACCAATACACCATCATAATAGCAAACCCAAAACCCTCAAATCTGCAATAAACAACTCATATATTTTGCCCTTTCTTTTATCCTCTCATGCATTCTCATGGATTCAATCTAGGGTTACAACAATAAAACCATAGCTCTAATACCACTTGTAAGGAAACTTGCAATGAAGAATATAACCATTTCCACATAACCCATAATAAATATGAAATAAATATGTAACTGAAATTCACATGCAAAAGAATAGACAACATACCCACAAAAATTGTGACACAAGATATGCCCTAGGAAACCCTCATTGAGGGAAACACCCAGCCTCTAAAAAGCATTCATCACCATGTATTAATCAATGAAAAACACCATGGCAATACAACCATGGAAGCCTTTAAAGCCATAGTCATAGCCAAGCAATCCATGTGAACAAGCATGAATCCATACATCCCATATCATGCTTCCAACCTTCACAAATGCTCTCTTGGGTAACCTGTCAAGCCTTGTCCCACTCGACTCTTGACTTTTTCCCTTCTATCTTCTTACTCCAACAACTACCCTTGTGGTTGCTTACATAATAGCAAGTCTCACAAAACCACCAAGTGGTATTACAAAAACCATGTGCTACTAACCCATTGACCCCACATTTAATATTGAAAATTTAATTCTTTTCCCCAATATTAAATAATTACATGAAATATTATCACAATGTTGCAATACAACTCATCAAGTATATCCATGGAAATATTTACATGTTGCATGCCAATCTAGGTGCAACATTACATAATAAAATAAAATAATACAATATAACAATATTATGCGATGTGTACAACTCCCATTATCGCAACATATGGATCTCTACTTGTAGAAAGAGTTCAAAACTCATTGCCACAACATTGTGAAGAAGGGGACAATTATCTCTATGTGAATGACATTATTCTCAACCTATTAAATCCTAAAAAACTTGATTTCTTTTATCATATTTTGGAAATTTCTCAAAAATATTGACAAAGAGTACAAGTCATTCACCCACTTCATCATCTACTCAATGGTCATCTTGTAATTGCAATTTTCTCCATTATCACAACGAAAGTGGTTACAAATCCTACAACTAATGCCAACCCTACATTTAAATAAAGAGTAGATATTGTGAGTACAATCTATATAGGTAGCATCCATTTTGTGTTCAGGTACCATGTAAAGTCTCCAATCTGCAGGACATCTCCAACCATGAAAAATATTTTCTTTTATATTGGTTTTGACAACTTTAAAAATATATATAAGTATGTCCCCTTCATTATGATTGGCATTTTTTGTGCCTCTATAGCCATTGCTATAAATGTGTGTTGTGAGGGTTGCTCGTGAGCGCATCCCAAGATGCCTTGAGCCAAATATCTATTATCTTTGTGCTATATATCCATTGTTATTGATTGTGTTTTTATTTTCAGAGGGTCCATATGCCCTTTCTACTCAAACGAGTAGGAACGTCATCTACAAAATCCTTTTTGGCAATGTTGAATAGGTCATCAAAGTCTAGAGGTTTCTTTTTACCGATAGTAAGCAAGGGATTGAGCCAAGAAAATTTGAGAAGCTCAAGTAATTTGGCTTTGGTATATGCTAAATTGATTGGAACCCAAGAGTGTTTCTTCAAGCTCCTTTGTGGAGGAATATATTCTTGTGTTCCCTCAGATGGCAATGCACAAAAGAAATATGCTTAAGGGTGAAGTTAAATAATCTATATACTAAGTCCTCCCTCTCTTCCAATTCTTCAAGCTTGGAATAAAGTGCATAGCAAAGATGTATTAAATAAACCATAAATCAACAAAAATCATTTCATAAAAGTTCAAACAAAGTGCTCTAGTGTTACAATTGGGGGCAAACATTTAAGTTTTTAATAGACCGACTAAAATTTCAGACATAAAAGATTCAGAAAAGAAATTTAAAAAAGTTTGGACAAAGATTTTCACAAGGTGAGGTCTCTCACCATTGGAAAGGGCCCAAAAATGTCGATTTGTTATGACTCATCCTCTGTTAATTTCTAGTTCAAGCAATGAGCATGGAATTTTCGCAAAACCTTCTTGTGGGCAAAAATGAAGATTTTTCTCAAATAATAGAAAAACATTTTTTAATGGCTAATTTCAAGCTTCCCCAAAGCCTCAAATTACAAATTCCATATTTTTACAAAGCGTGAACAAGTAATGAAATTTGAGAAAACTCATATTTTAAAATTATTGAAAATAAATATTGATACTCAATTATTATGTTTTAATTTTGAGAGAACTCATATTTTAAAATTATTTGAACTAAATACACAATTATCATGTTTTGAGGTTTTAAAATTTTATATTTGATTTTCATTGATTGTTTGAATTTGTTATATAATTATTGTCCGCGTGGAACTAATAATGATAGGGATGGAGTGATATCCATTGTTTGAATTTGTTATATAATTATTGTCTGTGGGGAACCAATAATGATAGAGATGGAATGATATCCACTAAAATAATACTGACTTGTCTAAATAAATTTTAACGTCAGTACTAAAAAAATAAAATTTAGTACTGACAAATAAATACACAATTATCATGTTTTGAGGTTTTAAAATTTTGTATTTAATTTTCACTGATTGTTTGAATTTGTTATATGATTATATTGTCTGCCACGAACTAATAATGGTAGGGATGGAATGATATCCACTAAAATAATACCTGTGTATATAATTATTGTCCGCGGGGAACTAATAATGATAGGGATGGAGTGATATCCATTGTTTGAATTTGTTATATAATTATTGTCTGTGGGGAACCAATAATGATAGAGATGGAATGATATCCACTAAAATAATACTGACGTGTCTAAATAAATTTTAACGTCAGTACTAAAAAAATAAAATTTAGTACTGACGTGTGTATATATATATATGACAAATAAATACACAATTATCATGTTTTGAGGTTTTAAAATTTTGTATTTAATTTTCACTGATTGTTTGAATTTGTTATATAATTATATTGTTTATCACGAACTAATAATGGTAGGGATGGAATGATATCCACTAAAATAATACCTGTCTATATAATTATTGTCCGCAGGGAACTAATAATGATAGGGATGGAGTGATATCCATTGTTTGAATTTGTTATATAATTATTGTCTGGGGAACCAATAATGATAGAGATGGAATGATATCCACTAAAATAATACTGACGTGTCTAAATAAATTTTAACGTCAGTACTAAAAAAACAAAATTTAGTACTAACAAATAAATACACAATTATCATGTTTTGAAGTTTTAAAATTTTGTATTTAATTTTCACTGATTGTTTGAATTTGTTATATAATTATATTGTCCGCCACGAACTAATAATGGTAGAGATGGAATGATATCCACTAAAATAATACCTGACTATATATATAAATAAAATTTAATACTGACGTGTGTATATATATATATATGAAAAACTAAAAAAATAAAAAACCTATTTTTATGACAACGGAAACTACTCTCAATCGAAAGAGTGGTATTGCAATCAAAGCTAATTTCAATCCAACGACCACGGTGGGACTCGAACTCACAATCTCCCGCTCCGGAGGCGAGCGCCTTATCCATTAGGCCACGCGGTCTTAGTGGAGAGTTTCTGCTTACCTTTTAAATTATTATATATCAGAAAAGCCGAAAAAATTGCTTCCGCATGCGTTGTAATGGAATTATTTATTACAAACATTTTATTTATTTATTCAAAAATTCATTGTTTAGATTTTCAGAAATATGGGCTGAATGTATTTATCAAATGTTTTTCAAAGATCAGAAATAGCTATTCTATTTGCCTAAGTGACATATTATTCGTCGTCTTAATCATAAAACGGAAATGATGGCTTCCAATTTTTACATAAAAAATGCCAATTTACTAGTTTTTGGATATTTATCTTTTAAGCAATCTATTATTGTGAATCTTTAAGAATTGGTGTTGCACATTGCCAAAGAAATAGTTAGTTTGAATATATTTTTCCATAGTGAAAAAAGAGTACAAGATAAAGTTGAGTTTTCGAAAGCTTTTAATTATAGGTTCTTAAAGGAATTGCATTTGTTAAAAGTAAAATTTTATATTTTGATAAATATTTTCTATTCTTTATGATTTTTTTAAAAATTGAATAATGTAAATAGAATATTATAATAATCATTCATTCTATTTCTTTTAGAATAGAAAAATGTAACAATTATTCTTTTTTATCTCTTGTAATGTAGAAGATAAGACTAAATAGATTGTATTTTTTTTTGCTAGTTATGTTTCATTTTGGTCATGTTTAGATGTGTCAATTTAATATTTATTTTGGATCAATTAGTTTTAAAAAGTAATGAACTTTTATCTAATGACTTAATCTTCATTTAATTTTATACCTTCAATTTTATTGGTTTATATCTTGAGTTGAAACATTTGTGCTATCATATTTCATTCCTCCAAAATTGAAATCTATTTCCTACTTAATTTGATTTATCATAAGAAAAAAGTGTGACCATTCTCCATTTGAGTGCACAACAAATTTTCTAAGTTCGGGTCTAAGTTGTCATATTTAAAGAAATTCCTAGAGGCAAGTTTAGAACTCGTATATATTGAAATAATATGTATTAAATTAAAAGGAGATCACAACATTGTACTTATATTGAAATTAATATGTATTAAAATAAAAAAGAGATCACAACATTGTACTTTTAAGGTTTGAATTTTATTTCTAGAATCATTATGCAATCAATCTTCATTTAAGCATTTGACATCAATAATATATTTGATCT
The DNA here is from genome assembly GCA_028749045.1 of Cupressus sempervirens. Taxonomy (NCBI): domain Eukaryota; kingdom Viridiplantae; phylum Streptophyta; class Pinopsida; order Cupressales; family Cupressaceae; genus Cupressus; species Cupressus sempervirens. The sequence continues at coordinate 907,034,304 of CM053785.1, forward strand.
TATGATCAATAATAATGGGGGCTTAATCAAAATGTAAGAAAGTCTAGAACTCCAACACTCACACAAAATTATCTTATTAGTGTTTATCAACATTATATTTCTTTATTCAGATATAGCATATGCAAATTAGAATTTATACTTAATAAGAGCACATAACATGCTTATGTGAGAAAAAAATTAAGATCACAAACTTACAAATCTATTTAAAAATGTAAAACAACAAAATTATATTTAGAACCATTATCCAATCAATCTTCATTTAAGCATTTGACATCAATAGTGTATTTGATCTTATAAGCAATAATAATGGGGACTTAATCAAAATGTAATAAAGTCTAGAACTCCAACACTCACACAATAATATCTTATTAGTGTTTATCAACATTATATTTCTTTATTTAGATATAATACATACAAATTAGAATTTATACTTAATAAGAACACATAACATGCCTATGTGAAAAAAAAATTTAGATAACAAACTTACAAATCTATTTAAAAATATAAAACAACAAAATCATTAATCAATCATATCCATCTACACATCCTTACAATCTCTAATGTAATACAAAAAAACTAGCATAAGATAAATAATTAGTATAAAGGATACAACTTTTAAGGTTATTTAATTTTATTATTTAGTTTTTATTTATTTAACCAATTCCTTACTTTCTTCTTCCTAAAAGTTATTAAAATTTTATTATTTCTTTAATTATTCTATCACACCTTTTTCTGTTGGCTAATTGAATACTTTTCTTTATTTAGTTAATTCATTACCTTCTTCTTTTCTAGATACAATTAATTAAATAATTCATTTATTTAGCTCTTCTAATTATTTTCGCATGTACACTATTACATATATTTTTAGTTATTTAATTATAATTATTCTTCCACTTGCACCACTCATTTTATATTCACTTCAAGTTCAACTGATCAATCAATCCACTTAATTGATCAATCAATTATGTCCATCTTCATCATGCAATAAGTTAAATCTCAATCGATTTTCCTCAACAATTCTCATTCATTGATCTTTAATACATCTCATCAAATCACTAATGTTGATTATGTTGAAGGTTTTATAAAAGGATTTTCTTGATGCAGTGCAAGACCAGATGTACCCTCAATAGAGGTAATCTAGTCTGCGGCTAATAACCATGCAATAGAAACACAACACAAGAAACAAGATCTGATACCAAACTCAACTTCTTTGTTCATAGATCAACTGATTACATGAAATGTGTCAAGTTGTAATGTCTTCCCAATTACAACCAAATACAAAAGAAATTGCAGTAACAGTTCTACAATACCTCACAAGATTTGTAACAACAATCTGGTAGAAACCCCAAGCAAGATCTAAATGTGTGCTCATAAGCCACCAAGCAATTTCCTTATTTTCCAAGCCCTCACTCAAATACTAGCTCTTCTCACAAATTTGCAACTTGAGATTTCCAACTTGAATCTATGTTATCCAAATAGGTCCTCACACATCCCAAGATAGATCCATGTCATGATCACATGCTACACACATTAAATGTAGCAAGTCGGCTAATTAAATCTCCCAAGAACACCATTCAGTGAGTCAAACCATCGAGCATCAACAACCACCAAGAAATCTAGGCATTGCCGAGTATACCAAGAAAGCACGTTCATTGAGATCTACAAGCATCACCAAGCATAGGTTCCATCGATCAGAATACCAACCGAACATCGCAAGCATCATCGAGTTCCTTCAGTCACTAAGCTCCTTGGGAAAAACTATAACCAGCTACCCCAACAGTGACCAAGCATCACCTTCTTCAATTGTGTCCTCTAACTCCAATGTCAAAAGAACTCCAACATGTAGGATTTCTAGCTACCCTAGGATACCCTTGCAACACTTCTTCCCTCTCATTTGGTAGAACAATAATCAAGTAATCATTAGGTTACATTATTCCAAAATCTTTCTAAGGGTTTCATTATAATCATTATTGTATATAGCTTTACATCACTATCAAATAATCTATCTCAATTTTTTTCATGTCATGTTGTGTTACTATTAAATAGCTAGGAGAAAATTACTATTTTCATAAGATCTTGGAGAATAGGAGAAGAATCATGTCAAATAGATCATGGACGTGAGGTATAGCTTTGTTTATTTGTTTACATTTCATGATTTAGAGCTATATGCATTATTTGTTGGATAGATTTGTAGATCTAGGATTGTGTTTGGATGGATTAGGGTTACTAATAAGTTTAATATTCAACATATAACAACTAATAATATTAATGCCAATAAGCCTACAAAAATGCAATATAATATTGACATTATTTGTAAAAAAAATACTAATATTAATAATGGTGTTGAAAATTATGAGTATTAATATTAGTATTATTAATGCTATTTTTTAATCAAATATTAACATTAACAATAATGCTACCCTCAACATCCCTAGGTCTATCCTAACTTTGTCCACCTTTTCTCCATCTCCTGGTAACCATTACAACTTTCTTTATACTTTTCACCAACTTCATCTTGCAACACACTAGGGTTAGTAAAAACTTTTTCCTTTTTTTTACTTACCATCCACCAAGGATGTGGTTTTCATGTGATAATTCTCTTTCACAACACAAACAAATAAGGAGTCTAGGCAGGTAAAATCCACATTGTTAATTGTGGAGCTAACATAGACATGGGTGGACTTTGGGCTAGGGTATTTATCTATCTTCTCCTCATCATCTTCATCCCTCTTGATATGCCTTTCCCTAACAATGTTTCCTCTCTTTTTTCCTATCATTTCCTTCTTAGCATTAACACTTGGCCCCAAAATCATCTTCCTTGATATCCATCCTTCTATTCACCATTTGCTTCTTTCTTTCTTGGCTTTTAGTCACTCTATCTAACCTTGATGGCCATCATCAACCTCCTCCTTTGGCTCCACCAAGTCAAGGTCCACATGGGCTTCAATTTTGGCTTTCTTGGAAGTAACCTTGGCCCTAACATTATCATTTTTCTATGTTTTTGTCATCCTAGAGGAAGTAGATGATGAGGAAGATTAGAGAGTGGGAGATGTAGAAATATTCTCTCCCATGATCATAGTGGGTTATGAGGGTCATGAACATCTTGGATAGCAATGGAATGAGGAGGGAATGAAGATAAAAGGAAATTTTAGAGGTGAAGAACAAGACCTTGATGTAAAATCACAAAGTTTTTACCCTTACTTCTTCTCTGACACACTTCCATAATAGTGACCTCTAAGTAATGTAACATGAAAAACATAATAGATATAATGTCACGGCTCCTAAAATGGTATAATGAGGGAAAGTGATAGTAATAAAAGACTCAAATATACCTTCCAAGATAAGTTATTTCAGATTATGAAACATACCTCTCCTGTGGCTCCAAAAAAAGCTCACGATTGACCCCACCTATCCACTTAATAGGGGCTTCATATTTCTTCGAAAAGTTGTTTAGACTGGTCTCATTTGAGGCCTTAGTGACTTTCTTCCAATTCCTTCCCTCTATTGATAAACCAATAGCCATAACAATAACATCTTTATTGATTTCAAAAGCGATGTCATTGATGGTAACCTTCCTGTCATTCTAGGAGTTGACGAATTGGGTAGAAAATTTTTCATCATGCCCTTCTATAGACTCCATGAAAGGAAGCATGCATCCCTCTTTGATTTCCATCCAAGAGAAAGGATCTTTCTGCATGGTGTCCTTAATTTTTCGAAACTCAACCTGCACCATATTTTCTCCCATCTCCAAATCTTCATCGAATCCCTCTAAAAACTCTAGATTGATGAGTGTTAGAATCATCACTTCATATAAACTCTTATTGCAAAGAGAGCTAATGACAAGAGATCTAACAATACTAAGCTTAACACTTAGGAGATCTTTGAAATCGCCATAATTATTATCCAAGGTGGTAATAAATCGTCTATCTAATCACCAACTCAAATCTACACAAGAGAATTCTATTGGAAATATAAGGTAGGCTAGGTTACTGAGACGGGAGGGGTGAATTAGGAACCAATAAAACTTTATCTTACTTGACCAATTAATCCTTCATATATTATTTTGATCTAATTGCATGCATGAAAGAATGAAAACAATAAAACATTCATAACACTTTGACACAAGAAATGGTGACCCAAAAACCTTCCAATTTGAAAGTAAAACTGGGGTTGGGATGATACCCAAAAGCTTTAATACTACAGTATAAAGTTAACATGTTAAAGCATATAATTGATCACTTATGGTGATCTACCTTGTTAGGAGCAATAAGGACTGTGAGGTCCACCTTATTAAAGGATTTACAAATATACAATGGAGTATGTACTTGGTTAAGAGATTTAGCAAAAGACTATTAAGTCTACCATGTTAAATGATTTGACTGATGCACCTCTTAGGATGAACTAGTGGTTGATCTCTTATCTGCAACTTTGATTTGTTGAATGAGATTCCTTGTATTGCAACGATCACCTGACTGTGATAGATAAATCTCTGATGTTCCTTATACTACTTGTAGCGTTCTTCAATTTGCACTCATGTACTGCTTAATATTCTTCAGTGATATTCTTGGATATGATACAATGCATTACATATATACCAATCCAAATAACAACTTACTAGAGTCGACTACAATACCAATTTCATCATAATTCACAAAGTCGGCCCAACTGTTGTAACTCAGGTTCTAAAGAAAAACTCAGTGATGTTCTAATACATGGAAAAAACTGTTAATGCTCAAAAAACTTTGGCACTCAATTGAACTTGAAGCTCGATCCATACTAATCACTTCCAAGTAGCTTGAACTCAATTAGCATTGTGTGGTTCGGTGAACACTGAGAAACTCAGTAGTTATTGAATCACTCAATTGACATTGCATGACTCAGTCAACACTAGATTCATATTGTTGACACTCTAAGCTTAGTAGATACAGTAGAACTTGGTTAACATACTAGAGCTTGGTTAACACTATGATCTTCTTAACTTCTATTGAATAGCTTGGTAGCCTCTGCTACGCTCGGTTTGCATTGTACATAGCCTTTGAAGCTTGGTAAACATTGTGTGGCTTGGAAAACACTAAAAACTAACTCAAGTTCTCAGTAGACACTGCATTTTGACTACTTGTCTTAGGAACAATTGAAACACTTGGTTAACACGGTAGGATGAATGATAAGCTCGATAGCAACTATAGAGCTCAATAGCAATGTAACCATTTGACTAAGTGTTGAGTCATCGATAGACAAATTGACCTAAATGTCAACAATCTCCCCCTTTGGCATTAGTGACAAAAACATTTATCAAACCAAAAATCTGAACATTCAAAACTACAAGTCAAAAAAAAAACTTCTTTTTATCATCATTTTGAGTCATCAACTCAGTTTTGACTTCTTGTTGTTGTAGCTCGGTAGCATACTCTATTTTTCTAATCTTTCAAATTTGCTTTTGTAAATATATTTTCTACCCATTTGTACATGTATCTGCATAATACTATACTACTCCCCCGTGCATATATCTCTCCTATATACATACATATGGAGTATAGTATTCTCCCTTTGATACAGATAATCTTAACATATTTACTTCTCTCCTTTTGCATATTACTTCTCCCCTTTTTCATATAACTTCTCCTCCTTTTTGACATAAATTCCAAAGGTGTATAATATCTAAAAGTTAATACCAAAATATGACAATAAATTAGAATGTACCTTCAGAATTAGTACCATAGTGTTGTCTCAATTCGCTTGCAATACCTTACTTGCATGCAAGGCAATCTGAACTTCTGCTAATAATTCCATCATGTGGTCAGCTATGGATAATTTTTTGTCATGGATGAGACTCTCTACATGTGCAATGTATTTCTACAATGCATCCATGTTTTGAAGAATCATGCCCTAGATTTTTGCAAGTGTGGCCCTAATTCTGGCTTCTTCCTTCAATAATTCTACCTAAAGATTTGTCAGATATATTATCTTTGTGAAGTATATAGAACTATAACTTGGGTCAAGTGACAGCTGGTGTGCACTTGCATTCATATCTTCATCTATCTTGGACAATTTATCCTTGATCTCTTTTGTGAAGATAGATGTGTCACTCAATTTGACAAATAGTGAATTAGCATTACTTACAGATGTTTCTAGTGAAACAAGAATATTAGATAACTCTACTTGATCTATTGCAATTTTTTGTGCAACTTGCTCCAATACTCCACTCTCAAATTTTCTTTCAACTCTTTGCAACAGTTTTTCCTGTCCATTCAGATCTTCATTGAATTTGTGGACAATTTTAGTTAGGTAATCAAGAATAGGTTGTATACTATCAACCTCAATACTCAGAGCATCAACAAATGTTCTCTTTATGTCCTCAAGGACTTTATTTTTCTTCTTCATCTCTTCTCTAAGCTTCTGTTTCTTAGCTCTCTTTTTTAATAGTTCTCCTAGGGTATCCATTTGATCGAGAGTGAGGAGAGAGATATCCCAATTTGGAATAACAATTTCCTCATCTAGATCAATTTCTTCCTCTTCTTTACCCTTTTCTTTTATAATGGTAGAAATAATTTCTTTACCCTTATTTAAAACTTCAGTGCTTGGTTGAGACTGATTCTCAACTATCATTGCACTAGCTATGGATACACTTGGGAATAGAAATAATTGTAGAAATAGATGGAATAGCAATAAATGTAGAAATGGCACTAACAAGAGGAATACCTTGTTGTTGCTCAATCAAGCCTAATGATGGAGGAACTTGTTGCTTGACAGATGAAGTGATGGACACTTTAGTCAATGTAACACTCGACAGAATAGATCCAGAGCTTGGTTGGGTGCTTGGTGTAGTAGTGGTATCCACAACCAACTTAGTAGAAGCTTTCTTTGAGCCTGATTGCACTAAGGCTTTGCTCAAAGAGTGAGGAAATGAAGCCATGACTGTTGCTAAAATTTTCTTTGCATTTGTTACCTCAATGTTTTGTATCTCTAGAAGGATTCTTCCAGTAGCTTCTTCTTCATCATCCTCATCATTAAGATTGACATCATCTATCTCATCATCTTTTATTTCTACTTCTTCTTCCTCATCTTCACCATCTTTGTCTTCAACATGCAAAAAAAATTCATTGATAGATGTTTTTCAATGTAGTAGTAGCTATCTTCACCACAGATTCAATATCCTTAAGAAATATCATACATGTGTTTAACTTGAGAGTGACCTTCTTCTCATTTTTCTTCAAGGATTCCTTCACTTCCTTCTCACTGAGACTTGCCATGAATTGCTTCAAATTTGTTCAAAAATGTCCTTGATAGTCTTCTTTGCATTTTCCCATCTAGATTTTACTACCTTCATAAGTTCATTAGGAATTTGTTGTGAAAGCTCATCTAGTGAGTACTTCCATTTTCCCAATTTAATCACAAGAGTATCCTCAATTTTCCTTTTCTCTTCTTCATTCTTTATCTCATACTTGAGAAACTTCAAACATGCCCTACCAATTTCTTCTTCCATCCTCTTAAATCTTTATTGGAGTGTAGGTGTAGATCTTTTGAAGATAATTTGTTTGTCTTCATCTTCACCTAACTTCAACTTCCTTTTGGTTTTGGTTGTCCTTCTTGTAAATACAGTAGGGGGGATTTGGCAGGTCTGGTTATAATGCCCTTCCCTTTCTTCTTGGGAGGCTCTTCCTTCTCATATTTGAATTCCTCTACTTCATCCTCTTCATCATCATCATCTCCTTTTCCTTCTATCAGCATGAGAGGAGAACTTTCTTGCTTTGTGTTTTTCATTAACTTTTCTATCATCTTCCTTCCTTTGTTTATTGATTGAGGTAGCTTGATCTCAAGCTCAATTATTGCCTTTACTTCATCATATGTTCCAAAATAGGTTGCTTTGGGATCCACAACCTCATTCAGTAGAGCTTCAATGACATCCTTAGTGTCATCAATGTTAACCTCATTCTTTAGAGGTTTAACCCATGTCACTCTAGGTCTGACTGCTTGAATATAAACTTTGTCACAGTCAACCATGAAACAAATATCTTGCTCATAGTCTTCCACAAGGTTCTTGGGTATCCTAAACCTATTTTTCATCTTCTCTTTGAATGTTTCAAAATAATTATCCATGATTTTGTCAAAATTCTCACCCATTTCTACTACATATTCATTGATTTGATATAAAACTAGAACATCCTTCTTCCATACTAAAAAACCTTTGGAAGGGAAAAACTTTTGAACAAAGAAGAATAGACATGTCAAAAGGGAACTAAATTTACATGGGTTGTTGATGCTCTCCATGTTCTTGTTGAATTGGTTCAACAACAACTCGGTAAGGTCAAAGGATAGATTATTATTTACCACCTTATCTGCAAAATCAACATCTTCACATGACATGTTGTTCAACTGATTGGATCTATAAATTTTGTGAGCAATCACATGTATGTCAAAATTCAGCTCCATGCTTGTTACACCACTCAGCTTCATGCCTCTTCCATCCCACTCGGCAAGAGTTCGCTTAGCCAATTCAACCCGACCTAGGGTTTTGGTGGTCTTTGCTTTATTTAACATTGGTAGCCGAGTGATTATGTGAATCATTTTCTTTGAAATTTGAATGGGTTGGTCCAACCACAATTACCCATTGTGAACATGACTTATGATAAGTCTGATCCATTTGACTTGAAAATTCCTTGGCATATGTGAAATATAAGTCAAACCCTTGATTTCCAAATGTTGATGTTCGAGCTTTAATACACTATCCACACATAATTTATTGAATGCCTCATTCATTTCTAGGGTTCTGAGTTCCTAAATGGAACGGTGACAAAATGAACAGATGTCGTACACGAGTAATGCCTTGGGAAGAATTTGAGACTGAGCACCAGTTGGGTCATGTGCCTCTACAATCATCAAACTCAACTTGAAAGTAGGTGTCTTCCAGTCGACTCCTCAAACTAATATTTTAGAACCTTTCTTGATTTTGCTGCTAGATGATGCCATGCTCGATAGGGTTACTGAAAATGCAAGAAATATTCAAAGAAAAATACTCAAATCACTCGAGGGCTCTAAATTTGCTCTTTACAAATAGCTCTGGAAATTCGTAATGAAATAATGCATTTGATTTCTTTCTTTTAGCAAATTTCCTCTTTTCAATCTCCATTAAGGCTTTGTACATATACTTGCTCGGTGATAGACTATCCTCCACTTGGTTTGGATTTTAATGCTCAAGAGACATTCATAGCTTGGTAGAGTCACTAACAACTCAATGTTTACATCTAGTGTTTTAGTGTATCTTGACATTGCTCGGTAAGGTCTTGCAACCCAACCTAGCTCAGTAAGGTCTTGAATTTACAATCATCATTCAGTGATCCTTGTGCATCTTGAATGTTGATTAGATTGTTTTGCTTGCTAGTTGGAATTGATGTTAGATGACTTCTTCTGAATCATAGTTCCAGTAATATCCATAGGGAACTAAGTTGAAATGATTGTGCCACCCAACTCATTGACTTGGGTGTCATTCACTTCATGATTTTGGCTTGCATTCTTTGGAGGTTTTGGTACACATTGCTGCCTTATTTTTTTTCTGATACTGTCAACTTTGGCTTTCTTTTCATCTTCAATTCTTCATGTTCATACAATTCTTGGCAAGATGTCCAAGTTCTATACAAATAAAACATCTCTTTGTAGTATCTCTTTTCCTTATGTGATGTTTCACATAGTTTTCTCCAATGTGTCCAAATTCACCACAACAATGACATCTACACCATGTGTTGTAATCCCATCCAAATATTGCTTTCACAATTTGTTATACTGGGTTCCACTTTTTGATCTTACACTCTAAAGATTTGTGTCCTTGTTTATTGCAATTGTGACACTCTCCTTCAAATTTAGGTTTCTCTGTGCATTCACGTCCATGCTTGTTGCAACTGTAACACTTTCCATTGAATTTTTCTTTATCATTGCTCTAACATTTATTTGATGTATGACCTATCTTACCAAAATGATTGCAAGTTGGCATTTTGTTCTTTTGAGCTCCTTGCTGAGATGATTCACCTTCGTTTGTATATCCTAATCCATTTTTTCCTTTGTGTCTATACTAACTTTTCTTATTCAATCAATTCATGCTTTCCTGAGATTTCATCATTCTTTAATTGGTTTTGTTTTCAATGCTGAGATCATTCTGGAGTCTTGCATTCTCTGTCCTTAGATTGATAAGCTCTTGATTTGTGTCATTAAGTTGATCAATAAAGTCTGCTTGCTAAAGGGATGGTTGTTGAATTCAATTTTCCTTTTTTTCTATCACTTCTTTGGCTTTGTCTTTTTCTTCCATGACTTCACATAACCTGACTGATTGGATTTCTTGCTCTCTTTTTAGCTTTCTGACTTCTTCTTGAAGATTGGAATTCTTCTCCAATAGGTCTTTGATTGTTGCATTAGCTTCATCTTAATTTCTTTTTGGACATAAGTCTTCAATTGTACTTTCAATGTAGAGATTATCATCCATTTGTACTACAAGATCCTTCCTTCTTTTCAATGATTGAGAGAGTTGCTCCTTTTCTTTCTTCAATTTTCTAATGGCCAATTTCAAATCCAACTTTTCATTCTCAATAGCCTTATCTAGCCTATATATCTCCATTGCTTCTAATCTTATCTCAAGTTGTTAAACTTCTAAAGTGAGAACCAATAGCACTAATACCAATTGTTGTAAATATAAGGTAGGTTAGGTTACTAAGAGGGGAGGGGTGAATTAGTAACCAATAAAACTTTATTTTACTTCGCCAATTAGTCCTTCATCTATTATTCTAATCTAATTGCATGCATGAAAGAATGAAAGAAATAAAACATTCATAACACTTTGACACAAGAAATGGTGACCCAGAAACCTTCCAATTAGAAAGTAAAACTGGGGTGGAGATGATACCCACAATCTTTAGTACTACAGTATAAAGTTATCCCATTAAGGCTTACAATTGACCACTTCTGGTGATCTTCCTTATTAGGAGGAATAAGGATTGTGAGGTCCACCTTGTTAAAGAATTTACAAATATACAATGAAGTATGTACTCGGTTAGGATATTTAGCAAAAGAATGTTAAGTCTACCCTATTAAAGGATTTGACTGATGCACCTATTGGGATAAACCAGTGGTTGATCACTTATCTACAACTCTAATTTGTTGAATGAGATTCCTTATATTGCAATGATCACCTAACAATGATAGATAAATTTTTGTTGCCCCTTATACTGCTTGTAGACTTCTTCAATTTTCACTCATGTACTTCATAATCTTCTTCAATTATATTCTTGGATATCATACAATGAATTACATATATACCAATCCAAATAAAAGTTTATTGGAGTCGGCTACAATGCCAATTTCGTCATAATTCACAAAGTTGCCCCAACTATTGTAACTCAATTTCTAAAGAAAAACTTAGTGATGTTCTGGTACTCAAAAAACACTGTCAATTCTTGACAAACTTTGGCACTCGGTTGAACTTGAAGCTTGGTCCATACTGATCACTTCCAATTAGCTTGAACTCGGTCAGCACTATGTGACTCGGTGAACACTGAGAAAATCGGTAGTTGTTGAATCACCCAGTTGACACTGCATGACTCGGTCAACACTAGATTCATATTGTTAACATTGTGAGCTCGATAGATATAATAGAACTTGGTTAACATACCAGAGCTCGGTTAACATTACGATCTTCTTCAGTTCTGATGAATAGCTTAGTAGCCTCTACTACGCTCAGTTTGCATCGTACATAGTCTTTGAAGCTCAGTAAACATTATGTGGCTTGGAAAACACTGTAAATTGACTTAGGTACTTGGTAGATACTTTGTTCTAACTACTTTACTCAGGAGCAACTAAAACACTTGGTTAACACTGCGGGATGAATGATAAGCTTGGTGGCAACTATAGAGCTCGGTGATAGAGAGAAATTTCAACACCCAACCTCAAATCTACATATGCCGGATTTGGTTACTAAAATCTTCATGGAGATGTCTTTATCTCTGCAACTATGCCATGACTTCTTTGTCATTCTTAGTGTCCACCGACTTGGAGGGCCATTAACTCTCTATTCATGTCATCAACCCATAGGTCCACTCTAGTATTCACTACTCTCTTCGGCATCCCTCACTACTTCAAACATGCATGCCACCTATTTTGATCCTCCAAAGGTCGAATTTCATAACATGCAAGCCCATTGTAAGAATCCTCCATCATGCAGGTAGGCCGCCACTAACTAGCATGTGGAGACAAGAATGCAGCCACCTGTTGTTCGCAGTATCATCCTATTGAACCAAAACATCAATGTGAAATACACTGCTCCCTCTCAACTCAATTTCAAAACTTAACTGCATGCTGGTCGATTTCCTAATGCGCCACCTTCTTCCGCCACTTTTCACTAAACTGCAGCCATCTTTTTGTTGTTCAAAGCCGAGTTCAACTTCTGTTAATCACACTGTCTATGTATGGTTCCCGGGTGACATCAATTAGCTCTGCCACCCTTGATAATGGTTCTTGATGACCGAGCAATAGTTTTTACCATACTAATGACAACATTCAACTCAAATGTTGTATTGCATAAACATCGAGTAAATAAACTCACCACGATCAATTACCAAACCCACTCACCACCTTTTCTCTTTGTAGAAATCGAGCTTCCCATATAGCCGCCACTACATCACGACATGCACATTACATATTCAACTAAACAAGTATAACCACTGTCGAAGTTCTGCAAGGTTCGAAACCAACCAAGATACAAGTAACAGTTTTTTTGGAAACCGTTTTTGGATGTCATTTACTCATTCAAGAATTAATGACTTGACTTCAAAGTTAATTCTCTGCTAAACAAAACATGCTTCACTGACCCAAATCGGGGTTACAAAATGCCATAAAGACTGTTGAATATCGGTGGAATAAACCGATGCACATTAACCTGTGACGTTCTTTCATCACACAAACCAAAAACAAGAACCATAACAAAGCTAAATTCAACAAGGAACTGTAAAACTGATTTACAAAACAAAAACATTGAAGAGGATCGAAAAGTTACAATGGGACTTTCAAACTCGAAACTAAAACATTAAGATTCAATTGCTAATACAAGCATGGCTCTCTGGTCTTCAGCCAGGGAGCCAATTCTTTGCTCACACTTGTGCTCTCTCCCTTTTCGTAACTCTTTTGCTTTCTCCCTCTCCTATATCTTGTTTCGATTACATATTGTCTCTTTTTATAGAGATTTCTAAGGTATTTATGAAACCACCCGTCTACCCGATATTCCCATTCTTTCATTATAATTCTAAGCATTTTACAATGCAAATTACAATACTACTTTAAACACCTTACAATGCACTACTTTGGGATTTTAACCCTTTGCAACATGATCCCATTAAAATCAAAAGGACTCAAACATTAAAAGCTTATGAAACTCCTCATAATGTTAATGGGTCACGATGCTCCCGCATCACTCGGTAGCAATGTGATCATTTGACTAAGTTTTGAGTCACTGATAGACAAATTGACTTGAATGTCAACACATTCATCTCCATTATCAATGATCACACACACAACCCTTTGAATATCTTGATCTTTAATCTATACAAAAAGAAATTAATAATAGAAATAAATATTTAAATCCCAACTCTTTATGACATAATCACTGAAAAATCTCCAATGCTATCTTTATGAACTTAAAAATGATAGCCCAATGAATAATAAAAATGACCATCATCCCATCCATCATAAAACTATGTCTTTTCATGATGAGACTTAAATTCAAAATCAAAATCACAAAGGTGTCCCATTTGAATTGCATCACTTCCCTTTAGCTCCAATGAGGCTTAAAGGAAGACCAGGGAACCATCATTACCTAGGTATATATTTTCATTCCCTTTCAATAAGAGATTATATATGCACTAGGAGTGAGGTCATCTATGGCCAGCACCTAACAACCTGCATCTGCAAGCCCAAACTAGCCAAAGAATCCACCACAACATTCCCCTCTCTATAAGTGTGTTTTATGATGTGTGTCTCAAGGACTGTGAGAAGCATCCATATATCACCAAGGATGTTTGAAGTAGACCAACATGGTTTCATATTTCCTTCAACTATTTCCACAATAATTTTAGAGTCACCCTCAACATATAAGTGTATTCATCCCATGTTGACAACAAATTTAAGATCCCATAATAAAGCTAAGGCCTTCGCTGCATTGTTAGGCATGGGACAAAAAATCCTAGCATAGACCATGAGTAGACTACCGATAGAGTCCCTAACCACACCAACAGAAACAACAAAACCATCTCTCACAACATTGTCAAAAATGAGTTTCAATAGAAGTTGGGAAGATGGTAACCATTTGGTATTTAACCTAGTCATAATTTTAGAGTTATCAAAAGCCTTGAAGGAATCAAGGATGTTCCAAGATAAAGAAATTTTCTGATCACCAATAGAAGGGGGTTAGGGGGGATTTTCCATTTGCTAACAACAATACTCTCATGTAAAAGAATAACAAAAATGGAGGCCATAACCTCAACCATGTGTTCTTCCTATCTAAAGACCTTTTTATTTCTCTCCTCCTAAATATCCCAACAGATATGTGGCAGGACCATTCTCCAAAGCAATCTAATAATAGGGTAACTTAAAGGGCAATACCAATTTAGGATAAACTACCATAAGTCATTCCTAAAAACCCATGAGATAGATTTTTTTTGAAGGACAATATCCTAAACTTCCCTAGAAAATAGACAAGAGAGAAAAATGTGATTAATTTCTTCTTTAGAGGCTTTGCAAAGGTAACATCTATTAGGCATATGGAAACTTCTTTTCCTGATATTTTCAATAGGTCTTACCATAGTGAGTAGCCCACCAAAAGAAGTTTATTCTAGGGAGAAACTATCCATTCCAAACATTTTTCCACCAATAGGAGGTGGTATCATTCTTAAATAATTATAATTACGCCGATTTGACTCTGAATTTTCTAGAAGTTTTTTTATCCCACACAAAGTTATCCTCATTTGGGAATATGGATGATTCCTATATCCTTTAAGAGATTTTGTAATTCAACAGCCAAAGGTTTAAAATGTCCAGGCAGAAGGACCCCATCCAATATATTTTCCTACTTCCTCCCTAGGGTAAAGTAGCCACTGACCCTATCACCAATATGTGATTTCAAACTAGCCATGATATGACCAAACTTTCTCATCATGAAGGGCATCCCCCAAGAATCTTATTCTATTTCTTCTTCCCATCGTCCACCTAAGACCTTCCCTTAGGAGATTTGTATTATTTTAAAAATTATTCCATATGTTAGAGCCTAAGGGCCAATTAATCAATACCAAAAGGAGTATTATTAAGATATTTCTCTTTCATGACATTTCCCCCATTTGATAGAATCGACAGAAAGATGCCACCCTATTTTTGTGATGAGACTTCTGTTAAGGTTAGTGATTCTTCTGACTCACAGACCTCCCTTCACCTTAGGCGTGTACATTATCTCCCAATTGATCAAACTAATCTTGTTCTTTTCATTAATTCTTGTCTAAAGGAACTTTCTCTAAATTTTCTCAAGTTTCTCCACCATATCATGAGAATTTTTAAACAAGGAGAGAAAGTAAACAAAAACACCTTGAAGAGAGGCTGGAAAAATTTGGAGCTTATTAGTGCTACTTAGAACTTTCCCCTTCCACCCAAATAAATTTGTATGCATTCTCTTAAGGATAGTGTTCCAAAATTGGGTGGAAACTTCCTTCATAGTGAGAGGAAGATCCAGGTAAGTGTTTAAAAGACTAGCAGATTGGTAGTCAATTGCAATAGTAACTTTGCATTGTAGATCCAGGTTAGTGTTAATATATATTTTAGTCTTTTCATAATTATTTTTTTGATGAGAAGTAGAAGCATTATCATACAACAAATTCTCCAATTCCTAGCCACTACAATAGAAGAACAACCAAAGAGGCAAGTATCATCCACAATTTTTGGATAACCTAAGGAGGCAAGGAGGTGACTTCTTTGACCCCATTGTTCAATCCTGAGATAGAAAGAGTAGTGAAGATCTTCCCAACACCTTGGCCACTATTATGAAGAGGTAGGGCGAAAGGTGTCTCACTATCTTAACCCACACCTAACTTTAAAAATCCCTAAGGAGTACCATTAACAAGAACTAAGAAGTTAATAGATTCTATCACCCTCCTAATCATTCTAATAACTTTATTATTTAAATCCAATTCTAGTAAGAACCTCATAAAAAAAAAGGACAACTCCACTTCATCATAAGCCTTTAAAATATATCTAGTTTCAAAGCCATACCCAAATTTTTTATCTTCTCCATTAAATGAATAACCTTGTGTAGTTATAGTCGCGTCAAGGATACATCTTCCTAGGACAAATCCTCTTTGAGGAGGTCCAATAAATTTGTCCAAATACTACTTGATTATGCTAACCAAAACCTTGGAAAAGATTTTGTAAGTAGTGTTGCAAATACTAATAGGCCTAAAGTTAGAAAGTAATTTAGGTTCTAAAACTTTAGGAACAAGCACAATGTAAGTTTTATTCATCTTCCTTTGGATTTTACCTATTCTAAAAAAGTCCCTGATTGCTTTAACCAAATCCATTTTGATATGGTCTCAAAAATGTTGAAAGAAAGTTGACGAAAAACCATTCAAATCATAAGATTTGTATGCTTTCATGAAGAACACCACCTCCCCAATCTCCCCTTCCATGATACGGCCAACACTATCATCATTATCTTCTTCACCAACAACTTTGGGCATGAAGTTAATAACTCTATCCCTGATATTGGCATTAATTATTTTATTAGGTCTAGCATAATCCTCAAATAAATGTTGAGCAAGCTATATACCAATATCTCCCAGTCCTTCAGTTGAATGTCATTGGCATCCATCAAGGAGATGGTGTCATTCCTCTTTTTATGTTTTGAGGGTAATCTTTGGAAGAAAAAAGTGTTCTCGTCCCCCTTAGAAAGCTATTGAACTCTTAATCTTTTCTTCTAGTAAATTTCCTTGATGACTATCTCCACACTTCTTCCTACCTATGAGCCTCCAGTGAGGCATCACCATTAGCCATAGCCAACTATAGTTGCTTGATCTCCTCAATTTCAACTTTTTTTTTAAAACGTCCCCAAAGGAATTCTTACTCCAAATAATTATTTTTTTCCTAACATGCTCAAGTCTTTAAAATAGTATGTACATTATTATACCTTCAAAAAAAATTCTTCACCACTCATGGACACATATTTTGCACTCAAGGTGGGAATGTCACATGATTTCATAGAGTAAATATTTGGGAACACTACATCAACCATTTGACTAGTTAAAAAGAAAGGACGAGTGCTCAGAAATAGTATGAGGAAGGGAAAAGAGGGTAGAAGAATTCAATAGACACTAGTCGACAAAGACCAACATTCTATCCAACTTCACTTGAATAAGGTCTCGACCCTTTCTTTTTTAGACCATGTGAATGGGCCCCCATGGAGCTTCACACCTAGGAGATCATTATTAATATCAAACTTATCCAAATCATGCATGCTGACAATGAAATCCATGAATCCTCCCAACTTTTAAGAGGGATATAAAGGAGTATTAAAATCTCTCATTCATAGGAAGTTTAACCCCTTATTATTTTGTATATATTCAGAAATCTCTTCCCAAGTCACCGCTCTCCTAGCCCCTGTATTACGGGCATAAATATTAAAAATACACTAAGAATAGTTGCTACAAGAAAAATAGGTTTGTAATATAGTTACATCAGAGAAAAATAGTACATTACCAATAATTTTCTTAAGTGGTTATTATTTTTTAGGGTTGTTTAACCCACTCATGTTCTAGGATAAGAACTCCAATTTTTTCCTTTATGGAAATTATCCAAGGTTAATTGCCTCCCACTCGCAATATCTTTGTCTATTGCCTTTGTTCTTGCACTGTTTATTAAGGGTCTACCCAACTTCACTTTATTTCCAACATCGATCTTCTTGCTTCCATACATTCTTTTTTTCAGAATCTGCCACTATCCAATATCACTACCTATTGGAGAAGAGGGAGAAAACTAACAATCAGCTGAGTAAACCATCTCCTTAGTCACCTCCATGATATCATCAACTTCCTTGGAAATCCCAACCACCCTAGGACTGATCAACTTTTTCTCTTGTTCTTGGTCTTTACTCCCAATCTCAACAATCAAAGTCATCATTTGGGGAGTAATGGATGAAGACCTACCTTCCTGAATGTTCTCCTTAATAATCCCTGGAGATCCCACTTTTTCTTTTTCTTTTAGTTGGGTGACTTTGCAATCTGTCACCACATGGCCAAATTTAGAACACCTATGGCTAAACATTTGAGCATTCTCATACGTAATGGCTTGAGAGCTCTTCCTCCATTTCATGCAAAGGATGAAAAAATAGAAAGGGGATTGTTCATTGCCACATTGACACAAAATCTAGCATACACTAGCCTATATTTTGTTAGAGTAATATTATTTGCAATAACATAGTTGAGTTTCATATCAACCTAATAACTTTTTTATCCCAAAATTCAAGGGAGAGTCTAGGAATCCTAACCCAATTTGGGGTGAGATGATTTATCTCAGTTCTCAGGTCAAAATTAGGTCACCATTCAGTCAAAGCTAGCTTGTACTTCTGATAAGTCCAGGAGCCTAAGTGGATAAACGTGAAATCTTTAGTAGCTACAATTTTTTTAAAAAAGAGGCTACCCAACATTGTCAAAACACAAACACCCCCCGTTAGTTTCCACCTCTAACTACATTATTTTTGGACCATATCAATTAATGGCCTAAAGACAATAAAGCGTCCAACAAAGAATAAATGGAGAGTCAAGGAGATGGTATCCACCACCTCATCCGAGAGAGAGATCTTTGGTCCTTCAACACCCTAGAAAATTTTAGGTTCTTCTTTCTAGGAGGTTGTATTCTACAATTCCTCCAAGAAATCCTTACATCTGCCCACTCTTCTAGTCAAGTTTGACTCAAATTGATCCATTTGGATCCCACACACCTTGGAGGAGGTGCTAAGGAAAGCTAGATTTTCCCTAGGTATATTTGGTACATGTATAGTACCATATGCTTGTACAGAGTCAACACCACTTGTGTAGATGGTGAGGTTTAGGATAGAGTTGTCCACATCCACTTGGGCCCCAAGGTTAGAAGCCAACATGAGAAGTAGATGTGGGCACATCGAGGGTCCCAAATTGAGGAGCAATTTTCCCTTACGAAAAGTAGTCATTTCCAAATTCAAATCGATAGGAGTGGGAAAAAGTTGTAGAGCCACATGAAATACACTTTCAAACCATAAATATCCTAATTTTAAAGCTATTAATTATCTATCATAAATCTTTAAAATTCCTTGTGTACCCTCCTTAAAGATTAATACATTATTAAAAGCCATTCTAGTATCCTTGCACTTTATATATATCTTTAGATTCTTATATTCCATAGAATAAACAATTAATTATTGAATCTCTTGACTAATTTCATTTGAACTTATCAAACAAAATGTTATTGACAAAATTGAACAGAAAAATCACTTATTAGTCCATGCCTTTAAAAGGCAGGGAACTCTTGTTTTTTTTCACCCCCCATCTATTAATTTTTTGGGGAACAATTGTTCTATTCCTAAAGTTATATCTAAAGTTATATGCTTGTATATTTTTAAATCTATTTATGAAAACAAAAATCCTTTTTTTCAATTGGCTAATAACTATTTTCCTAGGGAGAAAATTCAATTTTCTCCAACAAAAATACAAATATTTTCTAACATGCATTAATGAATTCATCAATTACAACTTTATCTTTTCCATATTTGTTGGCAAGTTCATTATTAATTACAAATTTATCTTTTCCACATTTGTCATAAGTTCATTAGATTTTCAAAAAAGCAATGTTTTTATCTTCCACAACAAAAATAATGTCTAATCAATATTAATTATCACAATTTTTAGTTTTGAAAATAGTTTTTAAAAATGTTAATATATTTTTAATTATTTTAAAAATTAGTTTTATGTAAATCAATAATCATTGTAAATTATTAAATTTGATTTTTTATTAAAATATACTATTGCTATTTAGAGTTGTATTGCTTTATATATATAGACTTTAGTATATATTAATAATAATAAATATTAAAACGATTAATTTCTAAATTTAACTTATGTAATAAAATTCTAAAAATCTTAAATTTTCTTGGTTAAAAAACTATTAATTCAAATCTCATGATTTTACAATGCATTATATTAAATTCTATATTTTTAAACAAAGGCTAGTCGCCACATTATTCTATAAAGCTAATATTTAAAATATTAATTAAAAATCTAAATTAAATTTGTTAAAATTTATAACTTCTCTTTTCAAAAAGATTTTGTCTTTAAACACTGTATGTCTTTGACTATTACATCCATATGATCTAAAGATTAAATAATTTTTTAATCTATAATTAAAATAGACAGGGAGCTTTTGACTATTACATCCATATGATCTAAAGATTAAATAATTTTTTAATCTATTATTAAAATATGAATAATTAACTTTTGCATGTAAGTTAAAAGAATTTTATTTTTTATCCTTGAAACTTAAGAAGTGTAATACTCCAATTCATATTATTCGGAAGCTATTATTTTACTTCGCTAGAATCTTTGAAAGGTTAATAGGCGAGGTTTTGTCATCTGTGAGGTAGATTATCCCAAGTACTCCACAAAAGCTCTGTGGGGAAAACACGTTGGTTTTTATCACTCGTTAACTACGGACAAGAGTTAAGCGACCACGGTGGGACTCGAACCCACAATCTCCCGCTCCGGAGGCGAGCGCCTTATCCATTAGGCCACGCGGTCTTAACGGCAATTTTCTCGAGTATTCCAAGTTAGCTTTTAAATTGTGATATAACAGGAAAGCCGAAAAAATTGCTTCGGCATGCGTTGTAATGGAATTATTTATTACAAACATTTTATTTATTCATAAATTCATTGTTTAGATTTTCAGAAATATGGGCTGAATGTATTTATCAAATGTAATTTGTTTTTCAAAGATCAGAAATAGCTATTCTATTTGCCTAATACACATTATTCGTCGTCTTGATCATAAAACGGAAATGCTATTTAAGAATTGATGTTGCACATTGCCAAAGAAATAGTTAGTTTGATATATATTTTTCCATAGTGGAAAAAGAGTGTACAAGTTGAAGTTGAGTTTTCGAAAGCTTTTAATTATAGGTTCTTAAAGGAATTGCATTTGTTAAAGTTAAATTTTATATTTTGATAAATATTTTCTATTTTTTATGATTTTTTTAAAAATTGAGTAATGTAAATATAATATAATAATCATTCATTTTATTAGTTCATGCCCTTCAAGATATTATAGCATCCAAGTGGGTGCTATTTGCAATTTATTTTTGACCAACCACAATCGTTTATTTTCAATATGCAAATCTTTTCAATAATGTATTTTCTTTCTGTTGGACTGTATTTGTACTGGAAATTATTAAATGTCAATTGTTCATTGGCCCATAAGATGAATATAGTGCTTCTAGTTTTCTCTTCAGGGTTTGAATAGCTTGCAAAAGCTAAAGTGAATTTGTTCCCCACGAGACAAAATTTAATACAATTTGCTCCCATTACAGTTGATTTAATGTTACACTGCATAGATTGCATATATCTGTGTTACGTCGACGGTTTGTGGTTCAATGACTTTAATGTCTCTTTTCATTCCTTAGGCTTCCGACACCGAAACCAGGCAAGATCTTGTAAAGGCGTTCCCTTATTTGATTGTTGCTAGTTGAGGGTAATTAATAAGGGGGAATGTATCTGACATAGATGTCTCTATTTGGTCGTGCAACAATTAATACACTGGAATTTATCTCATTTGCTGAATTATAGAAAGGAGTGAGTAGAGAGAAACTGGTTGTGTTGTTCTTGTTTCTTGTGGTCTTCGTTAAACATTTCTGTTTGGGTAGTTTTATAATTGCTAGTTCCAGAAGTTTCTGACCAAAAATTTCAGTTTTATTGCACAGGTTTGGCAATGCAATGGATGTGAATGCAAACAAACAGATATTTTTACCTCTTTTAATTGTTTTCTAGCTCCACTGGTCTCTTTAGTTTTGTCTTGATTTAAAATTATCATTTCTTTGCTACCTTGCTCACAAGTGCTTTGTCCACCTACCTTCCCCATTCTCCTCTACTCCAGTAAATAAGATCTTGAGATCCCAACGATGACAATTGGTATAATTGACTCTCATGTTTAAAAAAACATGTTGGCTTCAACACATAAATTAGATGCACACAATCACACTCGCAGAGGGAAAGAAAGTGTAAGACGCCAATCGACTAGGTGGGATGAAAATTGGAGATTTTATGCCAATGCTATTGGATATGTATAACATTATCAACCAATACAAAGGCATTATTCCAGTAGAGAAATCTTGACCCAAACTTCACAACTTTATGTAAGTTTTGAAAAATAAAAACACCCAGACAGTTAAAAATTTGGTCCCATGTCTACTTGGTTACAGATTTTCAGTTTAGATTAATGAGGACCATTACCATGGGCATCATATACCGATTTTCCTTAGCCATTTTGGCTCACCCTTTGGAAATGGCTTGTCTCCCTGTTCTTCTAATAGTGAAGGTTTTTGAATTGGGATCTTGAGTTTTGGTTTCCCTTTAAAATTTCTTGAATCTTTGAGATGTACCCTATCCTCATACCAAAGGATCTCCCTGTCAACGCTCTTCTCATGTCAAGAAATTGCTACTTACAGAGGCCAGTGACCATGTGGGCAGCAATATCGTCACAGTAGAGATAGATGGATACCTTCGAAGGAAGGCCCCAACAGTTTCTAGCCCTCTAATTCCATGCATAACTTATTGCTGCATTGAGATTATCTTTCACTTACAAACATGCAGCCTTATTTTATGCATTTGCCCCCAAGATACCCATGTGGCTCGATTTCTCCCAATATTGTGGGATTTTTTTGGTTTTCAACTGTACAATCACAACATTATTTAGGTTTTTAGTGAAGAAGAGTATATTATATTATTGTAGAAGAAAGTGGGAAAAAATTATAGCAATGATCAATGTATAGATTGTTGTGTGTTATGAGCTTTGTAGAAAAAATATGAGATATTGACAAGGATTTCAAAATTATGTGATTTTCTTTTGTGATTTCTAACCTTCATCTGTAAAACTGATTTTACTTGCATGTTTAGCATTTTGAAGGATTCAGTATTAGTAAAAAGTAAACAGAACTTTTTCAACCCAAAAATTAGTTTTTCCATGAAATTTAAATAATGTTTGGTTTAATGATTTTTTTTACATGTGGTATCCTATAGTGTCATGTTTAGATGCACTTTTGATGATTATTAGTAGCTTTTCCATGGGCAATTTTGAATCCATGTGGAAAACTGTGATTGCATGTCGAAAAAATCAAAATTTTATGAGATAATTTGAATATTTTGTAACATGTTATTGTACATTGTATGACCATTTATTCAAATTTCTAACAAATTTTATCATGTTAATTTTTAGATCAGCATATTATTCTATGACGATAGAGTTCATTCAAATTGAATGTGAAGATCATACACAAATCTAATGAAGAAGTTTATCTATCCATGTTCAAAAAAGATTAAAGATGCCACAAATAGTATCATTCAAAAATTGCTTTTTGGACATATTTTAATATTTAAATCTCACTAATTTGCTTCCTAGTCGTTCTTCTATTTATAAGAATTTAATTGCTAATTTTGAATTCAAATTATCAATTTCTTTTATTGATTAAAGGACTGAAGATTAGCATTGCTTAAACTGATTTGGTAGAGAGAGTCTAGTTTATTTGCAAGAAAAGTATTTTGGGAGTGCCTACATTGCATATATCTATTTATTATTATGTTTCATGAGTTAGATTGTAATTTAAATGTCATTTCATCCAAAGATGTAGATGACATGGAGCTACTATGGACTCTATAATCATGAAATAAAATCTATTTTAATGTTATTATAAAATATTTGGTACATAATCTAATTCATGAACATTTCCTTTAATTTCAAAGTCTTATTGTCTTTTTCCATATATTATTGTACAAAAATAATAGATTTTTCAAGAACACTTCAAACCCTCGCAAGGCATAACATATCAAGTATATCTAGAAGGGGCATCATCCACTAATTTTATCACAAGTTAGAGGCCTCAAAGATTTTCTATAATGGGGATTAGTTGTGGACCTCTTTTCCTATGATGGATACACACTATTTTAGAGTATGTAATCATAAAATATTGCATAGTACTTTATATCCTTCATAATATTCAAGGTTCATTTTCTTAATACAACAATAAAATGGCTTGACATTATGTCATATTACTTTTAATAATAGGAAAATGGTAAAAATAAAATTAACCCTTTCATAACTATGCAAAAAAGAAAAAAAAAATCCCTTCAAATTTTTACACAAATTTTACTTTACTAGGAATATGCCCATGTAATTCAACTATATCATGTCTACTCCATCTTAACCATATTCTCATTTTATCACATCTTACTCCAAAAATATCACATTCTAGGCAAGAACTATGATGCTTGCATCCCTTGTTATTTTTAGAATAGAAGAATGTAACAATTATTCTTTTTATCTCTTGTAATGAAGACTAAATAGATTGTATTTTTTTTGCTAGTTTTGTTTCATTGGTCACGTGGTTAGCTATTGATTTTGATAGTTAACACTCAATAACATTATGTATATTCTTTTGATCTTTTTATAAAAGAAGGATTCATAACGTCTAATCATGGATGCACATTCCACAATGTGACGCCATGGGAGTCTGCAGTTGTAAATCAAGTGCATTCTCAAACATCAGAGGTTTTGAAAAAGACAAAACCACATAGAGTTGACTTCAAATTTCCATCAAACTCTTGATAGAAAGATGCTACATGAACTGGTTGTAGCTTCATCTACGTCGTAGGATAGGGGTTTAACTTCACAATAAACTTTTGAAATGGTTGTAGACTGGCACTATCTAGCAGCACCCATACCTTGTTAGCCTCCTATTTTGGTTATAGTGTTGTAACCACATCAGATGTGTCTTTGCTCCCATAAAATCTTTCACAACAATGTTCGCATCATTCATGAGCCTCTAAGGATTTATTTCAAACAACCCTCTCATGATCAACTAGCCTTGTCTCTCCCCTTGAGACCTAAAAAGGTTGAATCAGAAAAGATGGCCCATAATTTTCTCATTTTGGTGGGGGGATGGCCACTATGGAAGAAATCATAGATGAGGTCGATAGGGAAGTGCTTTCAAACCAATCTCACTTGTTGAGGCCCATGGAACTCATTGTAGAATCTCCATTGTCTCCTTCATGGGATTAGACTATTCCTATTAGACATACCCCAGTGAAGGGAAAAAAAACTTGAAAATAGTGGCGATGTACACAACTGAGTTTAACAGAAATGACTAAATCATAAACTAAAATGTACAACACTTACCAAGGGGACACTTAGTTTTTTTTCCTTCTCAAAACCCACTTTTCCCCTTGGTAAACATTACATTTAAGTTTATGATTTAGCCATTTCCCTTACTTTGGGAGCAACTCACTAGGGCTACTACAAGTCCCTTCAAGTTTTGACTATTCTAAGAAGTTTTTACTCTCCAAGACTCCCTTGGAAAATGTGGAAGTTACCAAGACTCCAAGGAAAAGGGGCATAAAGCCAAAGTCATAAAAAACCAAGGATGATATTGAGGCTAGCATTTAGACTACCCTTGATGCTAATATTTCAATTAGAAATAAAACAAGGAGTGTAAGATGCACTCCTCAAGGGCAAGCAAAGTAATATCTTGGATTGTCAGAGGCATTAATTCTCTGACAAGCACCACCACATTAAGCAACAATTGGATTCATATAGATCTCATTCTTCTATATGAATCTAAACTTTCATGGTTAGTCAACTAGAAAGTGGAAGTAATGGAAATCTTCTCATGTTCTAGCCCAGGGTGCTTCTGAAAACTCTCTATGGAAATGACCAACTCTATGTGTGTGTCTGTGTGTGTCTTCTCATGTTCTAGCCCAGGGTGCTTCTAAAAAACTATCTATGGAAATGACCAACTCTATGTATGTGTGTGTGTGTGTGTCTACACACACACACACACACACACACACACACACACACACACACACACATATTCTTTGGGAATCTCTATTGTGGAAACTTCAATGCTATTTTGTCTACTAATGAGGAAGCAATGGAAATCTTCTCATGTTCTAGCCTAGGGTGCTTCCGAAAACTCTCTATAGAAATGACTGACTCTCAACAAAATTGGCAACAAAACTCTATGTGTGTGTGTACACATACATATAGATTCTTTGGGAATTTGTATTATGGGAACTTCAATGCTATTTTGTCTACTAATGAGAAGCAAGGTGGTATTTTCTAACTGCCACAAACTATGGATGATTTTGCATAAATCATTCATGATTTTTTTTTGATTGATATTGTGCTAACATTTGGCAGATCACTTGGATTAATCGAAGGATGCAATTTTTTAAAATTTCTATAAAAGTTTGGATAGGTTCCTCCTCCTTCAAACATTCTACTTCTAACTGTGTTTGATCATTTTACAATTTCCCTTACTTTGTAATAGCCTTCTCCTAAATATAAAAAATAACCTCCATTCTAGTTCGAAAAAATGTGGTTCAGACATCCACATTTCCTTCCTCTCATTAGATAGTGATAGGTTGCTTCTTCATTCTCTAAAGGGACCTATATGTACTAGATTCACAATAAGTTACATTATCTTAAGTTTAAAATCACATATTGGAATATTCATGTTTTTCAAAGTACTTTTTGTTGACAAGAAGGAAGTAGACTAAAAGATTAAAAACAAATCATAAAAATATCATTTATCATAGCTTGGATCGGTAGACTTTTAAGAAACATAAAGACCTTCAAGAAACTTGGGAAGAACTAGGGAAAAGAGATGAAATATATTCTCAAAAGATGTCTAGGGAGCTCTAGCTTCAAGATGGGGATCAAAATATAAAGTTATCATACTTTAACTAAAATAAAAAGGGAACTAATACCATATTCTTAATTAATCATGGTATTTCAGATGAAGTGATTACTAGCTCTCAAGATATCCAAGATAAAGGTCTCAATTTGTTTTAGATTCATTAGCATCTACATTAGTCAAGTCCCTTGCTACTACTCAAGAGAAATAGTCTATTTTGGCTCATATCTTAAAGATTATCACACAAGATAATAACCAAATTTTAAGGAGGCCTTTTACTCTTGAAGAAGATAGGGATAGTGTTTTATCTCACCTAAGATCTCGATTCAAACATATTTACAACAAATTTATTTCACAAAGATTGGGATGTCTTGGGCTTTGAGCTTTTATTGGTAATGGAAGAATCTAGGGGTACTGGAACAATGCTTAGTTATTTCAACTCCACAAACATTGCTCTTGTTCCTAAGAACTAGCAACCTAAAACATTTGCAAACTATTGCCCCATTATTTGTGTAACATAATGTATAAAATATCTTCAAAGGTGATTTATCGTTCACAGAGCCTCATTTCAAAAGTGATTTCTTTGCAACAAGGTAGTTTTTTTTTCAAGAAGGGACATAGTTGAAGGTGCTATTTATTTACAAAAAAATTATTTCACAAAGATTGGGATGTCTTGGGCTTTGAGCTTTTATTAGTAATGGAAGAATCTAGGGGTACTAGAACAATGCTTAGTCATTTCAACTCCACAAACATTTCTCTTGTTCCTAAGAACTAGCAACCTAAAACCTTTGCAAACTATCGCCCCATTTCTTTGTGTAACATAATGTATAAAATATTTTCAAAGGTGATTTATCGTTCACAGAGCCTCATTTCAAAAGTAATTTCTCTACAAAAAGGTAGTTTTTTTCAGGAAGGGACATAGTTGAAGGTGTTATTTATTTGCAACAAATTTATTTCAAAAAGATTGGGATGTCTTAGGCTTTGAGCTTTTATTGGTAATGGAAGAATCTAGGGGTACTACAACAATGCTTAGTCATTTCAACTCCACAAACATTGTTCTTGTTCCTAAGAACTAGCAACCTAAAGCCTTTGCAAACTATCGCCCTATTTCTTTTTGTAACACAATGTATAAAATATTTTTAAAGGTGATTTATCATTCGCAAGGTCTCATTTCAAAAGTTATTTCTCTGCAACAAGGTAGTTTGTTTCAGGAAGGGACATAGTTGTAGGTGTTATTATTGCACGTGAGTTGCTTCATTCTATTAACAAGCATATCTTTTCAACATGAGAGAGAGAGAGAGAGAGAGAGAGAGAGAGAGAGAGAGAGAGAGAGAGAGAGAGAGAGAGAGAGAGAGAGAGAGAGAGAGATGGGGATAGAGGGAGAGAGAAAGAGACAAAGAGAGGGGGAGATTGTGAGTGAGGAGGAGGGGGGGGGGGGGGGGAGAGAGAGAGAGAGAGAGAGAGAGAGAGAGAGAGAGAGAGAGAGAGAGAGAGAGAGAGATGGGGATAGAGGGAGAGAGAAAGAGACAAAGAGAGGGGGAGATTGTGTGTGTGTGTGTGTGTGTGTGTGTGTGTGTGTGTGTGTGTGTGTGTGAGAGAGAGAGAGAGAGAGAGAGAGAGAGAGAGAGAGAGAGAGAGAGATTTCTAAAAATAATCACAATTCTAACAATAACTTAAAACCCTCATCATAACCATAACCATAACCACAAAATTTACCCTAACCTTAAAACTAAACCTAACCTAACCTCACTTTCAAACTCTAATCATAAATTTTATCCTAACCATCACTCTAATCTTAAACTTATCCATACTATAATATGAACCAAAAAAACTATAATCTAAATACTAACCCTAATCCTAAATATTATCCTAATCATGAGCCTAAAGGGTAACCATGATGTCAACCTTAACCCAACCAAAATCTGAACTATGACTATCAAATTTAATTATAATATGTATGATAATGATATTACTAAGTTTATTCTTTAATCACTCATTAGCACAACTAAGCAACTAGGGAGTTTGCAACTATGTTGAGGCAAAAAACTCCCAAAATGTGTGAGAACCATGAGGGAGCCTAAATAAATTATTTCTATACTCGACGACAACAATTCTACCATCTGCCTTAAGGTTAGTCATTAGAAATTGATTAAGGATAAAGTCTAAATAAGTTTAATATTAAAGTGATTATTCATTAGTGCAATTTAAATACATATTGATGAATGTAATCATTGGAAATTGGTATTCTCTTCGTAAAAAAATGTTACAAGAGGTATTTCAAAAATGTAATCCAAACTCTAATTTAGAATTTTAGAACAAATTAAATAAGACCCTATTTAGGGTCATTATAGTACAACACTATTGTATGCCACATAAGGGGAATAGTATGTGGTAGGGAATCATGTTTAAGAACTCTTTGAGTGATTTGATTAATGATAATACTCCTAGCTTCCTTAGCATCCATTTATATTAATCAGTCTAAATTCATGCCATCGTCATCCATAACATTGATCTCAACTTCTCATGTATTTCTTCGTCCTCCTATT
Organism: Cupressus sempervirens; assembly: GCA_028749045.1. Lineage (NCBI taxonomy): Eukaryota > Viridiplantae > Streptophyta > Pinopsida > Cupressales > Cupressaceae > Cupressus > Cupressus sempervirens. The sequence goes on from CM053785.1 coordinate 907,063,845, forward strand.
CAAGGGTGAGTAATGTCTTCACACCCATTAACAATCCCTCAAGAAAATGTAAAAGAAAAATAAGAAAGAAAGATTGAAATCACCATTCTCCAAACCCTCACAACACAATACAACAATACATACAAACACAAGAATAAGAACTTCAAACATACTACTCTATTGCAAGAATTTAAAAAAAATCCATGGAAAGGAAAGCACCAACCTTTCTCAATGTGTTATGGAATAGAAAGTTGAGAAGAGCCCTATCCCTTTGTTGCTTTAATTCTAAACCTTAGTGTCTCTATAGATAGAGAGTAGGTGAGCACCCACTTAGTTCTCCAAGGGCCTTTAAAAAGGCCTCCAAATCACACCCACCTACAAGCAATAACTCCTGAGTTGACCCTAAGTCCTTTGGCCATCATACATGTCCCCTACCATTAATACAAGTCTTAGGCAAGGGTGTGGGTATGGGTAATGTCATAAGACCACTCCATTTTCACAACTATTAGAAAATGAGAAGATTAGAGGGTCCCTCAAGTTACCTGGGCCTTCTAGTGGTGCTAATTAGGTCCCCAACTCGTATCCCTACCACTTGGGCACTTAAATCCCACTAAGTTTGGCTCATAGGACCGCTTTTTGGCCTTTAAAAGTGACTTGAAATTTCAAATTGAAATTCCTATTTTTGGGGGGTGGGACTTCATAAGATATCTCTAAACAAGGGGAGATTAACTTAGGCTCCTAATTAGGTTCAATTTTTAGGTTAAGGGTAATTTGCCAACCCTGATTGACATGTCATTTTACACATACACATGACACGTGTCAAGTGACACCATAAAATCACATTACATTAAATAATTAACAAGTCGCTAATAAGATAATGAATTAACGTAATACACACATTTGAATTATGATCACACATTTGAATTATGATAACAAATTTAACTACATGATAATGAGGTTTGAATCTCTTCATTAGATTCAACCTTGGTTTTACAATTTGCACATAGGGTTGGATATTGGTTTTCTAATTAATTCCAAGGTAAAAATTCTTGCAACTTAAATTTGAATATCAATAGTTTGAGAAAAACCACACATAAATAAAATGAATTTGCATAATCAATGTTAACCAAAATATTCTAAATCCCATTTCAGTTTTTTTTTTTTGGTATTTCTGCATATTTATTAAATAAATCTAATTTACATAATTGAAATACCACAACATATTCATCAATTCAAATTAAATTACCGAAATAAATCTATCATAATGCATGCATCTATATAAAATGTCATAAATCACCATAAGTAAAGCATACTAGAGTAATCATCACATGGCATAAATAATATTGATCAATGTCTAGTCCATCAAATAATGTCTCAAAATATCAAACCATAGTGTATCAAAATAAATGTATCAACTGAGCTATGATGGGTCGAGGTGAGGCCTCATAGGGTATAATATACCACTTTTTTCCTAAAATCCACAATTTATAAACTTTGACGAGAATTCAGATATAACATGATCCTATTTTTCTATTAATATGATATATTATATTATCAATTAAAGAATAACTTAATTGATTAATTTTTTTAATTATTGTTGTTTAGTCATTTGATAGTTTTACTTTCAAATTTAAAAAATCGTACATAGAGCCCATGTTTCATAGAGCAATAGTATTCTGATTGTTTAGTTAAGAACTAACTCTCATTAACACTAGTGCAAAACCAAGCATTACAAAAAGGCAAAAGAAATTGGGAGAGACACTCTGGAAAGTGAAAAGAAAAGTAGTCTATTCTAGAGTGCGATGTCTTTAAGGAAAATAATGGTGACAATGTTAATATCTTGTTAGCTAGCTCCTACGATAATTTAGTCATGGAGGGGAATGCAGAGAAATTGAGGAAGCTCATCATCAACTTCTCTAAGGAAATGATTGATTTGCAAAAGGATGTTTGATTAGTCATGCTATTATGTAGGCTATGTGTAGCCTCATAAACACAACATACGTCTTCTTCTTATTCTTTCAACTTGTTTTGTATGAAACCTAAAGTGTGATAAAATATCTACTTACTTTTCTTATGAACAAATATTATAGAGAGGTAAGAGGCATGGTGGGATGTGTGATTTCTCAAGAAGACTCATTGCTTCACCTTTAGTAGCATCACCTAAATGCAATGACACTAGATATTCCATTGGTTCTGATGAGAGAAAAATTCTTATAAACCACTATATATAACAAATAGATTATTAATTTAACTTTAAATATGCATAATTTATAAAATACTAACCTAATCATTTATATACATACTTCCAAATTCAATTCTTTTAAAACAAAATTAAACTAAAATCTACCCTTCCTTAATTTTATTCTAATAACTTTATGAAACAAATTTCCTTAACACTACTTATCCAAAACAACTCCTGGTGCTTTTTTAAACAATTGCTTTAAATAAATATGAAAATTATACCCTCCATAATGTTCTCCTTTACCAAATGGAACCAAAATATAGCCCCCACAAATACACATAGTAAACCAATCAGAGACCCACACTATAGCAATATTTCTTCACTCCTCATAGAGAATTTAGTTCAGCGATACATTATCCTAAATAGATTACGTTCCCTTCACTATTTCAATATTCTACACCAAGGAAGAATTATCGGCAAATATCTGTAACTCCACATTGGACCCTAGACCCCAAGGTGGGTTACATATACATATGCATTGACAGTGGGACCTACTACAAATCATAAGAAGAGATAAATGTGTCAGATAGCCTTAAACACTATGTGTAATGCCTAACCCTACTTGACTTTTATGTTGTGTTGTCGAATTGTTTTAGGTCAATTTTCTGATTCTGTTTTATGTTTAGCAGTGTTGGGTTACCAAAATCGATTAAATGTTACTTCATATTTAGTTTTTATATATATATATATATATATATATATATATATATATATATATATATATATATATATATATATATATATATATATATATATATATATATATATATATATATATATATATATATATATATATATATATATATATATATCGAGTTACTTAGTTATTTCAGTTATCTCATGATTGTTTCGATGATGATATATATGTTCATTTAGTAACTTTCAGTTATTTAATGATGTTAGTTAGATGAACTATTTATATGTGTTTCTATGGATACTTACCCCATACTTGCATGTGTATGGTGTGTGTGTATGTTTTCTTTATGTGTAATGTTTCTAATGTGGTTGAAGAAGGGACTCGTAGTCACCTGCTAGTCGGGATCTACATGATGCACCACTTCCCGCCATTTCTTGTTTAGTTTAGAATTTATGTGTTTGTACATGTGTGGATTTAATGTAGATTGCAGGTACCGAATATCAACTTCCCCAAATTGCCAGGATAAGCATACCATGTCACGGTATTTCAATGGTATAAGTGGGGAGATAATTCTTCAATCCAAATACTAACCTAAGCCAATTGTCCTAGAAAGTAGGACACATATTTGAGTTAGTTTCACCTTCTAAATTTGTCAAATGACATGAATTCATTACTTTGACCTTGGAGTTTGATTTTGTTCTTTGTCTTCAGTTGAGTTGTCGTGTTTGGTTTTGTGTGTCTATTGTGATTCTTTGTTATAATTAAATCAAATTGAAAGATAATTTAATGGAAATTCAATAAAGAAAATTTAGTGTTTAATTATATTTAATTAATTGAGAAATTAATTAAATAAAAGAATTAAATTTAAGGAATTTATTTAAGTTCTATTTTTTGACGTATTTATATTTATTTAATTTAATGATAATTATTTAGGAGTTTTATTTTAATAATAAACTCTAAATGACGTTATTAATTAAGTTAATAAATATATTATTAAAAAACATTCCATGAATTAATTAAATAAAAGAATTCAACTTAAAGATAAAGTTGTGGTTCTAATTTAGGTGTAATTATATTTATTTAATTTTAAAATAATTATTCAGGAGTTTTATTTTAAATAATATACTCTAAATAATATTTTAATTAAATTAATAAATATACTATTAAATCATCTTGTAATTAACTAGAGAGAGAAAACATAAATTTAATAAAGTTATTTTAATTAAAATTGCATAAAGTGTATGCATGAATTAAAATATAATAAATTAATTAAAGAGAGAAAGCTAATTAAGATATTTTGTAATTAAATATCTAAAAGAGTTGTGCATGAAAAGGTAAAAGGTAATAAAGTAATAAACATTAATTAATCAACAAGTTCCCTCTTGTAATTGCACAATCAGAGCCTCAAATTATGGGAGAACTCTTTATCAGAGATCTAGAGCTCGTTATGCAATTACACAGGTTTTGTGGGAGCAATTTCAAAGAGGAAGGTGTTCAGAAAAAGAGAATTGTTGCCTATTTTGTGTGTCTGTCATTTTGGCATCATATCTAGGTAGGATCTTGTGGTTTAATTGTATAGTGGATTTCCATTCTCTGAATTCTTGTCTTGTTCGTGTCTGGATAAATTTATTTTTAGAATTTTAGATTTGGTTGAAACCCTTCTGTTGAAATTTACTATTCTTTGTTCTTGATTTTGTCTACGAATGAATTAATTAAATTGAAACCCTGGTTTGTTAAATTGAGATTAGAAACCTTTGTTTGATTTAAATTGGGTGATTCGTAATGGATTTGTTTAAATTCGAGATAGGGGTTTTGAAAAGAAAACTAGTTTTAAATTACTAAATATAATTGTTTAAATTTCATTGCTCTATCAGATCTAGTTTGGAAAGTTTACATTTTTAGTACAGTTTTGTTTTTGGAAAGTTTTCATTTTTAGTAAGTTTCTGTTTTTTGAAAAGTTTCCATTTTTGAACAGTTTCTATTTTTAGCAAGTTACTATTTTTGGGAAGTTTTTGTTTTTAGAAAGTTTCCATTTTTGGAAAGTTTCTATTTTCAACGGGCTTCTATTTTCGAAAAATTTCTATTTTTAGTAGGTTTCTATTTTTGGGAAAGTTTCCATTTCTAGTAGGTTTTCATTTTTGGAAAGTTTCTATTTTTAGCAAATTTCTATTTTTGGAATTTTTTTAATAGCAAGTTTCCATTTTTGAAAATTTTCCATTTTTAGCAGGTTTCTTTTTCGAGATTTTTTTTCCAAAGCTTAATAAATTTAAAATTATTATGGTAATAATTGATAATTATTATTATTATTAATTTTAATAAGTATTGTTAAAATTTGAAATTTAATTATTTGAAAATTTGATTTATTACTTTATTATTTAAATATAATTCTAAAGTAAATTAAAAATTAAATAAATTAATTGAGAGAATTAATGTTTTCTTTTATAAACTTGGATGTGTTTATATGGTTTAGATATATGAAAATGATTTGTAGTAGTAAGGAAATTTTATTATTCGAAAACCTTAGTAATTATAATACTTTGATAAAGTGAAAACTAAAACCCTAGTTTTGAACATAAAATCTTGTGTTTGTTTGATAATGAATTGAGCTATGAAACTATGTTTAAATAACTTTATATGATTTGTTGAATCATCTGGAATTCTAGTGAAATCAAAAAACTTGAGTGAATCTGGCAACTAGAGAAATGAAAATTGAAACCCAGATTGAGATCGAAAAACATTATGAACTGATATACTTGATAATGAAACTAAAAACTTGAAAACCTATAAGTGCAAATGGAACTAGTGTGTTTTCAAAACATAATATTTTGTGAAAGTTACTTTTGTGTGTACTCTTTTTTATAATGTGTGATTTTATTGTTGGGTGTTGGGTTGACTTAGCTTTGATCAATCAGGTTGTATTACCAGAGGCTTGGGAGTTTTGTTTGTGATGCATTGTATACGATCTTTTATACTCAACTATGGTAATGTGTCTTGTATGCTTTATGAGGTGTCTTGATCTATCAATTGTTATTGCTTTCCAGTGTTCTTGTGTGAAATTGAGGTGAATGGTGTGACCTATCTGATATAACTTGTGAGTCTTTGATCAGTTGTATTTGTATTGCTTTCCAGTTGCTTGTATAGGATTGAGGTGTTTGTATGATTTTTTTTTAGTGATGTCATGTTATGATGTGGATTGGTTTATGTGTACTTTCTTGGATCAGTCCTGTTAGGATGATCGTATTGGTGGACTCCGTGATATGATCAATGATTTTCATTACTTGTTAGTTGCTTGTTTAAGAATTGATGTATGGTATGTGGTCTTTTGTGAGCTTTTGATTTTACTGAGCTTAGGGTAGTTTATCTGTATGTCATGTTGGGAAGTGGCTTGCAATGGAGGCTGAGGCCCTAAAGAGGATGACGAGTAACCCATTGTAGGTTATTTAATAAGTGATAACATTTCATTAAATGGGTTTAAAATGAATTAATAAGAGTCATTGTTTTCCTCACCCATGTCTCGAGTGCTAGTATAGGCTAGGATGGGAGTAGAGAGGACGCTTGGTTGTGACCATGCTTCATTAGTATGCCTTGTCAGTACGAAAGGATACTAGTGCCGCATAGAGTCACTAGGGGGTCTGAGGATTAAAAGACTAGCTGGCTAACCTCAGAGTTGGCTCATGCGATGACACTTGCCCACATGCATAATAGATTTCCTATGTGTTTGTGTTGCCTCTAGGATTAGTTGATACTTGTGTCTTGGTAACCTTTGAGATAGTTTTCCTTCATGTGATCCTTGAACCTAGATGTTGGTTTTGATTTGTGAGTTTTTTATCCAATTTGGAACTTGAGACTATCTCCTTAGCACAGTGGGAGTGGGCCTTTTTGGGTTCCACGAGGTCGGGTGGTAGTGCTTTTCTTATACCATTGAGATCCGACTATTGGATGTCGTTGTTGGATGTGTTTGTACAATGTTCCTTTCCATTTGTTCTTGTATTTCTATTATGGATGGTTATACCTTTTGTATTGTATTTTATTTCATAGATCTTATGAGATGATGTAATCTATTTCATGATGTATATTATTTTAGCCCTTCATACCCTATGACTTGTATAGTGGATGATGGTGCAATATGACTATTGCCAAGTGACATCTTATATAATTGTATATTATTTAAATGGATTCATACTTGTATATTATTATTTGATGTGATTTATTATATATTGGATTTAGTGTTAATTAAAATTAAATGTGATTTATCGTCATGGGATCCTTAAGAGTTGTAACCTGTTTATGTGTTGTTAATGTATGAGTGTATGTTAATTGCTTCCGCTATATTATATTTGTTGTTGTTAAGTTATTTTCTTTAAAAAAAAATGTTTGGAAAACTTAGTAAAACTTTAGGTTAACTTCTTTTGGGTCACATGGCTGGGCGTTACACTATGTCTTTAGAAAATAAATTACTATACTTGTTGAACAAATTTCCATATTTTAATATAGTTTGATAGATATAAATTTGTACAGTAGTCTTCAAAGCATGCATTAAATAGTTTTGAATTGAGTGAATTTCACACTCCAAACCTTTAAACATAACCTTTTCTACATTTGAATAGACGTTGAACTTATTTACACAGAGGGAGCTTTAAATAGTTACATGTATTTTTAACAAGATACATATTGCTGTAAATTTTGCGAATGAGAAGAAATAAATGTGTTAGATAGCTATAACTCCACAATAGACCCTAGACCCTAAGGTGGGTTGCATACACCTATGCACTGGCAGTGGAACCCACTACAAATCACAAGAAATAAATGCATCAAATAGCCTTAAAACACTATGACTATATAAAATCAATTACTATACTTGTCAAGCAGATTCCCATATATTAATATAGTTTGATGGATATAAATTTGTATAGTAGTCTTCATAGAATAAACTAAAAGATAGTTTTGAATTGAGTGAATTTCACACTCCAAAACTTTAATCACAACCTTTACTACATTTTAATAGACATTGAACTTATTTAGACAGAAGGAGCTTTATAGTTACATATATTTATAACTAGCTACATATTGTTACAAATTCTGTGAAGAAGAAATAAATGTGTTTGATAGCTATAACTCCACATTGGACCCTAGACTCCAAGGTGGGTTGCATATACCTATGCACTAGCAGTGGGACCCATTATTAATCATAAGAAGAAATAAATATGACAGGTAGCCTTAAACACTATGGCTATAGAAAAGCAATTACTATACTTGTCGAGTGGATTTCCATATATTAATATAGTTTGATGGATATAAATTTGTATAGTAGTTTCCATAGCATACATTAAAAGGTAGTTTTGAATTGAGTGAATTTCACACTCCAAACCTCTAAATATGACCATTTCTATGTTTGAAAAGATATTGAACTTATTTACACGTAGGGAGATTTAAAGTTACATATATTTTTAACAAGCTACAAATCGCTTCAAATTTCATGAATTAGAAGAAATAAATGCATTAGATAGTCGTAACTCCACATTGGACTCTGGACCCCAAGGTGGGTTGCATACACCTATGCACTAGCAATGAGACCAACAACAAATCATAAGAAGAAATAAATGTGTCAAATAGCCTTAATGACTACAACTATAGAAAAGAAATTGCTATACTTGTCAAGTAGATTTCCATATATAAATATAGTTTGATGGATATACATTTGTATAGTAGTCTTCAAGCATACATTAAAAGATAGTTTTGAATTGAGTGAATTTCACACTCCAAACCTTTAAACATGACCTTTTCTACATTTGAATAGATATTGAACTTATTTACATAGAAGGAGCTTTATAGTTACATATATTTTTAACAACCTACATATTGTTGCAAATTTTGTGAATAAGAAGAAATAAATGCATCAGATACCTGCAACTCCACATTGGACCTTGGACTCCAAGGTGGGTTGCGTACACCTATGCACTAGTAGTGGGACCCACTACAAATCATATGAAGAATATATAAAAACAATTAATATACTTGTCAAGCAAATTTCTATATATTAATATAGTTTGATGGACATAAATTTGTATAGTAGTCTTCATAGCATACATTAAAATAAAGTTTTGAATTGAGTGAACTTAAACTCCAAACCTTTAAACATGACCTTTTCTACATTTGAATAGACATTGACCTCATTTACACATGGGGAGTTTTATAGTGACATATATTTTTAACAAGCTACATATTGTTGCAAATTATGTGAATAAGAAGAAATAAATGCATTTAGATAGTTGCAACTCCACATTGGACCCTGGATCCCAAGGTGGGTTGCATACACGTATGTGCTAGAGTGTGAGACACACTACAAATCATAAGAAGAAATAAATGAGTCAAATAACCTTAAACACTACAACTATATAAAAGTGATTTATATACTTGTCGAGCATATTTCCATATATTAATATAGTTTGATGGATACAAATTTGTATAGTAGTCTTCATAGAATACATTGAAAGATAGTTTTGAATTGAGTGAATTTCACACTCCAAACCTTTAAGCACAACCTTTTCTACATTTGAATAGACATTGAGCTTATTTACACAAAGGGAGCTTTATAGTCACATATTTTTTTTAAGAAGCTACATATCATTGCAAATTCTAAGAATAAAAAGAAATAAATGTGTCATATAGTTGTAACTCCACATTGGAACCTCAACCCCAAGGTGGGTTGCATACACCTCTATGCACTAGCAATGGAACCCAATACAAATCATAAGAATAAATAAATGTGTTTGATAGCCTTAAACACTACGGCTATAGAAAAGCAATTATTATACTTGTCCAACATATTTGCCATATAATATTATAGTTTGATGGATATAAATTTGTATAGTAGTCTTCATAGCATACATTAAAAGATAGTTTTAAGTTGAGTGAATTTCACTCTCCAAACCTTTAAACACAACCTTTTCTACATTTGAATAGACACTAGACTTATTTACACAAAGAGAACTTTATAGTTACATATATTTTTAACAAGCTACATATCGCTACAAATTTTGTGAATAAGAAAAAATAAATGCGATAGATAGCTGTAACTCCACATTGGACCTTAGATCCCAAGGTGGGTTGCATACACCTATATGCTAATAGTGTGATCTATTGCAAATCATAAGAAGAAATAAATGTGTTGAATAGCCTTAAACACTACAACTATAGAAAGCAATTAATGTACTTGTCGAGTAGATTTCCATATATTAATATAGTTTGATGGATATAAATTTGTATACTAGTCTTCCTAGCATACATTAAAAGATAGTTTTGAATTGAGTGAATTTCACACTACAAACCTTTAAACACAACCTTTTCTACATTTGAATAAACATTGGACCTATTTACATAGAGGGAGCTTTATAGTTACTTATATTTATAACAAGCTACATATCGCTGAAAATTATGTGAGCAAGAAGAGACAAATGCGTCAAATAGCTGTAATTCCACATTGGACCTTGGACCCCAAGGTGACTTGCATACACCTATGCACTAGCATTGAGACCCACTATGAATAATAAGGAGAAATAAATGTGTCAGATAGCCTTAAATACTACGATTATAGAAAAGCAATTACTATACTTGTCAAGCAAATTTTCAAATATTAATATAGTTTAATGGATATAAATTTGTCTAGTAGTCTTCATAGCATACATCAAAAGACAAATTTAAACTGAGTGAATTTTGCACAGAGGGAGCTTTATAGTTTACATATATTTTTAACAAGCTACATATCATTGTAATTTCTGTGAATAAGAAGAAATAAATGTGTCAGATAGTTGTAACTCCACATTGGACCTTGGACTCCAAGGTGGGTTGCATATACCTATGCGTTGGCAATGGGACCCACTACAAATCATATGAAGAAATAAATGTGTCTGATAGCCTTAAATACTATGATTATATAAAAGCAATTACTATACTTGTCAAACATATTTCCATATATTAATATAGTTTGATGGACATAAATTTGTATTGTAGTCTCCATAGCATACATTGAAAAATAGTTTTGAATTGAGTGAATTTCACACTCTCAACCTTTAAACACAACCTTTTCTACATTTATATAGTTATTGGACTTATTTACATAGAGGGAGCTTTATAGTTACATATATTTTTAACAAGCTACATTTTACTGCAAATTCTGTGAGTAAGAAGAAATAAATGTGTCAGATAGCTGTAACTCCACATTGGAACTTGGACCCCAAGGTGGGTTGCATATACCTATGTGCCAGTAGTGGGACCCACTGCAAATTATAAGAAGAAATAAATGCCTCATATAGCCTTAAACAATGCGACTATAGAAAAGCAATTGCTATACTTGTCGAGAAAATTTCCATGTATTAATATAGTTTGATGGATATAAATTTGTATAGTAGTCTTCATCACATGCATTAAAATATAATTTTGAATTGAGTGAATTTCACACTTCAAACCTTTAAACACAACTTTTTTTACATTTGAATAAACATTGGACTTATTTACACAGACAATCTTATAATTACATATATTTTTAACAAGCTACATATTGCTGCAAATTCTATGAACAAGAAGAAATAAACATGTCAGATAGCTTTAACTCCACATTGGAACCTAAACCCCAAGGTGGGTTGCATACACCTATGTGCTAGTAGTGGGATTCACTATAAATCATAAGAAGTAAATGCGTTAGATAGCCTTCAACACTACGACTATAGGAAAACAATTACTATACAAGTTTTCTTTTCTTTTCTCTTCATGGTGTAATTAATTTCCACGCCTCTTCTTTTGTTGGGTTTTGTGGCTTGTTTTGTTCTTTGCTTAGTCATTTACTCCTTTGTCTTAATTTTATTTTATTTCTTTTTCAATTTTAGTTTTTTTTGAGCCCTTGGTTTGTGTGCAGTCTCCTTTCTTAGTCTCTTTATCTTTGGAGTTAGTCTACATCTGCAACCCACTTTGATTTTTGGCTCTTGCTCTCTCATCCTGATGATGAATCATGTAGTGTGATTCGAAACATTGATGGTAAAAAATTCAACACAATCAAAACCAAAAATAATTATCAATAATTACGATACTTGTCGAGAAGATTTCCATGTATTAATATAGTTTAATGAATATAAATTTGTATAGTAGTCATCATAGCATACATTAAAAGATAGATTTGAATTGAGTGAATTTCACACTCTACACCTTTAAACATGACCTTTTCTACATTTGAATAAACATTGGACTTATTTACATAGAGGGAGATTTATAGTTACATATATTTTTAACAACCTACATATCATTTTGTTAATAAGAAGAAATAAATGCGTCAGATAGCTATAATTCCACATTGGACCCTAGACCCCAAGATGGGTTGCATACACCTATGTGCTGGTAGTGGGGCCCACTACAAATTAGTGTCTACCAAACATACAGTTTACACTGAACTCCACTACCAAAATGAACAGTTTTACAACTGGTATATAAGCCATCCCAGTTCATTCTAAATTTCTCAAAAGAAATCCACAACGTTCAACGAGCCCTTGAGAATTCACCCCCAACCAAATTTATCCACCAGTTTAGTGCCATAATTCTTGATTATAGAAAAATGAAGTAGATTGAATGTTGCATAAAGGACATGTAAAGTGGTAGGTGAATAAGGACCATACAAAACCAACTGAGAGGATCTGTTTCAAGGCCAACCAAAGGCTATGAACAAAACTACACTAGGGCAGAGGACCTGGTACTTGAACACCCTAACTTCACGCTTATCAAAATCCTATGTAAAATTTTCAAATCGCTCTTAGTTTTTTACAGCAGCTTACTTGGCGAGTCGTCTACTTATAACTAAGGTTTCAAGTCCACATCACTCGTTATGATGCCACATCAGCATGCTTTTTGCCAAGTTGTCCAAAACAACCCAAAAAAAAAGTGAGACCAATGTTCATGCATAAAGGGTACCCATAGTTGAATAGCTAATGTGGCATCACATCATTGGTTAATTTTTATAACTAAGGGTACATTTTATTCAATTTTGGATAGTTAACATTGTACTAACAACTTTAAAGTCACAAGTATTTGTACAATGTTGTCAAAAAAATTGGACATTAAGTCAGTAAGTGTAGGTATTAAGTGAACAACTTCATTCACAACTATTGGAACACGTTCAAGTACTGGGTCCTCTCCCCTATAGATTGATCAATTTAGCTTTGCCTCTTTCAAATAGCGAATGCCTATGATGTAATGATGTGTGAAAAGCATTGAAAGTTAATTTTTTAAAGGAAAAGTAAGTAGGTGAAATGAGAAATTTGTAGATATCAATTGAAGTATGGCTAGCCCAATGAAGACATATCTTTGAAGTAAACTTAAATCATTGAAAATTATTCTAAATATAATTATGACGCAGGTGGAGACAATTGTTGTTTGAACAAAGCTACATGTCAATGCACTCCATAAAAGAACATTATCAAATTTTAAATAAAATAAAATTTAATAGTGGATGATGACTACATATAGATTAAATCAAGACACATTTGTCATCAACATTACCACAGATTGTGGATTGAAGTGGAGTATTTTTTTAGTCCCGAGACTATTTTCGATCAACTATTTTGTATTAATTTGTGTTTTGGTAGTAGTGTAGTTTTCAAACTTTGCCCTTTATACTATAGTGCGAATAAAATTTCTTATTAAATGAAAATTTGGATATAATTTTCTATTATTCTATTGGCTGTGTCCATTTTTCTCCACAATCTTTTCATTTTCTATGAAGAAAATTAAGTACACACTATTTAGTGTGGATAATAGTGCCCGAATCAAGTTTATATGCTTTTGACTTTTCCAAATTTATATATTTGGTAACTTTAATAGGTTCCATTAATTAATGTTCCAGTAGTAAATATTTTAATTTTTAATGTAATTAATAGTATTCATAATCATTGTAATTCAGAAATAAATATAAAATGTTTGTTATTAATTTTTTCAATTATTATTTAAGATTCACTAAATTTTATCTTTCATAAAATTTGTTTATAAAATAATTGAAAGTTCACTTTTGTTTATAAAATAATTGAAAGTTCACTAATTTCCTTTTTTTTTTAAAGTTTACATTTTAAATGATAAATACTAATATATAATATACACTTTCAAAAAAATTGATAATTTTATTTTAAAATTCTCTATATCTTAATTCTTTTCACTCCTTTTCACTCTTGATATACCTCTATATATATGTAACGCATGGCTGGAAAAACAGAGAGATAAACCTCTGCATTTACACTTGGGAGTTTTTTTTAACTGGGTTCTGGCTCGATGCTAGTAATATATCAGAGATGAACATTGTCAGAGAAATACAGAATTATATTAGCTCGTGGCTGTTTTTCTTACATTGAGGGCAATTTCCTTATGACTGCTGTTGGGGTGGGAGTTTGATATTGGCGTGGGACTCACTTGATATCTGTTTTTTCAAATACCTATACCTTTACTTATTGTAGTCTAAGTTTTGAGGGCAAATATTATCTTCTCTCGCTGGGGACGATTCTCGTTGCAAATTGACTCCTAGCGGTGCTCGGATAATATGAGCAGGAAGAAACGTCGTCAGCAGCAATATCAGCTGAGCAGGAAAGCCACTATTTGATTACGTATATTGAAACTTGGAAAATGGAGACATGTTGAAGGAATCATGGATCAATAGTTTGCTGGGTTGCTGGTGAGAGTTTCAACATTAGCATGCCTTGTTGTTTATAACATTCCCTGTATTGGCCAAACTTCGTAAACTGCAGAACTTTTAAAGCGTTTCAAGAGGACAAGGGCCGATCGGCACGTGTAATTGGAGCTCTATCATTCCACAATTTAAGAGGCCAGCTTAAATATACACACTATATTGTCTGCTATTCAGTTTATGAAATTCTTGAGAGTCTGTATGGACAGTGATTTATAAATGCACTCCCCTTTAGTAAGTTCATATTTACCTACTCACATTTCCACAACAATGGTGAAAAGTAATTGATTAAGTAAGGGGTATTATTTTCACTAGTTTGGAACCATTAATCTGTTGTTGTGGAATCAAGCTCACTTAGAAAATGAACAAGACAGCTCACAGGCGAAGTGTCTGACGAAATGTCAATACCCAAAAATCAAGAGGTTCATGAATATTGAAGCTATGTAAGGAGAACATACAATAGGTGTATTCTGGTCCATGAGATTAAGATACTACAACCACAGGCTTTTTCACGCTTCTATGGTTAAGACTGTTCGTCTTGATAGAGTAGATGCAGCTATACGTGGACTAGTTCTTCTCCATCAACAAGGGGACTTCGAGCTTGTGATAGGAGGTGAACAACTAGCATTATTTTTAATGATTGCGGCCTATCCGAATACACAATAAGATTCGGTCCTGCTATGCCTTTTGCCTAATTCATTTAGCTCACTAGTATGGCAAATTTGGTCCACTCTCAATGGATGATGTTGATCGCACATCTTTAGAATTGTCATTATGAAGCCTCTCTTAAGCCCACTATTTTCCATAGGGACAATTCTACTGGGCCCTTGTACGTACCACTTCATGTTCAATGCAAAGGCAACCACATGCGAGTATTGAGCTTCTCCTACCTTCGTTGGTGATAGGTGCTCATTATAGTATTACAAGGTGAGGTCCATCATTTGTACAATGACCACCATTTTGTTGAGAATTCTATCAATTCACTCATATACCTCCTAAAGGCTTGGACAATTAGAGTTCTCATATTTGATCATTTAAAAAAATGGTGGATATGATGTATCCAATGCATTTGGCATCAATCTAAAAAGTGTTTCTCTTCACCACTTCATTCAACATTTTCCCTTGCACTTGGACTTATTTCACTGATTCCATTCCTGTAACATGACCATTAGTTGCAAAGGCTCTTGTATCTCAACTTTCTCCAAGAGAATGAAATATAACACGTATGTGGTCTCAATAGGTTTGAGAAATCCCTTCTTGGAGTCTGCTTCAAATAGTGCACTTGATTTATGTTGATTGCAAGAAGATTTTTGATATCTCTTGCATCAATAACAACCTATTTGATCTTGTTAGTTTTTCTGATGTCTTTTGTTGATGATTTCAATTGAGGGCGGGTTGTCATATTCATGTTTAGCCGGGGGCCTTGCACATTATAGATAATCTTGCACTTTAGTTTGTTTTAAAAGTGTTTTTTCTTGAATAAAGTGGGTATATTTTTAAAATGTTGCAACATCTTGTTAAGACCTTTTAAGATTTGGAGCCTGGTTAACAAAATTGGAGCTTATTTGATCCCATTCACATGAAGAAGAGACATTCCATTCACATGAAGAAGGGACATTCCATTCACATGAAAAAACAACCTGGTGATACAAGTGTGTCTCAATGACCTAATTTTCGTGCAATATAATCTTCACATTCACCTAAAAGAGGTGGATGTCCTAGATGGTTTTGAGGTGATTGACTTGGATGATTTTGATACATATAGTGACTGACTCCCTAGATTTGGGCCACATATAAAAATATTTTGGTTTAAATGTCCATAAGATTTCGTTCTCAGCCTTCAGGTCATCAAAATACCTGTATGCAGAACAAATAAAAAATGTATCATCTCTTGTGACCATTAATATTTCGAGAATAGAAACAAATCCTGTTGCAGATTTTTATCAGGTTGATGAGTATTTTGGTTTTTATATGCGTAATGAGCCCAAGCTGGATTTAACTGGCAATGCTGGATGATATGTAATATTTTTTGGAACTTTGTGTTTTTATGTTTTTAAAGTTTTTTCAGAGTATTTGCTTTTAAATTTTTGAATATAAATGCTGAAATAATATTGAAAGAACTAGAAATAATAGCTATGAGAAACTATAATGAACTGGCAAACAATGCTGCAATTTATTATCACATACTTAAGGAAATTTTACAATTTAAAGAACCTGTATGTTGAGGTAGGAGAATTAACTTGCAGCAGGCAAGTAATGATGATCATAGACCAAGGAAAAATTCTCCAAATAGAAATCACGCCCAGCTTGAGATAGTGCCACACCAGCAGCTAGAAAAACACCTCACGCAGCCTAAGTATGAAGCCGCGTCAGCAGAAGAAGCTCATGCTCAGGCGTGAGTAATTTGCAGCAAAATAAGAAGCCAATGTTGGTGTTCGAACTTGGCAGCCGTTGCCTACAAATGGCATCTAACAGTGAGAGCCAATAGGGGTTTGAACCGCTTACAAATGCAATGCCAAACCCACTGAAAGATCGCCCAGCTTGAAATTTGTATAGCAGAACTGTGGCATCTAATTTGCAGACAATAAAGATGCCTAGAAACAGAATTATAATCACCAAAATTTCAGTCCAATGGCCACTTAGCACAGAGATAATGGACGCTTATTTGCAGAATTATAATCACCAAAATTTCAGTCCAATGGCCACTTAGCACAGAGATAATGGACGCTTATTTGCAGAATTATAATCACCAATCAATGCAGATCAAAGCTGCAAATTTTCCTAATACAAATCACCTTGAGAAAAAAAGTAATGGAAGACGCCACAATCAGATTGCAAAAATATCCCAATTCATTTTACTTCAACACTGAATTGAATTGAGCCTCACATTCAGCAGTACTAATTCCAATTTGCTATACAACAACAACAAATTGGATCTTAGATCAAGAGGAATCAGTCCTCAAGAAGAATTCTCAGCTTCAAACCCTCACAAGAAATTATCAAAGGAATAGATAATATAGGATGATTCACCAGCTTCATGAAGCCTCTTTTATTAAGCACTTGGCTTCTTCTATACTTCTTTCATTAAAGTTGCTTCATCAACACGCCTTTCAATTAGAAGCTTCCATCTAATTCTTTTAAAATAAGTAACTTTCAAGCACATGGCTTCATGAAGACACTTTTCACTTATAAGGCTTCTCATTCACAATTCCATTTATAATATGAAATAAGATAAAGTCCCTTTAATAATCAAAGCCTCATTAATAACTTATGACATATTAGCTCCATGAATATGCTCAATCCACTACTGGTGAAGATCAATGACCAGTGCCTTCACTATACTGCTAAATATAGAAACTGCCTCAAAATAGACTTACTAAAAATAGCAGGTCTGCCTCAGAGACCCTCAAAACGTACTGCCAGCTTATGAGGGTCGCCATGATGTACTGACATAGCCTAACTGCAGGGGCCTGCTAAAATGGGGACATTACAATATGGGAGGAAAGGCTGTGATAACAGGTTTGTGGGAAGCCTTTGACCGAGTCAATACTTTCTGCAGAGACTTATTCCAATGGCCAACCCCACCCCTGCACAGACATAAATTATTGGACTACATAATAAGAGCAGCTGAAATCTGTGCTTACTTCCATATGTGCTCACAATGATGGTATTTTGATGATGGTGGTGTTATTATTGTTGTGGCTCTTGATATAGGTCTCGAGAGGTTTATGGCTTGTGTTTTTATGGCAAGTCCTGGTGTATATTTCCTGCTGCATTTATCCATAAACAGCATTTATTACTGGCTTAATGTTATTTAAAAAAGAGACACTCTTTACTTTTCAGCACGTTTTGAGTGTCCACACAAAGAGGTTTACATGTCTTAACAGTAAAGTCCAAGGGATCTCATAAATCTGTTATGGTTATTTTTCATATATGTCAACTTTGTATTTAATAATTGAAAAAGATTGTGGTCGGCATACAACGGCTATTGTTATGTTTGATAATATTAGTTATTAACTTATTTGTCAATGTATTGTTTGTCATCAATGTATTAATTGTCTATTGGTTGTCACTCTTGGTAGCTGCAAGCATCGGTTGTTTGATGGTTACGTCTCTCTTGGCAACTGTCAGGTTCTTTAAATATGTTGTGTACTGCGAAGGAAGAGGGTATGGTACTGTTGGATGAATTATAATCCTTGGCCGACCATCTATGGTCTTCTTCTCTATAATGTATTCATGAGCAAATAAGAAGATATATTGTACTCCTATATCTAGTACACATTGCCATCTGTATTATTATTTCATGCCTATAATTTACCAGGTATAGCAGAAAAAAAAATATTTATGTCAAATGTGATGATTCAAAATTCTAATTTGAAAGAAATCTTCATGCACTTTTGTTGACATATTAGCACACAATGCTTGATTTTTTCTTTGATTCAAAAACTGATTTAAAATGTTAAAGCTTCTTTTATGTATGGTGGTATATTTAATTGGGGAGATTTAGAGTAACAGGTATAAAATCTAAGACTATACAATGTTTCATCTGAATGTAAATTATCATATGATGTAAGATGCATTTGGATTGCTTATAATAACACTTTTCTATGCAGTTAATTGTTGACTGAGAATTCAATCCAATCTCCTCAACTGCAGGATTAGAACCATGAATTCATTGTGGGGCATCTCTCTTTCATCTCACTCCATGGGACTTCCACACACTCAGGCTCCATCATTCCCTTGCAAAAATACCAATGAAAAAAGAAAACAGAAAAGAAATGAGAAGAAAAGGTCTGTCAGAATTCCAGTCTGTGAGAAGATAGCAGATCCTAAAACTACTACAAGTACAAATGTAAAGCAAGAAATTGTAAATGCGAAGAAGGCTTGGAGAAGAACAACAGCAGCCATTCTCAGAATGGAGGCTGCCAAAGCAGGAGTTGAAAGGAAGGCCAAGGCAGCAAAAAAAAAAACACTCCTCTATCCAAAGGCTCTTCTTGAGGCACTCACTGATAGGATTCATGCCAAGCAGTGGCAATCTGCTCTTCAGGTATGCATACTGAATTGCTCAATGCAATGTCATGTTGTCTTTTTTGAGATCCATCTGGGCCTCTTAATTTCCATCTGTCATGTGTTGTAGTCTTAAATCATATTATTAGCATAAATAAGAAGACAGAAAGATGTTTTTTGGGTGTTAGCTGCTGAGTTTTATAGGTCCACTTCCCTTTCTTGACTTCAGTTCACATTGCCCATATTTGTCCAGCTTCCAGCCTGGCAACAATGGAAAAAAGGCCCCTATTTTCACTACCCAATTCATATATATAATATGCTTTTCGTCTATTGAGTGGAGAAATGCTTCACCAAAATTGTGTTTTTTAGATTAGTGAAGCTGGTGAGCTGCTCTCAGTAGGCATTAACCTTGGTTATGATGGAGTGACCCTTTACTTGTGTTGTATCATATTTTCAAGTGCTGAAGAGGGATGAGTAGCACAAAATGAATTTAATTACTTCTTCAATGGTGATTTTTGAGATTGAGCTACTTGCTTTCACTTAATTTTATTGATATTGTTCTTATTTGGCATATGATCCATCAAACTATGACAGTACCGCAATCAAAACTTATGCTATCTCACTCTAGGAATAGCACCAGAGAACTCTATGTATGCTTCATCTCCAGAGATCATTGAAGAAAAGCATTGGATGAAACTTTCTTGTATTCAAACTTTGACTCTTTATGCACAAACTATTTCTTTGCTGTATGTAATTCTAAAGCACTTTACCCAATTCTATACTAAGACTGTAAGGAATCTTTGGCACACCGTTGGAAGGAGCTCAAATGCATGATTTTGATTGTCACAGCAGGAAGCTCATTATGTATCTTGGACTCCACTGATGACCTGTAATCGAAGTACTGACATATCCTTCTAGTGTGGCAGCAAGCACAGATTCTGCAGAAGGAAAAGTATTATGACTATCAGCCTAATCATGGCCATCAGAATCTTGGAAGGGAATTGGTCAGTGAACTAGCAGCACCACTAATAAAAGATTACAAGAAATTTGTTCCCCTTCACCAAATCAGGTTGGTAAGTTATTAGTATCACATTACTGGATGGAGGAATGTTAAAAAAACATATACAGGCTCAAAACGGCAATTGCTTTTCCCTCAACAGACACATGACAATGAAACATAGCATTCCTCTCTGCTGCAGTCTCATTAACATCCATCTGAAGAGAAGCATCATCCTAAGGCACAAGAATAGACGTACTGGCAGATTGATAACCAAGCTGAGAAAAGGCACACAATACACTGAAAAATGATGCTTTTGGAAATGCATTGTGTCGTACTCTGAGAAATGATATCCTTGGAGGTGAAAGATGGTATTGCTGTGATTGTTATATGACATTAATTCTCTCCAATTGTATTTTATAGTAGGGAATTTTACATCTCCCTTTTTCCTTCACTAGTTATACTTTTTAATTTGATTTTCCTTATGCTGTCATCTAATATAATTTTTAAAGGCCAAATTTGTAATAGTTGTTACTCTTAAGATCATTTTTATATTTTCTGTTTGTAATGTTTTAATAAGCATCACTCTAATGCTCTTATTTTTTGGCCTTGGTATTTAAATGATTTTTCCTTTGAACAATTTAATACTTTCTAACTCCAACAATTTCATAAAAATTTATTTTTGCACCACTTCCCAATTTGTTTTCCCTTTAATTTAATTTTCCTTGGCCTTATTATATTAGTCACTCCATTTTTAAAATTATTTTCATTGGCAGGTTCTTTTTATTTTATTTTTCTATTACCTTTGGTTTTGCTTTTTTTCTTTCATTTTGCATCCATCCTATACATTTTCTCTTTTTTCTTTTATTTTGTAGTGTGCCTCCAAAAATACAAATTATACGTCTTTCTTACAATGTGTACCAAAGTACCCTAGATTGCAAATTGAGTACGATCATACCTTTTCCTACATTTTTGCTGTCCTATGGTAATCTTTCTCCTATTGTTTTGATCCCATGTAACAATTTCTACTTGCACAATTGGAGTCTCGGTGGGTTGATTCATTGCTTGCCACATTGCGCTAGGAGTGTAGGTAGAAGTGGTGGTGGTATCCCCTTTTTCTGCATATTGGATCACCTTTTTATTGTACCTTGATGTTTATCTACTATAACAAGTGGTATCTATTGATGTGAGTTTTAGTCCACTACAACATACAAAAGCAAACACTCAATGTTTCAGAGTGAAACGCCAATTATTCAATTCTCTCTTGATGTAAGGTCACTTCTTATGCTAAGCTTGCGAGGTAAGATCACAAGGCTACTTCATGGTTCCCTCTATTGTGGATAATTGCTCTGTTGAAATGATGTGATTTGCTAGATCATCAAGAGGACTTATGTTAGTTCATTCAAGACTTGTCAACTTGAATCTAGTGGTTTGGCTTTATAATGTGCAATGAAGATATACTTTTTGGTTTTTAACTTTTTCACTTTAACCTAAACTTTCTAACTCTTGTTACTCCTGCTTCTACTTCTACTCATGAATGCAAGGAAGTACTGATGGACTTGGGACTCTACTATGTGTAGTCTTGCCTGGGACTCCACCCACCTAGTGCAAGCTTCTACGGTAGACACAAATGTTTTTCAAATAAATATCTCCTCTTTAAATTCATCAAATGGATGCAAACTAAAGGTTCAACCCCAATTGAAGTTAAGTGCATTCAATCATCATTTAACCACACAAGGCACACTCACAATCAGCAAGAGGCCAATGGCCTAGATTTGTTCGAGTCAATCAAGTAAACAGACACATTTTCTTTAATTCAACTGAACTAAACTACTTTAAGGAAATTCTATACTAACAACTTGAAATTAAATCTATTCTAAGCGAGGGATGCAGATCACCATGCAATAGTGCAAACTTGATCACAACAATTTACCATGCAAGGCACAACAATGGAAAGTAGAGAAAATTTGGCATTATACTAGCAACAATTCTCAAACAACCTCCCTTACAAATGAGAGGGGTGGGGTTCTATATAGGAACCTCAATTATAATGAATGGCTAGGATTGAGTTAGAATCAATGATCTAGATTAAACCATTACAAATCCTAATTAGGGCAACCAAAAATAGCCAAAAAAATGAAGCACCACAAAATAATCCAATGAAACAACTCAATGGCTTGAGGACCAATAGGAAGCAAGGAAGCCACCTAGTCATTATAGAACTCACCATCCAAGATGTATACTCCTTGCTTCTCCCTTTTAGCAAAGTCAATGGACTTAAGTAAAATTGCTCTAAGTTCCTCCATGCCAATACTAGGATGGTTGCAATGTTGTATTTGCAAAGCTTCCAACTTCTCCATGCAAATGTCTAATGTGCCATCCCAATCCGAAGTGTGCCACAGTAGATCATTCATAAGAATCATAAGTAAGAGGAATCCATTCAAGTGACTCTTCTCAAGAGAGTCTATATCTCAGAAATAAATTGATTTTGTCCCTGCCTTCGACTCAACTAAATTCAACTCATGGGAAGCATCAATGTCCAGACCAAACAACTTGATTGCAATAAGAACCCTCAACGTATCCCTGAGATAGGACTGTTAATATCCTCACACTATGTGTGCGCATGCTCATATTAGCCCTCTTGGTAACTAATGAGAGATATGAATGGCCAAAGTCATATGCACTCCCTCCTAAGAAAGGGTCAATGTGGGGATAGTCCTTAATGCCTTGAGACAAGGAATAACATTAAGTTTGATGAGCTGAAATTCCTTCCACATCTCATCCAATTCCTACATTTTATTTATAAGTATTGTGGTCCTTTCATGTGCTTGAACCATTTTAGTAAGAAAAGTTTTGGCTTGATCTCTAATATCCTTGCCCATCACTTCACAACAAAACAAGCACAATGCAAACTCTAAGAAGTTGTTTTTACGTTGACAAATTGTAGTAACCTAATTGTATGATTTTTGTGATGTCATTGCTCAAAAATTACATTATAAAGTCTATAGAGGAAATATGCTTTATTGGATTAATATGTTTAAGTAGAAGATCACTATCGAAGGCTAATATGTTATTGGGGACTCTATAAGGCTTAGCTTATCGAAGACGTTAAGGTTTATTGATGTCACAAGAAAGAAAGGTAAAAGGAAGCTTATGGAAGAATCTAGAAACCCTAATTAGGTCAGGCAATGGAAAATAGTAAGCATGAAAAAAACAAAAACGAGAAGAACAAAAAAAGAAAAAAATGGAGCAGCTATCGGGAGCAATATTGTAGAACAAGCTATTGGAACAAAAATTGAACAAACAAGCTATCGATGTAGAGACAAAACAATAAGCAATTGGAGGTAGAACAATTAGTGTTAGAAGCAACATGCCTATTAAGCAGAGGAAAGGAAAACAAAGGTCAATTTCTTGTTGTTTTTACCTAGCAAGTTAATGAACAAGATTGTAAAAATCCTTTTACAAGGTGGTCTTTAGCAGGACTTAATAGTTCTTATTTTGAACTTATTTCTAAATCCCTTAATCGGGTGAACACTGTAAGAGTGGGATTAAATCTCTTAACAAAGTAGTCTTTAATAGGATTGTTGATAATCTTAGCAGGCTATTAGATACTTTTAACAAAGTGTAGTCATTCAAAAGATGGCATTATTGTAAGCTCTTAATTGAGCACCTTGTTACTGCAACGATGAGTTGTGGGTATCATCCCCACCGCAATTTTCCCCTTTGACCAAGGGTTTTCTGTGATACCAAAATTAGTGTGTTATGCGTTTCAAGTTTGTGGTGTGGATGTTTATTTTGTTTTTTTGTTAAGATACATTAACTACCAGTATCGTTAGGAGTTATAAAGGACACTATCTAGTAATTTTTTAAAGTTGACTATCAATTAAGGTGAAGCAAGTGTTTAAAAGCAAATTGGTTAAGGTACTAATTCACCCCCCTCTCTCAGAACCTTATCTTATTTGTAGCTAGCAATAGTGGGAACATATAGAACAGGTGTAGTTCTCTTGTGCCCTAATGGATTCACATATTTGTTTATGATCTCCTTCATATTAGGATTAATTGAGACATGAATAATAAATACATGCAAATATAGCTAATATCAAAAAATAATAAACCACATAAAAGAGAACACGCGGTTCACCCAATCCTTGGGCTACGTCCACCAATAGCAAGTCCAATATTCTTATTATTTAGTAATTACAACCTAATTACAATCTGCAATCCCTTACAACTCAATACCACTGCAAGAAGCTACAATCTCATCATACATAATGAAATCTCAACCCTAAGCCATTTCATACAAGCTTTTGGCCACTTACAAAATTAGGGCTAGAATAAGTCGTCCAATAGAAAATAGCAGCCGAAGCCTTTTATAACAATAAAGTTAGTTGAGCTTTTAAGGGTGTTGCCCCTCGACCCCACCGTATACTACGACAGGGAACACACCTGGGGCTCTGCAGACCCGACAAGGTGCACTACTCCTTGACCTCGTCTTGGGGGCACTGCCCCCAAACCCTCATAGAATAATATGGGGAGAAATTGCGTTGAATGAAATAGGGAGACATTAACCTACCGAGTCTACTTAGGCTCTACATAACAACACTTCATTATCAGGATCTCCATTTTTAGCTCATCTCTTTCCTTTGTCAATTTCTTTACCATTTCCTCAATAGTATCCACATTGTCTCTCCATTCCTGAAATTCCTGTTCCTCAGTTGGGCCCTACATCAAATGAGCATAAATGATCATCGTTTGGAGTAATCTTATCTTCATTCTTTTCACCAATGAGAACAACCAAATGCACACTGCGAGATCTCGAGTCATCCTTGGTAATCCTATGAACCTTCCTAGTTGGCCTAGGTTTTTAATTCTTCCAGTCCTGCTAAACAATGTATCAATGTCATCTATAGGGAGAAACTCTTCTACCTTTCTCCTTTTCTTCGTGCTTTCTCTTAGCCGTCTAGGAACCTTAAGTAGATCCATACATTCACCCATCTATTCATTTTAATCAAATATCTTCAACGCTGAAATGATTTCATCTTCCATCTCTTGAGTGCTAGGATCAAGCTCTCTCATGTCGTCACCCAAATTGACTACCTATTGTACTGTAGGGGAGAATGGCAATATCTGTGCATTTTTCTATACAAAATGCGTGGATGAAGCTACCTCTTGACTATCCTGAAGCAGAATCTTTGTATCTCCACCCTACATTGAATCATTATCCATTGTTTGTGCCTCTATCTTTGTAGTTGATGAAGGACTAGGAATAGGAGTAGATGTGGCAGACTTGTGCCTTTGGCTCATAGGTTCCCTACTGATAGTCCTGTCACTCAATGCTTGTGATGTTCCTGCCACATTATCCCCTTCCTTTGAAGCTTGTCTTGCATCCTGGATTCCAAATCTTGAAGTGTTGATAGTTCCTTCATTGTCCTTGGAAGAAGACTCCTCACTCCACATCTTTGCATGGGTGAAGGTGGCACCTTGTTTCATTAATCTCTTTTGTTTGGCAATCCATTCCTTTGATCTATCCATTACTGCTCTCATCAGGACCCCCAAATCTGAAAGTTCCTCCTTTAGTGAGAAATTAGGTGGCTCAATTGACTTGCTCTTCTCATACCCATGACTAGGATGAACTATGTTCCCATCATCCTTAACCTAGTTAGGAATAGGGAAGACCCTACATCATCTCATGAAATCCACTATCATCCTAGACCACATTTTTCTCCTCACAGCCTCTTCATCCATTAGATTTGAGTCTTGACCAATAATCTTTAATGTCCACCTTGTGTTTGTATTTCATGCCTTTGTAGGCAAGGATCCTTTGGAATGGATCAAAATATTTCCTTTCTTTGTATGAACCCAATTGGTAGAATTGTATCCCTGCACTGGGTATCTCAACTACCTATAATGAAGGGAAAGACTGAAGCATTTTCGCCAAAGTGATGGAGGAAGGCATTCCTTGTCTGTGCTTCTCCTTCTGCATAAGATCAAACTCTGAAAATTGTCTAACCACCTCCATCAAAACTGTTTTGTTTATAGGATACTTAAGAAGTTTATATGGTTCTGCAGGAAACCCCTGGATCCTGATATAGGTGAAAGCAGGGAAGTGGTATACCTATATCCATACTGCTCGATCCATTAGATTTGAGTCTTCATCCATTAGATTTGAGTCTTGATCAATAATCTTCAATGTCCACCTTGTGTTTGTATTTCATGCCTTTGTAGGCAAGGATCCTTTGGAATGGATCAAAATAATTCTGTTCTTTGTATGAACCCAATTGGTTGAATTGTATCCCTGCACTGGCTATCTCAACTACCTATAGTGAAGGGAAGAACTCAAGCATTTTCCCCAAAGTGATGGAGGAAGGTATTCCTTGTCTGTGCTTCTCCTTCTGCATAAGATCAAACTCTGAAAATTATCTAACCACCTCCATCAAAACTGTTTTGTTTATAGGATACTTAAGAAGTTTATATGGTTCTGCAGGAAACCCCTGGATCCTGATATAGGTGAAAGCAGGGAATTGGTATACCTATATCCATACTACTCAATCAATGCAATAGCATCCTTGGGTAACCTTCTGTGTGTTACTTCCTGAAGTGTGCATATAATATTCATGATGAAGATGCCATTGATCTTCTTGTAACATGCCCTTTCATGCAGTCACAACGCAGGATGACAGTCCTAGACTTTAAATTGATCCTTTCCATTTCCAAACACAACTTTGCAAATGAGGCCTGGACACTTAATATTCCTCGCCAACAGGTAGATTACGTAGGAACTCATATTTAACTGCCTTGTTTTCCTTAAATTTCTCGATTGTGCATCTATGTTGTCGCTTATCATTCTTGCCCAATTCATCATTACCTCTCTTGTGGCTATCTCTTTTATGAATAAGAACACTCAAGTGTTAAAGAAAGCTCCTTGAAGTTTCCCTATAACTCCATTGAACATAAAGATTATGTCACTGTACTCATCCCTGAAATCCTCAGTCATTAGCTTCTTTGGTAACTTGGAATAATGTTTCCTTGGCTCACTAATCCAATTCTTGTTAGTAATGTCTATACAAGCACCTGACTTCCCTTCATATAATGCTTTAGCTTGTTCTTTAGTCCCAATCTGCATTCTGGGATGATATGGAATTTCAAATGTTTCTCTTACTACTTTCTCGTTAAAAAATGCAAACACCTTTCCTTTAGCCTTGATTGTTCTAGTGTCTGAATCACAAGTCCTTGCACACCTGACCATGAGTTCATTGCACCGGATTGCTGAGAGAATCCTGCAACTTAGTAGAGTCCATTCTTCATTGTGTTAGCTGCTATCTTGGGAGGAAGACGATCCCTATATCCATACATTCTCCTCATTTTCTTGATGTCAATGTGCTCCATGTTAGTGTCTGCAACCTTTTCCCATGTGGATGCCATTGAAGACTCCGGATAGAAGCCCTTGGATAGCATCTTGATCAATATTTTCCTGGCTGCAATCCCCTTACTCTCTGCCATTTCCCTGTTCAAGGCTCAAAATTAGTAAGGATTTAAGAATTTTAAGGAAAAGAGATTTCAGACTTGCAATCCTTGCATCAATCCATGGAGTAGTTAATGAATTCCACACTTTTACTTAGTGATATAATCCAATGGAAGTAATAACTAGCATGAGCGTTTAGATAAAAGTGCTAAAACATTACAAGTTGATCAAAGCTTTAGCCAAAAACGAGAAAATTGATTCCTCATTGAAATCTGAATTCTGAGGACAAGATGATTAAGTCTGAAGATAAGCCCTGTAATTCAGTCCTAAAAACTTGTGAAATTACCCCTTATCAAATCCATGACTTAGTGTGTGAATTGCAAATCGAAGTTATGACTTTATTAAGCTTCAAAATCACATTCACTGTCTATTTTACATCTGAAGAGATACCTATAACCTGCAATTTTCTGTAAAGTTTCAGCAAATTCTATGTGATTAATCTGAGATAAAACCTTCTCCTATGCCTTCTGAAGATGATCTTTTTTGTTATAGACTTGAGAGAAGAAATGTCAATAATATATTTATTATTCTGAAATCTTTTATATCTGCAAGTGTTCGAATAGGGCAGACTTGCTTAAAAGAGCAGACTTAATGTTCTTTTGTTTGTCCTTTAACTACAACCCCACCCTATATAAATATGCAACCAAAGGGCATGTCTCTACAAGAGACATGTCCCCATCTAGGTCGGCCCTGATTAGTTTCCTTGAAATTGACACCCAAAGGACAAGACCTTTAGTTAGTGTTTAACCTAACTAATTTGACTAAGTTTAGACTTATCAAATTTATCCAAGGGAGATGCCGATTTCAACTAAGAGAAGACAAATATTTATATAGCCTATCATTAATAGGTCATTGAATTCATACTCAGATCTGTATGATCTGTATCATCAGATCAACATTATTAGAAGTTACAGAATTTACACTCCCTCTTAACTTCATAATCATACTGATAGATAACATATCTAGCATCATCAATTAAGATGAATAAGCATAGATTGATACTCTATATCTATTTGAATCTTCTAAGTATGGGGTGTCATGAACACATGATACTATGTTATATTACTATACCTGTGATATGACTTATCACTCATACTAGTGATAATGATATTGCATGGAATGCAATATATAGGATAAAATCTGGAAAAAATTTCCTTTATCCAAGTTTTGACTCATAGTACTGGCAGGCCTATATCACAAATATGATCCTGAGTTAAGATCTACCCGTTCACAAGATAAACTCTGGAGAATAATAAAATTCTTCCTTTATCCAAGTTGTGACTTATAGGCATAGAAATGTCTACATCACAATAATCTTGAACTCATCTAGATCTGACAATAGTTATCTACTTTTCAGCACATTATCTAAGAGATTGCCATCTCTCATAATGTCTTTTATACAGGTGTTCATTATCTCAGAGATTGTCACCTCTTAAATAATGAATACAAATGGTGAAGCCCATAATAGTCAATAGCTTGACAATAAAAATTATTAATAACAATTTAAAAAATACAAAATGTTTCATAATTCAACCATACCAAGTATTTTCCTGAATTGATCTACCTTCACTCAAGAGAGAGGTTTGGTAAGAATATCTATTGTCTGATTTGCAGTACAAATGTATTCTAATTTTACAGTATTCCTTTCTACCATATCTCTAACATAATGGTAAGGAATTTCAATATACTTGGACCTGTCATGAAAAATTGGATTCACAGAAAGCTTGATAGAACTCTGATTATCACAATGAATAATCGTAGGACTCATGGCTTGACCAAATAATCCCACAAGTAACTTTCTAAGCCAAACTACTTCCCGAGAGGCCATTGTGCTGCAATGTATTTGGCTTCTATGGAACTTTGCGCTACTGATGATTACTTACTGCATATCCATGATATCATCGTTGATCCTAAGTTGAAACATCTTGAAGTACTTTTTCTATCTTTAACACTTTCACCTTAATCTAAGTTTGTGAATCCATGTAAATCCAAGTCAACTTTCTCATATTTGAGCCCAAGGTTAAAAGTGCCTTGTAAGCATCTCATAAGGTGTTTGACTGCAACTAGGTGAATCTCCTTTGGCTCACACATAAACTAACTTAAGGCGTTAACAACATAGCAATTATCAAGTCTTGTGTTTACCAAGTACATAAGGGACCCAATCATCTGTCTGTAGAGAGTAGAATTTATGGAAGGTGATTCTACTGCTGCTTAAGTTTATGTAGATTAGTCTCCACTGGAGAAGACATAGGCTTGCAGTTCGACATTCCAAATCTCATCAAGATATCTAATGTATACTTTCCTTGATTAAGTATGATGTCAGAATTCTGCCATACTTCCAATCCTAGGAAGTAATCCCAAATATTTCATCTCAAATTCTCTGATTAGATCTTTCTTGCATTGATCTATGAGATGATCATCACCTGTTATTAGTAAATCATCAACATACAGTATCAAAATTATCATATCATCTTTATCCCTTTTATAATATAGATTTGGATCGGCTTCATTCTTGGAGAATCCTAAGCCGGTGAGATACTTATCAACTCTTTCATACCATGCCCTTGGAGCCTGTTTAAGTCCATAGAGAGCTTTCTTGAGCCTACAAACAAAAAAATTAGAGTTATGAGTTTCAAATCCTTTAGGTTGCTCCAAATATACCTCGTTTGTAACCTTTCCATTCAAAAATGTTGTTTTTACATCCATCTGATGTACTTTCCATCCCTTCGATGCTGCAATAGCTAGGACTGTTTTTACAGAGGTGTATCTGGCAATAGGAGGAAAAGTTTCTTCATAATCAATCCCCTCTTTCTAAGAGAATCCCCTGGCTACAAATCTAGCTTTTTATTTTTCAATACTACTGTCTACAACATGCTTGATTTTAAAAATTCACTTAGAAGAAACAACGGATTTTAATTTAGGTCTTGGAACAATTTCCCAAACATCATTCTTCATAATGGATTGGTACTCTTCTATCATGACATCCTTCGAAGCTGGATGTTTAATAGCATCTAAAACATTGGTTGGTTCTGATTTAGAAAAACCACTCATGTTTGCTGCGTTTCTAGAAAATCTTTTGGCTCTTTTGCTTTCTCTGAAGGTTCCAGATGGTGCAACGAACTCATATGCTTCCTCTACTGTCTTAATGGCCCAAAGTGATCTTTTCTTTGGATTTTGAGTTTCTTCAAGATTAAGATCTTGAATTTCATTTTCAATTTCTTCAATGTTCTTCCTTTGAAACTCAGACTTAGTATTTTCTTCAGAACTAAGGGAGAGGGATCTTCAGAATTTAGGGCTCTTTTGAATGTTAAATCTTCTTCAAATATTACATCCCTACTAAGTTCAATGTTTTTCTGACCAGGTATGAATATCCTATATGCTTTAGATGTTTCACTATACCCAACAAAAATACCTTTCCTCTCGGAGGGTTCTAACTTGGTTCTTTTTTCTTTAGGAACATGTATATATACAGAGTACCCAAAAATCCTAAGATTACTTATATTGGGTTTAACTTTAGTAAAAATTTCTTGAGGAGTTTTATCTTTAAGGTAGGAGTGAGGACTCCAGTTTTGAATATAGACAACAGCACAAGAGGCTTCCACCCAAAGATAATATTCTAGATTTGATCAAATATCATAGGTCTTGCTGCTTCTATAATTGTTCTATTTTTCCTTTCTACTACCCCGTTTTGTTGTGGGTTATAAGGAATGGTGTACTTCCTCTTAATTCCTATTTCTTTACAGAACTCTTTAAATAAGTCTGAAGTGTATTCCCCTCCATTATCAATCCTAAGAGTTTTAATTGTGTCTTGATAAGTTTTTAGTTAAGGTTTTGAATTCTTTAAGTCTCTTAAGGATTTCTTCTGATTCTTTGCACTTTAAGAAGTAAATTCAAGTTTTCCTAAAGAAGTCATCTATAAAAGAAAAAAATACTACCGGAATCCTCCAAGAGAAGGAAAAGACATAGGTCCACATAAATCTGAGTGGATTAATTCCAAAATATTGTTAGTTTTTCTAGTGCTATCATGAAATGGACTTTTGGTGTTCTTACCCAGAGCACATCCTTTGCATATGCTTGAGTGATTTTTATTCAACTTAGGTAAACCAATTACCATCCTTTTCATAGTTGATAAGGTTTTGAAATTTAGATGACCTAACCTTTTGTGCCATATTTTGTTTATATCAGCAGCTTCATGAATTAAGGCTTGAATAGGTCGACTAGGTTCTATACTTAATTCATACAAGTATCCCTTTCTTTGACCAATCAACTTTGATTTCTTAAATGAAGAGTTCTTAGACCAGGTCAATACTTTACCGTCCATGAATGCAGCATTATTTCCATCATCTTCAAGTGTTGTAACAAAGATTAGGTTCGTTCTTATTCCTAGTACATAGAGTACTCCTTTGAGATATAGAACACTACCCGACTTTAGTTTTAGGGTGCAATTTCCAATTTCTTTGACGAAATGTGCTGAATTATCATCGATGGTGACTTCGCCATCAACTTTTTTTGATATAGGGTCTACTGCTTCTTAGTATCCTATAATATGTCGAGATGATCCACTATCAATCACCCATGCCTTACTTGAGACTTCATTTGATAGTGCCGAATACAATACACGATTCTCAAGATCATAGTTATCTTCTTTCCTAGTAATGTTAATACAATTTACTTGCTACTTAGAATTCTTAGGGCAATTAGATCTATAGTGTCCAAATTTTTCGCATTTTATTTTGGATAGATCATTCTTAGGTTTGTCATTCTTTTGATTACCCTTTTTCTTCTTGAAGTGCTTCTTCTTACCTTTATAGGAATTTGTGTTGAGAACATGAAGTTCTTCATCTTCAATTTTCAACTTTCCCCCTTCCTTAAGTTTTCTAGATTCTTCCTGAAGACAATCTCCCTTAAGTGTATTAAAGTCAGGAAGATTGTCTCTAGCACTTACTCCTTGTGCAAACGTTTCCCATGAATCTGGTAACCCATCTATAGCCATCACTTTTAGTTCCTTGTCATCAATTATGGTTCCTATACCTTCAAGTTCATCTCTTAGACTGGCAACCCTTAGGAGGTAATAATTCATTGATTCTCCCTTCTTTATCTGTATATGATTTAGTTGCCTTTTTGGTGTGAGGACTCTAGTTGCATTGTTGACCTCATATGCATTTAATAATGCATTCATCATATTAAATGTTGTTTGATGTTTTATTAGCATCGGTACTATTTCATTTTTCACTCCATCTAATATGATCTACATGGCTTTCCTATTTCCTTTACGGTAGATAGTTTTGTTAGGTTCAGCAACAGGTTGTTTGGATGCTGAATCAATGAACTGTTTTACATCATTTTCTTTAAGAATCATTATGATTCTGAATTTCCAAGCATCAAAGTGTTCTTTCCCATCAAACCTGTCCTCGGGTCTGATTGTGTATGCCATTGAAGATAGAAGAATGATGCTAGATATATTAAGTCTAATTGTTTAATTTGCAGAGCCTAGGTTTAACTACCAGAGCTCTGATACCATGTAAAGTTTTTGCAAATTCTATGTGATTAATCTGAGATAAAACCTTCTCCTATGCTTGCTGAAGATGATCTTCCTTGTTATAGACTTGAGAGAAGAAATGTCAATAATATATTTATTATTCTGAAATCTTTTATATCTGCAAGTGTTCGAATAGGGAAGACTTGCTTAAAGGACCAGACTTTATGTTCTTTTGTGTGTCCTTTAACTACAACCTCACCCTATATAAATATGCAACCAAAGGGCATGTCTTACAAGAGACATGTCCCTATCTAGGTCGGCCTTGATTAGTTTCCTTGAAATCGGCGCCCAAAGGACAAGACCTTTAGTTAGTGTTTAAACTAACTAATTTGACTAAGTTTACACTTATCAAATTTATCCAAGGAAGACACCAATTTCAACTAAGAGAAGACAAATATTTATATAGCCTATCATTAGTAGGTCATTGAATTCATACTCAGATCTGTACCATCAGACCAGCATGATTAGAAGTTACAGAATTAACATTTTCGAATGAGTTTTGAGTGGCAAAATTGGTCATTTGGATGCCAAAGGACCACATGAAGACTCAAAACTATCAAACCTTTGAATTAGTAAAGTTGAGAATTAATAGCAAATTATTTAAAAATCACTCCGGTTACTTGAAGTCTGCAGACTCTAGGTCCGCAACTTGTGTTTTCAGACCTTAAAATGGTTCAAATGATGATTAAAACAATGCCCAAATGTCTGCCATACATATAGGATCAGACTATGTTTAATGAATAAACCCAGATTTAGACAAGAAAAAATTATTTTCAGAGGTTCTCTGCAGACATTTTGTTCAGAGAACCCTAATCTTAACCTCCCAATGACTGAAATTGGTTGGAAACGGTCAGTTTTTGATCAAATATCAGGTTGCAAACAAGATTGGGCTGCTTCAGTCCTTAGATTATTTTATATGATTTTCCCAAAAATCACCCCCAGTATGAGAAATCTGAATATTTGGGCCTGCATATACCTTATTTTCAGTCAACTAATGTCTGCAAAATGTGCGGTCTGGTCCAAGAATCAGTCAACAAACATTCATGAAGAGATTCAAGTGCTTGATAAATTTATACAATTTTAAAAAAAAGATCGCCCCTGTTTGGATGACCTCCAGATTACACCTGCTAATGCACACCCTTTGTTCTAAAAATGATCTCTAAAAACTCAGATTTGAGCCCCCTGGCAGCCTGCAATAGCTTGCTAAATGGTTTAGTGGCCATTGAGAAATATTGATTACCAAAATTGCTCAAGTATGGGAGTCTTCAGATTGATATCTGCAACTATCAATGGCTTCTTACTCACTGTATGAGTTCAACCTCCAGCTAGCTCCTCCAGTGGTGAAATCTAACTCTTTCTTCGATTTCCAGCCCTCCCTTGCTGGATTGAACTTTATTCCAGCCCTCTCTTGCTTCACTTTGGTCAATTAACTCAGCTGCCAGCCCTTTCTTGCATTTATTTTGCAACTGCCATTTCTTTAATAAAGGTAATTTAGCTTTGCATGCACCTCCCACAAGCAATGTGGGATTAATAAAATACCCACCCTCTAGAAGCTTCCTCCTTTATTTAATTAATTTCCCATCTTTAATTTATTTATTATTTAAAAAGAAAAGCCATTACGGGAAAAATTAATCCATGCATGGATCTCTGAAAAATTGACGAAGTCCACATTATCCTTTCAAACATGCCATCCATGGATCAAAGGGTGACATCCGCACGTTATTTCTGCTTATCCCAAGTAGGGAAATTGATCATTGTAAGAATATCATTCACTTTTCACTCTTTGAAATAACTTCATCTCATTTGCTCTTAAAGGAGAAATTCGAACTGTGAGTGGATAGTTGATTTCCATAATTACAAAAAAAGTCGATTTCCATAATCACTCCCCAGGGAAAAATGACCCATGTGTGGATGGATGAATTCTACTTTTACATTTTTTTCTCAGTTTCCAAGTTACATTGGGTCTCAATAATTCTAACTTCACCTTCCAAAATTTGGCTAAGTACAAAACCAAAGGGAAATTTGCCTTTGTACTCTTCATATTCATCTTCAAACTTTGGAATCTAGTTGGGGGAAAATTGAGCCATGTCTGGATAATTTCCACCTTTGGAATTTTTTTAAGGAAATGCCATTCAAAGTGGGGAAATTCATACTATCTCTAGATTTTATCCCCAGCACTTAGTTTTTTTTAAGGAAAATATCAATTAAAGTGGGAAATTTTATTATGTAACATACGAATTTTTCCTAACCAATTTAAAACAGTAGTTAACTATCAACTAATCCCATTCGCATGACAATGATTTCCATTAACTAATTATAACTAGAAAGAAGTAACTGCAACCTAATCTAATTGCATTTTAAATTCATCGTATGTAAAAGGAAATAAATAAATGATTACTTTGATATCATTAAAATCAATCCAACATGTGCAACTGAAAAATAAAGTAGCAACTACCATTTAAAGCATCTAACATATTCATTCATATATTCTACACTATCTAATTATGCTTCCATGAATCCAAGGGTAAAAGTGCAAAAGAACATACAAATATGATGGAGAAATCCCTTTGTCTTGTTGTTCAAGCCTCGACATTGGTGAGAGGAGAAGCACTGACATAGGCTTAAACTCCCAACCATGGACCATACTTATTCCCACAAAATCTAACTTAATAGAACGACCCTCCTTACTTCGGGATCGAGCTGTGATGTTCTGAAGTCCAACCATCAGAGTAATCTGGTGGTTTGAGTGTCCCATCAGTTATTCCTAAATAATTGAAGCATCTGGACAAATAAAAAAAAGATCACATGATCGACACATCTGCCTAACTCTACCCTGGCCAAGGATTTCAAAGTTGGGTTCGTAAACCCGATCTCCACCTCTCGACTTGACAACATTTCATTATTAGGACATGCATGAGCTATTATATATGTTTGTTACTTAATTATCTGATCAAAATCTTGATTTTTGCAGGTTATCTTCACCTCTTCACCATCTATGGCTTCCATGCCGGTGACTCCTAGGTGCATGAGAGATTATATCCACTCTATCTTGATTTACACCTCTTCACCATTGATGGCATTTCTTGCCGGTGAATTCCTCGGTGCTTGAACATAATGTCATCATTCATACTTCTACTAGTTTTTCTTTCAAAAACTTGAAGGCTGATTGACACTTCTCTGTCCAGATAAATTTCTTTCCCTTCCTTTGAAGTGAAGTGATAGGATAGGCTATCTTTGAGAAATTTCTGACAAACTTTCTATAGAACCCTGCTAACCCCATAAAACTCCTAACTTCAAATACATTCCTAGGTATGGGCCATTCCTTAATTGCTTTTATCTTTGACGGATCCACTGCTATACCTTGAGCTAATATAATGTGCCCTAGATACTAAATTTCCTTTTGGTAAAAAGCACACTTAGATAATTTTCCATATAGTTTGTGTTCTCTTCATCTTTGTAGAACTATTTCTAAATGCCTCTGATGTTCTGCTTCGTTCTTAGAATATATTAAGATGTCATCTATAAAGACCAATACGAACTTGTCCAGAGAATCCTAGAATATGTTGTTCATTAAATTCATGAAAGTTGCTGGGGCATTGGTTAACCTGAAAGGCAACACTGTAAACTCGTAATGTCCATACCTGGTTCTGAATGCGGTTTTATGTATATCCTCATCCTTTATTCAAAGCTAATGGTAAGCTGACCTTAAGTCAATTTTTGAAAATACTGTCGCACCCTTCATTTGATCAAAAAGATCATCTATCTTTGGCAATGGGTACCAGTTTTTGATGGTGACTTTATTAAGCATCTTGTAATCTATGCATAATCTCATGGTTCCATCCTTCTTTCTTACAAACAGCACCGAGGCTCCCCATGGTGAGACACTTGGCTTGATCAACTTCTTATCTAACATATCCTAAAGTTGGATTTGTAATTCCATTAATTTTGTAGTTGTCATTCTATATGGTGCTCGAGATATGGGTTCCGCTCCTGGTATCAATTCTATGGTGAAATCAAATGCTCGGGAAGGGGGTAGTCCGAGAAGTTCTTCAGGAAACACATCTTGATAATTCTTCAAATAAGGTTATTTTTCTTCGAAGGACTCTTTTAACTTTTGTTTGATTTCTCCATCTTCATAAATGTAGTCATCTCCTTAAGTGGTGGTTTTTGGTTCCCTTGTATCCTCAATCCTAACTGCAAAAATCTCACAACCCTTTCTCCCATATCTTTTAAGTTGCATAATAGAAATTTGTTTAGATCTAATTTCATGCTTGATCCTTGATATGCTTGTTGGTCTACCTTGATCATCCACACAGTTTACAGTTTTGGCAAGACAATCTACTTTGGCCTTATGCTTACTGAGCCAATTGATTCCTATGATAGTGTCGTATGACCCGAGGGGTGCTCCATATAAGTTTAGTTCCGTTGAAAAATTTGCAAAGTCAACTTGAGCTTCAAAGAGGCATTGCTCTCCCTTAGCCTTTGACTAGTTCGCATACTCGACTGTCCATGGTTTTGCCATAAAACTAGATCTTTTCGGAAACTTACTTAACAGTCTAGGTGATATAAAACATTCAGATGCGCTAGTATCAATTAATATGGACACAAGGTTTCCATAGATCTTACCCGGAGTTTCAATGGGGCCTGTCTGTTGTTCTGTCTACCTATTATCCAGAGCTGCATGAATTCTCTGCTGGAAGACTTGCTGTTGTTGTGGTAAAGGTGGTCGTTGTGGCTAGCTGACGTTGGGTTTACTGGGACACTGTTTTACATAATGATCTCCTCCACAGTTAAAACATCCTCCTGGTGGTCCTTTCTTTTCATTATTCCTGTTGTTTTTATTCGTATAATAATTTCTTTTGGCATCCTTAGCCCCATTGCCCTTTAATTTTGGTTTGTTGTTTTTGTAGTCCTCAAATCGCTTTTTCTGAGACCCGAAATCAGCACCATCTGAATTTTAGGTTGTCTTCCTTTTGTTGTCTTGGATGGAGTCATCCTTTCTGATCTTGTGCTCTTGTCGAACAGTTTTCTCTAAGGCCTCTTCCATGGTTCGGGGAGCGAGAACATCAATAGCTCCTCCTATCCTATTGTTCAATCCCATAATGAATTTCCTCACCTTTAAATTGGTGTCTTGCTGATAAGGTGGCATGTATTTTAGCAATTGAGTGAACCTCTCCCAGTACTTATGTACTGACATGTCTCCTTGTTTTAAGTTTTGGAAGTCTAAGAGCTTCTAATCATAAAAGGTCTGTGGCAGCCAACGTTTTCGAAATATGTTCACAAATTTTTCCCAAGTGATCTCAGTGGTTCTAATGTTCTGTTCAACCTTGGTGTTTCCCCACTAGGTTCCAGCTTCTTTAGTAAAATGATATATTACCCAAACTGCCTTCGAGGTTTCAGAGAAATTCCTAATCTCAAAATATTGTTCCATCTCAGTTAACCATGCTTCTGCTTCCTCCTCGGACTTAGAACCATAAAACTTAGGTGGTTTTATTTTCTTAATGTCCGCAGATAAATCAGCCGCTATCTCTTTCTTCTTTTGTTTCTCCTATCACTTGGGAGAGGGAGTTTTGTTATGCTCTAAGACTTTTGTCTCGGCTCTAGGTGGTGGTGAGGTTTGAGTTTCCTCACGGTTCTGCCCTATCTGGGCTACCATTTTACTTATTCTTCTCTCCATGGTTTCTAACTTTAGTTGCATTTCCTGTAAGATCTGGAGTAGCAATTCATTTGAAGATTGAGGGTTCTCATGTATTATGTCTTGATTTACAACGTTCTCATTGTTGTTCATTTTTATGTTTATGGTTCCCACTTGATAATTTACAATTGTGTCAATTATGTGGAAAAAGAAGAGATTTTTACAAAAGAAAAGTCTTACAATCACATGATAAATAACCTAATTTAATTTATTATTTCGTTGCTTCACTCAGAGCAACCTTATTTACAAAATTTCCTCTATTGAGGATGTTTACATCAACATAACATTTAATCTTGCTTTGCAGCTCTAAATTTTGGTTCAGTTTGGTACATATCCTGCACCATCTAGGATCTATGAAACTATAAAAGGGGATTGCTCTGCCAAGCGTTCCAGTTTTGAATCAGCTTGTTTCTATATGTTGCCTTGTTAGCAGGAGTCCACTGGACTCTTTCTTTCTTCATTTGCAGAATTGCTTGTTTCAGAGTTTCGTTGTCTCGAGAGATAGAACAGCAGGTGTAGTCATATTTAGTCATATTTTTAATGAGATAGGGAAAGATGGGGTGTCGTGTCTTCTTACGGGGTGTTTTACGTACTTGCATCCTGTAGTCAGTCCATAATCTTTCAGGTTTCAAGAAGGTAGGGTGCCCTAGGTTCAGTGTCAAACCTAGCGCTTTGATACCATATGTAACATATGAATTTTTCCCAACCAATTTAAAACAGTATTTAACTATCAACTAATCCCATTCACATGACAATAATTTCCATTAACTAATTATAACTAGAAAGAAGTAACTACAACCTAATCTAATTACATTTTAAATTCATCGTATGTAAAAGGAAATAAATAAATGATTACTTTGATATCATTAAAATCAATCTAACATGTTCAACTGAAAAATAAAGTAGCAACTACCATTTAAAGCATCTAATATATTCATGCATATATTCTACACTATCTAATTATGCTTCCATCAATCCAAGGGTAAAAGTGCAAAAGAACATACAAATATGATGGAGAATTCCCTTTGTCTTGTTGTTCAAGCCTTGACATTGGTGAGAGGAGAAGCATTGACATAGGCTTAACCTGCCAACCACGGACCATACTTATCCCCACACAGTCTAACTTAATAGAATGACCCTCCCTACTTCTAGATCGGGCTGGGATGTTCTGAAGTCCAACCATCAGAGTAATCTGGTGGTTTGAGTGTCCCATCAGTTATTCCTAAATAACTGAAGCATTTGGACAAACAAAAAAAAGATCACATGATTGGCACATCTGCCTAACTCTACTCTGGCCAAGGATTTCAAAGTTGGGCTCGTAAACCCAATCTCCACCTCTCAACTTGACAACATTTCATTATTAGGACATGCATGAGCTATTATATATGTTTGTTACTTAATTATCTGATCAAAATCTTGATTTTTGCAGGTTATCTTCACCTCTTCGCCATTTATGGCTTCCATGCTGGTGATTCCTAGGTGCATGAGAGATTATATCCACTCTATCTTGATTTACACCTCTTCACCATTGATGGCGTTTCTTTCCGGTGAATTGCTCGATGCTTGAACATAATGTCATCATTCATATTTCTACTAATTATATGAAAAGAAAAGAAAATAATATTATTGACAGGATCCTTATCTCATGGGTTTCATTATGGTTTTCCATCCTCCATATAACTAAAACAATCTCATGATTTATGATACTAAACAAATGACATGATATCGGCTTCTTGTAAGGCTCCAACTAAGGAATTTATATTCTAATACATTCAGCCAAGTATTCTGGTCCAATAGCAGATATAGCATTAACAAGAATAGAAGATCAATAATAGAACTCAGACTTGGGTATTCATCAAATAAAGAGGAAAGAGACGAAACAAACAATAACAAGATGAACTTAGCATAACCTATAGCAAAGTAGTCCTTTCTTCCGCGGCTGGAATAGATGAACTACCATGGCTTCCTTGCTCTGATCTGGTTGACGGATGATGAGGAGGAAAAAAGGATTCAATACGGAATGGTATGCTGTGAATATCGGGTTGAGCTGAGGCTTGCTTAGCTTTTGCCAATGTAAGGAAGAGATCACGCAATTTATAGAAAGGTTGTCCCAAAAATGATCCATGATATGATATTAATTGGCCGGCCTTGGCTCTTCGGCTTCCTTTAGTTATCAAGAAGGCCTTTCGAATGCCTCTAAATTTGAAATATAGGAGAAAGAAAATAAAGAGGGAAAAAGAAAAAGAAAGAGTTGAAGAGTTTTTAATTCTTATTTAATTATTATTATGTGTTCTTACATATGTTTATGTATATAGATTGGTGAAATGACAGCATTAAATTATAAAGTTATAATTTATTGGTGTCACTTCATTTTTTTATAGATATGTTTGTATTCTTAAGGATGTATAGTAATGATAAAATAAGAGATTCCAATCATAAATCTTTAAAGGTATGAATTTATATTCTTAATTTAGATTATTTAAGTTTTTTTTTTTAAAATATTATTTTCCTAATAGCTCATGCGGTCCCATAATGTAATATGTTGTCAAGTCTTCGTATCCTTTCCAAGGTAGTCTTAGGTCATACCTATCGATCTTGATGACTAGACCAATCGACCATCCCCTTCCGATGATCCTATTTAGCAACGCTTCCCCTCTCTTCAGTCTTCTTCCTGCAATCCCCCAAATAAAACATTCTCGCCAACACATTAATTCAAAGATATATTAATCGTTAATTCAAAAAAATTATCGATCATCTAATGACAGTTATAGATTTCATCATCTATACTAACTAACTCATTTCACTTGATCATGAATGAAATAACTCATTGTCAATTGATACAACGGATATAA
This sequence comes from Cupressus sempervirens, assembly GCA_028749045.1. Taxonomy (NCBI): domain Eukaryota; kingdom Viridiplantae; phylum Streptophyta; class Pinopsida; order Cupressales; family Cupressaceae; genus Cupressus; species Cupressus sempervirens. The sequence continues at coordinate 907,106,028 of CM053785.1, forward strand.
TTAACTAACTCACTTCACATGATCGGGAAAGAAATAAATTGATACAACGTCTATCATTAACTAACTTGTTTCACATGATCAAGAAGGCAATAATTTGATACAACATCTATAATTAACTAACTTGTTTCACATGATCAGGAAATAAATAATTCGTTAAACCAATGGCTATGATCAATTTAAAACTTAGGGCAAAATTTGGGATGTAACACATGATATGTCCTGATTTTGATCAAAACAAGTGGGGAATTTCATGATGTGTCCAAATTTTGATCAAAATAAGTGGGGAATTTTTTAATAAGTCCATACTTAGATCACAATAAGTGGGGGAATTCATATTATCTTCGGATTTTGATCAAAAGAAGTGTGGAAAGTCACAATTAGTCTCGATTTTGATCACAATAAGTGGGGAAATTCATAATATGTCTCGATTTTGTGTATTTTTATAAAGAAACATTGATTTTCCTTAGGATTTTGCAATTATTAGTGAGGAAAATAAATTTCTATAAGGATTTTAAGGTCCTTATGCAGGAAATATGCCTTTACATGGATTTTGGACTGATTGACTAATGATTTCTTTGCTCGTTTAACATTAGGGATTGATTTGCCCTCCCAACCATAGAAATTCACGATTGTCTTCCATGAGTATTGTTGCTTCTCCATAAGCAGATTATTTGTTTTGATGCCAAAAGAGGAAGTTGCACTCTTCCTTTATACATATTGGTAGTGCTCCTTCACCAAGGGACACTACACTTCCCAGTAGGCCCCAATTATGTTATGATACATAATATAATATAATTATAATATCAATATAATAGTTATACTATAATTTAATAAAGCAATATTATCACTATAATAATACTATATAATATAATAATATAATAATTTAATAGTTATACAATATAATAATTATATAATATAATTATTATATTATCAATATTATCACAACCTTTATGTTACCTATGTCGTCATGAAGGAATCCAACCATAGCTACAATAAAATTAATAATTCTTCTTAGCTAGGGAGAAATCCTTCTCAATAACTTTTGGTTCATCCTTTGGACGCTAACATCTGTGATGTCCTTGGTACATTACATAAATTAATATCATAATGCTTTGTATGTTTGACCTTGGCAATTAATTTAATTATCTTCCAAGCCCCTTTTTATTTTTATTGTCCATAGGAGTGAGTTGTGTCGACACTTTTTTGTAAACCCTCAAGAGTTTAGGGATATTTATTCTGGCTTGTAGGTTGTAGTAGGTATGCGTCTTGGATTATTTTATTTTATTGCAAATTCCATTTGAAGTGCAGGCAATTTGGGAAGTGAAAGATCTTCTCTACTTGGCAAATATAGTTTTGGTGGGAGTAACTTTTCATCGTGTTTTGTTCTGCTCTCTCTATTTCAGATCCGACAAATCCGAAGTTCTATCATTATTTGAATTTAATTATTTTGGCATCATTAGCATGGTAGAGACCATCTACCTATCCTCCAATTGTTTGGTGTTCCTTGTGCAAATATGTAGTACTTCTATTAATAGAAATTCCTTTGTCTCTTCTTTGGATTAAGTCGATGATCATAATATTAATATTGGCAATATCATTGTCTATGCATTTTTCATCATCGGCGTAGTTGGACCTGATCGTACGACACCTATCACTTTATGGTGATTGTATGGCAAAAATAGTAGAACGAACAACATCTCCTATTCTGCCACCACAATAAGACATATACAAGAGCCTATTTGCAGGTGTATAAGATTCAATTAGACTTGACATTGTATGACATTCCACATACAACCACCATACAACATTAACAACAAAGTTTAACAATTACCATACGACGACCCCTAACATACAACGACATCATTGTATGACCCTCGATCATACAGACTCATCTATACTCACCAATTGGGTTTGTGTAGTTGACAATCGAACTTCTTCAGCCGTACGACCATCAAACCCTCAAAACATTACATTAGTATCAGAGTTGGTGATCTTGCTAGCTTGTTTGGTAGTGGATGCAAGTATACACTACAAGGAGAAGGAAACAACATTCTGTGGATAGAATGGGGGAACGACAAGACCTTGTTGAGGCAATCATGACATTGTTTCACCATAAGTCAAACCCAAACTCAATGACACCCCAATCAAAGGGGAAAAACATCAATGAATCACAGAGGAGACGTTGCAAAAAGTAGCCAAAGGAAAACACATGAAGAACAAAATGTGAACAACGATAATTCAGTGACAAGGAGATAAAATCTTCCTTCACATTTCAACTATCAATGTTGACATTCTTGCTAGGAGTCAAAGCACCTCGATGGGAGCGAGAGCCCACTTTCCAAGAAATGCAAGAGCAACTAATGCAAGACTGGAGGAACACGAATCTTGAAGGAGACATCCTTGAGAGATTATGTAGATTTACATACACGATATTTAGGCAGCAATGATCGTGGCTATTATAATGATGACCTCAAACGGAAGATAGGCAAGGTAAAACTGTCATCCTTTGATGGACAGGGATCAATGTCTGCACAGGCCTAGGTACTAAAGACAGACACATATTTCTCTGTCAACCCAATGCCTGAGGACGAAGCGATTAAAATTGTTGTGCTTCATTTGGAAGGAGTCACGCATGAGTGGTGGCATCATGGAATGACTACTCTTAGTTATGATCAAATAACCTCTTGTGTCCAGTTCATTGAGAGGCTCATAGATCACTTCACCAGAAAAGATCCAGAGCTTAATTTGCAAGAGTTGGCGTAGATAAAGCGAATTAAGTTAGCCAACAATTATATTGCAAAGTTTCAAAGGCTTTCTGTACTGGCAATGGACATCTCAGAGAGGTGTCAGATTGTGCTATTCATGGATTGACTGATGGAACCTTTAAAAGGTTGGGTGAAAGGATTCAATCTTGTCACCCTCATTGAAGCAATTAAGAAGGCACGAGATATCCTCCTCTTCTTCCTCTAGGAATTATTCACATCCCAAGAAAAAGAAAACAAAGCCCAACCAAAGAAGAAATTATTGGATGAGGCCACCGGATAGGAGCTCAGTAGAAAGAAATACCGTTTTAATTGTAAGGACCCATGGAAACCAAGGTACTGATACCTGGGCAAAGGAAAAATCCATTACATTGAGGGGATTTTCAACTATGAGGAAGAGCATGTGGATCTTGAGGCTGAAGGTGAGGGTCAACAAGTCTCTAAGGAAGTTAACATATATTGTGTGGAGAAGATTGCTAAATTGGTTCAAGGAGGCGGTGTCATAGTTGCACTTGATTGTACACTAAGGTGCACAATATTCTGCGTATTGGGTACTCTCTAGGGACAAAGGGTTGTGGTCATGCTCGATAGTGGGGGTCATGCTCGATAGTGGGGCCAAACTCAACTTCATCAACTCATCATTGTGAATTGAAGAGGTTTGCGTATAGAGGCACACCAAGGGTTTGAAGTTAAGGTGGTAGGAGGAAACATTGTGTCCTATACCCATCTAGTTCCACACCTAAGCATTACCATGGGGAACCACATGGTAAGAAGTGACTTCTTTGTAGTGGTTCTGAATGACATGGAGGTTATAGTGGGCATTTAGGGGATGGAGACTCTAGATAAGTATACATAGAGTTTTAAAAGGACGAATTTCTCCTTCGAGGTGGATGGCAAAAAGGTAGTTTTGAGGGAAATGACAAATGGCAGCTTGAAGGGAATATCTACATGATGGATGGAGGCAATCTTTAGACATGATGATGTAGTCTAGGTGGTGTGTTGTTTAGTCTCCACAAAACCTATATAGAGGCAACAAAATTTCTACTAAGATGATGAGCTGCAGACTGTGTTGGATAAGCACAACATGGTCTTCACTAACATACCGCCTAACATACCTCCACACTGTGACTTTGAGCACATCATAGAGCTAGAGGAAGGAGTCAAGCCTGTCATCACTACACCCTACTACCATCCTAAGAAATTCAAGGATGAGATAGAGAAGATGATCGGTGAGCTCCTCAAGAAAGGATGCATTAGATCCAGTTCTAGCCCCTTCGCGTCTTTGATGGATCCCTTAGGATGTGTGTGCTCTATCATGCATTGTACAAGTAAACTATCAAAAACAAGTATCCCATCCCTAGGATTGATGAGTTATTGGATGAGTTACACAACATAGTCCATTTTTTCCAAATAGATCTCCGCTTTGGCTACCATCAGATTCGATGAGAGAACTAGACACGTAGAAGACAACATTTTGTTTCCATTTCAAACATTATGAGCTCTTGGTCATGCCGTTTGGGTGGACCAATGCTCCGACCACTTTCCAATCCTATATGAACCACATCTTCAACAAGTAATTGTGCAAGTTTCTGCTGGTATTATTTGATTGATATACTCATTTAGAGTAAGACATGGGAGGAACAATCTAAGGCATTTGGACAAAGTGCTGAGAATTATGGAGACAATCATTATTCGCTAAAAGATCCAAATGTGAATTTGGAATGACAGAAACATTATACCTGGGACATATTGTTAGTGGACGGGGGGTTCATGTAGATCAACAGAAAACTCAAGCCATCTTGGACTTGCCACCTCTCAAGACTCTTAGATTTGTGTGGATTCGTTGCGTTATGTAGTTCTTACAGAAGATTAGTGAAGCGATTCTCATAGCTCAGTGCACCATTGACAAACCTGATGAAGAAAGGATCCTTCCATTGGAATGAGCAGGTGCAACACACCTTTGACAAGTTGAAGAAAGTCATTAGTTCCTACTTGGTTCTAGCACTACTTGACTTTACTCACCCTTCATCTTGGAGTGCGACATATCAAGAGAAGGCATCGAGGTGGTGTTGATGCAGGATCGCACCCCATTGCATTCAAGAGTTGGAAGCTCTCAAGTGCTAAGTGACTGTACTCCATCTATGACAAAGAGATGCTTGCCATCATGCACACATTGACGAAGTTTCAACAGTATTTTGTTGGAGCAAAGTTTGTCATGCAAATGGATCAAAACAGTCTCAGATATTTTTTGGAGCAGAGGGATTTGAACAAACGACAACATAAGTGGGTGAGAAAAATCCAAGCATTTGATTGTGACATTAAGTATGTAAAGGGAAAAAATAATATTGTGGCTTACGCTTTATCAAGAAGGCCTGCAATTTCCTCTCTGTCTTAGTTTTCAGTTGATTAGAAGGCACATTTGTTGGTTGAGTACTCCAAGAATACTTTTGCGTGCCAGCTGATGGATGATCAAGTTCATTATGACAAGTACAGGGTGGTTTATGTCATCATCTACTACAAGGGTATAATCTATTTGGTCCCCGAGTCGATGATGAAGGAACGAATTTCAAAGGAGATGCATAACTCACCTTCAGTCGGACACGTGAGATACCTGAAGATTTATAGACATATTCAAGAATGGTTTTCACTGAAGGGCTTTAAGAATGACATCCTACAGTATGTATGAGAATGTTCCACTTGCCAATAGAACAAATCCAATCACACCTTACTTGTGGGATTGCTTCAACCATTGCTAATCCCTAGCTAGAACTTGGATAACATCTCAATGGATTTCATCTTTAGGTTTGCCAAAGTGCAGGGAAAGGCTTGCATCTTTGTCGTAGTCGATCGCTTGACCAAGCATGCTCATTTCTTCACTATCTCCACCAGTTACTAGGTGGCTCAAGTGGTCGATTTGTTTTTTTGTGAGGTTTTTTGTTTGCATGGACTTTGACAAAACATAGTAAGTGACAGAGTTATCCGTTTCCTTAATACCTTTTGGATGAAGTTATTTCGGTTGGCAAAGATAGAGTTGTCCCCAAGAAAGAGTTATTGGTCATAGACAGATGGGTAAACAAATGATTAGAGGGATATCTCAGGAACTATGTTTCAACATAGCAAAGCCATGGGTCATTGGCTACATTTGGGTGAGTATTGTTGTAATGTTTTGAAGATGATTTCAGCTTGAGGGCGATCTCTATCCGAAGCATTGTAATGTCCCAAAGGCAATTTTGGCTCGAAGGCAATCTCGGCCGAAGGCTATCTCTATTTGAAGGCAAACTTGGTCTGAAGGAAAAGGCTATCTCAGTCTGAAGGTACTATAATGTTCTGTAGGCAATCTTGGTCTGAAGGTGAAGGCAATCTTGATCGAAAGACAACCTCGATCCGAAGGGGATCTCTGTTCGAAGGCAATCTTGACCCAAATGGTATCTTGGTTTGAAGGAAATCTCAGTTTGAAGGTGAAGGCTATCTTGGTTGGAACACAACCTTGATCTGAAGGGGATCTCCGTCCAAAGGCAATCTTGGCCGAAGGGTATCTCGGTCTGAAGGTGATCTGGAAATGACTATATGTGTAGGTCTAGGAAATGAAGACTGAGCTACCCAAAACATATGCACGCTATTAATTGGACGTCCAATATAAACAAGATATTCACCAAGGAAAAGGAATGTATGCAAATTGTCACCGAACATGGAATTTATATTAGTAGACAAATATGACACTCCAAATGTGTTAGATCCAATGCAAAGTAATACAAAGAATCAGAATAGGGTGAGGGTTGAATCCCACTGAAGCTATAATAACCAAGTAGGCAAGGTCTTCCACTTTTGAAATGGCGAACAATATTGAAGTCCAATAGGAATTCACGGTACAAAGAAATAATCCAAAATCACATACTAAACCTACCTACATGCCACACTTAAATACCCCTTTGGAGAAAATTCGTGAGGGAAGAATGCCAACATGATAAACACCTAGGATAATTTAATAAAATTGGGGTCCTTTATTAATTAAATCAATTCATTAAATAAGTCCTTGTGATATTTAATTTTGAGGACCATTTAATTAATTAACCTAATTAAAACATTTTATTAAAAATTGGGGACATTACAAATCCTCGCCCAAAAATTGCTTGCATCAAGTAACCCCTCATCAAACGGTTTGCTCGTTGCAGCTCTAGGATCCCAAACCAAGCATAGGTAGTTGTATCTACTGAAGTCTTCATGCCACATCATGATTACATACACACACAATGTAGGTGAAAAAAGTAAAAATCCATCAAGCTTTCGCTACGCCACTTTGATATAAACATGGCCATGCCCAAAGTCATTAGGATCTCATTGAGGTACCTTAATGATTAGATCCAAAGTCTTCATACCATCATGCTCATAAATCTCTCCATAGGATCTCATAGCTCAGGTACAACTTGTAGTTCCATGACGATGCCCCTCACACAAAGAGGTGACAATCATGTATGCCTTAGGGCCAGCCAAAGGGTAAACTCCATATTCAACCAACTGTAAAGATAGCTCCAACAAATAATCCTTGATCAAGTTCGCATCACCAAGAAGCTAAACAACTACGGGTAGAGACTGCTTATTCGGAGGGTTGCTGGTAGAACACATATTTCCATCAAGTTGATCATTGAGTGTTGGTTCAACGATATTTGTGCAAGTGTCTTCTTCTAGAATTCTTTTCTTCATCTTGGACAAAGGTAACAAATAGACTTTGTCTTCGTAGTAGGTGATGTCATCGACTACCTTGGATTGATCATCCTAAATGTTGCCATTCATTAGTTTGCATGCAAAAGTGTTCTTGGAGTATTTGACAAACAAATGTGCCTTCCAATTAGTTGAAAATTGAGATATGTACCATATGGCATCGTTGGGTGCCTAGTGTGATCCAAGTCCAAACTCTCAATTCTCCCAATAGGTTGATAGAATCATCAACTTTGATACTAGTGTAATGTTCCGAAGATGATCTCGGCCTGAGGACAATCTCTGTCCGAAGGATTTTAATGTCCCAAAGGCGATCTTGGCTCGAAGGCAATCTCTGTCCGAAGGCAATCTCAACCCAAAGGCAATCTTGACCGAAGGCTATCTTGGTCCAAAGGCTATCTCAATTTGAAGGCAAAGACTATCTTGGTTTGAAGGGCACCTCAATCCGAAGGGGATCTCTGTCCGAAGGCAGTGTTGACCCGAAGGGTATCTCGGTGCGAAGGGAATCTCAGTCTGAAGGTGAAGGCTATCTTGGTCCGAAGGGGATCTCTATCTGAAGGCAATCTTGGCCCGAAGATGATTTGGAAATGACCGTAGGTGTAGGTCCAGGAAATGAAGATTGAGATGCCCAAAACATATGCACACTATTAATTGGATGCCCAATATAAACAAGATATTCACCAAGGAAAATAAATGTATTCAAATTGTCACCGAACATGGAATTTATATTAGCAGACAAAGATGACACTCCAGATGTGCTAGATCCGAAGCAACGTAATATAGAGAATCAGAATAGGGTGAGGGTTGAATCCCATCGAAACTGTAATAGCCAAGTAGGGAAGATCTTCCACTTTTGAAATGGCAAACACAACTGAACTCCGACAAGATTTTGCAATACAAAGAAATTATCTAAAATCACATAGTAACAACTACCTATATGTCACACTTAAATATCCCTATTGAGAAAACTACCGAGAGTTTACAAAAGAATGCTGCCATGACAAACACTGAGGATAATTTTAAAAAAATTGGGTCCCTTTATTAATTAAATAAGTCCTTGTGATATTATTTAATTTTTAGGAACATTTAATTATTTAAACTTATTAAAATATTTTATTAAAAATTGGGAACATTACAATTGTTACAACACCACCTATCACATGTCGATAGGCACGACACCCTTCAAAGCATTGTATGGTTGTCAACCTTCATTATTCATGGATTTGGTGTTGGGTGATAGTGGCACACTGAGGGCAAAGACTGGCTACAAGAGAGTTTGCATGTCTTGAGATCTCTCAAGAATAACATATAGAGGGCCCAAAACTAGTAGAAGATGTTTGCATTGACATTGAACTAAGCAAAGTTTTGAGGTTGGTGATCTAGTATACCTCCGACTTTAACTATACAAACAATCTTCCTTGAAGATGTGTGGTAGGGAAATTTGAGGCTATGTTGGACCCTACATAGTGATTTAGAGGGTAGGTGAAATTGCCTATGAATTGGAGCTTCTTGAATGGAGTTAGAGCAAAGTAACGAGAATCGCCATAAAATCGCCTGAATCGGCGATTAGATTCAGCAATGGCAATTTTTTTGGAGTCGGAAATCGCCATTGCCGATTTCATCAGGCGATTCAGGCGATTCATCCAAAAAATCGCATGAATCGCCTGAAAAAATCGGCATGAATCGCCCACGGCCAATAAAGTATAAACTTGTAAAATTTAAAAAAATTGCTTGCTTTTTTTACTTTGTTTTTGACCTATTCTCTTTGTTATAACCCTAAAGGGCCTTCTATTTGTTTAACATGAGTAGAAGAGAGGAAAAGTGAGAGAGAAGAAGAGAAAAGAAAAGCCATAGGTTTCTAACCGGCAAGAAGAAAGAGCACAAAAGAGATCAGCAATCCATTTGGGGAGGCCATCAATTGCATTGGGAGCATTAAGGAGCCAATCTCAACACTCCTCAACTCATTTGCAAGAGGTAAGTGTTCTTTTTTTTTCTTGCATGTTAGTGTATTATGCATTTTTTGTTAAATTTTTATAGTTTTCAAGATTTTTAGTTTAGATCTTGAATGTTCTTTATTTTTACTAAGTTGCAAACTAGGGTTTGTTGTTTTGTAGCTTTTATTAGCTTCAAACTTTGATATTTTACATATAAATTTTTATTGCAGCAGCCTTTGCTTTCATTTTTCGCAAATTCGCAATGGGTAGAAAAGATGAATGTTGGAAATATAACGAAGAGTTTCCTAGAAGAACCAAATATCAAACAAAATGTATTTTTGTAAAGAAAAAATAACTTCTGGGGGTATTTATAGATTGAAATACCACATTGCTGCTATATCTGGGCACGATGTTACAATTTGCACTCAGCAAACTCCTGAGGCAAAACGCACTTGCTTAATGGCATTAGAAAAAATTGAAAAAGACAAAGCCAATAGGAAAATGCAACTTGAAGGGTTAAGGGGTATTGGCTCCCATGTTCCCGCATCCGCATCCGCAGCCGCATCCACATCTGCATCTGCATTAGCTTCTGCATCTGTAGGTTGTGTTGGAGAGGGTTCTTCTAGGCCTCCTTTTTATCCTAGTTCTTCTGCTCTTGCTAGTGCTAGTCGGTCACATACTAAGACAGAGTCCCACACCAACCTATTGCAGCCTAGAGTGCGGAAAAACAGAATGGATAGTTACTTTGTGCCCCGCACTACTCCTGGTTCCCAACCCACGCTTGAGGGCATGGGTTTGAACAAGGAGATTCATGATGCTGCCAGAAAGGAGATATGCAAATTTTGGTACTTTTGCAACATTCCATTTATTGCAGCTAGGTAATGGATTCTTTTTTCGTTGTTTTCTTTAAAGTTAAAATTAAAAATAAAAGTAAAACTTTAATTATATTTACTTGTTTTATAATTTGAGTCTTTGACATCTAAATTTTTATTTGTGACAGGGCTCCTTATTGGCAGAACATGATAGATGCGGTTGCTATTTGTGGTCCGGGGTTTAAAGCCCCAACTGAGGCTGAGTTGAGCGGATACCTCTTGGATGAGATGGTAGAGGACATGAGGGCTGAGCTCGAGGAGAACTGAAAGGAGTGGATTGCAAAGGGTTGCACCATCATGACTGATGGTTGGACAGATAGGAGGAATAGAACACTTCTCAATTTTCTTGTATCCTATGGAGGTAATTGATCATTCTACTTTCCTACATACATAATTGTAAATTTTGATTTGTTGAATGCTAATTTTTTGATGATCCATTTAATTTTAATATTCTAATTCATTGTTTTGTTACTTGTAGGATATACCATGTTCATCAAATCCATTGATGCTTCCGCACATGTAATAAATGCCACATACTTATGTGAGGCTATTGAGGAAGTCATAGCAGAGGTGGGAGAACAAAATGTGATCCAGGTGGTGACGGATAATGCAGCAAGTTATGTTGCTGCAGGTAAACTTTTAACTTTTCAAGTTTTGAAAATAAATTTATTTGAATTTTGAAATTTGAATTTCTAATTGACTTAAAATTGTTGTAGGTAAACTTTTGATGGAGAGGCACCCCACCATATTTTGGTCCCCTTGTGCGGCACATTGCATTGACCTCATGTTGGAGGAAATTGGCAAACTTGAGTTTGTCAAGTCATGTGTGGAAAGGGCAAAAAACATATGCAAATTCATTTATAATCATTCATTGTCCTTAGCACAATGAGGAAGTACACAGAAGGCAAGGAGTTAGCTCGCCCAGGTATCACGAGGTTTGTCTCGAATTTCATCACCTTGCAGTCCTTGTTCACATCAAGGGATGAATTGAGGAGCATGTTTGTTGGGCGGGAGTGGATTTCCTCTTCCTATGCTACGACCACTGTAGGGATAGATGTGGCGGATTGCATATTTGATGAGGATGGTTTTTGGAAACCCGCTAGAGAAATCCTACAGGTAAATTTATTGCAATTTAACATTTAGTATTTTACTTTTACTTTAAGTTATATTATTTTATATTTAAGTTTTGACTCAAGTTTTTGTTTTACTTTATATGTAGGTCACTGAGCCCCTTGTAGCTTTGCTACGAACTGTTGATGGGGAGAAGCCCTCTATGGGCTACATTTATGAGGGCATGGATAGGGCCAAGGAGGCCATCAAAGCCCAATATGCAGGAGTGCAGGAGAGGTATGGCCCTATTTGGGACATCATCAATAGGAGATGGCAGAATCAGCTCCATCGACCCATCCATGCAGCAGCTTACTTTCTGAATCCGGCATATCGTTTCCGTCCTGAGTTCAAGGCGGATGCAGAGGTTCTCACTGGCTTATACACAGTGATTCAGAGGTTGAGTAGCGATGAAGATAGCGCTGCTACGAATGTTGAGCTAGAGCAGTTCAACAATAAAGAGGGGCCACTTTTCTCTGGCAGGATGGCCATAAATGCTCAGACAACACTACAACCAGGTAAAAATTAAATAATATATTCAATGTTCATGAATCTAGATTCTAATCTTAAAGTTGATTATGTAATTTTAGAGTTAACTTGTAATTTGTAAATGAGACTAATTGTTTCTATTTTCAATTTTTCCCTTATTGCAGATAGATGGTGGCAAATGTTTGGGGCCACAACCCCAAAACTTCAAAAAATTGCCATTCGTATTCTGAGTCAGCCAAGTAGCGCTTCTGGATGTGAGCGCAGTTGGTCCATGTTCGAGCACATCCATTCGAAGAGGAGAAACAGGTTGACAGTGCAGAAGTTGAATGATATTCTCTTTGTTCATTACAACCTCTGTCTTAGGATCAGACAGATTTTGGGCACTGACTCCTCTCCGATCATTCTGGAGGAGATTGATCCAGAATCAGAGTGGCTCACAGAGGTTGTGGATCCAGTCTTCACTGAGGAAGACCGTGTGTGGGTTGACCAGGTGGATATAGAGGCTGAGGCAGCTAGAGCACGTTCTTCAGGCATTGGTAGATGCACACGTGCACGCACAGGCACAGGCCCTAGCGACGTTCATGAGCCCATCTTACATGCGGGAGATATGGCTCAGTAGTCCTCTAGGACCTACATTAGACGCCTTGCTACTAGGCAGATTGGATACTCAGGGGCTGAGGCTGAGGCTGCAGCCGAGCTTCAGGATGATGTTGAGGATGATGATGATGACTATGAGTCTGAGGCTTGAGCTGGAGCCTTGTTTTTATATTTTGTTTACAGATATTGATACTAAATCATTGATAGACATATGTTTCAAACTTTCATGGATCTTCATCTTAGATTCTTACATACATTCTATGATTTAAATCATTATGATCATTTGATTTCTATTTACTTCAGCTAGCCTACAATTTACATTTTAGATAACATAGTTACATATGTGATGGATTTTATGTTCCATGTTTATGTATGTTAAGTTTTAACTTCTATTTGATGATGTTATAGTGTGTTTAAGTTATATTCAATAAAGGGTGCATGAAATAAGTTTTAAATTGTTAAAATCTTTAAATTTAAAGGGTTTTTTCAAATTTGCCGATTCATTGCCGATTCACGATTCGATTCGGCCTTGCCGATTCTGATTCTTGTTACTTTGAGTTAGAGTCACAATGTCTTTCATGTGTCATGTCTAAAGAAGTCTGTAGGATAGTGTGTCAAAACAACTGTCTCCTATTAACGGAGAAAGGAAAGTAATTTTGGAGTTGATAGAGATCATCGATGTCTGGGAGAAGAGGCTTAGGTCACCCAAGGAGTTTCTTGTGTGATGGAAGTACCTTCGCATCGAAGATGCCACCTGGGAAGGCAAGTAGATTCAGAAGCATCCAAGTCTACAATTGCTTGAGGACAAGCAATTTTCAAGCAAGGATTGTGATGTCCCTGATATCATTAAATAAAGTAATATAATAATTTTTGGTATGTTTAGTCCTAACAATTAATTTAATTTCCTTTAAGGCTCATTTTTTACTTTTTTTGTTCATAGGAGTGAGTCGCGTCGACACTTTTTTGTAAACCCTTGAGAGTTTATTCGAAGGGGTATTTATATTTGCTTGTAGATTGTATTAGGTATGCATTTTGGATTGTTTTATTGTAAACCATTGTATGACATTAACAACAAGATTTGATAGTCATTGGACAACCACCCGTAACTTATAACATCATCGTAAGAGGAAGAGCATGAAACCAAGCATGCTTTTAGAAGCATAGTAGTCCCACAAACACCTAGTAGTGAGATTAGGCATTGGCCAATCCATTTAGGTAGATTTCGAAGCCAAAATTAGAGGACAACACAAATTCAGCCCTATTAGCCCTAGTAGCCCTACATTATAGGAATCCACTGTACAAATGACCTAGGAATCTAAGACCTCAAAAATCTTCAAGGTCTCAAAAAAGGGTATCTGAATATCAAGTTAGTTTTAGGGGTAATTTGGAAGTTTTGAGAAAGAATTGGGGAAAATCCTCTGTTTAGGGCTAATAGATTAATTAGGCCTATTAGGCCAAAACCATAGGAAATCTTGAACTCGATAGGAAAAGCCTAGATGCCCTGTGCTAATGGAGTCATTTGGGAGCCAAGTAGTTGTCATAGTGATGAATACACCCCCTGCAACACTTGTGATGATATTATGGTGAAATTGTCCTTGGAGACATCCAAGGAAAAGTGAAGGTTTGAAGCACCCTTAATGATAGTTATCCCTCAAGGTGAAGTACAAGGAAAGTCACTCATAGAGTTAGACCAGGATTGCCAACACTTGTAAGGTCCTAGAAGTGAGCTTAGCATCTTGAGAAGGCTAGGACTAGTGTAGTCCTAGATAGTGAAAATATCAGTCGTTTTCCCTTAAGCGCTAATGTACCTCAATTGAATATTATTCCTTTATCTCTAATATGATTATATTTGATCTCCACATGCTTTGACCTATCATGAAATACAAGGTTAGAGTCTGCATCACTCTTGGTGAATCCCAAGCTCACCAAGTACCCATCTAAATTTCAATGTCACAACCTAGGTGTCAACATAAAGGCCTTCTAGCGTATGTGGATACGACTCCATCCCATGAGTCATAGTCCTCTGACTAATCAATAAAGAAACTATCTTGACATGGTCTACTCCCTCTAAACCAATATGAACAAGATCTGTAGAAGTTAACTGAAGCGGATATTCTAGATACTCCCTTTGACACAAAAGATACCCTTCTCACATCATCCCATTCATGGAAGATATCTTGCTCCAAGGATGCAATCAGGACCAAATAGTCTCCAATGATTACAACATTGTTGGCATGAGCAGGTTCTTGTACACAAATGTACTTATCTAATTCCACAGTAACATGAGTGAATGTGATCGACTGTGGATTTATCCCTAGGTTCCACATACATTGGTGATCTCGCCCTTCTCACAACTGAGCTCCCTCCACGCTTGCTCAAATTGCCCAATCCAGTGGACCTTTGCGATGAGCTGGATTCTCCAAACAAGTAGCGGGACAATGCATTCAACAACTCTCTCTCCTCTTAGCGCATTCAAACACGGCATAAACATCGAACTGAGCATTTGAACCATAGACTTTAAAAAGAAATATCCGACATTGGTCGTCACCCCACAATAGAGAAAACCCTCTATTTGATCCTGCAAGTTGTATATGAGAGAAACTCATTGTATGCAAGGCTGTAAGAGTAATGACAGCTGCAATAATGGAAAAAATCTTGTGTGTTTTAATGGACATTCTCTCACTGTTTCAAAGCTCACTTTTTTGCACAGGTGGGATGAGGTTGGCAAAGTTTGTGGTGTTGCACTTGCTTTAAAGTTTTTGAGGCATTTTCAATCATCATTGTTTTGTCTTCATTCTACACTCTATGAGGTGATATCTTGATTCTCTGCATATATTTGACTGTCATGAGCTTTCAATTTAACTAATAGATAGTATTTGTTTAAAAATTTCCAAGCATACATGGACTTTATTTAATTTTTAATGAAGTGACATGCTATATGCTTTTTCTATGCTTCACATATTGTGTGAAACATTTGATAAATTCCCTATTCTGATGCTCCAATTTCAGCGCATGCAAAGGGTTTCCAGTATTTAATGTTTGCGGTATAGATTTATTTCTTCTTATGTGATGTGGAAGATCCTTGTCTTTTATTTCATTCAATTTGTGTTAATTAAATACAAGCTGATATGGCCTTTGATTAAGTCATATGTTTATTAAAATCACTTCATTATAAAATCGCATCTCACTTTGTCCCTAGCAAATGACATGGCATTTTCCTTGCTTACATGTCACATCGCTGAGCATTATGGCTTCTTAGGAGATACCCAATTTACGTCAAATCTGAGATGCCTTCTATGTGCTTGATGAGTTGTGTTAAATGTCTTCCCTCAACGACGAACCATACAACGCTGCTAGTTTCCTATATTTTAGTTGACCATATTGGAGTTGCTGAACTATGAAGGCATATTTGTTATCTCAATTCTCTGATGTCACTGTTTTGAAAATATATTTATCATTCTCGTAATTATCAACCACTGCTATCTGTACTTTATCGTTGTATATACTTCTTTTTCTTATATGATTGCGTCTTCATTTATCACATATAAACTTGCCATAATTGTTGTCCATTGTGGTCATCGATGCTGTAGGTATTTCTGTATTTTATCCTGTCTCCATATATATCCATTGAAATTTTTCTTTGATCGCTGCTGTATTTCATCGAGCATGATCAAGAAATATATTGCTGCATATTTTATCTGCAGAATACATGTTGGTTGCTTGAGTTTAATTTGCAATAACACCAAATATAATTTTATTGCTAATAATAATTGACCCTTTCATTTCTATCTTTGGTGAGTTCTGCATGAGCTATAATACAACTTTCCTCAATCATGATGCAAGAATTTTTGTACGCTCCTTAATTATCTGCCTCAGACCTTCTAACAACTGCTGTGTGTATGCTTTGCTGAGTTGTTGTCTAACCATTGTGCATTCATCTTCTCACAATCAGTTCAATCAATTGAAGATTTCAACTTTCATCTCAAACATATTGTCCCACAAGGTAAAATGACATAACTTTATCTCATTCATAGAGAAACACAAGAATGCATTCGTGCACAAATTCTTTAAGAGAGCACCTCATATCTAAGAACTCAAAAAGAAATGTGCCTTAACCTTGTTAGAAAGTAAAGTCCACCAAGATAATTGGGGTGGGGGGGGGGGGGGGGGGGGGGGGGGGTGGGGAGGCATGAATCAGTTATATGCTTAAAACAACTTTCAATATCTTTATTAATTCTGATTCATGCAAATGGTAGATGCAACTACCATAGAAAGACAAGTATGCACAACAACATCAACTATGTTAACTAGGGAAACCCTTGATTGGAGGGAAAACCCCGGTGGGGATGGTACCCACAAAATGATATACTAATATAAAAATTCCTTGTGAAAGGATAGAAGCTTTGCGTCGAGTTATCCCTCAAGGTGAAGCACAAGGAAAGTTGCTCATAGAGTTGAGTTAGGGAAGTCTTAGGCCAGGATTGCCAAGATTTGTGAGGTCCTAGAAGTGAGCTTAGGATCTTGAGAAGGCTAGGACTAGTGTAGTCCTAGATAGTGACTGTGCAAGCACACCTTGGAGAGATCCTATTAGATTGGTATTAGAGCTTAGTTGAGATTAGGGTTGTGGTGAGTGTTTCAAGAAGAAGAATCAGTTGGTAAGTCTGCATTAGTGACAAATGCAGAGCTTGCAAAGAAGGTAGATGAGCAAGAAAATGAGAATAGGTTGCTTAGAGATAGGCTAGCTCAATTGGAGCAAAAAGTGGATGAGAAGATTGAAGTAGTCAAGGATAAGGTTGAAGGAAAACATAAGGAGGTTGCAGTTGAGGATGAGGTCCCTAAACTAGACCCTGTATTCACAGAAGAACCATTCCTTAAAGCATTGAAGGCCTTAAGTGACAAGGCTCTAGAAGGCATTCCAATCTTTAGTGGTAAGATGAAACCTGAGATAGTCCTAGATTGGATAGAAGGACTAGACAATCATTTTGAATGTGATGGCATAATTGAAGCTCAGAAGGTTAAAGTTGCTAAGGCTAGACTAAGAGGATCTGCACTCACTTGGTGGAAATTTATCCAAGATGAGAGAGAGAAGGAAGGAGAGAAGCCCATTGCCACATGGAAGGCAATGGTTGCAAAAATTAGAGATGCTTATGTACTTGAAGTCATCAGGCCCTAATGTTCTTATGGTCAGTGAAAAGTTCATAGAAACCTTAGAGGAAGTTGAGGGAGTAGGTTTTGCACTAGTTTTGAAACCAAAAGAAGGAAATACAGACAAAACAGTGAAGAAGACAAAATTGCCAAAGGAAGTGCAGGAGTTTTTGCAGAGGTATAGAGGTATAGTAAGTGATGGAAAAACATCAACCCTACCCCCTAAGAGAGCTGTCAGTCACCAAATTGACTTTATCCCACGAGCTACCCTTCCTAATAAAGCAGCCTATAAGATGATCCCTCAACAAAATGAGGAAATAGCCAAGCAAATTCAATAACTCCTAAACCAAGGCTTCATTAGGAAAAGCATTAGTCCTTGTGTTGTTTCACTATCTTAGCACCTAAAAAGGGAGGAACTTGGAGGCTATGTACTGACTCAAGAGCTATAAACAGGATAACCATTAGGTATAGGTTCCCTATCCCTAGGATAGAAGACCTAATGGATTGTCTAGGAGAAGCCAAATACTTTACCAAGATTGACCTAAAGAGTGGATACCACCAAATTAGAGTCAGTGAGGGAGATGAGTGGAAGACAACCTTCAAAACCACAAAAGGTCTGTATGAATGGCTTGTCATGCCATTTGGACTATCCAATGCCCCATCTTCATTCATGAGGCTCATGAATGAAGTCCTAAAAGACTACAAAGGAAAATTTGTAGTAGTTTATCTAGATGATATACTAGTCTTTAGCAAGACTAGAGAGGAACATCTCAGACATCTGCAGATTGTTTTCAAGAAGCTAAATAAGGAAAAGTTGATGATAAACTTGGAGAAGTGTGATTTCATGGGACGAGAGCTAGTGTGCCTTGGGTTTGTATTATCCCAAGGCAATCTAAAGATGGATCCAAGCAGAGGCCATTCTCAACTGGCCTACTCCAAGGATTGCAACAGAGATAAGAAGTTTTCATGGTTTAGCCCAATATTATAGGAAGTTCACTAAGCAGTTCAATGCTATTTGTGCTCCTATGCTTGATACTATAAAAGGAGGGATGAAGACTAAGTTTGTTTGGAATGAGCAAGCTAACCGTGGATTTGAGGAGTTGAAGAAAAATATTGCCACTCACCAATCTTGATTTTACCAAGCTTTGAGAAGTTGTTCACAGTTGAGTGTGATGCTAGCAATGTGGCTATTGGTGTTGTTCTAAGCCAAGAGGGAAGACTAGTGGCTTTTTACAGTGAAAAGTTAAGTGATGCTAAGAAGAAGTACTTTTCTTATGACCTAGAGATGTATGCTCTAGTCCAAGCACTAAGGAAGTGGACGCACTATGTGCTTCCAAAGGAGTTTGTGCTCTTTTCAGACAATCAGGCACTGAGCTTCCTGAATTCACAAGACAAGCTCATTCATAAAAATATGAAATGGGTGGAGTATTTGCAGGCCTATACTTTCAACATTAAGCATAAGAAGGGACTGTAGAATAAGGTAGCAGATGCCTTAAGTAGAAGACTACTGACAATACAAGAAGTACAATTGTAGAGCATGGGTATTGAAAGTTTTAAAGATTTATACGCTGATGATGAAGACTTTGCAGAGATATACAAGGTATGCAAAGAACCCAAGAATCACTTCCATGGTGAGTTTTTTTAATATACTTTGCAAAGTGAATTGTAATTTAAAGGAAGTCAGTTGTGTGTCCCTAGAGGGTTAATTAGAGAAAATGTGATTCAAGAGAAGCACAATGCTGCACTTAGTGGGCATTTTGGAGTCACTAAGACCCAAGAGTTAGTGCAGAGGTTTTACTTTTGGCCTAAAATGAATCTAGATGTTAGGAGGTATGTGGAGTGTTGTGCAGTGTCAGAAAGAAAAGGGCTCATCCTCCAATGTAGGCCTTTATCAACCTCTCCCCATCCCAAGTAGACCATGGGAATGTTTGAGCATGCACTTTGTTGTAGGGTTGCCAAGGACAAAGCAAGGATTTGACAGTATATATGTCATAGTAGACAGATTTATCAAATGGCCCATTTTGTTCCTTTCAAGACAATTCATGATGCTTTCCACATAGCACATTTGTTCAAGGAAGTGGTGAGGATACATGGATTGTTAGCATGAATGCTGATGGTATTCCTTTGGGGGAGTATCCTAAGCATTGGTGAGCATTGACATGTTGCATTTATGACTATGTTTGTCATTGATGTCAACATAGTAGTAAGTCTGTGAAAGACTAGTAGAGTAGCAAACATAGGTCAAGGTCATATGGACAACGTTTTGATTGTTTGGTGATGCATGGGTAAGGACATGTTCCACTTTGTGTCTTGATGATAAGGTTCAATACGCGTAAAGTAAGTCGAAGATGTACAAAAGATATGCCTGATTTATAGTAAGCAATACAGAGAAAGTACCTGAGAAGTGGTTTCAGGTGATTGCATTATATCTTCTAACAGAGAAATAATCTGGAGATGCGTTGTGAGTTTGTGACAAAAGACAATCTGATGGTGATGTCAGCGAGTGCATGTGATAAGTTGTATAGATTGTGAGCCGATAGTGCTATTGTAATTACGAATTAATTAATTATCTTATTATAATTAATTGGGAAAGCCTCAAGGCCAACTCAAGGAATTATTTTGAAGATAGGGTATAAAGGAAAGTATTTTCTTTTGTTGTAAAGGATCATATTCCGAAGTGATTGAGTGCGAAGTGTTCAAAAAAGTGTGAAAAGGAGCTGAGTGTTTGGTAAATGCGAGTAAGTGATCCAAGGGATTATTGGATGCGGGGTTTGTGATTTGGTAACAAGATCAAAAGAAGCAATGGTCGATTGACAGGACAGAGTAAGAAGAAGGAGCAATACAGTTCAATTCTATTATTCTACAAGGAATAATATAGAGATCATTTGGATAGTGGGTTCATTGGTCTTGCCCCTGGAGCTGTTTGGACAGTGGGTCCATCTGCCTTTCACAACTCCTAACAGGCTTGGCACAACTCCTAATAGGGTTGGAATCTCCTAACAGGGATTCAAAGTCTCCTAATAGGGGCTGATATGTACTGAATGTTGTTATAGACTCCTAACAAGGTCCATCCTCTAACAAGGAATATTTATATTAGCACATCATCTTGTGGGTACCATCCCCACCAGGGTTTTCCCTCTGATCAAAGGTTTCCCTTGTTAACATATCTAGTGTTATTGTGCATGAGTATCTTGTTGTGGTTTCTAATTATATTGCTCTGTTAATGTTTGATAGCTTCTGTCGGATGGACATATGTATAATCATATAATTGAGTTATATATATATATATATATAAATGATTAAATATATTATTAATTATCTTATTAACAAATAGACATGTCCCATGAAGGGACGTGTCTATTCATTTACCTATTCTCAATACATATATCTAAAGAGGATGTTGCATTTGGAACACACATACAAAATGCACCAGCAGTGCTATTACACTTGCAGCAATCCTAAGAAAACTAACATGGTATCAGAGCCAAATTGCAAGTGTAGGATAAACAAAATATGACAATAGAAGTTACAAGTCGTTCCAAAAATTATGATATATTGTTGGACCTCACTATGGACTTGCTAAGCTATTGATGGAAACCTATAGTTGAATCATATATGCACTATAGAATAATAAGACATGGATTGGATAAATAATAGAATGAGCTTGGTTTCCCATCACTCTGATTTTTTTAGCAGATCAAATGACTCGTGAAAAACAATGGTTGCATTTTAATACATTTCTGTTCAATATTATTGTACATGGATGATTGTTGGGTGTCTCAGGCTGTGGTAACTCAATTTCATGTAAACTTCAATCCTCCAATATATTGTAGAAGTAAAGTTTGGAATTGTGAGAAATTTTATCACTTCTTTAAATATAAATCCGGAGAAGTATGATGCTTGCTGACACGCTACAGTATATGAAGAGTTTTACATAATATCTATGAAGAATCAATGAATATCTCAGATTGACTTCACGTCCAACATGGTAATAAAGAAGGAACCCTATATACATTAAACAAGACTACGAGATAATTGGAGGAGTTGTCCTATGCATAAAACTACTTGGTTGTGTCACTGATAAAAAGACACGCGTACAATTATGTAAAAGGAGTCTCAATAGAAATTGGTGACTTTCTAAGTCAGATGATTAAAGGAGACTCAGACATATGCTAAATAAAAATATGAACATATATTGTGAAGGGAAAGGCACGATTAATCACGAGCATCCAAAAACAAGTGTATGCCAAACATGACTAGCATGCCAAAGAAGTATCGTTTAATTTGACAATACCATTGACAAAAGGGAAAATACCAAGCAATATATATATCCTAGGTGGATGGTGGTATGCAGTTACACAAAGATATTAAAAGAGAAGTATTAACGTATATACAGTGGTCATAATTTTGACAAATCACGCAAAGGTTAAAGGGATCAGGCACCGACTGGCCCTAAAGTGGGTGAAGGAAAGTTGAGAACTTAAAAAGAAAACGAAATCCCTTAAATGTAATACAAAGACTAGTGGAAGTTGATAGCATGAGAAAGGTGATGTGGACGCCACCATATAAGCCTTGGACAAGCGAAAGTACATAGCTGACAACTTATACGTTTGTATATTACCATGGAAAACGAGCTGAGCCTATTCATCGTGCATTGAAAGGTAATTTATATGGATGATTTGTCAAGTCCTATAAAAAGAGAAAACAAAGGTAAGAAAATACCATTTTCAAATAAAACAAAAAGGAGACATAAAGGTAAGTTCATAATATATTATGATTCCATGATATTTATAATTGTCTTGCTCTAATCAATATATTAATGTATATGCTAGGCATTTAAAATATGAAAAATATAAGTATATGTGGTCTTATTAAGGAAATAAAATGTTAAAATATCTATATTTCATTATAATGGTCTTATTATGGAGAACCATTTATTATTCTTGAGCATTATGTTTGTCTCTCCTATTTTTGAAATTCATTATGTACTATAAGAGCTATGTGTCTTGATCATTTTGTCCAAGAATGTTATGGCAGGAAGGAGATTGAGATTCGGAGGGAGCCTGACATGTTATTAGAGGCAACCTTGAAAGAGAGGGAGAAGATTGAGGATGTTATTAACCATTAGTGATCTTGGTGTTCTTGATTAAGAGGGAGTGATCCATGATGGATTCTCCATTGATCAATAAATTCACATTCAAGAGGACCTTGGTTCATACATTGTGACCATGCGATTTTAATGGGCCTACCCCCTGTGTATATCATGAGGAAGTGACGACTTCCAAATGATCGTCACTTGTATTTGGAGAAGTTGTTGTAAGGTGACGATTTTACAATAACTTGTATTATGAGATCTAACAATGAATATATGGTGAATGTCTTGCATCTCAACATTCTGGGAGGCCATTACTCAGAGTACTTGGTGAATATCATTGATATTTTGGGAGGCCAATACTCTTCATATTAGATGTGATATCAAATCTTATTTTGAGTAATTGGTGAATATTGTATGATAATCTGGGAGACCAATACTTGTGATGTCAAATGTGATATCACACCTTTCTTGAGTAATTGGGGAATATCATTGAAATTCTGGGAGGCCAATGCTCTTGATATCAAATGTGATATCAAAACCTTTTGAGTACTTGGTAAATATCATTGATATTCTAGGAGGCCAATACTTGTGATGCCAAATGCAATATCAAATGGTGGAAAACTTTTGAGGTATCAAATGATATATCCTTAAAATTTGTAATTCTACTAATGGTGTAATATTTGTCTTTTGTTCATCCTCCCTAGCTAAGAGGGAGTGTTAATGTTTGATAGCTTCTATCAGATGAACATATGTATAATTATATAATTGAGTTATATATATATAAATGATTAAATATATTATTAATTATCTTATTAACAAATAGACATGTCCCATGAAGGGACGTATCTATTCATTTACCTATTCTCAATATATATATCTAAAGAGGATGTTGCATTTGGAACACACATACAAAATACACCAATAGTGCCATTACACTAGCAGCAATCCTAAAAAAACTAACATGCTCACATGATTAAGCTTTATTTAGGTTGATAATTGTGATAATAGTTGGATAACTGATTCACAAACCCCAACCCCCCAACCCCCCCTCTCAGTTATATTGGTAGACTATATATTCTAACATGGATTACCTTTGAGTATAGTCGTAGACATAAACACTAGGTTCATGAGTCACTTTTGGAAAACATTGTGGCAAAACTTTGGAACTAATTTGTCTTTTGGGTCTACATATCAACTTCAAACAGATGACCAAATAGAGGTGGTCAATAGAAGCCTTGGAAACCTATTGAGGTGTCTTACAAAGGAGTATGGAAAGACTTGGGACCAACTCCTAGGACAGGCAGAATATGCCTATAATGATACTGTGAATAGGACTACTGGCAAGAGTCCCTTTGAAATAGTTTATGGCCTACACCCTAGAGGCATATTTGAGCTCAGAGACCTAAAGGATGGAGCCAAAGGTAGTGGTTATGCTGAAGACTTTGCACACTCCATGAAAGAGGTGCATGAAACAACGAGAAGGACTCTGCAAGAAAACATAACAAAGATCAAGCAGAAGGTGGATGAAAGGAAGAAAGATGTTCAATTCTAGGTAGTAGATCTAGTTATGGTTCATTTGAACAAAACTAGATTATAGAAGGGAGTACCACATAAGTTGTAGATGAGAAGATTAGCGCCATGTCCCATTTTGGCAAAATATGGCAACAATGCATACAAGGTTGAGCTCCCTGAGGATATTGGTTTGTCTCCAATCTTCAACATTGCAGATCCGATCCTTTATAAAGGTCCTACTCCAGATCCAGACCAGAACCTTACATAGGTCATAAAGGAGGTAGAGGACCTAAACTTGACTCCTACACCACCTAAAAAGGCAAAGAAGATACTTGACTCCAGGGCCTACAAGAAGATCAGACAGAAAACTTACTATGAGCATCTAATCAAATGGCAGGGACAAGAAGATGCGGAGGCCACTTGGATCAAGGAGACTGAATTCAAGAAGTAATGCAATCTTTGCTTTGATCAGATACAATTCCGCATCCAAGTTCTAATAGCCAACAAAATGATCTTGCTGATTACAAAAATATCCGCACTGGATACCTATCCAAAAGGAAATGATCTTTCTTTTATACCAAGTCCTAAAACAAGTATTGAGTCGGCCTTGAGGCTTTTCCAATTTACAATAATAATAGAGGACATCCTTAAGATATTACATTACACATTATATTACAATTATGCTCTTTTTACAATGATCTTTACAATAGTCGGCTCACAGGAAATAATACTCTGAATAGTCTTCAATAAGTAGGGTCAAACTGCATGTCTGATTTTGTCATCTCAACCTTGTCACCTTCAAGATGTTTCTAACCTTCCTATAAGCTCGCTCAACCAGATTACATCTCTGTTAAAAGATATAATTTACTATTAACTGCTTTCTAGAAACTCTTTTTGAAAGCGATCTTTAAAAGCATCGCATAACTATGTCATATTTCCATATTTCTGTCTGTGCAGTTAGCTGTAGCATCTGCAAGCATTTATAAACATCTAGTTAAGTGTGCACGACACAACTCATGATCCTCTGACTGTGCTGAACACATCTGCCTCTGCAACTTTGGAAATCTTCACAAGAATGGTATACGTTGACATCAATGACAAACTTTGTCATGAATGCAACACATAAGCTTCAAATCATGTCTCTAGCATTGCATACCCCCCCACAGAAATACTATTAGCATTCATGCTAACAAACCTCTTATTCGATTAATCATGTACAAGTGTATCATTTTTCTCTTAAAATAAAAGGGGGCATGATAAAAAAAGGGGCAAAAAGAGGAAAAAAAAAGGCATTTCATTTACCAAGGTGCATAAGTGGCATAAAAATAAAAAATAGTTGTCATTTCATTTATCGAGGTGTATATGTGGCATTTTAGAAGTTTGTGGAAAGTTCCTTTAATCATGCATTAAATATTTGTTGTGTCCCACAAAGGCAATGTAATGCTCTAATTGGACCACATAGTGGTGCTTAGTTGTAATTGGGGGGGGAATTTAATATTTATTGTAAGGTAGTTGCATTATCCCACATTGGTTGTGTTTGTAATATTTTGGGTGGTAAGTGCCTATATAAGCAAGGCATATGAGCATTTGTAATCAAGCTCTTCAAGTGTAAGCTCTTGGAATGAAAGATCTTTGGATGGAAGCTCTTGTGGTGGAAGCTCTTAGTGTGTAAACACTTGGTTTGCAAGATCATAAGGTGCAGGATATTATTGTAGAATCTCTTAGTTTGGAAGCTCTTATTTGGGAGTTCTCTCATATTGAAGAAATTGTAAGATTCTTTTTAAAGCCATACCTATGATATCATCTTGTTGATGTTGTAAGGATTTTCAAGTATGATGAAGTCATGATTTGTGAACCATTTTGTCTTCTTTTTATCTCCATGTTTTTAAGTATTTTGTTATGAGTTGGTAAGGGTGGTGTGGCCCTTCATTAGTGGTATCAAAGCGACCCTTCATCATAAAAATAGGCATGTGACCATCTTCATCCATGGAAATATCCATAAAGAAAGTGAAAATCATACAATCTCACACATATATGATATTCCGTGCAACTCAATGTTTCTTCAGGTATTCTACACAAAAATTCACTTCATCAAATTATGAGTACATAATAAGTACAATAAATGCTATGATATTTGCTAAGGAATTACATGAAGGAGAACTAAGACAATGTGTGGCAATATCTAGAAGTTATAAGTCATTAACATGATTACATCCTATTTCCGTCTTCCTCTTTCATTTCTTTATCCTATTCATAAAGGAATTCACAAACATATCAAGAGTCGCAAACAATGAGTATGCTTTTGATCGTTCATTTAATCCCTAAGCATAGGTTTTATATCATGAATTAACAGTCAGAAAATAAGAAAAACTTTATTCACTAACATGACATCAACATGTTTGACTTTTCATGTCTTAGTAGCTATAGTTGCTACTTCCTCAGTTCTTCTAGGCTAGTTTGGATTATTTATTATCAACAAATCCAATGATCTCATTTGTTGCGATTCTCAAAATGTTATTTCCTTTCCAAATTAGCATAACCATACTTTCATTCAAAACCTTTTTAAATGATATTTGAAATAAGTCTCAAGGATACAAGTTTCCATCTTTCAAACCAGTCATACCCAAATGTACTGTTTCTTCCATGACTAGAGTTAAGTAGTTCTAGTGTGCAAAACTTACCAGTTTTATGCAAGCTCTCAATTTAAATAGCTGCATTGTTACACAGAACTTGACAAAAAAGACAGAATGAAATGGATCCGTTACCCAACATTGCTGGTTATAACTAAGAAGATAAAATAATAATTTTGAAAATAATACACAAAAGATAAAACTGTAGTAGTTACAGTACGTTGTGCAATGCATGCTCGCTATAGTTTTGAGTCTCAGAAATATTTTCTAGTTCAAAGGGATTCAAACATAGTGGTTGTTTCCACAGTGGACTAGGCAACCCTAAATTCTGATAAATTGTTTTCAGCCCTGTGGAATTCAGCATTTCACATCAATTTTGGCTTCACATAAAAAAAGAGAACCTCATTCATCATCAAAATCCATTCAAGTTTTCTACCCTGCCCTGTGATTCCCAACCAATTTTTTTATAATTACATGTTTTAGCCCATATTGATTAAGCTTGAAATTTGGATCCAGGTAATCCCTTTTGACCCTATGTTAGACCTACACCATGGCTAGCTGAATTAGATTGATTTCAACTTGTCATTCAACATGTCATGTCTCAAAAAGATTTAGTTCAGTTCATAGGAATGCCAAGAGGATTATAATGGTATAATTACTATTGGACAAAAAACGAGGCACCAATTTCCAAATTACAAGCCACAGTGAATATACAAATTACATAACATCAAAATGAACAAATAATATATACTTGTTTCTTCCATTTAAGTATAGTCCAACGCCTTTTCCTAATGTCTATCTATCGGCAATTGTGAAATGCTTTAACCATAAAAAAATCACAAAAGCAAGCAGAAAGTGAGGTTTCATAAGTTACCCATCTGTTATATCCAGGGACCAACTTGAGCATTTATAGATCTTCAAAAGGGCATTCTTCCACTGCTCAATCTCTTTCTTTTCGTACTAATCTAAATGGCTGTGCTGTTGTACATAGCACCATTCAAATTCTTTGATGACCTTGGTAAACTGTTTGGATAATAGCGAGCATTGTGAGCCCCAAAGAGACCATTGCAATTGCCCCACATTGAATTCAGTTGTAGAAGTTCAAATACCTTGTAATTCACATCCTCAAACAATCTTTGCAATGGGCACCCTTAAATGCCCAAAAAGTAAAACAACTGCTAATAGGAATTTTGTCAAACAGTTTGCATCCAACTCTTATTCCTCCGTTTACTAATTTAACCCCTTATGACTTCGGAAATGAGACGTTTATATTGTTTTCTTGCATGGAATTGAAAATCACACAACATGAACAAAAATAAAGTACAATGATATGCAGATTGGAAATTGTATTACTGCTGATAAGATGTTATTTTCAGAATTTAATAAAATCAAATACATGGCAGATTATCAACTCACAGATTGCTCCAATATTCTTAACATATTGCTCCAGCAAATGTTATTTAAGCCTGCTGCTATAGTGACATGAATAGTAGAAGATGTAGAGTTTGTTTTGGCAAATGAATTGATTGAAGATGCTAATCTGATTGGTGAAACTGATGGAAGTAATAATCTCAGCTTACCTCATGAAAATCAGGTCTATGACAGAGGTAAGATGTTCTGTTGAAGTTCTGTGGCTCGAGGTCATCATTTGTACAGTTTAGGATTAGTTTTCTTGCTTTCAATAAAGTTGTTCGAGAGAAAGTTTTGGAGTGGTTTGCTTCTTCCAGAGATCTGAATCCTTGCCATGCCCGCAAGAGAGATGCATCCCCAGACAAAGCCACCGATGGCACTCAAAAATGCATTTTTTATTTTGAGTACCATTTTGAGTCAAATTGAGCCCCTATAAGCACTTTAATGCATGAGTACCCGACTGTCATTTTGAGGACTATGAAAGTGTTTCATGTTTCTAACACTCTGCATTCAGTATATGCATGCCTCCCATGATGATAAATTGTCATTCCATGAAGTTTCATTTTGGGCATTGTTCAAATCTGCATTTCGTCTAAGTGTCAAACAGTGATAGGAAGCCTAGTTTGCAATTGAATATCTTCCCAATCTGCCTGATAATGCAGCTGATGACAATGGATTCCAAAGGCCAAACCCCAAGGGAATGACGTCTAGAGTGTCACACGAGAGGATAGACGTCCCCTAATGCCAAGAACGGATTTGCAACTCACACATCAATTTTCTTCTCATATTCAACCTGCTGAACAATGGCCACCAACTCTCCCTTTATTTCCACTTCATAGGGTTGACCCACTTTTCACAAGCAATGTGGGATAAAGTGTTTTAAAATAAAATAATATAAAATAACATCTTATGTCTCCCTTGAGCGTCCCCTCTCAAACACACAACCTGACATAAATAATATTAAAGTAACACTTTATCATTTTAACATTTAATTTAAATGCTACTATAATAAACTTTAGGCATTAAAATAATATATCAATTGGACTCGAAATGAACGGAAAGCTCTCGACGCGAAGCTTCAAGTCCAATCATTAGAAATATGCCAACTCTGATGCCTAGTCAACTTACTATAATTAGTAATTCCATCCAAAGACCCCACAAACAAACTCCAATTGGCCTCAAACTAGGAATGACTAGGCCAAATCACTCCAAGATCCCTCTGAACTCCTCGCTAGCCCTCAAGACCATGCAAAACTAAGCTAGTGGCAACATAGTTGAGAATTGCTAAAGAGGGGACATTACAGTCTGCCCCCCTTGAAATTGTTACAAGATTCAAGAATTGATAGATTAATGGATTTCCAGATGATTGATTGATTAACAGAAGAACAAATTTGTTCCTTATAAAGAATTACAAGGATGTCGTTTCTAAAAAAAACAAAAATTAGAAACAAAACTGAAGACAGGATAGGAAACATTCCTATCTAGACTGAAGACAAAAGAGACAAGATAGGAAACATTCCTATCTAGACTGAAAGACGGACTATAGACAAGTAGTTGACCATTATAGAAAGCATTTAACTAAGGAGATAATATCTTAATAAAGATATTAAAAATATTATCTTAATACCCTCCCTTAATGGTCAACGTACGGATGTCGAAACATTCTGGGATAACTAAAACCCTCCCTGGATCTACAGAATGCTGAAACCAAGAAGCTTTGCCAGAAGAGTGCTATGACTCAAAACAGATTGCAATTACAAAACTTCGTTTTTGTGGAAAAAACAGTAAAACCCAGAATCTCATGCAACCTTGCGTATTACAGACAACATGAAATGATTTTTGAGGAGAAAATTAACAAACCCAAAAAAACAGAAACAAATTCAGAAGGTGAAAAATGCAGCTTCGCCTTGATCAGGGAGCTCAACAACTTGTGTTGTTGGTTGGGAAGCATTTTGCCTTGCTTGGGCAGCCAAATGTTTCCGGCACTCGAACTTCATATGGCCAAACTTGTGACAGTAATTACACTGTACATTTTGCTTTGTAGAGTCATCTAGAGATTGAGCAGAAGGTTGATGCTGGAAAGGCTGAGAAAATTGATGGTTGCTGATGTTCTATTGAAAGGATTTTGTAGCAAATGCCTGCTTTGAGGAGGCTATAGAAGCACTACTGCCAAACTATTGTTTCCAACGGTCTTGCTGCAGAAGTTTGGTGCATAATTTTGGAAACTTTAGATCAACATTAGTTGACGTAATGTTGAGTGTTTCTATGAAGTGCTCATGGGACAATGGTAGACTTTTCAGAGTGATGACTACCATATCCTCTTCCTCCATTTTCTGACCAATAGCTTCGAGCTGATCACGAATGTCCTTAATCTTTGTCAAATGCTCTTGCAAGGACATACGTTCATCCATCATAATGGAGAACAACCGATTCTTCAGAATGCCTGACTCTTGTTAGATGTTTCATGCAGCTCCTTCAAATATTTCCAGATTTCTGCAGCTGACTTGCCGGAAGGAATCTGTGATAGTTGATCATCAATAACAGAGAGCTTAAAAAGCATAACAGCCTCTCGATTGCGATCATCAAACTTGTCCTGTTCTACTTGGTCGGAGGTCAGACGAGTCTTTGTGCCTAGTACAAGCTCATCCAAATGACGATACTCGAAGATGGTTAACATATGCTGCTTCCAGTGGTTATCATTGTGGCCATTGAATCGCAAACTGCCCTCCAACATCAGATTAGTCAAAGATGCTATTTGCACGAAGTTCGAGGCAATGTTGAGGCTGACCTAGAAAAAATTGACAAGTACCCAAAAGAGTAGACGGAAAACCCAAAAGGAATTTGAAGTCGGATTTCAAATCCGTCAGCTCAAAAATTGAGGTATGAAAAACAAGACACCCACAAAAATCTGATGAAGACCATTTGAGATCTTGAAAAACCCACCAAGAATTTGAAAACAAAAAAATTTTCTGACCCCAAAAATTAGGGTTTCGAAAACAGGCCCTGTTTGAAAAAAGCTTGAAAAAACTCAGATTTCTTGATAATAATGGTGGATTTTTTTGTAGGGCGAGCACAAACGATGAAGAATGGAGACAAAACGAACTGATCCTTGACCCTAAAATTGTGATTTTGCTGTCAAATGAGCTTGAAAATATATGGACATGAGCTGCTTCAGACACGCGTGATTTGGACGCGATTTGCAGAAGAAAATCGCGAGCTTTCCCAAGGATACAGGCACGGATTTTGCAGACCACTAGGTTACGAGCAAAGATGACTATTGTGGTGTGTAGAACTCACAATATTGCACAAACTTGCAGGCTCAAGCACGAAAATGAGACAAACCCGTTTTTGAAAAAAATCACCAGAAAATCCATGATTTGATGCTGTGATTTTTCAAAACAAAACTCGTGTTTTTCCAAAATCAAATGCCAAAAAAAATGTGATTTTTAGAGTCGACCAGAATTGGACCACAATTTGCAAAAACCCTAGCCGGGTTCTTGGTGAAATCTCAAAAATAATTTTGAAAAAATATAACAAATAATTTCAATAGAAATTATAAATTTTTCGAAAAAATTTGAAGCACTGGCTCTGGTACCATGTTACAAGATTCAAGAATTGGCAGATTGACGGATTTCCAGATGATTGATTGATTAACAGAGAAACAAACATGTTCCTTATAAAGAATTACAAGGACGTTGTTTCTAAAAGAAACAAAAATTAGAAACAAAATTGAAGACTGGATAGGAAACATTCCTATCTGCACTGAAGACAAAAGAGACAGGATAGGAAACATTCCTATCTAGACTGAAAGATGAACTACAGACAAGTAGTTGACCATTATAGAAAGTATTTAACAAAGGAGATAATATCTTAATAAAGATATTAAAGATATTATCTTAATAGAAGTTGCTTGTCCTCAAGCGATCTCAGTCCTGTCTACTGTAACACCTACTCACCTTTCCATGTAGCATCCACATCTAGCAGGTCTTTCCATTTTATCAAGTATTCCTTAACTACCTTGATCCTAAGAGTCCTCTCTCTGGTATTCACAATAGCTTTAGGGACCAACACAAGCTTCCCCTCCTCATCCAACAGTGGGAAATCTGTAGAAGGCACAATTCTTTGACCAATGGCTTTCTTAAGCCTTGACACATGAAACACAACATGCACTCGATTGCCCTCCGAAAGCTCAATCTCATAGGCGACCACAAAACCTAGGATTCAACTTCTCGACTTCGCTCTTCTTGAGTGATGACTGTCTGTATGGTTGTAGCCTCAAGTAAACCATATCCCCTACCTCAAAACTACGCTCTATCCTATGCTGATCAGCATACAACTTGTGTTGATTCTGAGCTTGCTGTATTCCCTGAGCACTCTTAGGATATCTTGAGTATCTTGCAATAAGTCTTTGGATTTGGGCACTCTGTTGTCCCTCAAAACTAAATCGATGAAGCTAGAAGCTTCATAACTATATAGTGCCATGAAAGGAATCATCCTGATGGACATATGATATGTGGTGTTATAACAATACTCTCCCATATGCAGCTATCTGACCCAAGCTCTCTATTGTGCACTCACATAGTTCCTCAAATATCCCTCTACCCATTTATTAACAATCTTTGTCTGCCCATCTATCTGTGGATGAGAACTAGTGCTGGGTGTAAGATCTGTACCACACAACCTAAACAATTCCTGCTAAAAAACACTCATAAATTTACTATCCCGGTCACTGACTATGAATCTAGGTAGCCCATGTAACTTGAATATCTCTTTGAAGAAAAGATTGCCACCTGTGCTACTATGTAAGTGGATGAAATAGCAAAGAAGTGAGTGAACTTTGTCAAGCGGTCTACCACCACATAGATGCAATCTCTCCCCTGCACTTGTGGTGACCTAGTGATGAAGTCCATCGAAATACTTTCCCATTTCCTGTTAGGAATGGGCAAAGGCTGAAGCAACCTTGCGGGAAAAGTGTGCTCTCTCTTATTCTGCTGACACACCACACACTCTCACATATCTTTGCACATCATCCTCGAGTCTCCTCTGGGCGAATCTCTCACGGACCCGCCTATAAGTTTTGAAGACCCCAGGATGTCCAACTGTAGGCACATTATGAAATGCCCTCAAGATGTCCTCTCTAAACTGTGATGTAGGAATCAAATAAATCTTGTCCTGAAATTTGATCAATCCATCCAACACTACATACTTGTCATCCTGAATGGTGCCCGCGACTATCCCAGAAGTCCAATCATCTCCGACATACTCCACTATAATCTAATCTTTCCAATATCCTAAAATTTCTACCAGAGCACATAAGTGAGGTCTTCGAGATAAAGCATCAGCCACCACATTTTTCTTACCTTTGACAAACTCTATGTCAAAGTCATATGCTTGCAATTTGGTAACCCATTTTTGTTGCCGGTCATTAAGATCATGTTGGCCCATGAAGTATTTAATACTATTGTGATTAGTCTTGTTCACAAAATGCCCACCTACCAAATAAGATCGGATATTGGCCAACGCATGCATTATGGCCAATATTTCCTTGTGGTAGATAGAATAGCTCCTCTCAACTCCTCAGCACTTCCCACTCTCGAATGCAACGGGGTATTTCTTCTGTATCAATGCTGCCCATATCCCATTTCCTGAAGCATCACATTGAAGCTCAAATGGTTTCGTGAAATCAAGTAGAGCTAGAACTGGACAACATGACATCACCTGTTTGAAGTGGTCAAAATATCTCTGTGCTGCCTCTGTCCATGTGAAGACTTCCTTCTTGGTGAGATTCGTCAAGGGTGCGACAATCTGTGAGAATCCCCTAACAAACCTCTTGTAAAAACCACATAAACCAAAGAACCCCTTGAGTTGTGCGAGGTTTGTGGGAGTAGGCCAATCTACAATAGCTCTAATCTTTTTGGGATCAACCCAAACATCATCTGCACTAATGATATGCCCAAGGTAAAGGAGCTCGGTCATGCCAAACTCACATTTAGATTCCTTGGCATGCAACAACTCTCTCTTTAGAATAGTTAACACCTCCAAATGCTTTAAGTACTCCTCCCAGGTCTTATTGAAGATCAAGATGTCATCAAAGAAGATCAAGACAAATCTCCTCAACTGCCTCCTCAATACCTGGTTCATACAACTCTGAAATGTAGCGGGCACATTGGTTAGCCCAAAGGGCATAACCATAAACTTAAAGTGGCCATAGTGACATTGGAACGTTGTCTTCTCAATGTCCTTTGCTCTCATCTAGATCTATTGGTTTCTGGATCGTAAATCAATTTTGGTGAAGAAGCATGCCCCATGCAACTCATCAATCCTAGGAATGGGATACCTATTTTTAATCGTTTTCTTATTTAGTGCCCTATAATCTTTGCACATGCACATTGTCCCATTCTTCTTCTTTACCAAAACTACTATTGAAGCAAAAGGGCTTTTGCTAGGCCTAACGTGCCCCAACAACTCTTTAATTGCCTTCTCTATCTCATCCTTGTGTTTTTTAGGACGACGATAGCGAGTAATCATAACTGGTTTGGCTCCCTCCTCGAGCTCAATAATATGCTCTATCCCATTGTTAGGAGGAACCCCATGCGAAATCTTGCCATATACTTCAGTGTGCCTGTCAAGTATCTCCTAGATATCTGGTGGATGACTCTTCACTTGTGGCTCCTGTGAAGTTGGCATAGTGAAACATTCTGCCGCCCACTCTACATCATCATGCCGAAAAAGTCTTTGCATTCTTCTCAAAGAGATTACTCTTTAGCCCCATCTGAAAGTCCTCTAAGTACAATAGTTTTGCCCTTATGCTGGAATCTCATCTCCAATTTTGCTAGGTTGAGTGTGAACTCAACTAGCGAGGCCATCCATGTCATGCCAAGGATGACATCATAATCTCCTATGTCTACTACATAGAATTAATCCTCCAACTCATAGCCATCTCCAAACCTAATGTGAAGATTAGATATCTTCTAAGTGCATAATAATTTGTCATCATTAGCCACCATGACTCTAAACTCAACATGCTCTTCAGTCTGTAAACCTCTCTTGACTACCAATTGTGCATCTATGAAATTATGTGTAGCCCTAGTGTCAATGAGTGCTATTACTTTTTGCCCCTAGATGGTACCCCTGACCTTAAATGTGATTGCCTTTTGAGCCCCTATTAAACGTGCCAACGACCTCTCATCCTTAGGAATGCTGCTCTCCTCTGTAGTGCTACCGTCATCCGAATCAAAGTGTTGATCCTCCCTCTCTGACTGTGACTCCTCTGCTGAGAAATACTCCATTTGATTTGCCTTAGCCTTGAGAGGGCACTTATGAGATAAGTCCCAAGGCTCTCTACAATTAAAACATAGTTTCTTTCTCCTCAACTCATTCAGGGTGTCATTATCCAACTTATTATCCCTTTTTGGCTGAGCAACCTTGTGAAAAGGTTTTTTGTCCTTCTTATCCTTCTTCGTATGTGAATCCCTAGGCTGAAATTTTCTCCTAAAAGAAGAAAGTGTTATGTCACGAGCCTTCTTAGTGGCCTCCTATAATGTAGCTGGGTCATGTCCCTTGACCCAACCCCTCAAGGGATCTGATAGTCCGTCCATAAACAACACTACTAATCTCCTCTCTGAAATACTTGTGACCAACACAACTAACCTCTGAAATTCACTGATATACGTCTCAATTGATTCCCACTGCTTGAGTTGTGCCAACTCCTTAAATTGTAACACAGGATCTTTGGTATCAAATCTATCTATGAGCCTCTCAGTGAATTCCTTGTAAGATGTGATCTGATTATGCCCCAAGGTTACCATGCCATGGTGCCACCACTCATGCGCTGGGCCATCCAAATGAATAGCCGCATACTTGATAGCCTCCTCCTCAAGCATAGGATTCAGCTACAAGTATGTATCTACCTTCTACTCCCAAGCTCGTGAAGTCATCTTCCCTGAAGCATCATAATAAGGTAAAGAAAGTTTTCCAACTTTCTTTCTCAGCTCAAAGTTTTCATTCCTCCCTCCTACTCTAGGCATGTGTCTCATCCTCAAGTCCATATAATCTTTGAGGGAAATATCTGCCTGAAACTCCAGTCTAGTAACCTCCCAGTCCCTCTTGGACTAATCATGTAACTCGGTAATATGGGGTTCATTTACTGGTTGAACTGGATCTCTGGTTGGGAAGGTGGGTACAAGAGGTCTCAAACTCGTTGTCCAAGTTGGGTGTACAACGTGTCTAAAGTTGTTAACATCATTCCCATTGTTGCCATGTCCATTATTATTATCATTAATGTTATTCTCAGGACCATTGTTGTTGCCTTGGCCTCCATTATTATCATTGCTCTCATTGTTATTGTTTCCATTGTTGGCATCACCTGGGTTAACGTTGAGGCCCATCTATCTAGCCATAAGCTGTAGCATCATGTCCATTCACCTATTCTGCTCCTGCTGCATATGCTTCCCCTACTCTAATATATCCAGTAATTTTCTGAACATTACTTCACCCTGATTTGAACTAGTATTCCTGCTTCCACCTAGTTCTATATTCTTGTCATCTCAGTCACCCATATTGCTGTCCTGATCAAAGAATGTCCTCTGTATCTATATGACTAGATTCTATGTCCAACCGCACGGATGAACTAGACTCTTCACTTTGCAAGTCCGAAATGCTATTTTGTCTTACTCTTCTATTGCGGAAGTTATAAGGCCCCTCTCGCATGCTCAAACATACTTTCTTAACCTGTTTTATTCTTGATTTTAGTGTTTTGACATTTTGTCAAACATTTTTCCCTCTCCCTTTCTGTTCTAGATTTCTTGTAATGCCTCCACAGGATGGCAGGAAAACTAGGATCTGATACCACTGTAATGGGCACCCTTAAATGCCCAAAAATTAAGACAATTGCTGATAGGAGTTTTGTCAAACAATTTGCATTCAACTCCTTATTCCTCCGTTTACTAATTTAACCCCTTATGACTTTGGAAATGGGACGTTTATATTATTTGCTTGCATGGAATTGAAAATAGCACAACATGAATAAAAAAAAAGTATAATGATATGCAAATTGGAAATTGTATTACTGCTGATAAGATGTTATTTTCAGAATTTAATAAAATCAAATACATGGCAGATTATCAACTCACTGATTGCTCCAATATTATTGACATAATGCTCTAGCAAATGTTATTTAAACCTACTGCTACAGTGACATGAATAGTGCCACATGAATAGTGTCGCATGAACAATGCTGCTACAATATTTTTGTTTTCAAACAGTCCAATATCTTCATAAAATCATTCCTTCAAATTAGCATAAGCGTTGGATGAGTAATGAAGAGGATATGAGCAAAACATCAAATCTACCTATAGCTAGAAATATGCCCAATCTACCTAATAATGAAGCTGATGACAATGGATTCCAAAGGCCAAACCCTAAGGGAATGGCATCTAGACTGTCACAAGAGAGGATAAACGTCCTCTAATGCCAAGAACGAATCTGCAACTCACACATCATCTCATATTCAACCTGTTGAACAATGACCACTAGCGCTCCTTTTATTTCTACTTCATAGGGTTGACCCACTTTTCACAAGCAATGTGGGATAAAGTGTTTTAAAAAATAATAATATAAAATAACATCTTATGTCTCCCTCGAGCATCCCCTCTCAAACACAACCCAATATAAATAATATTAAAGTAACACTATCATTTTAACATTTAATTTAAATGCTACTTTCATAAACTTCAGGCATTAAAATATTATATCAATTGGACTCGAAATGAAGCAAGTGATAGCTTGTCAGAAAGCTTCAAGTCCAATCATTAGAAATATGCCTAGTCAACTTACTATAAATAGTAATTCCATCTAAAGACCCCAAAAACAAATTCCAATTGGCCTCAAACTAGAAATGACTAGGCCAAATCACTCCAAGATCCCTCTGAACTCCTCGCTAGCCCCCGGGACCATGCAAAACTAGGCTAGTGGCAACATAGCTGACAATTGCTAAAGAGGGGACATTACAGTCTCTCCACACCAAAGTAACAAGAATCGGAATCGGCAAGGCTGAATCGAATCGGGAATCGGCCATGAATCAGCCATGAATCGGCAAATTTGAAAAAACCCTTTAAATTTAGATATTTTAACAATTTAAAACTTATTTCATGCACCCTTTATTGAATATAACTTAAACACACTATAACATCATCAAATAGAAGTTAAAACTTAACATACATAAACATGGAACATAAAATCCATCACATACGTAACTATGTTATGTAAAATGTAAATTGTAGGCTAGCTGAAGTAAATAGAAATCAAATGATCATAATTATTCAAATCATAGCATGTATGTAAGATGAAGATCCGTAAGACATCAAATCATAAATGTATGTAAGAATCTAAGATGAAGATCCATGAAAGTTTGAAACGTATGTCTATCAGTGATTCAATATCAATATCTATAAACAAAATTTTAAAAAATTAGATTTTTAGGGCAGATTCAGGCGAAGGAATCAAATCATCCCAAAAGATCCTACCAAAGAAGATAAAATATTCAAGTTAAACCAGACTTCTTTTATTAAACATTACCCTTCCCATATTTATGAAACCAACATACTGTGCTGCACAAAAAACTTAACAAAGTGTAACTTCCAGGTTTGCTGAAGACAAAATATGGCATTTTTTAACAATCAAATTTTCATCAATATAGTAGTAGTATTTAAAACACCCAGTAATCTTGCCAAGGCAATGTGTTTGTTGTGGGTTACATTAAAGAAAGCCTTTAGATTGTCCCTATATACATCTGTGATGATTATTTATATCTTAAATTGTCATCTCCATTAGCGTTTGATCATTGATGTTACATATGCTCAGTGGCTGAAAGACCTCATTCAATCAGTCCCATTATTTTATGAAGACCTTGGATGTTTGGATGGTTGAAGTGTCTTATTCTTGGGTATCATCAATTAGCATAATGGCATGTGCATGTGTGGCTGTCTTATGTCTGCATTACTTTTGGTCATCAGAAAGGCAACAATATTGTAACAGCTGTGTACATGGCTAATATAATGAAGTGTCACTGCTATGTAATAGACGAGGCTTCCTGTAGTGACATTTTGATATCTCAGTGGGATGTATTTTCTTTGGTGAGGAATTTGAACTGCTAGTGGCTAGCTTTGATACTGTAGTAGAGCATTGTTGATGTTATGGTGATACTGATAACTATTAGCAGAGGGTCATTTTGTGTATCATTATTGTGTGTATCTGATCGTGTGGTTTATCACAATTGTAGTACAAAGGTTTTCAATTGTAAATACCCTTGTTACTCTCTTCTTCTAACAAGAAAAACAAATCACTGACAGGCAGATAATAAACTCGTAAGTTACTAACTTATAGCCGATTTTTAGGGCAGATTTAGGCGATTTTTGGCACGAATCGCCTAAATCATGCTAAAAAAGTCGCCGATTCTGATTCAAGAGGCAAAAATAATCAGCTTGGTCAAATCAACTCACCGAATCGGCGATTCCGGCGATTTTTGAAACTATGCTCCACACACACAATTTCCACCTCTCTTTAGAATCTTTAGAACAACATATTGATGGATTATCATTACACCTATAATACAAATCTTCCCAACTTAATTGTCACAATAAGTAGTTCATGTCTGATGAGTGATTACTGAGAATACATTGCTCCCTGTGGAGCCATTGTCCAATGTAGGAATCTATCTATCTAGTTTCTTCAATGTGTTTGCCTATAGTGCTTTCTGTTTCATCTTTGTGCTCATCCTAAAATGAATCCAATATTTGCTCCATATTCTGTTCAATGACTCCTTGTTATGAAGTCCAAAAACATGCCCACATCCTCTAACAAGGGCTTTGTGTTCTTCCTTGAGTACTCCCGGTGTTTCCTCTTGCATTACACATCTTCTGAAAACTTGGTTAAAACTTATTTTATACAACCATTAAAGAGTTGGAATGATTTACTTTTCAAAGTTACGTTTTGTTCTTTCCCTTGGTGGCATCCCCTTTAAGATGGTGGAGGGTTGATAAGTATTCTCTAATGCTCTTGTACTGTGGAGGTAGTGTTGCAAAATAAAATAGGCAAGCATTCAAAAAATCCTCGTTCACTCCAGTGGCTCTCCCAACTTGATTCATGATAATTGGTAGGCTATGGTGTGACCCTTCCTTGGCCTAACAATTATTTTGAATGTGAATTATTGAAACAGTAAAAGACAACTACTTACCTGATCTTGGATTATCACCTCAATCACCAAGTACATGAGAGCTTGGTGATTAATATAAAATGTGATTGGTATCACTGACAAGTAATGTTTGAACTTGTGTATGGAGTATACCATCCCAACTGCTTCCCTCTCAGTCTTACTTTAATTCTTCTTTTCCTTCAACAACAATTGACTAGTGAAGACCATTTGGTACTCTAATCCTTGGATCCTATTTATGTGAGTGTGGCTAGGATTGTATAATTTGATGTATCGAAATGTATGTGGAATTCTTTGTTCTAGTTGAGATAGACATGGATTGGTGCATAGTGCATTGATTAATCTTAAGTTCATTGAAAGCCTTCTTTTGGTCATCGATCCATGTAAATGGTTGCCCTTTTCTTTTTAGTATGTCCAATGGGTAGGAAATTTGAGCAATTTTTTGAAATAAATCTTCTATAATTTCCAAAATGCCCAAGAAATGATTTTACTCCTATGGTGTTTTCACGTGGTTCCATATGCATGATCACCCTTGATTTGTTTGTGTAAGTGATTAGTCCTTCTTTAAGACTATGTGGCCTATCAATCTACCTCAAGGCACCATGAATATGCACTTCCTTAGATTTAAATGTAGTCATGCTCTTCTACGTCTATGCATGCATTCCTTAAGTGCTCTTAGATTGATCTCCTTTACTGATATAGATTGACCAATCATTCAAAAATGCTTTAAAGTTCCCTACTGAAATTTTGTTGAAGATATATAGGATTATTTTTTGGAAGTTTCTCAAAGTGTTGCATAGATCAAATGAAATTTGTTTGTATGCATATACTTCATCCTCGACTATAAATGTTGTCTAAAGTTATCTTCTTTAACGATGCTTATCTAATTGCACCTCAAGAATCCATTCATGAACAAGTACACTTCACCACCAACAACTTCTAGGATTATGTCAGTGAAGGGCATTGTAAACGGGTCCTTGATAGTCACTGTACTCAAGCTTTTGAGGTCGATGCATATTTGAATTTGTCTTGTCTCCTTTAGAGAGATCAGGGTCAAAGAGGCCCATTCACTTGTCTCTACCTTAAAGATTATGCCTTCAGCATTGGCTCCTAATCATTGCAGACCAAGATAATTCTTGGGTTGTCTTCATACCTAGGTTCACCTTCTTCATTCGTGGCTCCTCATACTTTATTGTTTTATCTCACTCAAAATTGTGATCCAGTGCCCTCCACCCTCGCCACTCCTTGTGTTCTTCATACTTTCTTGTAGCTTTGTCACCATTTTCCTCTATCTCCCTAATTTGTAACATGTACTTGTGGTGGACTACCACATAATCTTCCATCATCCTATGGAATAACTATTTAGAGAACTTGTCTCATTCTTAGAGAAACTCTTGAGATCAAGCACCCCTTTGTCATTTGACCCCATAAGTTATTTTCCTTTGTCTACATCCGAATCTCCTCCACCCAATTCTAACATGGAGGATGCCTCTTGTCCAATCATTGCTTGATTCTTTAGGTCAATGACATACTTCCTCACATGGCTCTCGATGGAAAAGGCGTTCCTTTTATAGTTGTTGTCTGCTTTTGCTGCAATCAACCATCCTCTTCCTAGCGATGCATTGGATGCCTTCTCTAACAGGTTTACAAAGTTTAGCAGAATTGTTGTGTGTTGATTGTTACCTTTTGTTCCATCAGTGTACCCAATTGGTAGGACAAGGGATGTACCGTAGCCATCCCAAAACATCTTCAAATTTTTGTAACGCTTCTCAAATTTGTTACAGAAATAGGAGGCACTACAGGGATATTCGGCCATCCCTGAGTTGGCCGGGGATTTCTAAGGCATTCCTTGACTGTCCCAGTGACAGTCAGATGTCTCAAACAGAAAAACAACTTTTTTATTATGTTTAAACAAGATTCGTTCATAATAAATAAAAAAATACTGTTCAGTCTATCACAGCAGCACTATAATTGTGGTATAACATGACAGCACAACAACAGCAGCATTAAATAGATCATGACAGAAGCATAACAAAAATTAAATTAACCACGACAAATATCAATATATATGTCATGATTAAGATTCATAGCTAATGATATTAATAATAATGTAACACTTAATGTTAACATAAATAATTTGAATTTCTGATTTCATTGTTCAAAAAGATTCAATTTCAAAATTCTTGATATTGTATTATTCATTATTATTGTCAGTTGGAAAAGAACATCCTAGGTGTAAGAGCAATATTGCATCAATATTTCATTTCAGTTGTTTGAATAAAGGTTGTCTTAATGCAAAGTTGTTGTTTGTGGAGGCTTGCTACTTAGTAAGTCAGTCATACGAGCTTGGAATGTCCTAATTTCAGAGGTGGAGGTTCATCTCAGTCATATCAGCTTGCCAGTTGAGACTCATTGCCATATCATACGTATCGGTGAAGTTATTGTGGATTTTTGGTGTAAAATTTTTGTTACAAAAACTTTGGGCTCAGTTTTGAAGGCCTAAACGTGGCCGGATGAGGCCTGAAAACTTGATGGATGGGTGCTTGCACAAATTCGAGCCTATAGATCAGAAGCTGAGGATTCCGAAAAGGGGTTATAATAGAAAATCAGAGCAACGGTTTAAAAGTTATGGCCTTCCGAAGTTGGGCCGACCAAAACTAACAAAATAAACGTCAAAGGTGTATGTGGCCGAGTCTATATGTATTGTTAAGGTCTGTCGGCCCTAGGTATTAAGTATTAGTGTCTAGAACCTTTCTGGGTGGCATAAGATTGCCTATTTAAGAAATGCGCGTAGATTGTCTAGGTCAGCTCTGAGTGGTAGTTCACAGCTTTTTCTTGTAGATTACTATAATAAAGGCACCCATGTGGGTTAGCATATTGTAATTCTGAATTCTATAATTCCGCATTTGCGGCGATAATAAGAAGCCCATATTTTGTTCTCGCAAATTGCTATTATTCCTTTGTTTCTGTTATGTGTTTAAGGTATAGAGGGGAGCATGAGGAGTTGGATGGGTCCCTCCTATTCGCCCTTTAAAATAGGACCCTTAGAAGCTATAGGGCTCACCCAACCAACTGTATAGCTCCCCACCCACCTTGCATTGGGGGGCTAAAGTTCCGGTGCATGCATAGGGTGGGAAGGTCCAATTTTAGCTGGCCCCTTGTAAACAATGATTTCCCAAATCAAGACCAATAGGCTTCATTCCCCTCCTCTCCCATTCATCCACTGAACCCCAGTCAAGCTTATTCCATTGCCTTCCCATCCATGTCCATTATTGATGTCCTATCGTTGTCATTGATTAGTGGAGAACCCAACTGATATAGGAATTATAGATGTTTCAGCAAGTAGAGGAATAACTCAACAAAACTAGAAGAATCCGTAATCTTCATTCTGATTACGATTCTCCCTTTTTGAGGGCATCTAAGGGTACGGATGGGGAGCTATACACACACACACACATAAACATACACACAGACACACACAGATATTGCTGTCCCTGAAAGGCATTCCCTGCCATCCGACCGTCCCTCTTCTGGAAATGCCTTCCACCATAGATTTCAACTGATTTTGTTAAGAGTTATTTGAATTAATTGCATCCTGAAAAGTGGCTTGTCTACTATACCTTTGCTATTTTCAGCTGTTAATATGGTTTCTTCATCAAATAGTTCTATTTCTAATTGTGATTTCAGTTTGGTATTGACAGGTATTTGGATTGCTGCGTGAGCAACAGTGGTATCAACCAAACACTGAAACATACATAAAACTTCTAGTCATGCTTGGCACTTGCAACCAACCTGAGAAGGCTTGCATTCTTTATCAAATGATGCTTGAAGAACGCTGTCATATAACTGTTGAAGTCTATACGACTCTCCTTGCTGCATATGGAAGAAATGGTCTTCTTGACAAGGCATTTTCTGTTCTGGAGGAAATGAAGGCTATTCCTCATTGTCAACCTAATATTTATACTTACACTATATTAATGAAGTCATGTGTTGAACTTGGCCATTTTGAACATGTTGATAAGCTACTTTCTGAAATGTCAAGAGCTGGA
Organism: Cupressus sempervirens; assembly: GCA_028749045.1. NCBI lineage: Eukaryota > Viridiplantae > Streptophyta > Pinopsida > Cupressales > Cupressaceae > Cupressus > Cupressus sempervirens. The sequence goes on from CM053785.1 coordinate 907,150,554, forward strand.
GTTAGGCCAAATATCGTTACCTATAATACCATTCTTCGTGGGTTTGGGAAAGCATGCATGTTTGAAGAGATGGAAAACGTCATTTTACTCATGTTAGAAAGTCAGGACTGTAAGCCCGATGTATGGACAATGAATTCTACTGTCAAAGCCTTCGGTGATAGAGGACAAATTGAGAAGATGGAGGAATGGTATGAAACATTCCATGGCATTGGGATTCAGCCTGATGTAATAACATTCACCACAATGATAAGCTCATATGGTAAACATTGTTTATATGATAAAATGACTGCTGTGATGGAGAAAATGCAGAAATTTCATTTCTCATGGACAACTGTAACATATAATGCAGCAATTGATGCATATGGCAGGGTTGGTGAAATTGAAAAAATGGAGTACTTTTACAATTTGATGATAACTGAAGGTATTAAGCCAAATAAGATAACTCTTTGTTCTCTTGTCAGTGCATATGGTAAAGGAGGCATCTTTAATAAGATCCCAAAGATTCTACGACAGATGGAGAATTATAAAATAGTTCCGGATACTCCTTTTTTAAATTCTGTGATTAGTGCCTACGGAAGGGCAGGAAATATGACAGAAATGGAGCATGTGTTTCATCAAATGGAGGACATGGGATGCCAACCAGACAAAATAACATTCACTGCCATGATCAGTGCTTATCGAAGTGAAGGTATGCTTGAAAAGGTTCAGGAGATGAAAAATAAGATGCAGAGAATGCAAAGAAATAGGCACTAACAAATATTTCTGGTAATACCATTCACTTCATGTTCTGGAAAACAATTATGAATAAATAAATTTACTTACTCCTTTGATAAAAAGTCAGTCCCACAAATATGTTTGTTTCCAATTTCATTCTTTATTATTCAAGGACATCATATTAATCCTGAAAGTTATGTCCTGTAGATTTTCAGTGTTTCTTAATTGTTTGAGAGCCCTTGCACTTAAGTGGATAGAACTGATATGTCTATTTACCAAAGGAAGGGATGTCACTGGCATCGCTCGTTTTCCGTAACATAGTGCTACGTATAATATTTCTTGTTCTTGTTGGATTTTGGTAGTCATTTGTTGGCACTGGCTACGCTGCCCCAACTTCTGCACGGATGACCGCATGATATGATATGATATGATAGATTTTAATGACGTCCACGAGACTAAAGTAGTCTATGGGACCCATGCAATCGCCCTCCCGAGTCAGGGGCCAAACTAGTCAGTTGCAAAGTTTTGGTTAACTTGTCTCTTCTTCTCTGAATTTTGATAATCAACTCCGCTGTTCTCTTCACTTGATCTTCCTCAAATAAATAGTTGAAGTCCTTGTTCTGCAGAATTTTTGTATAATCAGATCTGATGTCGTTGTAAGCCAAGCATTCCATGACAAAGTGTTGCTCTGTCTCCACTGTTCCCATATTGCAGAATAAACATGTTCTGTCTGCCCACTCTTCCTTTGGAACTTGCCATCTACCAGTTTCACATCGCAGCTGATGTGAACTAGTTCTAATTTGTGCCATCAACATTTTTGCTTTCTAGTTAATAGGTGCCCTTATATAGGCCTTTTCATCATGACTAGAAGTGGGATTAAATTCTTTAATGTAATAAGATTTTTTCCTCCCTGTGTCTTGTCCACAGAATATTGCGAAATTTTTCATTGACAAACTTTTTTATTTCTGTAATGTTATCCGGGCAAGCTTGGATGTTGATATCCCATTTTTGCATCCATTTGTCATTTTGTTTCATCCATGTGCTTTTCCGCCTCACAAGTTTTTCTTCTATTACCAACTTGGGCCAACGATGTGTTTCTAGACCTTGGGTTTTCTTTAAATAGCTTAGCATTTGGATCAATGCGGCGACTTCTAATGGAAAGGAACCCACCTCCACCAAAAGGATTTCATACGGAACTATGGTCTTGACTTTAAGATTGCATGTACTGTCCTTACTGACGGCCATGTTGTTGTTCGTGGTTATTGATTTTTTTAATTTTTTTTGGGGTCTGTGCCTTAAAAAGCAAGCTCCATGGGTGAAGAGTGAAGAAACCCGTGTAGTTTTTAAGCAAATGTTCTGAAATATTTTTGTTTCATTTTCAGGCTTTTTTAGAACGTAATGAATATTCTAAGTTCTTTTAATTTGAAACCGAAAAATTCAATTGATCAACCGATTTTCTTTTTTAATAGTAAATAATTCTTTTGTTATAAATATTGGAGAAGAGGTGAATTAGATTTAAAAATAGACAATCTTTTTTCAATAGTAAATAATAATTTTTTATAAAAAATAGATAAGAGGTGAATACAGTTTTTTAAAAATAGTAAATAATAATTTATAAAAATTAGATAAGAGGTGAATTAGATTTATAGGAAATTCCACCTTAAATATATCAAGCTAAAGGGCCAATTGATAATTGTATTTTTAATAATTTTATGATATGATCTTTGATGCATCCGACTAGTTCCTATCTCCATCTTACTTTTTTGAATTTTCTAGAAGACTCCAGTTATCACATTTTAATGGAATGTTCAACCTTTTTGAATTTCCTAATTCCTTCCGAAACTACAGTTATCACAAGAATGTTCAAGTTTTAAAATGGCCAATCAATAATTCGTTTAAGTTGTTTTAAAAAAATTATAATTTTTTAAAAATCAAAACATTTTCTTAAATCATTTATTTTCAAAAAAAACATGTAATACATTTTCTATACCAATATTCGCATTACAACTTTTTTAACTTCATTATTTTCTAGTATATGAAATTAAACATTTTTAAAAATACCACAATTTTTTAAAATAAAAATATTTTCTTTATTTCTTTATTTTCATAAAAAAATTATGTAATACATTGTATTTGACGAAGTTGAACTAGAACTTTGAGTATAAGAAAATAATGAAGTTAAAAAAGTTGTAACGCGAATATTGGTATAGAAAATGTATTACATGTTTTTTTTGAAAATAAATGATTTAAGAAAATGTTTTGATTTTAAAAAAATTATAATTTTTTTAAAACAACTTAAACAAATTATTGTTTGGCCCTTTTAAAGCTTGAACATTCTTGTGATAACTGTAGTCTCGGAAGGAATTAGAAAATTCAAAAAGGTTGAACATTCCATTAATCTGTGATAACTGGAGTCTTCTAGAAAATTCAAAAAAGTAAGATGGAGATAGGAACTAATCGGATGCATCAAATATCATATCATAAAATTATTAAAAATACAATTATCAATTGCCCCTTTAGTTTGATACATTTAAGGTGGAATTTCCACAAGAGATCTAGCTATAAATATAATTCACCTCTTGTCCAATTTTTATAAAAAAACATTATTATTTACTATTTTAAAAAAATTGTACTCACCTCTTATCTATTTTTTATAAAAAAATTATTATTTACTATTGAAAAAAAGATTGTCTATTTTTAAATCTAATTCACCTCTTATCTAATATTTATAATAAAAAAATTTACTATTAAAAAAAAAAATCATCTATTTTTATCGACTTGATCAATTGAGTTTTTCCGGTTTCAAATTAAAAGAGCTTAGAATATTCATTAACGTAAAAACTGAAAATGAAACAAAAATATTTTAGAAAATTTGCTTTAAAACTACATGGGTTTCTTCACTCTTCACCCTCTGAGCTTGCTTTTATAAGGCACAGAACCCAAAATAAAATAAAATCAAGAAATACAAACAACAACATGGTCGTCAGTAAGGATAGTACATGCGGTCATCCGTGCAAAAGTTGGGGCAGCGATAGAAGTTGGGGCAGCCGGCGGGTGCAAATAAGTTGCACCGTAGTCAGTGCCGTCATTTTGTTGACATTGATTTTCAGGTTTAGTAGCTTCTTATCATTTTTAGCCTTGATAAAACTTCTTACCATAAAGTATTTTATCATATTGAGCCTTTTATCGAGTTATATTTTTTTACAAAGGTGTGTGTCATCCAATTTATAAAGCTATTTAGCTTACAATTTTGAATCCAAGGTTCTCATTGTTGAGAGTAGTGATTAGGAAGGTACTAAAGGTGGTGTATGGGTCTTATATATAACTTTATACTTAATTTAAAGTTATTTTTGTAAATAAGGTCCTCTCCTTAGTTTGTTGAAAGTTGGTTTGTATTAGATTGATGGTGACATGATGGGGACACAACCCAAGCACAGAATGGACACAACAGAAAAGGGGAAATTATATTAATTGAGAAAATAAGCTAGTACAAACAGTACAGAGAAAATAAACTTCAAAACATGCCCTAAGGGCTTATAATAGCATAAATCTGGAGATAATTTCTCCTTTCAGTACCTCCTCTCAAACTCCACTCCGAACTACCTTTTACAATGCCAGAAATCTCCTTAAATAGACCTCGGAGGGTTAAGGACTAGGAGTACATTCTAGAAAGTGCTAGTAGGCATCCACCGACCAAATAGAAGGTTCCAGAAGCTGCGTTAGAAGTCGACGCAAATCTAGAAGAATCCAGAAATGGTAACCGAACTTTCGAGAGGCATAACTTTTGAACCGTAGCTCCGATTGACGAACCGTTTACATTTTCGGAAAGCTCTTGAAGCGCTCTATAGCCCTATGGACCAGCTTCGCTCGTCCCCCCATTTTTTGGCCCTTTTCGAGGTCATTTAATGCCCCTAACCTAACTTTGAAGCATTCTTAAGAGGTCTCCACAACCCGAAAAACTGCAATAACTTTCAAACCGTGGGGCCTTTTGACCTGATTCTTTTTTTGGAATGCTCTAAATTATAATTACATTCATCTAGCCAATTTACACCTCCTAGTTCACCAAAATGATGGCTCAATTACATACTCCTATTTTTTCAGGATTTACACGAACACTGATAGTGGAACTGTGAGAGTTGGAACCTTTATTTGACCCAAATGGGTATCCAAAAGTGAAAACACATGAAATAGAAACTAAGTCTAAGTATATTTTTTTGGGTGACACAAGATTGCCCTTATACCTCTGGATGCTCCTGCATCATGACAATATACACAAACTATCATCTTGAGATCTGTGGAGAAGGAAAAGTACACCAACCTTGAGAATGATTAAAGTCTCAAGAGATGGACCTTCCCTTACACCACCTCACTTCAACTAGCACATAGAGCTAGGGGGGTTAAAATTAGTCTTGTTTTAAATAGGTTTAAAGTTGTTACATCGCTAATTTTGGGCCCAATTAAAAAATATCCATATAGCCGTTAAAGTTTCATGTGAAAGTTGATAGGTAAAATAAATTATGATCATGTGAAATAGTGAGATGGCTAATCGTTATAATTTCATATGAAGTTGGCATGCTAGTTAAACGTTATGATGATATTTTAATGTTATCTTGGAAAGTTGGTTATTCATCACGAATTTATGGAAAGTGACATTGTGGTTAGTCGTTATGATGGTTTATGAATAATAACCGTTATAATGGTTATATTGGGAAATATGACATTATCATGGAGAATTTCTTCCATGTAGGAGCACGTCGAAGGGGGGAAGCATTTCCAAAAAGGAGTTGGGCACAAGGGGCATCACCTACCATTGAGCAAATAAGAGGGGGTCCTAAACCACCATGACCAAGGATGAAACAATTAGACAAGCAAGAAGAACAAAGGATGACCACAAGCTATTCTGATAAACAAATAAAAACATTCTAAAGAACTTAAGTAAGAATATTACCTTCATTGTGTTTTGATCTTTGTGTACCTTGCAAGTTATCATGTCTTAGTATAGTAATATCTCACCTATACTCATACTTGTGTGGGTAAGAGATATGTACATATGTACACAACGCGGGCGCACACATGCACACACGCACACGCACACACCCGCACACACCCACATGCACACCTGCATGCACACACACGTGCACAAACACACACACAAATCATAATTACTTAGGGAAACATGAATATACATAGGAATGATATTATTATACTAAGGCATGGGTTAGGCGTGTGTTGCCACCTTTATCTACAATATTCTCCTGACTTTGAACTTTGGTTATTTAATTATTTTGATTGGAGCAACCACCTATTGTGTATCCATCACCTTATGGCATTAGACCATCATATTTTTTTGATATTTTGAAATTAAAAGTCTTTTAGTGTTCTTGCCACCTCAATTTTGGTCTAGCCGAACCAACACGGGAGGTCATTTTCCATCTTGGTCGATACTTGTTTTTATTTATGCTCTTGATCGTGTCGCAGAGGCTCCTCTCTCTTCTATCTCTTTGCATATTTGTTCCAAGCATTTCAGATTTCTATGAACACCATAATAGTGTTACATGTTTGAGCTCACACGAAAGTGATTACGAGAGATATATATTGTTAGAGTCGAAGCTTGTGGGCTAAGCTCGTGATTATTCATTTGGATTGTCTTGAGGTGTTGGTGTCGGTTACATTACAAATTTCCATATTCATCAGATTGATCATGAGGGATCATGTCATGCTTTGCGAATTCCAATGTATTTAATGTGTTTATCTTTCCTATACATGCCAAATTTCTTAGCTTTGCTATTAGCTTAATTTTTTGTCTGCAAGTACAGAGCTAGGCGTATTTAGTTTCATGATGAACTTTTTACTCACCAACAAGCTTTTGTAACAACCAACTTTTCCCCGAGTGTTAACTAACAACTAACATATCAAAGGAATAAAATTATTACTTCATTTTCATAGGAAGACAGTTATATCAGTTAAACGTTCATATGAATGAGATTAACAATTACAATCAGTTAAACATAAATTTCATAACTATCAATTGAAAAACACCATCAATGAAATTACTTTGGAAATTAAAATCTACATACCATGGAATTCAAAAATCGAAATCAATTTAGGGATGCTTCTACAACGCCCATGTTAGTCCACAAATACCAATTAGGATCAAATGACGACTACCATCCAATACCACTATATCAAAATCAAATGACGATTACCATCAAATACCACTATATCAATTAGGGCATCACATACCACTGTATCAATTAGGGCATCAATTACCATTGGATCATTTAGGACATCAGATACCACTGTATCATTTGGGGCGTCAATAGCACAATATCATTTAGGGCTTCAAATACCATTGGATCATTTAGGGTATCAAATACCACTATATTATTTAGGGCTTCAGATACCACTGTATCATTTAGGGCTTTAGATACCATTGTATCATTTAGGGCGTCACATACCATTGTATCATTCATTGTCTTCTAATTGCTTAACTGTGGTAATAACATAAGATTAGAAGATATGCTCATAATCATTATTCTTATAAATGAAAGATTGAAATAATAATCCTATAGATATATTTCATATTTAGTTGGAAGGTCAACCGATCTAAATGGTTACAAATTATATTGATGAGAAAGGTTGCTTTGAATAAAGGCTAATATCTGAAACGATGATCTATAACAAATCCATTTTATCTTCTTACTTGAATAAACATCACAAAAGTAAAATACTTGTTATCAATAAATGTTTGAATACTCAACTTATCTTTATTAGATGCACGTCCTGACATCCTGTGGAGTGGGAAAACATGGTCAGGGGCTTAACTACCCAACCACGGACCTTAAACTTATTCCCACACTTTCTTTAACTAGAAAGGCCCTCCCTACCAAGAATAGGCATGGAACACCTTGTTAGCCACTGAGCATCCTGGTATCTAATCACACCACTCAACTTGACAATAGGAGAAAACAATAAACATGATCATGCATGAGTTATTAAATGATTCCTTTTTAAAATGATAAACATTGTTATGTCACATCTGATTCTATTTCATGTTATTGCAGATTCTTTTATCTCACCTCTTCACCCTTTTCTTTGGTTGTACAACCAGGTGAGTCCCAGGTGTTTGAATCTTAGAGCAACCTGCTCTTTCTATTGATCCTCAACTAATAAAAGAATATTATATGATTCTAGCTTATCACATTTATGTGATCTAAGAAAAGTAGTTATAAGCATTGCAAAATAATATCATTTAATTTTGACTTCCAACGACATAAATAAATATGAAATCATGTCATGGATACTTGGCTTTTATTCATCTTAACTGATGATATTATAAACAAGGATGATTTGCTTCATAATTTGGACTTGTATCTAACTATTATAATAATCAGATTGCAGTAATAACTGTTAATAAAACATATTGTAATGCTTGGAATATAATCACCACATAACCTAGTAAAAAAATATGGAATAGAATGATGTCTTGCTGGACACTATCAATCAGGCCCACTCTATAGAGGTATCCGAAGTATAGGAAGAAGACGGGTGCTAAAAAGAAGAAGTCAGATGCAATAAAAAGAATTCAGAAAGTAACATGAATCTTGGTTAAATGCTATCAACTGACACCTTCACGGAAAGAACTCTGAATGCAATCTTAGAGTGATTCCAATCATGTATTCAACAAGAGTATAGACGAAATGAGAATCATTATGGCGGAAAATATGTAGGAAAAGAGCGAAGGGAAATCTGTAGAAGGATATCTTGTGAGGAATGAGACTCTATGGTCTCTCACAACTTCCATAATATAAAGAGATAAAATGTCTCTTTGGCTTCCAAGAAGTCGCAACATAAAAGAAGCGTCTTGGCTCTTGGACGCCACATAAATATGCCAAGTGTTCAATCGGTTTCAAGTAAAGAGTTGAATAAATATGAAAAAAAAATTGAAAGGTTACAAATCAAAAGAATAATATAAACATATTTATTTACTTGCACGTAAATATATTTTATTAAGATGGCACAGATTGAATGTTTATCCAAGGTTGTACCTTTTAAATATGTATATTTAAATACATGTTTCATCTTGGAAGATTTATTTTATCTTCTTGTACATGCATTTAAATGTAAATATTAAATAGATAAGATCTTGTATAAAAATAATATTATGTTGTCATTTTTAATTTATATCTATGTGTACGTACATACATATGTATATAATGATGTGGTGGAAAAGATCAAACAAAAACCTTTGAGGTACATATTATTTTTTAATTAAAATAATTAATGTTTTAAATGTTTATTTAATAGCTCATGCAGTTCCATCGATTGTATCATAATGTTCAAGTCGCTAGGTCCTTAACCATGGTGATTCATGATTCATACCTATTTTCCCAATGATGGTGATGCTCATGTGCCCAATTCTTTTCTGACAATGCTTCCACCCCTTCAATGTGCTTCCTACAAGGAAATTCTCTGCAGTTAAATCATATTACTATAACAAGTTATTTAATCATAAATAATCATAACGGCTGACCACCTTTTCAATTCCATGAATTCATGATAAATAATCAACTAGCATGTTATCTTCATATGAAATTATAACGACTAACCATCTTACCATTTCACAGGATTATAACAAATTTAACCATCAATTAACTTCATGTGAACCTCAACAGCTATATGAACATTTTAAATTGGATAAAAAATTGGGATGTAACAGCTTTGCTAGGGTGATATTGTGTTGCATTCTATATGATTTGCATAAGAAGAACCATACAAGGGCATAGTCAATATGTCCTTGAGATGGAAAGCTCTTTTGTATGATAAAAGCATAACTAAAAGCATACTATCTTATGACACCATAGGCTGATAAGGGCATGATATTTGGGAAAGGAATAAGAGGTCATGAAACACAAAGATTTAACATAAATGTTCCCCCAAGTATGAAGGACCATCATCATCGAGTTAAGGGAGGAAAGAGTGGGAAGAATCCTGCAATGAAAGAAGGAAATAACATCAGCACTAATACTTGAAAAGAAAGTAAATATAAAAATAGCTCATGGAAGTCCTTGTAAGGATTCTTGTTGTCAAGTCGAGCGATCGTTTGTTACTTTGACATCCACTTGTTACAGTGGTGTCCTAGACCTAATTCTAGGGAAGGGAGTGCCTTTCTCGATTGAGATTGTGTGGGGATATTCAAGGCTCTGTGACTGGGAGGTAAAAGCCCTTGATAATACTTCTCCTCTCCACCAGTTGCCAAGACATGCTCAAGACTAGGATAAGATGTGCATTCAAAATCTGCTAGTAACTAGTATTTTATTTTCTTGAATTTGAAATTACAAGTTGAAGATATGTTAAATAGATTAATTTTGTTTAATCAGTTATTCCTTTCACTACTTAAAAGTTAGCTCCTCTTTAATGTATTTGGAAAACAATTGAATCAACTGATTTCCCTATTGATCGTGAAATGTATATGTATGCATGAGATAGGCTTAATTGATGGTTGTTTAAAGTATCCTTAATTTATGTGAATAATGAATATGAACATATCTTTTAACTATATCTTATTGCTCTAGTTAGCAAAAAGGAAGAAAATGGATGATACAATGGTATTTGATGCTCTAAATGGTATTTGTCATTACGATACAATGATATAACTATTTGTGCCCTAAGTGGTAAATGTGGTCTAACTTGGGTTTTGCAGATGGTGCCATAGGCGGATTCCGGTTTTGGAATTCAAGGTATGGAAAAATTAAATCCTCTATTTATATTTATTGATGATGCATTCAGTTGTTAGTTATGATATTTCAGTTAAACCGATTTTTAACTATTAGTCTCTTTCACACGAATAGTATTGTTATAATTGCCTTCTCATGAATGTGAAGTTGTGTTTGTATTTGGATGTTATGGTAGTTGTTAACTAAAACCCAAAAAAAGGGTATGTTATAAAAGTGTTTAAATGTGAATGACCTTAATTAAACAAACACTTTATAGAAATAAATGTTAATAACTCAAGTATACCAGATGATAAAATATTTTAAAGTATTGGAACTAGAAGAGCTATCTATGATGGAAAAAATCCTGGCTTTACAAGTTCATTTCCCTGGATGCCAATGAAGGTTGCAAACGACAACGCAGGTGCAAAACGACAATGTGACATGCTCTCGTCATGTATAAACATAGTACAAAGATAGTACTCAAAATTAAATAAAACAACAAATACTAAGCTAATGCATATATTACTATTATATGAATACAAGGATAAAAAAGAGAAGGAAGGATTAAAACTATATTCAATCTTCATTAGAGTTGATATGTCGAGCTTAATTCTCCACAAAACCTACACTGTAGGAACAAGAAAGGTGTTGGGGTTGTTTGAAGACCTACTTTAGTTAGATCCTTACTTTGGTGTTTTCATCTCCACAATAACTAAATAGACACAAGTTCGTGATAGATAACAAAAATTAAAGAACATGCAATGATAAATGCTAAGAGAATAATGTAGATGACATTGATATGCTCAGAGACACATACATGGAGTGAAGACTCCCCTTAACACCACGATGTGAAAGTCGAATACATAAATGAAGATAAGAGCTCTCAAAACCAATAACCTATCCAAAAACTCATGTTTGATGCTTGTAGATAGTGTGAGAGACATTTCAAGAAGATGAGAGTTTGAAATTGCACGAGCAAGTGACCAAGAAGTGTAAGAGAGATGAGAGAGCCAAAGGAAGTTCAAACTGAGGTGAAATGCATGCAAGGCCAAATCCTGCATCAGTGGGTGGTGGAATCAGGTGTTACAATTGCAAGTTGGTAGTTTGTAACACCTTAATGGCAACTTGCACGTTCTTGGATTCATGGATGAGTGCACAACACACAAATGTCTCTATGGTGCATACACATCCTGTGTTGTTCAAGCACATGGCTAAGATTTTGAGGGCATTCAAGTGCATGACGTGAATCTTGAGACTTAGGCTAAGATGAGGGTGATGTGAAATGATATTTTATATAAAGGTGCAAGTTGAGGCCATTATATTTTGCCCCCATTTTAGTGAACATATCATACCATTCAGAAAGATGCAAGCTAAAGTAAGAAACAACTAACATAACTTGCGAAGATTCCATTACATGGGATTGCCCCTAGATAGGGAACCTTGAATTGTTATTAATTTGTATCCAACACACAAGTTGTAGTTGATTGTGCTAGATGATGAAGACAACATGTACACTCGAGACCATCGACGGTATGCCAATATGAGTGGCAAGTTGTTCTATGCTAGATAGCCATATGATAGGCTGACTTTGATAGTGCTTCAACATACATAGTGAATGCTAGATAGACATGTGATGGAGAGGTTTTTGATGGTGCATTGAGATGCATAGTGAATGCTAGATAAACATGTGATAGGGTGGCTTCAAACACATGCATTGACATGTGTAATGTAAGCTAGATAGGTGTGTGATAAGGAAGCTTAAGATCATTCCAATACCCATAGTTGTAAGCTAGATAGGCATACGATAGGGCACGACCGAGACACAAAGATAGTGGATTAGCCCCCACAAAACCATACACTAAGATCAAAATTTGAAGTTTTTGTGAGAAAAACTTGTGGTGTAGAGACATCATGATTGTTAGATAAAAATCAAATCAGACATATACACACATATATAAAACAACCCCCTTGAAATGGACAATGCTTGGAAGAGTGGAACATTAAACATTCCAAGGAGAGAAGAGACATTGTGGCATTCCAACATACAAGATGTTGCCATGAAACGCCACTTCCTGATGGATGACACATGATTCCCACAACATTTGCAAAGATAAGGGGGATTCGATGGATTGGTGATAGAACCCAGAAGAGAAAGGATACATTCTCTTAGGGGATATTTCATCACTTCCAAGCATGGCTCAAATATGAATAACACCACACAAAGACAAATGAAAACAAAAGTTTGGGTTAGCATAGGAGTGCCTAAATGCTCCCCATCACTTTGCATTGCCTGTCAATGTCAAAATTTAAAGATACATTAAGAAGAAGAATATATTAAATAGAAGGCACAACAAAAAACCACCTATTTCCAGAAACCTACAAAGTACAAGGGTCTTTTGGTAGGGAAGATCACTGAAAGACAAGTATGGGGGAGCACAAATAAACACACTCTATTCCTAAGATGTAGAAACATGTACTAACCTTGAAGACTTTTTATCAACCAATCACTATTCTCCCAATCTTGATCATATGGGAGGGATGCCACGATTGCCATGACATGCTTGCAACAATAGCCCCAGGTACCCCACCAACAAAAAGAGTTAAGAATGAAGCAACCTCAACATTATCATCCAACAATTTAGCTGTGGTGAGTGAGAGGGATTGTGTAAAGATCTATGTCAACACCTAAATATCCTCCAACAAGTTAAAGATACAAGCCTCATAGCTTGCAGGAGACCCACAAGGATGTGAAGATAAAGAAGACTATGCATAGCTCTGTGAAAGGGACTGAGATAAACTTAGGAGAAGTAAGAGCTTGCTCCATTGCAAGGAGAAGCACAAAAAATGATCTTTAAGAGGAGATTTGCAATACTTGAACTCTAGGGTATGGACGACTAAAACTTCTAAATGAGGGAGGAGAAGATCTGTGATCAATTGTACCATCCTTCAAGACTTTAGGGAAATTGGCATGGTAGTCCTAAGATGGATCTGACATAGGATGAGTGGACATTGTTACATTGGATACAACATAGGTGTGTAATGTTCACTGACTCAAGGAATTGTAGGACATTTGGAAAAGTGGTGATTAGAGGAAACTCCTGCAAAGGAGAGATGAACACTTGGACATGTTTGGTGTGAGGCCTAATGGTTACTCTTGGTGTAAGGGAAAGCATGACAAAGTTAGTAGCTAGGAGAGGAATTGACACAACTACAATTGAAGCTAGATGTGGAGACTGAAGTGACAACAAACATAGGCTGAAAAGACAAACTCTTTTCCTTTATGACAATCTCATGCAACAAAGCCCTCTCCATCAATAATGCTTACACTCTCCCACAAGCTAGTTCCAATGTAGATGTGGGCCTAACTAAGACCTATGAGGGTACATCACCATCCTGCTCCATGGGGGAGGGCATTGATGTTATTGCTAACAACCCTACCAATGGAGTACAAGGTGGAGCTAATGTAGGAACTACTAGCTCAATCATGAGAAAGCTTCATCTTTTTGCTTTATGGATAACTGGAGGAACAAGCATTACCCTCAATGGATGAGTAGGTGCAAGAGGAGATTGTTTGGTTTTATGAGACCTCTTACTTGTGCCATAAATGGTAGGGTGAGGTATGTCTAGAATGACAGGGATAGGAGAAGGCAAACTCACCTCAAGATTTGACAACATGTGTGCCTTTCTTTTATCCATTTTAGATGTGGATACAAGAACAAAATGCACCGTCAGATGTTGTGTGGCTCGAGGCTGGCTAGGAGGCTTCCCATGGGGCAGTCACTTATCACAAGCCCTTCATGAGGGAGGGAAAATTATTGAAGCACACTAAGCTTCATGAGAGGGTTGAGTGGGAGAGGTGCTATAGACTTTAAATTTAGCTCCCCAACTTATATTTTTGATAATAAACATTATATCTCGCCAAGGTTACAAGCTCCCTATCAAAGCAAGCCCAAAGTGATCAAGGGAGAAGCCCCATTAAGACACCAAGGGACTATAATCTATATTCTAAATAGTGAAAATCATCCCTTCGTTAAAAAACTTTAGACACTAATGAATAATCGACAAGACGACTCCCATAGAGGTCAATCATGGGAGACCTAATTCAACTCAAAGGAGGTATGATTTAGGAGTTACCACAAATGTTGAGAAGACCACTTTGGGTCCCACATAGACCATCAAAGTGGACCCCAAAAAAGGAAGGGACAAACTATCATGCATCTTGACGATGGAGGGACACTTGACATATTTTCCCTAGTTTAAAACCATTGACAAAGATAACCTCCTCTTTGATTACATCTACCTAGCAAGTATGGTCAACCAAGATACTTCTAATAAAGATGCCATTGATTGAGGCAAAGACATAGAGGGGATATTTCTCTTTCTTGTAGGACTCATCTAGAGGGGTGAATGTGATGGTTATCTTGAGCACACTCTGGATAGGTGGGGAATCCACCATGTTCATGACTGGACTATCACTAAGATAAAAAGGTTGCTAGTTCATGTTAGGTTCACCAAAATGTTGAGAAGGAAAAAACACATCAACCTAGAAAAAGTCTCAAGGGATGGACCTTTCCTTGTGTCACCTCACTTCAACTAGCACAGAAGGCTAGGGGGATTGAATGTAGTTTTTTTTGTATAAAGTTGTTAAATACAAATGACCTTTAATTAAACAAACTCTTAATGGAAATAAATCCTACTAACTCAAGCATACCAGATGATAAAAGTATCTAAATTGTTGGAATTGAAAGAGCTAACTAGGACAAACAAACATTAATCTCTACAAGCTTACTGCCCTAAACCCTAGTGCAGGTCGTGAATGACAACACAAGTTCAAGAGAACATCATGGTGTTCTATCATCCCGTATGAACAAAGTACAAAGATAATGCCTAGACTTAAATAAAACCAATAGATACTAAGCTAGTGTATGAAATAAAAAATAACAAACTAATGTGATAACAAAGATTACTATTATGCTATGAATATAACGATTAAAGAAAAGAGAAGGATGAACATCAGACTCAATGTTCATTGGAGTTGTTATGTTGAGCTTGCTTCTTCACAACAATGTATGCATTAATGAGAAAGATGTTGGGGTTGTTTAGAGGCCTGTCCAATTTGATCCTTTCTTTGGTGTTTTCACCTCTACAACAACCAAATAGACCCAAATCAATAATATATAGACATGCATCGATAAATATCAAGATAATAATAAAGATGGTATTGATACGATAAAAAGACACGAATATACTCCCATCAACACAAGCTGAAAAATGGATACATGAGTGAAGATAGGAGCTTCCAAGACCAAGAACATGTCCAAAAACCCATGTTTGAAGCTTCCTGATAGAGTGAGAGATGTTCAAGAAGCCAAGAGAGTTTGAAATCATGATAGTGTGTGACTAAAAACCCTTAGAGAGCTAAGAGAGACGAGAGAGAGCCAAATGGAGTTAAACACTTGGAAGGTTGAATCTTGTGTTGGTGGGTAGTGGAATTGGGTGTTACAGTTGCAAGTGGTAGTTTGTAATACCACACAAACAACTTGCACATTTGTGGATTTACATATGAGTGTGCACCTCATGGATATCTTTGTGGTGTACATGCATCTTGTGTCATTTAGGTTGTGTGGTCAAGCTTCTAACATGGTGAGAAGGCATGTAGAGTGGATGTAGGTAGATGACGTAGATTTTTAGTCTTAGTCTAAGGTGAGGGTGCTAAATTGAAATTTTACATAAGGGGGCAAAATTAGGCCATTACAAGATCAAATTCATTGGGAAGTTGAACTAATATTCTTTCTTTATCTAGGGACACTATAGGTGATTCATTGACTTATAAACATCTTTAAGTAAATGGCTGACCATGGGTGATGTATCATTTCTTAAATTGGTATCTACACTTTTTGTTTATATGTTTATAGGGTTCTCACTTTAGAGATTATGGTTTAAATAGAGTTTCCAATATGTATATTCAAAATCTTAACTTGTCCATCATAGTTGGTTACTCCTTTCATCATGCACAATGATAATTAAGGGGTTTCAAACAATACCTTAGGTCTTGAACCATTTTTCCCATTTTGTGTAGCCTTAGAACATCTTGTAGTGCCACTCCAACCCCATCATTATAAATGGGTAATAGAGCCTCAAACATTGGATTACAAATGTATCAAAGCATACTTGGTGTAAATACTATTTGGATCATATATGCATGATGGTGCTTAATGAAAATATATAAGATGTTTTGCATTCGAGAGTATTGGATTGAAATGTTAGGATTATGTTCATTAATTCCTTTATATTGTGCCTTATATGTTTTTGGGTGTTTTATGAGGATTTGCATTGATATATGCTCATATTGCTAGAAATGATTTGTTTAAATACTTTTAATTCAAATGCAATGTTAATGTAATTATATGTTGTGCACTTCCTTACTGCACCACTACTATGCATTTTGCCTTTGGTGTTGGTACGAAGTGACAAAGTTGTAGTCACTTGCCCGCGAGATCTACATGATGTCTCGATCTCCTTCACTATGATTAATTTAGGTATTTTCATTGATGTTATATGTGCTTCGACTATTTATATATATTGTAAACATTTGCACATGATATTTGCACATTTTAGTGAATAAGTACCAGACATATTCACCCTAAGTTGCAAGAATCGAGTATGTGCCTATATCCACAACATTAGGCACATGTGATATTAATTTTGGCCTTTCATACCAAGTCAATATTGTCCATGTATAAACAATGCATCCATACTTGTTATATCATATCCTTTGGTATGTGTTTTGTAAATCCAAATTCACATTGCATGATGAGAAAGACTAGTTGTGTGTTTGTGCACTAGAGTTCCTATTGCTGTCACAGAAGATGATTTATTTATTAATGTTAATTTTAATGTTTTGGGGGATTTCAATTATTTTATTTAAATTTTGGTTGTTGGCTAATTTGCTATAGTTGAATTCCATTTAATTAGAATTAATTTGGGGTGACTTGGGAAAAGTCTACAATTTGACTAAATTTTAGGTAAGTGATTTATTTAGGTCCTTTTTGGCCCATTGGAAAAAAGTGACTTATATTGGAGGAACTGGAATTGTTCCTCACTTGTGCTATTTTGAGACTTAGTGATTTTGCTCCAATTTTTTGTGGAGAAAATCAATGACTTGCTTATAGTGTTTGAATTGGCCATTGGATTCTCACATGGAGTGATTCATTGGATTCATGTTGAAATTGCACTGCTTTGTTGATGGTTTCATCCAATTTGGCAGTGTTATATATAATTCTCTTCAATTCAATTTTTCTCCACTTTGGGAGCAGTAGGTTATCTCACCTTTCTTATTTTATCACATTTAAACTTGTGAAATCATTTGCAACGATTAAGTGAGTTGAGAAATAACATTTCCCCACTTTTTTTCTTTTTTTCATCACCTTGGGCATGTATGAATTTATATGTGATTGCATATTATGAAAATGGGGTATGAATTCATGTGATTGCATATTATGAAAATTGTGTTTTGGTAATGTTATGCTGCTAGATTTTGCGTACACATCCAAACTCCGATCTTTATTGGATTTTTGGGATGTTGGGCAAAACATGAATTGGATTTTAATTTCATTTATTTTTGTGAATGCTGAATTTTATTTATTTGTTTTTCTGTCATTTTGTTTGTCATCTGGATTTTATTCAAAAATTGCTTGGCACAAATGAGTGGGCATTCTTGGAAGTGTTCCATGCTTAATTCATGATTGCAAAGATAGACTGGATTTAAGATATTTGTAATGTTCCCTCATGTATAATCTTAATATTATGGGACTATTCTATTATTATTTAATTGTAAGATCGTTCTTCTTCAAATACTTAGTTTATAATGTAAAATTGGTGATTTGTGAAACATATATTGATAATACGACTTAGCTAAGAAAGGTAAGTGATATAATATAACTTGAAGAATGCCAATCAAGGTTATTCAACAAATTTGGAACTTACATATAGTAATAATTTTATATGTGGATTATTCATCTTTCTTCTTGGGCAATAAGAACCATGCAATGGTGATCTTTGATATGTGTGTTATACCTTATCTCTATTGTTTGAGAGTTGGCAATATAATTTAAACACACTTTCTATTTCCTAGGATATTTTATAAATATTCCATGAACATGAAAGTCAATTATGATTAGTTCAATATGTGTATTTGATTGGTAGTGTATCTTATGTCATACCTAACTGTTATCTTCAAGTGTATTCCTTTGATGAGTAATTTTGTGATGACCCCAGAAAAAGAATTGATTTCTCTTATTTATCTTTGCAAGCTTGAAAGGTTGTGACCTTTAAATTTGAGAAAGGCATTGCTTATTTTACATAATTCTTCATAACCAATATGTTCTCCAATTTAATTTCTATTTTCATTATTCATTTTTTTTTGAAGTTGTTGACTTGAAACTTAATTGATTTCCTGCTTAGTCATTGTCTTTGCTAGTCATATCGATTACTTGTAAGATGGGCATATTATGGTATTTAGTGATGTATACATTCTCTATGAAACTAGTGGTAGACAAACTATGGTTTGTTCCCTCTCTAAGATAGGCATTTAGTTTGGAGATAATAATGATCTACATAACAACAAACCAATAATATCCATTTAAACATGAAATTAAACATGCAATAGTTATGATTATATGGTGACATTGTTACAATGATTTCCACTATTAAGACAAACCCAATAATATTAGGTATTAGGAACTAGAGACCACTATGCAATTATGAATGCCTTAATATGATTTGTTGTCAAAGCTATGTAGCAGTGATTGATTCTGCATTATATTTGTTGATGATGCGATTACTTAATGTCTTCTACTATTAAGGATTCTTGTAATGGCTTTGTGGTGGCATTGAAGGTGTTGTGACCATGCGATTTATTTTCCCATGTCACTAATAATAAATATCCTGTATTTTATTCTCAATTTGGCATATACATTTACTCTCCTTTAATATAATTAATTATTATAATTTAGTATTATCATTATGTAATAATTTTCATAGTATTATTATTATTTGTTATTTATTATTGAATCCTTATTTGAGAAGAGAGCATTACAATATTCCAATGGATTTATGCTATAATCAAAAAATACATTGTTGGATTTATTTCATTAATTTTTGCTTTTGCTGAAAATTGCCAGAAATTGGATTTTAGTGTGTTTTTGACCAAATCCAAGCATGTAGTTGACCTATGCTCCTATGTTGGGGTCCGAGTGGCACATACTCTAGGTATTGAGACCAATAGAGATTACCATGTTCTTTATGCTTTTTATGTCTCTCGAGTCTTTCTTGGTTTCTACCTTGCTTCTTTAATTCGGTTTTTCCCTTGTTGTGCCAAGATGAACTCAATTAGTGTTTGACGTAGAGAGTATATTGATGGCACACAAACCCCTCAAAGTTCTTTGTCAACTCTTGATCGATTTTGTCCCTAGAGACCCTTGACCTTCATGTAGGTTTCACAACCACTTGACACACACATGAGATTGGTTTGGATAATTTATTTCACTACTTTCTAAGGTATAATGACCTCCAACCTTTGGTGATACAACTTCTCACATCAACACTCCATCTTGGCATTACACCATGCATTCCATCAATCTTTCTACATAGGGTAACTACCACTTGGTTCATGTAGAGTTTGAACAAGTGTTCACTAGACCCCATAAGTGTTGGCAATAAGGTCAGTTAGATGTCTTGATGATTGTCATTTATGGAAACATACATTCAACATTTCATTTATGCTTTTAGAGATAGAAAATTGTCTAAGTAGTAGACAGTTTGCGACAACACAGAGTACAAATCTTAAGAGTATGGACGATGTGCAAAGAGTTAGCTTATGCATAGTTGAGGAAAGGTTTTTGACATTGTCATGATGACGTGTACCAATGTGCATGTGTGTATAGACAATACGACACAATTTATATGAAGATTAACAGTGCGGGCATTTAACGGTGTGGAACAGAGCATGGCAGTAAACACAATTGTACGGCTTTAGGAATTATTTTGGTTACAAAATAATTACTAAGTTATGTTGAGTCAACTATATGGATATTATTCCATAAGTAATTTTATATTATGTCAAGCGTGTGAAGACATGAACGCTAACAATGTAGATTTTTATGATTGTGCAAGGTATTTGTAAAGATCTTATATTGCATAGATAATGGGCAAGTTGCATGATTAGATGTGACATGTGAGCTATTGTGAGAACTATCTGGAAGCCTTATGTGATGTGAAATCTGATGTAAGATTAGAGCAAGTGCAACTTACAACAACAAAGCAAGTATTGTATGTATACCTATCTTGTGAAGGAACTGAATTGTATAATTGCATGTTAGGGCAATGGGCTCTTCTTGCATACATTGTAATTATTCTACCAACTCCTAATAGGGTTGTAGTAACTCCTATCAGGACTCAGGCTTCTAACAAGGACTCGAGACACTATATGTACTTCATAGACTCCTAGCAGGGTCAATATCCTTAACAAGATCCTATTTTTTAGTGAAACATCTAGTAGGTATCATCCCCACCGAGGTTTTCCCTTGGCTATGGTTTCCCTAGTTAACAAATAATGGTGTTATGAGTTCTCTATGTGCATGGTTATATTTATTGTTCAACATTGTTGGTTTGCTTTCTTATGAAAGTTATAAAGTAATTAACAATATTCAATTGTGGGAAAAAGTTTGTAATATACTGATTCACCCGCAACCTCTCAATATTATCTATTTCTAACAATAAGTGTCTTAAAATAGTCTTAGAAAACCATGAATAAAACTTGGAATAGACCCACAACATTACTTGATGGTTCTTGCTCTTTAAGGGTGGCTTATTCCTTGTAACCCTATTTTGGAATTAATTTGACCATAACTCCCAAACCTTCTAGCCAAGGGCCTAAAAAAATTATATTTTTAGACACCCTTTTCCTATTTACAAAATATACTTCAAATTTGAATATCAGTTCCTTCATTGATTGTGTAAATTACACTTATCACATATGCTTAAAAGGGGCATTTAGGCCTAATTTACAAAACAAGTCCTACTACGATGACTTCCTCTATAGAAGCAATGCCTTGGAGAAATTCTATCTAGGTTAGAAAACATCAATTCCACCATTATTTGGGGTCTATTCTTGTATTTAGTCTTAGTGTCCAATAATTCTTCGTTTCTTCTTGCCTACTACATAAGAAGGTTAGGCCTTGGGCTCACCATTTCTTCTAGATGCCTTCATCTCCCAATTTAAGACTTGAGGCATTTTACAGTACATATGTGGGCCTAACTTTCCTCCAAAGGCCATAATTTTTCTACAATGGGAAGTCTAGTTATGAGCATTTTAGTATCAACCCTAGGAAGGCAGGGTTTGGTGACTGGTTTTACAAAAATGACAATAACTTTCACAAATCATCGTGGATCTTCTTCAAACCACTTGTAGAGTAAAGCGAATTCATTTCTTGAATCATTCATATGCATTAGACCAATCATCCAATATGTACATAGCCATACAATGCAAAAATTTACAAATTTTGAAGGGAAACAAAGTAGTTTTATTGAATCAAAGACAAACTTCAACAACATTGAATGCCTCAACCTCCTAAGGTGTAAATATACACCATTCAACTTTCTTAACAACATCACCAAAATTTGAACCAAATGACCGTTCGGGAGGTAAGTTGCACTATTAATTTGCTTAAAAGTTGCAATGCAACTTTTTGACAACTTTGTATCTACCTACTGTAATACCCCTTCCTAGAGTACGATCTAATAATAAATAATAACAAT
This sequence comes from Cupressus sempervirens, assembly GCA_028749045.1. Classification (NCBI taxonomy): domain Eukaryota; kingdom Viridiplantae; phylum Streptophyta; class Pinopsida; order Cupressales; family Cupressaceae; genus Cupressus; species Cupressus sempervirens. The sequence continues at coordinate 907,172,801 of CM053785.1, forward strand.
TAAGTTAAATAAATAGATAAACAAATAAATATACATAATCTATTATAGTCAATAAGCAATGCAATTATTGAATACATACATTTAATATAATAAATAAAGAAATTAATTAATTAATAATGTTATCATAATAATAAAATAAGAATTAATATAAATAAGTACCGTAATCATAATGTACTTATAATTTTAAAGCATGCAACCTTTTGGTGAAACAAAATATATAATGCATTCAGAATCAATCGTTTCAACATAGTGGGTAAGAAGATAAAACCATCATTTGAGGGAATCATTTCAACATGGTGGGTAAGATGTAAAAACAATCATTTGAAGGAAGTGCTTGGCATGATCAATATTGCTATATCAAGAGATGCCTTGTACATTTGTAGATTAGTAGGAATAATTTTACATACAACCATGATTCTTATAGAAATATTACTGAAATTTGTGACCGATAAATATTGCATATCTTAAAATTTAGAAATAGAAGCAACTCCACTATTTAACTTTATAAGTAAAACATTCATCAGTAATATCATTCAAAGTTTTTAGAAAATTAGTTGCAAAATCATCCCTATTTAATAAACTACCAATGAGGACATTACAATAGTGGCAGAGTCAGGTTCCTATTATCGCATAGAATTAAAAAAAATAGTAAATCATCAAATCAGAAAGGGACATTGGAGAAAAGGATAAAGAGCAACATATATAGAAGATAAAGCACAACCATAATAAAGGCAATAAAGAAAAATAGTCATGGATTAGGAGATATCTAAAATATCTCTATAAGTAATGTTGTAGACATGAATTTCTTGAGTATTGTAGGGAAACCATTCAACATTTTATATACATACCGCTAGCAAAATCATAGGGGTCATTACAAGTTTATGACATCTAAACTATGTAACTATCAACAACTTCAATCAAAACACATTAAGGAGTTTAGAGGAATCTAAGAATATTTGAATTGTACTTCACCATGACTCATTATAGTGACAACATTATAGGATATAGATAAGAAAATTCATTTTTCCTTCCATATACTAATGAGTCATATCCAAATTAGTTGGGAGCCTCAACACCTTTGTAAACAAATATCGTGGTGCACATAAAAGTCATTATATTATTTGAGTCATTGCCTTCTAATCATGATGTGATGTTAAACCTTTCATGATGGGAGTGATATTCTAATAGTTTACACTATTTTGAATTGCATTTGACAACAAAATTCATCTAGATTAGGTAGTGAAACATTATTTTTCATCAGTGATAGCACACTAGAAATACACTAGAAGTCAATAAATATAAATTGTAGCACTCCAATATCTCCATTGCAACACTTGAGGGTTTGATTCTAAAAAGATTCCAATTTTTGGTCTTCTGTACATCTAGAACAAATTCATTGACAGCCATCAGTCCATTGTTATTCTTTCCAAAGAGTGAGAATATTTTTTTAGATTTTGGAAGATAGCAATGATCGACAAGGACCCAAAATAATCCATAGTACTCTACAAAAGACATTTAAAATAGATTTAGAAAGATAAGCAATACCAATGAATAGAGAGGTTACCTAAACATCAATTTTCTTCTCCATTTGACAAGATTTTTATCCTACATTAGACATTAATTAATTTCTTGGAATTGTTGTGGATCACATGATATAAGACTCAACTCTTCTCGTTAGTGCAAGTATTCTCTTGAAAACAAATATTTATTTCTAGATCTAGTTAATAAGTATTTTAAATTATTACCTACAAATAATATAAGTTGTGAATTTATAGTTACTGATTAATAAAACAAGTGATCAAATATACATAGGGTAAAAATCAATTTGAAATTAGCATATTTCTATAGCTGGTAGATTCAAAATCTTTAGAAAATCAATTAAGGCAAGTGCCTAATAGACCTTAGCAAATCCAATCATAAACTCGTCCAATATTCAGACAAGTCTTAAAACAAATTACATGATTGTTAATAATCTTAAAATATATTATATGATTGTTAATAATAATAAAAGCCTAACAGTGAAGAAAGGAACTATGCGTTAGGATAAATCAGTAAAAATAGAAAACCATGTGAATATAAAAAATTATTAACCCTAGATTAGGCGATAAAGGAAGGATTAAGGCCGATGAATGGAATATGGCAGTATATAAAAAATGGAGACCTAACCATATAGGAATAAATAGGAAAGGTTGGAATGATTTCAAGAAGAAAGGTAGAAAGAGGAATATGGATTTTTATGGTTGTAACTGTTTAAATGGTAACAACCTAATGCGAAGGTAAGATATTGCAATGAATCTAACGCCAAAGCACTCTAGTGGAATGTAGATAGTTCCCTTAATGAGAACTATTTCGCCCTTTGCAACTAGAGAAAATTGCATCAAACTAGGGCTTAGGCTACAAGAAGGAAATTATATTTTTCCCACGATTGAAGGGAAGAATCCAAAGCTAATTCAAAAGCTTGTCGATGAGGATTCAAATAGAAGAAAACAACCATAAAAGAGGTGCTAACCTTCATCAACAAAAGCATCGACCTCCTTCTCTAACTGTAGTTGTAAACCCCTCCATTGCTAATTTTGGCGAAGAAAATATTGAAATCCTAGACATGCTTCATGCCAAATGGCTTATGTCAATGTGGAATGGCACAACACATGGGAGGGAAAAATTAGAGGAATTGTGGGATACCTCTCTTGGTGGTCGTATGTACGTATGTATGTATTGCACACAAAAAAAATGTTAGAGTGGAAAGTTAGAATCCCTGAAGAACTTGGATACGATATAGGAGAAGTTAAGATCCTTATAGAAAATAGCCTAGTCTATAAAAACAAACTCATTAAATTATCAACAGAGTTGTCAAATTATGACATCTTTCCAAGAAAATACCTAGGTCTGATTGATGATCCTAGGATGATTAAATTAATCTAATAACTTCTCATCTCTTGGAGATATCTTGAGGACAACATGATGTTTACTAGATGAGCCAAGAACCTTGTTATCCTTAGCTCTATAAAACTCTTAAAGAAACTGGGGGAGGCTTCGAAGTGCATTCAATCCCGTAATAAGAAATTTTAGGAAATAATATGCCAAATATTTAAGGTGGTGTCAATGGACCCATTAATGTATCTAAAACTTTGAAAATAGATCTAAACTAGGAAGATGTAGTAGATAAAATTGAATCAAATCTATCTTACCTAATAGACCTAGTTAAAACCATCATAGAGACACATGGCAAAGTAAGGAAGGAACTTCAATTGTGGTATGAACTCAATAACAAAAAGGAAGGTAATCAAAATACAAAAAATAGAGAAAACCATTAGGTGCATAGTAAGAAGAAGAGATAAGAAGAACAACCAAGGATTTTAACATCAAAAGAAAAGAAAAGATGATCAAGAGAGTAACAAATCACAAAAGGAGTCCTATTAAGAGAAGAACAATGGAAAATAAAATCTAGTTCCTATGGAGGTAGAAACAATTTGTGAGGTCGTGGAAATCAATGAAAAAATTGTAGACGAGAATCTTGCATTAGAAGAATTAATGTTGAAGTCACAAGAAGGAATAGATTAGGAATCCCTAGAACAAGATATCAATAATGTAGGAGAAAGTGAAGAACCTAGGAATGAGTTTCAAAATCATGGTTCTAGCATGGGTTTGGAAAGGATATACAATGGCAAGGACAAGCCGAACATTGGGAAATCAAAGAGAAGGAGAAGGAAATCTATTACACAATTAGTTTCTCAAGCTGGTCATATTGAAAATAAGCCAAGATCACTTCATTATTCCAACTAGAGAACGGAGAGTGTCTTCTCAATGAGTCATGAAGATTACAAAATGGAATATGAGGGGCTTAAGTGTCCAAACAAATAACACTTACTAAAACATTTATCTAAAATATTTAAATCAAATATTGTACTCTTCCAAGAAAAAAAGAAACCAAATTGTCGAGAGAAGAGGTAGTTAGTCTAAAATGGAAACTTGGGTTATGACAAGGAGATTTAAATCAATCAAGGGGGCCTCTGGCATAATAGATATTCTATGGGATCCCAAGAAAGTAAGCTTTGAAACCTAGATCAATAACCATGATTGGCAAGGTGGTTGGGTGAAAACAACACAAAGTTACTTGAAGTTATTTCTTAGAAATGTATATGGACTCATTTATATAGTTGGGAAAAAAAGATATATGGACTGAAATCAACAAAAATTTCAACCAAATTGACAACAACCATGTTATTCTAGAAGGAGATTTCAATGCAATTTTTAATGAGAATGAAAAAAGGGGACGTGTGAACTATGAGCCGCAATCATTAAGATACTATAGAGAATGGGTGGAGTATAATAGTATGATTGACATTCAAAGAAAGAATGAGACTTATACCTAGAATAATAAACAAGAAGGATCATGTTTTAGAGAGAAAAAGATAGACAAATTCTTATACAAAGGAAATCTAACCTCACTAAATTACCTTTTTTCTGCCTCAATCCTCATGATAGGAGGATTAGATCATCTACATGTAGCACTTAAAATCGAAGAAGCTAAGAAGCCTCAACATTTTCTTTTCAAATTCTGAAAAATATAGTTCCAACATGAGAGTTTCATGAAGATGATGGCGATATGGTGGAAAGAAAGGAGTTTCTAAGGATCAAAATTAATTTTCTTTGTGTCTAAACTAAAACTCACCAATCAAAGAATCTTAGAATGGAATAGGGAACATTTTGGTAATATCTTCTTAGTTAAATTAGAAATAGAAATGGAGATAGTAGAGCTTAAAGAAAAATATATAAGAGAAGGTATGGATAGGGATAACCACTTTAGAGAAAAGGAGTTGTTACAAAAACATGAAAGCTTTCTAGCTAAGAAAGATATCTTCTAGTGACAAATCTCAAATCTCATGAGACATGGTTTGCTAAAGGTGATTTAAACACCAATTTTTTCATAACAACTCTAAAGAAAGAAGAATAATGAATAGGATAATCAAGGTCAAAGATGAAAATGGAGAAATTATAGATAATCCAATAGAACTAAAAAAGGTATTTGTAGAATCTTTTCATAAGGCCTTCAATAAATCCCTGCACTTAGATCCAGAAGTAAAAATACATATCTTGAGCAATATCCCAAAGATTATAATAGGATAAGATAATAATTTTCTAAATAAAAGATTTTCAATTGAAGAAATTAGTAAAGCCCTTTTTGATCTACACTCGCATAAAGTATTGTTGAGTTGTTGTTTTGCAAGATACTTAATGGCAGGAATTCTTTTGAACTCCTATCTTGAAAAGATAATCTAGGATCAACTCTAAGGTTTCAAACGATCTTGTAACCTACTGGAATCCGCTTAATTGAAGATAAATGTGCATGTTCACGAGGAGGCCTTTGCTAGTTCAAACAATTTCGGACAAGATGTTTGATCTTTTGTTTGAAAAGTAACCACAAAAGAGATATTTTTTGTATTTTTTGTTTTATGATAAATGCAATTTATCGATGCAACTATATGAATTCCTATTTTGACCAAGTGTTAGCAAAGCAAATAACAAAGAAACGGTAACAAGAGATTAAAACAAATAACTTGAAATGGAAATTCCTAATGGACATAAACCATGGTAACAACACATCTGCGAGTTAAATCATTGAAAATATTAGGCAGGAAACCAATAAAAATAGGAGCAATGCTTCCTCAATTCCACTAATGCAATAGTCAATGGGAACTCAATAATAACCGAAAGATGTTTCACTTCTCATCAAATCACAAGGCCACGAAAAGTGTGCTCATGCGAGACAAGAAGCTATGTAGGAACAATAGGTGATCTTTCTCTAATTCATTACGTCAACAGAATTCGTTAACATATGAAAAAAATCGGAACTAAAAGGTCACACAATTATAACAACACAATAAAACCATTGGCTCCATTATTATTCATGAACATGCATTCACAAAAATAAAAACACTCCGTCAAGAATAACTACACTCAAAATGAGAGCACCAATAACATATAGTATTGCATCAAAATAACGACCTAGAGTACATATTACATCCATTTATTTATAAGAAAACATCTCCTCCCTTTTTGTAAGGAGAGAGTTCTTAAAATGTAACTCATGCTAAAAACTAATAAAACAAATCTAATTATATACAAACTAACTCTGTAAATGGTGCTAAGTAGGTCTCCACTCTTGTTTATATCAATTAATGGGTGCATGCATGAGCCTTTCATGACACAAAAGAATAAAAAAATGAGAAGATAAGAAGAATTCAGTTGCAAGATGATCTAGGAGTCTCTGGAAGCTCTAAAAATGTGAGCTCGGCCTTCTCTAGGAATTTCTAGGGGTTGAACTACCATCAAAATGTGTTTCTGGTGCATGGAATGCTCTAAATAAGGAACTGCTAGTTAACTGTTGGTGCACTGCTTCTTCTTCAAAACTACTCGCACACCTCTGTGAAAAGCGCACCTATGCAACTTGATGATAGGTTCCAAGAATCCCAAAAAAAATTTAAGTGTCAAAACTACATTTCCAACATCTGGGTTTTCTTCCCCTTTAGACCAAAATGATGTCTGAATGTTTGCTCTTGAATTTCTCTATTATCTCAGTTACTTGGGAAACTTTTGACAAATCTAAAGCTTTGTATTTATCCTTTACTAACTGTTGGTAGTTACTTACTTCAATTCAAGTATCCGCAAAATCTTTAAGCTTTGTATCTAGCTCCAACAATACTTCTTTAGTTTTGAATGCTTGCCTTATGTCTTCATCTGAAAAAGAATTCTCAAGTGTTCCTCGAAATTGTTGGACTACTTCTTGTGTCACAATGAGCTTGGATTTTGACTCATCTTCAAAGATCTCAAGGCAAGTGGCATTGTAATACCATTTCGCTTCCAAAATTTGCTATTGAGTTTGGTCCCTTATCTTCTCTATATCCGCATGTAGTCCCTTCATGACTTTATTGCCAACTGATAAATTTTCAATCCAATCATCAAGTTTATCCAACTCCTCAGTTGTATATACTTCCATGAGCATATGATACCTTTGACCTTTTATTGATGTTAAGGTCTATAGTTCTTTTGCCCAGGTATGTACCTCATTCATTAATTTAAAATCCTAGTTTACTATAGATACCAACTTATCCACACTCGATTGAATATGGTGCAACAGGTTCAAGTTTACCTGTATTATATGTATACCCTTCTCTTCAAAATTATCATACCATTGCTGACATGCCTCAAAAAATGGGTCCAACTCTGTCATTCTTGTTCCTTTCCTCTCTAATGCCGCAACAAGAGTAATCTCTAGATACTCTATAGGGCCTACAATTTCATGCAAATAGCCTCTTAATATTTCATTTTGCTTCTTGAGTGATATCAACTCGGACTCATCCTGGTCCATATGTATGAACACCTCCTTCATGCCTATAGTGATCATTACTTCTGCAGTGTCTCTCGTGGGCCTTCCCAACATGATCTCCTTGATCTGGTAATCCTTAGGAGTTAGTTCCTTGGTGTCAACAGGTGGAGGAGGAATGCGTATATGTGCAAGTAAGTCCTAATATTGGTTCTTCATTATGAAGAATAGTGTTCGTGCATCACCCGTTGGTGGCTCAAGCTTCTTAAGTGCTTTCACTAATATCTTCATTCCCTCCTCAACTGTCAAGTCTGACTACCTTTTCTGGTAGAACATGACTTCTCTCTTCAACCATGCTGGTGTGGTGCCCATGGGGGACATGTATTTTGTTGAAGAAGTTGTTTCCACTATAGGCCCCTTCCCCTTATCAGTCCTCTCTAAAGTCTTTTCTTTTTAAGAAAGATCTAGAGTTCACGTCTCTGTATTTAGTTGGGCTAAGGTCATAGCCTCTATATCATGAGGAGTTTGTTGAAGCTCTTCAGGTATTTTCCCTTCCTCTAATACTTCATCAGCATGTAGTTTTTGGGGCTCTCTTGCCTTTGTCACATGTTCTTTAGTTTATGTGATATGAGGATTTGGAGTCATTGAGCCTTTATCCAAAAATGTTAAGTTTTGAGATGGTGGTGGTTGGATGCCTAGAGGTCCTTGAGGTGAAGGCAACATTTGATTCCAGTCATCTCCTGAGGGTTTACTCTTGGGAGTGTCTCTTATCTTTTCTTCCACCATCTCAATACCTAATGGCATGAAATCAAAATTGGAGAGATCAAAGACATTGGTTTCTTGACCCCCTATGTCAACTATCCATTGTTGTTGCTTATCATATCATGTCGATACAAGAATAGGTTCTTTAGGAGTAGATGTAGGCATCACTATTGAACTTCTTCTCTCTTCTTCTGTTGCCTGAGTTGAGCAACTCCTTTGACTCAAGGGAACATATTCAATCTGCTCCCCTTCTTCTTCTTCTACGTCAACTTTTGGGATTGTCTCAGGCACCTATGGTGACAGAGTGCTTTTCTTTTTCAATTTCCTTCTATGTGTTAGTGTTGCCACAGTTGATTCAATCATTTCCCTTTTAGGAGCTGAGGGGGTGGTTTCTTCCTCTTGTGTGGCTGCTAGTGGCACCCTTTGTTCTTCCTCCTCTTGCTATACCCGTTCTTCCTATACCTTCTCTTGTTGTGGAGGCACTTGAGGCACTTGCTCAGCCTCTTGAGTTGCAGGCTCAACTTGAGGCTCTACTTGTTCAGGTTGTGTTTGTTCTTGTTATGGCTCTTGTTCTCGAGTCTTCTTCTTCTTTTCCTTTGTAGGTGCTATTTTCCTCTTATTTGTGCCCTTGTCTGCCTTGAAGTACTCAACCTCCCTGTCATGTTGATGTATCATTTCCAACCTCACTAGGGACTAAGCAGGGAAGGTTGGCACTATAACTAAAATGCCTTTTCCTTTCATTGGCCATGTAGTGGCTTGTAGGGAGGTAGCCTAAGGAATTGAATCCATTCTAAATGGATTCTTTATCCATTCCTTTTTCAAATAGACTATATGTCTAGCCCTATGATTGATGTCAACATTTTCATCTCTTATGATCTTCGCATTCATTATAGGCATGTCATAGATCTTGTCCCTATTGTATAGAGGATCCAAGATATCTTTAGTATCTTTTTCTACAACCTTTAGTAGCATCTTCATTTTTAGGACCTTCTCTACCAGATATAGAGTCATTTCACAATAATCCCTAATTCGGATATCATTGTTGTCTACTGCTTTCATCCAATGATCCTCTAATGCATCCTCATGCATGAACTGCTTCCCTACTAGATATTGTACCATCCCTATGTTGTCAAAGTAGGGGTGAGGGGAGTTTTACTCTTCCAAGGGATACTGATCCCACTCAGAATCAAAAGTCATAATATCTTTCTTTTACTTGACCTCAAAATTATCGGTTGTGATAGGCCATACTCATGCCTTTTTGTGTTGTCTTCTTATTCTATCATATGCAGACATGAGTTGGTGTGCAATCTCCAACAAGATAAGCCTATCTGATGGATATCTTGGGAACTTCTTCTGGTTTTCCAATGTGTTGACTACCCTTAGGTAGGTGAATGTTTTGAAATAGATGTAATATGCGTCGATCTCTGTGATCCTGGCCGCTACTTCTATCAACATCCTTTTTACATAATCACTTTCAATGAATCTGATGATTGCAAATATGAAGTTTTCATTCACCACCCTATATTCCACACTCTGCTCTATGAGTTTCTTCTTGACCAGTTCTGGATATACCACATAGGGCCAAGCATTGGCATCGTGCATGCTCCACTTTCTGTAAAGTCCTCGGTAGTCTTTGGTCCTTGCTGCCAGTAAGTACACCATGTATGATATATAGAATATCAGATCGACTCTCATGACTATGAGTTGCTCATTCAGATTATTACTAAGGATAGTAGCCCAATCTATTGATATCTTTGTCGTCATGATGGTATCAATAAAATGAACCATTTTGGTGTGAAGGTGTATTGCTGCAAGAAGTCCCATGACTCTGCTTAAAAGCACAATTTCATACCCAATGTCATCCTTCATATAACCCTAGGTGATGTCCACTTTGCCAACTCTGCGACCTACTAGTGTTTTTTCTATTACGAAGGATGATTGAATTGTTTTTTTAGCTTCCTTTTCATTCTCTCGATACCATCTCTTTGCTCTATCATAGCTAATCTTCAAATACTAGTATGCCTTAGGAAAATGGAATACCTTCTTGATATTTCTTGGTGGGAGGTCCAAGACTATCTCTCATTTGACACTCTTGATGACCTTCTCTTTGGTCACATAGTTCTCTGCAAGAGCCTTTGTAAGTTTTGAAGACTAGATGGATGTAAGATGTGAGATGCCCCATTCACTAGGCATGATCAAATCAGTGTTGACACAATTGCACATGGTAAGGAATGCATTCCAATCTATATGGTCAAGCTTTGTATCTCTGATCTCAGCATGCTCGTCTTGAAACCAATATTTCCTTGATGTACCTTGGTATGTGAATACAATGGGTTTCAAAGCTATCTTTTCAGGCACTGAAGATGATGATGATGCCATTTTATCTACATAAGAAAAGAGACATTAGTTTCAAAAGCTAAGATTTGACCTAAAACATACCCTAATTGACCCCAAATAGATCAAAACCAATCATAATGTAACCCAAAACAACTAAATCCCCTATTATGCAGTTCAACACACCTAGTGCACCCTTACAGGTGTGGTGGTGCATTGATTTGGCCCCTATTTAGCCAATTTAATACATGGCAACTGAAGGAAGGAGATATTTAATGTTTTTTAGGTTTTTTCTTTAATACAAAGGTGTGCATATGTGCACCTTTCATAGGTACACATGTGCTGAAAGGTGTGCATGTGTGCACCTTTAAGTGCCTTATGTTTTGCATTACTTGTGTTTTTTAAAAGGTGTGCACATGCACACCTTGAGGAGGTGCGCAAGTGCACACCTTCTTAGTGTCTTAGGTTAAGTTCCTTAGGTTTAGGTTTTTTTTGTCTTTTTTCTAAGGTTTTGAGAAGGTGTGCATATGCGCACCTTGTGGAGGTGCACATGTGTGCACCTTCTTGGTGTTGCTAACCTTAGTTTCTGTTTGCAGGTAGGTGCAGAGAAGACTCAGGAGCACACTTTTGGAAGGTGTGGAGGTGCGTAGATGTCTAAGGAGTCAAAGAGCTAATGAAGGAAGAAGAGGGTCTAGGGTCTTATATAGACCTTGGGCCCTCCTTAATGTGCATCTCTAAGGGTGCACACCTTCGCAAATGTGCACCTTCCGAAAGTATGCACATGCACATGTGCACATCTCTAGAAGAAGATGAGTTCACACTATCACACTGAGTGCACTTGTGCACCTTGAGTAAGTGCGCATGTGTGCTAGTGCACACTTAAGCACTTGAAAAGCATGAAAAACTTCAATTTCTCAACACTTAGACTCTCCAGACTTCTCTAGTCAGAGACTGGAGATTGACCCAGACTCTTGGGGGAGTCCAAAAGTGACCCAAACTCTAGATTAGGAGTCTAGGAGACACAAAATTTACTAGGGGGTCCCCATTTCTAGGAGAAATGGGGCGTGCATTGTGAGACCACAATAATTACCAAAACTAGATGGATTCTAGGCCTTATTTTTCCAAAAATGTTGGGACTTTTTAGGCTATGAACTATGGGAAGCATTAAAGAATGCTTGAAGGGTAGGGAGTTTTCTTAAAGAAACTAATAATACCTTTTTTTCCCTCATACCCAAAAAGAAATCCTCAAAATTAGTAGGAGATTACAGGCCTATGGCTATATGTAACACCATTTATAAGATTTTGTCTAAAGCAATTGCAAATAGATTAAAAACCCTCAAAAGTAAGATAGTCTCTAAAGAACAAATAGGTTTTGTGCCTAGTATGTCTATTTTAGATGGTATAGTCATCACCTAAGAAATGATTCAATATGCTAGTTCTAGGAGAGAAGAAAGTGTGATAATTAAATTGATATTCAAAAGGCATATGATAGGGTGAATTGGAGATTTCTATGAAGATGTTTGGAATCCTTTTGTTTCTCTAAGAGATGGATTAATCTAATATATCTAGTTCTATTTCCACACCAAAAATATCTATTTTGATAAATGGGACCCTAAAAAGATACTTTTATATTTCAATGGTAGTGAGGCAAGGTGACCCTATCTCTCCCTTTCTCTTTGTCATCATGATTGACTAATTTGGAAGAAGTATTAAAAAGGCACACTCATAAGGAAGAATATTAGGAATTATGATACTTAGTTTCTAGATTAGATTGTGTAGAGATTTTTGCCATCAATGTTTTGAATCACACTACGTGATCCATCATCAGGATGAGAGAGCAAGAGATATAAAATAACGTAAGTTGCAGATTTAGCATAGACTCACCAAATAAAGGAGACCAAGTGATGCAGGAGCATCTTGCATGGGAAAATTATTGAAAAAAAAAATTGAAAAAAAAATTGGAAAAAAAAAATTGTGGAGGAGAGGGAAAGTGATGAAAATTAGAGGAGAAATAATAAAAAAAAAATTAAAAGGGGAAAAAAGGAGAAAAGAAAGGAAAAGGGGATTTCTATTTTCGAGGTGCATAGGTGGCATGATAGAAAAAATAAAAAATAAAAATGGTTGTCATTCCATTTATCGAGGTGTGTGGGTAGAATTCTAGAAAGTTATGAATATTGTATAAAGTTGTGGTAGTTGTAGAAGGTTGTGGAGGAATTCTAGAAGGTTGTGGATAAGTCATGCATTGGGTGGTCAGTGCCTATTTAAGCAAGGCATATGAGCATTTCTAATCAAGCTCAAGGAGAAGCTCGAGGAGAAGCTCGAGAAGTAGAAGCTTGAGAAGTGAAAGCTTGAGAAGTGAAAGTTTGAGAAGTGGAAGCTTGAGAAGTGGAATCTTGAGAAGGAAAAGCTCAAGAAGGTGAAGCTTGGAAAGCTTGGAAGGCTTCAAGGTGTGAAAGAGGAGGAAGTGAAGAGTGAACTTTCCTGAGTCTGTGGACAGAGCGCCGAATGTGAGATAGTTTACAGCAGGATTGTGATGGAGTTGTGAGTGTGTAGACAGAGCACCGAATGCGAGGCAGTTTACACTTGAATCTTGGATAAAGTTGGAGAAGAGCTAGTGGATGTAGTTTAGAAACAAGAAGATTGCTTGGTGGCTTACGAGCACAAGTTGAGATCTTAGAGGTTTCTACCAGAGTGTGGATCTGGACTAGCTTGGGTTTGGATTGGATCTTGAGAGATCTTGCCAAAAATGTTATTGTAATTACTATTGGATTTTCAAGTATAATAAAATTGTCTTCATATTGTTGCATTCTTGGTTGTGAGTTGGTAAGGGTAGTGTGGCCCTTCGTCAGTGGTATGCAGAGCGTGCCTTCATCACCAAGGGAAAGGGATTGCACACAACCCAAAGCTAGAAAAATAATAATAAAATAAATTGTGTGAAAGACTAAACAAGAAGGCATCTCACAATTGCAAGTAATAAGGTTAATAGTAAGGGAGAGAAAAAAACAATAACTGATCTAAATCCAAATGAAGCAAGCATATAGATTAAGGAGGTGTGTATATATATATATATATATATATATATATATATATACACACATAAATATTACGTATATATAAGTATATAAATATGTAATATCGATAAGTATATATATGCTTATATATTATAAATATATATAAATATAGATAAGTGTATATATATCTATATTACATATATATAAGTATTTATTATCTACATATAATATATCTTCATGAATATGTTATATATATATATATATATATATATATATATATATATATATATATATATATATATATATACACACATAAATATTACGTATATATAAGTATATAAATATGTAATATCGATAAGTATATATATGCTTATATATTATAAATATATATAAATATAGATAAGTGTATATATATCTATATTACATATATATAAGTATTTATTATCTACATATAATATATCTTCATGAATATGTTATATATATATATATATATATATATATATATATATATATATATATATATATATGTATGTATGTATAATATATACTTATATATATATTATATATAAGTATATATTAAACATATATAATGTGTATAATATATATTTATATTATATATATATAATATGTATAATATATACTTATATATAATATATATAAGTATATATTTAATATATACAAGTGTGTGTGTGTGTGTGTATATATATATATATTGCATATATATATCTTACAAATGTATATAACATGTATATATATTAAATATATATATATGAAATATATATATTGAATGAATATATCAATTGTAATATATATGTGTGTATATATATTATCTAAAAATAAGTATGTATGATATATCTATATAAGTATATATACATATATATACATATCTATGAATATGAGAAAAAATGCACCAAACATTGCACACAAGTCAAAAAGAAAGGAAAGAAAAAATGAAAATGAAAATGCAAGAGCCTATCTATATATGTGTTACAAACTTTTGCACAAAAATATGAGTATATAACAACAACAACAAAATTTGTGTGTTAATATATATATATACATACATATATATATATACATACATACATACATATATATACATACATATATATATATACATACATATATACATATATATATATACATATATACATATATATATACATATATGTATACATATATATACATATATGTATACATATATATACATATATGTATACATATATATATATATATATATATATATATGAGTACATATATCTATTGACACATGTGTATGTATGTATGTATGTGTGTACGTGTAAGCAAATAATTAAGAGAGCAATAAAAAGAATAAAAATGGGAAAGAAACAAAGGAAAAGAGGAACACTAACAGAAGTACTTGGGATGAAAGTGCAATGAAAAAGGCAAAAAAGTGAGGTGGAGGGCACAACACACCTAACTAAGAGGACCCAAGAGCCGAAGGAGTACAAGTGCACAAACAAGAACCTAAAAGAAGAGAAAAAGAAAAAGGGGGGGAGGGGGAGGGGAGAACCCCCACCACCCAAGATGGGACGAACACAAACCAGACAAGAAAGAAATAAGGGGAAGAGAGGTAGAACCATGATGACACTAACGATGTTGCCACCCTAGGGGAAGGTGGGGGGGGACCTAAGGATAGGTGGAGGGGAGAGAGGACAAAAAACAAGGTGAGGGAGAGCAACGAAGCAGGAAGGAAAGGGGAGAAAGAGACTAACCAGTACAACGAGGGTGTCTATTCCTTGATATCAACATAGGATGCCAAGAGGGGTTGAGAATCCAACCATCATTGCGATTAAGGTTGATGGGGTGGTTATTGATTTTGATGGCTTCTTTAAGATTTCTTTTGAAATAGTTGTACTCATTAGAAATGATTTGCGTATTCTCCAAACATATGTGATGTTTGGTAGAAAAAGAATGTTCGGCTAATGTCAATTTGTAAACCCTATCGTGCCTGATGTCTACCACATGCTCTTTGATACAAGTGTGGAAGGAATGGCTCATTTCACCAATATAGGGTGCGCCACAGGAGCAGACCACTTTGTAGACCCCTAAGTTGGAATACATATCTCTGGGGCCTTTGATAGGTGGGACATGATTCCTGAGCTTGGAGAGGGGTTTGAAAGTAACACGCAAACCATTTTTTTGATAAGATCTTGGAAATTTTTTGGGAGATTCCTTCCACAAAAGAAAGGGAAGCATGCAGAACACAAGGGGGGAGGAGAGAAGGATTAGGATTCAAGGAGGCAAGGTGGAGGGACTTGGCTTGTTTGAGGGCCTTGTAAATTTGCCTGGAAGAATAGCCATTAAGCCTGAAGACCAAGCGGAGATGGTTGAGCTCAAGGTTTAAGTGATCATCATCACAAATCCTATGGGCTCTCAAAGCCAAAGTCTTAAGAGTGCTTGTTTTATGGTTGGGATGGTGGTGGGAGGATGAGTGTATGTATAGGTTAGTATGGGTGGCCTTTCTAAACACACGATGACCAAGGTGTTAGATTGTGGTGACTGATCAGGAAAGTACTGTACATACTTCATAAACTCTTTGGAAAAAAAATTTGGGCCATGGCCAACGTGTGGCCGACATATGGCCGACATGTTGTAACCCTAAAATGGCATAAAATACTTGTATAAAAGGGTTTAGGGTTAGGGATTGTTTCATAGTTGTGATGCAAAATTGGTTCTTGTGACAGTATTGAGTTGTAAAGGATTACGAATTGTAATCAGGTTGTAATCACTAGATCATAATAATATCAAACTTGTTGTTTGGTGGACGTAGCCTAGGGATTGGGTGAACCACGTTAAATCTTGGTGCCTTGTGTTCTTTTCTATGTGATCTATTAGTTTCTGTTATTGATTACATTTGCATGAAATTGTTATTTTTGTCTATGGTTTAATCCTAACACAAGGGAGCCATCCGACTTCTTGATGAGCAGGACATCAAGGAACGATAATTGGTTGCCAGACTCGAGCCCTTTGGTGAATGAAATACAAGGCTCTATGTTGTTGATGTGCTTGTGGAACTCTTCTAGTTTGTCTAGCCCATGGAGCCAACAAACATTAGTATCATCTACATATCTTTTCCACCACTTAAGTTGAAGAGGGAACGAACAAAGGGCCACCTCTTCAAAATGCTCCATATAAAGGTTGCAATTATGGGGGAGAGAGGGGAGTCCATGGCCACTCCATCAACTTTCTCGTAGATGACCCCTTGGAAGGAGAAAAAGGTTGATCTTAGGCATGACTCAACCAAACTAGAAATCTATGTGTTGGTCTTGCACTTAACGATTTCAATGGAATCAGGGATAGGGACCTTAGTGAAGAGTGAGACCACGTCAAAGCTTACCAAGACATCATTACTATCTAAATGGGTGTCCTTAATGAAATGGACAAAGTGGGTTGAGTCTTATACAAAGTAGTCAGAATTTTCCACCAACAAAGATATTAACTTGGCCAAATGAGCAACCAAGCGATACGTTGGGGAGCCTATGGTGTCCACTATAGGCCTAAGTGGGATGCCACCCTTGTGGATTTTTGTGACCCGGTAGATACGGGGAGTGACTTCTTATGAAGGAACCAGCCTTTTCTTGATGTCATCATCAAAGGACGAGGTCAAGACACTTGCTTTGACTTTTTTCAAGATCTTTCCACAAGGGTTATGAGATAAGGTTTTATAGCTATGCAAGTCGAAGGGAAGGTCTAACATCTTGGAGACATAGTCTTGCTTATTCATAATGACGATAGCATTGTCCTTGTCAACTTTGATGATTGCTAGGTCATTATGACACATCAAGCTTTTAAAAGTAAGAAGCTCATCCTTGTGGATGTTGTGCCTAGGTGGCTTGGCATGTCTGAGGGCAATTACACAATCCTGCATGATTACTTCAGCAACATCATTGGGGAGAGTGCGGATTGCATTCTCAATTTCTACGAGGAAGTCAACCCACAGGATGATATGAGGTGCCATCGCGAAATTGAGACCCTGCTTCAAAAAGTTGAAAGAAAGGGGGTCGAGAGTGGCGTCGGATAAGTTGACAACCAATTTGCAATCCGAACTGGGCACAAAATTAGAAGAGATAGGTGGGTTAAGGTGGCACGAGAGAGGACAAAGCTTGGGAGAGGATAGTCTAGGAGGAATGAGTGGTGAAGAAACTAAGGCGGGAGATGGCGTGGTTGGAGGAGTAGCCTCGATCCCTGCCTTCCTAATCCTAATTAGTGGGCAAGGGGAAGGGGGGCTCGAGGGGGAAACAAGTGTGCAAGTGGAAACAATAGGGAGGTCATTGCTAACATGGTTTAACACTGCCTCTGACACTGAAAGATCAGGGGTGATAGAATGACATGATGTGAGGGTCACATCAACGTTAGACATAGGATGAGGCACTGTGCTTAGAGGGGCTTGAGGTGCAGCGACCACTTGAGAGACTTCAAGATCACCATTAATGCAGAACGTGGAGGGCACTTCAATAGAAAATGTGCTTGGGATTGCTAGAGAAGAGCCATTGGAAGAAACTGACCATTGAGAAACCTCAGCCTGCACAGGGAAGCCATGTTGATCCTAGCTCAAAGGAATGTCAAAGGGTTGAGATGCCAAAGGCACTACAACACAAGAGTTCGGATGGACTAGAGACATGAGCCTTCATGGAGAATTTTGCAATGAGCTAGACACTGTGAGGCTCCCTGTTGCAACACCTGTAACATTGGATTGTCGAGGTCAGGTCTACAATGTAGGAGCCTCTCAGATAGTAGAGGTGGACACCTGGTTCACTGCATACAAGTTGGGAGTCAAGATATCACTCCAAGCATAGGATATGGTAGGTTGGCGCTACATAGAGCCATATACATTGGTGGGAGATCCCATGGACGTGCAAGGATTGGAGAACCCATGATTGAGAAGGAACTTGTGAGCTAGCACCTCGAACTTCTTCTTCTGCCTAGTGATGCTTTCTCTCTGACGTCCCAACACTTTGGCATGTGTTGATGTGTCAAGGCGTATTGAAAGATCCAAAAGTAAGGAGGAAGAAAATTCTAGATGAAGGGGGAGCAACCTCGCATTTAGAATGTTGATTGACCTCCTCGTGGCCTAGATAACAGATCTAAGGAGAGAGAGACTCATGCAAAAGAAGATATGTTTGGTGTACCCACTTCACAGGTGGTGACTGATACTGACAAAAGAGGGGATGAGTTGTAAGTCACGACATCTTTTGAGGAAAGCCAAATCTGCAACTTTTTTCATTAGTTTAATCCTTAACATCTCCAACTATTTGGATTTGAAACAAATTTCCCTCCTATGAAGGGTATCTATTAATGTGATCAGATTTCCACAATCCATAATAGTTATGATACTTAATTTCTGGATTAGATTGTGTAGAGATTTTTGCCATCAACAATTCGAATCACACTATGTGATCCATCATCAGGATGAGAGAACAAGAGATGAAAAATAATGTAAGTTGCAGATTTAGCATAGACTCACCAAATAAAGGAGACCAAGAGAAAGGGATTGCACACACCCCAAAGCTAGAAAAATAATAATAATAAAACAAATGGTGTGAAAGACTAAACAAGAAGGCATCTCACAATTGCAAGTAATAAGGTTAATAGTAAGGGAAAGAGAAAAAACAATAACCGATCTAAATCCAAGTGAAGCAGGCATATAGATTAAGAAGGTGTATATATATATAAATTACCTATATATATTATATACTTATATATACATAATATGTATATATATATATATAGATATATAAATATTACATATACATAAGTATATAAATATCACACATATATAAGTATATATTATATATAATATATACTTATATATATATAAATATATATATATATATATATATATCTTTCAAATGTATATAACATGTATATATTTATTATATATATTGAATGAATATATCCAATTGTAGTATATATATATATATCTGTGTGTGTGTGTGTGTGTGTGTGTCTATATTACCTAAAAATAAGTATGTATGATATATCTATATAAGTATATATAGATATATATACATATCTATGAATATGAGAAAAAATGCGCCAAACATTGCACACAAGTCAAAATGAAAGAAAAGAAAAAATAAAAATAAAAATAAAAATGAAAATGAAAATGAAAGAGCCTATCTATATATGTGTTACAAACCTCTGCACAAAAATATGAGTATATAACAACAACAACAAAAAATTGTGTGTTAACACACACACATATATTTGAGTATATATATGTATATATATCTATTCACACATGTGTATGTATGTATATATGTGTGTGTACGTGTAAGAAAATAATTAAGAGAGCAATAAAAAGAACAAAGATGGGAAAGAAACAAAAGGAAAAGAGGAACACTAACATATGTACCTAGGATGAAAGTGCATTGAAAAAGGCTAAAAAGTGAGGTGGAGGGCACAACACACATAACTAAGAGGACCCAAGAGCTGAAGGAGTACAAGAGCACCAACAAGAACCTAAAAGAATAGAAAAAGAAAAAGGGGGGGAGGGGGGGAACCCCCACCACCCAAGACGAGACGAACACAAACTAGAAAAGAAAGAAACAAGGGGGAGAGAGGGAGAACCATGATGACACTAATGATGTTTCCACCCTAGGGGAAGGGGAGGGGACCTAAGGATAGGAGGAGGGGAGAGGACAAGAAACAAGGCAAGGGAGAGCAACCAAGTAGGAAGGAAAGGGGAAAAAGAGACTAACCAGTACAACAAGGATGTCTATCCATTGAGATCAACATAGGATGCCAAGAGGGGTTGAGAATCCAACCATCATCGCGATTAAGGTTGATGGGGTGGTTATTGATTTCGATGGCTTCTTTAAGCTTTCTTTTGAAATAGTTGTCCTCATTGGAAATGATTTGTGTATTCTCCAAACATATGTGATGTTTGGTAGAAAAAGAATGTTCGGCTAATGCCGATTTGTAAACCCTATCATGCTTGATGTCTGCCACATGCTCTTTGATACGAGTATGGAAGGAGTGGCCCGTTTCACCAATATAGGGTGCGCCACAGGAGCAAACCACTTTGTAGACCCCTGAGTCAGAATACATATCTCTGGGGCCTTTGATAGGTGGGACATGATTCCTAAACTTGGAGAGGGGTTTGAAAAAAACACACAAATCATTTTTTTGATAATATCTTGGCAATTTTTTGGGTGATGCCTTCCACAAAAGGAAGGGAAGCATGCAAAACACGAGGGGGGAGGAGAGAAGGATTAGGATTTGAGGAGGCAAGGTGGAGGGACTTGGCTTGTTTGAGGGCCTTGAAAATTTGCCTGGAAGAATAGCCATTAAGCTTGAAGACCTGGTGGAGATGGTTGAGCTCAAGGTTTAAGTCATCATCATCACAAATCCTATGGGCTCTCAAAGCCAGAGTCTTAAGAATGCCTATTTTATGGCTGGGATGGTGGTGGGAGGGTGAATTTATGTACAGGTCAATCTGGGTGGCCTTTCTAAACACACGACAACCAAGGGAGCCACCAGATTTCTTGATGAGCAGAACATCAAGGAATGGTAATTGGTTACCAAACTCGAGCTCTTTGGTGAATGAAATACAAGGCGCTATGCTGTTGATGTGCTAGTGGAACTCTTCTAGTTTGTCTAGCCCATGGGGCCAACAAACATTAATATCATCTACATATATTTTCCACCACTTAGATTGAAGAGGGAATGAACAAAGGGCCACCTCTTCAAAATGCTCCATATAAAGGTTGGCAATGATGGGGGAGAGAGGGGAGCCCATGACAACTCCATCAACTTGCTCATAGATGACCCCTTGGAAGGAGAAAAAGGTTGATCTGAGGCATAACTCAACCAAATTGGCAATCTTTGCATTGGTCTTGCGCTTAACGATTTCAATGGAATCAGGGATAGAGACCTTAGTGAAGAGCGAGACCACATCAAAGCTTACCAAGACATCATTACTATCTAGATGGGTGTCCTTAATGAAGTGCACAAAGTGGGTTGAGTCTTTAACAAAGGGGTCAAAATTTACCACCAACAGAGAGATTAACTTGGCCAGATAAGTAGCCAAGCGATACATTGGGGATCCTATGGTGTCCACTATAGGCCTAAGTGGGATGATACCATCATCAATTTTTAGATGATACCATACTCCCAACTTAAAGTGATATTTTAGAAGCCAATGAATACAAAATCATTCTCAATTGGTACCAGAGAAAATTTGGGAAAAAAGTTAATGGAGAAAAATCTGAAATTTTCTTTTGAAACACCCAATAAGGTTAGAAACTAGACTTTGTCGGGTATTAGAATTGAATAAAGATTGTTTCCCTTGTATAGATCCATATATTACTATAGAAAAAGGGCCCATTCCTCTCAATCTTAGGATACAATATTTATCTAGATTGGAGGATAAATAATTGGAAAGGAGAATGGCTCTCCAGCACAAGATGAGCAACAATGACTAAGGCATTTTTGTTAGTTGTTCCAATCTATCAATGTAAATTTGCTCTTATTACATGGGATAGAATCTGCCAACCACACAATCAAGGAGAGGTGGGGTTGAAGGATATAGGTTTGCAAAAGTTGGCACTAGGGGCCAAACTATTATGAGGTTTATATAAGGAACATAATAAGAAATGGGAAAGGATTATCTATAATAAATATATGTATCCTAATGATCCAACAAGTAAATTAAGAAAAAAAGAATCCTCCTAAGGGCTGCAAAGTGTGGAACTTCCTGCTAGAGTGTCAAAATATTATATTAGAAAATATAAGTTGGGGAGTAGGAAGGGACAATTCAACACTATTTTGGGAAGGCTCTCGGGGAGAATATATCCCATTATAACAAAAAATTAAATATCAAAGAGTTAAAAACATCCTCAAAGACCTTAGAGGGACACTCTTAAGCATTACATAGAAATACCTACAGGAAACCTAGAACTCTCTATACATCTCTGCTGGGATAAAAGTTGTTTGCAAAAGACATGCTTATTCCAATGGGAAACAATGCAAAATATGAATTTAACTACAAACTAGTTCATGAAGGTTAGTTTTGAAGGGCCCTCAAAACAATGAAGAAGATGTGGACCATCTTCTTTGGCAATGCCCCTTCTCAAAAAAATGTTGGTAGTGGGTTCAACAAAAGTTAAGATGGAAATTAAAAAAATCTACAACAACTCACCAATTTCCTTAAAACATGGCCTAATCCATGTAGTTACTCTTTTTATAATATCATTTGGAGAATATATCCCTCAATAGTGCCTAGGAATTATAGAAAGACAATATAAGATTATTCAAAGGAATGAGGATGAAAATTCCTTTTCTTATCAATAAAATGGAAGCAAGGATAGTAGAGGTAATGAAAAATAGGGTAATAAATAGAAAAAAAATTGAAGGATGCTTTTCTTGGTGGGATGAACAAATCAAGAAAGAATGGTTTGGGCTTAAAGTCTCAAAATTGGTAGCCAAAGGGGGTAAAACAAGTAAAACTTCTAGAGAAAACTGTAAATGGACTCCCCCTCAAGAAGGTTGGATTAAATTAAAATTTGATGGGCATCGAAAGGGAATCTAGGTATAGCTGGGTATAGAGGTATTATATACAATAGTCAAGGAAACATATTAGTAAAATTCATAAAACCTATAGGAATAGAATCTAACAACAATTGGAATTCAATCTCTTATAGAGATCTCAAGGTTTGTAGTAATTAAGGGTTTCCTAACTTAGAGATAGAAGGTGATTCACTCATTATTATTAATGTGATAAGAGCAAGAGAAACTCCAAATTATATTCTAAATTCTAAATTAGAAATCAGTCTTGAACTTTTTGAATTCTTTAGAAATGTTAAAATAGGTCATATTTATAGAGAAGGGAATGAATTAGCTAATAAACTAGCCAACTTAGTGGCTGACACTCATCTTATTTTTAAAGAACTAATATAATATTTATACTATAATCTGACAACTTAGGTACTAGAGACCTAAATATATTTACATACATGTAGACCTTTATCAAGTATACCTTTACATTATCTTGGTTCTATAATTTGGGGAATCCATACTTTGTTGGTATTATTTGTTTGATTTGCAGGATATAGGTATTTATGTTTTGAAATATGTATTATGGAATATCTTTTGTTTATGTTATCTGCATATTAATGAAGAATAAATCATTTAGCTTATTATATTTAACACCTAAAAACCCACAAAGTAATATCAAGTACATTTAATCTTAGTTTATCTATATTACTAACTCTGATCTTGGTCAAGAAGAAGGATTTTATAGAAACCTAAAACAAAATTAAAGGATATAGGAAAAATCAGCAGGAAAGACCTAACGAAGTAATGTGTATCCAAATCATAGACATTGATGTCATATATGATCTACTGGATCAACTATGAATCATAGTAGAACTTAAGTAAGGGATCAACCTAAGGGCTAATCAGATGAAAGGTTAGATGGAGAATGCCCCATAACAAAAATGGAATTTATATATTGATGCAAGAGCATCTTGGGTTGCTTTGCTATCCTGCTCGATTATGCTTGTGACCCTACTCGGTGACTTTGTCATTATTTTCTCGATGGATATGTTCTTGTCTTCATTTGTTGAGTTGTTTGGGCTCTTCTATTATTGAGTGTTCCTGTTTTGTATTCATTGAGTACCTTGGTGAGTTTGTTTTTGTTGTTAGATATTGTCTTTCACTGAGTTGTCTATTTGGTTCTTATTTGAGAGCTGACTTATGTGTTTAATTTCTGTTAGACATTTAATGTATTGGATCGATCATTGGGATGTGCATAGACCGTTATTTGGTCAACCTTCTTCATATGGTGATCTAGAATCTTTTGTAAGCTATTTTGGTGAGTATAAATAAAGTCTTAGTTTCGATCTAAAAGAACCATCTTTCAAGAGGAATAAAACATTTTGCTTCCCTCTCTGTTATGGCATTGTCTCTTTGTGTGTTGCTTTTGTTGTGTTATCTAGATGTGAGGCAAGTTGATTGTTTGGCATGCCATTTAGTCCTAATATATTCCCCCACCTTGCAATAGGTGGTATTAGAGCCAAGGTTGTTTGTGAGAATTAGATCGTGGAGAACCCTAGTTAATTTGGTTATAGGGTGGCAGATCTGAGCATGACCTATAACTTGCAGAGGGTTATGATCTTGCAAAAACCTATTGTCAAAATGGTTTGAGGTAGAGGAAATTTTGATAATGTGATTATGGATATGTTGAGATAAATTGTAGTTAGACTAGATACTATTGATACAACACAAAGAAGTGGAGTATATCTTGATGACGTGAGTGATGATTAAGGAGCACTTGGAGCCTAATCTGGAACCTGAAGTTGAAGAGGATTAAGATATATTATTAAGAGTTTTGACTAGGGCATGTTCAAATCCTGTTGTTGAAGTTAAAAGCTATGATGGAAGATTGAACACCAATGATTTATTTGACTAGATTTATGAGATGGAGAAATTATTTGAATTTGAAGGCAATCCTAAAAATAGGAAGGTAGAATTAACAATTACTAAATTGAAAGGTCACGCTTCACTTTGGTGGGAAAATTTGTAGATTGATAGGCAAGGAAAAAGAAAAGAGATGATTGGAACCTGTTTGAAGATGGTGAACAAAATGAAGAAGTTTCTCCCCATTGATTACCAAGTGAATTTGTTAAGGAAGATGCAAAGTTTAAGAAATGAGGACATGAGTGTAAATGGGTATACTGAGGATTTCTATAGATTGGACTATAGATATGGACATGTTGATGATAAGGTAGAGAAAGTGCCTAGATATTTGAATGGTTTTCTCAAACAACAATTCAAGATGAGATCAGTTTTGTGAAATACGATAATGTTGAAGAAGCATATCAATTTTTCTTGAAAGATAAGGAGATATTTACAAAGAAGCATGAACAAAGACAAAGAGGTAGTGGTGAAAGATTTCCTAGAGGCAAAGGCAGATCTTATGGAGAAAGTACCAAATATGACAGTATTGTACAAGATGAGGAAAAATCCAAATGGAAAGGTGATGAGAAAGGAAAATCAAATGGAAAGGTGATAGTTCTTACCGAGGGAGAGGTATTTCTTATCGAGCTAGTTATGGAAGACGAGATTTTTGTGGTACTTATTTCAAATGTGGTGAAGGTCATAGAGCCTTTGAATGTAATAATTTGAATGTAATAATTCTAGAAAGAAACATAAAGGTAGTAGTAGTAGAATTTGATTTATGGATAATCTATATGTCTACTAAGTGGATATGAGGTTGGAGAAAAAATGATGGTAAGCAAAACTTTGTGGAATGATAGAGATGATGAGGAACCTATTCCAAGGAGTCTTTTCAAAACCATATACAAGATGGTAGGAAAATGTTGCAAGTGATTATTGATAGTGGCAGTTCATTGAATTTGGGGTTAGAAGAGTTGGTTACAAAGTTGCAATTGTAGAAGCTGAGACACCCTAACCCCTATCATGTTTCATGGATCGAGGATGAGCGTAAGTTATTGGTGAGTGAGGAATGTATTGTGAAATTCAAGATTGGTAACTACTTTGATAAATTCTTGTGTGATATTATGCTCATGGATCTAGACTCTTCATCTTTTTAGAAGAATCTATTTAGACTCTTTTTATTAGTGACCTTCATAACCTTATTCCACTTCTGACCATCCATAGATAAACCAATATCTATAGAAATAATCTCCTTTTTCACATGGAAGGAGATGACATTAATGGTGACCCGCATGTCCTTGCAAGAATCAACGAACTATGGAAACACATTATCATCATACCCTACCATGGCTTCCATGAAAGGAACCAGGCCTCCCTCATATAAACCCATCCAAGTATTGGTTTTTCATGCATAGTCTTCAATCTTGGATGGCTAAATGCGCACCATGTCACTACCCATTTCAGAGTTCTAATCAAAATTCTCTAAAAAATCTAGGCTACCAATTTTAGAAATGCCCCTACTATCTCTTTTATACCTTAGAAATAAATTTCTCATTATTTTCCATGTAATGAAGTTAAAATAAATATACAAGCTATTATAATTATGATAGGACTTGCATCTAAAAAAATTGTCCCTTTGATGAAAGGTAGACACATTTGTACTGAATTTTGTGTCATTGCTTGAATCACAACCACGCCTCTAAAGATTGTGCTTAATAAAGAAGGTTGAAAGGTTAATGAGTAGTTAATTAATTCTCCTACCATTTCTTCTTCTGAAAAAACCACCTGTAATCTTTTTGTTGCCCATCCATTAAATCTCATCATGACAATAGAGTACATTTTCCAATTCCCCATATCATCATTAATATTCCACCCTTCAATCACTTTGTGGTTTAAATGCAAGTTCAAAAAATGTTGTGCTTAATCTAAGAACTACCCACATAAGCCAATAGTAAGAAACATTTTTTAAATTATTTATCATTCCCTTGGTTTAATATTTTTCTCCATTTTAATAAGGTCTCGAGCCTCAATTGGGAGGGAATCCATCTGCCTCTAACACTGTAGACTTTGGACATGCAACTCATAGCTCACCATGGAATCAACCACTGCATTTTTCTCCTTATTAGTGTATTGTAAATCATAACCATCTAACTTTGTGAGGAGGTTCTAAATATCTCCCATGATTTTATTTATTGATCAACTTGAATCCATACCTCCTTTTAATGTTTTCTACCACCAATATTGACTCACCTTCTAGGTTGACATGCTTCCACCCTAAGCTGACAATCAACTTTAGCTTCCAAAAGAGTGTCATAGCTTCCTCCACATTGTTTAAAATATGACCTAAGTTACCCAGATAGAGCTAAGTCCCTAACAATACCTCTACCTATAGATCATCCATTCCTAGCAACATCATCAAATTTTAGATTCACCTTGGGATGGATAGTGGATTTTAGTTAGTATTTCTCCTTGCTAGAGTACTTGGATTGTCATACCTATGAAAGGACTCCATGAGTTTCCACTGCATAAAGATCTTCTAGTCATTTACTAATGGAGGGACTTGAGGGATCTTCCACTTGTTGTTTTCAAAATTCTCCTTTGACAACTTAAAAATAATGTTAAACACCAATTCTTCCTTGTTCTCCACATCAAGGAAGATCTTATTGTTCCTCTCTTTCCAAACTCCCCAACACACATGAGGAGGAATCATCTTCCACATCAGTCTGATCAAAGGATGTAAGAAGGGGCAATCCCAACATAAAATAAATGATTACAGATTATTTTGAAAGACCCACTCCACAGGAAACTTTTGTAGCATAGATTTCCATATTCCTAAAGCAAAAAGACATTGAAGGAATATGTTTTTGTATACTCCATTCCTATTTTTTACAAAGATAACATCTATCAGGGATTTGAAGCACTCTTTTTATTAGGTTATCAATAATGAGTATTTTCCATGTAAAGTTGTCGACCAAAAAAAAAGTCACTTTGGGGATAAGTTGATTATTCCAAACCTTTCCACAGTAAGGGGTAGTTTGATCTCTATCAAGCAACATACAATAAGCATACTTGATAGAGAAATTCCCATTAGTCGTTTTATCTAAAAAAACTTATCTTCTCCTAGGAACTAAGTGACCCTATTAGAATCCAAAATTGCCATCAGTTCATCAACTAGAGATCTTAAGTGGTTAGGGACAACCTCTAGGATGCTTCTCTATTTTCTTTTTCTAGTAAAATAATCACTTTCTCCCAAAAAATCTTCTTTAAGATCACCTCCAGATGAGTAGATTTTCTATAGGAAAGAGGCTTTCCTCCTAATTAGTTATCCGTTCAAAACCTTATTTTATTGCCTTTCCCAAACAACCAATGCAAATTTTCTCTAAACCTTTCCAAACCTTGACTAAAATAGAGCAGCATTAAATGTCAGGCTTCTACTTGCAATAACTCCAGCACTACACCTTTTCTTGAGGTCAAAAAAATTGTCCAAGAGAAGTTGGAAAAAGATCAGGTTAGGTGCTTCCAGGAACTCAAGCTTTGGGCTAGAGGTCTTCCTCTATCCTCCATTGACCCTCTCCTTGCAGGCTACTCATTTCTTAGTGAGCAACTGGGTATTTTAAATATTACATAAGATAGAGCATGGTTTGGACACAATGACACCCCTTTTCTTAGGTTTCTCTCAATGGTCGATCGATTACAAGCCCTCAGGGAAAATAAGAAGCTCTTCCCTCTTCCCACTAAGATATTTCTTGACAAGGACCTCACAAAATCATAGGTAGTTGAACTAAAGCACTCTAGGAGTCTCATTGTGGAGGCAAGGCATAACGAGAAATGGGTAGTTATAAGGAATCTAAAAGCAGTTATTCGTGACTCGCCTCCTAGTGGTTGGGAAGTGAGACGTGCCCAAGCCAAATGATGGTTTGATCACCAATAGTTGGGCAGGCGTAAGCCCCCCATTGGCTCTCTTCTTGTCAACTATTGGAATGGAAATGGTCCTGTGGTCTTTGTCGGGCTTACTTCATGATGCAGTTGGGTCTACTAATTTTTTGGTTGTTACCAAGACTAATGAGAGTCTCACACGACCCCTTCTAAGTTACACAGGGTATTAATGGCTTTCAGTTTCTAGAGAGGAGGTCTGTGCTTCCGGAGGAGTATGTGGTTCTTATGGGATTGCATGTTCAATTAGAGATGATATGTTCAGTACTGCCACATTGGTTCTTTCTAAAACTTATGCCATATTTATGTAGATCCATGTTGAAGGCACCAGCCACCATCAAAGAGATATCTTCATTGCTTTTTTCTACTTTTTGTCATCTTCCTCACTTTATGCCATGCATAGTTTTGAGGACGAGAACCCTTTTATAGACCTATGCAAGAGCATCTCCAAGTTTGGGGCTATGGGTGACACATCTTAGGAGATTTTAATGCATCAACTAGAGATCTCTAGACCCCCTAGTATGACTGTGGGTCCGACTTGATTTGTACTACAGAGAATGATCCTACTAGTATGGGGCTTCACCACTTGTTTGAGGATAACAATGGGCCTCTTTCTTGCTATGGTCACCACCTTCTCCAGCTCTATGAGTCCTTTGACCTAGTAATTCTAAATGGCCTCTTTTGCTTCCCGATCTCTAATCTTTTTATGTGTTGGCCTCATAGTGGGGGTACGAGTGTGGTTGACCAAATCCTCATTTTTTCTTTTCTTCTCCTCTCCATCCACAACTTTACCATCTCTTGTCTTCCCTTGGTTGATCATTCTTTCCTTAGCCTTTCAGTCTATGTTTCTTCTCACCCTCTACTACCCATCTCTAACCCCCCTTCTTAGATCCACCCCCATACCTATTTCTATTTTGATGAGAGTGATCAAGACCTCTTCATCTTTCATCTAAGAAGATTCCTCTGTCTCACTAGCTTCACAGATCACAGTGAGGTGTCCACCATGTTTCACTCACTTGCCATCATGATTTGGGAGTCTACTCTCTCTTTATGCCCCACCACTCCATTCCTCGCACCCCTAGATCTGCTTGACGGAATACTTTTCCCATGAACTAGTGGTTTGATGATACCTGTAAAAATTTTCATTGCTCCTTGTGCTAGGCTTTCAATACTCATTCCCCCACTTTTACCAACATAAAACTCTCTTACAAACACTTTCTTCACCATAAGAAGCAGTTATTTATTCCTTCACAGTGCAAATCTCTCCGCGACATGCTTATACATTGTCCCAAGATATTTTGACGCATCATGTTCCCTTGGCATCCCCAACCACAATCCACCTCGACCTTCACCTCCTTGCCTCCCATGTCTCCATGCTCTATGACATCCAGAGTGAGCTCACTCCCCTTCCCATCCCACCCCCCATTGTCACTTGTTCTACACCTCCAACATTTACAAGGCCATCAGAATTATGAGATGCAGCAAGGCAGTTGATGAGGAGGGTTTTTAGGCTACCATGATCATATTCCCTTATCTCTTTACACTCTTTAATAGAGTGGTTTGTTTTGGTTTTTTGGACTCATGGTCGAGACATGTTATTTACCCGATCCATAAG
The DNA here is from genome assembly GCA_028749045.1 of Cupressus sempervirens. Lineage (NCBI taxonomy): Eukaryota > Viridiplantae > Streptophyta > Pinopsida > Cupressales > Cupressaceae > Cupressus > Cupressus sempervirens. The sequence continues at coordinate 907,203,204 of CM053785.1, forward strand.
TCTTAGTTGGCTTTCGATCCCAGAAACTATAGGACCGCCATGATTGGGCATACATTTTCCAAACTTTATGCAACAACGTTGAATACTTTTTTATCTAGTGAGCTTGATAGGAGAAATTGTAGGGCTAAGGGCCAAGTAGGCTTTAGGGCAGACTACCAGACCATGGATCATATCTTGACACTACGGGCTATTATCAAGGAGGCTCGACACCACTTGAAGAAAGTCTATTATTTTTTTGTGGATTTTTGTAAGGCTTTTGATTCCATCCTTGGGGCAACCCTTTTTTAGAGACTTGGAGGTATTGGTATTTCAAAGATCTTACTAAAGACTATCATGAGGTTATATGAGACAGTGGTAGGTAGACTCAAGACCAACGAGGGCCTCTCTGACCCTATCCAAAGCTCCATTGGGGTGAAGCAGGGCTACCTTCTCTCATCCACCTTGTTCAAGATCAACATTGATGAGTTAGAGGCCTTTCTTAGTGACTCCTCGATTCCTAGTGAAGACTATCATCTACAACTGGTATTGATCTTCATCCTTCTCTTTGCTGACGATGTGGTTCTTTTTGCTTCTTCTCTTGAGGGTCTATAGAGGATTCTGGATAGACTTGCATCTTTTTGTGACATGAGACAACTAGTTAGGAACCTAGAGAAGACTCGTGTTATAGTCTTCAATGGTCTAAAGACCTCACATCTCCATTCTCACTTTCAGGGTCGGGAAGTTGAGATTACATCATCTTACACATACCTTGCAGTTAAGTTTTATAGATCCTTTTTTAGCTTAAGATCAACCATGCAACCTCGAATCAGCAAAGTGTTGGGTTCCCTTGCTATGCTTGAGAGACAATGCTTCAGACACCACTTTCAGGACACATCAACTAAGCTATCCCTCCTGGATTCCTTAGTAATATCCATAGTGCTCTATGGTTTGGTGGTACAGGGGCCTTCCCTTTTGGACTTGGATTGGGCCATAATCAAGCATACCCAGACTCTGGTCCTTCATCAGATTATTACATGTCGTAGATCTACCCCCCACAGTGTTATTTTGGCTAAGTTTGGAGCCCAACCATTTAGACTGGTAGACATCTTTGACTTGATCAGGTTTCTACACTGTCTACATGGCTTTGCAAACTCGATTGAAGGCCAACACAGATACCCTTACTTAGCCTACTGCTCTTTAGTTGCTATTGTAGACTCCAATCCAGCCACTAGAGCTCGTTGTTGGTATGCTCAGCCTATTATCCTACTGAGATCGGTTGGATTGATATTGATCATCTCCCTTCCTACTAGTTCTCATTGGACACTCCTACTCATCTCCTCTTCTCTCGGCAGGAGTTGAATAGATATGTCAGACTTGACATCTACAAGCAATATATTATCTGAACCTGGGTTGATCCTCTTGAGGGTCTACATCTAAGGATGGCATTCTACATCGAGCACTTCTTAGATATTTAGGATGAGATTATTGTATGCCCTAACTACTTACACAGACATTGGAGACATGTCCTTCATATCTCCCTTGGTTATTTTAGGGTGGGCTTGCATCAACTCCAAGTCGATCACCATATTGATAGAGAGGATCAGGTTTGTAGACTTTGTACCTTAGCGAAGGTAGAATCTAAGACCCATTTCTTTTTTAGATGCCCCATATACTATGAGATTAGAGGGAGATTTTATTGTCTATTTAGAGAATGTAGATCCCTCTCAGATTTCTTCAAGTACACATATCAGCATTGCATTGTGCTCTATCTTTGTGAGTCCTTATAGCTTTGCAACCACACTTTACAACTATCATTCCCCATGACCTAGATCCATCCACAATTTATCATAACCTTCTTCTCACACTTAGCTCTGTCTCGGGGTGTGAAGTGACCGTGTAGTTTCCTTAACACTGGCCATTTCAGATTAGTGAGACCCAACAGTGGACCTCTTCACCAATGACACTCCTCTCATAGCACTTAGTGACACCACAGGGCTCCTGGTAGCCACCATCCATATCAGTTGTTGTTGGATATTTTCCCTTTAAGGATGGATACCTAATCCTTTTTGTGATATCTGATGCTCTCTTCTTCATTTATCGTGTTTGTTATTTTGTGGACACTGTTTGGTGCCCCATTTGTTTGCTATCTTATTGGTTGTAAGCTTCCAACCCCATAGACCCATGTTGTGGTCTTTTGTTGGACATTAATAATTTAATTATCTTATCTTATCTAAGAAGTTTAATATTTTTCATCACTTTATTCCATATTTTGGAATCCAATGGCTAGTCATTCTTGATGAAGCAATACACATAGGGGACATTGCCAAGACACTTTGCCTTCATAATTCTAGACCATCTATCATAATTCTCAACCGATATCCACTCAATATTCGAAAGAATTAGAGCTTTATTAAGATCCACAATCTTTCTAATTTGAAAACTTCCTTTGTCTCTAAGTTTGCACACCATCTCCCAATTGACAAGAATAAGTCTATTTCTTTCTTCATTCACAGTCCATAAGAAGTTTCTTTGAAGTTTTTCTAGTTTCTCCTCCATTCCTTGGGATATTTTGAAAAGAGAGAGAAAGTACAATGGCACCCCTTGTAGAGATATAGTAACTAATTATAGCTTGCCATTGTGCTACTCAATAACATATCCTTCCAACAAACTAATTTATTATGCATTCTCTCAACTATAGTATTCCAATATTGGTTGGAGACTTCCTTCAACATCAACAGAACAATGAGGTAGGTATCAAGAAGACTAGCAAACTCACAACCTAATATATTATTTATACGCAACTGAAGGTTTTGATCTATGTTAAAGAAATATATCTTACTCTTGCTAAAGTTTATATGTTGTCCTGAAGGAGGAGCATAATGATCCAATAGATTGCACCAAACCTTAGCATTAGCCACTAGAGAGAAACCATATAAGAAAGTATCATCCATAAAAATTTGTATGAATTTTGGAGGTAAGGAGGTGATAGCTTTAACTCCCAATAAATTCTATAAATTTCCATTCTTGAGAAAGATCTACTCATAACTTCAGAAACCATGACGAAAAGATAGGGTGATATGGGGTCCTCCTACCTAAGACCACTACCAACATTAAAGGATCCCCAAGGAGTCCTATGGACAAGAATAGAACAATTGAAAATTTATATCATAGTTTTAATCATCCCAATAACTTTATTACTAAAGATTATCCTCTCAAGGACTTCATTAAAAAAAGCTCAGTCAAACCTATCATAAGCTTTGGAAATGTCAAATTTGAGGGCCAATATACCCGGTGATGTGCAATGTCGTTGCATTGTCAAATTGCACCATTTAGTTTTAATTCCAATGTCGACCTGGGTGTGTAGAAGACTATATTCTATAAGGATCATTTGACAAGGCTCAATGATTAGGGAGTTTTGTACTAAAGCTAGTGAATGACTAAGGCTCAATGATTGGGGAGTTTCGTACTAAAGCTAGTGACTGACTTGGTACTTTGAAGTTATCTGGAGCAATTTGGAGCTCTTCTAATCTAGTCTAACTCTAACATAATTTCTAAAGATTTTTCTTATCCTCAATTGTGACCCTAGAATGAACTTGTACATACATCCCCTTAAATTTCAAATATTTAAGAGTAACAGTGAGGATTCTTTAGACTATATCTAAATTAACTTGTTTGAAACAACATTCTTTGAAAACTTCCTAGTCTAGCATGTCAACAAAGAAATGGTACTTCTAATTCCTAACAAATTCAAAATGATAATTCAATCTAAATAATCTATCTAACATATGTGATTCAATTCTTAACTATATTTATAACTCTAGAAATTGCACGAACAAGAACTATTCCTACTTTAACCCATTTTGAATTAATAAGAATAGGAAGAATCCCTATGATATTGAATTGAAAATGATAAACTTCAAGGAATACATCCATAGAAACTACCTTAGTATCCATATTCAAAAATGTGTGCACACTATTTCCAATTGCAAATGAATTCAAAACACATGAATAAGATCCAAATTATTTCTTCAATTATCTAGGCTTGAATCTTGAAATCAAAATAACAACTCACTAACTACAAAACAAACACCATAGATTGCAAAATAACTTCCTAAACTGACATTCTTAACCAACTTCCTATTGCTAAAAATAGAGTACTACAGTTGCCCCCTAAAACAAAGTAGCAATGGAATATTTATAGTGAATATTCTTTATTTGTAATTCAAAAACTATAGCTCCAGATGTTTAAGATCGATGACTAGAAAGGATAGAACTAGAAGTTATGCCATTACAACAATGAAGTAGAAGAAAAAAGTAGATCAAATGTTTAAAACACATTAAGATGTGTATCAATTACTCATAAAACTATGATTTCATTCAGTTGGTCCAGCTGTTCCCTTCAATTTTGGAATTCATGCTTCCATTACTTGAACTTCATATCCACAAAGTTCACCATTTTCAAAAACAACTGTCTACGAATTTTTAATCACCTCATAAATGATAAAACATGAAATATTCATAGTAATGACACAAATTCACAAGATTTATTCAATAATAGATAAGGAAAAATATGCATTATCATTCAAATATCAATATTAATTTATTAGTTCAAAAACAACTTTAAATGTCAATAATCTAAGTATAAGTGCATATAAAGCTTATCAATTACACATATTATCATTCAAAAGATATATTTTAGATCATTAAAAACAAAAATAAAATATGTGTTAAGTAATGCTCATCACCAGGGACTCTACTCTTTTCATCAAGTGGATCACTTCATGTGTGGTTAGTACAGCATCCAGAACACATCTTCCTAAAGAAAATCCCTTCTGGGGGGAGCCAATGAAGTTTCCCAATGAAGGTTTAAGTTTGTTCATTGGTATCTTAGAGAACACTTTTTGTATTACATAAACTAATGGGTTTGAAATCAGCATCTTTGGATCCAAAACCTTGCAAACAAGGACAATGTAAGGACAATGTAAGTATTATTAATCCTCATTAATATCTTACCCATTCTAAAGAAATCCCTTACAACCCATGGTATGTCCTTGACAGTCTCCCAGAAGTGTTGGAAAAAAGAAAGTGGGAACCCATATGGTCTCGGGGCCTTATAGGATTTCATTGAGAACATTGCCCTCCTCACTTCTTCCTCCATAACAAGACTATTTATGAACTAGTTATCCTCCTCCTTCAACACACTTGGTAGGGCTTGAATAAGATTCTTTCTTTTGCCACATCCACATTCCTATACCAACCAATATAGGCTTTAGAGAAGAAGGTGTCAACCTATCTCCCAAGATCATCTTAATTTGTGATAGTCTTTATATTTTTTACTTGTAGAGATATAATAGCATTTCATTTCTTATACTTTGAAGCCACTCTATGAAAGAAAGTGGCATTCTTATCCCCTTCCATAATCCATTGGATTCTAGATCTTTGCTTCCAATACATATGCTCTTTTGATGTGATTTCTTTGTATTGTGACCTATAATCTTCTTCTTCCTCCAATGTTTCATCATAATCATCCCCCCCTGCCATAGCATTTTGGAGCTCATCCAATTTTACCTCAATTTCCCCCTTCTTTTTAAAGATATTTCCAAAAGAGGTTTTACTCTATCTTATGGTATTCCTCTTCACATTCTCCAATTTTGCAGCCAACCTATACATAGCAATTCCTTCTATCGTAATGTCCCACCACTCTTTAGCACATTGTCTAAAGTCAGGGTGTGTTTTCCACATTATCTTATATCGAAATGACTTCATATCACTAAAAAGACCATCAGACCTGTTAAACAATATTGGTGAGTGATCTGAAACAGTCCTTGGAAGGGATGTCAAAGTAGATGTTATTAGATGTTGTCTGTCTTCTAAAACAAGGTGTCTATCTAGTTTGACTTTTATTAGGTCTTCTCCTTTCCTATTAGTTGACCAGGTAAAGGGGGTCCCTTGCATATACACATCTATAAGATCATTTTGATTATAAAATATGCCAAATCCTTCATGCTTTATGTGAAACTATTCACACCTCCTAGCTTCTTAGAAGGGAAAAGTGGGGAGTTAAAATGACCCATGCATAAGAACTTCTTACCCCTATTATTAGTCATAAAATTAGAGATTGCTTCCCAAGTAAAAAGTATTCCTTAGTGGGAGTGTAAATATTTAATATACACCAATTAGTATTTCTATAAAAATGTTCAGTAACAATAAAACTTTTATTCTTCATTAAAAAATTCCCAAAAACAACCCTAGGGTTCCATAGAGTAGCCACACCCCCTTAAGCACCATCAACTTCATTTTAATTAGAAATATCTCCAAGCTATATTCTTTCTACCAATTTAGAGAAAGCCAATGAAGACATTTAACTTCGTGGAGAAGGAGAAGACCAATTTTCAACAATGCAATTATTTCTTTAAGAGCAAACTATTTCTAAGGACCATTTAGCCCTCTCGTATTCCATTAAAAAAACTTCATTTCTTACCTTTTGAAGAGCTATCCAATGTTGATTGCCTACTACTAGCAATATGCCTTGCCATCTTCTTTTTCCTCATGCTTCTAATGGGGGGTCTCCCTTGCTTAACCTTAATACCCACATCAACTTTCTGACCTCCTCTAGTGTTTCTCTTTTGGACTTGTCACTACCCGACCTTACTTTCATGTGGAGAGGAGGGAGTAGAAATGTAATGCCCTACCCAAATATCTTTGGAAAAAGGACAAATAAAAGTCAGTACATTTTTTTAAAAGGTATTAAGCATGTATACTTGCAACATCAACATGCAATTGATCACAAAGATCACAGTGGAAGACTCAACCAAACAATCCAATCAACTAATAATCTCCAAGCGTCACTAATTAACAATGCAACAATAACTAGCTCTGGAAGTTAACAAACAAGAAACACCTAATCATCAAACTATCAAGACCTATGAAGGGGCACAACCCAATAAGGTATCCAAAACACCCTTCAAAACTCATCCGACAAGTCCAAAAATGGTTGATGTTTGCTCGAGCAGGTTTTTACATAGAAACCATGTGATACTTTCTCAATATCATATGATAGAACTTGCTACTGTCATGCCATACTTTCCAATATCACATGATATATCTCCCTATATTTGTGTGATACTTTTCCAATATCGCCCAATGCTAAACCAATGTCGTCTAGGTTTACAAGGGAAAAACCCGACGACAATTCTAGAAGGAAGATAGAGTTAGAACCTCCACACTAAGGAGCACCAGAACCACCATAGTTGTGGAGTAAACATTCAAAAGCATAAGGAGATTAAATAATTCTAACATCTAATCCTTAGCATCTAATGTAATAATGTGGAAAGCAACATCACAATGAACATACATGAGCATAAATCAAATATCACAAGAAGGAAAGCACAAGCAATGAAGCACCAAACTAAAAACAACCATGCTCGTTTCCTCCCAACCATGATAACATCATGAGATCTCAAAGGCCCTAGCCATCCCTCAAGCATGAATCTCAAATTGCCAACAAGATAGTTGGATTTTTCATGAGATCATTCTTACCAATAATCATCAAACAACATCATAAGAACAAGTACATCCAACATACTAATCTACCAATAGCATCAATAATCCAAAGCAGTGGTAAGAAACATCATCTAGCAATCTGATACAACATCATGATAAAGGAATGCATCAAGTAACATACTAATCATCATCTAAACATGATAGAAAATGCATCCAAAGTAAAACATAAATCACTAGAGAACATACACTGGATACACCAAGTACCAAGTGAATATCCAAAATTGTAATCAAACTAGAAATAGACCATCTTTGTACACCTATCCCTAGTAGTGGTATAGGTAGCTATGCCTCTCAACAACATGGTACCCGTAGAACCACTCCTACTGTGTTGATTGAGATAATGATCCAACCACAAACACACAACACAATCATCCATCCAAGGTTAACACTCACACCAAGCAGTACAAAGGACTAAAACCAAGATCATGAGGCAACACAATACAACAAGTCCTGGTCAGACACTCTATGGACCTACTATGTAGGGACTCTAGTGGAGAGTAGATCACTTGGGACTCCCAAGCTCAACATCGTATAGAACATTTCCCCTCGGGAGGCCAACTTGCTCTATCCCTGGATGAGCCGTATAGACTAGTACCCTCGGATCAAACTGTACATGTACTCACATTTTAATTATCTTAGTTTTATTACCCATTAATTCATATAGTTATCATTTATTTAGAAACTTCTCCACGTCAATCTTGTCAAGAACACGACCTGGGGTTACGAGAGAAGCCCTTCCACTAGTCTACCCTACATAACCATGCTCATCACATGATGAGTGCATGTACGTAATGCAGTTTCCCAACCCAACCCCAATGAACATAACTCAACCGAAAGCAACTGGAAGTTTAGGTCTCACAAGAACCTGACTAGTGCATGCTCACATGCTCGTGTGTGGGCACACCAACTACACAAAGATCATAAACAACAAGGGCTAGATGAGAAACAATCAAAATACCAAGTCTAACAAGATCACTCAACCTACCTATATTTGGGAGTACATGTTCTACACAAATCCCAATGATGCAACAAAACCAAACATCATGAACTCACTCAACCGACCTAAATTTGGGAGTACAGATTCTACACAATTCCCAATGTCCATGACAGGGAAACATAACATGCAAGGAAACACAGAATACAATTCATTTCCACCATCCAAGGAGACAATGCCAAAATCCCAATAAAATATGGGTGACACACAAAACGAGGCAAGAATAAAAGTCCAAAACTCAAAGTTCTCTAATAACAATGAAACAAAAACCTCAATTCAAGAATAGGGTCACAAGACCAAGGGTCCAATAAAATTCACCAAACAGGCTCATATTCCCAATTTGGAAAATCAAGCAAAAGACACAAGTCCACCAAATCCACTATGGAAATACGAGTTAGGATTAGGAAATAAAATAATTTGGAATGTCCTATAACCATTTTGATTCCACGATCCTAATTGTTAAGGTAGAGGATACAAGATCAAAACTAATAAGCCAAACAAAGAAATGGGTGAAAACCCCGATGGCACGCAAAATGAGACAATGCCAAAATTACCCAAAACTAAAACATCTTGGAATTTGACAAAATCAAAAAACCCATTGATCAAATCTACCCAACATCACAGTTTTCAAATAAAATCATGGGCCTGGACACTTCACAGAAATCCAGTAGCATAACAATGCCTAAACTCGCATTTAAAATTTCCTACGAAATAGAAATGTTCACCCCCATCTAGCTGGGTGATTTGAATGCATAAAAATAGAGGGGAACAATAGTTCTCCACTCCTTAACATTTAGCAACATGAAACAAAAGTTGAAACAGAGTAAAACCATTAAAACCAAAAAGCCCTACCTCGTAGCCAACAGGACAAAATGAGAAATACCACCATAAAATAATGAGGATGTTGAATCAGATGAAACCATTGGCACAATGGAGAAATCCCAATACAAATCTAATGAGACTAACCTCGCAACGATCCACCAAGCAAAACATTGATTTCTCACAAGAGAGTTTGGAGGAATTTTCTCCAAAATCCTCAAATAACAAAGTGAGAAGTGAGAATAAACTCACTTTTAGCCAATATATGCACTTTTGCAAAGTGACATATTAATTAGATTATTTCAATTAAATAATATAATTGGCTTCCTAACACAAATTAGATCAGGTGATTCCAATTGAATTGGAATCCAATTACGAAAAATTAGCCAACAATAAAATAAAGATTAAATCAAATAATTAAACCCTTCAACCCATTAAACATCATTTAATTTAATCTTTTCCATGACCATTGCGAAATCCTAAATGCACAAACACGCTCATGGGTCTAATCACATAATGCATTATAAATCCAGATTTACCATTTACCGTAGGATTAAAATGACATTAAAGATATGTCACCCATATAGGGGTGATATTGGCTCAACATGAAAGGTCTAACCACTAACTCCATGTGCCACTGTCGGGGATATAAGTCTTGCACAATAAACGAACACAATCAAGTGTAGATGCACAATAATAATAGCCAAAGTGACAATTATGTGAAATCATGTAATTAAAAAATCTAATTAATCTTATTTAAATAACCCATTTTGCATAAATTATTGAAATGAACAAGGTAAATTGTAGCACTATAACCAATGAATCCAACATGGACAATTCATTTCTAATTATTTAAGAATTTAATAATGGAATTAATAACAGTTGTTAAACAACATAAAAAGACACTTAAAACACATAAGTGAACATGGTCAAATACATGACTAACCACTACTACAAGAACCTAATCTAGTGTAGCAGGATAATAATACACAGTGCAATCTTTGCACACATCTCAGGGTAATTATGGAACAACATCATGATACCACATCAATCTTGGTAACCACTGGCACAAACCTCAGTGAAACCATCATAATCTCATAAATCAGTCATAAGCATAATCAATCCAACTGAAACAATACTATAAATCTAATCACCCCAAGGGTGTAGACCACTCATGGTCTCAATCATGACTACTCACAAAGAAAGATCATCAAGGTTGCATCCATCAGGATGACTTACAGAAATCAAATTGGAGAGGCACTACAAGAAAGTCCAATATGTCTCCACCCACAAGGTTAGGCATCTCCTTAAGTGGTGCTACCAGGGTAGTTGATAGAACCAACACATCTTTTGGAGTCGAAGGGAAAATACTATTACCCTAGTCCTGATGTTTTATCACCATAGAAGTGCCAAATTCCATAATGATACCCATATTACCCATTTCACCATCTCCATCCCTCCCACTATTTGTGTCTTGGATCTCACCATCTTCCAAAAGGGTGTCCCCCTTTGAGGAATTCTTTTCCACCTCCTTATTAGAGGACTATAGAAAATCATCAATCCCTTGTAGAAAAGGATAGTCATTAATCTTATTATCTTCAGTGTTATCCTTGAGAACATCATATCCAGTTAGAGATACTTGGTTGTTAGGATTATCCTTTGCCTCTATCTTAGCATCAAGGGGAAGCAAGGATGATAATTCACCCTACATCATCACCTTCAAAACAATCCCTGGAGAGCTCACCTTTTCTTTCTTCTTATGATGGACAGCCTTACAATCAACAACAACATGACCAAACTTAGAACATTTGTGACAATATAGTCCAACATTTTCCTACACTATAGATTGATGTTTCTTCCCCCATTTGGTGTTAAGCATAAAAAAGGTAGGAAGATCTTTGTTAATCACCACATTAACATAGAAAGAAGGATACACCAGTCTCAATTTTATTAAGTAACAGTGTTAACCAGGAGATGAAGACCAAAGGAGTTCCCTATCCACCTGAATATTCTCTGATCCCAAAATTCTAAGGGAAAGCCACATAATCTTACCCAAACTGATGCTATAATGCTTAGTTATAAGGAAGAATCAAAACCCAGGTGTCATTTAGCAATTGCCATGCTATGCTTCCAATAATACCAGGTCTTAAAGAGAACCATAGTCATGTCCACCACAATAGTAAATTCAAAAAGGAATAGACTATTGGGCATAGCCAACACACTAACACTTCCCTTTAGTTTCCATTTCTTAAAAATCCACTTCCAAACCATCTCATTGAGGGCCTAAAAGCAATGAATCAACCTACCAAGAAAAACTAAAAGGAAGAAGATATATTGTCAACCATATTATGAGGGAGGAAGATTTTTGAACCATCTACACCATGAAAAATCTTGTGATCCTCAATGGGAGAAGAGTGAGTAGTTTTCCCAATAAGGGCCCCCTTTTCTAACTCAAGAGGACACCTTAAGGACACTCCTAAGAAAGCCAAGTCATCCTACAGAGAATCACTAGAAAAGTCAGCCCACTTAGAGTCAACTCCACTAACTAACACATTGGGCTCAAAGGCATTGGTATCCACCTCTCACTAGTGCCCCAAACTAGAGGTAAGCACTAGGAGCAGGTCTAGACAAATAGGTCAGCCAGAATAAAAGGCCAAAAAGCCCTCATGATCCATGCACATACAAAAAATTCAAATCTAGAATGGACGAGAAAGTTGTTACAAAGTGCTCTGTCAAATGTGACAATGGTCTCTTATCATTGATTGTTATCTTGACCTTCAAATGTAAAGAAAGAAGAGTTAGAATTTCAACATTTTTTGTTGTCTCCCTTCCACATTGTTGTATGATTTAATGTTGTCTCTCAACGTTTGATGGAGTATCTTATCGAGGTGTTAGTGTAGTGCAATAAAATATAGTCCTGAATTGTGAGCCATACTTCACACTCTCATTAGTACTTGTTTTAGTTTCCACTCCCCTAGAAATTTTATTTTGATTTGTAACTCCTCTAGAATATTTTAGGACCATTTCTAGCCTTGAAGTTAATGCCTAAGTCAAGTAGATGTATCTTATCCCATTTTACAACTTAATTGTCTTACTACCCCACTTTAAAACTTAATCATTTGTTCAATATTTAGTTGTCAAAAAACAAAACTAGGACTAGATCTAATAGCACAAGCGTAGATTATTCCATTTATTGTTTACTCATTTTGGTGGGTGCTCAACACAAATGTCCTACCAAAATAATTTAATGTTTTTAATATTTTTTAAAAGTTGGCCTTGGAATTATTAAATATGTTCTCAAATTATGTTTGAGATTGTTTTGTTTTGGCTTTCTACTTTGCCAAATTGATCACACACATTTGCAAATATGAAGGATAACCAACAACATTAAGTCTTCAACATTGTTCATTCATATCACTGCAAAGATGAGTGAAGCTTTGAGGATTGTTGGATGGTGATAGGGAATCAATAATTGATGATTGGCTTGTACCTCCTCAAGAGATTGTTACAATTCTATGTTATTCTTTCATTTTTGGGTTTTAAGTTTCAAATATGGTATATAATAATTTATTTATATGTTTATGGATTCTTGAGATGCCCTTATGATTTCTTCATCTAAAAATCACTTTGATATTTTCAAGAAGGGTTTCCTTTTCATGCTTATGCACATTATTCTTTGCCTTGATATTACACACACTTAAGGCTTATAATACATGCTTTAGATCCAAGTTGGCTATTTATTAAGGTTGCAACACCAAAACATGGATTTCACTAAACTAAGTTCCTATAAAGCAACATCCTTTATTCCTTATTCTTAGGTTCTAGGTTCATATTTGACAATAGAGTGGATTAAAGGAGTATAGATTTGACTAAGACAAATAATTCTAGATTTTGAATAATGAGAAATACCTAGACTAGGGATCCCTCTAACTGTTTCCAATACATTTTGGCTAGAATTCTAGGAAACATGCTTTTAGGACTTGCTAGTTGCCTTTCTAAAACTTCTTGTTGGTGTCAGGATTAGGGCTCCCTCCAACAATGTTTGACATTTTTACGGTCTTCTTATTGTCACATGTGCAACTCTTTGTCGTGTTAAAATTTTGTAAATTCCATTTATATTTGGCGTATCTTTAATTATGTTTCAACATCTGTCTTTTCTACATGCATTTAGACTTAATTAGCTCATATTTAAATCAATTAGTCCATCTAATATACAACAAATAAATATAACTTAGATTGTTTGACTCTCTATAACTAAATTTAGTCAAGAATAATACTTTTGATTCATCTGTATTTAAATGTTTTATGATAGAAATTTTAATTCTATTCAAAATTTAAACATATTCTATTATGAACAAACAACTAATTATTAAAATATTAAATAACCATTTTAAAATTGATAATAAATTCAATAATTAATAAACTTCAAATAATTTTTAACACATTAATTGAAAAAATTTTAAAAAATTAACATCCTTGTATATGGCTGGATAATTATTTATGGGGTCGTCTTGGAATGCTGACTTTTCAAAAGTCGTGTATTGCTTTGATTTGGAGAAAATGACTTTCCCCCTAACTAAATAAACATTTTTAATAAATCTTAAACTAACATTATTAAGATGATAATATTAAAAAATCTTAACTGTTTTACAAAATTAATTTAAAATCGTAATATTCCCTCGACGATATTTTGTCCTCCCTTACACGCCATTAAAATATTTGGAGCCAAAACTTTATAGTTTGTGTGATATAAAAATATGTGGAGCCATTAAATATAATAATAAAATATCAAACTTTTGTATTACTTAGGCTATCGTGGAGTGTCGGCAAAGGCCACAATTATTTATCTCTAAGGGAATAAAAAGAAACCAAATATAAGGTAAATTATCTAAGAAATCAAAAGGTGTGTTGGACCATATTATTGTGCCCATGTTGCCTTCCCAACTAACTTGCTATAGTATTGCTTTTTCTTTAAGTTTGGTGATCAAATTATTGGCTTAGAATAAACATTTACAAAATAAAATTCTAAAAGTTTCCAAATTTACTTGGAAGTAAAGTAGGTGGAATTGGAAACATCCAGATATAAGTCCTTTGAACTACTTTCTTTATCAACTATCATTTGGATTATAGTGTGACTAATTTATATTGAACTACTTTCTTTATCAACCATCATTTGGATTATAGTGTGACTAATTTATATTGTAAGGTGAGGCCCATGTTATGGAGGGGCCATTTCATAATGCTTTTGGAATGTATGAGGGTCATATCAAAGAGAAAAGTGGTCTAATGTCTTGCTTTCTTCTGGCCCACTCAATACTTGATCATGCAACCACTCCCTAGCCTAACTGCCTAACTCTAATTTGTAGATGCTCTTAGTTGGGGGATACTTTTTGAGAAACAATATGTGAGCTTAGTAACATACACAATGTATGAGAAATAATATACAATATATGAATTTAGTACCAAATACAATTAATCTTGAAGTTGGGATTTGTATTATCAGAAAAGTATTGAAATATGTCTATATAAGTTTAGTGAAGTTGATAAATCATTTCTTTATACTAATATTGTGTATTTTATCACACGTTATAAAGTTTTTTTTTTTTAAATTAAAATTAAAATACAAACATAATTTTAATTTAATAATAAAATATATATCTTTCAAGTTATTGTTTTAAATAGTTAATTAAAATTGTATTTATAGTTGAAGAGAGTTATATTTACATTATATTAATTGTAAACAATCTTAATACATCCTTTTTTTTCAAGATGTAATTAAGTTAGAGTGTCTTCAATTTATGTGTTTGATTAATATAAGTTAATTTTATCTTGTGATTATGAATTACAAGATGGCAACAATAATATTATTGATCATTTTCAATCTACATGATCTATGATAATAAAATGTTTAATAAATAAAATAGTGCTATGTGCAAAGTAAGAATCAATTTATTTACAAATTGATATATTTATCTAATTGAAAGAATCTATGCAATTATTAAATAAAGAAAAATATCAAATACATTTTTTTAGAATGATATTGTTCAAATATTTATAAAATTATTTATTTTTTATTATTATATTATTCTAATGATGAAAAATGCATACACAAATATTTTATCTTTTGTTTTGATTTCAATATGACCCTCTATCATTTATGCAATGACAAGTGTACAAGAAACATGAGAAGTTTTTCTTTGCAACTTTCGTGCTCTTTAGAATTTTGAATTTTCATGTTGAAAATTTTGTCAAGCGGGGAGACCCCTTGCCCCCACCTATTTCTTAACCCTTCCCTCCACTGCTTGAAAATTCTATGGCTCAAGTTGTGGTTTCTAAGGTGTCTAACAACTCAGGTGTGGGTTCATTAGTCACTCTTTTCCCTCCCAAATCTTACTGGAAAGATGTGCTTGTTGGGCCTCCGAAAGGAGGTTTGGAGGCTTTTTTTGCTAGCATCTCTTCTCACCAGGACTGTACTGAGATTCCTCTCCCAAATGATGGATGGTATCAACTTGGCTTTAATTGGATGCTTCTTCAACTTCTGAATCTCTATTGACATGGTCTGTAAATGGGTTGCCCTCAACTAGAAACTCAAAGGAAGTGTCTCCATGTCTATAATGTCAGGAGAAATTTTCTTATTCAAATTTACAGCAATAGAAGATTTCTCTTCTCTTCTCTCAATCTCTTGGTTTTATGGAAAGCATTCCCTCACCTTTGCAAAGAGGAAGCCAAGTCTTGATCCCTCCAAGCTAAACTAGAAGGCCCCTATTTGGGTCCACTTCCCTAGTCTCCCACTGGAGTTGTGGGATGAATAAGTGTTTAGATGGATAGGTGATTCCTTTAGCAATTAATTTTTTGTTGATTTGGTTACTCTTGCAAATTTGAGGCTTGTCTTTGCCAAGTTATGTGTCAATGTCTCCATCAAATTTTACCTCCCCAACATCAATGATCATTAAAATCAAGTCCAAGTTGGGTTATTGGTCCCAGGTCGTGGAGTATGAAGGTGCCTCCCTTTTCTGCAAGACCTGCAACACTAAGGGGCACACTTGCATAGACTACAAAGAAAAGGTGGAGACTGATAATCCTAAGCCCACCCTAATTTTGGATGGAGTAGTGGGGCATTCTCATGTTGCCCTTCTAGAAGCCAAGTCTACCCCTACCTCCAAAATGGCCCCTATGGAGGAGAACTTGTTGGAAGAAGAAGAAATCCCCATATTTGTTGTGGATGGTGACAAGCTTGTGTCTCCTTCTAGCCTAGACAAGGTATCCTGAGAAGCCACCCTTTGGCTTTGAGGTTGGAGGAGAACCCTATTTTGGGTGTGATTTTGCCTATTATGGACACTTCTACTAGCGGGGAGGAAGGAAAATCACCCCAGGACACTCAGTATGATGAATGGGGAGGAAAATGTTGGAAATATAAGAGGAGTAATTGAGAGGGGAGGGGTGAATCAATTACCACTAAAACAATTTGAAATCCCTTCGATGTCAATACAAACTTCTTATTAACTCAAATCCTTGCACAACTCGATTAGAACTAGATATTTACTATAACTCGATTAACAAAGCAATCTTGAGATATTAATGTGTGTTAACCTTTACTAACTTAGTTGCAGAAAGATAAAGCAATAAGAAAATAACATGAACACATGAGACACTGAGATTTAACGTGGAAATCTAATTTGGGAAAACTACCAATGCAACTAGTTACAACCTTTCTCTCTTCTAAAGTGAGCCCTGTTAGGAGCCAACCCTATTAAAGGTTACAAAACACATTGTTAGGTGTGACCCTGTCAAAGGATTTGAATCACACTGTTAGGAGTGGCCTTGTAAGAGGTCTTAAGACACTTCAATCTAGAAATGCCACCTTGTTAGAGGATTTACAAGAAATGTGTGTTAAGTCAACTTTGTTAAGAGATTTCTTCACTACTACAAATGTTAGAGAGTAACAATGATTAACCTAATTAATGAAGCAACTGAATTGCAGATTCAGATCATTGTTTTGGCTTGTCCTCTGGATCCTTCCTGATTAGAATATTCTTTCCATCTCCTTGGATGTTCTTCCCAGATATCCTTCTTTATTCGCATCTTATCTCCTTCCACAAATTCCATATTTTAATCCACAACTTGACCTTTCATATATATGAAACCCAATGTCAAGTCAGCTTGAATACCATTACAAATAAAAAAATAACATCCACTAAGTCCGCTTACATAAACAAAACTATTGTATTGTAGGTCAGCTGATATTGAAACTGGGTCACTCAGTTACCACTAAGTTCCTTGGTAACCAAACTAACTTGGTTTACACTTAACCCCTTTGGTAACTGACCTGACTTGGTTTACTTAGGAATCCTTCACTGACTGACCTAGCTAAGTTAACACTTGATCACTAAACTTGGCTTAATTTGAACTTCTACTCGGTTGATACTAGAGTCTTCTGAGCTCGGTTACTACTAGCAGTGCTTTTTTAGAATGTAACATTTGTGTAACATCAATGACAATATACAATTGAATATTTTTTTCAACAATCTCCCTCTTTGGCATTGATGGAAACACAACATGTCATAAGCAAAGGAAACTTAGAGCAGTCAGAATGATTTATAAGATTCTATAATATCCTTAGTTTCATTTCGATTCTTCATCCATGAGAACTCCCTCTAACATCTTATCTTCAAACTCCATCTAGTCAAGTTCTTCCTCTTGTTGATATACAAGTTTCTTCCTTTGATTCATGAAATTGATCTCCCTCAATTCTTTTGATATGAACATGGCATATTCAATCTCTCCCTCTTTGACATCAAATTCCAAAGACTTCATACAATGAATTTATAATGTACTTGATGTACTGATTCATATGCAATGAGCTCTAATTTCTTTGCATCAACTTGATAGATCCTCAGTGTAGTTAGGTTGATGCATCACTAATCTATACTCTAGTGAACATCAGATAGGGCAATGACCCCTAGCTTTCCTCTGAGATACAAAAATGCATCCTTAGGTAATGGTTTGGTAAATATGTCAGCAACTTGCTCCTTTTTGTTTACATATTCCAATCTAACCTCTTTATCTTGAACTAATTCTCTTAGAAAATGATACTTGATTGCAATGTTTTTTTGTCTTAGAGTGCATCACTGGATTTTTGGATATGTTAATTGCACATGTGTTATCACAGTAGATAACCACTTGGTCCTTGATTTCTTCCTTTATTCTTAACAATAGTTTCTTGATCTAGACTATGTTGGAACAATTAACTGCTGCAGCAACATATTCTACCTCTGTTGTAGACTAGGAGATGCAATTCTACTTCTTACTGGCCCATGATACTAGGCTCTTTCCAAGAAAGAATACTCCTCCACTAGTGCTCTTTTTTTCATTAACGCTTCCAACCCAATCTGCATCAATAAAGACTTTTAACTCAAGGTTTCCTCCTTTCTTGCACCATAGACCATAGTCTTGAGTGTCTTTTAGATATCTCATAATTCTTTTGACTGTCATTTTCCCAATCATAGATTTGTAGGTAGTTTGATTTGCCTCTTTTGAATCATCATTCTTGGATAGTTTATGTCCAAGAGACATAGGTGTTCCAACTGGTTTCAAATCTTCCATTCAAAAAGCTTTCAGTGTCTCCTTGATATATTTTGACTGAGTAAGGTAAATGCTATCCTTCATTTGGTGAACTTGCAAACCAACAAATAATTTTATCTCTCCAAGCATTGACATTTCAAATTATTTCCTCATTTCTTTAGAGAATGATTTACATAAGTCATCATGACCTCAAAACAACACGATCTAATCATGATTTATCTAACTAAGTATGAAATCAAGATCAACATGATCAAATTTTGCTTCAAAACATGTGAAAATGCTCAAGAAATAGTTGTGTGATACTTTTTGTGATGCTCGTGCAATATTTCTACGTGATCTAGTATTGTGCCATACTTTGTGCCATACCAAAAGTATCGTAATATGATTTCCATAACAGGCATGCAATACTTTTAAAGTATTGCATGATACTTTTCATAAAACTATCAAAACATGCATAAAACATGCTAAAAACATTAAAAAATGACCAAAGTGACTAAATTTTTGATGACTTACTAGGGTACCATATCATGGAGGTCGGTTGTGCAACCAGTTGCACTCAAATTAATGCATGTTTGTTAGAATCCCTGCCTAATCCATCACTATCTCTCTCAAAACACTCAAAAGCTCTCAAATTCACAAAAGACAAAATGAATTGAAAATGACCCTTGGACCCCTTATGTAGTCCTTTGACCCAATTTTTACCCATTTTTCAAACTCTTCATAATTCCACAAAAAATGCACCCCTAGCTATTTTTGACATCTTGGATTCATTTTTGAGATTGAAATCAAAATTTGAGTTCACCTTGATGGTCAAAATTGCATTTTAAAATTTCTTCTCCTTTTGCACAGTTAGCTAACCTTTTGATGTCTAATCTTCGTTGGGGCATCATTATTTCTTCATTTCTTTGTCATTATCACTCTCTTCCCTCCTCTCATATCACTCTATGTCATCTCTTTCCATCTACCTTTGCGCTTTGACCTAAACTTTATGACTTATCTTTCTTCGTCAAATTGTCAAATTGGGGCATTTTATCTCTTCTTAGCTATCATTCTTTGGTTTTAATCATTTATGTATCATCATGGACCTTTCTTTATCTCTATTTGATCATATCTTACTCTTCTACATCCCTCATACCTCATTTTGATTTCAATCTCGAGGGGTGGGAATATTCTATCATCACTACAAATTGCTTGCCATGGCTATCTAATTTTTGGGATCATATGCTTGACCTTTTCATTTTCCCTTGATCTATTTTCTTTTCTTAATGTCAGTACTCTTCTTGAGTCTCGATATCGTGTCTCTCTCCCAATTTTCAATACTATTGCTACCAAGTTGTACGCTCATGATTTGTTATCTAACTCTACATTTTGTTCTTCAGAATCATATCCCTCTATCTGTTGTTGCCTGCTTGGCTTCTTCATTCTTTTACATTATGTGTTCCTAGATCGATCACACATTAGTCAAAGAGGGGAAAATTTAATTACCCAAAAATGGTCATCTAGACTATTAGCCCCCTTCTCAGCATTTTGGCTAAGTTATTTAATTATTTGTCTAGACCAAATCTTTAAATTTAATTTATTTGATTTTATCCTATAGTTTGACCACTATACCCTAAGTTCATATTTAATTAAAAGGAAAATGTCCCCCTTTAATTAAATAAAAGACCCCTTTCATGCCCTTATCCTAAGTTGCACACATAAAGCATTTTCATCAATTTAGAAATAAAATAAAATACTTTGTCTCACATGCGAATGCAAAAGTCAACTCTTTCTCATTGATGGAAATGATCTTACACATTGATCATTTTAGAAGTAAACCCCCAACCTTGATCATATACCTCTACATTTTGATCTCTACCATCTATACATCTTTAAAAGGGAGAGCTCTCTCCTCATCTAAGGATCCAGAATTTGAATGAGAGTTATGTTGTAGGTTTTCTTGTGAATTTGAGGAGAACTTTTATCTTCTCTCTCTTTTATTCTTGTATAGCGTCTTAGTCTAGTTCCATAATGCATTATCTTATTTTCTCTTATGCAATAGAATAACTCACTTAGTTTAATTAGAATAGTTTTGTACCATTCTCATATTGCTAGTGTAGTTGCATCCTTTACATTTCATTTAGCATAGTCGCATTTTGCATTACATTCAATAGAAATTCTTTGACACTAGCACTCTTTCTCTTGTCTTAGAGTCTCCCATTTAATGGTTTTTTCTCAAGGGGTTGCATTCCTTAGGCTTAGCTAAGAGTTGTATCATTTCTCATTATATCCCTTTACACTTCATGACTAGGGAGCTCTAGGCCAACATCCAAACTTTCCAATTTATGAGATACCTTGGATAGAATGGTTTAGAGAAGTGCACAATCTGAGTGTACACCTACATGGTCCAAAAGATCATAGGGTGGAAAGGTGAAATCCCCCTCACCCAAACATAGTATAAATGTTTGAGATCATCCCAATCGGTCATCTGAAAAATACTCCTTGAACCAGCTTAACCCATGAAGTTATCAATTTCTCCAGTATTCTCCCAAAAAAAAATCCTTCCACCTGAATAGAAAGGGTTCCCACCTTGAAAGGGTTGTGGGAAGGAGGAAGAGCCCAAAGGAGACCACTTCAAACACCACCCCATCAAACCAACAAATCTTGGGATACTTCATCTCTATAGAATTATTAATGGGGATATAGAAGAGAATTCATGGTCCACTATTTGATAGAAACAATAAAGCCTCGGACTCTAGTAGTCCCCCCACTACAAGCATTTTTCCATGACCAAAAATAACGAGGAGCCAAGGAGACTCCTTAAAAAATTCTAGCATCCACCTAGCATAGGATCAACATGACACACTTGAGATCCTAAAAAAACCACTTCCAAACTTTCAAAATGATGGAAAACCTAGAACAAATGAGGATCAACAGAGCCATAACACAATAAAAGTGCTAGATCCCCTCTAGGTGTGAGTTTAAGGCCCACCTAAAACAAGGGAGAAACAAAACCATGAATCTAATCTTAGACTGCCCAAAGAACAGGTGGATCAAACTAGAAAATAAAATTAGAGAGACAACAAGATGAGCAAGTCCATTATAGCCCCTACTAGAAACATATTCGTGCCCCTAGAACTAGTCAGTCCTACAACAAAGAAACCACTTAAGCATCATCATGGGGAATAAAAAAGAAGCTCCCAGAGAGTCTAAAGTAGTCACATCATTAGGGGGAACGAAGGGCCCAAAGAGAGTGCGACCCCTCGAACTCATGAAGCTCATATCACTAACAATAGAAAAATTGTTGGGCTAAAGCAACCAATTCAACATCCATTGTGCACACCAAAACTAGGACACCCCACCCATATGTTGAATAGGACAAGAGCCAATCAAGTAGAGTCTAAAGTGGGTTCCCTCCAAACAAACCCTAAATAAATTTGAAAGACAACTGCAAAAAGACATGCCAAACATCCTAGAGAAGAAACAAGAATGGGAGAGGAAAGCATCATGCCACCAAGAAGCCTGAGATTGCAGGCTCCCTAAGAAAGGAAGACCCAAAATGGAGACCTCATTAGACTCTAAGCTAGAAATAGAAAAATAGCCCTAGGGTATTTGGTAACACTAAGCACCGCCCTCCATCTAGATCATCATTGTTATCCTTTGAATCCCCTTCTCCAACACCTAATCGACCAACTCCAGTAACCCTCAAAGAAGTTGTGCCCAAATTGAAAAGTTGTCCACCATGCACAGTCTTGTTGAACTCCATTTTAACAAAATCATTTTCATATACTTAGGGAATCCAAAAATAGTAAGCACTGCCTTCCATTTTGATCATCATTGCCATCCTTCCAATCCCCTTCTCCAATGCCTGATCTGCCAACTCTAGAGACCCTCAAAGAAGTAGCACCCAAACTCAAAAGTTGCCCCAATGTACGTGATATTGTTAAGAATTTAATTATACACTAAATACTCTTTATATTAATATGATCTAACATATTTCAAACTTTTCATAGATTTATTAACACATCAAAGGCAAGGAAAGAATAGAAAAGCACAGGCAACACAAGCTCTGCTCTACTAGTTATTCAGAACTTTCCACATGAGTTTTAAATATTACTAAATGAAAAATTGTATGTAAATGTTTATAAATTGCAATAAAAAAAATTTTGATAAAATAGTGCAAGAAAAATTCATAATACCAAGCAAAAATGCAAGTCTCAAAGTTCAAAAAATTCTCTCACGAAAGGACAAGAGAATTGTCTTCCAACAAGGCTATAGAGTCATGGTTGAATGGATACAAGAAATGAGTATGTAAGGTTCTACTGATGGATCCATTGTAGTAAATAAGCTGGTTCTACTGATGGATCCATTGCAGTAAATAAGCTAAATGATTTTTTATTTGAAAGTGAATATTTTACCAATTAGTCTATTTGATGTTAAGTTCCAACATAAAGTGCATATGTTTGTTTTAAGTAAGCAAGCAATGATAGCAATGTACATGGCAATGGAATGCAACCTACAAATACTAGTGCACCACCTACACATGATGAAGCAACTAGTTCATATGTGCATCACAGTGGTCGAGGTATACATTCTCTATTCAAAATTTTATATTAATTATTAATACAAGTAAATATCATAAATTGAAATTGGTGTAGTAATACAAATTTAATTGCAATAGGTATTTGGATTAATGCATTTTTTTTATTGCAACTCTAGAGGATGTAGCAGTTGGTATTCATTAGTACATTGAGGTTTAGGCCAAACAAAATGATCTAGAAGATGATGCCGCTAGATCTGGTAAACAACACCATAGTTATGCTCTTTAAAGTACTAAAATAATTGTTACTATTATAATAAAATGTTTTAGATTTAACCCTTTTATTTTTTATTGCAAAGGATCCCATTTGCATCAGCAGAGGACTAGGCATGCATTGAGATCATGAGCAGAGGGAAAAAGAACTGATGAAGGGGGATTGATCATGATGACAGTGATCCTCCTCTTAGAGATTTCTTAAATTAAAGAAAATCAAAGAAAGAAATAAATGATTATTGTTTATGGAACTTAATTGATAATGATTAATTTTTTGTGTCAATGAATTTAATTATGTGCTAATGAATGTTTGTGAATTATATAATGTGTTAATGAATGTGTCTTAATCTTATGTGTTAACGAATGTTATGTGATAATTAATGAATGTCACATTTTATTAATGGATGAAAGAATGAATGAATGTTAGATGTTAAAGGGGAATTTTAGAGTGATGTTAAGGGGGGTGGGGAAAAATGAGCTTCCACCTTCACATAATTGGCCCTATTTAGTAGAGAATATAAGACTTTTATCGAAACAAAGTGAAGCTTGACAAGGTTGTTCCTTATCTAAGGTCTCAAATAAACCTAAACACTTGCCTCTGATTTATGCCTAGAATGGTTTTCTTTATAAAAATTATGGTGTTTTATTGTAGGTTGAAACATCCATGAAGCAAGAAGTTGAACAACAAATGTCTTTGTATGACCTTCCTTCCAAAATTCTTTGCCAAGTGATCAATGTTCCACTACGGGTAAACTAGTATCAATTATTTTGTACCTATGTTGATTGATTGACCCCATTTTTCATGGTTCTAGACTATGGGGCTTAGCTTTCTATCCTTTGAATGAAGAAGAAGCTTATGGTTTGTTTCCTAGTTGTGTATATCCTAATTATTTATCTTCTAAGATTTCTTTATAGGTTGGACTAGAAATAGATGAAGTTTTTTCTCATATTACTATGGTTCCTAAGGCAAGTATATGTTCATTTATCCTCCTTTTCTCGTAGTCACTTTGAACAACTTAGAGGTGTAAATTTTGAATAAGCTTTTTGAGAGGCAAGACTTCATAAGACAATGAGAGGAACCAACATAAAAAAGAATTAACTTGATGTCTCTGGATCTCTTACTCCTATAGATCTCATAGAAATCATTTAAATTCCTTCATGTATTCATCCCTTTCTAGAAGTTTAGCACTTCAAAAATGGAATATATATGATGTAGGAGAAGAACTCTGATGAAGGGTGCTCCCCTTAATACCATAAATACATGATATGTAACACCACTCCATGTGACCCAAAATAAATTAACCTAAAGTTTGACTAAGTTTATCAAAAAAAAAAATTGTTTCAAAAGATAATATACAACAACAATTATAATATAATGGAAGCAATAATAAGAAGAGATAAAATCATAGTGAAAGTATTGACTCATATACATAACTACCATCATAAACAGATTACAATTCTTAAGGGTCCCATGACATTGAATCACATTTAAGTTTAAATAATACTAAAACCAATATATAACACATCCACAATAAAGAATAAATTCAAGTACAAATTTATTTAAATAATATAGAATTATAGGATGCCACTTGGCAATAATCAGTATGCATAATCATCCACTATACAGGTCATAGGGTATGAAAGGTTGAAATAATATACATCATGAAATAGATTACATCATCTTGTAAGATCTATGAAATCAAATACAATACACTAAAAATAACCATCCAACATAAATATAAGATTAGATAGAAAGGAACATCTGCACAAACACATCCAACAACGACATCCAAGGGTTAGATCTCAATGGTATAAGAAAAGGCACTACCACCCGACCTCATGGAACCCAAAAAGGCCCACTCCCATTGTGTTGAGGAGATAAACTCAAGTCCCAAACAGGATAACAAACTCAAAAGTCAACAACAACATCTAGGTTCAAGGAATCACTTGAAAGAAAACTATCTCAAAGGGTATCAAGGCACAAATATCAACTAAACCCAAAGGCAACACAGACACGTAGGAAATCTACTATGCAAGTGGGCAAGTGTCATCATATGAGCCAACTCTAAGATTACCTAGTCTAGTCTTTTAATACTATGGACCCCCTAGTGACTCTACACGGCATCAATATCCTTTCATATAGCAAGGCATACTAACAAGTCAGCTCTAAGGTTACCCTGGTAGTCTTTTAATACTTTGCCCCTCTAGTGACTTTCTGTGGTACCAATATCTTATTAATTCATTTTAAACCAATTTAATGAAATGTTATCACTTATTAAAATAACCTACAATGGGTTACCTATCAGCCTCTTTAGGGCATCGTCCTCCATTGCAAGCCACTTCCCAACATGACATATAGAAAGCCTACCCTAAGCTCAACAAAAGCAAAAGATCTCAAATGACTATAAACCACGCATCAGTTCTTAAACAAGCAACTAGAACATACTAAAATATTATTGATCATAATCACATATTTCACCAATACAATCATCGTAAAAGGATTGATCCAAAATCAAGTATACATAAACCAAACCATGTCATAACATGACATCACCAAAAATAAATCATTTAATCACCTCGATCCTATACAAGCAACTGGGAAGCAATCGAAGATAACTGATCGAAGACTCAAATATAATATCAGGAGAGTCACACTATGCACCTCAGTTCTACACAAGAAACTAGAAAGCTTATCAAAATATCTAATCAAACTCATCTTAGCATACACATGACACATCACCATGGTCGGATGTAAAAGATCGTAATCAAAACATCATCATGACATCATAGAACAAAACTCCAAAGCCTTTGGTAAACATCCTAACTGGACAAAGCTAAGTCAACCCTGAAACCCAACATCAGTAAACCACACATCATAAAGAGTACATACAAAAGTCATTTTCATTTCATAAGGATTTGTAAACACCAAGGTTTAATTTTCACTTATAGGTTCTCAAGTTCTCATCCTCATTTGCAAGTATTGCAGTTCATAATGTTTTCGATCTCAATCAGGATTTCAGTTTCCATTTCTCTAGTTGTCAGATTCACCATGGTTTCTGAGTTCACTATAATCCAAGACGATTCAACAATTCATATAAAGTCGTTTAAACATTGTTTCATAGTTCAATTCCTTATCAAAACATAAGAGTTTAGGTTTTCATTTCTGAGTTTTCGACTTTATAAAGTTTCTAAGTTTCCCCTATAATAGAACCCATTTCCACTTTTAAATCCAATCACCCAATTACCACTAATTCACAACATCGCGTCTCTGCTAGGATTATAAAATGAACTAAATAATAAAAATGAATTTTATTTAATTAATTTCGTTCTAACGTTCTTTTAACGAATTGATTAATTAATAATTAAATTAGAATTAAAATTAATTAAAAATTAAATAACTTTAAAATTTAAATACAATCTAAATTACATTAATTAAATTAAAATTTAATTAATTTAATTTTGGTCAGCCTTTAAAAGGGTTGTTGTTGTAATGGTCTGTGGCCGCAGCAACAATACTGCAGCACCTAATGTGTGCAACCACAGCTAGTACCGCTGTCGGGAGGGGAGGTGGAGTGTGGGACCTGCCTCCCTCCCTATTTTATTTAAATTATATATATATGTGTGTGTGTGTGTGTGTGTGTGTGTGTATATATATATATATGTATGTATGTATGTATATATGTATGTATGTATGTATATATATATATATGTATGTATATATATATATATATGTATGTATGTATGTATATATGTATGTATATATGTATGTATGTATGTATGTATGTATGTATATATGTATTTATGTATATGTGTATGTATATATATACATATACATATATATGTATATATGTACATATACATATACATATGTACATGTACATATACATATACATATGTACATGTACATATGTATATATACATATATATATATACATATACATATATATGTATATATGTACATATACATATACATATGTACATGTACATATACATATACATATGTACATGTACATATACATATACATATATACATATATATATATATACATATACATATATATGTATATATGTACATATACATATACATATGTACATGTACATGTACATATGTATATGTATATGTACATGTACATATGTATATGTATATGTACATATATACATATATATGTATATGTACATATATATATATATATGTATATATATATATATACATACACATATACATACATACATACATACATACATACATACATACATATATACATACATACATACATATATATACATGTACATATACATATGTATATGTACATGTACATATGTATATGTATATGTACATATATACATACATATGTATATGTATATGTACATATATACATATATATGTATATGTATATATATATATATATATATAAAATAAAAATGTGAACAATAATCTGATAAGGAAACCCAAATAAACCAATCGAATTTACATTCTATATTTTGATTTTTAAACAAAAAATCAAACTGATTAAAATTTACAAGCACGAGGGTTTTCCAAAATTTTCATTCCTCAAACACAGATAACTTTGAAATGAAAATAAACTTAGATTCACAATAGGGTTTCATTAAAGAAATCAACAATTATCCGAGAAGGGATCTATCTAGACATGAAGTAGTTAGAATATTGGAAAACTGAAAATATTATGAAATTAAACACTAGATTCTACTGAATCTAATGCTAATCTGCAAACACACAATCGCACGAAGAATGCAAGAAAATCTCTTTCCTCTAAAAACTTCCATTCCAAAAAATCACTTCTCCAAAATCCCAATAATTGTAAAATGAGCTCTAGATCTCTGATGAAGAGTTCTCCCCTAATTTTGGGCCTCTGATTGTGCAATCACGCGAGGGAACTCGCTGGTCAATTTTTTTTAATATTTTATTATCTTTTACATTTGCATGCACAGTTTTTGCAATTTAAAATATCTTTATTCAATTAATTTTCTTTCTCTCTTTAATTTCATTTATTATATTTTAATTTCATGCATAAGTGTTATGCAATTTCATTTAAATAAACTTTATTAAATTATCACCTACTCTCTCTTATTAATTTCGAGATTTTTTAATATAATATTTATTAATTCAACTAATAATGTTATTTAGAGTTTATTATTAAAATAAAACTCCTAAATAAATTATTATTAAATTAAATTAATATAAAATGCCAAAATTAGAACTTTAATAAAATATTGTAAATTTAATTCTTTTATTTAATTAATTTCATAATTAATTAAATATAATTAAATATTGAATTTCCTTTAAAATTCCCATTAAATTAAATCATTAATTATTATTTTAATATGATTTAATTATAATTGAAAATCACAACAGACCCACAAAACCAAATATGACAACTCAACTAAAGACAAAGAACATAATCAAACTCTAGGGTCAAAATCATGAATTCACGTCACTTGACGAATTCAGACAAGTAAACTAACTCAGATACTTGTCCTACTTTCTAGGACAATTGGCTTAGATTAGGATTTGGACTCAAGAGTTATCTCCCCACTTATACCATTGAAATACTGTGATAGGGTATGCTCATCCTAGCAATTCAGGAAAGTCGATACTTGGTACCTGCAATCTACATAAAATCCATGCATGTACAAACACATATATTCTAAACTAAATAGGCAATGGTAGAAAGTGGTGCATCGTGTAGATCCTGAATATCAGGTGACTGCGACTTCCTTCCTCAACCACATCAGAAACATCATACATAAAGTAAAACAAACAATTACACCATACACATGCAAGTATAGGGTAAGTAACCATAGAACTACATATAAATAATCCATCTACTAATCATCATGAGATAACTAAAATCATTGAATGAAAATACATCTGTCATTATTGAAATAATCATGAAATAAGTAAAATAACTAAGTAATTCATTGCATATATCAACTGAGTATAAAATAACATTTAATCTAATTTGGTAACCAAGTACCTATAATCAGAAAACTGGCCTAAAAAAATCTGGCAATACAACAGAAAAGTCAAGCAGGGGTAGGCATTACATGATAGAAACAAAGAAACAACAAAAAATGCGAGAACAAAATATGGACTTCTTATTATCATCGTAAATGTGGATTTACAAATTTCACAAGTACAATATGCTAACCCACATGGTTGCCTTCATTACAGTAATCTACAAGACTTGGTTGCGAACTACCACCTAGAGTTGTCCTAGACAATGTTCAACCCTTTCTTAAATAGGCAATTTTATGCCACCCGAAAAGGTTCTAGACATTCAAACTTAATACCTAGGGCCGATAGACCCTAACAATATATATCGAGTTGGCCAAATAAGTCTTTGGAAATTATTTTGAAATTTTCGGGTAGCCCAACTTTGGAAGGCCACAACTCTAAAAATGTTGCTCTAATTAGCTATTATAAACACTTTTCAAAAATGTTAGCTCTTGATCTACAGACTTAGAACCATGGTAGCACCCTTCTATTGATTTTTTCAAACCTCATTTGGGGCCTCTAAGGCCTTTAAAACTAAGCTCAAAGATTTTTCTCCAAAATCTTCCACTGAAAATCTGCAATAACTTCTCTAATACTTAAGCTAGAGCAATGAGATTTTTATGGTAGGCTTACAATTCTAAAATGAACCAAGCACATAGAAAATCATAACATTCTAAACTTGTGTGACAAACTTACTAAAAATAGTAAGTTCCCAAAAATAGTAACCCCCTTATCTACTAGTCCTTATTAAAATGTAAAATGATGAAACTAAAAATATTTTTGGGTGATGCAAGATTGCTCTTACACCCAGGATGCTCTTGCATCAAACTCCCTATTGCCTGCTAACACAAAACATTTGCATGAACTTTCTACTTTGAATTACAAACACTAAACTAGCATTCATGGCAGTCATCTAATTATTCTCAATTATAATCCTCTTCTCTTCTATACACATAAATAGTTCTTTATAAGAATAAATAAATTGTAGTTACAAGAACTCACAATTCAAGAAAATACAAAATACAAGATTACTACAATTCAAAAATCTTATTTCTAATTTTCCTTTAGTCTTCTAGTGAAAACCAACCAATTGATATTGATCTCTTCCTCAAGTCCACACAATCCTTTGTAACTTCTTTTAATGTTGACTAGACTGAACTTTATGTGATCACAACATAGAAACTTTTCTTCATATCCTCCACGCTCAGTCTTCATACACTTGCATGCTTGTCCTTCATGCCACACCTGCTCAATTCTATTTTATTAATACACTAATTTGTAATATCTGTATTTATTCATGTGTTAAATCCCTTTAATATTCTTTTCTTAGGGATTTAGATTGGTGTCTCTTTGTTTTTTGTTGATGACTTTCATTTCCAATCACTTTGCTCTTATTTTATCCATTTGTGTTCTTCAATTCTTATAATCTCCCCTTGTTGTGCATTAATAAGAAAGTATACATGTAGAACATGTGTTAATTGCATTTTAAATTTTCTAAAACATTTCCAATAAATCTATTTTGTGCTTTTGTGGTAGTTTGTCAAACAATCATGTCATCTACATGTATGTCAACAATGACATTGAGAGTGCTAACAAGATTTTAGAATTTGGCTTTATCATTTCCAATTCGATTTGCTTGATGGTTTTTAAAGCCCTTTCAACAAATTTATTTTTTCCATAACTTGATATCATGATGTTAATTTGTATTCTTCACTTTCAAGTTACATTGGTGCACGAGAACCCCAATGAACTAGCAATCAAAATACTCAAAAAATAAAAAATAACTTTCGATTTTACTTTGTTTGTTTTAATTTCTTTTAGTTTAATGCCAACTATGGAAGCCTAATCGAAATTAGTTACTTTTTTGAAAGATCAAATAGGAATTGCAATAGGAAAAACACGTCCCTTGTAGATATCCTGACCAAGATGCTTTGAAAATCTAAAGACTATTGACAAAACATGATCAAATCATATATAATATGATATCTAGATGGTTTTGCTTAACTTCATCACACTTATATGTATTTCATTAAATGTCAAGCTTTCCAATTGTCAACTCCCTCTTTCCAAGTCATGGTTGGTGCAAATATTACTCTTCATATTATGAAGAGGGTGGCTTCAAACTCAACCTGCAACACTTATTTTCATCAAAGATGTATTTTTCATGCTGGGGTCACCCGTATTAATAGTGGGTGTGGCTTGTGGTGTAACACTAGAATCATTTTTAAATATATTGAATACTTCTAGAGATAAGGTCAATCTATAATGGGAAGGTTCTCCCTCAGGCTTAGATTCTCTGAGTTCTATAGATGATCATTGCATAGGTTACATTTTTCTCTCCTCATCTACATATTAGAAAAAGGGTTATTGTTCCATAAATATTTATGTCATCAACCTAAGATCTCCTAATGAATTTAGAATATACCATTAGCACAAATACCATATTACAAATACCACTCTCATAAACTCGGATCATAATCCCCTACAGTCCATTATTGATATACTAGCCAGAAGTCATGTTGTAACTTTTTAGAACCTGAATTGGCCAGCTCATATCCACCTGGCATATACTTCCAATGAAGATTTGATGTGTATCATGTTTATCATCAAGGATGATTTAAAAAGATATGTGAAATATGGTCTTGAAGAGGAAGGGTTACATGAGGTATTAGAGGCTTTTTCCATCACTAATAAGAAGTCTACCATGTCTGATGAGCCTACTAATACTACCTTTGGATGGAGGGATCCAATTTACATTCATGATGTTTTCATGTAAGGACTAGAGCCAGGGAGGCATTATTTTTACTATTAAAAAAAAAAAAATTCAAACTTAAGATTCTATAGTCTAGAATTTTTTTTTTCTTTCTTTTATGAACTTGATGGATGAGATCATATTGCAAATTGTATATTAGGATAGGATGGTCTTAGTAATTTAGGATTATTTTAAAGTAGGTGCTCTCATGAATTTTATAGTGAACTTATAAGTTTAACCTTCAAAACTTATAGAAGATATGGTCTCATGATATTTCTTATTTAACATATTTGATTCGTATCAATAAATAAACTTAAAATTAATAGTAGTACTTGATACAAATTGAAAAACTTCATATGAGTTACAAGAGGTAGGAAAAATCCTATATTGGTTGCACAATTTCCAACGCTCCACCTTTGCTACCTATTCAAATCTATATTCCTAAAAATTAGGTGCTTCTATATTTTAAAAAATATTTTTAATTAATCCTTTTTTTGACTTCATGAATCTCCTAGTTCTTGAAAATAGATCTTGATGCCCATAATAAGATCTCACCCTTTTCCCTTACATTCATGTTATAGTTAAATCATTACCATTGGGTTTTTTATAGGAGTAGTATTCCTAAGACATTATCTCAATTTTACCCTCTTCATCTTCTAATTCCTCTATATCCTCATCAAAAATTAGACCTGTGTTAGTTTTGGGTTGAAATCTAGTTGTAGTGAAACCAATGCCAGTTTTGTATTTCATTTCTTAGCCTTTAGAAGAACTTAATAGTTCTACAATGGTATATTCATGATCATTGACGGATCCTTGTCCAGAATAACCCAAAATACTTTTCCATACTTTTTAGGGGTGATTTCAATGTGTTTAGCTTTCTTTTGTTTGTCTTCTCCTCTATAGATCCAAGATGGATAAATTTCTCTTCATTCTCTTCAGTAAGATGAGTAGAGGATTTTATGAATAAAGCGTCATGGATGGTTATTTCATATTAAATTAGTTTCATTACTGTAGAAGGCTTCTTGTAAGACCTAGGTAATATGGGGAGGGACATGGAAAAGTTTAGTCAATACTCACACATGCCTATGCTCAGTATCTTAAGTTTCTTCTTACACTTAGCTAGTGTGGCCTTGGAGATTGTAGTTACTCTATTGTTTAGGACCAAGGGTTGAGAAGGGGACCCAAAATAGGTCTCGGGGTAGGAACGTACTAGTTCCCCGACCCAAGGTAGAGATACACTATATCCCTGAACTAGGGTAGGGACGTAATACATACCTAAACCTAGGCCCATAAAGAGTTAGGATTCCCCTACGGTCTTAGAACAGGCACTAATTTGGGGAAATTAGGTGCAAATATCAATAAAATTTTCATTTCAATGCAAAAAAATAGATTTTCATGATTGGAAGATGGAAAAGGAGGACACCGAGGGGATAGGTTCTACCTTAACCTTTGTGCCATAGAATAGGAATATGAGGAGGAACCATTAGATCATACCCTAATCCTATCTAGGAATAGTAAAAAGAGATAAGAAGAAAAGAGAAAATATAAATTAAATGATATTGGTGATGAAATCACTTTAAATGGGTGCTAAACAGTCATTAAATTAAAGTGCTTCCAATTTAAGATGATACATTTAGCCCCCACTTTAGTGAGAGTATGGACTCAATCTAAACTCTTGGTAAAATAGATCATAAGGTATGAGACAATATTATTATAATTAAGGAAACAAAGATTTCATCAATCCCCTAAGGGATTGAGTCTTTGCTAACTCCAAGATCATTATTAAGAGAGAAATCATTGACGAATCTAATATAAATACTATTGAGATTATGGGTGTTGGACAGATTGTATAATATTGTCATATTGTATTATTTTATTTTATTATATAATGTTGCACCTAGATAGATGTGCAACATGGAGAGATTCCCATGGTATATACTTGATGAGTTGTATTATAATATTATGATAATATTTGATGTAATTATTTAATATTAGGGAAAAGAATTAACTATCTAGTATTAAATTTGGGTTCAATAGGTTAGATAGCACATGGCTTATGTAATACCACTTGGTGGTTTTGTGGGAGCTTGGTACTATAAAAGAAATCACAAGGGTAGTTATAGTAGTAAGGGAGGGAAAAAGGCAAGAAAGGAAAGTTGAACAAGATAAGGCTTGATAGGTTAGCCAAGTGAACATTTATGGAGGTTGGAAGCATGGAATGAGATGTATGGATTCATGTGTGTTCACAAGGATTATTTAGTTGTGGCTATGGCTTTGAAGGCTTCCATTGTTGTATTGCTATGATTTTTTTGCTAAACAATACATGGTGATGGATGCTTTTGGGGATTGAGGTTTTTCTCTCAATGAGTGATTCCCAAGGTATATCTTGTATCATATTTTTTGAATATGTTGTCTACTCTCTTACATGTGGATTCTAAGTGCTTATTTATTTTAGATCTATTATGGGTTATGTGGAAATGGTAATAGTTTAAGTTGTAATTAAGTTTCCTTACAAGTGGTATACGAGCTATGGTTTTGTTGTTGTAACCCTAGATTGAATCCACAGAAATATAGGAAAGAAGGGGAAAAATATATGGTTTTGTAAGTTGTTTATTGTAGATTTGAGGGATTTGGGTTTTCTATTATGATGGGATGTTAGCAAATTTTGGGCATGTGAAATTATTAGTCAATAGGGTTTTTTGGATGTGGGAACTTGCAAAAATTAACTCCTAGGAAAAAATAGACCTCACCATTGGATCTAGGTTGGAATTTCCAAAAATATTGATGCCCTAATTTAGCACTTAGAATCTCCACGCTAACATGGCACAAGATAGTATCCTACTATTAAAAATCCCAATGGATTTTTATTTTATCTCATGAAAATCATAGACTCCCAAGTCACATAATGGAAAAGGGAAATAACCATCAATCTATCTTCTTGTGTTCTCATGGGACACTTTAATTTGTGGTCTTCTACATTATCAGTCACATTAAATCTAGTAGGAGGTGAAGAAAGTATAGGAAGCTAAGAAAATCCCATCATTTCCTTGTGCTTTCATGGGAAGATTGAAAGAGAATTTATTAAGGGAGATTCTCAACTTTGGTTACAATGAGTATTCTCTGTAATTGATGGCATTCTTCTTGATTTTCCATAGTAAGCCCCCATCCTCTACACAAAAGGGCACTAAACTCATTGTCTAAGACCATGGGTACCCTAAAAAACACACAACTAGGCTTATGAATTCCATTTCAAATGGGTAAAAAACTCATTTATCATGTATATGCAAGCAACATGTCTTCCACATTAATAGCATGGCTCAATTAGTTTGGTGTGATCAAAAAATGTTAAAGGTCACACAATCTCTAGTCCAAAATTAGCAACTTTGAACTTTGGTTATGACCAATGGATCATTCATGGCATATCTCATCCTATCAACACTCATATAAAAAGTGAATGCAACATCTTCCCCATATTTTTGCAATTTCATTTCAGCATTGAGTCTATCAACACCATTTTTTGCAAAATACATGCAAACTCTAGGTACTAATTCATTCAGTGAGCTCAAAAATTTTGATACCACATATGACATCTTCATAGAGATCACTGAAATAGTCAAGTTGTCTTTTTGTACATTGGTGATTATGGCCCTATCCGACCTCCACATAGACATGTCTAATACTACTCATTGTTTGGTTTAGAGATAAAAGAATGCCCAAACATGAAAATATGCACCATCCATTATTTTTCTTTCATTCAACCACAAGCATTTATCATCATTTTTCACCATGTAGTGCATCTAAACAAAGTAGAATTGACATCTAGTAGCCACAATCTCTCGTTGATTCAACTGCCAACCTTGATGAGGCAAGTTGGGTCACAAGGTGGTTCAACTAAAATGAAATTAACTTATTGAACTAGCCTAAGAAACTAACCCATTGAACTCCTCATACTTATTGGATTCAAAATAAATCACTGTAAAACCTCAAAACTCATTTTTCACCATTTTTGCAAACTATCCATTTTATGCCGAGAAGTCTCAAGTCTGGCCTTAGAAACTAACTGAATCAAGTAACCGAGAGATGCTACCTAGCTCATTTCTTCTCTAGTCCACATATTCTCGCCCTACAAATTTTTAGCTCATGACAAATTTCCAAGAAAAAGATATCAATTGTCAAAGTTCCCCTTTTCAAACCATCCTACAAATGAACATGTTATAAGCATAAAAGTGCATTCAGTTTTGGCTTTGGAAACAGGTCAAACAACCACTTAGGAAGGTGAAACTTAGGGCATTTGCAAAATTTTATTGGAGAGTATGAATGTGAAATTTGGGTTCATGAAAAATAACTGGGTTTATTTGGCAAGCTTACAAAGTTGACCTCTGGGAATTGTGGGACTCAACAACTTGTCAAAACAAAAAATTTACAAATAGAATGGACTTGGGAAAGTGTGCAAATGCCAAAACTTGCAAAATGGCATACTATAAGCACTTTCACTATAGAATATAGTGATAAAATCCATTTAGGCTCATCTATCAGACTTTCAAAATTATAGCATCCCAAATAGGGCTACCAATCAATCTAAACATTTAGTTGTCAGTAAAACTTTATAAATTGCATTCGAAATCATGTTTGAAAAATAGTCAAACAAATTCTTCATAAGCTCAAAATTAGGACATAGCAAGTCTTTGACCCCTAGAATTTAATGCAAAGAGAATTTTCTCAATAGGCTCAACTGGGTCAAAGTTGTAACTAGTCAAACAGGGCTTCCCAAAATTTTGAACAATGTGCATTAGCATGACAATAATGAACAACTTTGAGAGATTCAAAACCCTGTCAAAACATATCAAAATGACCTGTAATCTAAAACATGGGTTCTCTGATATGCATACTATACATTCCAAAGTAGAAAGTCATAGCACCTAGCTGGGTCCAAGATATTCAAACACAAATTTGGCTTCTAACCTTTGTTTGACACTTAGGCAAAAATATAGATTTTTCAGATGCTCAAAATGACACTTCACAGAATGACTTGAAATGGCAACTTAACATCATAGAATAGATGCATGTACTGAATGAAAGGTGTGGAAAAATTGAAACATGTCATAAGCCTCAAGATGATAGTCAGGTACATATGCACGAAAAGCTCTTGTAGGAGTTTATTTAGAAAAGTTTCTCAATATGGTACTTAAATCTCACTTGCAATTTTGAGTCCCATTAGGTTCAATGCACTTCATTATATTTGTAAGGTGCTCAGCATATTTTCCTTTGCCTAGTATTCTTATCAATCTTTATCTTATACTTTTGTTCTCTTCAATAACTCTCTTCCTCATGTTGACTAACCTCTCATAAAGAACTTTGGTGATCTATCCTTTTATATCTTAAAATTTTCTATTAGACAATAGCATATGTCTAATGACTACATTCTCTAGCTTGAACTTTTTAACATTGTTCTAAGAGTCATAAAAATTGTTTAATTGAACAAAATATCCATTATCAATTATTGAATTTAATTCAATCTCTCAATTTTTGGTTTCCACTTCTTCCTCTCTCTAATAGAAACTTGTGATTTCCCTTTTACTGTTACTTTCTTTAGTTCCTCTTTTGTGATCTCTTTTTCTGAGTTTGATAATGATTCCTTTATTTGTTTCTCATTCTTATTCTTCTTTTTCTTACTTATGCAAGTGACTATTGTCTTTCTCTTCTTTTTTGGTCCAGTAACAAGTTCTTTTACCTTTTTGTGCTTAGGAGGTTCAATTGGTTCTTGTTTAACTTTTGAAAATTTGGTTGATCTTTTGTTAGGTGGAGTGGCTGATTGGACTTTGATTATGCTAACATCTTCCTCATCTTTTCTTTGAATTGGTGGAACAATTGGTTGTTGCATAGATGAAATTGTTGCATAGGGTGTAATAGGAGTCTATGCAGATGGTACTACCATTGTTACTCCTTTTTATCCAATATCAATAGCTAATGATATTTCATTGCCCACTTACTCTCATATCAACTACTATTTCCATGACTTCTCTAAATTCTTCTTTGTTCATTCATGTTTTCTTTAGTATGTTGTCTATATTTTTGTCAACTTTCTTCTTTATGTCCTTGTTGTATAATTCATTGTCAACTTCTTTGACTTTTTCCTCATAGGTTCCCCATCTAGTACATTCTTTATCCTTCTTTGACTCTAGAATATTCTCTGCATACCCTTAAATCAACTCGTTTGTCATCTCATGTCTCATAGGATCAATGAATTTTACTCTTGGTTTGACTATTTCCATCCAAGTAACATCGGTTTCAACCATAAAATAAATTTCATCCTTGTACTTCTCGACTAGTGATGGTGGTATTATGTATCTTTGCTTCATTTCAGCTTGAAAAAATTTCATCAACTTGGTGATATCTTATGTTATTATTTCTTCTAGTATCTTTTTGTAATAATGTGTAACTAGGTTCATTGTGCATCTGTTATAATTCCATGCATAGCTTGGAATTATATGGAACTTTCCTAATACTTGGAAAAACAAATGAATCAATAATTATTGAAATCTAAATACTGCATTCTTGGTATTTTATTCTATCAATGTTATCCATTATTTGTTGCTTCACAATCTCACACATATTGACCTTCTCTTTTTCAATTTTCATCATGTATGTTGCATGAATAAATCCTACTAGAATAGAGTTCAACCTAGATGTGTAATTCATCTTATAACCAATTATCTTACTCACAAGTCTAACATCAACTTCTTTGATCATATCCAATTTCATGTTTCATCTATCTGATACTATTTTCAGGTTTGTCTCTACTAACTTCTTGACATTCACAGGGCTACAACACTCATTGCTTATTCTAGTTATTTTTTAAATCATATTGTTGTCAATCATGTCTAGTATATCTCCTACCCACAACATGTCCTCATGTATACAGCTTAGAATTGTCCTTGTCCATTCATGGTTGTCAAATTCAATAAAGAATGTGTTCTTTGTGATGTTTAGGTATTCCAAATGTTCAAACCCATGTTTAAATGTCAGGTCATTGTTGTAAACTAGGTACAAGTCTTCATGAACATCATTGTCTCCTATCTATTCAAACTTACAATGAATATATGCTCAGATGTCTTCTATATGTAAAACCCTATTCGACACTTGTGAAAATTCCCCTGATGGGTCATCTCCCAATGAAATGTATGGGTTTTTTTTTAAATTGCATATGGGCCTCTCACTCACATCATACATGGTAGAGGTTTCCATTCTCTTCGATTTAAATTTCAAATTATGATTCTGCAAGCGATAAAATACCTCAAATTCACAAAAAATAGGGTTTTTTGAATTCACTTTCAAATTTGCTTCAAAACACTTCAAATCTACTCTTAAATTTGCTCCAAGGACTCCTTAACTTCATGCACGATCAAATGGTACTCATAAATTGGATTTTGATACTTAAATCATTTCTACTTTACTAATGCATTTATTGCGCAAGTATGTTGGTGACAAAAAGTTGTTTCTATTTACCAGTAAACTTCTTTTACTTTATGCACTCACATATAAGCTCAAAATCTTATGCACTCTTAATCATAGCTTCCTTACATCCTTTCCTACCTCAAATTAATTTCACTATTCTCTATTCCTACTCTATCTATATTAATATGATGCTAATTTAGTCATGTTTAATTGATGAAATGATATACTCAATGAGATTGTGATTGGCTAGAGACTATATTGACATCAATTGGTTTTCAAATGCTTCACTTGACTGAATTTCCAACACAACATATCAACTTGTTGGTTCCTTATCTTTAAACAAATTATTCACCAAGGTTTCCTACAAGATCTTTCACATTTTCTCTTTGACTATTACTATTATTCTCATTACTTTTGTTGTTATTCATATTCCTTGTATGATTT
The DNA here is from genome assembly GCA_028749045.1 of Cupressus sempervirens. Classification (NCBI taxonomy): domain Eukaryota; kingdom Viridiplantae; phylum Streptophyta; class Pinopsida; order Cupressales; family Cupressaceae; genus Cupressus; species Cupressus sempervirens. Next base: position 907,243,600 of record CM053785.1, read on the forward strand.
GGGTTGCCCATGTTATTCCTCGTGTTTTTGGGAATCATCATATTGTTCATCCTACAATATCTTGTTGTCTATCCCATGTTGTTACAAATTTGACAGACCGTAACATTGTTTCCATACCTAGGTCTTGACTACCTTATATATGCTTTGTAATCTCTAGCAATATGTCAAAGTTGTTGCACTTTTAACACATAATGTCATTCCTTATAAGATTGATTCCTCCAATAGGTCTATTAGTTGTAGGGTTAGTACCTCTAAACATTCTAACATTATCATTACTAAATCTAGGTTTCTTGCATTCAATAGCTCTATGACCAAAACCATGATAGTTATAACAATAACTAGAAAGAAATTTATATGACTTACCTGTACAATCCCTTTTCATGTGACCTAATTCATTACATGCATAAGATCTTACTTTGAATCATTTCCTTCATTCTTTAGGTGATTTAGATTGCTCATGTTGCTTAGGTACATCTTCAGATTGAATATACTCAACCTTGTTTTGATTTTATTCTTTACGCTCAAGTTTTTGGATCAGAAGATCTTATTCTTTAATTTCTTTAGACTTCTTAGATAACTTTTCTCCAAGGTATCCAAGACCATAGTTATCATAAGATGGTCTCTATATAAATATTTGTTCATCAAGATTTTCACTACTAGAATACAACTTCTCAAGGTGTAACTTAGACTGAGATAATTCTTCTTTCACAATTGTATTATACTTTTCAAATTTCTCATACTGTAACTATTAGAACAATTAATTAATTGTGTATTGGCTTTGATGTTACACAAAATTTCATATCATCACCAGTCGGTGTATCTCAAGCTTACTCAGGCATTGAAGACAGTTTTCTATGTCTACTAAGCATTCCAAAGTTTTCCTAGTTCAGAAGACAGTATCTATTGAGTTCTCTAGGGCGTCAAAGGAAAGTTTGCAAAAGTTGAGTGTTAACCAAGCTCACTCGGTTAATGAAGGAAATGTTGGATGGAACCAGTGTTAATTGAGCTTACTCGATTACCAAAGGAACTTTGTGAACATGCAATGTTAACCGAGTTCACTTGGTTAACATAGTAAAATTGTTTCTAAGTTAGTGTCTACCGAGCAAGGTCGACTGACATAAGATTTTCTTATTTTGGCATATTGAGTTCAATTGATTTGTTTGTTGGTTCTAGTCAACTGAGAAGATGAATATTGATTATTCTAAGTTATATTCTAGTTGACTTGATAATATGAAAGATATAGATATAAGGTCAAGTTGAGAATCAGAAAGTGTGTAAGTGCATGGAAGATAATTGAAGGTTCAATGATGCTAAGAGAAAGTGAATTAGAAGGATAAGCATAATATCCTTGTGAAGCTAAAAAGATACATTCAATCAAGATGGATCAAGTATATAAGCCAGAATTGAGATCTGTTATCAGCAATTTAGTTGCATCCAAAATTAGGTCATCTCATTATTACTCTCTAACTTTTGTAGCAGTTATCTAAATCTCTTGACTAAGTTGGCTTAATAGTTATTTGTAAATCCTCTAACAAGGTGTCATTTCTATTGAATTGTCCAAAGACCTCTAACAAGGCCACTCCTAATAGGGTGATTAAATCCTCTAACAGGGTTACACCTAACAGTGTGTTTTGTAACCTTTAGTAGGGTCGGCTCCTAACAAGGCTCACTTCAAAAGAGTGAAAATCGGTAACTAGTTGCAATTGGTGGTTTTTCCCAAATTGGGTTTCCACATTAAATCTTGTTGTCAAATATATTCATGTTATTTATCTTATGTGTTTTCACCTAAGTTAAAGTAATTAGTAATCACAAATAATATCTTAAGATTTTCATGTTAAGTATTTTCCAAGCATTTTCAGTGTTAATCGAGTTACAACATTTTCTGTGTGTTTGTCAAGCATCGACAAACTTTAGTTTTCAAAGGTTATTTTGTATTGACATCTAAGAGATCTGAGAAATATTTTTGTGGGACTTGATTCACCCCTCCCCTCTTAGCTACTCCTCTTATATTTTCAACAATTGGTATCAGAGTAGTTGGTGCTTGTAGAGAAGGTTTCAAGGACCTAAGCTAAAGTTAAGGATGTCTTACGGAAGAGAGATTCCCAAGTTGAACCAAGATAACTTTGCAGCATGGCAAGGACTTACAAGGTTACATCTGGAAACTATTAGTGTTTCAGGATACAAGTATCTTGATACTGAATACAAGACTCCTATTGGAGCATTATCAATTAAAGATATTCATGAAAAAAAAAATCATAGCATCATGATGATTGACATTGCATCTACCCCTAATTATGTTGAATTTGATGAAGTCAAAGATTGTACTACAGCTTATGATATGTGGATTAAATTAAAAGACATCTATGGAGGAGATGATAATGTAAGAAGAGCTAAAGCAGAGAGTCTCAAAGGTCAGTTTGATCTGATGAAGATGAGAGAAGATGAAAGCATTGTAAAATATGTGGAAAGAATCAAAGCAAGTGTGAGCACAATCAAAGCATCTGGAGGAGACATTAAGGACAAAACTATTGTGAGCAAGGTACTCTAAACCCTTCTTCCTATCTATGAAATTAGAGTATCTACTATTCAAGAGATGAGATGTGATCCAAATAGCAATATAACTTTGGATGCTCTAGTTGGAAGATTGACAGCTTTTAAGTTGGATAACTATGATAACTATGTTCCTAGTTCCAAAGATATTGAGTTTACATTTGAAGCCAAACTCTCACTCAAGAAAAAGAGTAAGAAATAAAAGGACAATCAATCAAGAAGTGAAGAAGAAGAAGAAAGTTCTGACAGTGATCTTGAAGTTGCTGAAGTCCTACTTGCAAGGAAATGTTCCAAAGGTAGAGGAAAGTACAAAGGTAAGATTCCTCTAATCTACTTTTCTTGTGAAGAAATTGGTCACATTGTTGCAAGGTTCCCAAATAGAGAAAATAAAGATGAAAAGAAAAATAATAAGTACAAAGGCAAGAATGAATTCATAAACTACAAGGATTACAAGGACAAAGGTAAGAGATCTTGTTTTATGGCTAAAGATTATGATAATAGTGAAGATGAAATGGTGTATATTGTTGTAAAAGATGAATCAGATGATGGAGGTAAAATGGCACTTATCTCTCATGTTAGCAAAAATGATACATGGATTATTGATAATGGTTGCTCACATCATATGACTAGAGACAAAACAAGGTTTGAGCACATGGAATATTATGATGGTAGTAGTGTGAGATTTGGAAACAATGAACCTTGTTGCATAAAAGGAAAAGGATGTATCTCATTGACTAATGAACTTATATGTGATAATGCTCATTGGGTTGAAGGACTAAAGTACAATCTACTAAGTGTGACATAGTTGAATAACATTGGATTCAAGGTAGAATTAATGAATGGGAAGGCCAAACTGCTTGATGGAAAAGGAAATCTGGTTTTCTAGTAAACAAACAAAGGGTAATTGTAATCTCCCCATTGTTAGGGTTAGTTTGGGACAAGTAATACCTACAAAAATAAATATTAGAATCACAATAACAAAACTAATTATATTATTCTACCCTCTAAGCTAATCTCAATCTTAAGGATGTCTCCAAATTGGGCTTCATAGCTCATATCTACTTCACTATCATCTCGGGAGCACACCTCTTAAGATTCTTCTTGGACGGACATCCTCTATCCAAGGCCAACGACATATGCATATGTTTGACAACATCAGAATATTCTTGCAACACAAAAAAATCTTGGCCATGGTGGCCGGTTCAAGATGTTAATACCTTATTACCCCCATGCTTTGAGTCTTATAATTCTCCTAATAGATTAATGTATTATTATAGATAAATTTACCTATAGAAATTATTAGCAACATAATCTATTAAATTCAATTCTAATGATTGATATCTAGGAATGTTACTATTCATACACATCTTTGAGAACCCTTTAATCTGGCTTCCTAATCCTCCAAGAGGATCCCCCATGTTCATGAGGAATGGCCTTCAATTATTTGGCCTTCTTCCCTGAAACTACCTTTCAAATCAGGCTTCATAATCCACTGGGAAGACCCTCTAGGTTCCTCAGAATGATCCTCAATTAGTTAGCCATTATCCTTCAAAGACCTATGAGGCTATCTTAACATGTGTACTACATTTATCTTCAATGGATTCATTAATATAAATAAAGTCAAAAACATAATTAAATAAATATAATCCATATACATACCTTTCTTACCTTCTTCTTTTCTTGGTCCATGTGGCTCTATCCTTAGTCGGCCCTGAATTATTCCTTCTAGATTATCTCAATTCTATATTTACTTTCCAAAATTCTTCATTTTCTAATTATAAGGAAAGAAAAAATATATACTTTTTCATTTCTTCTTTTCCAAGAGTCGCAACCTTTCATAATACAGATCGTTTAAAAAGTTACAACACTTCATAGTTATAATTCTTTTGAAAAGTCACAACACTTCATAACTAAGATCCTTTGGAAAAATCTCAATACTTTATAATCACAATATTTTTGAAGAGTCACAACTATTCATAATTGTAACCCTTTCAAAGATTCACATCCTTTCAATATCATTCATTCCTTTTCAAAAAGTCACTTCCTTATTTTCTTCATGATATTACTTTCCTCTTCCATTTTTCTTTTTTGAACTCCTCTCTTCTCCTTTTCTCTAAAATAAACTCTCCTCCCTTTTATATCTTAATTTGAAGGAGTCATGTGTATTTGTTAAATCTCCCTTGACTTTTCATAGATTTAGTTAATTTATATTATTCTATGTTATATTATTTATTTACTTATTTATTTGTGTTTATTTTATTTATTATTAAGTTCTATTTAGAAAGTTAACATACTTTCTACAATATTGTCTCTTATATTTAATTGTATTTCTTTCTTTACTCATTAAAATTTTATTATTTTTTAATTATTTAAAATATCACACTAAATATTATTTTATTAATAATATAGATTAAATAATTATTATTTCCTTATTTTGTATTTTAGTATTAGTTTTAATATAACTTTATTATTTATTTAATAACATTGTATTATCTAATCATTATTAAAATTCTATCTTAAAATGGGGATATGACAGTAACCTATTCTATCTAGATCTCAGTGAAAGTTCATGTCTTATTGCTGAAGTAGAAGAAATTTGGTTATGGCACAAAAGATTATGTCATGTAAACTTTGATAATCTGGTTAAGATAAGAAAAAATAAAGGAGTAAGAGGTATTCCTAGCTTGAAGAAACCTGATATGGGTCAATGCAAAAGCTATCAAATTGGTAAGATGGGAAAGACTAGCTTCAAGAGTGAGAACTATCATTCTGAAGAAGTTTTAGAGCTTGTGCATATAGACTTATGTAGACCTATTGGAATCTTATGTAGACCTATTGGAATATAGAATTATAGAGGAGATAAGTTTTTCATTCTTTTTGTTGATGATTATTCTAAAATGGTGACTGTGATGTATCTAAAAGAAAAATCAGAAGTTTTTCAAAAAATTCAAGTGGTATCTAGCAAGAGTAGAAAAAGAAACTAGAAAGAAGTTCAAATTTTTGAGATTGGATAGAGGTGGTGAATTTATTTTCAATGAATTCTGCATTGAAAAAGGAATTAAAAGATGGGTATCAGCCTTTGGTACACCTCAAAAGAATGGTATAGCTAAAAGAAGGAACATATCCATCATGATTTGTGCAAGAACATTGATGATAGAAAAGAATGTTGCAATCAAATATTGGAAGGAAGCAATCAGCATTCCAGTACATACCTTATACAGAGTATAGCTGAAGAAAGACTCAAATCAAACTCCTTATAAAATATAGTATGGCTACAAACCTAATGTAAGTTACTTGAAAGTATTTGGTAGAAAATGCTATATCTTGAAAGAATCTAAGAAAGGTAAATTTGATGTCAAAGGTGATGAGGGCATATTCTTAGAATACTCTTGTAGAAATAAAGCTTTCAAATGTTTGAATTTGTCTACTCATAAAATCATAGAAAGTGCACATGTGAGAATCGATGAGTTTGCATAAAAGAATGAAGAAGGAAGCAACAAATAACTAGAGGATTATAGAAGATTTGTTTACTATGAACCTGATACCCTACCAAATCTATCTGGAAGACAAGAGGCTTCACCTTGCAGACAGTGCAACTCAAGTCACAATTTGAAGGACTCGAGTCACAATCAAAGGCTACCGAGCTATTACTAGAGAAAACCAAGTCTAATGGACTCGAGTCACAAATAGTGGGACCCAAGCTTAATACTAAAATTCATGAAGAAATCAGTAAAAAGAACTCCAAATCTAAAGAACCTATGCTAGCAAAATATGTCAGAAGGCATCGTGCACTTGACCAAATCATTGGAGACGAATCAGATGGAACAATGATAAGAAACAAATTGAAAGGTACATGTTTACTTGCTAAATTTAAACCTAGAAATGTTAAAGATGCTTTGGAAAATGAAAGTTGGATTGAAGAAATGAATGAGGAAATAGAACAAATAGAGAAGAATAGGACTTAGACTCATGTTCCTAGATCCAAGGATAAAAATGTAATTGGCACAAAGTGGGTATTCAGAAATAAGCTAAATGAAGATGGAAAATTTTTTAGAAACAAAGAAAGGTTGGTATGTAAAGGCTATTCTCAAGAAGAAGGTATTAATTATGGTGAAACTTTTTCTCCTATTGAAAGATTAAAAGGTGTTAAAACTTTACTAGCCTATATAGCTCATAAAGGATTTAAAGTTTATCAAATGGATGTAAAATCTACATTCTTGAATGGAATTCTTGATGAGGAAGTCTACATTGAACAACCTGAAGGTTTTGTAGATCCTAGCAAAAGAGACATGGTCTACAAATTACACAAGGCATTATATGGTCTCAAGCAAGCTCCCAAAGCTTGGTATGAAAGACTTCATAACTACCTAGTACATATTGATTTTCAAAAAGCAAATGATAATAGTAGTTTGTATATCAAAGAAGGATTAGACAAAAGGATTGTGTTGGCAGAGATATTCATGGATGACACTCTATTCACAGGAAATGATGACTTGTGCAAGGCATTTTCAAAAGAAATGAGTAAAGAATTTGAAATGTCTATGTTTGGAGAGATAAAATTCTTTGTTGGATTACAAATCTAGCAGAAGAAAGATGGTATCTACATTACTCAATCTAAATATATCAAGGAAACACTAAAAAAAAATTGGAATGAAAGATTCAAGACTAGTTGGAACCCCTATGTCTACTGGACATAAACATTCCAAAAATGATGATTCAAAAGAGATAGATCAAACCACATACAAATCAATGATTGGAAAATTACAATATGTAGTGCATACAAGGCCTAATATTGCATTAGCAGTCTGTATGGTGGCAAGATTCTCAACAAATCCCAAAGAAAATCACATGACGACAATCAAAAGAATCATGAGATATCTAAAAGGTACTAAAGAATATGGTTTATGGTAAAAAATAGGAGGCAATTTCGATTTAAAAGTATTCACAGATCTTGATTGGGCAAAGAATATTAATGACAAGAAAAGCACCAGTGGTGGAGCATTCTTTCTTGATAAAAGACTAGTGTCTTGGACAAGCAAGAAATAGAATTTTATCTCTCAGTCCACAATAGAGGCATAATATTTGGTAATAGTAGTCAATTGTTCTAATATTGTTTGGTACAAACAACTATTGGCAGGTATGAAAATAGAGATCAGAGATCCAGTAGTTATATACTGTGATAACACCAGTGTAAATCAATATATCAAAGAATCCAGTGATGCATACCAAAACAAAACACATTGCTATAAAATATTATTTCTTGAGAGAATTGGTACAAGATAAAGAAGTAAGACAATGATGCATACCAAAACAAAACACATTGCTATAAAATATCATTTATTGAGAAAATCGGTACAAGATAAAGAAGTAAGATTGGAATATGTGAATGCAAAAGAACAAATTACAGACATATTCACCAAGCCATTACTTAAGGATGTATTTGTGTATCTAAGAGGTAAGGTAGGGATCATTCCCCTAGCCGAAGCTTATTAAATAAAATTTAGTGATGCACCAACCAGAGCATGTTGAAGATCAATCAATAGGTACAGTATTGACAAGTGCATATTGCAAATGAGTCATTACTTGAGGTACATTGATATTCTCTGATTATTGTCTTTGGCATGAGATGTCAAAGAGGAAGAAGTTTGTTGTCATATCTCATAGAAATTTTGTAAAGAAATATACAAAAGGAAAATGAACTTGGTCTAACATCAAAGGCAGACAAGAAATCTTCCGACAGAGGGAGAAACTGAAGGTAGAAAGAGTTCACACTAATAGAGGGAGTTCTCATGGATGAGAATCAAAATGAAACTAAGGATAATTCCTTACTTGATTCTTGCTTTAAAAATTTTATTACATTATGACATGTTGTGTTGCCATCAATGCTAAAGAGGGAGATCATTGGAACAATTGATTAATTGTGTATTGTCTTTGATGTTACACAAAATGTCATATCATCACTAGTCAATGTATGTGAAGCTTACTCGAGCATTGAAGATAGTTTTCTATGTCTAACAAGTATTTCAGAGTTTGCCTAGTTCAGAAGATAGTATCTACCGAGTTTTCTCAAGCATCAAAGAAAAGTTTGGGGAAGTTGAGTGTTAACTAAGCTCACTCAGTTAATGAAAGAAATGTTGGATAGAATCAGTGTTAACTAAGCTCACTCGGTTACCAAAGGAACTTTTCAAATATGTAGTGTTAACCAATTTCACTTGGTTACCATAGGAAAAAATTTTCTAAGTTAGTGTCTACCGAGCAGGATTGGCTAACATAGGATTTTCTTGTTTTGGCATATTGAGTTCAATTGATTTGTTTGTTGGTTCTAGCCGACTAAGAAGATGAATATTGATTATTCTAATTTATATTCTATCCAACTTGACACTATGAAAGATATAAATATAAGGTCAAGTTGAGAATTAGAAAGTGTGTAAGTACATGAAAGATAATTAAAGATTTAATGATGCTAAGAGGAAGCAAATTAGAAGGATAAGCAGAATATCCTTGTGACGCTGAAAAGATACATTCGATCAAGAAGGATCAAGTATACAAGTTAGAATTGAGATCTATAATCAACAATTTAGTTGCATCCAAAATCAAGTTATCTCATTTTTACTCTCTAACCATTGTAGTAGTGATCTAAATCTCTTAACCGAGTTGGCTTAATAGCTATTTGTAAATCCTCTAACAAGGTGGCATTTCTATTGAATTTTTCAAAGACATATAACAAGGCCACTCCTAATAGGGTGATTAAATCCTCTAACAAGGTCACACCTAACAGTGTGTTTTGTAACCTTTAACAGGGTTGGCTCCTAACAGTGCTCACTTTAGAAGAGTGAAAATAAGTAACTAGTTGTAATTGGTGGTTTTTCTCAAATTGGGTTTCCACATTAAATCTTGGTGTCAAATTTATTCATGTTATTTCTCTTATGTGTTTGCACCTAAGTTAAAGTAATTAGTAATCACAAATAATATCTTAAGATTTGCATGTTAAGTATTTTTCGAGCATCTTCCTTTGACTTAAGATAATCTATCTTATCTTTCAACTTCTCAATGTAGTCTTTCACATATTCGTATTTGTCTTTTAAAGTATCTCTTTCTCCATTAAGTATATCAATATTCTCAAGAGCTTCTTCAAGATTATTTTTGCAACTTATCCATATCCATAGAGATCTTACTCAAGTTGTTATGCCTTCTCTAGGTAATTGTGCTCTGATACCAATTGTTAGAAATAGGAAATACTGAGAGGTGGGGGTGAATTAGTATTCATAAACATTTTCCAACTTAGGGATTGTTAGAAGTCTATTGGGAAAGTTAGATATTAAGAGGGGGTGAATCAAGATCTATAAAACTTTTAACTTTTGAAATAATTATCAAATATGATAACTTCACCTTAAACCCTTGTCTCAACAATATCATAAATCACATAAATATTTACTATATTGTCCCAAAAAGTGGATGTGTTGATACATGTAAATATTGAATCAAACACATACATTGATCTAGAAATTTGGCCCAAGTTTGAATGAACAAAGGTAGAAACCTAAGCCAACACCAACATATGACTTGTAAACAACCATCTCCATACCAAGGTGATGCAGGAGCATCTTGCATCAAACTAAAATATAGGACATAATTTTAAAATAAATTTAAAAAATTTAAAAACATTGTGGAGGAGAGAGAAAATGACAAAGATTGGAAGAAAACTATAAATAAAAATGGAGAAAAGAGGGGAAAGACATTTAATAGGTGACATTATTTAATGTAACTTGTGGTTTGAGGGTTTATTTAATGTAATGGTTTATTTAATGTAACTTGGTAGGCTGACTTGTGGCTTGGTTTGATATAGGTAGAGGGTCTTGTCTTATCATTATTCATTCACCATGGAGCATGGAGTTGAGCATGGGATCTAGCATGGAGAAGAAGAGTAGCTAAGAAGAGAAAAGTTTATTAGTAGAGCTAGTGGTTGTGGCTTGGGAAACAAGAAGGTTGCTTAGTGATTTGCGAGCACAAGTTTAGATTATTTTTGGGGTTTCTACCAAATTGTGGATCTGGCCTAGCTAGGATTTGGATCTTGTGAGATCTTGTAGAATTTCTATTGTAATTTTTTATGTATTTGGTCATAACCTGGAAGGCCTTGCAGCCAGGCATATTGGGCGTAAATATTATGATTCTATTATGAGAGTTGGCATCTATTTGGATCTAAATATTTGTGTTATTTTTATACTTATGTTGTGTGGCCATTTTTTGGGGGCTAGGACATCTCCTCTGGGGATTTTCTTGCCTTGCACTACATCAAGTGGTATTAGAGAGGAGTTTGATCTTGTGGTGGATTGTTCCTTTTGAATTCCTATATATATTTGTTATAAGGTGGAAGATTTTGGTTCTGACTTACAATTGCAAAGGACTCCCAAATGGACCCTAATATGGAGAGATGATTGCGAAGATGACATGTTGATCTTATTGAGTGAAGATTGGATCTGGTTGGAGATTTGTTGCAGAGGGTTTGAAAATATCCTAAAGGATAGCTCTAAGAAGATTAGACCTTGGGATGATTGAAAATATATGTGATGTGGTGGAGAAAAATATTCTAAAGATGTTTACTTGGTTTGAATTTAGATTGAACAATTGAGATAAGAAAGGGATAGTTGAATTTCATAGAGATTTATGGAGTTGGTGTCTACCGATCTGAAAGAAAGCTATCTGGCCAATTAGAAGACTTGTTCAAGAGAGAAGAGAGCATGGCAAGGTTGATATGGAAGTTGGTTTTGTTGATCAATTTGAGAATTGTGATGCAAAACCTGAAGAGAAACTTGTGGTTGTTGTTGAGGATATTCCTAACCTTGTCGATGCTAGAATGGAGACTTGTTTTCATGATCAGTTGGTTGTGTATGAAATGGAAATTGCAGAGCACTTGGTCATGGATAATCAAGTTGTTGTGGATGTGGGGTTGGATTTTAGTGGTGTAAATTCACTAATTGATGATATGGTTGAGGATCTACATGATATTGCAAATATGTATGTTCCTAATTTCTTGATGGTTGACATGGTAGAGGATTTATATCTTTCCCTTATTGTGTATTTGGGTTTACATGTTGTTGACTTGGTTTTAGAGTTACATGGTGTTACTAGCATGAAATTAATGTTTGAAGATATTGCTATTATTGTTTATGATCAGTTGTAGGGATTCTTGGTGAAGCACTATGTTCAATTTGTTCTCGGGAGCGAGCATGTTGATTGGGTTGTTGAGATTCATTTAATTCTGATATTTGAGTGGATTAAGCATAGATGGTTGATGAACATATTTTTCCTCTTGTCCTTGATGGATTGGAAGCCTTTGGTGAATATGAAGATGGTTGTGGATATTTCTTTTGGTATCAAAGTGTGGGACACACTTTTCTATCTACCTAGGGAGTCTGATGCAGGAGCATCTTGCATCAAAAAATAAAAGGGGACATAATTTTTTTTTAAATAATTTTTTTTTTAAATTGTGGAGGGGAAAGAAAATGATGAAAAATTAGAAGAAAAAGAAAAATAAATAAATAAAAATGGAGAAAAGAAGGGAAAAGGCATTTAATAGGTAACATTATTTAATGTAGCTTGTGGCTTGAAGGTTTATTTAATGTAACTTGCTAGGCCAACTTGTGGCTTGGTTTGGTATAAGTAGAGGGTCTTGTCATGTCATTATTCATTCAACATGGAGCATGGAGTTGAGCATGGGATCCAGCATGGAGAAGAAGAGTAGCTAAGAAGAGCAAAGTTTGTTAGCACAACTAGCTGCAACTGGGGAAAAAAGAAGGTTTTTTGATGGCTTGTAAGCACAAATTTATATTCTTCTTGCGGTTTCTACCAGATTGTTGATCTGAGCTAGCTAGGGTTTGGATCTTGTAAGATCTTGCAGAATTACTATTGTAATTGCTTATGTATTTGGTCATAGCTCAAGATGCCTTATAGCCAAGCATATTGGATGTAAATTTTATGATTCTATTATGAGATTTGGCATTGATTTGGATTTAAATCTTTGTGTTATTTTTATACTTATGTTGTGTGGTCATTTTTTGGGGGCTAGGATATCTCCTCTGGGGATTTTTCTTGCATTATGTCAAGTGGTATCAAAGAGGAGTTTGATCTTGTGGTAGATTTTTCCTTGTAAAGTCCTATATATCTTTGTTTTAAGGTGGAAGATTGTGGTTCTGACTTACAATTGCAAAGGACTCGTAGATGGATTATGATATGGAGAGATGGTTGCGAAGATGACCTATTGATCTTGTTGAGTGAAGATTGGATATGGTTGAAGATTTGTTGCAGAGGATTTGAAAATATCTTGGAAAATGGATTTGAGAAGATTGGACCCTAGGATGATTGTAGATCTCTATGATGTGATGGCAAAAAATATTTCACAGGTGTCTACTTGATTTGAAACTAGATTGACCAATCGAGTTAAGGAAGGGATAACTAAATTTTGTAGGGATTTATGGAGTTTGAGTCTACTGATCTGGAAGCAAGTTGTCTAGCCAATTAGAAGAATTGTTTGAGAGAGAAAAGAGCATGAAAAGGTTGAGGTGGAAGTTGGTTTTGCTGATCAATTTGAGAAGTGTGATGCAAAACTAGTAGAGCAACTTGTGGTTACTGCTAAGGATATTCCTAACCTTTTTTATGGTAGGATGGAGACTTTTTTTCATGATTAGTTGGTTGTGTATAATATGGAAATTTCAGAGCACTTGGTCATGGATAATTAGGTTGTTGTGGATGTGGAGTTGGATTTTGCTAATGTAGATTCACTAGTTACTAATGTGGTTGAGGATCTACATGATATTGTAGATCGGTATGTTCTTGATTTCCTAATGGTTGACATGGTAGAGGATTTACATCTTGCCCTTATTATGTATTTGGGTTTACATGTTGTTGACTTGGTTTTGGAGTTACATGGTGTTGTTGACATGAATTTCATGTTTGAGGATATTTCCATTGTTGGTTGTGATCAGTTATAGTGATTCTTTGTTAAGCACTATGTTCAATTTGTTCCTAGTAGGAAGCATGTTTATTGGGTTGCTTAGATTCATTTGATTCTGATGTTTGAGTGGATTAAGAATAGATATTTGATGAACAATTTTTTTCTCTTTTCCTTGAGGGATTGGAAGCCTTTGGTGAAGATGAATATGGTTTCATATGTTTATTTGGGCATCACAGTGTAGGACACACTTTTCTATATATTTGGAAAATCTGATACAAGAGCATCTTGCAATAGAAAATAGAAGGGGACATAATTTTTTTTAATTAAAATTGTGGAGGAGAGAGAAAATCACAAAAAATTAGAAGAAAAATATAAATAAATAAATAAAAATGGAGAAAAGAGGCGAAAAGGTATTTAATAGGTAGCATTATTTAATGTAACTTGTGGCTTGAGGGTTTATGTAATGTAACTTTTTAGGCCGACTTGTGGCTTGGTTTGGTATAAGTAGAGGATCTTGTCTTATCATTATTCATTCAACATGGAGCTTAGAATTTATCATGGAATCTAGCATGGAGAAGAAGAGTAGTTGAGAAGAAGAAAGTTTCTTAGCAGAGTTAGTAGTTGCAACTTGGGAAACAAGAAGGTTGCTTGGTGGCTTGTGAGCACAAGTTTAGATTCTTCTTGGGATTTCTATGAGATTGTGGATCTGGGATAGCTAGGGTTTGGATCTTGTGAGATCTTGCAGAATTACTATTGTTGCTTATGTATTTGGTCATAACCTAGAAGGCCTTACAGTCAGTCATATTGGATGTAAATTTTATGATTCTATAATGAGAATTAGAATTGATTTGGATCTAAATCTTTGTGTTATTTTTTTACTTCCATTGTGTGGTCATTTTTTGGGGGCTAGGACATCTCCTCTGGGGATTTTCCTATCTTTCATTGCATCAAGTGGTATCATAAAGGAGTTCAATCCTATGGTGGATTGTTCCTTCTAAAGTCCTATCTATCTTTTTTTTAAGGTGGAAGATTGTGGTTTTGACTTACAATTTTAGATGACTCATAGATGGATCTTGATATGTAGAGATGGTTGCAAAGATGGCATGTTGATCTTGTTGAGTGAAGATTGGATCTGGTTGGAAATTTGTGCAAAGGGTTTAAAATTATCTTGGGATATTGCTCTAAGAAGATTAGACCTTGGGATGATTGCAAATCTCTATAATGTGTTGGAGAAAAATATTTAAGATGTATGCTTAGTTTGAAGCTAGATTGACCAATTGAGTTAAGGAAGGATAGCTGAATTTCATAGAGATTTATGGAGTTGGATTCTATTGATCCAGAAGTGAGTTGTCTAGCCTATTAGAATACTTGTTCAAGAGAGAAGAGAGCATGGAAAGGTTGAGGTGGAAGTTGATTTTGTTGATCAATTTGAGAAGTTTGATGCAAACCTATAGAGAAACTTGTGGTTTTTGTTGAGGATATTCCTAACCTTGTTGATGCTAGGATGGAGACTTCTTTCATGATCAGTATGACATGGAAATTGCAGAGTACTTGGTCATGGATAATCAGGTTGTTGTAGATGTGGAGTTGGCTTTTTCTAGTGCAAATTCACTGGTTGTTGATGTGGTTAAGGATCTACGTGATAATTCATATATTTATGTTCTTAATTTGTTGATGGTTGACATGGCAAAGGATTTACATCTTGCCCTTATTGTGTATTTAGGTTTACATGTTGTTGACTTGGTTGTGTAGTTACATGGTGTTGTTGACGTGGATTTCATAGTTGAGGATATTGGTATTACTAGTTGTGATCAATTATAGGGATTATTGGTGAAGCATTATGTTCAATTTATTCTTGGGAGCGAGCATGTTGATTGGGTTGTTGAGATTCATTTGATTCTAATGTTTGAGTGGATTAAGCATAGATGGTTGATGAACAAATTTTTTCTCTTGTCCTTGATGGATTTGAAGCCTTTTTTGAAGATGAAGATGGTTGCAAATATTACTTTTGGCGTCAAAGTGTGGGACACACTTTTCTATCTACTTGGGAAATCTGATGCAGGATCCTCTTGCATTAGAAAATAAAAGGGGACATAATTTTTAAAAATTAAAATTGTTTTTTTTTTTTTAATTTGTGGAGGAGAGAGAAAATGATGAAAAATTAGAAGAAAAATAAAATATAAATAAATAAAAATGGAGAAAGGAGGGAAAAGTTATTTAATATGTGGCATTATTTAATGTAACTTGTGGCTTGAGGGTTTATTTATTGTAACTTGCTAGGCTGACTTGTGTCTTGATTTGATATAAGTAGAGGGTCTTGTCTTCTCATTATTCATTCAGCATGGAACACGGAGTTGAGCATGGAGCATGGAGTTGAGCATGGTATCCAACATGGAGATGAATAGTAGCTAAGAAAAGAAACATTTGTTAGCAGAGCTAGTAGCTATAGCTTGGGAAATAAGAAGGTTGCTTGGTGGCTTGTGAGCACAAGTTTAGATTCTCCTTGGGGTTTCTACCATATTGTGGATCTAGGCTAGCTAGGGTTTGGATCTTGAGAGATCTTGCAAAATTACTATTGTAATTGCTTATGTATTTGGTTGTAACCCAGAAGGCCTTACAGCTGAGCATATTGGATGTAAATTTTATGATTCTATTATGAGAGTTGGCATTTATTTGGATCTAAATATTTTTGTTATTTTCATACTTTTGTTGTGTGGCCATTTTTGGGGGGCTACGACATCTCCTCTGGGGATTTTCTTGCCCTGCATTACATCACAAGGAGTACTAGAAATCATAGATTGAGGCAATAATTACTCTATTACATCAATAGTGACATAAGGGAAAATTAGTCTAATAGGCATAAATTATAAATGCATTTATCAATGAAAAGAGTTGAAGGCACACCATTAAGCACTCAATGCTCAAAATCTCTATCTCTAGAGGAAGTACATCACCTATACATTGGTCCCCAACAATGGCAAATTCCAATGCTACCTTACCATGTATAACCCTTAAACCTAACTTGCCATATTCATGGAGATAGTAACCTGACCATAATCATAAGTTAATCACACACACCAAAAGGCACTCGTGCTAAACAAATGCATAACTCAAACAATAATATAAATGTTTAAGTACAGTCACATTGAAAGTACATGATATAAGCAAGTCAAGTTACTACTCATAGCTATAAAGGTTGAAAAGCATGGACTCAAATTAGAGTGTCGTTACTTAGCTCATAATAGAACGAGTAGCATCAATACTTTGATCAATATCCATAGGCAACCATGATCAGTTTGTATCTTTGATCAACAGCATCAGGTGGCCATATATAATGTCGTATGTTTACATCTATAGATGACAAGACATTATATTACCCTTTATCAAAACCCTTAGGTGGCTAGGTAATCAATTACTCTTACCAATATGTTTTAGATACAATGTAGTTTGCTTTGTTATCACTTATTTATAATTTCTTCACATCGATTGTACTAACCACTTACAAGTTAGGGTATATGTAAGAAGCTACTCCATTCCCAAGCAATAAACCATATCATTTTATAGTGAGGCACACTAAAAAAATGCAAACACGTAGTGCAACAAAGAACTCTAAAGTTACCAAAACCATAAAAGGACTCTCAAAGCTATAAGGAACCACAAAAAATTACGATCTAAGCTTGATTGGTCTCAAACCAAGGGCACAATCATTCAGACCTTGACATAGGAGCATATCTTAATAGTGTTAAATGTCATCTCAACACCCTACATTCACATGCCACTAATGAGAATAACATCAAGCATGAAGTGTTCCAATACAAGGGTAAAAGAAACAACAATAAAAATAAATACAAGAGGATAACTTTACTCCTAAAACACTCAATGGAATAATTTAGGTAAAAATCAATAAGGGTTCAAATACCAAATCTCTCAATTGACAACTATGATAAGAACTCATATTTAAATATATTCCAACATACATCTCATATGAATGCTAGGAAAGATTCAAAAACTAAATAATACAACAAAATCCCAAATTCTCACAAAATCAAATAAGGTATGAAAATTATCATTTTATCATTAAAAGTGCATATTCAATTTATGGAAGAAATATATCTAGCATGTCCTATAACCGTTATGATTCTACAATCCTACTATATGTAGTAAGGACTACTAACTTCAACAACTCGATTATGCCAAACATGGTGATAGGTTCTAGATTTCACAAAAAGCAATATGCTCCCAAAAAAGTTATAAAATCAAGCTTGAAGAAAAGTTATGAAATTAAAATCCATTGGCTCTCATAGTCCTAAAAGGCCTAAAATATAAAATAATTCCAATTATGATATCATGGGAGAAAACAAACAACCTTACAGTGATAAATTTCCATTTTCAAAATTCCAAAAATATACAAGCTCAATCAAGCATCAAATGCAACAACAAATGAGGGGAAAATGTAGATAAAAATTCCACTACATGATTGCAAACAATGAACAACTTATTTTTTAGAAATAGTAAAAATGGAGAGGGGGGGTGAATTTGTATTTCAATAAAAAAAATCCCACTTATGGCTATCATTAACATACTTATAACTTGCATATGAAAGTAAAATGATTGTGTTGAATAGTAAACACAACCATAAAGTCATGCAACACTTAACACCATATTGTGTTAACCAGGGAAACCCTGTCCAAGGGAAAACATTGCTAAGGATGGTACCCACAAATGATCCACTAATCAAAATTATATTATGAATTATATTGACCCTATTAGGATTCTATTACATATGTATAGTGTCTCGGTCCTTTTTAGAGGACTAAGCCTTTTTAGAAGCCTCAACCCTATTAGGAGTTGTTATTACAATTTCACAAAGTATGCAAGATGAGCCCATTACCCAAACATGCAACATATAATAATGTTCTTTAATACAAGAGGTAAATACAAAACCTTTTTTTTCTTCTCAATTAGCTTTCTTGGTGATGATATTGTAATGCCCCGCTCGGGAACCCAAGAGAATTAAACCTAACATGTTACAATGTTTACTGAACTATTTTTTTTTTTTTTTTTAAAGCTTAAACAACATCAAGATAACATTAATGCGGAAGCAATATGAACATACACATCAAATACACATATGCAAATATAGATACAGTTTCAATTCCTCAAGAGTTCCTTTACGTTGAGTCACATTTAATAATTTTAAATTAATTAGTTTAAGTTCCAAGTACAATGTCTCAAGATCATAAAGAAGTAACAGATACATAATCGCATAAGCAAAGCATAAGTATATCTAATACAATGAAAGTACATCCACTAAATAACATCCACTGCACATGTCGCAGCGTATGTGAAAATAGATACAATACACCAGGATATATGATAACATATATACATCATCAGAAAAGAAGTCTCTAAGATAAGAAATAAGAATGATAAAGGTACATCTTCTGCAACGAACATCCAACAGCTGGCAATGTGAAGGGGGAACCAAATGGTAAGAAGGCACTACCTCCCGACCGCGTGGTTACCTAGTCAGGCTTCCACTCCCACCGTGCAGGGAAGATAATGAACGATCCACATACGGCTGTCAAACATACAACATTCCTAGGCAAGGTACCCCTAATAGTCAAAACTACCTCAAAGGTAACACATACTACTCAAGAAGATAAAATAAACCAGAAAGAAAGAACACTCAATCCAATACCGACATCACATAACCAAACATCATACACAAACCAAGTATAAACCAAATACCAAGATCATAAGATAAAGTCAACGAAAGATAATCACCTCAAGTCAAAAGCCACATGTCAAAAGTACAACATCCATGAATCACCAATCATCATCAATGAAAGTAAATAACCATAATAAACACATCCGACAATAGATACACCACCAACAATAAGTACACCACCAGAGATACACAAAAACTATAGAGGAGACTTAGGCTACATACTAGGGAGTGTCATCACATGGCTGCTTGAGTTACCCTGGACTGATCTCTTAAGAGACCCCGGACCCTCAAGCATTGAGTTACCCAGGACTGGTTACTTTGAACCCCGGACCCTCAACATCACACATATGGAAAACTAGAAAGCCCTCTCAAGAAGACGAGGCACTCATCTCATTCCCATCCTTAGTCTATACAAGCACTAAAGGCATGGGTAGATCAAATATCTCTAACTTATCTTTTTAGTGTGTTTTCCCCCCATAAATTTTAATTACTAGGTTATCACTTATTACATAACTTGCATTAGGTTACCCTGGTACTGACCATTTTGGGTCCCGGACCCCTATGCAAGCCACTCCCAAGTCACGTACCTAGACAACCTCTCCTAAGCACATAAAAATACAATTGTGTCCCATACCACAACACCCATAAAGATCAAACTCGGTTCCTTAACAGGCAACCTGATAACAAGATGGATCAAACTAAATCCAAATACACATAAATGCTCACAAAACAAATCTCATAAGTATAAAACTCCAATTTGAATCACAAGAATCATCACAACATCTAGCCACATAATAGTATCCAAGAAATCTCACAAAACCTCTGGTGTACATCCTAGACTGGTCGACATCTAATCAACACCAAAATCTAAAAGCATAGACCATACAAGCAAAACAATACAGTTTTATAGTTGGGTTTGATTTGAAAAGACATAATAGAGTCAAAAATAACGTTTTCAATTTGCATTTCAATGAACGTTTAAGTGAATAAGATTCTCAATTTATTAAATTCGTTATTATCGATAATTTGAATAAGTTCAATACTTGATTCAAATAACTTACTTATATTAATTAACCTTAGTTAAAAAGATTTTAACTAATTTAATTAATACATATATATTTTAAGCAAAACCATTCTAATAATATTTAATTAATTATTAACTAGATAATACCAATAACAATACTAATTAATTAATTATAAAAATAAATAAATTTTAATAACGTTTATTAATCAAATTCATTAATTAAAATTTTGTTGAATTTAATATAATTATAAAAGAAATTTATTAATAATTATATTAATTATAAAATCGATTAATAAAAATTATTATAAAAATCTTTAAAACCTTTTTTTTTAAATATATATATATTTATAATATTGTTGCGTGATTAAAGGCCCGCCGGCCTGTTTCTTGCAGCAGCAGGGTACCCTGCTGCACGCAGCAGCAGTACAACTGCTGCCTGCAGCAGTAGAGGTACTGGCTGCCGCGGCTTATTAAAGTCAGCAGCAGGTACGGGGGGGTGGGGTATATCCCAACCCCTTTTAATATTATTTTTTTAAAATTTTTTTTTTTTTATAATAATTTGTAAATCATTTTTTTATATATATATAAAAGGATTTTTTTATTATATAAAAATTATAATTATAAAAAGTTTATTAAATACTTTCTTTCTAATATATAGATATATATCGTTTAACACAATACTCCCCTTCTATGATCACAGTAAAAAAAATGCAAATATATATATACATATATATTCTTTGTTTATAAATGATTGAAATTTTAGTCTAATAGGAACAATAAATCGAATCCTTCAAATTTTCAATCCCAAGATTTTCATTTCCACAAACAAACCCTTTCTAAATTTAAATTTCTAAATTCCAATTTAACTCAAAAGCCCAGATCCCGATTTATTTCCAATTTCTTTCAATTGCAGAATGAGGTTATTTAAATAGTTTTTCAATCCGGATTCATAGATGGAATCAAAAGCAAAAGATGTAGAACGAAGGGTGGCAAAATTCATACAACGGAATTTGAGAAATGAATTTCAACAAGCACGAAGAAGACAGAGATCCGAAAATATTTCTACAATGGTTCACAAACCCTACCTTGATCTGATGCTAACAATCTGATGAAACCCTTGCTAATCCAAACCCTTCAAAGCTTCCAAAGATTTCTTTGTTCCCCTTTCCAAAAGTGTGTTCCCTGAAACCTGTGTCTGAAAACTTGTCTCCCAAAAATCTCTCTTGAAAAATGAACCCTCAAATTTTGATAAGGAGTTCTCTTCCTATAATCGGGGCACTAATTGTGCGTTTACCCGAGAGGTCTCTTGATCCCCTTTCATTAACTCTAAAATCAACCTTTATTTATCTTAACTTTCATATTTTCATGCATGTTAAATGGATTATTAAATCTCTTTATTTAATTTCCACTCAACTTCTATTTTAATCAATTTATAACTTATAAATCTCATGCGCACTTAATGCGATTAAATATCTTTATTAATTTCACATGTTTAATCTTTTCAATTAATTTCTTTTATTTTCAACTCATGCGTAAATCATGCGAACTATAATCTTTATGATAATTAAATATCTTTTCACTTTTAATTTCATTTTTAGAAACTTAATTGATAAAATATTTATTAACTTAAATAACAATAATATTTAGCATTTATTTAAAAATGCACTCTAAATATATTATTATTAAATTAAATAAATATAATCACGTTCTAAATTTAAACTTAAAACTTTTATCTTCAATTTAATTCTTTATATTTAATTAATTTCTCAATTAATTAAATATAATTAAATATTCATAATATCATAATAATTTTCCATTAAATTAAAACATTAATTTAATCTTTTAATTAGACTTAATTAATAGAAATTCCTCAAAGACTCACAAAACAACATACACACAAAATACTCACGGGTTTAAAAAGGGTAGATAGTCTGTTACGAGTCCTTCTTGCAGGACAAGTATTATAGGCTTATGGCTAGGATTGGACCTGATCATTATCTTCCCATTCTCATCATTTGAGTATGTGTAATAGGGCACGCTCATCCTGGCAATTCAGGGAAGTCGATGCCCGGTACCTACATCCTGCATAAAAGACGAGCATGTACATGTATATAATATATCTAAACTAAACAGACAATGGCGGGGAGTGGTTCATCGTGTAGATCCCGACTAGCAAGTGACTACGACTCCCTCCCTTAGCCACATCAAACACGTCAGACAGAAAGATAAAATAAACACGCACACCATACACATGCAAGTATGGGGTAAGTATCGTAAAAATCACACAAGTCTAACATCAAATTCGTACATATAATAATGCATCTCTATCAATACAACATAATCATCATTAAAGACATCACTAACGTCATGTGAAATGAAATCAACAAGTATATATGTAATCCAAAACATGAAATAATATCATAATATTGTAAATCCAATATCTCTAAACTAATCAATGCATAAAATCAACCTAAAAGAATTTGACAATGATAATAGAAATGTGAACTAGGGGCAGGCACTACAGATATCAGCTCAATTTGATCATCGTCCTCTATTGATACAGTTGCCAAGGTTGATTCAAGTGGTGTTCTTGAAGAACTTGGCTCAATTTCCCTTTGAGGGTTATGTTGATTTTTGTAACGTGGCTTCTTGATTATGCCTCTTTGTTATCAATTTCTACTTCATCCTTCTTTTCCTCCACCTCCTCTTTCTTTTATTTTTCCTTTCTTATTCTATTTTCTTATTTCCTTCTTTTGTTATTTTATTTTCTTCTTTCTCATTTTCTTCTTCTTCTTTCTTCTTTTCTTCTTCTTCCTTCTTTACTTCTACTTTTTTCTTCCTTTCTTCTATTCTCTTATTCTTTTATTCTTATTTCTTATTCTTTTCTTCTTCTCTCTTTCTCTTTTCTTCATCTTCATCTTTAGAGCTTGTATAATCTACCAAATTGTCAACAATGGAGGGGCCAAAATCTTTAAAAGAATCTTTTGATGTGTCTAAAGTGATGCTTATGCTAACCACATGTGTTGTTTTAGTACTAATTGTTATTTATGGCATCTCTACTGCTTCTTTCATTTTTGTATATTTTTCTATTGCAATAGGTTTAGGTACTGATTTGCTTTGTTTCTTTGCTTGTACCTCTATTGTGGAGTAACTAGGCATTGCTTCCCTTGTCACTTCGATTTGCTTTCTTGTACTTGGTTCTATAGCAATCATAACCTTCACAATAGCTTCTTATGTTTCCTTGTTGACCTCTTCATAGTTTCCTCCCATTATTAGTATGACTCTTTTCTTATTTCTCAATAAAGGTTCAATGCACTTCATTATATTTGCAAGGTGCTCATCATCTTTCCTTTGCTTAGTATTCTTATCAATCTTTTTCTTATACTTGTGTTCTCTGCAGTAACTCTCTTCTTCTTATTAACTAACCTCTTGTAAAGATCTTTGGAGATATGTCCTTGTATATCTTCAAATTTTATGTTAGACAATATCATATTTCTAATGACTACATTCTCTAACTTGAACTTTTAAACATTGTTGTAATAGTCATAAAAAAAAATTAATTGAACAAAATATCCATTATCATTTATCATTTATTTCAATCTCTCAATTTTTGGTTTCCACTTCTTCCTCTCTATAGTAGAAACTTATGATTTCCTTTTCACTATTACTTTCTTTGGTTCCTCTTCTATGATCTCTTTTTCTATGTCTAATTATGATTCCTTCTTTTTTTCACAGTCCTCTTCTTCTTTTTCCTACCTATGCAAGTGACTATTATCTTTCTCTTCTTTCATGGTCCACTAAAAAGTTCTTTTACCTTTTTGTGCTTAGGAGGTTCAATTGGTTCTTGTTTAACTTATACAAATATGGTTGATCTTTTGTTAGGTGAAGTGACTGATTGGACTTTGATTATGCTAACATCATCCTCATCTTTTCTTTGAACTAGTGGAACAAATGGTTGTTTTATAGATTAAGTTGTTGCATAGGGTGCAATAGGAGTCTATGTAGATGGTACTACCAATGTTACTCCTTTTGATCTAGTATCAATAGCTAATGGTTTGGCAATGAGAATATTTGATTGCCCACTTGGTCTCATCTCAACTACTATTCCCATAGCTTCTCTAAACTCTTCTTTGCTGATTTATGTTTCCTTTAGTATGTTGTCTATATTTTTGTCAACTTTCTTCTTTATGTCCTTTCTTTATAATTTGTTGTCAACTTCTTTGATGTTTCCCTCATAGGTGCCCCATCTAGGATATTATTTATCCTTCTCTAACTCAAGAATATTCTTTGCATACACTTCAATCGACTCCTTAGTCATCTCATGTCCAATAGGATCAATGAATTTTACTCTTGGTTTGATTGTTTTGATGCAAGTAACATAAATTTCAACCATAAAAATAAAAATAAAAATCATCCTTGTACTTCTCAACTAGTGATGGTGGTATTCTATACCTTTGCTTCATTGTAGCTTGAGAAATTTTCATCAACTTTGTGATATCTTCTGTTATTCTTCCTTTTGGTATCTTTCTATAATAATAACAATAACCAGAAAGGGGTTTATATGACTTACCTATGCAGTCCCTTTTCATGTGACCAAATCCATTATATGTATATCATCTTCCTCTGAATTGGTTCCTCCATTTTTTAGGTGATTTAGATTTCTCATGCTACTTAGGTACAACTTAAGATGAAATAGACTCAACCTTGTTCTAATTTTATTCTTTATTCTCAAGTTTTTAGATCAGAAGGTCTAGTTCTTTCCTTTCTTCAAACTTCTTAGTTAAATTTTCTCCAAGGTATCCAAGATCATATTTATCATAAGATGGTCTCTATATAAAGAAATGTTCATCAAGATTTTCACTATTGGAATACAACTTCTCAAGGTGTAACTTAGACTGAGTTATTTCTCCTTTCACTATTGTATTATACTTCTCAAGTTTTTCATACTGTAACTTTGTAGTCTCAAGCTCAGATGTCACTTTGGTAAGGTTAGATATCAAATCTGCATTCTCATATTTCAAATCTGAGTCAATCTTACCATCTTCATCCTTCAACCTCAACATTAGATTTGTAATCTTTAATTTTTGTTTCATAATCTCATTGTCTTTCTTCAGTCTTTAAACTTCATCATTATCGTTGATTTGATCTATAGGTTCTTTCTTAGACTTAAGATAATCTATCTTATCATTCAACTTCTCAATGTAGTCTTTGACATCTTCATACTTGTCTTTTAGAGTATCTCTTTCTTTAGTAAGTATATTAATCTACTCAAGAGCCTCTTTAGGATTCTTTTGTAACATTCTTTTGTAACATATCCATATCCATAGAAATTTTACTCAAGATGTTATGCCTTCTCTAGGTAACTGTGCTTTGATACCAGTTGTTACAAATAAAATTACTAAGAGGGGGTTGAATCAGTATTTCACAAAATTTTTCCCACTTACGGATTGTTGGAAGTCTATTGCGAAAGTTCAATATTGAGAGGGGGTTTGAATCAAGATCTATAAAACTTTTAACCTTTGAAATAATTATCAAATATGATAATTTCACCTTAAACGCTTGTCTCAACAATATCACAAATCACATAAACATTTACTATATTGATGAATTGGATCTAAAAATTAAACACATCCATAAACATGAAAGTAAATGATCAATGCATAACACAAAAATTTGGTAAGCCAAAAACCCTCCAAGGTGAAGGTAAAAATGGGGTGTGGGTGACTCCCAAAAATCTTCACTATTGTAGGAATTTTTTTTCCTTTTAGGGCTACAAATTTGATCACTTCTAATGATTTAGCTTCTAAGGAGTCCTCCCTATTAAGAGCCTACAAGACTTATTTAGTCTACCTTGATTAAGTGATATAAACTTACAACTAAGTAAGCACTCTATTAGGATATTTACAAAGGTCTGTTAGGATGACTTTGTTAAGAGATTTACCCTGAATTACTTTGCTAGAATGTATCACTACATGATATGTTAGTTCGCACTTAATATGCTGATTAAAAAATCTCCTCTTTCCAATCTCTAGTTTGATCTCCAATCTAATATATTACTATTCTACCTTTCACTGCTCTTCTCAGTCGCTTTGTCTGATTCTCCTTCAAAAATTTCTTTAAGCATCCAAACACACACATGCATACACCATATGCAAATAGGGTTTAGATCTTCCTTTTATAACCAACTAGAGAATGTTCTAGATCCATATCAACAATCTAGGTTTCTCCATTTTGATGCTTAAACCTTATATTTTTCTAATTCGCTAAACACCTTGCATAGGGATCCATGATCCATAGAAAAATGTATAATCATCTCCTTAAATTACTCCTCAATCATTAAAACATGCATTAAGTCAGACAAATATGATTTACCTTAGTGTTTGTGCAATTCCAAACAAATATATCAAATTGGTTTTCTCAGCAGATGAACACTCTAATGCTTGATCATAACAAATCTTCATGTTGTCCCTTAGCTTCTATATGCTTGGCACTTATTGTATGACTCAGAAACCATAGACTTGTTCGACAACAATAACTACATAGCTTCATCTGAAATGTGAACAAATCTAATATAGATGGCTTGGCCTTAGTAGGATGGCTTGGTCGTAGTGTTGATCAACCAACTTTGCCAAATAAATGACAAAGTGTTTGACATTAATAGATAGCACACATTAGGGATCAGCAACCTCCCCCTTTTATATTAGTGGAAATAACACTTTGGCATGATCCAACATTACATTGAAAAATGAAAATAGTACCCCACTTAGACTATGATGTAGTCTTCAAAAAGACCTCAATATATACAACATATATACATGACTTCTTACATGCTCTTAGTTATAGGCTCAAAATGAGTATTCATTACAAAATTTCCAAAGAATCATACCTTTGATCAATATCCTTTTATATTTGCATTTCCCCTTTTGATTCATTTCCCCCTTTATGACATTTTCCCCTTGTTTTTGTCATGCATGGTTGTTGGGTTGAAGGGGTCAAACCATACTTGTCCAAAAATGTTCTGTGAATCTGTATAAAGTGCATTGTCCCAACTTAATCTGATAGATTCCAAATTTGAAATTTTTATCTCTAATTGAGCAGCTAGGTCAACCAAACTTTTTGCAATAGAGAGATGTGAATATATTTTTGCTATCTCCTTTGCTAATGAAAACTATGTCTGCATCACCTCCAAATGAGGTATCAATATTGAGTGAATAGAAATAGTTTTTCTTGCATCTTGTCATCTTTGGCTTGCAATTTAGTCAATCTCCCTCAATAAAATATTAATCTATTATAATGAATGGAACTTGAACTTGCATCCATGTTCAAAGAATGTTCTGTAGACTTCAAATCTAATTGCAACTTCTCAATTTGATCATGAATATTTTTTGTAAACCTCGATGCATCACATAATATTTTATACAAAGTTTGAATATTGTGTACCACTCCTACATTATTTACAAGGATAGAAAGTTAAACTTGCTTGATGGCAATTTCTATTGACACTTTCTCTAAAACTTTCTTCTCAAACCATTGCAATAACTTTTCATTTGTATCAATGTCATAATTATTTATATTTTCTACAATATGCACTAATTGGTCCATAATAGGGTCTTTCCCATCAACATATTTGATATCATAAGCATCAATAAAGATATCCTTAATTTCTTGAAGTACATGCTTTTGTTGATGCTCCCTTCTTAATTCTTCATTTTTAGTTTTCTTGGCCAATAGACCTTGCAAAATTTGCATTTGACCATATGTCAAGTTATCAGTGTCAATTTTAGGGATCACTATAACTTTATCCAATGTTGTTGGCTTGTCAAGTGATCTAGCCTTCTTCTTCAACATTTTCTTCTTTGGGGTGTTGCTACTCGGCAACACTAGTTATAGTGAGTGTGATGAAACATCTACACTCGGTCATTGTGGTTCTTGTGTACCAATTATTACCATGAATGCTGATGGTATTCCTTTGGGGGATTATCCTAAGAATTTCCAAAACATGTGGAGTTTGGTATGTTATGTTCATGACTGTGTTTGTCATTAATGACAACATAGTATGGTTTCTATGAAGAGTGGAAGAATAGAAGATAGAGATCATGGTTGTATAGATAGAGATTTGATTTTTAGGTGAAGCGTGGTTAAGGATATGTTTTACATTGTGTCCTGATGACGAGGTTAAGTGTGCATCGAGTAAGTCAAAGATATGCTTGATTTATAGAGAGAACAATATATAGAGATAGAGTACATGATAAGAAGTTCCTGATGAATGGATTGTATTTCCTAATAAAGATAGAATTGAGATATGTGAAGTTATACAGTGACAATGGATGGTTTGATGATGACATTAGTGAGTGTGCAAAGTTTGGAGTCGCACATGTGAGAAATTGTAAATACTGTGAGCTAATAGTGTTGTGTAGTTGTGAAATAATTGATTATCTTAATGTGGTCCTATTATAATTAATTAGGAAAGTCTCAAGGCCAACTCAAGGAATTGTTTTGAGAACATGGTATAAAGGAAAGATGGTTTCCTTGTTTGAGAAATGTGTGATGAAAATGATAAAGTGTGAAGAAGTGCGAACAAGAGTAGAGTATTTGGAAAATGTGATTAAGTGATCCAAGGGATTATTGGATACGAAGTTGGTGTTCTAGTATCAAGATCAAAAGAAGCAGAGCAGTTTGGTTGACATAAAAGAGGAAGAGGAAGTACAATTACAGTTAAATTCTATTATTTACAAGGAATAACATAGATATCATTTCGACAATGGGTTCATTGGTCTTTCCCCTAAAGTTGTTTGGATAGTGGGTTTGTCTGCCTTCTACAACTTCTAACAGGGTTGGCACAACTCCTAACAGAGTTGGAATCTCCTAATAGGGATTCAAAGTCTCCTAATAGGGACTGATATATACTAAATGTATTTCATTGACTCCTAATAGGGTCTATCCTCTAACAAGGAATATTTATATTACTACATCATTTTGTGGGTACCATCTCCACTAGGGTTTTCCCTTTGATCAAGGGTTTCCTTAATTAACAGATCTGGTGTTATTATGTATGAGTATCTTGTTATGGTTGTTGTGAACTTTATATTCTGTCAATTGGTATTAGAGCATTAGGTCCTTGAAGAGAAAGCTTAACAGCTTTGGGAGATCAATAGTGAGTCATTTCAAAAAAAAAAATTCCTTAGTTTGATGGAGATAACTATGAAAACTAGAAAGAAAACATGAAGACTCATTTTTTATGTATGGGTCCAGGTTATTGGCTTTTGACAAAGGGTAACAAGGATATTGTGGAAGAAAGCAAGCTTGAGGAATGAAGTGAAGAAGAAAGAGATTTGTTTGTGTGCAATATGGGAGCCAGAGAAGCCTTACTAACAGCTCTTCCTAAAAATGAATACAATCAGGTAAAATCACTAGAAACATCTCATAAAATTTGGAAAGCTTTAGAATCTACTTTTGAAAGAGATAAACATACAAAAATAATAAGATTTTAGAATTGGATATGCTTGTTTCAAGATGTTAAAATGTTGGAAGATGAATCTATGAGAAGCTATGTTGGTATGATATCTAAGATTGTTGCAGGAATCAAGTCATTTGGTGGATCTAAGGAAGAAGATGAGATTGTATGGAAGATTTTGAAAACTTTGACACCACCATTCAAGCAAGTAGCATAGATGATTAAGCTTTGATACCTTGTAATAAGAAATCTTTCAGGGAAACTTTTCTTGGAAGATTGGAAGTAGTAGAAGAAAGTTTGAGATATTCTGGAGAATTGACAAGAGTAGAGACAGTCTTTAGTTCTTTAAGTGTTTGTCCATTCTTATCTAGAAGTGCAATCATCCATGGAGATTATGCTAGTAGTTGTAGAACCTGATCTAAAGAGGATAGAAAGATTAAAGAAGGTATAGCCCTGCTTGTGAGAAGAGAACCAAATGTTAATAAAATCTTTAAATGATAGACTTGTAATGAATTTGGTCATTATGCATCTAAGTGTCCTAAAAGAGAGAAAAATTATACGATAAATTTTAAACCTAGAATACCTAGAGATTGTTTGTATGCAAATGAAGATGATGAATATGAGGAAAGAGTTTAGAGTGAAAGTGATGATGAGGTAGGATTTGTAGCCATAAAAGAAGATGACCTTGATAAATAAATTAGAGAAGAGAAGGCTCTAGTTTCTCAAGTTGAAAGGAAATATGATTGGATAATAGACATTGGATGTTCACATCATATGACTAGTGATATGATCAAGTTTGTTAAATTTTAAAATCCTAATGGAGGTACTATTATAGTTGTTAACAATGTGGCATGTCACATCATAGGGATAGGATCTATTACTCTTGATGGAAAGACTAAAATTGATCATGTTTATTTTGTTGACTGTTTGAAGCATAACCTATTGAACATTGGATAGCTAGTAGATAAAGGTTATCGGTTGCATTTTATAAAGAAAACTTGTATTATCGAAGACAAGGATGGTAAGCTAATTGGAATAGGTAAAAGATCTAGAGGTAATGATTTTCAATTGAATCCTACTAAGATGACATGTGTGGTTGCAAAAGTGGATACCAATTGGTTATTTCATAGAATGTTTTGTCCTATAAACTTTGATAACATAGTGAAGGGTAGTAGTACATTTACAGTTAGAGATTTGCCTAAGATCATGACGCCTACTAATGTTATTTGTAAAGAATATATCATGGCTAAATAGAAGAAGGTATCATTTCTTAATAAGAATTTTATTAATATATAGAAGTTGGAAATTGTTCATACATATTTGAGTGGCCTACCAAAACAAGAGGATTCTATGGAAAAGGGTACTTTATGATTTTTGTTGATGATTTCACTAGAATGATGTGGGTATAATTTGTTAAAGATAAATTTGAAGTATTTTAAAAGTTTAAGAGATTCAAAAATAGAGTTGAGAATGAATCTGGTAAAAAGATTAAATGTTTGAGATCATATAGAGGTGGAGAATTTACTTCTAGAGAGTTTAACATGTTTTGTGAAGAGAATGGAATTAAGAGACAGTTACCATCACCCAAGACCCCTGAGAAGAAAGGACAAACATATATGTATCAAAGGCAGCAATAGCAATGATGTTTGAGAATGATGTATCCAAGACTTTTTGAAGAGAAGTAGTCAATACAGTAGTATACACCATGAACAAAGTATAGATCAGAAAAGGTATGAATAAGACTCCTTATGAATTGTGGTTTGGTCATACACCCTCAATAAATTATTTCATAATTTTTGGAAGTGCTACATAAAGAGACATGATGATATTGGTAAGTTTTATCCAATAACTGATGAAGGTATGTTCCTTGGTTATTCATTGAAAAGAAAAGCTTACAAAAAAAATAATCATAGAACTAAGACAATTGTCAAATGTGAAAATGTGAAAGTGGATGAGAAGTTTGGAATTAAAGAGAGAACGATGGATTATAATTCTAAACAGGAAGAATAAAATCCTAGAATTGTTAGACAGAATGCAAACATTTTATTTGAGAGTAATAATGACTTGCGGAATGATGTGCAAATTGTTAAGCAAAGAGGGGAACATAGATTTGAATCAATAGAAGATATAAGATTTGAGATAGAAACTCCTACACCTAACAAGAACCTGACAAAGAATCAACCTGGAAAGTAGATAATTGGAAGTAAAGATAAAGGACTGATGACAGGAAATAGAGTAAATGAGAAATTATGTCTGATTTCTCAAGTAGAACCTAAGAGTGCAAATAAGGCATGCAAAGATGATCATTGGATTCAAGCAATGAAGGAAGAACTAGATCAGATTGTAAAAAATAAGATATATGAATCAGTTCCTAGACCTAAAGAAGATAATTTAATAGGAACAAAATTGATATTTAGAGATAAGATAAATGAACAAGGTGAAGTTGTGAGAAATAAAGCTAGACTGGTATGCAAAGGTTATTCATAGTAAGAAGGAATAGATTATGAGGAAACATATGCCCCTATAGCTAGAATGGAAGTAGTAAGAATGTTCTTAGCTTATGCAACAAGTAAGAAGTTCAAAGTGTATCAAATGGATGTTAAGTCAACTTTTTTTAATGGAGAACTTTAAGAAGAAGTCTACATTGAGTAGCCTGAAGGATTTGCTTTGACAAATGACAAGGATATGGTATGCAGATTAAAGAGAGAACTATATGGTCTAAAGAAAGCACCTAGAACCTAGTATGCATGATTTGATAAGTATTTGGCAAAGCTTAGATTCGCTAAAGGTATGACAAATAGTAACTTGTATTTGAAAGAAATTGAGAATGGTTTGTTGATAATAGTGATATTTGTTGATGACATAATCTTTGGACATAATGATGGAGCAAGTGATAAATTTTTTGAAGAGATGAAGAATGAAGAGATGATATTTTCATATCACAAGCTAAGTATTTGAAAGATTTATTGAAAAGATTTGGCTTGTAAATTTGCAAGCTTGTTGGTACACCAATGATAACTAGTCACAAGTTATCTAGCAAGGATGAGACACCTACATTCGAGAAAAAGAAGTACAAATCAATGATTAGAGGTTTGCAATATCTGACTCACACCAAGCCAAATACAACAAATGCAATTGGAATTGTAGCTAGATTTCAAGTTGATCCTAAAGAGTATCATTATGCAGTAGGGAAAATCATATTCATATATTTGAAGGGTACACCTGATTATGGATTATGGTATGATATATCAAGTGATTTCACTTTGTGTACTTATACTGATGCAGATTAGGCAGCACTAGAGATGACAGAAAAAGCACTAATGGTGGAGCATTTTTCTTAGGGGAAGATTGGTTTCTTGGCTGAGCAAGAAACAAGATTGCATTTCACAAAGTACAAGTGAAGCAGAGTAAGTAACAACAACAAATAATTGTAATTAGATCATGTAGATGAAGAAGATGTTGAAGGATATTGGGATAGAAATTTTAGATTTTATTATCATACATTGTGATAACACAAGTACAATGAGTATGTCTACAAGTTATGTGTTGCATTCTAAGACTAAGCATATATTTATTAAGTATCATGTTTTGAGAGGGAAAGTTGTAGAGAAAGAAATAAAATTGAATTATGTTGGTACTAAAGATCATATTGCAAATATCTTTACAAAGCCCTTTCCTAAAGATACATTTGAGTACTTGAGGTTATGCTCCTACCTACATGGGGTTATGCCCCTGCCTACTTTTGAGTAAATGATGTAGAGATTACATAAGTTTAGTGGTATAGAGAACTATTGTTTGATTAGACTAAATGTCGATGCTTCCTATATGGGGGAGTATCTGAGGTGAGCAAAGTTGTCTATGACTCTTGGTAGCAAGTTTTGAATAGTGTATTTGGACACTTGAGCTGATTGAAAACTTGGAGCAAATAATTGACATAATGAGTCCTTTGTCATTGATGTCAATGGGGGAGAGAAGTGTGCACAAAAAATATCTCCTAAGTTTGAATGGGGAAGATAATGGAAAAGAATCTCCTTAGTATAATGAGGGAGAGATTTCATAGAGAAGCATCATGTATGGGGGAGAAGATCCTCTAATGGGGAGAGATTAATGTATGGAAAGAGATTGAGATATCCTATATATATGAAAAGGTATTGTTAATGTCAACGGGAAGTAACATTGAATGGGGGAGAAGTTGAGAGTTGTTTAGTGTGTGAAAAACTTATGTCATTCCTAAAAGATGCAGAACAAAGCAGTGTTCCAAAGGCCTTCAAATTTGATTGATGAAGAGGATTTGAAAATATGAAAGCAACAGCAGTAGATTATTGTTTGGTATTCTTGGAACTTAGATTTTTTTCAACTATGTTGTCATCAATTATAAAGGGGGCTATTTTTAGCATGAATGTTCATGGTATTCCTTTGGGGGAGTATCCATTTGTAGAGCATGTGGAGTTTGGTATGTTACATTCATGACTGTGCTTGTCATTAATGACAACATAGTATTGTTTCTGTGAAGACTGGCAAAGTAGCAAACAAAGATCATGGTTGTATGGACAAAGATTCGATGTTTAGGTGAAGCATAGTTAAGGACATGTTTTACACTATATCTCGATGACAAGGTTAAGTGTGCATTGAGTAATTCAAAGATATGCAAAAGATATGCTTGATTTACAAATAGCGGTAAAGAGACAGAGTACTTGATAAGAAGTTTCTGATGAATGGATTGTATTACCTAACAAAGATAGAATCAGGATATGTGAAGCTATACAATTATAGAGGAAAGTCTAATGATTACATTAGTAAGTGCGCAAAGTTTGGAGTCGCACATGTGAGAAGTTGTAAAGACTATGAGCTAATAGTGTTGTGTAGTTACGAATAATTAATTATCTTAATGTGGTCCTATTATAATTAATAGGGAAAGCCTCAAGGATGACTTAAGGTATTGTTTTGACAACATGGTATAAAGGAAAGATGTTTTCCTTGTTTGAGAAATTTGTGGTGAAAAGGACCAAGTGTGAAGAAGTGAAAACAAGAGTACAGTATTTGGAAAATGTGAATAATTGATCTAAGGGATTATTCAATGCAAAGTTGGTGATCTGGTATCAAGATCAGAAGAAGTAGACTAGTCTAGCTAACAGGACAGAGGAAGAGGAAGTACAAGTATAGTTCAATTCTATTATCCTACAAGGAATAATATAGAGATCATTTGGACATTGAGTTCATTAGTCTTGCCCCTGAATCTTTTTGGACAGTGGGTCCATCTACCTTCTACAACTCCTAACAGGTTTGGCACAACTCCTAATAGAGTTGGAATCTCCTAACAGGGATTCAAAGTATCCTAATAGGAACTAATATGTATTGAATGTATTTCATAGACCCCTAGCAAGGTACATCCTCTAACAAGAAATATTTATATTAGTGCATCATTTTGTGGGTACCATCTCCACCGGGCTTTTACCTCTGATCGAGGGTTTCCCTAGTTAACACATTTGGTGTTATTGTGTATGAGTATCTTGTTATGGCTTATCATTATATTTCTCATATGGTTAAGGATTAATAAGGTCGATGATTGTGATAGTAGTTGGATAACTAATTCACCCCCCCCCCCAACCTCTCAATTATATTGGTGGACTTTATATTCTATCACCACTAGCATCAATGCTTAGTAAACTTGACTCCTAAGTTGTACTCACCTATTGTGCAGGTAGAACACTTATCTAAGATTCACTTTGTGTAGAAGATTCTACACTTGGTCATGTCCCTTCCTCTATTTCCTTCTGCTCTTGACCTTATTCCTTGGTCCTTGCTACACTTGATAGCTCTATTTCCTTTATTCCCTTGGCAAGAGGTTTTGAGACTAGTGCTCTTCCTTCACCTATAGCAGACTTCACTACTTGAGCATTTTGTACATCACAGTGACCCTCTATAGTTTGATCTACCTTAGTAGGCTCTCCATCTCTTTTCTCTTCAATTGTTAGCACACTATGTTCCTTAGCATCTATGACTAATGTCTTTTGTTGCAATTGTGCATTTTTATCAATAGTAACAATAGGCGTTTCAGTTATTGATACAATTACATGTTGATCTATTCCTTTCTCTTCAATATTTGGATATTTCATGCTTTGCACAATAACTAGATTGGAGGTATCTATTAGAGTGTATTTAATGGATTTAGGAGCTTTCTCATCTTGTCCTTGCTCGGTGGACACTAACTTTTCTTGCTCTTTGACAGCTAAAGTCACATTGTGCAAAGTATTTTGCAAGGGTTTCATCCTCAATAATGATTGTCTCTATCTATTTTTCATTATCTTGAGCCATTTTCTCCATAGTTTCCACTATTTGTTTAGCATCATTATACAAATCCTCTATGTTATCTGTTACCATATCTTTTCATTGATGTACAAAGTTATCACCCAAGTGTCATTTTGCAATTTGGAAGTTGAAGTTGAAGCCCGATTTCATTTCAAGTTCAAGTTCAATTTCATCCCTTCCTTTTCATTTCGGCAAAGTGTCCTCCCCATCAAGCCAAGTTCGCTTTTGGAAGTTGAAGTTGAAGCCTAAGTTGATTTAAACTTCAACTTCAACTTTGAGATTTTTCTAATGTGTACTTGTTTCCTTGTAGAAAGTGGATAGCGAATTATAAATTCATCTCTATGAGCCAAAGAAGTGGGTCCCACCCTATGGTGATGTTGAAGATGCAAAAGGCAATAACTATGGAAATTATGAGAAATCATGCTAAGTATGGTCGCTTTATGAAGAAGGTGGCACACGGATTTCTATGACATCATCAAAGATCAAGTTGCATGTGGATGTGATGGATATTAATTGCAAATAAGCCTTGCAAGTCTTGTTAAAGTACAGGTGGCACATTTGTAATTAACCCTTTGTACTCGCTCAAATCTATCTTCTGATATCCTCTATAATAACTTCTTGTCCTGCATAATTGCTCATTTCATCATCTTGAGCTCTCGACACCATCTAGTAAGCAAGGAAAGTGAATGTTTGGACTCTACCGAGAACTGTAAGTACATTATCTCTCACTCTATTATTTTCATGTCTGGTTTTCCCTTTGAAGTGTTTTGCTTTACTTCTATAAATATGTATCTTTCAAGTTGAACCATGACGCCTTTTCACCCCAAAATGCCTAAGCTTGAAAAACCCTTCCTATTAAGTTCCCTTCCTAAAATTCAGGATACTTTCATGATAAACAAAAACCTAGAGGATATAGTTGAGCAAGTGAGGGATGTCTAGTATAGTCTCATACATCAAAAATTGGCTAGTAGTGATCTGTTGGAAGCCGCTTCCTTCCCACGAGCTATTGAATGTCTAGAACTAGTTGTGGAGTGTGTAAATTGCTACGACCCCAACACTAGATGCATAAAGAAAACTTCAAGGGAGGTGTTAGTAAGAATATGCAGGACAAGTGTTAGTGTAGCCCTGAGAATCCCTCATAAGAAACCCTATGAACCATGGACCTTTGAGGAATCTAAGCATCTATATCATGATAGAAAGAACAACTAAGACAACATCATAGCTCAAACTTGGCTTCTGAGACCAACAGAAGGGGGTTCTAGATTGCCTAAGCCATTAACAATTGAGCATTTCATTAAAGAAATAGTAGACATTGTGCTACTTTTCAACAGGATCAAAGGCAATGATCATGCATTTCATTAGGAAAGTTGGATGTATCTTTTCATTCTGAAGATCATTGAAGGTGAAATTTTTTTTTATTGTGTGGATTTAATAGGTGAGAATTTGCATACAGGCCTCATAGTGGTAGGTAGTTTCGGCCCATTCTTTCTATATTCCTTCCTGGTCTGTATTTTAGTAGCATCCAAAGAATGGGAGGGACTTCTACATATGCGCTGGACAGAAGAGATGACTATCTACCAATACTATAAAGACCTTCATGCAACTAAATCTTGCAAGGAGTTCAAGAGGGTTAATGATGTTTTCCTAGGGAGGTTAGTTTTTGAGCTCCAAGGTCATGAAAATCATAGGTTATCAAAGGAATCCATGCAGGCTATTAGAATTTATGGCTGCTTTTATATCCAATTCCATAAATTTACATATCTCAGGATTGGTGGTTTTTCTGGTGAACCACTTAAGTTGTCATGTTACTATTTAGATAGTATTGTTTTATTAGAGATATGTAGATAGCTCATTTATGTATTTGACTCCTCCAAAAGTACAAAAAAGTCACTTGCATGCTTGTTCCCTATTGAAATTGGTCACTATAGGTGTTCAAATTACAAACAGGCTAAGTTAGCACAACCTGCATTGTCATGATTATGCCTCAAACCCTATATTGCTAGAAAAGAGTTTGATTATGCAGGATTTGCTGAAAATAATTTTGGGCATGCATCTTCATCAACCCATGTTCCTCACTTGGAAGATTATTGGGCAAATTGTATTGATGAATTTGAAGTCAGAAAGAGGTTATGGTCCAGATTGATAGTGAATCAAATTAGTGTGTTTAAGGTAAATCTCAATACTCATGGGATAAAAGAAGATGAAGTTGAGGAGGTAATGGACCCTTTTTATGTTGAACAAATTGAATGCATACCCATACCTGAGCTCGACTAGACTATGAGGGAAGAAGATGACCTAATGTCCCACACTTTAGAAGTGTTGAGAAGAATCGAGAAGTGGTTAAAATCAAAGAATATTGAATCAACCACTCTTGAAGTCCCAAAAAACACTCAAAAGCTAAGCACAAGAAATCACAGTGCATACCTAAGGCCATCTCTAACCTTGATATTGTTGACTCTGTTGCAGGTTTTCCTAAAGTTGAAGCTGAAGTCAAAGTTGAAGTAACCCCAAAGCCACTTCAACTTCAAGTTCAAGAAGAGGTACCAAATTTCAGAAGGGTAACTCATTCCAACACTAAAAAGAAAATGTCGAGCAAAGAAAAGGGGAGAGTCATTGTTGACCTAGATCCCGCTGAAGCAAAGGCAAGTTTGAGGCAGTCTCCCATTTCCATCATGGATAATAATACCCTAGACCCTCAGAAATCCCCTAATAATATTGGTTCTCAATCTAATACCTTGGCCATAGCAAAGGTTTCTCCTCTGGCAGGTAAAGAACCTACTACCCCCAAATGGCTAGAAACCTCTATTGAGAAGAAAAGGAGTCTAGTACCCATATCCATGCCTATTGATGATCTGTTTAGCAAATTCCTAGGAAAACCTTCAAAAACTAAAAGAGCCAAAACTGAGTCTAGGTTGAACTTTGATAAGAATTCGGGACACTAGACAGCTGAAATAGCCAAACCATTGAAAGACATGCCCCCTAAAAAATTCTCTTCTCAGGAAAATCAAATAACAAAGGTTGATCTTGGAAAAGGGAACTGTGCAGTTGATATGAAGATTTTTGAAGCCTCAAATAAGAAGATAGTAGATAGAGTTTGGAAGGACGCTCAGTACAAGCAAGAAATGAAAGAGGGAATCAAAAACATGGCTCAATATATCAATGCCATCCTTCATCCGGAACCCAAACCACTAAATGAAATGTCAGTGCTGGTGGATGTATCCTCTTTAGCCAATTAGTAATTCCTTGACAATCTATAGAAGTGCAAAGCTGTTGTGAAAACATCTAAAGAGTGGCTGCAATACATCCTAAAGAAAACAAAGGAACAGTTTAGACTTCTAGACAAGGCCTTGAAGGAAACTGTTGTCATCATTAAAAAAGTTGAGTCCAATAATGAAATTTTTGAAAAGGAGAGAAATAACTAGGTGAAGGTAGTGCTTTGGATCAAAGAGATTCAGGGATTTGGTTTACAAAAATTTCAAGTTGAATGCCCTATCATTGGCCTTGATGAGAAAACCTTGTATGTGATAAAGGATTGCATCGAGTGGAGAAATGAAGCACTAACCTAGGCAATCAATGAGATCAAAGAAGTCCTGGATAGCCTCAGGCTCATGGATGAGACCATCTAAAGTGACCTAAAATGGTTTGGTAAACACTATGTAGGAAAAGAGAGTGACTATGTTGCCCTCATGGAAGAACTGGTAAGCGAAATTCATAGGAAATTCCATGAAGTTCAAGACAAAAAGGCACCATGCATGGAGGATTTCTCCAATATTTCTCATATTGAGGCTATGTTGATAATCAATCTAAAGCATTTGGAGATGCATGTCGAAAAAATAACAGAGCTAAAGAGAGAAAAAGAAATCTGAAAACAGAGGATGGTGTATGTCGGCTTACCTCATCAATCCATTATCTTTGCATTCATGACTGCATATGAGACATGGAAAGCCGTGAGGATTACGGCCAAAGCAGACAGTTCCTCCTGACGTGACAAATGATCAATGGGTAGTTGTTTTTCTTTTTCCTGTATATTTCTTTCTACATTTCAGTTGATACAGTTGTATTAACTAAGAACTATTTACTCCTGGTGGGGTAATTTTGGATAACTATCTAGCCCTATGTCTATATGTATGTAATAGTTAATATTTGAAGGGGTTAATCTCTCCATAGACAGAAGAAAAAATACTTTTGTTTTGATACTCTATGCTTTTGGATTTTGAAATAGAATATTTTGAATTTGCAGCAATTGGAGTGAAGTTCTATAATTTTATTCTACTGAAGCTTCTTGGAGCAAATACTATTGTTTGCTTTATGGTAATATGCATTCTTGAGACTATATGTTATGTTTGGAGTTCAGTTGTGATTGTTGCATTCTTTTGGAATTATCTATTTTGAATCTTGAAAGTTGTGGGAGGTTAAATCTCTGTTGTTTTAAATACTTTCCCTACATCTTCGCATTCAATCATGTATATGATAATAGTCATTAAAATTAAATGGTTTTTCAGCATTAGTATTTATCTTTTATTTGTAAGATGATTTTGAACTTTTGAGTATTTTCACTAAAATACTCCTTGAAAAGATTTTCCCTCGATTGAGGAAGACCAATTATCTTTTCATAAAGGTTAGCTGCACCTTAATCAATATTGAATAAATCTTTAAAGCAGAGAATTCCCAATCAAGGCATAGGAATTCAATTGGTTAGTTTGCATTTTTCTCCCTAGTTCAAATTTGTCAAAGATTTTGGGAAAAACTATTAACTAACATTATCCAGCTCAACTCTTTCATCTTCTCTTTCTCCTTCTTCTACTCATGTTGGCATCAGCCCAAATGCTTTCTTCCATACAATTTTTCTCTTCTGAACCACCTCTTTAGTTTTGTTTCTCAAAATTTTGCAATCCCTTGTCTTAGGCACAATTTTTTTTGCAAAATTTCTCAGGGCTATAGACATATGAGTCTTGCCTAAGTCAGGCATAGTCTATGATAAGGTTATTTCCCTTATTTTTCTTTCAGTAGATGATGCCCATTTTTACTTAGAATCAATTTTATTATATAATTCCTTAGGTACTTCTTTACCTGGTTCTATAGGTGTATTTTTAAAATTTACAATCATATCCAAAACCGTCTGTTCAACTTTTTCTTTATCACCTCTATCAAAGAATCATACTTTATACATTTAAATCATGTTAACCTCATTAAACTTCTAATGTTCTCACTTACCTATTCAATGTCCTAAGGAGTTTGCCTAAGCAATATCTGAGACTTACTCGGATCGTCTAATTTAGTCCTCTTGGTTTCATCATCCTCATCATCATCAAGTATAACAATAAGTTTCCTCCTCAGCCTCTTCTTCTTACCTTGCTTGTTCTCCTTTTCCTCTAATGACCTTTTCTTTCCCTTTGTTGGCCTTATTACTTTGATTGTCCCTTTCTTTGGCTCGAAAGCTACAAGGGTTATTGCCTTGGATCCTTGTCTAGTCACTCTCATTTTTGGTGTAGAAGTGGGTGGTGTAGCCACTCTCTATAGGCTCATTTTGACCTTAGGATAAACAATCAAAACTTTCTTACCTTTTGGTTCCCAAGGCTCGACAACCAAAAGCTCTTTTCATTTTGATTCATCTTCTTCATCATCATCATCATCACTGTCATGATCTTCCCCTTTTCCTTCAGTAATTTATAGAGAGAATTCTCCAAGCTTATGTCCTAGGTCTTGGATCATTTTATTTCTCTTTTATCCATCTTTGGAACCTTTGTTAGCATCATCACTTTAATCTTTTCATACTCATATATGTCAAATGACTTGGCATTCTTGTCAAATACTTATGCCAATACTGTAGTAATTGCAGTAGACACATCATCAACATTAACTTCATATTGCATTGGCCTTAGCCATGCAACCCTTGGTATGACTACTTGAGCATAGGTGTACTCAATTGTTAGAATGATTTAGAATAACTAAGAAGGGGATGAATGAGTTATCCAAGGTCCAGATCAATTGAACATTTAAACACTTCAACTAATCCAGATCTAAGCATCTAATAGCTTGATCTCTTTAGTAAACAATCAATAACATAAAAT
Organism: Cupressus sempervirens; assembly: GCA_028749045.1. Lineage (NCBI taxonomy): Eukaryota > Viridiplantae > Streptophyta > Pinopsida > Cupressales > Cupressaceae > Cupressus > Cupressus sempervirens. Next base: position 907,285,690 of record CM053785.1, read on the forward strand.
TGCAGTCTACTGTTCTAATAGTAAAACACTTGAAAAATGTGAAATATTAGCAGTAAATCATCTTGTATGATGTCTGCACAAGTTGGACACTGGGATTTAATGTAGAAACCTAAGTTGGGAAAAACCACCAGTAATATGTCACCAATATTTCACTCTTCTAAAGTGAGCTCTATTAGCAGCCAACCCTGTTAAAGGTTGCCACATACACTATTAAATGTGACCTTGTCAAAGGATTTAATCACTCTGTTAGGAGTAGCCTTGTTAAAGGACTTAAGAACATTCCAGTAGAATGCCAACTTGATTAAATGATTTATATATGATTGTTAGGTCAACCTTGATTAAAGGATTTCAATACTAATACAATGGTTAGAAAGTAACAGTAGTTTTAATCTTACTATTACAACCCACTTTGCAAATACAGATCACATTTTGGCTCACATGATGATCCATTAGCTAGCCTTTATTTTCATCCATGTCTTTGATCTACTTGGAACTCCTTCAAGCAATCACACTTCACCTCTTTACTTATGCTTCTTAGCCTCCTACTTAAGTTCACCAATCTATATCATCAAAAACTATTCCAACCTTAATTAGGTCTTCACTAGCTCTACTGACCTCAACTCATCCTCAAATTAGCCCTTACACCACCTTAAATAAGTAATTTTGATCTTTTGTTGCTTAAACACCATAGTAGATCTTAGGGTTTGGTTAGATTCATCGAGTCCTTCCAATATTTTCTCTCCTCTTTTCTCTTCTATAGACTTCTCCAAACTTCTTCTTAAATTCTTACATAGAAATGCTCACACACAGTTTCCCTCAAATTAAATTATCTTAGTCATCCATCCTTATCTTCCACACATTTTACATTTCAAGAAATAAATTGTGTCAATTGGAAGTCACAATTTCCTCATAATTTGCAAATGTTGTCCATTGACCAATACTATGTTTTGATGCACAGTCATCACTGGATTACTCAGTCACTAATATCTTTTTTGTTTGGCACATATACTAATACTTGGTCAACACTAGCATCACTTGGAACATTCTCTTTTTCTCAGTCAAGCCTACACATCTGGTTATCCTTTGATCACTTCTTCAAGGCTTCAGTACAATTACCTTCTTCACTTGCAACATAATTTAAACAATCACTTTACCTTGTTAAAGTCTAACTAATCAAGTGTCCTTTGTAGTTTCATCATAACTCAATCTTTCCTCTATGTGATATTGTGTCTCCTTGCAAATCCTCTTTATCAATCATCTACATATGGCATTCTAATCAGATAGCAAATTTTCTTACCAATTAGTTTTTACATCAATGACAATATAACAATTGTTCCAATTGTAGTTTCCAACAATCTTCCTCTTTGGCATTGATGGCAACATATCTAGTTACCAAACAATCCAAAACATGTATTGCTTTGAGAAATCTCCCTCTATGTTTAGTATCATATTTTCATTAATATCCCTAGTTTCATTATGATTCTTATATCTATGTCCAACAATCTCTTTCTTTTAGTTTCATAAGCTCCCTCTATCATATCATAAAATCAATCATATTCTTATCACAAATAACTCCATCTTCATGATATGGTAATTGACATACTCTCCCTCTCTCTTATTACCCCATGGTAATTGAATCTCGCCCTCTTTGACAAAAAATCCCAATATAAAAGTAGTATTATAACTCCTTTAAATCCTTTATAAGAAAAATATACAAGTAGTGTTCTAACTCCACCGAATCTTGCAACTACAGACAATATTTTGGTACACTTTAAATCCTTTATAAGTAGAATATGCAAGTAGTGTCCTAAATCCTCCTAATCTTGCAACTAGGGCCAATATTTTCCCATAGTCAATTCCTTCTTCTTATGCATATCCTTTGCATACCTATCTATCCTTGTTCCTTGTGACTTCACCTTTTTCATTTAGCTTGTTTCTGAACACCCACTTTGTTCCAATAATGTTTTTGCCCTTAGGTCTAGGTACCAGTATCCAAGTTTTGTTTTTCTCTATCTATTCAACTTCTTTCATTGCTTGAATCCAATTTTCATTCTCCAAAGCATCTTTAATTTTTTTGGGCTCAAATTCACTAAGGAGACATGTCTCACTTCTCATTCTCTTTCTTTTCATAACTCTAGATTCTTTGTTACCGATGATTTCCCCAGGTACATGGTGTCTTCTCACACACTTTTCTAGTATAGGTTATTTCCTTCTCTCTTCTTCTATAGGTTCATATTGAAAAATAATTTCAAGTTCATTTTGTATTTCTACTCCTAAATCTGGTTTAGGCTGTATTTTCTCGGCATTGTCTTCCTAATGTGCAATGTCTTCTGCATGTACCTTGGCATCATTTTGATGTTGCTCAGCACCTACAGTTTGTTGCTTGGCAACCTACTATTGCAACTTGGCATTCACATTTTTGTTTCTAATTGGTAACTTTGTTCTCTTGCTCGAGTAGGGTGCAGGGAGCACATTCATTGACATATATGAATGCATTGTAATCTTCATGTTTTGTCTTACATTCAACTTTGTTCTTTTATGCGTATTTATCAACTTTCACATTTGTACTTTCCACAACTTTGTTAGTGTTAGAATTCAAACACTTATAAGATCTTCTCTTAGTGGAATATCCTAAGAATATTCCCTCATCACTTTTAGCATCAAGTTTTTCATTTCTATTATCCTTTAGTATATAACATTTTCTTTTAAAAACTTTAAAATACTTCACATTAGGTTCATATCCATACCACCACTCAAAGGGTGTGACATTTGTACCTTTCTTGACTTGCACTCTATTCAAAGTATAGATTATTGTACTTACACCTTCTCTCCAGTATTTATGTGACACATTATTCTCCATCATCAGTGTTCTAGCATAGTCCATGATTGATTTATTTCTCCTTTCATCTATTCCATTTGGGGAAGGATCCTTAGTGCTGGCATCGACCTTTTGATTCCTTTAACATTGCAAAATATATTGAATTCATTAGAGATAAATTATCCTCCTCTATCAAAGCTCAAGCACTTCAGACCCTTACCTATTTCCTTTTCAACTCTAACTAAATACCAATTAAACAATTGAAAGGCACCAATTTTTTCTTTAAGAAATATCACAACCATCATTCTAGAATAGTCATCAACAAATAGAATGAAATATTTATCTCCACGATAGCTTTACACTTTAATAGGTCCACAAAGGTTACTATGAACCAGTTCCAACATATCATTAGATATGCATGTCCTTCTCTTGAAACTAGATTTTTCCATTTTTCCCAATTGACATTGTTTGTACATAAAATTATTAGGTTTATTCAATTTTGGTAAACCTCTTACTCTTTTCATCTTATTAATTCTTACCAAATTATCAAATTTCACATGACATAACCTCTTATCTCATAACCATATATTTTCATTTTGTGAAAATAAACATGTTTCATCTGATAAGTCTAGATAGAACAAGTTACCTCTTGTTTGATCACCACTTCCAATTAGATCACTAGTAGCATCAAATATCTTGGCCTCTTTTGTAATGGAATTCAAATTTTTGTCCTAACATGTTCAACTATGAAATACTCAAGAAGTTATAGTTAATTCCTTTAACCTAATAAACATTGTCACACTTAATCTTATCAGTCAATTGTATTAATCATTTACCTTTCACTAGACATGGTGTATTGTTACCAAACTTAACACAACTACCTTTGTATGATTCCATGATTTCAAATTTGTTTTTATCATTGGTCATGTGATGTGAACAACCACTATCAATTATCCACCTATCACCTTTACTCGCATATGAGATTAATGCACTTTTCTCATCTTCATCAAAATCTTCTCTCATAGCAACATAGATAACTTCCTCATCATTACTATTAGATTCATTATCAGTCTCTTCTTTAGCAATGCAACAAGATTTCTCACCTTTGTCTTTGTAGTCCTTGTTTCTTTTGTTGTCTCTATCGTCTCTTATCTTTGTATTTTTTTCCTTTTTTTCATCCTTTTCTTCTCTACCAGGACATCTTGCAGCAATATGACCAACTTGGTTACATGAAAAACATAGTATAGGAAGTTTACCTTTGTATTTTCCCTTGTCTCTCAGAAGTATTCTAGCTATTAGTGCTTCAAGATCATCAAGTTCATCATCAGAAACATTACTATCACTTTTCACACATTTTCCTTTTCCTTTCTTACTAACAACCGATTCTTATTTAAAAGAAGATTCAATAGTGGTAGGGGTGAAATTATCAAAATTTGACATTTCAAAAGTAGTAAGCCTACCAATTACACCTTCTAAAGTTAGGTTATTACTAAGGGTACATCTTAATTCTTGTATTGCAGAAACCTTAATAGCATAAATAGGAAATAGAGTTCTCAATACCTTGTTGATCACAGTCTCATCATCAATCTTTCCATTTGCTCCTCTTATGGCATTTACAACCTCTTTGATTCTTCTACAATACTAGACAATATTCTCACCTTCCATCATTCTAATTTCATCAAACTTACCTCTCAAAATTCTCCCTCGAGACATTTATGTCTTCTCCATAGATGGCATGCAATGTATCCCCCATTTCCTTGGAATTTTTGCAGTCTTTTATGTCATCAAACTCAACATAGCTTAGGGATGATGCAATATCCAACATAGATTGGTCGTGTTCTTACTTTTCTTTCATTTGTTGTGTTGTCAAAAGGAGAACTATTATCTCCACATATGCATTATCCACAAAGTGTATTGCACTGTCTCCAATTCATGCCATATGCAGCTTCATCAAACTTTGTCATCCAAGAAAGTTCTCCTTGTTCAACCTTGGCACCTCCTTTTTGTACATCTTATTCTTTAGTTTTAAGTATCTTCAAAAATTTCTCTACAAGCACCAAAGCCCTAATGCCAATTGTTAGAATGATTTAGAATAACTAAGAAGGGGGGTGAATTAGTTATCCAAGGTCCAAAAGTACTAATTGAACATTTAAACACTTCAACTAATCTAGATCTAAGCATCAATAGCTTAGTCTCTATATTAAATGATCAGTAAGATAAAATTACAACCCACTATCCTAATAGTAATAGACTTAAAGAGTGTGAAATATTAACAATAAATCATCTCATGTGACATCCACGCAAGCTTGAGACTAGGATTTAATGTGAAAACCCAATTTGGGAAAAAGCACCAGTAACATGTCACCAATATTTCACTCTTCTGAAGTGAGCTTCATTAGGAGCCAACCCTATTAAAGGTTACAAAGAACATTGATAAATGTGACCTTGTTAAAGGATTTAATCATCTTATTAGGAATGGCCTTGTCAGAGGACTTAAGAACATTCTATTAGAATGCCACCTTGATTAAAGGATTTATATATGACTATTAGGTCAACCTTTGTTAAATGATTTCAATACTGATGCAATGGTTAGAAAGTAACAATAATTTTGATCTAACTAATACAACTCACTTTGCAAATACAAATCACGATTTGGTTCATATGTTTATCCATTAACTGGCCTTCATTGTCATCTCTATCTATGATCGACTTGGAACTCCTTCAAACAATCACACTTTACCTCTTCACTTATACTTCTCAGCCTCCTACTTAGGTTTCCCAATCAATGGCATCAACAATAGCTTGTTAGGATTAACCACAGATAGAAATAACAATTACATGCAAATATAAACAATATCAAAAAATAATAGATCGCACAGAAAAGAACACAAGACACCAAGATTTAGCGTGGTTCACCTAATCCCTAAGATACATCCACCAAACAATAGGTCCAATATTATTATGGTCTAGTGATTACAACCTAATTACAATCCTTAATCCCTTATAGCTCAATATTGCCGCAAGAAGCAATTTTCGCATCACACATTATGAAACGATCCCTAACCCTAAGCCCTTTTATACAAGTATTTTTGCCAATTTAGGGTTAAAATTAGCTACAACATGTCGAACATTAAATGCCAATAAAATAGCCATGGCCTAAGAACCCTAGTTGTATTGAGGGCTACCACCCCCAAACCCCTACTCGGGGCCTAGCCCGACCCCAAACCCCGCCAAGGAATTATGGAGTATGTACAGTACTTCCCTGATTGGTCACCACAATCTAACAATCTCCCACTTGGGGCTTGATCAAACTCCACACTAAACAACAATCTCCCACTTGGAGACTGATCTTGTAGCTATGCCACTACACCATGAGGCTCCCACTCGATCAAACCACCCTGGACTCTGATGTTCAATTATTTTGTTCAGTCTAGAAGACCAACCAAAGCTAGAGAGGAGTTTAGTTTCTCCCTTATCACTACCTTTGTAAACATATATGTTGGATTTTCATCTGTACGTATCTTGTCCAACATTAACTATCCATCATTCAGAACTAACCAAATGAAATGGTACCGCAACTATATGTGTTTTATCTTTGAATGAGCCGAATTCTTCGCAAGATGAATGGCACTCTGACTATCTGTAAATAAATAATTATCCCTCTGAGGGTGTCCCAATTCTTCCAAGAAGAACTAAAGCTATATCATCTCCTTTGATGCATGTATAGCATCAACATACTCTACCTATGTAGTGGATAAAGCATTAACCTTCTACAATCAAGAAACCTAGCTCACAGTTGCCTCACCAACAATAAATACATAACCTATAGTACTCCACCTGGTATCAATATCCCATACCAAATCTGAGTCAACATAGCCCTATAAATTAGTAGTAGAGCCCCCAAAATGTTAACACTTATTGGATGTTCCTCTCAAATATCTGAGAATCCATTTGACTACATTCGAATGCTCAATTCCTGGATGGCTCATATACTTGCTAACAACTCCCACTGCATGTGCAATATCTAGCATTATACATATCATATCATACATAGGGCTACCTACAGTTGAAGCATAAGGTACCTTGGACTTCTTATCATCATCTTCTTATGTCTTTGGACACATCTCCCTAGTCAACTTCAAATGACTATGTAAAGGTGTGCTGACAACTTTAGCATTCTCCATAGAGAAACATTGCAACACCTTCTCAATGTAATTAGTCTAAGATAATATCAATTTCATGTTCCTCCTATCCCTACAAATCTTCATACCAAGGATTTGTTTTGCTACCCCCAAATCCTTCATAGAAAATGCATGTGATAACTGACGTTTTAGCCCCTTAATGTGATCCATGTTTAACCCAGCTACAAGCATATCATCGACATATAAACATAAAATAATGTATCTTTTATCATCCAACCTCTTAAAATAAACACAATGATCTGAATGACACCTGCTGTATCCATGCTCATGCATGAAACTGTCAAATTTTAGATACCATAGTCGAGGTGCTTGCTTCAAGCCATATAAACTTTTCTTCAATCTGCACACTTAGTTATCCTTACCTTTGACCTCAAATCCCTATAGTTGTGCCATATATATCTCTTCATCTAAATCACCATGAAGAAAGGTTATTTTAACATCAAGTTGCTCCAAATACAAATCTTTAGTAGCCACAATACTTAAAACAATGCGAATAGAAATCATTTTTACAATAGGAGAGAATATCTCATTAAAATCAATGCATTTTTTTGTGCAAATCCTTTTACAACTAATTTGGCTTTAAATCTATTCTTACCTCCATCCTCTTCTTTCAACCTATAAACCCATTTATTCTGTAAATCTCGTTTACCTGTAGGACACTTGCATAAACCCCAAGTCTTATTTTTCAGCAAGGAGTCCATTTCATCTGCCATTGTAGACCCCCATTAAATCTTAATATCCACCTATACAGCTTCATCATAACATTCAGGTTCACTAGCATCAGTAAGTAAAATAAAATACAAGGAAGGAGAAAATCTTTCTAGAGGTCTACTTAGCCTTGTTGATTGTCTGACATTCACTAGTGTGTGTTGTATTTTTTGTTGTAGTTGTTGCAGATCACGATGAATTGCTAGAACATCATCTTTTGGAATATCATCCAACACTACATAATTATCTTTTTTCTTTCATGTTGCTGCAACATATCTTTGTACAACACTTTCTTATTGAATATGACATCCCTACTTCTTACAATTTTACAATTTTAAAAATCCAGAAGCATATAACCAAATTCAGCAATGCCATATCCAACAAATACATATTTCTTTGAGTTAGCTTCCAGCTTGGTTCTATTTTGAGAATCTATATGAGCAAATGCTTCACAACTAAAGGTTTTGAGAAAAGAATAACTCACCTTCTTACTAGTCCATGCTTCCTCTAGGATACCATAGCCCAAAGGAGTAGAGGGACCTCTATTAATCAAATATACATTAGTGTTGACAACCTCCACCCACATATTTAAAGGCAACCTAGCATGTAACCTCATGCTCCTTGCACGCTCCATTATAGTCTTGTTCATGTGTTCAACCACTCCATTTTCCTATGGAGTCCTTGGAACAATTTTCTATCTTTGAATACCATTAATGGAGCAATAATATTCAAATTCATGATTGCAATACTTGCCACCATTATTAGATCTTAGACATTTTAATTTCTTACTAGTCTCATTTTCAACCAAGCATTTCCATTTCTTAAAAGTTTGAAATACATCATATTTTTGTCTAAGGAAATAAATCCATACTTTTCTAGTTGCATCATCAATAAATGTAACATAATAATGAGAGCCACCACGGGAAGATACCTGAGCTGATCCCCATACATCTGTACGCACAAGCTCTAATCTCACACTTTTCTTTTCCTTCCCACTCTTCACAAAACTCACTCTCTTTTATTTTCCATACACACAACTTTCACAAAAATCCATATTAACACATTTCAAACCTAGTAAAACTTGCTTTGAATGAATTACTTTCATACCTTTCTCACCCATGTGCCCAAGTCTGTTGTGTCATAGCACTGTATCAAAATCTACAACAACTATTTATTATCCATGCTCAACTGCAGCAACTCTTCCTAAACATTCATTTTTCTCTAAAACAATCATTATAGAAGGAACAATATGACCTCTAAAAAGATATAAGGTGCCTAATATTACACCTTTTTCTACTACAAGGGAACCTTTTGAAACTTTCCAATTTTTATCATTAAAAGTAACTACACAACCCTCATCATTGAGTTACCCTATTGAAATTAAATTCCTACTCAGCCTTGGAACATGTCTTACCTCATGTAGTAGCTATGTATTAAATATTTTCTATCGGAATCAACTATTATAAAAAGATAATAAAATACAAATAGATTTAGAAGAAAACAGTTAAAGTAGACCTTGTGCAATTAAGGATGTTGCAATATTAGGTAGACCTACAAGAGAGCAAATGGAGTGTGCTTTAGAAGGAGGAAATTTGTGTTACATGAATGAAGTTGCACTATGTTCAAAGGACCTTATAAATGCAATGTTAAGTAATAAAAAGACATGGTAAATGTTAGAATTCTTTAAAAAATAACTTAGAGGTGGGGTGAATTAGTTATCCAAGGTCTAGATGTACAATTAAAACTTTTCATAACTTAGTGAACCCATAAAACATTTTTATCATGCATGCATCCATTAAATTATGCAATCACTTAAATTTATAGGTTACTATAAAATCAATTTGCAAAAATGTAAACTTGAAACATAATAGATTCAATACCACATTTTACACAATGATTTAACGTGGAAACACAATTTGGGAAAAACCACCAGTAACATGCTACCCATTCTCACTCTTATGAAGTGATGCCCTGTGAAAGGCCAATCCTGTTAAAGGTTACAATACACACTATTAAATATGACCTGATTAAAGGATTTCAATCACCTTGTGAGGAGTGGGCCTTGTTAGAGTACTTTAGATCATTCACTTGGAATGTCACCTAGTTAAAGGATTTACAAATGACTGTTAGGTCAACCTTAATCCAAAGGATTTACCCTAGACTGATACAATGATTATAGAGTAATAGTAAGGCTTGATCTTATAACAACTTACAGCTTCATTTGCAGATTACAGATCTATTTTTCAATCCTCAATTTTGCTTTCCTTTCACACTCTTCAACTCTAATAGCTTGTTCACCCTTCAAGAATCCATACCCTTAAGCCTTCTTACTTTGCTTGCTAATGCAGACTCTTCTCTTAGGTCACTGAATAAAGCAAATACCCTAGACTCCTTGTCTTCCTTAGATTCTCGCACGTCAACTTTTGCTTCTACCCAGCCATGTCTATAAATAGATAATTAAGATCTTTTGTCATTCATCCTCCATCATTCATTTTAGGGTTAGGTTAGATTAGGTAGGATTCAATGAATCTACCCCTCATTTCATTTCATTCCCTTCTAGAAACTTCTCCTTTAATCCTCTTTGAATCCACCTCAAAATAATTTATCTTTAATTTTGTGCCACCAACTCATCAATCTTATCTTCCATAGGGTTCACACAATCTAAGAAAACAAACTTGTCGGCTTAGATTCATCGAATTCTCAATCTTTCTAGTAATTCTAACACTCAACATTAACTTGCTTCTAATGCTTGGCACATACTGCATTACTCAACATCCACTGTCAAAACACTTGGCATGAACTAAAGTTTATTGGTGCTCGGCATCAACTAAATTTTACTTGGCTTACACTATTTCACTTGGCTTATATTGAAATTGACTTTGCTTAGCTCCAATTGATTTTCTGCTTGGCTTGCACTAAATTTGCTTAGCACCTATTGTCCACTTGGTCAAGCTTGGAAGACAAACTTCATTTAACTTGTTCTTCTAACCTTACACGGTATAACCAACCTTTGCAACCTTAAGTAGATTATCAATGCACTATAATATAACTATCTTAACTAATTCTTGTACTCCTTTACATATCATAACTTAGCCTTTCCTCTAGGTGCTATTGTTACCTCATTTGATCAAATCCTCTTCATCAATAAAACACATGATAGTACATAAATCATATAAGCAATTTTCTTACCAGTAAGTAGCAAGTTTGACATCAGTAACAAAACAATGATTGAAACACATTTATCATACTTATATCAATTTGTTTTCAACAGTAAATCCCTTGGGAGATGTGTAGATAAGTAAATACAACACAATATCTCATCATGTGTCAAGACATGAGATATAACAAACATTGAATGACCACAAGGAAAACATCTGAAGAACATGTTAAAAAATAATAATTTCTTCTTATTTATTAGAAATACATTTTACTATGTTGATCACACGCATACGCTATTTAGCCCAGGTCATGCAACTTCCTCTTTGGCCCCTCTCATGGAGATCGTGTTTGCCATTCTTCTAAGTTGTTTGATTGAAACTGCTTCTGCACAAGTGTTTCATAGATAGTATTGCATTTCCATTTCCTTTTTATATTACTATAGATAAGAAGCCCAACATCATGATTATTTCTTCATGCAAGAAGTCATGGATTCAACATACATTTTGTGTGCAGCATTAGTTTATTGAGGACTTCGCATGAAAATAGGCGGACCACAACCAAATGTTTCCAAGTAGCCTTTTGGTGGTGGTCCACCTATTTTCATGTCAAGTCCTCAATAAACTAATGCTCTACACAAAATGTATGTTGAATCCACAGCTTCCTACATGGAGAAATAATCACGATGTTGAGCTTCTTATCTACAGTAATATAAAAAGAAAATGGAAATGCAACATTATTTGTGAAACACTTGAGCAGAAGTAGTATCAATCAGACAACTTAGAAGAATGTCAAACACAATCTCTGTGAGAGGGGCCAAAGAGGAAACTGTGTGACCTGCTCTAAACAATGTACGTGTGTGATCAACATAGTAAAATGTATTTCTAAAAAATAAGAACAAATTATTATTTGTTAACATGTTCTCCTTGTGGTCATTCAATGTTTGTTATATCTCGTGTCTTGACACATGATGAGATATTGTGTTGTATTTTCTTATCTATACATCTCCCAAGGGATTTACCACGTCTTTTTATTGCTTAACATTGCTTTTATAAGGTTCTTTCAACGTGGTGCAACTTCATTCATGTAGCAAAAATTTCCTCCTTCTGAAGCACACTCCATTTGCTCTCCTGTGGCTCTACCTAATATTGCAATGTCCTCAATTGCACAAGGTCTACTTTAACTATTTTCTTCTAAATCTATTTGTCTTTTTTAATCTTTTTATAATAGCTGATTTCAATAGAAAATATTTAATACATAGCATTATATCAGTATCCCCTAAAATCAATGAGCAATGAATGTGATTTTTTGGAGTGTTTTCCAAGAATTACTTCCCTCTAAATAATGTATGCTAACATATTATGAGTATGATCTTAAAATCATGCTTAATAACTCACACCATTATGTAGAAGATCGTGGGATTCAAGAACCCATTGTGATGGTTCTAGTTGCTACTGTCGCAGTTTGAGTTCCTCTTATTGTTGATGGTGTCACCAGAGCTCCTTTTCTTTTGTTGATACACTATACCTATTGGTGTTTCAATGGGGATGTGTGTCTTCCTTACTTGTCTCTTGCTTGGAGGTTCCTCTTTCTCATATGGTTTTGGTCACAACTTCTATTGATGTGGTTGTCCCTATGGTTGCTAAGATTTAAACTTTGCAAGCATGTATATTCTGTCTTTGAATTAGTGTGTTGTGACAAGGCTCATTAAACAAAACACAGATCAAACTAATATTCAATAAAGGTTAATTGAAATTAGATCACAAAAATTAATCTAAATGCAGTACTCATATTTAGTACTTAGCCAATGGAGAAAGTGTTGAAAATAATTGGTTAATTGTGTGTTGTCTTTGATGTTATACAAAATGTCATATCATTGCCACTCAGTACATGATGACCTCACTTGGGCAATGAAGATAGTTTCCTATGTCTGTCGAGCATTCTAGAGTTTGCCAAGTTTAGAAGATAGTGTCTACTGAGTTCACTTAGGCATCAAAGGGAAGTTCATAGAAGTTGAGTGTTAACTGAGCTCACTTAGTTAATGAAGGAAATGTTGGATGGAACTAGTGTTAATCAAGCTCACGGAGTTACCAAAGGAACTCTATGGATATGTAGTGTTAACCAAGTTAACTTCGTTAACACAGGAAAATTGTTTCTGAGTTAGTATCTACTGAGCAGGGTTAGCTAACAAAGGATTTTCTTGTTTTGACATATTAAGTTCAGTTGATTTGTTTGTTGGTTCTAGCCAATTGTGGAAAAGTGTCAAGAAATAAGTTAGTTTTTAGAAATAAGTTGGATGAAGATGGAAAAGCATCAAGAAACAAAGCAAGGTTAGCTTGTAAAGGTTATTCTCAAGAAGAAGATATTGATTATGGTGAAACTTTTGCACCTGTTGCTAGACTAGAAGGCGTTAGAACTCTACTAGCTTATGTCACACATAAAGCATTTAAATTTTATTAAATGGATGTAAAATATGCATTCTTGAATGGAATTCTTGAAGAGGAAATCCACATAGAACAACCTGAAGGTTTTGTGGATCCTAGCAAAAAGGATATGGTTTGTAAATTACACAAAGCATTGTTTGGTCTCAAGCAAGCTCCCAGAGCTTGGTATGGAAGACTTCATAACTACTTGATAAAGATTGATTTTCAAAGAACAAATGATAACAACAGCCTGTTTATCAAAGAAGGACCAGACAAGAAGATTGTGTTGGCAGAAATCTTTGTGGATGACACTTTATTTATAGGAAATGATGACTTATGCAAGGCATTCTCAAAAGAGATGAGTAAAGAATTGGAGATGTCCATGTTTGGAGAGATTAAATTCTTTGTTGGATTGCAGATCTAGCAAAAGAAAGATGATATCTATATTACTCAATCAAAATGTATCAAAGAGATACTAAAGAAGTTTGGAATGGAAGATTCAAGACTAGTTGGAGCACCTATGTCTATTGAACATAAGCTTTCCAAAAATGATGATTCCAAAGAGATATATCAAACCACATACAGAACAATGATTGAAAAATTGCAATATGTAGTGCACACAAGGGCTAATATTGCATTAGTAGTTGGTATGGTGGCAAGATTATTAGCAAATCCCAAATAAAATCACATGATAGAAATCAAGAGAATCATGAGGTATCTAAAGGGTACTAAAGACTATGGATTATGGTACAAGAAAGGAGGCAATTTGGATTTGAAAGCATTCACAGATGTTGACTGGGCAAGAAATGTTGATGACAGAAAGAGCACCAGTGGTGGAGCATTATTTCTTGGTAAAAGACTAGTCTCTTGGACAAGAAAAAAGCATAATTGTATTTCTCATTCCACAGCAGAGGCAGAATATGTGGCAACAGCAATTAATTGTTCCAATGTTGTTTGGTTCAAGCAACTATTGACAGATATGAAGGTAGAGATCTAGGATCTAGTGGTTATCTTTTGTGATAACACTAGTATAATAAATATATCAAAGAATCTTGTAATGCATACCAAAACCAAGCACATTGTTATAAAATATCATTTTTTGAGAGAATTGGTAGAAGATAAAGAGGTAAGATTGGAATATGTGAATGCTAAAGATCAAATTGTAGACATATTCACTAAACCATTACCTAAGGATGCATTTTTGTATCTAAGAGGTAAGTTAGGGGTCATTCCCCTATCTAAAGTTCACTAAATGAAGTTTAGTGATGCATCAACCAAAGAATGTTGAAGATCAGTTAGTTGATGCAGTATTGACAAGGGCACACTGCATATGAATCAGTACATGCGATACATTGATATTCACTAAATATTGTCTTTGGCATGAGATATCAAAGAGGGAGAGTTTGTTGTCACATCTCACAAAAATTTTCTAAAGAGGGAGAGTACATATTTCACAGAAACTTTATTACTTGGAGAGACGTCAAAGAGGGATAACTTGGTCGAAGGAAAATTTGCTATCATAAGAAGATGTTGAAAACTGATTTTTTGCTAACGGAGGGAGAAACTAAAGGCAGAGGGAGTTCACACTGATAGAGGTAGTTCTCATGGATGATAATCAAAATCAAACTAAGGATATGTTCCTTACTATTCTTGCTCTAAATTTTCATTATAGTATGACATGTTGTGTTACCATCAATGCCAAAGAGGGAGATTGTTGAAAATAATTGATTAATTGTGTATTATCTTTGATGTTACACAAAATGTCATATCATTTCCAGTCAGTATATGCCGAGCTCACTTGGGTGATGAAGATAATTTCCTATGCCTGTCGAGCATTCTAGAGTTTCCCAAGTTCAGAAGACAGTGTCTATCGAGTTCACTTGGGCGTCAAAGGGAAGTTCACAAAAGTTGAGTGTTAATCGAGCTCACTTGGTTAAAGAAAAAAATGTTGGATGGAACCAATGTTAATCGATCTCTTGGTTACCAAAAGAACTCTGTGGATATGTAGTGTTAACTGAGTTAACTTGGTTATCACAAGAAAATCATTTATGAGTTAGTGTTTATCGAGCAAGGTCAGCTAACGAAGGATTTTCTAGTTTTGGCATATTGGGTTCAATTGATTTGTTTGTTGGTTCTAGCTGACTATGGAGATGAATATTAAGTATTCTAAGTTGTATTCAAGCTAACTTGGCAATGTGTAAGATATAAATATAAAGTCAATTTGAGAATTGAATGTGTGAACATAATAGAAGATTTGAAGATGCTTAGATGCAGCAAATTAGAAGGATAAGAAGAATATCCTTGTTGTGTTGCAAAGATACATTCGATCAGAAAGGATTAGGTACACAAGTCAAAATTGAGATCTGTAATCAGCAATTCATTTGCATCATAAATTAGGTCATTTCATTGTTACTCTCTAATCATTGTAGTAGTGATCTAAATCTCTTAACAAAGTTGGCTTAACAATTATTTGTAAATCCTCCAACAAAGTGGCATTTCTAGATTGAAGCATCTAAAAACCTCTAACAATGCCACTCCTAATAGGGTGATCAAATCCTCTAATAGGATCACACCTAACATTGTGTTTTGTAACCTTTAACAGGGTTTTCTCCTAATAGGGCTCACTTTAGAAGAGTGAAAATCAACAACTAGTTGCAACTGGTGGTTTTTCCCAAATTGGGTTTCCACGTTAAATTTTGGTGTCATTTGTGTTCATGTTATTTCATTTATGTGTATGTGACTAAGTTAAATTTAAGTTTAATCACATTAAGATTAGTTGATTCTCAATGCTTGCCGAGTTGCAGTATTTGCTAGTGTGAACCGAGTGCTGGTGTGTTTGTCGAGTAACAGCAAAATACAGTTTAATCAAAGTTTATGTTTGATTTGTATTGACATCTAAGGGATCTAGGATTTATTTTTGTGGTAATTGATTCTCCCCTCCCCTCTTAGTTACGCCTCTTATCCAATAGAAAGTGGTATCCCAAGGAGTGAAAATGTCTAAATTATCATATGGAAAGGGCACAAGTACAATGTTGTGCATCTCTTCTTCAAGCTTATACATATATGTTGTACTGAAGTTAAATATTTACTAGATATATTTATTTTTGATTTGTTCATTGTTAGTTGTAACTAACTAATATAGACATGCATGTAGTCATAACAGTGAAAAACAACGGTTATAGACAATTTGTAATAGGGAAAATCTATTAACAATAGTGAATATTATTTAATTTTATATTTTTTAAGTACAAAATGTTGCTACTCTATTCAATGCAAGTAATGATAATCCTCTAATTCAAATTTTTCTTCCTTCTCTTATTCTTTGAAGGATAATCACTTATTGAGTTTATGGATAATTTTTCTAGATAAGGCTAGATAAGTATCCTCCAGAGATGCTTAAAACGATGTTCTATTCATAGATTGTATTTCATCCTTGTATTTGAAAACTCTACATTCTTTCATGAATGTGTCAAGATATAAAAGAGATTGTGACCTTGGCAAGAGCATGGGTTGTGAATAAGGAACCACACACAAGATTAATGTAGATCTATTAGCAAAGATAAAGTGTGGATTTATGAAGACTTCTATGGATAGAATTATGAGTATATAGAGGACTATGCAAATTTACAAAGCATTTTGAAGAGAGTATCGTGAGAAGTTTCTATAGAAGTTTTATGAGACTTGAAATAAGTTTGGTGACAAATTTGTTGTCATCATAATAAGAATTTGAGGAAGAGGGATTGTGGAGAACAGATTATCCATCATCTATAGGAGAATCAACATTTCAAACAATTTATTGGCATCTCTTTAGGATTGTATCTAAACAAGTTGAAACTTGCATTATATTGACCAACTCTACATATTAGTGGATATTTAACACTAATTTCATATATGTTATCTAATAGCATGTGCATTCAAGAAAGGAAAAGAACTATTAAATTTATCACTCTTTTTACAAATTACACTAGACACTCTTCAATTGCAGCCTAAAAAGACTTGTTTCAGTTGTTTATATCATCACTAAGATTGGAAGCCTCGTAAGTACAATGCATGCTCTTGCACAAATGCCTTGCTAGATCAGACATGGCACCAACCATTGCTATAGAAGATTGTGATTTTGATTGTTCTACAAGGATAGCCGAAATTTCAATGATATTAATCTGCATTTGAGAATGGCTTGCAAATTGACCGGAAGAAAAGCATGAAATGTCATAAAATAGTAAAATGAAAAGGTGAACTTAGCATTTGGAAACAATAACTGAAATATTCATGTATAAATTATAATTTAACCAAAGTATTTTGAAAGTAAAATTCAAAATTCAAATCACTAGATATCATATATAAACTTAGCTAGAGATGTAGCCAATTAAATTTGACTTTTGCACATTGTAATTTGCAACAAGGATTATAAATTGTGAAATTATAAATGTTATTTGATTTCTCCATTAAGTGTTGCATGTCATATAGACTTTACAATACTTTGCTTCCTCCCTGAAATATTATTCAACATATCACCACACTCATAAGAAATAATGAGAATAGTTCATGAATCAATATATACTTTATAAGGATCTAATATCATTTGTTTCCACTATTCAAATTCTTCTTCATGTCTCCCAATTTACAGTAAAAGTTATCAAATGCAATCAAACATGATTGCAAATAAATAGAAACAATAGAATACCTTGGAGAGGAATAATTTGAGGTAATCCCATAGAAAGTCATTCTTTCAAATACTTCATACACTATCACTAAATTTCATAAAAAAATGAGTTTGACTGTGGTGTCCTTCTAGCATTGCTTGAAACCAAGAGATTCACATGGTTAGTTATAACGCATTTGTTCACTTGCTTTCAAGAATAGTTTAATATTCTCTATTAATCAGGGCCAACCACATGAAGGTGAAAGCTCATTTGGCCTCACCCACACACACACCCAATGGCTATTGAAGTTAATGAATGATCAACCCCACAACTCCCAAGAATCGTCTGCATGCAAACACCTATTACAGAAGAGAGTAGGAAAAAGTTATGGAGACAAAATTTGCCAGCTCCATAGAGAAGACATTCTTGATGAGCAAAAAAGTAGATTGCTATAATCAACAATGAATTAATCTCAATTATCAATTAATGTTTACAATGAGAGATCATCCTTATAAAGGAGATCAAAAACTTAAAAATTTCTAACCTAGGTTGCATAATAATAATTAATAAAAGATTAATTATTATATTCTAAAGTTTTTCTTAAGTGAACTAGAGTTAATTAGGAAGTATCTAATTATTGTAATAGCCCCCTTAAGATAAACTTGGGGACTAGCTAAAAACCTAGAAACTACTGTTGAAAGTAGATTTGGGCTAGCAAACAAGGCCTGATAAGGTACCCAAGCATAAACAAATCTCTGAAAAGAGGAGAAATAAAGAAACCCACATGGGAAAAACCCTACTCCAAAAAGAGATGGAAATAATGCTAAAAAGAACTAGTGAAGGACTGAGGAAGCCTCCAAACTAGGAAATGTCCCAGAAGATAAGAAGAAAAGATGATCATGAAGAACATCACTAAAGCATGTAGAAGCTACAAAGATCTATCAAAAATTGACTACTAATCTAAAGAACCTCCGCTGAAATAGAACCTGACCAGGTAGAGAAGACTATAATCAGCATCGAATTAGGAGGCACATAAAGGCAAACAATTGAACTTGAAGATACAGATGGCATGAAACATGAAAGCCTGAAGAGTTGATCAATTGAACCAAGGAAACATGAGAAACAATAGAAAAAACTCCTTGATGCAGACAAGGGTGAGGTGACATGCAACTGAAAAAGTGGGCCAAAAGAACTGCAAGTTAAGGACCCATGATCAAGATGCACAAAATGGTACATGTGTGTGTACTAAGGTGATCAATGTCAAACACTTCATGAGGCTAATGTCACAAAAGGGATACTAACAAGAAAAAAGAAAAACATCAACCCCCCATGGCACTTTATCAGAATACTCCTTGTACAATAAGGAACAAGACATGGAGAATCCCAAGAAAACAATAATCTGCATGAGTATCCTCAGATGACACTACTTGAATCAAAAGGAAAAACAAGACAAAACAACTGGAACAAAAATACAAATGCAATATGGCACTTTATCTCAATGCATTTGCAAGAATGCATATAAATGATGTCTAAATAGACTAGAAGAGACATAAGACTAATACAAAAAATAGTTGAATTCATGACGAATCATTTGAAGCAATAAAATTGATCCTTGGACCTGAAACTACCAAGATATCTACCAAAATGCAAAAATGTAGAAGACTAAATAAAATGTTCCTGGAGCAGAATCTAGAAAAACAACTAGCATCACTGAAAAGAGCCTAGAAAGACCTTTCCAACGATATAAAGATTTCCCAAATCTGAGATTAGATGTTCAAGATATGTCTCTAGGAGTACAAAAAAATCAAAACTAAAAATCAACTATACCACTATGACGGGCTCAGAACTAGCTTTCCAGCAATATCTCATTTTTAGAAAATGGAGTCCATATGCACAAGATATGAGCAAAATAGTGAAGGTAGATCCAAATAAAGCCCGAGGAGGTTATAGAAATATTGATGCAGTGTTGATGTGGCACTAATGTCATTAAGTGATGAGCCCAAATTTGATAGTCAAACTGTTGTTGAGGCAAAAAAAAGGCTAAAAATGACCCCTATCAAAAAAAAATATATATCTGATTGCCAGAAATATAGAGCCAAGCAAAGGGCTGGTGTTGGATTAAAAATCGATGGCCAAAATATTTTTGGAGATTCAAGAAGTGATTGTACAAAATGTTGACTTTGGACATTTTAATATTAGTCCAGAAACTCACTCTCCTCTTTCAAATCCTCGTCTCTTTTTTACTTGAGAGCATCCTACCCTTGCCATTTATGAGGCGATGTTGAGGGCTTGCATTTCAACTGCACATTGGACACTCAATGGGCTGAAGATTGGAACTCATGACCTCCTCCTACCATTGTCACTGCTCCATTGTACTGCTCTTGCAATGTTGTTGCTTTTAGCTTTGATGACTAGAGAAACTCTGATGAGGTGATAGAGAGAATGTCTACAGAGGGTGATGAGAAAAGAATCTCTATAGTTGCACTATTGCAAAATGGTTGATGTTGCAGCTCGGCTGAGACAAATGCCTCCCCAAGAACCTCAAATTCGCTTTGTCATCTATCTTGATAAACTTTGCTCGATAGCTTGGAACTCTCAGTCGTAAGAATTTCTATTGAGAGTTATACTATTGGTATTGTTGCCCTCTACATCTGGCTACAAGTCTGTCATGAGGCAATCTATCCATTCTAGACAAACATCAGGGTCAACAACATTCAAAGGGGATTTAGACCCATCCAATGCTTATAACTTTGACAATCTAAAAACTCCACTAAGGAAGGCTACAACACAACTCTCTTTGCCAAAAAAAAATGTGACAATTTAGCAAGAGCTGCCATAATAAATGGAAAACAAGGAAGGATGGAGGTTGAGGAACCATAGGTGCAAATCACAACTTAGTCCAATCTCCTTCTCCCACCACAAATTACGTGCTTGGAAAGGGTGAGTAGATTTGAAACTGGTGGTGTTGAACTCAAGCACCAATGACCACCACAGACCAAGACGCATGAAAAGTGGAGACAAGGAGCCATAAAAAAGAGGCCAAAAGATCCATGTAAACTACTCCAGTCATATTGCCTTGATCTATGGTGAGCTCGATCAAATTCCCTTCATCCCTTCATTGCTGCTCCCTTCATCAACTAGGGTTGTAGACAGAGGTGGAGGTGGTTAATGGGCCATGTAGCCTAGCTAAAAAATAATCAGCTCCAATAAAGAGTCGTCAACTAGCACAATTGATGGCACTAATAGGGGTTGCAAATTTCCAAAATAGCATGCCACTTCCAATCAAAAAATTGCATTTGGTAAACCACCATTGGGAGAAAAATGATGAAATTTGCCTATACAAAGAGAAAAATCGCCAAGCACATCGAAAAAAAGGTCCCTACCATCAAGGCATAGTCGCTTCAAGAATCCCTAGCACAAGTCAAAGGGCACTGATGTGGATGTTGGAAATCCAAAATCACTCACATGGCATGAGAATGCATACATAGACTTTGAAAATTGGACGGCCAATGACAACATGAAAATGGTATATGGTACAAGGCCCTCTAACAAAAACACATGCTAAAAAAATGTCTCTTCAATCCCATCCACAAGCGATCCACCTTATATTGATTTAGTTTTGTATAAAACAAAAAAGATAAACCAAGGTGTTAGAAAAATTGCGATTAATTTTTTTTATAAATAAAATCAAAAAAATGCATTTTCTCGATTTGTGTGCCTAGGTAAAAAGTGACATGAATGCAAAAAAAAATTGCCTCAGATTTCAACAGTGTCCAAATCAAACATATTTTATATGGAAAAGGGGGTTTTTGAGCACTCTGAGCTCAACGAGGATGTCTATTTTTTGCTCAAAGTGTCTCAAAAATTGGTGACCCCCCAAATCCAATAAAAAAAATTGTTGAAAGCTCAAATTTGAAAACCAATGCCAAATCTCTCAAGAACAAAATAGGGGCATGAAGATCTAGAGCTCTAATACCATGTTGAAGCTAATGAACAATCAACCCCATAGCTCCCAAGAATCACCTGCATGTAAACACCTGTTATAGAAGAAAGTAGAAAAAGGCTATGGAGGCAAAAATTGCCAGATTCATAGACAAGACATTTTGATGAACAAAAAAGTAGATTGCTATAATCAACAAGGAATTAATCTCAATTCTCAATTAATGTTTACAATGAGAGATCATCCTTATAAAGGATATTTAAACCCTAAAAAGGTCTAACCTAGGTTGCATAATAATAATTAATAAAAGAATTAAATATTATATGCATAAAGTTTAGCTTAAGCCAACTAGAGTTAATTAGGAAATACCTAATTACTCTAACAACATCTACATTCCCCGTTAACATCTAAAATTCATTCATTCTATTAATAAAATGTAACATTCATGAATTATCACATGATAACATTCATTAACACATTTGTTTCATTAGAACATTCACATTAACATTGAAACATAAGATTCATTAAAACATTCATATAAAAATTAAATAGAACATAAATAAAACATTATACATAAACATCAGTCATTATTAAATAAGTTTCATAAGTTCACATGAATCATTTCTTTTTCCTTTTTTTTTCTTTTTTTGTCCTTTCCTATATTGTTGCAGAGGTATATCCATGCCGTCATCGATATTTCTTCTCACCTGTGGATGTGCACTTGTTGTCCTTTGCAAAGGTTGATCCTCTGCATACAAGAAAATGCACAAAATTAATGTTTTACAAGAAAATGCATGTGAAGAATTGTTAGCTCAGAAGCAAGAACATGGTGTTGAAATAGTATAGAAAGTTCTTGACATGAGAGATCCGCATGTGAGGGTGCTTATCAATCTTGAAAACTTGAATGTTGAAATGAAAGCTATCAAGAATCAAATACCTATGCCAGAGTTACAACACAATGTGAAGTTGAAAGCTATCAAGGATCAAACACCAATGCCCCTTGTCATTTATCCCCTTCCTCTTCATTCCTCTTATTTATAACTCCTTGTCACTCCCTCCATTCTTCTTCTTGTTTTGGCCTTCTTGTTTTCTTGAACATTCAGGGAGTTGTTCACATGATTCCTCATTGGTTCATATTTCAATCAAATTCTTTTTTCCATTAACTTAGCCATCTATTGGTTTATCTATGTGTGAGTGAATGGTGTTAAACATGAGTCATTATTGTGTCAAAAATTCATCTTTGTTTGACCAAACTATAGTGGGAATTACATTCTTTCTTGTTATGTCATGGTCACCTTGGAAATAGCATCTACATTTGCTTAAACTTGCATATCCTAACATCTTAAATGTTGGTTTCTTAGATTTGTTCATTTGAAACATTTTGTTGGTTTTTGTGTACATTCTTTATCCACTTTCTCCTTTCAAAGTTTGTGTGCATGGGATCTTTAAAGAAAACACACTTCTCACAAGATTCTTACCCTCCAATTTATTGCATCTAAGATATTAAGATATTAGGATTTATCATGATTGCCTTGGAATTTGTCATGTATCGCATCTACATTTGCTTCATCATTGCTTATACGAGTGTTTCAAGCTTGGCAACCACTTCAACATCCTTTGCATGGTTTAGAGGTAATGTCATTGTAGTAGGGGATTCTATAAGAGAATGAGACTTGTGATTATGGCATTTACATAGAAGTAGAACTTTCTTCTTCAACTCCTTTCACTCAACTCTTCACTGAAATTATTCTTCTAGCAGTGAGAATAGCTACTACAAACTCCTATAAGCCAAGGGACCCTGAACCTGTGCTACATTTTTTAGAGAGATGGGAGAAGTTACTACCGGATTTAGTACTTCATAACATTTTGGATTATATAGTGATGCCCAAATTAATAGCAACAATAGATACTTGCAATCCTCATAGGGAAACTGTGCCAATACATGCATGGTTACATCCTTGGCTTCCATTATTGGGCCAACATATGGAGCCTTTATATCCAACCATTTGCTATAATTTGGGGAATGCACTTCATGCCTGGCATGCAAGTGATGCATTTTCATATGCAATTTTATCACCTTGAAAATTTGTACTTGATCCTACTAGCTAGGAGCAGCTGATTGGTTTAAATTATTTTCAATTGAAAAATTATTTCTCCATCTTCAAGTAACCTAGATCCTTGCTTCTCCCAGTTGTATTGTTTCTCTATTGTTATATATTCTATAATATATTTTCAATTTCTTTATCCATGTTTTTATGATGCATAAAAAAGCTCATATCATCTTAAGATGGCACTTAGGAAAGTGGTTGCAAATAGATGAATAAAGAACTCAAAAAGGAGTTCAAATAAATAAATAAATTGTGTGTCCAATGTTATTTAATGAAATACTAAACCAGCTAATCATTGTATAGTTATAACAATCAAAGTATGCACAAAGTAAGATCTTGGTACATAAAATTTTAGCAGAATATAGAGGGAACAAAATTTAAATAGGGAGTCATATGGTATCTAACTATAATTATGAATTAAACATAATATCAAATACAACCCTATTTACAATCTAATATCATTATGTGTATTTTGTTAGTCCACACCAAAATCAATAATCATGTTTGTACTATACAAACTTTTTGTTAGTCAATAACCTTTTTCTTTTTTTCATTTGGGAAGTAATCCCCTTGAATTCAGCATACCATGTTTTCTATCCAAGTAGTATCACGACAAGCACAAACAGCTCCTAGAATTGTTGTTCATAGACCTAGTGGATATTCATTCACACCCAAATCAAAGCTGCTACCATTAGATCTCTCTATTTCAGATAATCGTATAAGAATTTGGGTTATGGTGCTCAACCCATGAGCACTTTAAGCCTTATCTTATCCCAAATGTTAGCCAGGTACATTCTATTTCTCCTTTGATTAAATTAGCAAAAATACTTAATCCCCACATGCCTTTCAAGAATCAATTACATTCAATGTTGAGATCATTGCAATTCTTTTTATTAATGGTGGAATTTAGTTTTTATGATTACAAAGGAAATTATTGGAGTGAATGTGTTTCTTGATCAACATCAATAAGCTAGAGAGTAAAAACTCATCCATGCCCCAAAATGATCGAGGAAATCAAAGGCTTAAGAAAACAAAAAAAATGGAGTATATCTTAGAAGTAGAAGATCACCTAGCATTTATTGGAGCTAAGAAAAGAGTCTAGGGTTGATAAAATGGAACTAGTATTGCATAGTTCATGCTTTCAACTCTATTTATTTTTCTATTCAACAAAATAGGAAGAGTTTGTATAGTAAAAAATCATTATGTGTATTTTGTAATATCTGCTATGATGTGTTTTTGTAAAATTTCTTGTGAACTATGCCCATTTTTTGTGGTCTACATTATTTTTGTACAGGATCTTGAGGTAAGTCACTTAGCACGGGTTGAGTGAGTTTTAATGTTTTATTATTTGGATTTTGGAATATGTATGCAACTAGATCATTTTGTCTATTGTGTAGATAATATGTAATAAGAACATTTAAAAAGATCTCTCTAAATATATAAAGATATCTGTTATGATATGTTTTTGTAAGATTTCTTATGAACTCTGCCCATTTTTCATAGTCTGCATTATTTTTGTGTGGGATCTTGAGGTGAGTCACTTAGCACGGGTTGAGTGAGTTTTATTGTTTTATTACTTGGATTTTGGAATATGTATGCAGCTGGATCATTTTTTTAATTATGTAGATAATATGTAATAAGAACCTTAAAAAAGATCTCTCTGAATATATAAAGATATCTACTATGATATGTTTTTGTAAAATTTATTGCGAACTCTGCCCATTTTTTGTGGTCTACATTATTTTTGTGCAGGATCTTGAGGTAAGTCACTTAGCATGGGTTGAGTGAGTTTTATTGTTTTATTATTTGGGTTTTGGAATATGTATGCAGCTGGATCATTTTTCTATTATGTAGATAATATGTAATAAGCACCTTTAAAAAGATCTCTCTAAATATATAAACATATTTGCTATGATATGTTTTTGTAAAATTTCTTACGAACTCTGCCCATTTTTCATGCTTTGCATTATTTTTGTGCAAGATCTTGAGGTAAATCACTTAGCATGGGTTGAGTGAGTTTTATTGTTTAATTATTTGGATTTTGGAATATGTATTTAGTTGGATCATTTTTTCTATTATGTAGATAATATGTAATAAGCACCCTTAAAAAGATCTCTTTGAATATATAAAGAGATACATGTTTAGAAGGAAATATAAAGACATACATGTTTAGAAGGAAAGGAAAATAACATTTACATACGTACCTCTTCTCGTCCTAGAAGAAAAATCATAGAGCAAGGGCACGTAGATCACAAGGGCACAACACAATGATGAAATCGCAGAGCAAGGGCATGACATGATAATGAAATCATATAGCAAGGCCATAGTACGCTAATGAAATTACAAAGCAAGAGAATAGCAAAAAAATGCAGAGATCGTGAAAGCACAACAACCAAATGCACTAATCACAGGGCCATGACAACATTTATAGCACTACACCTCTTTTGCACCAAGCTCACTCCACCTCTTTCATGCATAGTTCTCCACAATCAAAATCAAATAGAAAATGATTGTCGTGTTTTCTTTTTTTTATTTATGCTCGCAAGGGTGTCACAATTACAACACTAATATCAGTATTGCGACGACGTTAGGGACAATTGCAAAAAAAATTGAGAATCATCACAAATTGTTGTCGCAATTTGATCCCAAATGTTGTAGTGGTGTGAACGATCTCCAGCTTCTCTATGGTAGTGAACTTCTTGCTAGGGAATGATACTTTCTTCTACTTAGCCAAAATACATTTCTTACATACAACATTAGTAGGATTAACAATCTTATGCAAGTCTCTAACTACAGAAGTGCTACTAACCTTCACAATATTATCAAAGTTTATGTGATAGAATCTTCTATGCCACAACCAAGTGTTATCCACTTTAGCTACCAAAAATGTCATCTCAGTAGGATTTAATTGAAATATATTACCTTTGGATCTAGTACCAGTTCCAGTCATCTTACCATCTCTATCTTTGATAGTGCAGGTCTTCTCAATTAATTGCAACAGAAAACCCTTGTCCACCAACTGTCCAACACTCAACAAGTTATGCTTCAATCCATAAAAAAAATAGACATCATCAGTGTTAGTTTTACCATCAAGAGTAATGGATCCAATTCCTATTATATGATAGGTTGCATTGTTATCAACTCTAACAATACCTCCATCATGATTCTTGAACTTAACAAACTTATTCAAATCAACAGTCATGTGATGTGAATAACCATTGTCAATTATCCAATCAAACTTCTTTTCTACTTGGGCAACTAGAGCACTTTCTTCTATAATTTCTCTATCAAGATCATCTTCCTTGATAGCCACAAATCCTAATTCATTATCACTTTCACTTTCACCTTTCTCATCAAATTCTTCATCTTCATTTGCATACAAACAGTTTCTATCCCTATTCTTCTAGGGTTAAACCTTCCCTTATACTTTTTCTCTCTCTCTCAGGACATTTAGATGCATAATGACCAAATTCATTACAAATCCAACATTTAAAGATTTTCTTACCATCTTTTTCTCTTCTCAGTAGAAGGGTTATTCCTTCCTCAATCTTCTTGTCTTCATCAGCTCTGTTGCTGCCAACAAAATCTCCACCGGTGCTTGCACTTCTTGTCAAATTAGGTCAAATGTTTAGGGCACTAAAGGTTCTTTCGACTCTTGCAATTTATTTAGACTATCTTAGATCTACTTCTATTGATTCTAATCTTCCAAGCAATGTTTCCTTAGTGAAATCCTTAGTGCAGGGCATCACTAGCTAAATCATCTAAGCTATCAACTTGAATAGTGGTGTCAAACTTTTTAAGATCTTCCATATGACTTCATCATCTTCTTTGGTTCCACCATGAGACTGAATTCCTACAACCATTTTTGATATTTTTTCAATATAACTTCTTACAAATTCATCTTCCATCATTCTATCATCTTGAAATGCACATGTCCAATTCTGTAATCTCATTCTCTTTGCATGATTATCACCTTCAAAAGTAGATTCTAATACTTTCCAAATTTCATGAGATGTTACAAGTGACTTTACCTAAATGTATTCATTCTCTGGAAGAGTTTTTAGTAAAGCTTCTCTTGCTCTCATGTTACACATGAATAAATCTCTCTCTTCTTCACTGCAACCTTCAAGGTTTTCTTCTTCAACAATTGTCTTCTAACCTTTTGTCAAGATCCAATATCTTAGACCCATGCACAACAAATGAGTGGTCATCTTCTCCTTCCAACTTTTATATTTGGCCCCATCAAATCTAGGACTATCCTTTCTGAAAATATTTGCCATTAATCTCCCAAAACTTTTAAGCTTATCCTTCAAGTACCCAATGCTCTAATACTAATTATTAGAATATATAGTCCACTGATAAAACTGAGAGGGGCGGTGAATCAATTATCCAACTAATATCACAAATAACAACTTTAAACAATATTCACTATATGAGTAATATAAACTGAAACCACAATAAGATATTCATACACAATAACACCATGTATGTTAACTAGGGAAACCCTTGATAAGAGGGAAAGTCTCGATGGGGATGATACCCACAAGATGATGTACTAATATAAATATTCCTTGTTAGAGGATAGACCTTGTTAGGAGTTTGCTACAACATTCAATACATATGAGTCCCTATTAGGAGACTTTGAATTCCTGTTAGGAGATTCCAACCCTGTTAGGAGTTGTGAAAGATAGTTGGACCCATTGCCCAAACAACTTCAATGGCAAGATCAATGAACCCATTATCCAAATAATCTTTGTATTATTCCTTATAGAATAATAAAACTAAATTGAACTTCCTTCATCTATCTTTGTCCTATCAACCAGACTTCTGCTCCTTCAAATCTTCTAACCAGATCATGAACTGCACATCCAATAATCCCTTGGATCGCTTACACGCATTTAGTAAGCACTCCCCTCCTTTTCACACTGCTTACACCAATAGATACATTGAATAATTTTTACAATCAAGGAAAACATCTTTCCTTTATACCACATCTTCATAATAATTCCTTGAGTCGGCCTTGAGGTTTTCCTAGTTAATTAAAATAAGATAATTAATTAATTACAATTGCAATAGCATTTTCGGTTCATAGTCTATACAAAGCTTCACATGTGTGATACTAAGGCTTGCGCACTCATTGGCGTCATCATCTGACTATCCTCTATCACTGCTAGACTACGCATCTCTCCATTACATCTCACATGAAAGATAGCCAACAAGCATCAGGAACTACTTTCCCAATATTGTCTCTGAACTGCTCTCTATAAATTAGGTACAACTTCCATACATCTTCAACCTAGGCTCTACGCACTTAACCACATCATCGAGATACTATGTTGTACATGTCCATAATTGTGCATGACCAGACAATCAAACCATTCTCTATACCATCAAGATCTTTGTCTCCTACTCTGCCAGTCTTTACATAAACAATGCTATGTTGACATTAATGACAAACACATTCATGAATGTAACATATCAAAACTCTCAAATACTCAAGATACTTCCACAATGTAGTATCATCAACATTCATGCTAACAAAAATCTCTTAACCATCCCAATTGGCCGGAAAGATAACTAGGCTCTGATAACACTATAATGTTGCAATTATATACTATGCTTGTTTGCCTTATATTTATGGTAAAAAAGGTATGAAATCATGTACTGCAGTAGAATAGATGAATATTGCCTTGTTCGTATGAAGCTGAAACCCAAACTAAGGTGTACGATAATAATGAGAAGTCTATATGTGGAGAGAGAATTGGTATGTTTGTATAGTGAGAGTACCTTGTTTGTATGGTGGTGCCAATATGATCATATGGTGATATGAACCATTTCCTCCTTAGTATTCTTGAAACACAATGTCTCTCACCTCCAATTGAAAATCAAATGCAGTACTAAAGGATGGAAGATGGAAGGGCAAAATACTGAGGGATGGAAGATGGATGACATACTGAGGGATGCAAGATGGTAAGATGGTGTACTAAGGGATGGTAGATAGCAAGATGATGTACCAAGGGATGGCAAATGGATGGTGTATCGAGGGATGACAAACGAGAGATGGTAGATGGAAGATGGAAGATGATAGGATGATAGATGGTAGGTAGAAGATGGTAGGTGATGGATGATGGATGGAGGTGGAGAGAAATTTATCATAGAAAGATAGCTCACAAGTCATACAATTAACAGCTGAAGATACACATATGCCAAGGATTTCATTACAAAATATGTGAGGCTAAAACTTAGTGCCAAATCATGTAAGTAGGATAATTACTAAAATGACAAATAAATACCAATCATAGATATATGAAATGTATCACTGAATTTATAATCGCAGATGAGGATGGTGCTCCAGATGTGCTAGATCTAAAGTGAAGGAATACAAAGGCATAATAGGGTGAAGGTTGAATCCCACCAAAACTGGAATTAAAAAAAAGGGAAGATCTTCCACTTTTAAACTAGCAAACAATATTAAACTCCAACAAGAATTCACAATACAAAAAAAAATTTGCTTGCCAAAAACATCCTACACATCGGTCATAAATACCCCTTCGGACTTTGGAGAAGATTCCTAAGGTTTTAAAGAAGAATGTCAATGCGACAAACACCTATGGATAATTAATAAATATTGGGCCCACAATTAAATAATTAAAGATCCATTTATAATATTATTTAAATTTTGAGACCATTAATTATTTAATATATGTTATTAAAATAGGGGACAGTACATTTTGGTTGACAAGTTATCAAATATTGGAGTGCTCGGCCCTCATGTAGAATATATGATCTTTGAATATTTTAGAGACATAAATGATAAAGATTTATAGTTAGAAGCTTAAATTTTTTGGAGTAATGAAGGGAGAAGTGTGACATGCTAGAGCTCCATGCATTTTGATGAGTAAAGGATGATAGGATGTTTGGAAGGTAGTGTAATGCAAGGTCGATGATGCATGTGTATTAATAGCTAACCTTTTTACTCCATGATTAATGATGTACCTGATTTCAATGCTCTTCTAGAGAGTTCAAAAGAGATTTCAAATTGGGATATGTTCAACTAAGTGAGGCACAAAGAATGGAGTAAATCATTTAGTTTTTGGGTTGAATAATGGAGTCAAATTTTTCTATGAAGATAGATGACCAAATTACCTCATTCATAGGGTCTATTTTTGTGAAGTGGTTGGGGATGTTTTTAAGCATGACAAGGATGTCTTCTGAAAGGTTGCTTGTTTGATCTTTGATGAGGAGTACCTAGAGAAAAAAGAGCGTCCGAGGTTGAATTTGAACATTTCATTATTGTTTATGGCATTGGCTTTGTTGGTGCATGAGAACAGGGCTAAGGTGCTTTGTGTTGTTAGGATCTATCTTGAACCAAAGTGGCCTCTTGGGTTGGAGGACAGCGTGGCTCAGGAAAAGTTGGTAGTGGGTTCACATATGGGATGAGGACTATGGATGTTGATTAGGGTTGGGGATGGTAAGATGCAACCATTGGTTATCTAGTCATCTTCTAATCCATAGTCTCTGCATTTGCCAAAAGTTCAAGAATGGTGAAAAAAATTGGCTATCTTGGTTTTTTGTTGATAGAGCATGGTGGTTGGGTGTTGAGGTTAGAGGGAGGAAATGCAAGTTCACTCCTCGAAATTCCTTGGCACTAATTGGATAGGATGGTCATCTTGTGGTTCAATGAAAATTTTTAGTTGTCCACTATGGTAGTTGTCGTGTGATGATTGTTGCATTTGCAGATGAGGGGTTGAGTGTTTATATGCATTTAGTGTAGAGAGTTAGTATTGTGGCACATGTTTATGTATTTCTATTGGATTTCTCTAGGTTGTGGAGGTGAGTGGTGGTGGAAGGGTTGTTGCAGAAGGGGTTGGTGGTGAAATTTCAAACTTTACACATAAGGACGCAGATGGTTGGTTTCATGGGTCCCTACTTTTTAGTGCCTTTGTTTTGAATATTGTAAGTATTTCTTAGTCAACATGTCAACAAGGATGTATACAAGTAATTTGGTTATCTTTTGTACCAATGCCACTAGGTGGCCTTTTCAAAATGTAATATCACATGTAAGACTTTATTTCCTATATTAATAAAATATATCAATTACAGATCAAAAAATAATAATGTATGATAATAAAATACAAAGTGCAACCACCTGATCACATTGAATAAATAATCATGGATAAAATCAATCATGATACAAGTCTAATTACCCATGATCTAGATAACATCTACATAAGATAACAATAAATTTGGTAACCATTGATACATACATCAATAGTGTTAATGTGAATGTTGATGATATTCCTATGAGGGAGTATCCTAGCATTGTTAGAGCATCTGAGAGATTGTTAGTATGACTACATGTTATATCCATGGAAATATTTTTCATTGATGTCGAGATACTAGTTATTCTGTGAAAATTGTAAATGCTTAAAATCGTCCCAAATGCTATATTAATTTATTTAATATTTCCTTTGACATTATAATTATTTATTTATTAATTATTTTGTCATATTATTCTACTTATTTTATTTAATTTATTTAATTAAATAGGTTCATTTTCCTAATGTACTTAAATTTAATTTAAATGCATCCCCTCTAATGTATTAAATTTATTTAATGCATAATGCTCCATAAATCCCCTTTTAAATAAATTCTAATTTATTTAATTCCCTTCATTCCATTAAATTCTGTAATCCTATGATTAAGTTGAATCTTATTTAATTTAATCATAATCTCATTCTAAAACCTAGTCTACACCCATCACTCTCATCCTTCTAAGCCTACCCACTACTTAATCCCACTTTATTATCCTAAACACCTTCTAATCACATTTTAGCTCCTAAGTATTTGCTCACACATGTGTGAGAAGCTCATGATCCAATAAAGCTTCCACTTCATTTACACCTCTTACACCTTTGTCCCCCCACTCCTTCCCCCAAGGTTGTTCACACATGTGTGAGTAAACCTTAAGCCTCTCAATCATAAAGGCTAGTTTTGACTTTTGAATGGCTTTGTCCTTTTACCCATGTGTCTCCCTTGTGGCACCTATGTGGATGCCACATAGATGCCACCTCCCCAAGGCCTCTCTCAAACCTGTAAATAAAGTCCTTGTCTCAAGCATTTCTCCATCTCCCTCATTTGCATTGTTATTATGCTAGTTTAGCTTTTGAGTTTTCTAGAGATTTTATGCTTAGAGTTAACCTTTGGTAGTTATTTGCATTGTTTGAATTTTTAGACTTTTCATTTGTTTCATGGTCATATGATATTTCTAGGTTTCTTTCTTCATTGCATTCCATTCACATTCACATCTTAGAATCCTTTGAGGATTGGCTCACTCATAGCCATTTCTTGAAGGTATTCTCCATTCATTTGGTATAGATTCACTTATTTCATCATGCATATCATTTATCAATCAAGGGATTAAATAGTTGTGTTTGGGGAGAGCACATCCACATCCCTCCAATCTAAAGCACACCAACAAGACCTCTTATGGGTGCCCTTGTTGAGTTGCTTTGAGGTTGCATGAGGACTTGTAATTTGTGGTTGCATGAGTTATTAAACTCAAGCTTATTTTAGTTGTATTCTAACTTGTTTCAAATCTTTCATATGCACATGTTACAACTAATGTTTGTTTGTTTATGCATGCTCCCAATAGGTTAGGTTTTAAAATACATTTAACCGTACTTCTCAATTTTTTATCGTCTATGATTTCTGGCATTTGCACAGTTCTGTTGTCTGCACCTGGTGTTTGTCATCTCCACTTTTTTGACCAATTAACTCATGATTTTTAACACTTATTTCATTGATTGGTTGATCTGTAGAGATTTCTAATTAGGATTTTATTTTAGGAGGCAAACTTTTGGAAATT
The DNA here is from genome assembly GCA_028749045.1 of Cupressus sempervirens. Lineage (NCBI taxonomy): Eukaryota > Viridiplantae > Streptophyta > Pinopsida > Cupressales > Cupressaceae > Cupressus > Cupressus sempervirens. The sequence continues at coordinate 907,319,556 of CM053785.1, forward strand.
TGTAGTGATTTTAATCACTAAAAGACTTTATAGTGATCTTAATCACTTGGAGAATTTGTTGTGATTTTGATCACTTGTGAGATTTAAAGGATGAATGAACTTGTATGAATTAATCATTTTCCTTGGAATGCATGTTGCAAGTAATATCTAAAGGTCAAAGACACTCTTGAATGCATTAAGGTAAAACATTACAGACTCTTGAATCATCTAAGAAAATTTACACACATTTCATTGGAATGAATAATACTCAGACAAACTCTTGAATGCCATAATGAATGAACAAGTTTTCATTGGAATGCATGTGTAGACTAATCAAACCCAATCTTGAGTGCCTTAAGAAAATTGACATGTTTTTCATTGGAATGAATGTTTAGATAGAAAATACACTCTTGAATGTCTAAAGTCAATGAAGCTTGCTATGAAATATTTGGGTTTGGTGCTTAAAATGAATTCACTCAATCTTGAATGACTTAAAGGAATTGGTTTCATTTTCAGCAATTTTCTTATGTTGAAGACGATCGATTTTTTTTTTGTTGATGAATCCTCATTTTTCATTATGTTGACGACATTGTCAAGTTGGAAAGAACAATGCATGCTTAAACACAAGTGTCTTCAAGAGGAGACTACAAAACCTAAAGCTCAATTGGGAAAGAACAAGTGTCTTTTGAACCCCAAGGCCACTTATGTATTCTCTCCTCTCATGCCTTTGGGTGATCTTGAGTGCACAAGAAATAAGTGGTCTTGTTTATATTTTTTAAGAGGCCTGCTTGAGGATTTCATTACCCCTTGGGATGACCTCAACTCTAGCATTCTGGCAGAGTATAAATATCAAGAGGTGAATCGAAAGACACCTCTCTTGGAAGCAAAATTTTGTCACTCTTGGCTAAGCCCCAACGAACTTTATACCTTTGGGAAGTGAAGGTGGATATTTTGGTTACCATCTCTCCCCAACTGTGTGGCACTATTTTCTTTCATCTATAGATTTGGGCCTCATGTACCTTGCATATATCGAGGATGTTCTCTAGATAATCTGTGTACATCCTAGTGGCAACCTTATGAGGATTGTTAATGTGTTTAGCATGCTTGATTTTTTAAACATCCAAAACCAATACCAAACATCAAACAAGTTCAAAAATGAGTGAAATGGTGAGCTAAACATTTAGTGAGTGAAATGGTTTTAAGTGGGTCCTCTTGACCTATGGTTAATTTCATACTTGGTCTAGCATTTGGAGTTCATTGGGTCATTTAGTCACAAGTTTGTTTGCAAAAATTTTGTGCTTGAAACTGGGTTTGTTTTGTTCATGCCATGACCAACAAAGTCAAACCTAAGAAGGTGAAATTTTCCAAACCATTTGCTTACAAGGAAAGGAAAAACCTAGCACATGGTGATAAACAATTTCGATACACTATCAAAGATATCAAGAAAGAGGAAGATGAACAAGACCATTATGATAGAATCTTATACAATGGTAAACTTCAAAATTGGTCTTCTTTCCCTAGAGTGAACCCAAGATTTTTGTTTCCTATGAGAGAGGATTGAGTTATCCGCATAGTGACCATAGCACCTTCATTTTCTACATCAACCCATTTTTGAAATTTCTAGTATTCCATGTGCAAAATTTCCTCTAGAGAGCTTGATCATTTGAATCTTAATCTTTAGGCCTAAAAACATCTTAGTCACAAAACTTCTAAGATTGTAACACTAGACCTTTATCCATAAGCAAACATCTATCATAGTTACACTCACTCATTTGGGATCAGAAGTCCATCTCCAAATAGTGGGTAATCAATTCGGTGTCTTATCTTGCCTAAAGATCACTTGTCCATCTTTGGTAGGAGAAATATATTTTTATCCTATATCACACTTGGTTTTCCAAATCAACAAGGTCTTTTGTTTACATTTAGGTTGTTGGCCCCCTTTATCATATAAGGTTCAATCACTCTCTCACACTTTCTTCCCTTTCTTCCACAATCTTCCACCCATTGGTTTGGCCACAATTGTATGGTACATACACCATCTGGTAGATTCACATTTAAACCTATGTCTCATTTTTTGGAATCATTAAGACAACAAGAGATGGAGAATCCTTTTCCTCCACAATCAGCCTCATTAGGGAGCACATTTCCCCCTAGTACGAACTTTGGTATGCCTAGCTCAACACCCACACAAGAACCAGAGAATCCTTTTCACAACACAACTCTGGGAAGTAATTCACATGATGACAAATAAGTATACCAAGATGAAGATCCTATTGACAACAACAATATCCCTAGTGATGTTCAAACATTTCTTGCAGATCCATGCAACTTGGAAATGTTGGAAAAATCCATTAGGGCAAACAAGATGGAGATCTTCCTAAACCTGGTTAAAGATGGTGTTAATGTCCCTACAAGTTTTGATGAGAGCACTTTGTTTAGACAAATTACCAAGGATGGTGCTCCCGTGTTGACATAGCCCAAACATCTCACAAGGGCAAAGAACATGTGGTGAGAACTAGTTCCATACCTACATCAAGTGTTTCAACACGACCTACGTTTCAATTAAGTGCACAACATATTCAAAAAATCATTAGTGCTATGCCCAACACTACTACACATGCTAACAATTCATTATCAACCTTGACAGGTCCAACTATAGGATGCTTAAACATCGGGCAAGTATCTACACAATAGATGGTGATTCCAACACAACTGATATATTCCTCTTATTTACAAATGCCAACGAGTATGATGAAAATATTTGTGCCAATTCGAATGACTGCATATCAATACATTGGCCAAAGTGGAGCACTTCCATCACCTCATAATACGGTTGGGACTCCATACAACTTGGGAGGTGGGTTTATCAATTCCCAACTATCACAAATGCAACCGAACCAAGATCTAGCCCAACAGTTGCATGAACTTTGAAATTTGGTCCATACCATGAGCAATAAAGGGGTGAAGGATTTCTCTTTTGAGGAAATTTGCCCCTTTCCATTTGACAAATCCATTAACATGATATTGTTTCCACCAAACTTTGAGATTCCTAAATTTGACAAATACACGGGAGAAACATGTCCTATCACACATCTCAAGAAATTTTTCATCTTATGTCAAGAAGTATCCTATAGTGAGGATTATCTTAAGAGGCTCTTCACACAAAATCTTGGAGGCCCCGTACTTGAGTGGCTAATGAGCTTACCCAAGGGTTCCATTACTTCCTTGAATGATCTAACAGGGAAATTTGTGGCACAATACTCTTACAACATTGAACATCATGCCTCATTGAGTGATTTGTGCAACACGAAATAATAAAATGGTGAAACATTTGCCAACTTTCTACAATGGTGCAGGCATCTTGCTAATCACATGCCATACAAAATTAAGGATTCTCACCTTGTGGATATATTTATCAAAAATTTGATACCAGAGATGTCTTTCCACATGAAGATGGCTAATCCTGAAGACTTTGCCACCTTAGTCTATAAAGGCAAGAACATTGAAAATGGACTCCTAAACAAGGGTTCCATTAAACATTATAGCTCTTCATCCTCAAACAATGATACGAACAATAACAACAAACCCAAATTTTGGTCCAAAAACAAAGGTGTTACCCATGATGGTGTCACTGATGTTAAAAGTGTACAAAACCTCCAAGGTGGAAACAACAACTATCGTAATCGAAACAACAACAATTCAAACCATGACAATCAAAATCAAAACAAACAGCAATCTCATAATCAAATGCATTTTTTTCCTCGCAACAACAACAATTGCAAATGTGACTATGATCGAAATAGGAAGTTCACTAACTTTCGTGAACCCTTGGAAGCCATATTCCAAAAACTAGTGGATCACAGTTTGATGGTGTTTCCCAACACACAACCCTTTGATGAAAATCAACCCAAATCAAAATGGTATAGGGAAAATGAATGTTGCAAATACCACACATCAAAGGACATGACACAAACAAGTGTATGAAACTCAAAGTCTTCATTCAAAATCTTGTTGATGATGGAGAAATTGATGTAGAAGGGGGACCACCCTCTAAAAATGCTAAATTGAAGATATTTCAAAAACATTTCCTGACCATAGCAATGACAATAACAATAATGGAAACAACAATACAAATAATGTAAACCAAGCTTCCACATCAAATGCACTCCACTATGACTATTCTACTAACCACATATCAGGATTTGACTCCTTGTGTGGTAAAATAGAAACAAATGATATATGTGGTTTTGACTCCATCTGTGGTCGCATTGAAGAGGTAGACACTCATGTGAATACCCTTGTCCTGCAAGCAACTGATTGTGATGCAACTACTCAGTGGGGAAGAATTAATTTGCAAGATTCCACTCCCAACCCCACTAATCCATCAATTCCACATGCACCTGTCATGCCATCCACTTCACAAAGACCTAGTTCTCGCTATGATGTATTATCCTAGTTAGGGAAGACACCTACATAGATATCCATTCTAGAGCTTCTCACCACCTCACCTATCCACAAAGAGATTTTGGAGACTAATCTTTTAGAGTCTCAGGTGCCTGAAAACATTAATGCATCCCAATTCACCACCATGATTGGAAATCTTGCCGCACAACAACACCTTGTCTTCACAAACAAATATTTCCAAGGCCCTAATCAACACCACAATTTGTCGCTCCACATTGAGATCCTTATACAACGACATAAATAAAATGAGTCCTTATAGATAATGGATGTTAAGGCTCCTCCTATCATTAAAAATATGGGATATCATAGTATCGGCCTTGGGCCTAAAGAAGATGGAATTAGACGACCCCTTGAGGCTAATAGCTATTCTAAAGAACATGGTTTGGGCTCCATTAAACCTAAGGTATCCTTTGCTGACAACTATTGTATGGTTGAACCTAATTATGAGACTGAAGAGGAGGAATTATTCGAAATACCCTTCCAATACATTGAGGATGACCTAAATAACTATGTCCATGACATTACCATCGTCGACCTTTCATCCACCAACCTACCTCTCACCAACCTTGACATGATAGATTGGGACCTCCAGGACACACCACCAACTCTTGATATATGTAACTCTGACGAAGTAGTGATGACACTCTTTGGCCTTGAGAATCTCCAAGATTACGAACATGAGATCCAATATAATGAGGAAGCCTACTTTGGCAGCCAAGTCAACTCTCTTAGTCGCAAAAGTGAAAAAGAAAAGAAAAATAGAAAAATAGAAGAAACATCCTCTAGTGAAAACTCTTTTGGAGCACTTTTGGATGGAGAAAAGGATAAAATAAAGGATGCATCTTCTGGTGAAAACCTTCTAGAGGCACCAAAAGAGGGAGAGGTTGACTTGTCATTCAAATCTTTACCACCAGAAAAGTCATCCATACTGAATGAGGACAAATTCCAGTTAATTTGGGCACAGTAGATAATCCACAAATCACCTACATTGCTACCACCTTAAGTCTCAAAGAATAAAAAGTGATGACTGAGTTCCTACAAAAAGGAAAAATCAATTTTTCATGGACATACAAAGACATGCCTAGTTTAGACACAGATTTGGTTGTGCATCACTTAGCAGTAGATCCAAAGATTAAACCTATGAAACAAAAGTTGTGCAAGATGCATCCTAAGGTAGCACTTTTAGTCAAAGCGGAACTACAGAAAATGCTAGAGGAAAAATTCATCCACCCTATTGATTATCCTGAATGGGTTTCCAACATTGTTCCTATAGGGAAAGCATCTGGGGGCATCCGCATCTATTCAAATTTTCAAGATTTAAATCTTGCATGTATTAAGGATGATTTTCCACTTCCTAACATAGACATCATAGTGGATTTAACTATCAGACATGAAATGTTATCTTTAATGGATGGTTTCTCCAGTTACAATCAAATCAAAATTATAGAAGAAGATCAACATAAAACAACATTTACTACCCCATGGGGAACCTTTTGTTACCAAGTCATGTCTTTTGGCTTAAAGAATGTTGGCACCACCTATCAACGCGTAATGACAACAATCTTCCATGATCTTCTATATGTCATAATGGAGGACTATGTTGATGGCATTTTAGGAAAGTCTAAGACACTTGATTCCCATATTAATGTTCTCACCACCATTTTTGAAAGGTTGGAGAAATATAAAGTGCACCTTAATCCAAAGAAGTGTGTTTTTGGGGTCAAGTCAGGCAAGTTGTTAGGCTACATAGTGTCAAGAAGAGTCATTGAGGTAGATCTTGCCAAAGTGAAAGCCATCATGGAAATGCCTCCACCTACCACATTGAAACAACTCTGTAGTTTTCAAGGAAGGTCACAGTCCATTAGACATTTTGTGTCCTAGTTAGTAGATAAGGTCCATCCACTTCAACATTTGCTTCAAAAAGACACTAAATTTCAATGGGATTGCCTATGTCAGAAAGCATTTGAACAAGTTAAGGTATAGTTCGCTAATCCACCAGTTCTAGTCCCTCCAATTGTAGGATGACCATTGATTCTATACATTTATGCCACTTTAGTTGCCTTGGGTCCTTTTTTGGCACAACTAGATGACAAAGGTAATGAGCAAGCCATATACTATCTCATTCAAACATTAGTTGGCTATGAGTTGAACTACACTGCTATTGAGTGAGCTTGTTTGGTAGTAATCTTTTGCATGCAAAAACTACACCATTATATGCTTAATCACACTACACATCTCATTGCCAAGATAGATACACTCAAATATTCACTATCAAAAGCCTCCCTCACTGGTCAAGCTGCAAAATGGGTCTTAATTTTAAGTGAATTCGACATTGTCTATAAGGATAACAAGGCCATTAAGGGACAAGTAATTGTAGACTAGCTTACTAAAGCTCCTCTTCAAGGAGACCATCCTATTATAACAAATTTTCCAAATGACACAATTATGATTGTTACCCCTAGTACAAAATGGAAGCTATTTTTTTGATGGTTCCTTCACACAAAAGGGATCTGGGGAAGGAATTTTTTCTGTTACACCGCAAGGAGACCTCATTCCTAAGTCTTATAAAATTTCATTCCCTTGCACAAACAACAAAGATGAGTACAAAGGAATAGTCACAGGGCTCCGTCAAGCTATCAAATGGAATATCAAAAGCCTTCTTATCTTTGGAGACTCTCAATTGGTCATTAAACAAGTCATAGATGAATACCAAACAAAGGATCAAAATTTGTTGTGATATTGTCGGATAGTTGAAGATCTTAAACAACACTTCATTGAGATAGTCTTTCAACAGTTACCAAGGGCCAATAACAAAGCAACAAATGCCATGGCCACCATTTCCTCCATGATCACCATGCCTGAGTACAGTCCTAAGTGTGAGTTTCTTGTTGAGAATATTTTTCTTCCTGCTTATGAGCAACCTAATTAGAGCTGGTGTGTGAGATTGTTAGTCCTGAGTCTCTGTGGTACGCTAACATTTTTGTCTACCTTCGTCACAAAACCATCCCTATAGCTCTCTCCACAAACCAAAGCAAAACCTTCATCTGTCGCACTACCCAATATATTATCCTAGGTGATACACTTTTTTGAAAACACTTCAATGGCCCTCCTCTGATGTCTCAGTTCAAATGAAGCCAGAACGGTGTTAGAAGAGGTCCACCAAAGAATTTGTGGTGCCCATTCCAGTGGCCTTATGTTAGCAAAAAATATCCTCAAAACAAGTTACTATTGGCCTACTATGGAAGTGGATGTCTATCATTTTATGAAAAGATGTGTTCCTTGTTAGCAACATGACGATTTGATACATGCCCCCACCCAAGACCTTCAGCCCACCGTCACACCATGGCCCTTTTCCTCCTGGGGATTTGATCTTGTAGATCAAATATATCCAAATTCTGCAAATGACCACAAGTATATTATTGTCACCACTAAGTACTTCACAAAGTGGGTCAAGGCTATCCCACTAACCTACACCACTGGAAAACAAGTTTCAAAGTTCATCTTGAACTACATTATTTATCATTTTAGTATACCTCTAGACATCATAACTGATAATGGAACTCCTTTCGAAAACCAAGAAGTTGCCACATTATGTAGGAAATTTGGAATAACCCAACATTTTTCCACCAAATACTTCCCCCAAGGCAATGGCCAAGCTAAAGAAATCAATAAAACCATTTTGAAAATCATTAAGAAAATAGTTGATGTAGTTGGTCATGACTGGCACCTCCCATCCGTACCCCCACAGGAGCCACCCCATTTTCCCTTGTTTATGGTTTTGAAGTTGTCTTACCCATTAAAATTGAGCTCCCTTCCCTCTGAATCTCTCTCAAGAATCTGATGTCTAAAGAAGAATATTAGTTGCTCGCTTGCAAGAGCTGCAACTCCTCAATGAGAGATGCCTCAATGCCCTAAACCACCTCCATGTGTATCAAAATCGCCTTCAGCTTTAGTTTCACAAAAAAGTCAGACCTCGAGAATTTGAGGTAGGTGACTTAGTTTTGTAGCATAACACGAAGAACCTTCAGAACCATGAAAAGAAAGGAAATTTTGAACCTAATTGGCTTGGTCCATTTATCATTACAGCCAAATATGGTTCTAGGGCATATTAGATTGCCACTTTAGAGGGGAGATCCACTCTTTGAACCTGTAAATATCCAACACCTCAAGTGGTTCTATGCTTGAGTTTGGTAGTTCTTGTACAGTGTTGTTATAGTTCCACAAAAATACAAAAAAAAAATCAAAAAATCAGAAAACTCCAAAAGCATTCGTAAAATGTTCCTAAAGAAAAGACTAAAAATTAGAAAAAGTTCCTGAAAAAAGTATTTTGGTCCATTATCTATAAGGCTCATCTCACTTCACTCCATTCCCCCATTTCATCCCATCCTTGTGCAAAAGTCCCATCTGACTCGCGCTTTTCATGCATCTGATAAAAGACCTCTTGTTTGTGAGGCATCACTTTGCTTCCATCTTTTCAAATGACCTCTAGTCTGCAAGGCATTTTTCCCGTTGAGTGTTCATCCTAATCCCATTACACTGAGCTTTTTTCCCACAAGCAGTGACTGCAACAAAACCTAAACAAAATCACCATTGAAATTTAAACAATTCGAGAAAATTATTCTTTTCACAGCCCTTGCCAACAAACATCAGACAAACACATGGGATGAATCCTTAATACACATGGTACAACAACCTTCACTTTTGAGACCTAACATTCTTGGCAAGAACTATGGACTAAATGACTACTTGATCATGCGATCTTGTTTGGTTGATTTCATTTTGTGCGTCAGTAGTAGCCTTTTACAGTGTGCCTTGATCTTCCATGTTTTAGTATCACCTGAATGACTCTAACTGACTACATGTGTCATTTGCGGTATGATCTATTTTTGATACTTTAAACACATGTATGTCAATTTAGAGTTATGGTTATGCATTGCTCACTGGGGGCAATGGGTTAGCACATGTAACACCAAATATCCCAAAAAAGACTTTGGGTGTGCCTAGACCTCTCCAAGGCATATATGACATTTGTTCCATCATGACTATGCAAACTACATCCATCATCCTAAAGTATCTATGTTGTCGAGAGTCTAGTCCACGCAAAGGAAATTTGTCATCTATGCTTCTATAGCATATGGTGCATAACTCCTTTTGAAAAATCAAACTAGGGTGTGCTCTGTCATGTAAACACAATTTAATCCCTTGGTATCATGTAGCTAGGATTTCATTATGCCCTGCATGAGACAATGGTTTTGTTTATTCCCCCCCTCCTATGCTAAGCTACTTGATTCCTACACGTGAAAAGTTTGACACATGTCCATTCATTAGTTTCATTCATATTACATTTTCATATCTCATATTTCCACTTTAAATTAGCATCATTTCACTTTGCACTCATAATTAGGGTCCTTTTCTTTTACTGACATTTTTAGGATACATTCATTTTCATATTAAGTACATTCATTGCATTAGACATTTCATTCATTATTACATCCCATTGTTCATTACATTAATCTATCCATTTATCCCATCACATGTAGTAACATATACATCATGACACATCTCATAAAGCATATAGTAAATCCATGCATCTACAAATAACAAAATGCATACATCTCATATATCAACCTAAAACCTGCACATCATTCATCATATATGCATCATAGAAATCATAACATCACACACATTTTGCATCACAATATCAGTACCAATATCATCGAAATCACATGTATAAGAGATAATCATCCATATCCATATTGACTTATAGAATCATGTCACATAGATATTAAAGAATAAGTGTCTGTGTATAGTCTGTATATAAAAGAATCATGTAGTATATCGTGCATAATGCATCATCAAAAACTCGTTGCATCTGCATCACTATGTCAAAACTACTCACTATAAAGAATCATGAAGCTGGTTGTGAGGGCCCAGCCCCTCCTATCCCCCCTCCTTGTGGAGGTCTACCCTGCCCAACTAATTGCTCTGACCTCTTGCGCCCCCCTATGGTCCATGAACTAGATGCCTCTCAAAAATCTGGTTACCGATGATTTGCAAGCATAACATCATGATAAAAGAACCTATAGTAGGTTGCCTCTCACACAACCCATGCCTCATTTCGGCGTGTCATCACAACCTCCTACATCATAGCCATAGCTACCCCAAGCTGTACCATATGTCGGGCCATATCACGTTGTCTGCAGTACTCATCCACCTATCTTTGGTGCATCTCCCTCTCTGCCCGTAGAGTGGCCACCTCCTGCCGCAAAGTGTCTAACTTAGCTAGCTCATCTGTCCCGACATGCATGGTAAAATCACTAAACTCCCCTACATCTATCCTAGCCTGCAGTGCTGCCAAGGCCTCCTGGGCACTGTCTGCCTTAGCTCGCTGCACATGTAGCTCAACCTACAATGCTGCCAAGGCCTGTTGGGCACTATCCACCCTCGCCCGCTCCACCTGTGCCTCACCCTGTAGATAGGCAACCTCTGTCCAAAGGCTATCACGCTCAACCCTAACTGTATCTACATCCTCTGGCTGAGGTGTCACTTGTACTTGTGGCCCCTATAGCCCCTATACTTGTGACCTCTATGGTGGCCCCACTAGTGCTAGTACCCTCCTCTGGCAGACTTTGCACCCTCAAGGACCTACTCCCCATCCCTTGCTCCATCCCCCTCACCCTATGCCTACTCTACCATTGGTGGCGCTCCTAGTACTATGAGTCACACTGGCTGATGGGTTGTCCACCACTGTGTATATGCAAGTGTCATCCCTGCATCTCCCTGATCCTACCCATGCACCCAAGGCACTGGCTGCATCCCCCACCATGAGATCTGAGCTAATCTCAATGTGGTCTTGAAACCCCATAATCTACCATACTCACAGGATACTATTGGATATAAAAATTTGTCTAGCACAACATCCAGTTGCACTCGCTCAAACTGTCACCACACCCTAGAGGGCATATATCTCATAACCACATGCATTGTCTGACCAATGAGCCAACAGTTTGTCTATGTGTACTAGAGGTAGCGTTGATCCTCACTATCAGCCTCTCCTCCTACGACTAAGGTTGTCCCCCACCACTCCACGCTATCGTAAGGGATCCAATCAAACATGATAATCTCATCCAGACATCTCGTCTAGAACCTGACTGACTTGGTCAAGATGTACTAGATAGGTGGCCTATATCGACATGCAAAAGCCTCTCTAGGTTGTCGAGTCTCATGCCTTGAATGGGGCATGTCACGCCTATGTGCTCCCACAACCACACCATCAGTAGTGTCAATTTTGGACCTATAGTTTGTTGTGTCCTGTAAGCACACATGTGTAGATCATGGTACAACTCAGCCAATATAGTCTGACCCCAGCAAAAAATTGTGCCATCATCCTATAGTGGAGTGCTCAGCACTCGTGTCTAGCCAATCGGTAACCCATACCTAGCATGGTCTAACACCATCCTCCATATAAGTGATGCTAGATAAAGGGGAATTCATAACAACCCTTGCTCTAGTGCCTCTCTCCATCCCAACAATGATCTTTGAATCGGTAGCCACTATCGTTGGCACCTAAAGCACTCCCATAAGAAAGGATCTGCACTCTCTAGAACATACTCCAGATACCTCCCATGGATCAGCACTTGAAGAATCCACCACATATCCAGTAAGGTGACTATCACCTCTCCAATAGGTAAATGAAAACTTGAAGTTAGTGTATGTCATGGCTCTATAAGTATTGACAACTACACTGAATGTGCTCTCAGATTGTGCCACTCATGAACATGCTCCAGGCCACAAAGTCTCGCTTGACCCCACTCTGCATTGGTCAATGTGTCCCCTAAAACCATCATCACTAGGTAATGCTCCTATGATTGAAATGTCACTGTCGCCATCTACAATATAGACATGCAATGGTTAGTATATCACCCTATCTTAGCATGGGGCATCCTACTTTGTTCCCCCCCCCCCCCACGGTCATCCCCATTCCCCAATTCTATTAATTTGTCCCAATTAGCAAAGTCGTCAATCAACACAAACATTGATCCACGCAGATGTGGATCTGGAGAGATGACAAACCATGGAGACACCGATCTGACATCTCTGATGGCTGCGCAGACATCGATTTTTGGTCAGCGGCTGATAGGAATGTCATCTTCGGAGATGACAACTCGGAGATCATCATCTCTGACCCATCTCCAATTCCTTTTCCCAGACGATAGGATGCATCTAGTCGTCTCCGCAAAAGCCCTAAACTCTAATTTGTCATTTACGCAGACAACAAAGCAAAGATTGTCATCTTCACCCTGACTAAGTTTTGACCTCATTTAATGCACCATAAATGTTAAAATTAAGTGCATACTAAAATTTTGACAAGGAGGATAGTCGACTTACCGGTGGGCCCATCTTGGCTAACCTCTGGTGCTCCTAGATGCGCTCTCTAAGTTGTAATCTCTCGATCGAATCCATCTTTCACTCTGATTCTCTACTCTCTAAGTGTGCAAATGACTCTTCCTTGACCCCTTTGGAGGCTTATATAGGCCCTCCAAGGTTCCTTTCTGAGCTCGTACCCTTTCCTTGGCCATGCCGACCCCTGTTTATCCACAAGTCATACAAAATGTTCATCTATACCTTTTTCCTACCTTTTCTTTTCTTCTAAAGATCTTTTCGTGAAAATTGCCCAAAATAATTTTTTTGCGCTATTTTCAAGAGGGGGCTTTGACACAATTTCTAGGACTCCTATCCTCTCTGGGGCAACCTATATTTTCTTTTCTTTGATATAATTTCATTCCAACATCACATCAAAGAGGGACAAAATGTAGATGCTTAAAATCGTCCCAAACGCTATATTAATTTATTTAATATTTCTTTTGACATTATAATTATTTATTTATTAATTAATTATATTTTGTCATATTCTTCTATTTATTTAATTAAATTTATTTAATTAAATAGGTTCATTTTCCTAATGTATTTAAATTTAATTTAAATGCATCCCCTCTAATGTATTACATATATTTAATACATAGTGCTCGATAAATCTCCTTTCAAATAAATTCTAATTTATTTAATTCCCTCCATTCCATTAAATTCTTTAATCCTATGATTAAGTTAAATCTTATTTTATTTAATCCTAATCCCATCCTAAAACCTAGTCTACACCCATCACTCTCGTCCTTTTAAGCCTACCCACTACTTAATCCCACTTTATTATCCCAATCACCTTTTAGTTCCTAAGTATTTGCTCACACGTGTGAGAAGCTCATGATCCAATAAAGATTGCACTTCATTTACACCTCTTACACCTTTGTCCCCCCACTCCTTCCCCCAAGGTTGCTCACACATGTGTGAGCAAACCTTAAGCCTCTCAATCATAAAGGCTAGTTTTGACTTTTGCATGGCTTTGTCCTTTTGCCCATGTGTCTCCTTTGTGGCATCTATGTGGATGCTACATAGATCCCACCTCCCCAAGGCCTCTCTCAAACCTATAAATAAAGCCTTTGTCTCAAGCATTTCTCTATCTCCCTCATTTGCATTGTTATCATGCTAGTTTAGCTTTTGAGTTTTCTAGAGATTTTATGCTTAGAGCTAACCTTTGGTAGTTGTTTGCATTGTTTTAATTTCTAGACTTTACATTAGTTTCATGGTAATATGATATTGCTAAGTTTCTTTCTTCATTGCATTTCATTCACATTCACATCTTAGAATCCTTTGAGGATTGGCTCACTCATAGACATTTCTTGAAGGTATTCTCCATTCATTTAGTATAGATTCACTCAATTCATTTTGCATATCATTTATCAGTTAAGGGATTCAATAGTTGTGTTCGGGGAGAGCACATCCACATCCCTCCAATCTAAAGCACACCAACAAGGCCTCTTATGGGTGCCCTTGTTGAGATGCTTTGAGCTTGCATGAGGACTTGTAATTTGTGGTTGCATAAGTTATTAAACTCAAGCTTATTTTAATTGTATTCTAACTTGTTTCAAATATTTCATATGCACATGTTACAATTAACATTTTCTTGTTTACGCGTGTTCTTAACAGGTTAGGTTTTTATGTATACAAAAACTAACAAAGTAGTAGATGGAGTTTTAAATCTTGAGGTTTGAGGATTGAAGATGAGGTCAAGTGTAGTTGAGGACATGCTCTATAGATTTTCTTGATGATGTAGCTACGAGCGCATGTAGAAATTCAAAGACTAGTGATAGTTATTCAAGAATTACTAAAGATAGTATACAAATAGAGTTCCTGAGGAGTGATTTTTGGTAATTGGATTATATCTCCTAATAGGGATATAATATGGTTAAGTGCTATTAGACAGAGGTAGAAGACATCACAATGATGACGCAAGTGAGCGCACAAAATCTAAGGTTTCACGAGTGGACATTTGTGAAGACTGTAAGCTAATAATGATATGTAATCATGAAAAGATGTAATGTAACGAGTATTAATTTATCATAATGAGGTCCTCTTATAATTGTAAATTGAGAAAGCCTCGAGACTAGCTCAATAAATTAAATTGAGGACATGGTATAAAGGAAATTTATTTTTCTTGTGATTAAGGATGTATGTGATATTTAAGTAAGTGAATACAAAAAAATTATAAGTGTGAGTAAGAAATCTAAGGGATCTGTGTGATGTGAATTTATGGATATAGTATTGAGATCTAAGAAGTGTTTGGTGCAATAGAGGCATAGTGAATGAGTGAAGTGATTATATTTGGTAGAGAATACTAGTGGATAGTTAATTATTTGGTATGAATAATACTAAGGCCAATTGGACAGTGAGTTTGATTGTCTTGGCCATAAAGTTGTTTAGATAGTGGGTATTTCTGCCTTTCACAACTCCAAACAGGGTTGGAATCTCCTCACAAGGATTGAAAGTCTCATAATAGGGATTGATATATATTTCATTGACTCCTAACAGGGCTCATCCTCTTGCAAGGAGTTTATATATTAGAACATCATTTTGTGGCTACCATCCCCGCCGAGATTTTTCCTTTGATCAAGGGTTTCCTTGTTAGCAAGGTTAGGGTTGTTATTGCACCAAAATATCAAACTGTGAATTCCCTATACAACCAATAGTATTATAGAACCACAGGAGACAATTAATCCATGTCATGAATCCTACAAGGGATGTTGGTCTACTACCAACAATCCCCCTCCCAACATCACTCATCATGGCCCATGAGATTCAAACTTGTGACCAAGCTCTAATACCAATTGTTAGAAAGGCCAAGGTCGTCATTGCACCAAAAGATGAACTTGTCAATGCCCTATACAACCAGTACACTTATAGAACCATAGGAGGTGGTTAAGACATGTTAAAAATCTTGTGAGGGATGCTAGTCCACTATCAACATCCCTATTTAACAAATCTATGGTTATTGTGTATGGTTATCTTCTTGTGGTTATTGCATTAGTTGATTACATGTTTCAAAGTTAATAAGGTTAATATTTTATTTTTGATTGGATAATTGATTCACCCCCGCCTCGCTTAGTTATCTTGCTAGACTTTATTTTCTAACAATTCATATCAGAGCATTAGGTCCTTGAAGGAAAAGCTTAACAATTTAAGGAGATCTATGGCAAGTCATTTCAAAAAGGATAGTCCAAGTTTGATGGAGCCAACTATGAGAGTTGAAAATAGAAGATGAAGACACAATTGTTTTGTAGGGGTCTAGGATATTGGTTGATTACTAAGAATGAGAAAGAAGTGATTGAAGAAGATAAGCTTGAAGACTGTATTGAAAGATAGAGATAATTATTCATGTATATCATGCTTGCTAGGGAAGCACTTTTGACAACCATTCCTGAAAATGAGTATGGTCAGGTAAAATATTTAAGATTAGCATATGAAATTTGGAAAGATTTGGAATATACTTATGAAAGAAATAAGCATGCTAAGAAGATTAGATTATATAATTAGTTATGCTTGTTTCAAGAAGCTAAGATGATGGAACATGAATCAGTAAGAAGTTATTTTGGTAGAATATTAGAAATTGTTGAAGGAATTAAGGCTTGTGATGGGAAGAAATATGAAGATGAAATTGTATGGAAGATATTGAAAACTTTGACACTTGCATATAAGTAGATAACACAGATGCTCAAACAAGTTATATCATGCACATAGAAGTTTACAAGAGATACTCTTCTTGGAAGATTGGAAGCAATGGAGATAAGCTTTAGACAGAGTAGAGATTTGCCCAAAATTGAGATAACATTTAGTGCACTAAGTGTATGACCTACATTGACAAGGAGTATAAGTACTAGTGGAGATTATGATAGCGGTAGTAGAGGAAGAATTGAAGAAGACAAAAATATTGAAGAAGGAATTGCCCTATGAAAAGAGAACATGAAGATAAGAAAATCTTTAAATGTTAGACTTGTAATGAATTTGGTCATTGTGCTTCTAAGTTCCCTAAGAGAGTAAAGAAGTATAAGAGGAATTTCAAGCCTAGGATACCTAAATAATGTCTTTGTGCAAAAGATGAAGATCTGGAAGCTAGTGTGGAAAGATTATGGAGTGAAAGTGATAATGAAAGTGATGAAGTAGGATTTGTTGCAATTAAGAAGAAAGTATTGAAAAAGAAGAAGTTAGAGAAGAAAAGGCATCAGTATCACAAGTTGAAATGAAGAAGTCTTATTGGATCATAGACAATGGTTGTTCACATCATATGACTAGTGATATGAAAAAAAATTCGAGTTCAACAATTATGATGGAAGAATTGTCAAAGTTGGAAATACTGTAGATTGTCAAATAAAAGGAATGGGATCTATTACTCTTGATGGTAAAACTAATTTTGATGGTGTTTATTTTGTTGATGGTTTGGAACATAGTCTTTTGAGTGTTGGACAGTTAGTTGACAAGGGATATCAGTTGCAGTTCATGGAAAAGATATGTATTATCAAGGATAAAGATGGTAAGATGATTAGTACTGGCACAATATCAAGAGGCTATGTTTTTCAATTGAATCCTACAGAGATGACATGCTTGCTTTCTAAAGTTGATAAAAGTTGGTTATGGCACAAAAGGTTTTTTCATATAAATTTTGATAATGTTGTGAAAGTAAGCACTACACTTTTTGTTAGAGATTTTCCTAAAATAGTGAAGCCTACTAACATGGTATGCAAGGACTATGTTATGGCAAAGAAAATGAAAAAGTTCTTTTCTGAGAAAGAAGTTTACTACATCAACAAAGTTGGAGATAGTACACATAGACTTGAGTGGTCCTACAAAGACAAGAGTGTTCTATGGTGAAAGGTACTTCATGATTCTTGTTGATGACTTTACTAGGATGATGTGGGTAGCATTTCTCAGAGAAAAACATGAAGCATTTGAGAAGTTTAAGGTGTTTAAGAATAGAGTTGAAAATGAATCTGGATTAAAGATTAAGTGTTTAAGATTAGATAGAGGTGGAGAATTTAATTAGAATGAGTTTAATAGGTTTTGTGAAGTAAATGACATTAAAAGATAACTTTCAATCCCTAAGACACTTGAGCATAATGGTGTAGTGGAAAGGAGAAACAAATTAGTAACATAAGAAACAAGGGTTGTGATGTTTGAGAATAATCTCTCAAAGACATTTTGGAGAGAATCAGTTAACACAATAGTATATACAATGAAAAAGGTACAAATCAGACAAGTTACTAGTAAGACTCCTTATGAGCTTTGGTTTGGACATGCATCATTAGTTAAGTATTTCAAAAAAATTGGAAGTAAGTGTTACATTAAGAGAGAAGATGACATTGGTAAGTTCAATGCAAGAAGTGATAAAGGTATGTTTCTTGGTTATTCATTGAAGAGTAAATCATACATATGTTTTGATCGGAGAACTAAGACTATTGTTGAGAGCACAAATGTTAGAGTTGATGAGAATTTTGGAATTCAAGAAAGAATACTTGATTATGACTATGATGAAGAAACTAATCCAAATGCTAACCAAGAGAATGTTGAGTTGTTTTTCGAGATTAACACAAATTTGTAGAATGACATATAGATTATGGAACATAGAGAAGAACCAAGGAGTGAACCTAGAGTTGAAGTAAGAGTTGAGACAGTGACACCTAATAGGAATTTGATAAAGAATCATCCTGCTAATCAAATTATTGGTAAAGGAACAAGGTACAAAGAGAATAACTATGTTTGATTTCCCAAGTAGAGACTAAAAGTATAGATGAAGCTAGTAAAGATTTATTTTGGATTCAAGCTACGAGAGAAGAATTAGATCAGATTAAGAAGAATGATACATAGGAATTGGTTATGCATTGGTCCAATGGTACAAAGCCCTATTATTCATCTAGAATGGATGCTAGATGATTCCTCTATGGGGGAGTGTCTGTGCTTTAGCTAAGTCATGAAGGACTCTTGGTAGTTGGTATTTAACAATGTCTTTGAACACTTGAGCTTGTTGAAGATATTTTATAGTAGAATTGACATAATGATGCCTTTTTTATTGATGTCAATGGGGGAGAAGATGTACATGAAAAACATATTGTGGTACATTGAATGGGGGAGAAGATGTTTACATGAAAAAACTAGAGAATTATATCTACGGGGAAGCAAAAAAATTGATGAAGAGTTGTTCCTGAGATTTTGATTTGATTGATGAAGAGGATTTGAAAAGAAAAAGCACAACAGTAGAGTTATACATTTGGTATTCATGGAACTTAGATTCTTTTCATCTATGTTGCTATCAATGCCAGGGGGAATTATTAGTATGAATGTTGATGATATTCCTATGGGGGAGTATCCTAGCATTGCTAGAGCATTTGGGAAACTGTTGATATGACCACATGTTGCATTCATGGCAATATTTATCATTCATGTCAACATACTAGTTATTTTTTGAAAACTAACAAAGCAGTATATAGAGTTTGAGATCATGAAGTTTGAGGATTGAAGATGAGGTTAAGCACAGTATAGGACATGTTCTGCAGATTGTCCTAACGATTTGGCTATAGGTGCATATATAAATTTGAATATTGGTGATGGTTATTGAAGATATATATAGGCAGAGTTTTTGAGAAGTGATTTCTGGTAATTGGATTGTATCCCCTAACAAAGATAGGCTATAGTTAAGTGTAGTTAGATAGAGGTAGAAGACACCACGATGATGATGTGAGTGAATGTGCAAAGTATGAGGTTGTACATGTCAGGATTTGTGAAGACTATGAGCCGACAATGTTATGTAATCATGAAATGAGTGTTACTCTATCTTAATGAGGTCCTATTGTAATTATAAATTGAGAAAGCCTCAAGATTGACTCAATAAATTAATTTAAGGAGTTTGTATAAAGCAAATTTGTCTTCCTTGTGATTAAGGACGTACATGATATTGAAGTAAGTGAATGCAAGCAAATTGTAAGTACGAGTAAGTGACCTAAGGGAATTGTCTGATGCAAGTTTGTGGATCTGGTACTGAGATCTAAGAAGTGTTTGGTGCAACAGAAGCATAGTGAATGAGCAAAGTGATTATATTTGGTAGAGAATGCTAGTGGACAGTTGATCATTTGGTATTGTTCCGGCAAGAATAATACTAAGGTCAGTTGGATAGTGAGCTTGGTGGTCTTTCCCTTAAATTTGTTTGGATAGTGAGTCCTTTTGTGTTCCACAAATCCTAAAAGGGTTGGAATATCCTCACATGGATTCGAAGTCTCCTAATAGGGACTGATGTATACTGAATGTATTTCATTGACTTCTAATAGGGTCCATCCTCCAACAAGGAACATTTATATTAGAACATTTAACAAATCTAGTGGTATTGTGTATGGGTGTCTTCTTTTGGTTATTCCATTTGTTGATTACATATTTTAGAGTTGATAAGGTTAATAAAATTTGTTTTGATTGGATAACTGATCCCCCCCACTCATCTCAGTGGACTTTACTTTCTAACAAATTGAACGATCACTCACATCATAAGTCATATAATAAAAAATGTATCATAATTCAAATGCCTTCAATACCACAATAACAATTTCATATTGAACATAAGAAATACCACAATAACAATTTCATATTAAACACAAGTATAAACTAAGCTAGGTGCATCTTACAATGCCAGTGTAAAATCATAACACAAGAATTGTCATCTAATCAAGTAGAACACAATTAGCCTTCAAAACCTATGACAAAAGCCTCAAAAGGTCTAGAATAAAAATTTCATGTCTAGAACTAGCCACAATACAATAATTCTCATAGCCAGGTATAGGGCATAAATAACTTATCAATGCAAACACATAAATAAGATCCTCCTAAAGGTACAAACCTCTCATATGTCCAACCAAAACATACTATACAAACAAATATCAAACCAGACATAAGGTAACAAAGAGAACATCCCAAGCCAAAAGAAGGCATCACGAGGGATCTTATCTAAAAACATAAAAGCACAACTAATATAATGTTAAAGACACATCCATCGGTATATCGTGCAAAAAGAAAATGGGAGAGGAACTATAATTCATCTTCATCTTCTATACATAGAGGATTACAAAAATGATTTCCTTCATTCCCACTTTGGTTTGCATCGTTTGAGCATCCTTTTTCTTTCACACCTTTTTTAATAAGTACCACACACACACACACACACACACACATATATATATATCAACAACCATAACAAGATGCTCATGCACAATAACACTGAATATGTTAATTAGAGAAACCCTTGATCAAAGGGAAAACCTTAGTGGGGATGGTACCCACAAAATGAGGCACTAATATAAATGTTCCTTGTTAGAAGATGGACCCTGTTACAAGTGAATGGAATACATTTAGTACATATTAGTCCCTTCTAGTAAATTCCAACCCTATTAGGATTTGTGTCAACCCTGTTAGGAGTTGTAGAAGCTAGATTGACCCATCGTCCAAAAAACTTCAAGGGAAAGATCACTGAACTCATTATCCAATTGATCTCTATATTATTCCTTTCAGGATAATAGAAATGAATTGTACTTGTACTTCCTCTTCCTCTGTCATGTCAACTGGACTTCTCTTCTTATTCTGATCTCTATACTAGATCACCAATTTCACATCTAATAATCCCTTGGATCGCTTACTCGCATTTACTAAATAATCTACTCTTGCTCGCTTGATCTCAATCACAATGCATACTTACAATCAAAGAAAATACCTTCCTTTATACCATGTCCTCAAAATATTTCCTTGAGTTGGCCTTGAGGTTTTCCCAATTAATACAATAGGACCACATTAAGATAATATAATTACATTACAATTACACAACACCATCAACTCACAGTCTTTACAACTTCTCACACATGCAACCTCAGACCTTGCGCACTCACTGACATCATCATTAGACTATCTAATATCACTATCTAATCTCACATAACATAATTCTATCTCTATTAGGGAATACAATCTATTCATTAGAAAATTGCTTCTCAAATACTTTGTCTATATACTGCTCTCTATAAATCAAGCATATCTTTTGCATGTCTTCTATTGGAATAATTTAGAATAACTAAGAGGGGGGTGAATCAATTATCCAAGGTCCAAATATACAAATAAAACTTTTTAGTACTTAACAAATACATGTGCATGCACTGATCATCCAATATCTCAAACCATAGTATATTACTATCCTAGGTCAAATGAACTTTGTAAAAATGTAAACATGAAATACCACAAAATCATTCACACAATTTGACACAAAGATTTTACATGGTAACCCAATTTGGGAAAAACTACTAGTAACATGCTACCAATTTTCACTCTTCTAAAGTGAACTCTATGAGGAACCAACTCTTTTAAAGGTTATAATGCACACTATTAAATGTGACCTTGACTAAAGGATTTCAATCACCCTGTTAGGAGTGAGCCTTGTTGAGAACTTTGGAACATTCCATTAGAATGTCACCCTGTTAAAGGATTTACTCATGACTGTTAGGTCAACCTTAATCCAAAGGATTTATCCAGACTGATACAGTTGTTAGAAAGTAACAATAGGACTTGATCTGATAACAAAACAACTCACTTGCAAATTACAGATCTCTTATTCAATCCTCCATATTTCTTGGCATTCAATCATCTTCATCTCTGGTAGCTTGTTCACCCTTTAAACGTTCACCTCCTTAAGCCTTCTTGCTCAGTATGCCAAATGCGGATTCATTCCTTTAGCCACCAAATGAAGAAACAACTCAAGACTCCTTGTCTCTCTCTGGTTTGTACTATGACACTTTGCTTCTGGCTTGTTATCTCCTTATATAAAGAATTTTGATCTTTTTTCACTTCACCACAATCGTCCATCTTAGGGTTGGGTTAGATTCATCGAATCTACCCTCTATTCCATTTTTTCCCTCTAGAAACTTGCCTTACAATCCTCTTCAAGTTCATCTTCAAAAAAATTATATTGAATTTTGTGCCACCATCTCATCATACTTATCTTCCACACACTCCACACAATTCAAGAAATCAACTTTGTCAGCTCATATTCGTCAAATCTTTGATCAAACTCATTTTACTTCCACTCAACAATAACATTTTATTTGCTTGGCAATAACTGTCTTCTGATGCTCAATCAACACTAGGTTACTCAGCATACACTGAGTTTTACTAGTGTTCAAGATGTACTAAACTTCCTTCGCTTGGCACCTACTAGATTTCTCTTTGCTTGACACATACTGAATTTCCTCAGTCGCAACTAACATTTTGGTTGGCCTGCACTGACTTGTTGACTTCCATTGTTTGCTCGGTTGGGCTTGGTAGAAACATTTCTTTTCTTAGCCTTCTTCTTATCTTTGCTCAAGTATCCTTTCATTGTAGCCTTAAGTAGATAAACAATACACTA
The DNA here is from genome assembly GCA_028749045.1 of Cupressus sempervirens. Taxonomy (NCBI): domain Eukaryota; kingdom Viridiplantae; phylum Streptophyta; class Pinopsida; order Cupressales; family Cupressaceae; genus Cupressus; species Cupressus sempervirens. Next base: position 907,342,807 of record CM053785.1, read on the forward strand.
TTTCATCAAAGTCTTACTTGGTCTTAGTGCTTCTTTTATACACCATATAACTCAACCTTTCTCTTGTTACTCGTGTTGTCCTTTCTTTTCAAATCCTCTTCATCAATCAATCAAATGATAGCATTCAGACCAAATTAGCAATTATCTCACTAGCAATTAGTAGGTTTGACGTCAATGACAAAATAATGATTGTTCCATGATATGTTACATTAGTCTCCTCATTTCTATACTTCAATAATCTTCTTCATTTCAACAGTCTTTGACTTATTTGATGTACACTTAATGTCATCATCATGACATAGTGTAAAACACGTCCTTCAGTACGCTTGACCCGATCATCAATTTGTTGTTTGCATGACCTTGTTCTTTGTCTGCTACTCTACTAGTCTTCACAAAAATGTTGCTATGTTGACATCAATGACAAATATAGTCATGAATGCAACATGTCAATCATGATAACAATCTTCCACGTGCTCTAGCAATCCTTAGGATACTCCCCCAAAGGAATAGCACCATCATTCATGCTAACAATCTCCCCCTTTAGCATTGATGGCAACATAGATAAAAAAACATCAAAGTCCCAAGAATACCAAACTAAACTTTATTGCTGTTATTGCTGCTCTTTTCTTTTCAAATCCTGTTCTTCAATCAAATCTGAAATTCTCTGGAGCACAGCTCTGTTTGCATCTCTTTCTTTAGGATTGGCATCAGTTGTTCATGCTCTAACTCTTAAGAACTCTCAATCTTGACATTAACAACTCAATCTCTCCCTTATCCATACATAGGATATCTCAATCTCTCCCCCATTCATGATACTTCTCTGTTCAATCTCTCCCCCATTGTACTAAGGAGATGTTTTTCATGCATTCTCTCCCCGACATCAATGACAAAGGCTTCATTCTGTCAATCATCTGCTCCAAGTCTTCAATCAACTCGACTGTCCAGAGAGATTATTCTAGACCAACTACAAAGAGTCCTAGATGACTCTTCTCATCTCATATACTCCCCTGTACATGAAGCATCGGCATTCAATCCAGTCAAATAATAGTTCTTTGTACCACTAGACTGATGTGATATCTACATCATCTACTCAGAAGTAGGCAGGGCATATCCCCAAGCATACCTCGTAAGTACTCAAATGTATCTTTAGGTTAGGGCTTCGTAAAGATATCTGCAATCTAATCTTTTGTACTTACATATTCCAATGTGATTTATTTCTTTGTAAATTTCTCTCTCAAAACATGATACTTGATGGATATATGGTTAGTCTTAGAATGCAACAAATGATTCATAGACATACTCACTATACTTGTGTTATTGCAATGTATGATAATAGGTTCTAAAAATTCTATCCCAATGTCCTTCAACATATGTTTCATCCACATCATCTGATTACAATTGTTTGTTTTTGCTACATACTCTACTCTAGTTTTACTTTGTGAAATACAATCTTATTTCTTGCTTAGCCAAGAAACCAATCTTCCTCCAAGGAAAAATGTTCCAGCACTAGTGCTTTTTGGTTGTCCATACTGCTTGTCCAATCCACATTAGTATAAGCACACAAAGTGAAATCACTTTATCTATCATACCATAATCCATAATCAGGTATACCCTTTAGATATCAAAATATATCCTCTTTACTACTACATAATGAGATTCCTTGGGATCATCTTGAAATCTTTCTACTATCCCAACTACGTTTGCCATATCTGATTTGGTGTGAGTGAGACATTGCAAATCTCCAATCATAGGCCTATACTTCTTCTGCTCAACTGTAGGTGTCTCATCCTTGATAAATAACTTATGACCAGTTATCATTGGTGTACCAACAAGCTTACAATTTTCTAAGCCAAATCTCTTCAACAAGTTTTTTAAGTACTTAGCTTGTGATACGAAAATACCATCTATGTTTTGCACAATCTGTAAACCCAAAATTTTTTTTATCTCTCTAATCATACTCATCTCAAACTCATTCTTCATATCTTCAACAAACTTATCACTTGCTTCATTGTTACCTCCAAAAATTATGTCATCGACAAATATTACAATGATCAATAAACCATTTTTTATTTCTTTCAAGTATAAGTTACTGTCTATTGTACCTTTAGCAAATTCTAGTTTTGCCAAATACTTATCCAATCTTGCATACCAAGTTTTAGGTGCTTGCTTTAGACCATACAATGTTTTCTTTAATCTACATACCATATCCTTTTCTTTTGTTAAAGGAAATCCACTAGATTGGTCAATGTAAACCTCTTCTTCAACTTCTACATTCAGAAATGTTGACTTTACATCCATCTGATACACTTTGAATTTCTTACTTGCTGCATAAGCCAAGAACATTCTTACTACTTCCATTCTAGCTATAAGGGCATATGTTTCTTCATAATCTATACCTTCTTGGTGTAAATATCCTTTGTATACCAATCTAGCTTTTTTCCTCACAACTTCACCTTGTTCATTCATCTTATTTCCAAATACCCATTTAGTTCCTATAATATTCTTGTATTTAGGCCTAGGAACCAATTCCCATGTCTCATTCTTCATAATTTGATCTAGTTCTTCCTTTATTTCTTGAATCCAATGATCATCCTTGCATGCCTCATCAACACTCTTAGGTTCAACTTGAGAAATCAAACATAATTCCTCGTGCACTTTGTTTCTTGTCATTACTCCTTTGTCTTTGCTTCCAAGAATTTGTTTCGTAGGGTGGTTCTTTGCCAAATTCATGTTTAGTGTAGGAATCTATATCTCTTCTCTTGGTTCTATTGTGTGTTCTTCTCTTTGCTCAACAATTTGTACACCATTCTGCAAATCATTGTTAGTCTCAAAGAAACTTCAAAATTTTCATGGTTAGCCTTTGGATCGACAATAGTCACTAAAGCTATCTCTTATTTTACTTCCTCTTTCTTAACCAATTCAAGCTCATTATCTATATCATCACTATCATTCAAGAAGTTTATATACTTGCTTTAAATTCTTCAGCATCATCGGACAGTGAATTCTTTCTATTTTTTCTCACTCTCTTAGGACATCTGGATGAAAAAAGACCAAATTCTTTACATGTCCAACAAACAAAAAATTTCATACATTTTGGTTCTCTTTTCATAAGAAGATCAATACCTTACTTGATCTTCTCGTCTTCTTCAAATCTAGATTTGTCTTTACTTGTGATTCTATTCTTTTGTATGTAACAAAAAAAGGTTCTCGATTTGGATACTCAATGCTTTTATCTGTACATAATAATGATATCTCACCAAGAAGCTCCATCTTCTAAATATTAAAATTACCTCTATATGATTTAGGAATTTCATTTTTGAAGTGATCCACCATTGATCTCCCAAAGCTATTAAGCTTTTATTTTCAAGGACCTGATGCTCTTATACCAATTATTAGAAAGTAAAGTCCAATAGTATAACTGAGGGGAGGTGAATCAGTTATCCAACTATTATAACATTTATCAACCTTATTAATCCTTAACCATATGAACAATATAATCAACAATTGTAACAAGATATTCATATACAATAACACTATATATGTTAACTAGGGAAACACTTGATTAGAGGGAAAACCTCGATGGGGATGGTACCCACAAAATGATGTATTAATTTAAATGTTCCTTGTTAGATAATGGACCCTATTAGAAGTCAATAAAATACATTTAGTACATGTAAATCCCTATTAGGAGACTTTGAATCCCTATTAGGAGATTCCAACCTTGTTAGGAGTTGTAAAAGGCAGATGGACCCACTATCCAAACAACTTCAAGGGAAAGATCACTAAACTCACTATCCAACTAATCTCTGTATTATTTCTTGCTAAATAATGGAAATGAATTGTACTTGTACTTCCTCTTCCTCTGTCCTATTAACTAGAATTATCTTCTTCTTTTGATCTCTATACCAGATCACCAATTTCATATCCAATAATCCCTTGGATCGCTTACTCGCATTTACCAAATACTTTGCTCTTGCTCGCTTGATCTCAATCACAATACATACTTACAATCAAGGAAAATACCTTCCCTTATACCATGTCCTCAAAACAATTCCTTGAGTTGGCCTTGAGGCTTTCCCAATTAATTATAATAGGACCACATTAAGATAATATAATTACATTACAATTACACAATATCGTCATCTTACAATCTTTACAACTTCTCACACATGTGACCTCAAACATTGTGCACTCATTGACACCATCATTAGACTATATACTATCACTGTCTAATCTCACATTACATGATTCTATCTTTGCTAGGAGATACAATCCATTAATCAAAAACTACTTCTCAGATACTCTATCTGTATATTTCTCTCTATAAATCAAGAATATCTTATGCATGCCTTTGACTTACTTGATGCACACTTAACCTCATAATTAGGACACAGTGTAGAACACATCCTTAACCATGCTTGACCTGATCATCAATTCACTATCTGTAAAGTAGCAAAATATTGGTACTTCAGAGAAGACAAAATGCATGGCTCACAAAGTTGTGATGACTTCACTATTTCATAAGGTAATTTTTTAGAAGCTCGCGATATAGACATTTATCACTAATGACAAAAAAAGGAAGGTTTGAAATTGTGATTTCAGAGGACCATTTGAAGGCACCTTGCAAGATTCTAAAAATTTATAACTTTGGCAATGGTTTCAAATGTGATGCGAAAAGGAGACAATCACTTTTTGGGATTTTAAAGGTCAAACCATTAATTTGAGCACTTGACGTACAAAATAAAGTATGTGAAGATGTGACAACTTGGGAAAATTATGAGGTGGATGTGTGTGCAAAAAGTAATAGACCATAAATGAAGAATGTAATGAATTAAAGTCTTGGCAAAAATGAGTTTTTCATACTAAGAAAATGAATAAAGTTGAATAAGAAGTTAGTGGCAAAAGCTCAAAAGTTTTCTCGGCAAAGTGCAGAAAAAATAGTAAGTTCAAATCTTCTCTTATCTTAGTCCAAATTTCTAGAGAAAAATGTTAGTTAAAAGGGATACTAGTGTTAAATAATGTAAAGAAGAATCACTGAGAAGTTAATACATAAAATATTGTTGGAAATATTTCTTGGTTCATCTTCTATTGGTCAAATATCTATCTTTTTAGATGAACTCAAAGACTATAGGGATGCCAACCTTTTATTGCATGGTAGATCTTTATTATGGTATTTTTATACAAACAAGGATAGAAAGGAACCAAGAAACAACCCATGGAGGCTAGACCTAGGAAAAATTGTAGTCCCTAATGTATTTATAGACATAGAGCTCATAGATGCTCTAGCCAATCATTATGAGCCTACTATTGGAACTTTGAGAAAGATGGATGCTATGTTGTTACTAGTCATCAAAAAATCTTGTATTAAAGAGTGTTTTGGGCTTAGTACTCAATCCCTTACAAAAATTTATAGGGAACAAAATGAATATCATAAAATGATCATATTTTGCAAATACAAAGAGATTGCACATTTCATGTATAGAGGCTATATTAACAAGATGATGTAAGTTGATCATATCGGGCCTCATCCTGTTGAATCTTTTATGAATTTTTTCAAGTATACTTTTAATGCGTGGTTGCAACTATTTCGAGCAGATGAGAAATAGAAAATTCTACTAGATTACATATACATGTTTATGAAGATTCAAAACCCTCACACTTATCTAGAATTTGACTTTGCTATTGAAATTGACAAAGCCTTTCGCAATCAATTGGTTAGAAGGAAGACTTCTAAGTATTTTAAGAATTACTCTTTGATTTTCTTCTTATTTATCTATTAGAACACTAGTCAATATATGAATTCTATGAAATTAGCTACAATTGATGAGGAAGGTAACAAACAACCCATCTAGTGCTGGTGTCCACTCTAGGATACACATGCAAAGGATGGTGATTTCATAGTGTTCAAAGATGTATTTGTACACTGGATAGTAAGGATGCCTAGAGGTACTATCACAAGGTTACACAACAAATCAAGGACATACTAAGACCCACAGAACATCTAACTGTTAAAGGTTATGAGTATAACTTGGGTGATTGGATTTTCAAATCAAATTACACATTAATAAGATTGTATGGGTGAAGGCAGTCACCTCATAAACTCCCTTTTCTTGTCCCGGAGAAATTAGGTTTATTAGAATTCATATGGCAATTGTTGTGGGTTGAGAAAGGAATAGCTCAACCAAGAAGGAAAGATAATATGATGCCTCATTTTATAAAATTTGATGGTTATATATAGTTCGGTACAATATGATCTAGGAAGTTCAATATTACATCATGAACATGTACTCGTTAGTCAATGACAAAGGTAGGATTATGATCCCGAAGGACAATTAGGAACATGAAAGCAAAATATACTCAAAAGTATGTGAAGACAAGAAGATTGGAGAAGGATTTGAGTGAGTTAAAACCTACTAAAAATACTCATACCATTGTGGTTCACAAAACTCTAGTTGTTGACATTGAAGAAGATTAGAACAAAGAGGTGACTCTAGAGGTTGATCATAAGGACTATGTTTTTAAAACTACAGATGAGATTCTTGCCTACAGAATGAATCCTATTTTGGCCAAATATGACAAGGTATTTGAAGGGTTCAATAATATTTGCAATATGTTGGATTTCTTTGCAAAAGGAAAAAACACACTTTTAGACATAAAGAGGAAATGGGACCTCTCTAGACATGAGTTAAATAAGCTCTTTGAGGACAGTAAAAGAGATCCAGATGCCCCTTCGCAAATGAAAGCCACCATTGATTTCATTGATGATGTAAAAAGGAATCTGAGTTACACAAATCAAGAGCAACAAAATTTGGAAGAAAAATTAAGGGCAATCGCTTTTGTTGATCATTCATGTTTTCCTACCATTAAAGATGAAGAGGGTAAGATCAAACAATTGGAGAATTGGAAACATGAACTTATAGTATTACCCCAAGAAGTGATAACTAGGTTTGAGGGGGAACTAAATTTCCAATTGGACTCATTTCACATGTTGTTGAACAAAGTGATTATTATGGAAACAAAATTTACAAAATTCATAATAGATGCTAAAATTGCTCAAGGGAAGAAATTAGTTGATCTGCAAGCCTTTTCTCTACTAGACTCAAAGTTTGTATGGCCTACACATGCTCAAATTGCCAAGTAGATTGATGTTTATTTGGAAGTCCCTGAGGATGTAGCTACCACTAGAGATGAAGAAATTGAAGAAGTTTGAAACAACTTCCAAGTTTTAAGCTATTGTTTTTCTATGCATTCAATTATTATTTAGTTAAAAGTTATGAAAAGGTCTAAAGCTATGCTACACCTTTTCATTTTTTGAGAAAAAGGTACCAAGACCTCTATTTAAGAATCAAATATTTTTAGCAGATAAAAGGGGAATATAAGTTTTTTCATACAAGATGGTATATTAATTTTAAAAAAATACATTATGAAGTAATTTATATTTTTATGCAATTACTTGCTTGGATATGCAACTAAACCACTTTGTTGTATTTCCTTATAAATGAATTTAATACAACAATGCTTTCTTTACATCTATTTTGGCATATGGTTTTCTAATTTCTCATGTTCTTCATTTTCCCTTTGGATATATGGTATTGTTATGGTGGATTAGACTAATGCATGATCTTGATTATCATATATTCTCATATTGCTCTATAGTATCTATATAATTGGTCTCTTTTGGTTGGGGTTAAATTCATTTAGACTAGGGATTGCATTTTTATCTTCTTTGTCTAATAGTTGATGGGATTCACACTGTCTCTAAAGGTTTGATGATATGATTATGTGGGGGTTGAATCTATTCCATCCAATTGGATTAAGTACTAATCTTTGCATACTTCTTATAAGTTGATATATACATTTGTAGATCAGTGAATTTCCATCCGCAAGTATTGTACAAGTTTATTTTCAATATTTTATACACATTCAAATCATTCACACATTTGATTTCCCCTTGAGAATACACTTTTATAGTCAAGAGTACCAGTTATAAGGTCTATATTAGTAATACTTAACTCATCTCAAGAAATAAAAAGATAAGTACAACCACCTAGGTTCTGCAGAGCCCAAAGTGTGGAGATTGAATAATTGAGTTTTAGCCTCCAACGTTGGCCAACATTGTGTTGGAATTCCCAACATTAAGCAAGCAAGGCTTGTAGGAATTCAACCAGCAATTTTGAGAACCAACATATTAAAGACTCTACTGGGGAGAGTTGCTCACAATTCAGATTGTGAGGCTAGGTTTAGAAATTTCAATTCCACATACCAAAGAGAGAATTTTTTCCCACTCTACTAGAGAGAAGAACCCAAAAGATCTAGTTGAGTTTTCCTTCAAAAAAGGTGGTGACTCTATTCAAGGAATTCAATGAATTTATTAGAAATTGAAAGAAGTAGAATTAGAAGTTTTAATTATGTACACAATACAAAGAAAATCACTAATTCCTAATGGTATTAGACCATAAGATCTTAGAAATTTTATTTACAAACGGGATGGTTTGTGTTCAACCTTGATCAATGATGTACCAAAGTTTTATGGAAGATGACAATAATCAATAGTTAACCATCTGAATGCATTCTATGCTTTCATAAATGAAAATTAGATATACAAGGAAGGCAAAATAATAACACTTCTTTCTAAATCATTGAGAGGTGATGCAAGGAATGAAATAAAAATCTTTAGTTTCTTGAAGTATCTCATCATGGATGTAGCTGGAAAATTGTTTCTTTATACTTTTCAAGATGTTAACATATAATATTGGAGCTATGAACAAGATAGCCTAGATGATTCTCAAATTGAGCAAACCTAGGAAAGAAATCAATTCATGGAAAAAGAAGATGAAACTCTTGACAAAGATGAAAGTTTAATGTTAGTAGAGGAAGAAAATAAGAAGAATGTCCCAAAAATTGATGTTTTTTTTTCACAAATGAATTGTCCAATATATGATTAGCTAGCCTTTCGTAATGAAAAGAATGAATACATTGGTGACCCAATATATGATAAAATTGACTTTGATAATGATAACTCAGAACAACATGACCTCTATATAGATGAAGTTCATCATCCTAGCTACTTTAGAACTGACAGTCAAGATCAAACAAGAATTACTGTGAGAGAAAATCATCACAACGAACAAGATTGTTAGAAGAAAGTATGTATGATTGTGTGAAAGAGACAATCTAAAATTAGTGAACATAAGAAAAGAAGACAACAAAGTGTTGAAAAAGAATGTTATTTCTAGCAAATAATACTTGTTGAATATTTCTCATATTTGAAGTACATTTGTGAATAAGAAAACATTAACATTAAGAATATATTATCAAAATGGAGATAGTGAAATGTTGAAGATTATCAAAAAATTTGAATTATGCCATTCATATAATGGCATGCCCTATAATTTTAAAGATTTGCTAAGTAACCAAACCATACTCACGAGATACATAAAAAGGAGATGTCGAAGCAATATACTAAAGAAAGGAATGATTTTATATAAACAACACAAAATCTTTAATTGAGGTAGAAATTAAAGATCATGGTCTGCTCCTCCAGAAGATAATTGGGATCTCATCATGCCCCAAGTAGAGATGTGTTGCTAGAAAGAGCCACTAGTAGACCCTAGAAAAAATTTTGCTCAAAAGGAAGTGATTTAATGCATTTTTTGCCATCTCGGAGAAAGAAGTCAAGATATCCACAAAGTATCAAAATATCGATACTTTGGAGAAGAAAAAATGAATGGCTCACAAAGTTGTGATAACTTCACTATTTCGGAAGGTAATTTGTTGGAAGCTTGCAGGATAGCGATTTATGACCATTTCGCTAACAACTAAAAAAGACAATTCCAAAATCATGATTTCAAATGACCATTTGGAGACACCTTGCGAGATTCCAAAAATTTACAATTTTTGAGATGGTTTCAAATGTGATATGTGAAAAGGCAAAAATTACTTTTCAGGATTTTAAAGGATGAAGCATTAATTTGATAACTTAAAGTACAAAATAAAGTACATAAAGATGTGACAACTTGGGAAAATTATGAGGTGGATGTCTGTACAAAAAGTAATAGACCATAAATGAAGAGTGTAATGAATTAAAGTCTTGGCAAAAATGAGTTTTTCATACTGAGCATATGAACAAAGCTAAATGAGAAGTTGGTGGTGAAAGTTTGAAAGTGTTCTCGATGAAGTGTAGAAAAAATAGTAAGTTTAAATCTTTTCTTATCTTAGTCTGAATTTGTAGAGCAAAATGCCAGTAAAAAGGGACACTCATGTTAAAGAATCTAAGGAAGAACACACTGAGAAGTTAATACATAAAATATTGTCGAAATATTTCCTGGTTCTTTTGGTGGTCAAATGTTTGTGTTTTTTGATGAATTCAAAGACTGTAGGGATGCTAACCTTCCACTGCATGGTAGATCTTTGTTTTGGTATTTTTATGCAAGCAATGCTATAAAGGAACCTATAAATAACCCATGGAGGCTAGACCTAGGTAAAATTGTAGTCCCTAATGTGTTTGTAAACATAGAGCTTATAGGCACTATAGCCAATCATTGTGTGCTTGCTACCAAAATTGTGACAAATATGGATGGTATGTTGTTACTTGTAATCACAAAATTTTGTATTGAAGAGGGTTTGGGGCTTAGTAATCAAGCCCTTAGAAAACTTTATAGGGAACATTTAAAGAATGAATATCAGAAAATGGTAAAATTTGGAAAATGCAAAGAGATTGCACATTTCATGTATGGAGGCCATAATAACAAGATGATGTATGTTGATCATATGGGTCCTCGCTCTATTTAATCTTTTATGAATTTTTTCAAGTATATTTTTTATGCTTGGTTGCAATTGTTTGGAGAAGATGAGAAATAAAATTTTCTACTAGATTACATGTACATCTGTATGAAGATTCAAAAGCCTCACACTTATTTGGAATTTGACATTGCCAGTGAAATTGAGAAAACCCTTCACAATCAATTGGTCAAAAGGAAGACTTCTAAGCCTTTTACGAATTACTCTTTGCTTTGCATCTTAATTATTTATCAAAACACCAACCAATTTAGGAATTTTATGAAGTTGGCTACAATTGATGAGGAAGGTAACAAACAGCCCATCTAGATCTAGTGTCCACTCTAGGATACACATGCAAAGGATGGTGATATCATAGTGTTCAAAGATATATTTCTACAGTGGATAGTAAGGATTCTTGGAGGTACTATTACAAGGCTACCACAACAAACAAAGGACATGTTAAGACCCAAATAACATTTAATTGATAAATGTTATAATTTTAAGTTGGGTGATTGGATTTTCAAATCAAAGTACACATTAATAAGATTGTATGAGTGTAGGGAATCGCCTCATAAACTCCCTTTGTTTGTCCTTGAGAGATTAGGTTTCTTAGAATTTATATGGAAATAATTGTGGGTTGAGAAAGAAGTAACTCAACCAAGAAGGAAATGTAATATGATGCCTCATTTCATAAAATTTAGTGGTTATATAGTTGGGTATAATATGATCCATGAATTTTAGGATTGCATTGTAAATAGTTACTAGTGTTGTCTAGTGTGGAGTATGATCAGTCCCCGAGTGGGAGATTGTTAGTTTGTGGTGACTGATTAGGAAAGTACTGTACATACTTCATAATTTTTTTTCTGGGACTAAGGAGATGTGTCCCAAGACACAAGAAGAGGAGGATAAGATGTCCAAGGTACCCTATGCTTTCGTTGTAGGAAGCTTGATGTATGCTATGGTATGTACAAGGCCAAATATTGCACATGCAGTGGGAATCATTAGCAAGTATACGAGTCATCCCAAAATTGAGCTTTGGAATGTAGTTAAATGGATTCTCGAATATTTGAGAGGAACATCCAATAAGTGTTTACACTTTGGGGGCTCTACTATTGATTTACATGGCTATGTTGACTTAGATTTGGTAGGGGATATAATACCAGGTGGAGTACTACAGATTATGTCTTTACTATTGGTGGGGCAGTTGTGAGCTAGGTTTCTTGGTTATAGAAGGTTAATGCTTTATCCACTACAGAGGCAGAGTATGTTGCTGCTATAGAGGTAGCTAAGGAGATGATATGGCTTCAGTTCTTCTTGGAAGAATTGGGACACCCTCAGAAGGATAATTATTTGTTTACAGATAGTTAGAGTGTCATTCATCTTGCAAAGAATTTAGCTCTACATTCAAAGACAAAACACATATAGTTGTGATACCATTTTATTTGGTCACTTTTGGAGGATGGACAATTAAAGCTAGACAAGATGCATACAGATGACAATCCAACATATATGTTTACAAAGGTAGTAACAAGGGAGAAGATGAACTCCTCTTCAACTTCGGTTGGTCTTCTAGACTGGACATGAATAAAAGAACAACAATGTTTGGGCTAGTTTGATCCAGTGGGAGCCCCATGTAGTAGTAGTATTGCTACAAGATTAGTCTCCAAGTGGGAGATTGTTGTCTACTATGGATTCTAATCAGTCCCCAAGTGGGGGATTGTTAGCTTGTGGTGACTAATGAGGAAAGTACTGTACATACTTCATAAATTCTTTGGGGCTTGGGGCCTCACCTTGAAAAAAAAAATTGGGCTACTATTCGTCATTTGCCAATGACACAAAAATTTGGGCTACTATTTGCCATTCGCCAATGGCACAAAATTTTGGGCTACAATTTGCCAATTGGTTATTATTTATATTCACTAATGTATGGCCGACATGTTGTAACTAATTTTAACCCTAAAGTGGGAAAATACTTGTATAAAAGGGGTTAGGGTTAGGGATTATTTCATTGTTGTGATGCAAAAATTGGTTCTTGCGGCGGTGTTGAGCTGTAAGGGATTACAGATTGTAATTGGGTTGTAACCATTGGATCATAATAATATCAAACTTGTTGTTTGGTGGACGTAGCCCAAGGATTGGCTGAACCACATTAAATCTTGGTGTCTTGTGTTCTTTTCTATGTGATCATTTATTTTTTGATATTGGTTATATTTGCATGTAATTGTTATTTATGTTTGTGGTTTAATCCTAACAACTAGTTGGTCAGTGACAAAGGCAAGGTTACGATCCCGAAGGACACATCAACTTCATAAAGGCTAGATATGTGTTAATTGATGGAGGAATAAACATTATAAACTAGATACTGAGAGGGGAGGCGTGAATCATAATCTAAAACACTTTTCATTTTCACAGATTCATCCGCATCTATCAATAACTTGTGCATGTAAAACTAGTAATGAAAATCTATTGTAACATATAAGTTTGATCAATCACATGCATTAAAGTAAAACACATAACATTGTATTTGTTACCCAGAAACCCTCCAAGGTGAAGGTAAAATTGGGGTGGGGATGACACCCACAAATCTTCACTATTGTAGTAATAAAGTTAACCAATTAAGGTTACAATGTTTGACCATAAAATATGGTCTACCCTATGAGGGGTTTCCCTCATTAAAAGCTTAAGAGACTGCTAGGTCTCACCTTGTGAGATAATTTAACACTTGCAACAAAGTAAGGACTCTATTAGGAGATTTACAAAGATATGTTAAGACCACTTTGTTAAGAGATTTGCCTTGATTCAAGTCTATTGAAACTAATTTGGTACCTGACTCTCAATTTTCCCTTTCATTTCACTGTAATGACTAGGTCACTTGACCAGTTAGATGATAACAAAACCCTTCAATGACTTCTTATCTAATCTCAATCCTTTTCGCACATAAACTCTTTCATCTCCTTCTCTCCTGGCATGTATATGATCTAGGTTAAGAGCATTGCTATATAAATATTTATGTAAAGAGTTTTCTAGATGATTCCATGTTTTGCCTCTTTATCCTAATTGTCGAACACACAACACAGGGATCTGTGATCCACAACATGTAAATATTTTGTAATAACCTCTGACAGTATTAACTATTTTATAACAACCTCTTCAAAAAATAAAAATATCCCTTCCAAGTCAGTCTGATAATCATTTTGCCTAAAACTATGTTCCATTCCTGACTTTCATGTAAACTCAGTGTAGCTCGGCCTTTACTATTTCATGATGCTTGGCATTGTTGTTGCTTAACCTTCATTGTGCTCGGTATATACTAGGTAACACGACACGTATATTCTCAAAACTTTCTCAGTCATTGATGACTTGCTTGGTCGTTGATGAACTTGACTCGTATGCAAAAATACTCTGCGACCCAAAAACTTACTTGGCTCCTATAGAGCTAGGTACATATGTACGTGACTTGGCCTATATAGAGTAGCTTGGGTGTAGTGATGATCGTCTAAATCTGCCTTGTAAATGACTAAGTGATTAACACTAATAGACAACAATGGTCAAAGATACCAACAATATGCTCATCAATTAAACAAGAGAGATAATATTATCAGAAACTCTAATGATATACAAGGAGCATATTAGAGGTTAAAAAAATGGAGTGTCTTATTAAAGGTACAAGGACAAGGATTAATAAGGGTTTAGCTCAATTTTAACCCAGAGAGGACCTAGAAATAATTAGGATTGAGAAATGTATTAAAGATCTCGATAAATTACATCAGGAATATGTTGACTAGGAGAAAGGTGAGAAGGTCAAATATACACCTCCTCCTCCTCAAGCCAAAAAGAGAAAATTGACTATTATAGGATCAAGTCTTAGTCCCTCTACCCCTATGCCTCAACAAGAAGAAAGGACTAATACTCCTTAGGTGTCATATGAAGATTTAGATGATGAAGGGTGAACTTAAATCAATAGTATTTTGAAAAACCTAAAGGAAGACAAAAAAGTTGAATCATCAGAGTCACCTCCAAAGTCTTACGAGGAGAAACATGACTACTATGCTCAAAATATGGAACTTGATGACCCAGTTAATATGAAGAATGAGAGGGAGGTTATTTCTCTTATATTCATTGAACAAGAGAACTTGATGGAAACAAAAGAATTCAAGGACTTTTGGATAAGGTATAAGATGAGGGATTTTCAAGAAAGAAAGAGCAAAAGACTTGAAGGTGTTGATGAATCCCAACATGTTGCAGTTCTTTAGCAAATGATGGATGAATTACATTTGGATGATATTTTAGGTAGCGAGGAACAAGCAAGGAAAATGGTAAGGAAGAGTGGCATATTAATTCTTCTGTTTTTATTAGATCAAGTTAAGAAGCAAGAAGAATCAACCTTTGTATCAAAGTTTGAATCACTTGACAAAGTTGAATGGACTAGATATGATCCAAAGATACAAAATCTTGCTGCTTGGGTTACATTTAAAGGAAATAAGCCCAAAATTATTTATATATCCAAGGGAGAGGAAGGAATGACCCTATTACAAACTGTAGATAGCATAGACCTTGTGCTTGTTGCAACTCAATTGACACATGAATCCATGCTCAATCAAGCCCAGATTAGACACATGCAAGAAATGATTAAAGAATTGTTAAACAAGAAATTGAAATGAATTAAATAATAATAATAAAGTATGTAAAGACAAGACTATTGGAGAAGGACTTGAGTGAGTTAAAACCTACTGAAAATACTCATGCCATTGTGGTTCATAAAACTCCAGTTGTTGACATTGAAGTAGATTAGAACAAAGAGGTGACTCCAGAGGTTGATCATAAGGATTGTGTTTTTAAAACCCTAGAAGAGATTCTTGCCTACATAATGAATCTTATTTTGGCAAAATATGATGAGGTATTTGAAGGGTTCAATAATATTTGCAACATGTTGGATTTCTTTGCAAAAGGAAAAAACATACTTTCAGAAATAAATAGCAAATGGGACCTCTCTAGATATGAGTTGAATAAGCTCTTTAAAGTCACTAAAAGAGATCTAGAGGCCCCAACACAGATGAAAGCCACCATTGATTTCATTGATGTTGTAACAAGGAATTTGAGTTACATAAATCAACATCAACAAAAGTTGGAAGAAAATTTAAGGCAACCGCTTTTGTTGATCATCCATGTTTTCCTACCATTAAAGATAAAGAGGGTAAGATCAAAAAATTGGAGGATTGGAGACATGAACTTGCAGCATTACCCCAAGCAGTGATAACCAAGTTCAAGGAGGAACTAAATTTCCAGTTGGACTTATTTCATAGGTTGTTGAACAAAGTGATTATTATGGAGACAAAATTTTAAAAATTCATAATAGATGTTAAAATTGCTTGAGGGGACAAATGGGTTGATTTGTAAGCCTTTGCTCCAGCAGTCTCAAAGTTTTTATGGCCTACACATGCTCAAATTTACAAATGGATTGATCTTTATTTGGAAGTCCTTGAAGATGTAGTTGGCACTAGAGATGAAGAAATTGAAGAAGTTTGAAATAATTTTCAAGCTTTAAGTTATTTTTTTGTTATGCATTCAATTACTAGTTAGTTAAAATTTATGAAAAGATATAAAGCTATACTACACCTTTTCATTTTTCTGAGAAAAGGTACCAAGACCTCTATTTAAGAATCAATTTTTTTTAGGAGACAAAAGGGGAAGATAAGTTTTTTGATACAAGACTATATGTTAATTTACAATAAATACATTATGAAGTAATTCGTATTTTTATGTAGTTACTTGCATGGATATGCAACTAAATTACTCTGTTGCATATCCTTATAAATGAAGTTAATACACTAATGCTTTCTTTACATTTATTTTGGCATATGGTTTTCTAATTGCTCATGTTCTTCATTGTCCCTTTGGATCTATGGTATTGTTATGGTGGATTAGAGTAATGCATGATCTTGATTATCAAATATTCTCATGTTGCTCTATGGTATTTGTCTAGTTGGTCTCCTTTGTTTGGTGTTAAATTCATTTAGACCAGGGATTGCATTTATATCTTCTCTATCCAGTAGTTGATGGAGTGCACATTGTCTCTAAAGGTTTGATGATAATATTATGTGGGGGATGAATCTATTATGCCCAATTGGATTAAGTAGTGATCTTTGCATACTTCTTGTAAGTTGATATATATAGTTATAGATTGATGAAGTTGTGTCCACAAGTACTGAATAAGTTTATTTTCAATATTTTATACACATTCAAAGAATTCACACATTTGATTTCTCCTTAAGAATATACTTGTTGACTCAAGAGTATCAATTATAAAGTCTACATTAGTAATACTTAGCTCGTCTTAACAAATAGAAATATAAGTACAACCACCTAGGTTTTGCAGAGCCCAAAGTGTGGAGATTGAATAATTGAGTTTCGATCTTCAACATTGGCTAAGATTGTGTTGGAATTCCCAACATTAACCAAACAAGGCTTGTAGGAATTTGACCAACAATTATGAACCAACACACCCTTCTTTATCATTGACAGTATTGTGTCAATAGTTATTATCACAATTGTCCCATCTATGTTTGTGAAGTAAACCTTATATGTGATACCCATAGTAGCAAAGATAACATCTATATATCTAATTCTATCTAGAGTCAGACCCATTGCTAACTTTTTCTCTAGTTAGCTTCATGACCTCATAGTTTTAAGTGACATTTATAGCATAGGTATCTCCATCATTACACGTTTATAATAGCTCAAAATAATTATCTTGTAATGAGATGTAGTTTGTCTAGCCACAAGTAATCACAATGAACTATTCTTAATCCCATTCTTATGACTTATTCTTGATAGAACAAGGGAAATCTACACTACACATCCATTCTCTTCTCTCTCAAAGTAGAGAGTTCTACCTTTATGTTTGACTAATTATATATAAGATGTCCTTTCAAAACCCCCCCAACTTATGATGATAACATTCTTTCAAAAAAAGCATAATATATCCATGTAAATCTTTTATTTGAATCACACTTGATGTATCATGAGATAATGTACCGACATTGTTAACATTGCTAGATATGAATGGCCTTTTTTCTGAATGCAAGATGAGTTTTATCCATCACATTTACAAGCTTATGTGTTTCCATAATTCTCTTCAAGGGATTCCAATAATTGGTTAAAACAAAAAATCTTCACTTGGGTTTCCCTACATTAAGCTCTTCACACTTCACTAGAGTTCATTCCACATTGGGAGCCAAATCAAGGTAGCTAGAGAGACTTGGGATGATAAGAATAGTTCCTAGAGGTTGCATATACCTTTTCAAAAAAATAAGTTTTTATTGAAACCAATGACCAAAAAATGAATCCAATCATTAGTCTTATACTTTTTCAACATTCATGAAATGGTTATGTCCACTTCTAAACAAATGCCACCACTGTGAAATGTTTTCCCATCTTATCGATAATCGATTAACTTGTATTTAGTGTGTCATGAAAATTTAAAAATACACTAGATGATATTTTACAATGCTTGTACAACTAATAACCAACCTCTATATTATAGGGGGGACTTAGGATCTTATATTGAATTTCCCCCTCGATGCATGCATTCAAATTTCTAAAGAGTTATGTATACCATTAGAGAGTACAAATGTATCTACTATTTTTTCTTTTGTGATGTAATCATATTTTTGAGCCCAAACCTTATTGTTAAAGTATCAGATTGTATGATTTGTATTATTTAGAATAACTTCTCAAGATACAGGTAGAATATAATATGGAACAAAATTCTCTGGAGGGTGATTATAATTACTGAGATGTTTTAGATGAAATTACTGATCTATCAAAGCATCCACTTGAAGACTTGTAATTATGTGTTTGATGTGTGTTTGAAGATCCACGAAGGTAATGGTATAAGTATGCGGGAGGACAAAATAAAGAGTCACGACTGATAGGCGTGACTTACTATTAACTTGATACATTAGTTCATTGCTACCAGAATATGTTAAGTCGCTAATACAAGTTAGCAAGGGTAACGATCTCATTCACTTTAATTATTATATATTATTTTGTTCACTTTATTAAAATATATTTGTAAGTTGAATTTGCGTGCGCGCGCGCACACACACACATGTATGATTATATTTTAATATCTAAACATAAATAATAATAAGATAAGTATACACATGATTCATAATTAGATCCTTATAACTAATCTATACATTAACACTCCTTCTTAGATTAGTAATAAAAAATACATAGAAGAAGTCTTTGATCAGAAGACTTCTTAATGTCAGATAAGGTTGATTCATCGATGAAATGATATTCATCAACTTATATTTGACATCATATAACACGAGAACTGATCCATTAGAATATCTACAATATGATATTCACCAAGCTCTCGAGAGTAATGGCCTATTAGAAACATCAATTTAATGATGATCACCAAGTACTTAGTGTGGTATTGGCCTATCAAAATATTAGCGCAAGATATTTACCAAGTACTAAAAATATATCTATACAAGCAACTTGTAGATAATCAAATTAATGATATCAAAAGCCTAGTTGTTGATTTATAAGATAAAGCCTTTACATGAAACAATTTCACAAAATGAATCATGCTACAAGTTATTGTAAGGACATCACTTTACAACAACTTCTCCCGATACAAGTGAAATCATTTTGAAGTCATCACTTCTTAATGATTAACATAGGATTTATAAATTTATAATATATAAAATGTACAATAATCAATTTCTCTAAGACATTTTCTCAGATTTTACAATCATACCAAGTTCTTTATGAAAATGCTCCACTTTTGTTTTAGCAAGTGGTTTGGTAAGAGTGTCTGCAATTTGATCCTCTGTACTAATATATTCCAACTTGATTACATCCTTCTCAACCATGTCTCAAACATAGTGGTATGGTATCTCAATGTGCTTTGATCTTTTATGAAACACTGGATTAAGAGATAGCTTGATGTAGCTCTGGTTATCACAATAAATAGTAGAAGGTGGAAGTGGCTTCCCAAATAATCCAAATAGAAGTTTCCTCAACCATACAGCTTCTCTTGCTCCCATAGATGCAACTATGTACTTGGCTTCTGTAGAACTCTGTGCTACTAAAGACTGCTTTCGACTAAACCAAGATATCATTGCTGAACCCAAGGTGAAACAACATCCTAAAGTGCTCTTACGATTCTTTGAATTTCCTGCCCAATCAGAATCTGTATATCCTCTTAGATTTAGTTCAGTTTTAGTGTATTTGAGACCAAATCCAATTGTACCACTGAGATATCTAAGAACGTGTTTTGTTGCTACTAAATGAGTTTGTTTAGGTTTGCACATGAATTAACTAAGAACATTTACAACGTAACAAATGTCAGGTCTTGTGTTTACCAAATACATTAAAGAACCAATTATTTGTCTATATAGAGTAGGATCAACACTTTCAGAATCTTCAGTTGCTTCTTTTAGTCTTTCGAGGTTTGTTTCCACAGGAGTTTTCATTACCTTGCTGTCCAATGTGCCAAATCTATTGAGAAGATCCAGAGTATACTTCCTTTGGTTTAAGAAGATTCCTTTTGAATGTTACCATACTTCTAGTCCCAAGAAGTAGTGCAGTATTCCTAGGTCTTTCATTCCAAATTCAGATATGAGATCTTGTTTACATTTTTCAATTAGATGATCTTCTCCTATAATCAAAAGATCATCAACATATAGAACCATAATTAACATATCCCCCTGTAGTACCTTGTAATATAAATTTGGATCTGCAATTTTTCTAGAGAAATCAAGTTTAGTTAGATGATGATCTTTCCATTCATACAAAGCTCGGGGAGCTTGTTTGAATCCATATAAAGCATTTTTTAATTTGCATACATGAGATTGTTTATTTTGTACTTCAAATCCTTCTAGCTATTCAAGATAAACTTCCTCTTCTATAACACCATTCAAAAATGCAGTCTTTACATCCATTTGATGAATTTTCCATCCCTTGGATGCAGTAATGGCTAAGACGGTTCTGACTAAAGTGTATCTGGCTACTAGAGCAAAAGTTTCCTCATAGTCTATTCCTTCCTTTTGAGAAAATCCTCTTGCTACAAACCTTGCTTTGTACTTGTCAATACTTCCATCTGTAGCATGTTTAATTTTAAATAGCCATTTTGAGGAGACAACTGATTTATCTTTGGGTTAAGTAACAATATCCCAAACATCATTTTTAAGTATGGATTTGTATTATTCTGTCATGGCATCTTTCCAATGTTGATGTTTTATTGCTTCTTTTAAATTAGATGGTTCAAATTTGGAGATTTCACTCATTAATGAAATGTAACTTGAGTATATGTGAGGACTTTTTCTTTCCCTGATGAAATTTGAGGGAATGGAATTGTTTTCTTCAATTAGCTTTCTGGCCCATAGTGGTCTTTTCTTTTCCTCAGAGGTGTGATTAATGTCCATGGGTTCAATTGTTTTATCTTCCTCCATTACAGACTTTCTCTCATTATTAGAGTTTTGTTCTTCTAGAGTTTCTTCTAGGGTTTCTTCTAAATTTGATTCATTTTCATCTTTAGATCTTCTAAAGGCCAAACCTTCATCAAATATTACATCTCGACTTAGTTCAATATTTCTTTGTCTAGGGATATAGATATAATAAGCTTTGGAAGTTTCATTATAACCTACAAAGTTTCCTTTCTTTCCTAAGGGCTCTAATTTGGTTCTCTTCTCTTTAGGAATGTGTGCATAGATAGGGCAACCAAAAATTCTCAAGTATTTAAGATCAGGTTTCTTCTCAGTAAATGCCTCTTTAGGGGTCTTGAATTCAAGATGAGAGCGAGGAAATCTATTTCGAAGGAAAACAATAGTAGATGAAGCTTCTCCCCAAAGAAAAGTTTCAAGATTTTGATCATGAAGCATTGCTTTAGCAGAATGAACTATTGATCGATTCTTTCTCTCATCTATTGCATTTTGTTGAGGATTATAAGGAACAAAACAATCCCTCTTGATCCCAATAGTTTTATAGTAATTTATAAAGATATCAGAAATGTACTCTTTACTATTATCTGTTCTTAAGACTTTTATTTTCTTTCCATAAAGGTTTTGTACAAGGGCTTTAAACTCTTTAAATTTTGTTAGGATTTCTTTAGATTCTTCACTTTTAAGAAAATAGATCCATGTCTTCCCAGAGAAATCATCCACAAATATGATAAAGTATAGAGAACCTCCTAGAGAAGGAACTGACATATGACCACATAAGTATGACTGAATAAGTTCTAGAACTTCTTTGGATTTGGTTTGTAGTTTTAATATTCTTCCTTGGAGCACAACCTTTACAGGTTCCTTCATGGTATGGATAAAGTTTGGATATACCTGTTACCATTTTTTCTAGAGAAGGTAATCCTCGAAAATGAAGATGACCTAGTCTCCTATGCCATATCTCATTTTCTTTGAAAGAATCATGAATTAGAGCTAAATGAGTGAGAGAGTTAACCTGATAAAGACATCCATGTTTGGAGCCAATCTTGTATGCATTTTTTATGTTAGAATTCTTAGGCCAAGCTAAGACCTTTCCTTCCATAAATGTAACTCTGAATCCTTCACCTTCAAGAGCAGAGATAGAAAGCAAGTTTCTTTTTATATGAGGTACATATAGTACCTTAGTAAATTCAATTGTTTTCCCTAATTTTAGATGAATAGTACATGTTCCTATTCCCATTACGGGATAGCTTGTATCATCTCCAATGGTTACTTCATCAACATAGTCTTCTTTGATAGAGTCTAACTATCCTTTAAAACCTATAATATGTCGAGAGGCTCCATTATCAATTACCCAAGTACTTGATTTGGTTGACGCTTCACTGGAGAGAGCTAAATAGAAAGCATTGTGTTCAGAATTTCCATTTGAGTTTTGAGTGGTTGCAAATGAAGCTCGTGGTTTAATTCTACTAGGACATCTAGATGTTAGATGTCCAATTTTATCACATCTAAATCATATCATTTTGGAGAAATTAGGTAGCTTTCTCTTTCCTTTGAATTTTCTTTTCTTGTTATTTACTTGAGTGGAGAGAACTTGTAACTCTTCTTTTGAGGAGAAAACGTTTTGGCCTCAAGCTACTTGCATACACTCTTTCTTGTATACAGTTAGCTTCAAGTCTTTCAAATTTAGGTAGTTTTGACCGAGAGCATACCCCTTGTCTGAAGGTATCCCATGATGATGGAAGGCCTTTTAGAGCCATTATTGTTAACTCCTTTCCATCAGAGATGTGTCCTATGGAAGAGAGTTGATTTCAAAGTTCAATTATTCTCATAAAGTAAGAGGAAATTTTCTCTCCTTCATTCATTTTAATATTTGACATTCTATCCTTTAATGTGATGATCCAAACAACATTATTTATCTCAAACATATTTCCAAGAGCATTGTACATCTCATGTGCAGTGTCCAGTTCTGAGAGTACAAGTAGAAGATGAGTTTTAACACCGTCCACAATAAGTTTCATAGCTTTATTATTGTCACTCTCCCATTTTTCCAATTCATCAATTCCTTTAGGTGGTGGGTTAGAATTTTCAATAAACTTATTTAGACCACGTTCTTTTAGTATAAGTTTTAGTTGTAATTTCCAGCCTGCAAAATCTGAATCACCTTCTAATCTGTCTTCCAGCCTCATATTGTTCACCATATATATATTTTTTATAGTTATTATTTGATTAAGGTTTGATTTCAAGATCACTTTTTTAAAAATCTGCTCTAATACCATGTTAAAGTATTTGACAATATGATTTGTATTATTCATAGCAACTTCTCAAGATACAGGTAGAATATAATATGGAACAAAATTCTCTGGAGGGTGATTATAATTACTAAGATGTTTTAGATGAAATTGCTGATCTGTCAAAGCATCCACTTGAAGACTTATGCAATTCTGTGTTTGCTATGCGTTTGAAGATTTGCGGAGCTAATGGTATAAGTATGTGGGAGGACAAAATAAAGAGTCACAACCAATAGGCATGACTCATGTTTGAGTCACGTCTATCGGGCGTGACTTACTATTAACCTGATACGTTAGTTCATTGTTGTCAGAATATGTTAAGTCACTAATACAAGTTAGCAAGGGTAACGATCTCATTCACTTTAATTATTATATATTATTCTATTCACTTTATTAAAATATATTTGTAAGTTGAATCTGTATATATATATATATATATATATATATATATATATATATATATATATATATATATATATATATATATATATATATATATATATATATATATATATATATATATATATATATATATATATATATATATATATATATATATATATATATATATATATATATATCCTATGTATACTTATGTTATTATTATTAATGTTTAGATATTAAAATATAATCTCTCACACACACACACACATGTATGTGATTATATTTTAATTATATAGTGTGTGTGTGTGTGTGTGTGAGAGAGAGAGAGAGAGAGAGAGAGAGAGAGAGAGAGAGAGAGAGAGAGAGAGAGATTATGTTTTAATATCTAAACATAAATAATAATAACATAAGTATACACAGGATTCATAATTATATCTTTATAACTAATCTATACATTAACACTTTTTAATTTTTTCTCTTTCTTTATTCACATTAACTTTCCTTTTCTCTAGTGTAGATCCCTTTATATTCCTTCCTTTGTTTTCGAGGTAGTGTTTCCATATTCATTACAACTAAAGCATGTCGGCCCATAATATAGTGTATTCTAACTCCTCTTGACACTAGATCCACATTCAACATATTTGTGTCCATACTTGATGCATTAACAATAGTACCAATTGAAATGTTGAACATTCCTTGTATTGTTTGCATCCACGAATCATGTTCTTATAGTTCTACTTTTTCATTCATTTGCCTTGTGATCAAACTTCTAGTAACCATTACATATATTTTTATTAGAAGTTTGTAATCTAAATTAACTTCTATATTCACTAGCTCTGTAACCAAACTTGTAGCATGAAAAATACCTACCATCAAAGGATGACGAGTACGTGCTCGAGTATGGCTAAATCTTTTGACGTTTCTCTTGTTCCATTTAGGATAAAACATTATTTTATCTCCTCTATTCCTACTAGATCCATCTTTAGTAATTTGTTGTTCTTTATCTAAAGATTTAAAACTTTCTTCTTTGTCAAATCCAAACCTCCCTTGGTCTTTAGAAAGTTTCTAGAAACTAAGCATCTTGTAAAGAATCTCATTGCCACTTTTGAACTTTTGAACTTTTTCTACTTATTCATATAACACTAAAGTTATTATTATTATTATTATTAGTATACTGACCTCTTCTTCATGCTTGATGTAGTTAATTAATTTGCACAAAACACACACAAAATAGTTAAATTTATAAGCTCAAGTTCAAAATAACATTGCAATTTAAAACTGAAAGTCAATTCATATCCTCAATTGACTTGTATCATTGCAATATTTAGAAAACTGACTTAAAAAGATAATCTAATAATGTAAAAACAAAAAATTATTTAAATAGAAACTCTATTTTTATAAATGAAAGAATACAAATTAAGTTCAATAAAGTTGGAGTTGGAGTGCCATCTCAATCACAATCATATAAAAGGACCACGTGCTCAAAACACCCACATAAGAAATAAAATACAATCTCATTCTATTCCAAACAACTAAAACATAAAATTCAAATATACAAAACTTAATTTTCAATGCTAAACTCTATATTTGTCCTTGGAAATTATACCAAAATTTGAAATTAAGAGTACAAAAAGAAGTGGGACATCCCACATAGGGCTTGGGGATTCGGAAAAGGAGCTAACCAACTCTCAATTTTTTTACAATGCAACATTCAACCAACTAGCCAAATCAAAAAAAATATAATATCAATGATTACAATCATTCTAGTACCTCCCAATAAGGTTTACACTATTGAGTATTGTATTAGTTTTGAGATTTTCAATTTAAAAAAAAAAAAAGGTTGTTTAAATACCAAAGCGAAGTCAACATCCATTAAAAGTGTGTTACAAGATGCGTACTATTTAAAAGAAAAAAGTGTGCAACTAAGACTAATCATTACGTATGAAGCCGATATAATTTCTGATTTCTATTTGGACATAGTAAATCCAATGGAAGTTGAGAAATTCATCTATACGGCATGTGTGTATATATAGCGGAGATATATACAGACAATATACACATTTCAAAAATTGTATTTGGAAATGGCCAAAAATGTCGCCCTCTTCGATTGTAGGCTCTCCCAGTAAGCTTTCCGCTTTTACTGTGAGTATTTAAATGTATATATTAAAGCAGCGATAGACAACAAGGGGGTGAGGAGCCACAGTACACAATTCAAACATTTCAAGCCAAAAAAAGAAGATTCAGATGTTAAGGACACGGCAGTTGCAGAGAAGAATCAATTAAAAGGCTGAGGTAGGGTTTTAATCTGCACAGGCTATTTACAATGTCTTACTAGGGTTTGAATATTTGAACGTCTGCATTTTCTTGTGTTTTACCCTTTGAAAACAATCCACCAGAAAGGGACACACTGTCATGTTGCACATGCTATTGTCTTTGTGCTGTTGGATCTGTTCACAACTTCAGCCCTTCCAACCTCATTTCTTTGCATCTGCACTTTTGCCTGCCAGCCGCAATATAATTATCACTGGTAGCAGCAGAGGACGAGATTTGAAAACAATACAGTGAACTGAGGGCAATTGGAAGGGATTTGTTTTGGGTGTGCAAATGTTAGCAGTTGCTGCAGGTTTTGAGATGGGGTGGGTTTGGTGACTTGCTTTTTCGGGAATTCCCGGTGTTCGGTGAGATTTGGGCCTGTGGAGGTACATTGAACTGCATTGGCCGCTTCAGAGCTGATTGTTACGTGCCAGGGAGGACGTTTTGCGTTGGGTTTGGATTTGTGTTGGTGGGTATTAGTGACTCGGGAGAAAGTTATGCGAAACCGGAGATCACAGAGATTAGGATTGATTACAGGGCTTGTTTTTTCTGTCCCAGACAATGAAGCGGGCTTACAAGTTACGTATCCTAGGCACGGAAGACATGCCTGTAGGAAATCTACGAGTTCTTAGAAACACACTGCTTGGTACCACTATATTTTTGCTCCGTGTTGACGTGAAATTTGCACACAAAAGATTTTACATGATATCATAGTAAATGGCAGCAAAAATTTGAAGGAATATATTTTTTGTTGTTGGAAGTATTGAATAGTGATAAATTTTCTCTTTCAGAAATAAGATATATGAAACATAAGATTACATCTGGGGAGAAGCTTAGGAATACTTTAACTCCTGTACACTCTGACAGTGCCTTAATTCTATAAACATCTAGAAACTATAAGGGCAGGTTTCTACAAAAGTAATCTAATAGTCCGGTGTATTTTTTTTGAGGGCGGGGATCTTCTTACAAGCTTTAAACAGTAGCAAATGTTAATTTTAGATAATTAGGAATATTTGTAATAGTATTTTAAGCTAATGCAAATTCGCTAAGAGCATAATATTTTCTTTTAGTCTATTTATTAATGCTATGCAAACTTTGTGTGTGGAAATTATAAGCTGAATTTAATTTGAAAATTTGGGTGAAATTAGGTAACTGGGAAAAATTGAAGACTATAAGTGTTTTTGTTTACGAGCATAGACTTATTGCAGTCTTAGTTATATTAAAACTAAAAAACAATGTGCAGGCATGATTTTTGTATTGAGCTTGTCAGGTAAGCTGCTGAACAGACATCCAAGAACTTAAGTTTTTCCTGGTATATATTCATTGAGTAATTTCATCTATTTATTTGAACAGTTTTTGGGAAGAAATCAGTTTCCAGCACCATGGAAAATGTAATTTATCACTAATTTTATAGATTTCTCGTTCTTAGAGAATACTAATTGTTTAGTCCAGGAACTTGATTAAATGCTGCAGTAGCAATTTTATAACCAATCCTGTAAGTTTTCAAGTGTCATAGATGTTGGAAAATGTTTTTGTTTACCTTAACCTAGTGATTTTAGAGGAGTTTGTGGCCCATACGTCCAATGTCAACTGTCTCAAGATTGGGAAGAAGACTTCCAGAATTCTCGTGACAGGAGGAGAAGACCACAAAGTGAACATGTGGGCGATTGGAAAGCCGAATGCCCTATTGGTTTGTTGCACTTTTCTCTTTGTTTTGCTATTTATTGTTATTTTTGAAAACAATATTGATAATCATCTTTCACTTTTACACTTTATTACAAATGGTTGGGAGCAATGCGTACATGCTTACGCGGGCCTTTTTTTTGGTCTTGCTTGGTAATTGTTTAACACCAATATTTTCCAGAAAATGAAAACCAATCTAGATGTATTATTGCGAATTATGTTCAATGCTATGATAAAACCATTCTTCAATTACTCTGCAATAATTCATTTTATTGTGAATTATACAGAGTTTGTCAGGTCACACAAGTGCAGTTGAATCCGTGGCATTTGATTCCCAAGAAGATTTATTAGTTGCTGGAGCTGCAAGCGGCACAATTAAACTGTGGGATTTGGAAGAAGGAAAAAGTGAGTACATTCGACTGCCTTGTTAAGAAGATAAAGAAACACAAATCAGTGCTGGTCATGTTTTTCTGCCTTAGGTTTCTTTATAAGATCATATAATCAAATTTAATGGGTTGTATTCCTTTACAGTTGTTAGGACCCTCACCGGTCACAGATCCAATTGCATATCTGTAGACTTCCATCCATTTGGCGAATTTTTTGCATCTGGGTCCCTAGATACAAATCTTAAGATCTGGGACATTAGACGTAAGGGTTGTATCCACACTTACAAGGGGCACACTCGTGGAGTTAATTCAATCAAATTCAGTCCTGATGGTCGTTGGGTGGTTTCTGGTGGGGAGGATAATGTTGTGAAGGTATGCTTGATACTATCTTGTTATTTGCCTGAATTATAATAGTTTCTGAGGGTTTGACCTTTTTATGAAAGGAAGTATGTAAGAGCTTAAAGTATCATGTTTGTTTTAAAAATATTTATGCTTATTGAATGGCACTCATCATTGCTTATTGAATGGTACTTATCATTAGAAGATTGTTGTGGCAGTTATGGGATCTGACTGCTGGAAAGCTCATGCACGATTTTAAATGCCACGAAGGTCAGATTCAGTGCATGGATTTCCATCCTCAGGAGTTTCTTCTTGCAACTGGTGAGTAGAACAATTCCATTCCCATCTTTCTCCAATGGTTTCCATCTGTTTGATTTGCAATATTGAAATAATTTATAAACTTACGTACTTCTTTATAGCACTTAAGTACTTAGCTAAATGATATGTTTTTCTAGGGTGGCATAATCAACTCTAATATTTACAAAAATGGGCCTACAAAAAAGCTAAAGTCCTGCTTGAAGCAAATAGTTGGTTCAAACAAGGTCAAAAACATGATTACTTGGATTCATTGTTACAAATGGGAAAAATTGCAAAAAAACGTATGTTACATGGGGATACGTTCCCTACTTTGGTCGTCAGGAAACATTTTGGAAATGTGTCCACTGCTGCCCCCCTGTCCCTGTCCCCAAAACATTGTTCAACATTTTAAAAACTACCACAAGTCAATGTTTTTCTTAAGACCTCAACGTAGAAACAAATCCAAATGGCTTTTGACATTAACTACTGGCTCTAAGCTGGCGCTAAATTGAATCTATTTTCATGCATGTATCAAAGTGTTGGAATTGTAATCATATTTGTGTGTCAGACGATAGTTTTTGATTTCACCATAAATATTGTCGTTAAAGGTTATATAAAACTTAGAAAGATACACACACACTCATGCACACGCATACGCATGTGCACGCACACACACACACACATATATGAGAAAAATCACGACTTGCCCTGAAAAAGGTTTATTTGGAGTGAACAATCACAGTTTCTTGATAAACATGTGGTCAACTTTTTTGAACATAGAAAAAGCACAAGTTTGACCAGACGATTTACAGTTTGTCACCTAAAACTTTTGACTTGTGATTTTTTTGTGTTTTTGCTATGCATTGCAATTCCTGTGCTTTTTCAGATTTCTCTAGTGTTTTTTTCCTGATCTTTTGATAACCTTAACCCTAAGTCGAATTTGATTTTTTCCTTGATTAATTGAAAACGTCTTTTTTTGGTTTTCTTCTGATTTATTCCTGAGAGTGATTTTTTGCTACCATACTCAAAGAGTTTCAATGATACAATAGTTCTGGGAAGTGTATTGCTTGTTTCAGATGCTTAAACTGTGACACTGCAATGCAACAGATGCCTGTTATAGGTTGGTTTGAGTTAGATGATGATAGCTATAAACATAAATTAACTGTTTCAGCTAGCTTCATATAGAATTAACACCAGCTCTAATACAAACTGAAGGATGTGCAATGATAACACCGAATAAGCTTCCTTCTTTCTTCCTTCCTCCGTGTCCTCTTTCAAATGAAGTTCTATTCTCTGAGTCAAAACTTTTCATTTCATGACACTATTCATTGAACTTCACTAATTTTTTTTCTTTTCTTGGTAATAAGATATTTTTTATTAATAATTTAAAAAGAAAATTGCAAAGCATAAGTTCCTCATAATAGACATCGAGGTTCCTTTTTGAATGATTACAAAAAGTCTCAAAAACATTCCCACCTAACAAGTGGACACATTACTGCTTGTCAAGAATGATTTTACAATGCATTGTGAACAAGCAGCCAACTAGCTGAACCAACCCTGAACTGCAAAAGCTCAAAGCTGTAACTGTAAGATTTGGTCATCACGAATAAGGCTCCACAAGAGTTCTAAATTTGTCCTTTCTTGGCATTCCTGAGCCCTGGCTTCTAAGATGCAAAAATTCCACTAGATTTGATGGTGTCATTTCTGCCAAAAATCCCCATGGAGTCGCCCTCTGTACAATAACCATTAGTGGAAAACGAAATTTTAAAATCTAGGTGATTATGCCTCCACCCATAAGAAATTATGATGTCAGAGGGATCATCATGCTCAGCATAAACAACAAAAAGACACACAAGGCTACCTCTTTAGGTTTCAACCAGCAATTCTCTCCGCCTCCATAAAAAATTCTGTTAACATCTTGTGTTTGTTCTTCCTCTTTAACATTTTACACATACAAAACATAAGCAAAACCCAGGAACACTTTGCCTTATCCATGTCACTTGGAAGATTTTCATGGTTGTTCCTCTTTGAGCGTAGGGGGAATAAAACCCCAGATTGTCTCATACATCAATGGATTGATTTTCTATTCGGGCCAATTCTCATCTTCCCTTTGCCTGTGAGGGTCTTGGGCTCAAGCTTGCAAGCATCTAACCATGTCCGCTTCGTACTCATGCTCCAATGAACCTTGTTTTGCATGGCCTTCACATCTTCATCAAGTACATGCATCGTGACCAGCATTTTGAGCATGCAGCACCCCACCTGCGCTTGTTTGAATTGCACATGCCTTTGGCCTTCTGTAAACCGTGACACAAAGGGAACAAAATTTGTTCCTTCAATTCGCTCAATCCCCAATTTCTGCTCACCAATCCACAATCCCACTTTTGGAGTGGAGAAAAGTAGAATTTCCTCCATTCCAATCCTAGACCTGGCTGGAACCAATTTTGTCATTACATTTCTAACCCTTGTTTTTTGTTCTCCAAGTCGGAGATCCCAAGCCATAATCATGGAGTAGACATCCGTTTTTGTGTGATGTCTGTTTTTAACCTCAAAAAACATTTCACCCACCACTCATTTCACAATTCCTGAAAGGAATTCGCGCCTGAATGCGAACACACCAGCCAGTCTATTTTTTTGCTTGACCATAAAAGGGAGGTTGCTAGTTCACTTTTGTAACGGAGAAGGAAGTTTCCATTTTTTTTTTACAAACTTAGTGCCGCCCACCTCTATCTTGAGGAACAAACAAGTTAGCAAGCAAGAAAATGGAGAAAAGAGTTGTGGGAGCCTCATTATGAAATCTTAAAACAATCTGCCATCTCATTAAATGCAACACGCCTTGCTAAAATGTGCTCATCGTCTCTTGGTGGAGACCTTTATGTTTGTGTTTAAGAACAAATGAATTCAATTTGATTGTCACTTGTGAGAGGCAACCATTTTCAAACACCCTTGACAGTCAATCCAAAGTTTACAAGGTAAATAAAGCAGCCCATTGTTCAAATTATTACTTGTGGAAAGTCCATCCTTTGCAAGTAAAAGAACCTTTGTGAAATTTTCAATCTCCACTTCATTAATGCTCAAATTCAGAGCCCAGTTGGACGTTCAGTCCACTTTCTGATTGCCTTGTGTATGGATGCGTGTCCCTTTAAAATCCTCTAGAGTAGCTAGTTCGTTATTGATGTTAAGAATGTAGTTTTGGAGTTGCTAATCATCCAGTGAGGCTATTATAATTGCGTTGATTATGATGAGGAAATTCCCTTCGATATGTAGCTTATTTGCCCCTAGTTTCTTGGAGGCCTTGATGGCTAAAAGAGCTTCTTCTGCTTTTGCCACATTATTCGTACTGTCCCTTAATCTTTTGTCTCTAAGCGCAATTAAGTCTCCTAAGGCATCTTTAATGATAAATCGTGCCCTTGAAGAGCCTGGGTTACTCGTTGAGGCCCCATCAAAGTTGCATTTCCACCATCCCCTAGGAGATTTTTCCCAAACTACCACCTCTTTAGGACCATCAACAAAAGTATGATTAACCATACTGAGACCATTCACAGGGAAACTTAACTAAGTTTTAAGTTTTGTTATATTTTAATTTTATTTTGTTCTTTTATATTTTAATTAAATCCTATCTCAAAAAGGGCACATTTCAGTCTGGCTCACCGAAGATTGCTTGTCCTCAAATAATATCAATTTTAATCTTGTCAATTGGATTCTTCGCCAACATGAAGGCCAACCCTTGGAGATTTGCTATCTTTAAATTCTCCTTGTTACTAGTTTCTGGTCTGTTACTTGGATACAATTGATGTTTCTTCCTTCACTGTGTTTGTGATAGTGTTCAATCTTTTGTATGCATCCTTTATATTGCTTGGAGAACCATGTAAGATGCTGGGAGCCTTCCCTTTCCAATCAAGCCCGATAAGACTAGATGGATACACAGTCATTTGGCTTCTTGGCCCCACCTAGGGTTGGTCTATTTGCTGGGGGGACTCAATGTTGCTACCTCACTTATGAGGATCTATGGTTTCTTTTTAAAATGATTACTCGATGTTGCTAATTGATTGTATGCTCGATTTCTTTAGGGATTAATAATTAGTGGATGAATGAGGGATTTATTCTGATGGACTTATGAGTGATGATAAGTGATCCTTCAACACTTGAAATGAATTCTCCTTTATATGTTTTTGGTGAAATGGTCACCGCTTTTTGTTGTTGTTGAAGGTTTAGCTTTATGGCTTTGTCGCTTTGGTTAAGAACCAAGGATCGAGGGGTATCCATTCCACCAAATTCGCCCAGGGCACGATCCTAATGTCATCCCTTTTTGATGTTAGGGGCCTTGTATTCAGCAAGACTTGATCCCTGGTGGGATATTTGTGAGCCATCCAACTTCACCAATAGACCAAGGGCCCTTTGACGTCACCACTTTTCATAAGAGTTGAGTCAACACTTTTTGTTGTTGCTTTTGAGAATACTATATTATCCCCCAAACTTATCTCCCTTAGATGTCCTCGAATGAAACCTTCTCTCCTTTATTCCTTTCAATGAGAGGGAGAGTCACACCTCTTCATCATGTTTGCCCTTTGCAATGGCAACATCCTTTCATAATTACCATCCTTCAAAAGAGTCACTATCCTTCATCATTTTTGCCCTTCGAGAGTTCACAACCTTTCTTAAGTACCACCCTTTGAAAGAGTCACAGCCCTTCATCATTTCTGCCCTTCGAGCAATTCACAACTTTTCATTATTACCAACCTTTGAAAGAGCCACAACCCTTCGTCATTGATGCCCTTTGAAAGAGTCAGTTCCTTATTCTCTTCCTATTCCTTTCTCCTTCCCCAATTAATTCCTATGATCCCATCTTTATTCCTTCCTCCATGTCCCCTTTCGAATAAAGTCTTCTTATCCCTTTTATATCTCTTGTTTGAGGGAGTCACAACTTTTCATTTCATGCTTTTTGACTATTTATTAAACTTAACTAAATTTTAATTATGTTATTTTTAATTTAAATAATTTTTTTATTCTTCTAATTATTATTATAATCCTATCTCAAAATGGGCACATTACAATATTGCATCTAAAACAACTCAAGGGCAGCCTTCCATTATTGACATATACCTTGACATTCTTCTTCTTTTTAACAACGTGCTCCCTATCTAGCTGTGAACTTACCAATCTAGTCAACATATTTTTGAATTAAACCAAAATTCCTCATTACCAAGGGGAGTTTATATGAGGCAGGTAGATCAAGATGTGGTGATGGATTTAGTAGTAGGGTCAAAGAATAGGGAGTAGGGGCCATGAACAATCCAACCTTGCTAAAGAACAAGGGTCTATGCATTTGTGCAAAATCGCAATCTTTAACTGAACTAACCTGTAGTTAAAAAAGCAAATTCTTTGGGATGCGAAAATTAAGGGGTTTAATGTAATGACTCTTTTTGTAATATTTTAAGTATTGGCCTAAAATCACGATTCCAGTTAGAATAAGGAATGTAATACATTTATGAGTGCGCATTTACCTCTTCAAATGCCCTTTACAAGAGAATGTCAAGTCTAGGTTATGCACACAATATTAGTCACTAAAATTGACATAAATCTAAGCTAGGTACCATGATATCACATAAACATCATTCATATTAAAATCCAATTTAGGTAATATTCATGCCTATTGAATATTTTGTCATTGATGTCAAAGATCTGCATTAGCTACTTGGTACCCTGTTTGAGCTTACTTGGTTACTTGCTTGAGCTAGTTGTTTGTTTGCTTGAGCTGCTTGCTTGTCTACTTCACTTGCTTGCTGGCTTATCTTGCCAGGTCAGATTGCCAGGTCACTGTTGATTTTTTAAAAGGGTGACTACTACGGAATTTTGAATTTGGCAACTTCTATAGAATTTTAAATATGACAGCTAAATTAAATGAGCATTAGCTGTATTCACAATGTTTTGTACGACTTCAAAATTTGTATTCACAATGTTTTGTACAACTTCAAAATTTAATGATTGGCGTTTTTTTTCTCTTGGAAAAAAATCATTAATATATTCGACCTTTTTTTGGTGCAATGGCTTAAGTCCCAGCAATGGTGGCTTTTTAATGGTTTTTGCATTTAGGAGCTGTTTTTATATTCTGAAGAAAGCATATATACTTCAGCCATTTCTCCCTTGGTCAGAGGGTATAGAGCAAAGTATGATGATGAGGATTGAGTGTCTTTGACATTAGAATCATGGCTAATATTGGGAGGAATACTTTTGAGATAGGGAATACTTATGAAATAGTCCAATTTGGAGCCACGTATATTGAGTATTGTTGGTCGTAGCCCTTAGTTGAAACTGTTTGCAAGAGATTTGTGGTGATTCTATGTTTGATTCAAGCGTATACATTGGTGCCTAAGTTGACTCCTCCTTTGGTCATCTGTTTCTCTTCATTCGTCTGAATATGGCCTGAGTTGTTCGTCCTCCTTGGTGAGGATTTTGGCATGTTTGGGTTGATTATCGAGTCTATGTGTGGGAAGGAGATTAAGAAAAATGGAGGTGAAGCTTGAGACTTTATGAGTCTTTCCCTTGTGCCAATATCTTCCAATTGTTGGAATGCAGTAGTTTAGACCTGTGTAGATATTTTTGAAGTTTTTTATCTCTACTCATTTTTGCACTGTATATTATTCGACACGGGACTGGAACTCTGAGCCATTTGGTTGTTCAATGCATCTTAAAAATTTCTTAGCTCTATCACCTGATTTTCATATTGGTGTATGCATCATGAAGTCAGTGTTTGTCTCTTTGAATTCTGCAAAAGTCATTTCAGATTGGTTGGTGTAATGAAAGGGGTGTTGTGTAACTTTTGCATGGTGATTGATGTGCTGAGTGAGTTTTGAAAAAGTGATATTAAGTTTTGCATTTGAGCTTGTGTGGTAACTGAAGCTGGTTGTTCAAGAAGGGTTGGAGCTCTCATTGAGTTGGTGTTCACTTATGTAATTTGGGTTGGTGCCCATTGTGTTAATGAAAGCTCGTAATGTCCCGTGTTTTTTTTACCCAAAAGGGTTTTACACATTAAATTGGTGTTCTCCTTGTTGATTTGCGCCCTCTCTATTCTATTTTTTCTTTTATGTGGTTTCATTTGATTAAAAATTCAAAATATTGATCCTCCCCAATGTAGTATTTTCTGTGTGCTTTCCAATTGGTATCAGAGCAGGGTTCCTTCAGAAAAAGAGCTTAAATGCTTGGAGGTTGATCCTGATTGCACACATTGGTTCTCAAGAAGATTTGATGGATGCAACTATGCATTTTGGAGTGTTCGAATGCGTGCTTATTTAATGTCTCTTGGTTTTGATGTTTGAAATGGTGTGAGGATTAGTTACACAATTTGTTTAACTCCTGCAGATGTTGATGGGAAGAATGCATTTTGAAAACAATGCAAAAACCATGAATGCAATCTTATATGGTTTGTTGGAGATAGAGTTTGTGAAAAGTATGCATTGCAATAAAACTCATGAGATTTGGGAGAAACTTTAGAACACCTATGAAGGAGATGACAAGGTAAAGAAGGCAAAGATTCAGACTCAAAGAACGCATTTTGAGAATCTTAGGATGCAGGAAGAGAAAAACATTTCTGCTTATTTTCTGTGAGTAGAACTTTGTACAGGTTCATGATAAGAAGTTTATAATATGTTAGAGCTACTAGACTCAGACATTATGTAAGCAATTGGTTATGTTGATAGATTTCATGCAACTCCTAAGAACACTCATTTTCATGCAGTTAATAGGATCTTCAAGTATCTTAAGGGTATTATGGATTATGGGTTCTTAAAGGTTATGATTTCACATTCATAGCTTATGTAGATGTAGATTGGGGTGGTTCTATTGATGATATACAGAGCACAAGTAGAGGTGCATTCTTTTTAAGTGTCTGTCTTGTATCTTGTTTGAGCAAAATCAAGCTTCTATTTTATTATCTATAGCTGAAGCAAAGAACATTGCAGCAGTGTCTTGTTGTACACAAGTTCTATGGATGAAGCAAATGCTGAAAGACATTAAGGTAGAGTATGACCATCCTATATCTATCTTTTGTGACAATAGAAGTGCTATTAATATCTGCCAAGCCCCAGATTGCAATATATGACAACATAAGTGCAATATATCAACAATTTAAGTTGGAATATGTTTCTACTAAAGAATAGAGCGCAGATTTGTTTACTAAGCCTCTACTAAAGGAAATGTTTGAATTCTTGAGGGAGAAGTTGGGAGCAATTTCACTTCATCCTTAAATTGGAGTTTGACTTAGGGGGAGTTTTCATTGTCATATTATTTCACACCCATTCCAATCACGTAGGTTGGTTTCAGTCATTGATGTGAAAGGGGGAGTAGTTAGGGGAAGCAATTTTTGTTTCATTTTGGTTGCAGATAGAGTTGACATCAATGACAAAGGGGGCAATTGCTGAATTTTTTCGCTGATGTCAAAGATCTACATGAGTTGCCTGGTTACTTGCCTGAGCTACCTGGTTAGCTGTTTGAGCTATTTGGTTGCTTGCTTGGGCTACTTGGATGTGTGCTTCAGTTGCTTGAGTTGTTTGGCTGTCTGCTTGAGCTAATTATTTGTGTTCTCGAGCTGCTTAGTTGGTTGCTTGTCTACTTTACCTACTTATTAGCTTATCTTGCCAAGTTAGATTGCCATATCACTTTTGAATTTTCAAAAGGTTGACTTCTATGGAATATTAAATGTGATGACTTCTATGAAATCTTAAATGTGGCGACTTTTGTGGAATTTTAAATATGGCAGCTAAATTAAATGAACATTTACTACATAGTTACAATGTTTTAGACAATTTCAAAATTTAATGATTGACATTTTTTTCCTTGAAACACTTTTATTGATTTATTGAACCATTTTTTGAAGCGATGACCTAAGTCTGGTGATGGTGACTTTATAATGTTCTTTTTTTACAGTAAGGATCTGTTTTGTATTCTAAAGGAAACATAATTACTTCAATTGTTTCTTCTTTGGTCATAGGAGATAGAGTCTAGCATGATAATGGGGATTGAGCTACCTTTGACATTGGAATTGTGGCTAATCTTGGGAGCATTTTTTTGAAGTATTCAAACTTCTTCGTAGCCATGTACATTGAGCATTGTTAGTCGTAGCACTTAGTTGAAGTCGTTTGCCAAGAGATTTGTAGCGATTTTAAGTTGACTCCTTTGTTGGTCAACTATTTGTTTTGATTCATCTAAATGTGGCCCTTGTTGGAGCTTTTTGTAGTCTTTAGTGAGGACTTTGGTATGGTTGGGTTGATTATCGAGTCTATATGTGAGGAAGGAGATTTAAAATAATGGAGGTGAACCTTGAGATTTTACGAGTCTTGCCCTTGAGTTAGTGTCTTCTAGTTGCTGGAAGGTGTTAGCTTAGATCTATGTGGGAATTCTTGAATATTTTATCTCTATTCATTTTGGCACTGTGCATTGTTGGACGTGAAATTGGGATTCTAAGCTAGGTTGTGGTTTAATGCGTTTGAAAAATTTCTGAGCGCTATCACCAATTTTTTAGATTGATGTATGCATCATGAATTTGGTGTTTGTCTGATGTTGCAAAATTCATTTCAAACTGGTTGGTGTAATGAAAGGAGTGTTGTGTAATTTTTGCATGGTGATTGAGATGTTGAGGGAGCTTTGAAATCGTGTTATTAAGTTTCGTATTTGAGTTTGTGCGATAATTGAAGTTGGCACTTCGAGGAGGCTTGGTGCTCTCAATGAGGTGGTGCCCACTTATGTAATCTGGGTTTTTGATAATGAAAGCTATTGATGTGCCATGATTTTTTACTCGAAAGGGTTTTTCATGTGAAGGTTTGGTGCTCTCAATGAGTTGGTGCCCACTTATGTAATCTGGGTTTTTGATAATGAAAGCTATTGATGTGCCATGGTTTTTTACTCGAAAGGGTTTTTCATGTGAAGTTTGTTCTCATTGTTGATGTTTGCTTTCTCTATTCTATTTCTCTTATATGTGTTTTCATGTCATTAAAAGTCCAAAATACTAATTCACTACCCTTCAATATTTTCTACATGCTTTTCAATTCCAAATTATATTCATACAATAATCTCATTAGGATTTCATTTGAACCATTTGCAAGTTGAAATATCAAGGTTGGTCGCTTTTGTATTGCAAGAGCATGGAAGGTGGGTCGCCTCACCATCCCTTAGTTCACCTTGGAGGTTGGCTGTCCTTTTCAATGAAGCCTGAACGATTTCGGGTCCATCCCAAGTCATGAGCATGGAAAGCTAGCTGTCCATTCCATCTCAGGGTGTTAAACTTGATAAGAAGCATGAAGGCTGGTCATCTTCATCTCTTGTGAATTGGGATGCTAGCTGCCCTTCCTATCTCCATCTCACCGAAGTTCAAAATGGATTATTATATGAATCTACTATTACGTGTAAATAACAAAGAAATAAATTATGTGAGGTATATCTATGCATCTATTTATTCCTATTATAATAATACACTTGTCTCAAATTGGTATTATGGCTAAAGATAATATTTATGGCTGTTTCAATTTTGCTCATTTTCCGTTATCCCTTCATGCTTGTTGATGAGTGTTTTTGCACTCTACAACGCAAAATAAAATACATTGGCAAGATCTTTAAGTCATTCAACTATTATTAACTTTCCATTCGATCTTTAGCTCTTGATCATTTTTGTTATGACAGTATCTTTTGTAATTGCTTATATAAGGAGTATTGCTCTTCCTTGTTTAGTACAACATTCAACATTCAACTTTCATTTGGAGTTATTTACAACTAGTGAAACTGAGGGATTCACCCCCCGTCCAAATAAAACAAAGCCTCAAAGTACTTATCCCTGGGATGTTCCTGCAGCAGGTAGTTGGAGTACCAGAGTACCGCCATTTCCTAACCAGGTCGCTACCAGGACGAATACTTGAATATCTATTTGGATTGTGATTTTTGAGTGTTACTATCGTGTATGAAATATGTTGAATGTTAAATGGTTTTGGATCGTGTTACAATTTTGCAATGTTCAAGTATTTCAATTTGGTATGTTATATTGAAACATCATTTCATAACTAACATTTCAAGGTCTATATGTATAGTATACACCACCCCCCGCCGTTGTTGCGAAATTGAGGCCCTTTGTCCCGTCATCCCAGAAACTCGTCCCAGCATCCTGACATAGCCTAATGCCAGTGTTACATTGTTTACAACAACCAAACCTTTTAAACAACTTGCTGCAATAACCAAAAGAATAAAGAGTTACTTGGGGACACGTTCTCAGTTTTTTTTCAGGCTTCTTTATTTTGAGGATGATGTATAGGGTGTATCCCTATAAATTTTGCATATTGACAATGAATTCCTATAAGCAATTTGGCTTTGACTCATTTTTCATAAATTTGCCATAAGAATTCATCTAGTTCTTACATGTTAAGGTTATATAATGTATACATGCTTGCTTTATCCATGTTTTCAAACGATATATTAAATTTTCCTTTATATTTTAATTTTCCCTAATTTTATATAACTATCTCATAAATGGGCTTGAAATCAGCATCTTGAAAACGTTCCCATGTGCCACAAAAACTCAAGGTAACCTTAGAAAAAGACAACTGACAT
This sequence comes from Cupressus sempervirens, assembly GCA_028749045.1. NCBI lineage: Eukaryota > Viridiplantae > Streptophyta > Pinopsida > Cupressales > Cupressaceae > Cupressus > Cupressus sempervirens. Next base: position 907,383,322 of record CM053785.1, read on the forward strand.
GGATCCCGATTACACATTGTTGGACAAAGTCTTATGAGGAAAGACAAAATATGAAAGAGGTGCTGTAATTGTATATTTAAAATCACCTAAGAATTTTGAAAATAGCATCATTGAGATTCTCCTTGGGTGATGTATTCTGTAGATGCTTAACTCAGTAGATTTCCTAAAAAACTTGTCCCCATCCAGGTAGGGCTCCTTGAATGCATGCATTATCATGTAAAATGCTTGAAATCTTCCATTTCAGTACGCTCCAGGTTGGTGTCTTCAACCATCATCCACATTGATAGAATATTTGTTGAATGGATGCATTATCATATAAAAACCTTGAAATCTTCCATGTTAGTATGCTCCAGGTTGGTGTCTTCAACCATTATCCACATTGATAGAACATTTGTTGAAGGGAGAGCTTCCTTAAAGTTGAACTTCATCCTTGCAATCCTTGATAAGTTCAGAGTTTTGACAAGCTGCATTTGATCTGAGGAAAAGATGAATAAAATAATAATGTCCATTAAGTGACATGTTGAAAACTTCTTTTGGAGTAATTAAATCCAAGGCTTTTTATGCATTTTCAGGAATTTGATCTCTTGGACTTTTGAGAACTTGACACGCTTTTAATATTTCAGAAGTTTGAGCTCCCCATGGATTTCATAACTTTGGAGTGGTTATGGAACTTTTTGAGATTTTATCCCTCTAAGGAATTTTAGGACATTTTGGTCTTCCAAGGAATTTGAGATTTCACCCTAGAAAGGAATGTCGGAAATTTCACCTTGTCAAGGAATGTTGGAAATTTTGAGTGGTTGGGGATTTTACGAGGTTTAGGATTTTAGTGTGATAAGGAATTTTTTTAGGAGATTTAAATTCCCATCAATTTAAAATCTCCACCCAAGACCTTTTGCACTGAATTTTTGGAAATTTGGCCCCAGTAATGATATTTCTGGTTTTTTAGCTAGAGTTGGGATCTTTTCCTTGACCAACGTAACGTATTTTCCCGACAATTTAATGTTTCAGAAATATAACTTTTGCCTGACTTAGGAGTCGTTTGCTTGATTCATTGACTATAGAAACTCATTGCTTGAGCAATAACATAACCTTTCTTAAGCCACAATAATAAAAACTTAAAAGCTCTCTAGAAAAAGCGCCCAAACGGTATAGCTGGAAATGGTAAGCCAAAAGGAAAAGCAACACACCAGAAAGCAATTACAAAGGAAGGAAGGAGGTCGCTGTTTCAAATGGATGCTTGTGCCATTCCAAGGATTGTCAGTGCTCTTTATTTTAGCAGACAACAAAATATGTGCCAAAAATTATATCTAAACTTATACAAATCTGTTATGGGGAAAGCCTGGTGTTTACTTTCATGGTCTGCCCCATGAAAAAATTGCCACATTCATGTAGCGGGTTTATTGTGTTTTTGCATTCTGTGTAAATTAGGATATCCACAGGATCGACTGTTCTTTACGTTTGAGGTGCCACAATGGAGACAGGGGGAGGGATGGAGGACAAAAAGTTTTGTCTAAGTCCACTAATGGTGACCCCATCCACTTGGGAGTCATTATCCTTTATATTGACTGAGTTCTGTCTTACTGTTGGCTTCTTCCAGCCATGGTCGACTAAAGGATTATTCTTAGAAGCCATTTCCAGCCATTTCCTTCCAGACCTTACATTTGCTCTGGTTGCCCTTTGTTGTGCACTGATTGTGCTGGTCAATATTGCGGTGATTCTTCTTCTTACGCTGTCCATGCTTCCTTGACTTTACCTTGTACACTGCTGTTACAAATGTGGCTCTTGTCGAGTTGTTATTTTTTACATAATTTACTTTTTTCTGAATAGTGATCCCTTCATGTCAAGAATTAAGTATTAAATTTTGTTCATGTCAATTTGTGCCTTTTTTTCATTACCTTTACAGTGCAACAATGTTTATGTGGAATGGGTTGCATTAATTTTACTGTTGTTATCAAATCTTGTTCAGAGTCTGTAAGTATTGACTGCATTACTGTTTAGAGAGATGTAAACTTATCATTATATTAACATGTAGAATGGGCTGCGTTAATTTATCATGTTTACTTGATATTTTTCAGAATCTGTAATTATTTTTTTGCTATGTAGAGAGATGTAAACCTAGCATTATATAATCAATATCGTGACAGGAGTTTGTTATGAATTTGAACCACCACATAGTTGTCTACTTGTACTGTATCTTATGCTCAGGATCAAATTTAGCAGCTCTTACATTTTGATAATAGATAGAACTGAAAGATACTAATGCATATTCTTTTTCATATCCAGGTTCTGCAGACAGGACTGTGAAGTTCTGGGATCTTGAGACATTTGAGCTTATTGGGTCAACCGCACCGGAGGTGATGTTTTAGAATGACTTTTATATAGTTACGCAGATGGCTTTATTGGAAAGCCAATTGTTTGAACTTCTGTGACATTAATATTTCTAGGACTTGCTTATGAAATTGTGAGCCTGCAAGCTTTCAAGCATTGCCTTGAAATAATTTTGGACTGAAATCTTTAGTATGAGATCTATGTAGCCTATCTGAATAATAGAAACTAAAAACTGCAAAGACAGCCTTTTCTGATAGTACATTAGTCCCAAAAACTCTTATAAGTCTTCTATAAATATTTTGGGGATAATGGCCTGTCACCTCAAGACGCCAACTTGTCCCCAGTTTTTGAATTGATTATGATGGTCTTCCATTATAATTGTTTTGACAGCCTTCTCTGACGTAAATTTTGTCTAGGCCTTTGCCATAACTTCTGTCTGTGAACTTGTTTGCTCCTTCAATCGGGCAATTGTCGCCCACAGTTATCATTCATTGTTCTTTGTGAAGCATTCCTGGGCAATAATCTGTCAAACTTATGATCCCAAATTAGTATTAGGTTTCGTATCTCACTTGAGTTTTGTCTGAAGCATCATGAACATCATGAATGCCTGTAATTCGTTTGATTTTATGTTCATCTGTTAGTGACGAAGTCAAAGGCGTGAACTGTTACACCTTTTTTTTATTTTAGGCCAGATGACCACTTTCTTTTAATCCGTAGGAGTTTGGTGTAATTGGCTTTTGGAAGGTCAACATTCAATTAAATGTATCTCCTTGAATATATTTCTACTTAAAGTAGTTATGTCCTCTTTGATTTTCACACTTCTAAAAAATATCTCCGTCTCAAGTTACTGATTTATATAACTAAACCTTATCTACTCGCTCAAAATTATTAGCAATTGGCTGTTTAACAAAATAAACATATACCAAGGACAAATATCTTGATCCTCCTCCATCTGAATAAATTGTTGGAATTTGGACGAGCCAATGTAATTTCTAATCAATACATTATTAGTATAATTAGTTAGGTTTGGTTAGGGTAAGTTTAATTACTAAGTTGTCGGTTTGGATTCTGGTTGGTATGTGAGTTTGACATTTGGGTTTAAAATTCGTTCAAATTTTTTTGGGCTGGGTTCGGGTTCATTTTCAGTTTGTCAGTACAAGTTTTTTTTAATAATCAATGAAAAAAAATGCTGCAGCAAATAAGTGCATACACCATATGCTAATATTAAAGCAACTTAGAAAAATACACCTCTACATATATTAATGATTTAGTTTGAATGGCATTGACAAAATGCCACAGTACACCACCATATCAATGTTTCAGTTCAAAAACAGTAATGTCAACATTATTAATCAGTCATACGTGATCAAATATCATTGAAAATCCTCAAAGAAATTATCATTATTAGGCAGTTGCTGATTAGAAGCCCATTTAGTGTCACTAGCATCAGTAATCTCAGTTGCAGCAGCCCAATTAGTGTCACTAGCATCAGTAATCTCAGCTGCAGCCTTAGGATGAGCTTCAACATCACTATGTATCTCATGATCACCATCATCAATTGCAAGTGCATCAAAGTGGGCTCCCAACTTCGGAGACTCTAGCTCAACATCCCAATGTTTTGCTTCCCCTTTTTTATAGGTGCCCTGTTTGTGAGTTGTGAGCCTAAAGTTTGAATGCACAGAGACCAAGTTATATGCCTTCTTGGACTTTAGTCAGTTGCAGTTTATTCAGTGGATTAAGGAGTATGTGCTCCAAGTCCTCTTAGATGATGATGAACTGGCAACCTATCAAGATTTACAAATTTCAAATTATAGAGTGAAGAGTTTTGAATATTTATCAATAAGAAATTAGAAATTAGAATCTTAAGATTAAAGAACTTACTTGTGATAAAGTTTTGATGGCAATGGAGTGCAAGTGCCAATACGTTTGCCCATGGAAGTACCACCGTTTATGAGCACCGACATTGTTCTTGTCATCAAGAGTTTCAAAACCAAAATCACCGGTTACGAAACTCATAAATTCAGACATTGCTCAGGTCATAGGTGCTCAAAAAAGAGTCTTCAAAGGGCTGCCTTATACCCTTGAGCAACATCAGGATCTTTGTATGGGGCAACTCTTGTGGTATGGTTTGTCTATTGTGAGAGTTTGGAGGTGGCCAAGGACAACAAGAATTTTGCATAAGAGAAGTGACAAGCCTGTAATGTACTCAAGGGAATTGGAGGTATGGGAGAATGATGTGATGCTGGAAATTATGTGCTAAGTGACTGAAAGCACAGAGAGAAATGTGGAGAGTTGAACCAGTGAAGACATATCCAGTTCAGCATACATGGTGAGGCTCCAATCAAAAAAAAAGTAGAGAAAAAGGACGTTGTAATAAGGGATGGATAAATTGGTTCAATTCTAGTCAAGTGATTGTTGAACAGAGGCTCTGAATACAACATTAGGAAGCTGTACCGCTGTGTGGCAACAAATCCCAGTAATCTATTCCCACACACAGTCATGTCTAATCCCAGCCTACCATCTCCTAGAAAGATTTTAGGCAACTAACTGAGGGTAGTATGCCTACAGTTTGACAAATGCTATGTTCATAATTATCAAGGTACGTGGGAATGTTTCAACAACAACAAGTCTTCAAATCTGCAAATAGGTGATTTAAGCAGCCCATTACAAAAGTTGCGGTTACAGTCATGGAAGATTTGAAAAGCAGTGTTTTCTTGGAGGCATTTAACAACACATTCAATAGTCCTCAGCTAAGAGACTTACGGAAAGAGAGAGATTTTGGTTGGTTATACGCCCTTGGGTTGCAATTATAACAAATAGAATCTTCAAATGATGTTTAGAAACTTATTTGACCAATGTAGAGCAGGCAGATTGTAGACTCTTAAATTGGGCATTACAACCTTTAATGGTGACTTTGGTCCAGCCTAGGTTTATGGAGCATCCAGATAAACGGGTTAACCTTGTGATTGCTTCTTGTCTCAATGATATTATATGAATATCATCTCCTATAATAGCCTACAATGATGTGGTGTTGAAGAAAGTTTTGCATCTGATAGTGAAGAACTTGAAGGATTTACAAGTTAAAAGAATCCCTTTGAGGTAGGAATAGATTTGCTCGAAATACGACGACATTGGTACGCCTGATCATGTTTGTGGGGTTCGTAAATACGAGGAGGAGGCTAAAGAAATTCAGACCAACACACGGGAAAATGTAGACAAGATAAATTCAGATGTGGATAAGGCACATACAAGTTTCTACGTTGGTGATTTGGAGGTTAGTTTTGACAAACATGTTGATGAGGCCATCTGTAGTCGAAGTAATAGCATGTCTAGAGTCTTTGTGTGATGAACCATATGTTTCTCATACACACAATATAAATTTAGAGGAATAATCCAAGATGACATTGCAAAATGATGAGCCTCTTCAACATGACAATAATGAGATGCATGCCTTAAAGAACCAGTTAAAGGTTAGTGAAGACATGGTTGTAGCATTTTTGGTACGTCATGACATCACTCACAAGATGGTTGAGGATCTCTATAGGAAGGTTCAAAAGGGAGTGGAAGGAAATTGGCTTTTTGGTGATTTGCAAGTAGTCAAAACAGCCCTTGAATCTATGAAATCATATTATTTATGTTTGCTTTTCGACAAGGATTATATTCTTAAGCTTGTTGAAATATATGTTGATTAGTTGAATAAAAGAAGGAATGAGATTTATGGAGCTCAATGGGGAGCTTAAGTATGCTCATGAGACATTGGATGATATTCAGATTCTTCTTCAGGAAGCAAAAAATTAGGTTAGGATCACAAAGCGTTTTTGGGAGCATGAGGGTAAAGAGAGGCAGGACTTTTTCCAAGAAGTAATTGATGAACTTGATAGCATTCAATAGACTTATGACTTGGATAGTTGTTCCAAAAGGCCAAGTACCAAAATTGTAGAGCACATTCAACTTGTAAGCAACCCCATGTTTGAAGTGGATGCTGATTGGACTTCTAGTAATCCCCTTTTTGAGATAAATGAGGGAACTCTTTTTGATTGTCATGAAGAGGATGATCTTGAGTTAAGAATATTGGATCTAGATATAGTTCCTAGCGGTGAATCTTGGTCATAGGATTGGTGTGGTGAATTGACTATGGTTGCTCGTCCTTTGATCAGCCCAAATATGGTTCCCGATTTCAACCCATATAAGAGTTGGATGGATTTCATACATCAGCCATTGAATAGATCTTGGTGGATTATTGATGAGACTTATGAGTAGCTTGTTTCTTACATCAACTATTTAGGTCGGGTTGTCACCATCTACTGGGTTATACATAGCGCCTTGATACATTTTTACCTCATCATATTAGCTGGTCATGACAACAAGGTTTGGGATCCAAGTGTTGACTGTATCTATCTATGGCATTTTGAGGATTTTGTTGTAGTTCTACACACTTTGAGACCGGATGCAATTATGATCATAATTGTACAGCCTACAGATGCAGCAATACTTCATAGATTAACATGGGATCCAAGGATCTGGTTGATGGATGGGTTGCAGTTTGACACTGTGATTTGAAGTGCATCAGGATTTGTTTTCAGATTGGGCTACAAAGCTACCTGCAAATTCATATGGGATCCTGTTACTAATTGCTTGAGGACAAACAATCTGGAGGAGGGAAGATTTCTAATGTCCCTTTTTTGGGCCATTAGAAAATTTAAAGACATTCATATAATATTAGAATTGACTATGAGAGCGTGGGTTCAAATTATAAAAGGTCAATTTAGTATTATAAAGTGGGCTAAAAATGACAAGGAAAGATAAGACGAAAAGACAGGAAGGGAGTCAAAGGGTGACAACTTTGAAGATTAAAAGGAGAGAGGCTCATTCAATAGGGGATGCTTGGTTTATGATTCAGATTTTAGTTGCTCTCTTGTGAGAGTTATTTCGAAAATTTCAGCTTTCATCCAGTAGGAGGACGAAAACCCTCATGCTGGAAGATAGTGGACTCAAACCCATTGTTCGTGAAGACGTCACTTCAGGGGTCTCGCATGTGCTTACATGTTCTTTTCTTAGTATTCCAATCCGACTGTAAACTTGTGTTTAAAGATTGAACTTTTGAATAATAGTTATTTTATTGCTGTTGTATAATGCAATAACATGTTTTAAGAATCTACCGGTTTAATAAAGCAACTTTGTATGTTTGAGTTATGAATATTATTTTGAGGAAGCAACCAGGTAAATATCTATTGGGGATATTTCGGTTTCTCGCATCTTTCCATCCATTCGATACTATTGTCACACCTGTTTCGGTCCATGAATCCTTGATGGGCAGCATGGCAGCCTCTACATGGGTCACGATTTCAAATCCACACATAATCTCCTCCCCTCGGCATTGGTCAAACCATTTCCACATATTTCCATAATGGGGAACATCTGTCGATTTTATAGTGGGGGTTTCCGGCGCCAAAACCACTTCCAACCATTCCCTTAAAGTTGAATCTAGAAACAAACAAAACAACAATGCAAAAAGAAACTAAACCTAGAGAAATTATTTTATTTTGTAAAAAATGCAAAAAAAAACAACTTTCATTCATACACATCAGATCAAAATGCATCTGCAATCATATTATTTTGTTACAAATTAATACATATCAAAGAACCAAAACTTGGAGTAGCCAAGACCAACTTGACTCGTGAATCAAATCAGAATCGTCTACGAATCGACAAAGTGAGAAAACCCTTGAAATTTGGAGATTTTAACGAATTAAAACTTTTTCCATGCACCCTTATTGAATATAACTTAAACACACTATAACATCATCAAATAGAAGCTAAAATACATAAACAAAGAACATGAATAATAAATCCATCACATACGTAAAATGTAAATTGTAATTTGTAGCTGAAGTAAATAGAAAACATAGCATCATATGACAGATATATAGAATTATAAATGTTGTCAAATCATAAATGTATGTAACATGAAGATCCATAAAACCAATGACATCAAATCATAAATGTATTTAAGATGAAGATCCATGAAACATGTCTATCTGTAAACTAAATGAAAAGACAAATCTATTTGCTCTAGCTCTAGCTCTAGCTTAAGCCTATTACACCTCCTCTCTTTTTGTCATACTCAACAAAAAGGTCTTTTAGGGTTATACGAAAGAGAAATGTGGAAAACAATCATTAAATAATTTGTATTTTTTTATGTTTGTAAGTTGCCCAATTGGGTTGTCCAATTTTTCTATTCGATTCATGTCGATTCATGGCAATTCATGCCAAGAAATCACCGATTTGATTCATCGATTCACAAAAAGTCGCCTGGCTTGAGTTGAGTCGTTGAATCACGTGAATTATTGTGATTCTCATTATTCTATTTGTAACATGCTAAAATTTCAGGAACTAATTAATTCTTAAATAAAGAAATCAGATCCCATTCTTAACCAAATGAAAAGAGATATAGTTAAACAGTTACTCAACTTCTTCATATGAAAAGGAAATATGAGCTAACTATATTCTATAATTTTAAAGTAATTAGAAATTAACAACCATCTAACTACTAGCTCACATGTCATTTAGATATTAACTACTATTTCACTTTCAGTGCATATTAGAAATATTCTAATGGTAGCAACATAAATTAGCAAACGAAGTACAAAAAGAAACATGAAAAGGGTTGCCAGAAATTAAGCAATTGATGTCATAGAGTTGTACAAGCCTTGGCATCTGGAAGAGAAGAGAAGCATTACCATGGGCTTAACCTCCAAACTGCGGACCCTTAGTATCCTCACACAATCTCCAATGATAAAGGCCATCCCTACCTTGGGAGTTGGCATGGCACACCCTTATTAAGCCACTGAGCATCTTGGTGTTAGAGTGTCAACTAGTCAATTGTTGAGATTGTGGACACATTCCAATCAGCCTATCTTACAATTGCTAGTACTTTGACCTTTGGTGATCATGGTGGCAAGCACACCATTAACTACCTTGGCCAAGGATTTCGAATGAGCAACTTATGTGCCCGATCACCCACCGCTTGACTTGACAACAAAAAAAATACAAGGATTTCTATGAGCTATCTTTATGCTTGATAAATATTTAAAAGACCATAGTTCAAAGTCAAGAGAATCTTAAAAAAAACAAATAAAGGTGGCAACATAAGCCTAACCCATGACTTAGTATATTAATTTCATTCCTATATATTCATGCTTGCTTGAGTAATTATGATATATATATTGAAGTTAATGAAAGATCAACCCCACAGCTCTCAAAAAACACCTACATGCAAACACTTGTCACAGAGAAAGAGAGAAGCAAAAGCTATGGAGGTTGGAATTGCTAGATCCATAGATGAGAGTCATGAGACATTCTTGATGAGCAAGAAGAGAGATAGCTATAATCAAAAGTGAATGAATAAAATTACAAAGAGATCAATCCTTATAAAAGGACATTAAAACCCTAACAGGGTAAAACCTAGGTTGCATGATAATAATTAATAAAAGAATTAATTATTATATGCCTAAAGTTTAGCTTAAGTAAACTATAGATAATAAGTGAATTAATAATTAAATCAAAATAATCTAATTAATAAGGCAATATCTTATTACTTTAACACCCCTCTTAAGATAAACTTAGGGAGTAGCCAAAAACCTTGAAACTATTGCTGAAAGCAAATTGGGTTTTGGCAATAGGGCTTGATGAGGTACCCGAGCACAACCAAATCTCTGTAAAGAGGAGAAATAGAGAAAACCACATGGGAAAAACCCTACTCCAAAAAGAGATGAAAAGAATGTTTTAGAACATAGGAACAAAAGATGATCATGAAGAACACCATTGAAGCATGAAGCTGCAAACACTACCAAACTGCTGATTAGAAGAACCTTCAATGTATAGAACATGACTAGGTAGAGAAGACTAAGTCTGAAGAGCTGATCAATCGAAGATGGAAGGTATCTTCATGGCCTCCAAAAATAGGAATGAAAGAATGTCTATATTATAAATGATCCATCTCACTGAAATGCATAGGTATCCAGTCACTGCAATTCGCTAGTACATAGGATCAAATACTGAATACGTAGCTGACTCCATTGAACCAAGAAAGAAATGGAACCAACATAACCCCCCTATAATGCTGAGAGGTTAGACATGAACAGTGAAATTGAATGCAATATCTCCTGCAAAAAGTAGCACTAGGAACATTGAGAGTGCAAAAGAAGTACAAACACCTATAATGGCACATGTCATCGACACATCATGAGACTAATGTCATGGAAGGAACACTCACTTGACAAAGGAAGATGGCGAATATGGCCAACATGAAACCCCCCAAGGCACTTTATAATGTAGTGCAAGTACAACAAAACACAAAGATGTCCAAGATTCTAAAATGCAATAGAGTGGCACTTTATCTCAGTGTGTTTGCAAAAATACTAAAAAAGGATGTCAACAAAGATAAAAAAGAGATATAAGGCTGATACAACAGATAGTACAACCCATGAAAAATCATCAGAAACAACAAAATTGATCCCTGGACCTGAAACAATCAAGATATCCATCAGAATGCAAAAAAACAAAAAAATTGAATGGGATGTGTTTGGAGTAGAATCTGGAAAATAGAATGTCTCAAAATATGTCTATTAGAGTGCAAAAAAGAACTTCTGACTTTGACAGCCAAAATAGGGCGCCAAACAACATCAACAATCTAAATAAATTGCACCATCATGATGGGCTCAGAATCAACTTTTCGACACTTCTTTCAGATCGAAAAACAGAGTCCAGATGAGCAAGTTATGGCCAAAAAGCCACATGTATGTCAAAAAAGTGTTAGAAAAACAAAAAAATTACCACCTCAGGGTTTGTGCCAAACCACATCAAAAAATGAGTTAACAATATTTGAAATTGCTTTCGGGAAGCGTGTCAGTTCTGTACCAAATTGCCTCGATTTGTGCACCAAACATCTCAATTTTTGTACCAAAATCATAAAATTACTTCTCCGAGATACATGCCAAAAAATCAGAAAATCTCCACATCGGGAAACATGCCCAAAAAAATAAAGAATCACCACCTTGGGAAACGTGCTTTATCTGGTAGCAATACTTTTTAGCCTCAAATTCCAGCTATGTCCAAATTGGACAAATTTTATGTGAAAATAGGGATTTTTGGGTGCTCTGAGCTCAATGGTGATGTCCGTTTGGGATCAAAATGTACCAAAAAATGGTGACCCCCCAGATTCAATACAAAAAAACTCTAAAAATGTAACCCTCTCAACAAAAGGCACAGATCTGAAAGCCAAGACAAATTTCTCATAAATAGAACAGGGGCATGAAGATTTGGAGCTTTGGTACCATGTTGAAGTTGATGAAAGATCAATCCCACAACTCCCAAAAATCACCTACATGCAAACACCTAAAAAGAGAGAAGTAAAAGCTATGGAGGTTGGAATTGCCAGATCCATAGATGAGACATTCTTGACGAGCAAAAAGAGAGATTGCTATAATCAAAAGTGAATGAATAAAATTACAAAGAGATCAATCCTTATAAAAGGAGATCAAAACCCTAACAGGGTAAAACCTAGGTTGCATGATAATAATTAATAAAAGTATTAACTATTATATGCCTAAAAGTTTAGCTTAAGTTAACTAGAGATAACAAGTGACTTAATAATTAAATCAAAATATTTTAATTAATAAGGCAATATCTTTATTACTCTCTATATATGTGTACATATTTCATACCCACCCAAGTATGAGTACGGACGTGATATTACTATACTAAGGCATGATAGCTTGCAAGGTATATATCTATATATATATATATATATACACACATACGTACATATTTCATACCCACCCAAGTATGATTATGGACGTGATATTACTAAGACATGATAGCTTGCAAGGTACACCAAGATCATTCCACAATGAAGGTAACATTTCTTATTTAGTTCTTTATAGTGTTTTGCTTATTTGGATGGCTCATGGTAGTCCTTGTACGTACTTGCTTGTCAAGCTGTTCTAGTCCTTGGTCTAGGTGGTTAGGCTCATACCTGTTGGCCTGTTGGTGGATTTGGATGTCCCCTTCCTAACTTACATTTTGGCAACACTTCCCTTGTCGTCATGCTCTTGCAAAATGGAAATGGTCCTATATAATAATATATTTCCAATAATTTGAAAAAAGTAATAAAAAAATGGCACAGTCATTTTAAATTTCTAAGGTGTTCATTTTCCAAATTCATCTCAGTGGTTAACTAACATGTCACATAACACACTTATAACCAAATTTACATTTCACAAAAATCAAAATATCATTAACTACTTTATTGATAAATCAATTGCACATGACCCATAACTCTTAACAAATTTACCGAATAGCTAACTTCACATGAGTTTTCCAACGGATAGAATATCATTTAATGTAGCAAGATTTGGGATGTAACACTATTATATATGCTCTCATACATCTTGCCAAAATGAACTAAGTATACAATAATAAATTAAAAAAACTAAAAATTAATCTATAAAATTTACAATTATAAAAAAAACTGTTACAAACAGTTTTTTTTTTTTGAAAACAATAAAAAACAAACAAAAATACCTGAAGCTGCTTTGAATGCCCATGTTTCTGAGTTTTTCCTTTATTGACTGCATTTTTGTGGCCTTCATTCTTGAGTTTTTTGTTTACTGACTGCATTTTTGTGCCCACATTTTTGTCTTAGCTCGTCTTTTTCTACCCGTGTATGCCTGTAACTCATCTTTTTCCTATGCTTATCCTTTTCCTCCAACATTATTTGCTATGCTTGCCGTTTTCCCGCCGAGCTTGCGTTTGCTATGTTCATTGTTTTCCTGCTGAGCCTGGGTTTTTTGCTAATTTCGGGTATTAAAAAGGAAACAAGCAAAGACAATACACGGGTGACTTTAGCCTTTAGGTTTAGCAAACTAAAGACAAACAAACAATTCATGTCACCTCAAATTTGGTCAAACAAAAAATCCATGTCAGTTTGGGTGTTAAAAACGAGATCCATGTCAGCTCAAATTCAGTCAAACAAGAAAATTTGCTCAAATGCAAACAAATTCGTCTCCAACTTGCTTGGCAATTTTAACATTTAGTCAAATTCATTGGTCATTTGACCAGGGTCCTGCTCGATGTTTTGGCAGCGAATATGTCAGAAAAAAGCGAGCTTGAGTTGAATTTGAATTAGCACCAATTTGACTTTCAAATTCAGTGCTAGACCACCAAATATGGTAACTTAGCTTTATTTTATGCAGGTACAATAATCAAAGCTTGTAACAGATTGCCTTTGTTTTGTTGAAATTGATAATGGGATGGACTATATGGTTGAAAAACTAAGAACCATAATGGAAGCCAAGGTGCCTGACCTAATATAAGCATTTTTCAAAAGGTGCAACATATCATTGTTGACTGTTGGAACGAGATGATCATGCCCTTGCAGTTGCTTGATCGTTGACGTATCAACAGAGATACTTACATTGCCAAGGTGAGTGGCACCATATAGAGATGAAGAAGTTGGTGTTGGCGAGTGTTGTCTTGATTGAGTTTGGGCACTTCATAATTTGAAAGAATTTTAATGTTTGTGCTTTTCGAGACAAGTATAAAAAACTTATTTTCTAGAGCTGAATCATGTGCATCCATTAACTCTCTGGTCTCTTCTTTGTTTGGCTGTGTTTTCTTTGAATTGTATTAGAGCATACTTTATTTTATCTGGGTACAACGATCAAATCTTGTTAGAGTTTGCCTGTGTTTTGTTGAAATTAATGATGGGATGGACTAGAGTTCAAAATCTCATTCTCGGCGAGGCTAAAAAAAAAAATATCTTGGCAAATGTCAGAGAGAAAACAACAACTTCGCGGGAAAATATCAAGAATTTTAAAAATGGCTTTAATTTAATTAAAAATGCATTTTTTTCACAAAATTAAATAAGTAGATGCATGAATTCAGTCAGTAAATGAGTAAACAAACCAAACAAGCTGATCTAGATATATATAAATGCAATAAGTAACAAAATCACATCCTCATGTGGAATGCCGATGTAGTCATAGACTCTGAACTTTGAAGCAAGCTACAAATACCAAATTGTCTTTATCAAAATATAAGAAAATACAAATGTCAAGTTCAATATGAAACTAGTCTACATCTTCCTCTTCCCCATTCCAGTAGTTCTAGTAAAAACTATGAGAGAGGGAGGGGGTCTAGCAGCTCTAGCCATAGTAGTCGTTTGTGGTAGTGCCAGTGTTGGCCCTGGCAATGACTCCTTATCATCCTTATCCTCACTATCACTGTGCTCATTCTCACTGTCCTCACTCTCATTGCCCTTCTCTTGAATGTCGTCTAGCCCCATTGCAAAACCATCCTCCTCCATAGCTTCCCTCTCCAACTCATATATCATCCTTCGTGAATAGTAAAGGTTGCTCCTGTGATGTCCAATCACCAAAAGGATCTATGTCATCCAGATCAAGTGGCTCAGTTGTTGCTGACATTACCTTTCTTATGTGCAACTTGAGGTTATAATGCACAAAGACACTATCATTTAGGCGTTTTTGTGCCAACTTGTTCCTCTTCTTTGTGTGAATAGATTTGAACGAGCTCCAATTACGCTCACAACTAGATGAGCTACAAGGCTGACATAAGATGCGAAGAGCAAGCTTTTGCAGTTTTGGGACATTATCATCCCAATTTTGCCACCAAGCATTTGGAAGATAAATACTAAGGAGTTAGAAAGCAAGATTAGGACAAGTTTTTGTAGCTTAGGATTCATCTACTTATCATGCATGTGAGAGACTCCAAATTTCAAATATTGTTCCTAGGGTCTGAGTGTTTTTGCCTCTCTTTGCCAAGGCTGAGGAGAATAGTTTTCCCGTTGCATTTTGGTATGCTTCCATCTCGAGCACAATGAGGTCTCTCACCGCAATGTTAAGTACCATCCTCTGCATGCATTTGCTAAAGCCCTCCATGACCTCTCCACTGGGATTTGCATATGATGGAGAGAAGTGGTAACAAGGGTTGAGGAAATACCTTGCTGCATGAATGGGTTGGTGGAGCCGATTTCTCCATCTCCTATCAATAATATCCCATATGGGCTGAAATTTTAGGCTCTCTCCCTTGTACTTATTTTTTATAGCTTCTTTCACCCTATCCATGGCCTCATAAAGGGACCCCATTGGGGTTTGTTCCCCATATACCAAGCGGAGAACTCTAACCAAGGGCTTCACCACCTACAATTGAAAAGTAGAAAACAATTATTAATCAGAGAGTAGGGTTATAAATTAATAATGAAAGGCTTGATTAATAAGTACAAATTTTTTTTTCCAAATTTTGAAGTTTCCAAATTACCTCCATGATTTTTGTAGCTCGATCAAAAAAATAGATGTCAAACACAATGTGTGCAACGCTCTGCCCATCAACCTTCTTTGAATAACTTGACTATAGACATTTTGGACACACAAACATTTGCCTCAAAGGATTCATATGATGAACACTATGCAACGTTGAAAAAATCATTGCAAGTCTTGTGACTGCGGGTCTAACCAACTCCTTGTCTTCGGTGTAGTCTCTCATCAAGCGAAGGACCCAAGGGTGATTTTAGATATATTTTGTTATCTTCCTTGCTTCCTCTACAACCGGTTTCACCCAATCCAATTTCCCTATATCCTCCAAAAGAAGGTCAATAACATGCGCTACACAAGGAGACCAAAAGAGTGTGTTATGCTTTTCTTGTAAGATCCTACCCGTTGCCACATATGCCATCGCATTGTCGGTTATGATTTGCACCGCATTTTCAGCTCCAACCTCCATCACAACATTCTCTAGCATTCAAGCCAAAGTCTCAACCGTCTTTATCTTGTCTGAGTTATCCAAGGATTGAAGAAGACTACTTGATCCTTGCAAGAAACTAAAAAGTTGATGATGGTACGGTTTCTTCCATCCGTCCATTCATTTGAAAGTATGGTGCAGCCATACGGTTTCCATTGTAACTTTTGCTCTTCAACCACATCTTTACCCCTAGAAACAACATCTTTCAACAATTACAAGCACAAAAAAACAAGAAGAGATTAACTTTAAGTCACAACTTTGATTAAGAAAAATTACTTCCAACAAAAACAAGTAAATTGTAAAACTGTAAAAGTATTAAAGTTTGAAACAAGTGAACTACCTCCCACTCAAGGCTGCAGGAGTAGGTGGCTTGTTGCCCTTTCCCGCTACCATACAACCAGTCACAAGATTCAGGAAATATGGACTCATTGCAGCATTGAAGGAGAGCTTGTTAAAAAACCAAAAATCATCACATTGAATGTCAAGTTGCTCATGCACATCATAGTTCCATCTAGTACCCTCCAATGATGGTTGTGCTCGAGGTGTGTTTCTATGCACAAAATAACCATCAATTGAAGAGTTTTGTGGTCTACCAGAACCAACAGATGTTGAAGTTGAGCTCGAGGCCTTGCCATAGGTAGGTGTGTTATGTACTGTAATGAGCCCAAGCTTCTGTGCGCAGATCCGTGGGCCACGAAAAGAGCCCACTATCCCCTCAAGTGCTTCTTCTTCTTCATCAAGGGTGATTGGGATACCTAGTCACATGACACAACCCGCATCATTTCATTATGAATCATGATAATTGTTTTAGCACAATCATTAGTCGTGATTAGAAAATAATAAATGAATCTTAAAAGGAAACATACCTGGCGATTCATAAATGGCTGCCCTCATGGCCAATTTTGCCTTTTCCCTTTTCAACTTCTTCTCGTCTTGGGCACTAAGCAAAGCTATCATCACCCTTTTTATTTCCTCCTTAGTCACATCACAAACCCTTGTGTCACACTTTTCTATACCAGCAAGGTGGTACTTCAAACGAGATGTGCCTCCACGGATTTGTTTTTCACATTTCATGCATATGACACTATTATACTTTGTTCCTTTAAAGGCATATTTCAATGCAAAGTCTCTAGCCCCTTTAGGTTGCGTGCCTATGAATCCAGATGGACATGCTATGGCACCATTGGGAGATGCTGCAACTGACCAGATGTAGAGGAAGCCATATTTGCTGGAAAATTAGAGAATAAAACAAAAAATGTATTAGCCTTTAGGTTTTGAAATTATTGAGAAAAACTTGATTGTTTTTGGAAAAATTACAATAAGATGGTGTTAGGTCTTTGTCATTACACTCTAAAACGTATTAGAGAACATTACAAATGGTATTTCTAGAGTTTTAATTAAGTTAGATGCAAGATATGCAAGTATGAGAAGACAAAAAGAAGTTTAACTAAAAAGAACAAAAAATTGAGAAACTTACTTGTGGATCTAGATTTGCTTGGGAAGAGCTTTGAATATGCTCCTAATCCACTAGAAATCGCTACAAATCAATGCCAAACTTTTAGGTGCTGCTCCAAAACCCTTCTCCTCCACCCAAGATGCTGAACGCAGCAAACAAAACAATAAATGATGTTTTTGCGTGCAGGACTTTATTGGCACACTGCCTGCGAGAAGACTGCAAGTTATTGTGAGAAATTGACGATATATTGCCAAGTTATTGCCAACTTCTTGCTGCGAGAAGTTCAAAATCTCAGCCCCCGAAACCGCGATAAAATCTCAAAATTTCTCGCCGCTTAGAACTTCTCACAAGAAGTTGATTTATGGCCGATATATCAGCGAGAAGTTGAACTACGGGATGGACTTTATGGTTGAAAAAACAGGAACCATGATGGAAGCCAAGGAGCTTCACATAATATAATCATTTTTCAAAAGGTGCAACATATCATTGTTGACTGTTGGAACGAGATGATCATGCCCTTGCATTTCTTTGCATTTGCTTGATCGTTAAAATATGAGCAGAGATACTTTTGTTGCCAAGGAGGGTGGCACCTTATAGAGATGAAGATGTTGCTGTTGGCTATAAGATTGCATTCATAAGAATATTCCCAAATGTAGATATGTAGAGTGTTGTATTGATTGAGTTTGGGCACTTTATATCTTGAAAGAATTATGATGTTTTTGCTTTTTGAGACAAGTATAAAAATGACAATGTTAACTATCTTTTTTCTTTTCTGACAATGCAAACAACCTCTGAAAATTCTGGTAAACGTTAACAAGAATCATGTGGTTTTATCTGACTCACAAGGTAAGGTTTTGATCCCAGTTCTCTTGTCCAGTATCCTACACCAATTGGTCATCTCACAGTTATGCTGCTTTAGGCTAGAACATTGTGTGTGATCACTCACAACCAATCATTGCATTACCCAAATTTTTTTCATAATTTATAAGCAATGTCACACTTCATTGGGCATAATCAACTCCTAGCAAATGATGGCTAATTAGTAATTACAAATAATTTCAACACTAAAGAAAATAAATTAATAATAGAACATCACAGACTGTTGGGGTTTAGGGTTTTGGTAGTGTTAGTGTTTGCTAGGCTTGTTTGGCTGCCTCTTATAATGTCAAACTTAGGCTATCACACTTGTATAAAAGTATTGTGAGTTTGAGCATGGATTCACAGTGGTTTGTTCACAAAAACTGTGAATCTTGAATGGTGATCAAACTGGTACATAAGATAATAGCTTGAGCAAGAAAGTTGGTTTATATGCTTTAATAAAAAAAAGAAAAATGGCTATGGTAATTGAGTGCATCTGAGTAAATGGGTGGTTGTAGCCTTCTTTGTCTAAAATTAAGGTGGCCACAGAATCAGTGGGAAGCTGGACAAGATGAAAAATAGTTTGGGCTTGCTTATATCATGAATAGTAGTAGCGTTTGCTATGTAGCACAAGCATGCTGACCCAGGGAGACTCACATGGGATAATGGATGCAGCAGAAACACTTAGCTGTAAATTTTTACATCTTTGATAGTTTCGTATTGTTGACACGTGGGAAACATAGTTTTTAGCATTTTTTTAATTTATGGATTGCATCTAATCTCCATGTTCTTATCAAGTATTGCAACTATTGGAAGTTATTCCTCTGACTTCTCAAGATTCTCATCGATCAATGTCTCATCATCACAAGAAATGATCAGGATTGCAAATTTGAGTTCCTACTATAGAAAATTCAGTTATTACATTAAGTGGTAGAGAGCCTTTCGACTGCTATTTACAAGAAATCCACATGTTCACTTTTCTATAAATTGCAAAAATATCATTTGGTATTATAACTTAGCTAAATTATAGCTTAGATGCCAAATATTTTGCCAATGATGCATTGATCTCCTTAAATTTGTGAACCATTTGACTTTCAGAAGTCACTAAGCTCTAGATGTTCATCCCCATTCAAATTATTTTGACCTACTCCATTTATAAATAATCGCAACACTAAAGGTAATCACATTTTTATGTCCAAATGTGGAAATCATTGAACAGTATAGGCTTTTGGACTTTAGGATTTTGGTAGGGTTATTGTTGTTCATGCAGGATGTGCTTCCAGGAAGAACTTTCTATGCACCATTAGTAAAGTATGCAAAATGCAACTTTGAAGATATCTGTTAAAGTTTTGGCATTTTTGTAATCTCTCTCTATCCAAATTGAACATTCTCGATTTTGCAGGGAGAGTTTTAGTAGTGGTGTATTGCTAGGCTTGTTTGGGTGCCTCAAATAAGTTCAAACTTAGGCAAATACACTTGTATTAAAAGCGTTCTGAGTTTGAGCAATAGATTCACAATTATTTGCTCACAAAAATTGTGAATTTTGAATGGTTAGTAAACTGGTGCATGGGATAACAGCTTGAGTAAGAAAGTTGGTTTTATGCTTGAGGAAAAAAAACAAAAATGGCTGTGGTAATTGAGTGCATCTCAGTAAAATGGGTGTTTGTAGCCTCCATTGTCGAAAATTAAGGTGGCCAAGGAATCAGTGACAGGCTGAGCAAGATAGAAAACAAGTGTGGTTTCTTTGATTATTACATGACTAGTAGTTGTATTTTTCATCTAGCACAAACATGCTGACATAGGGATATTCCCATGAGATCATGGATGCAGTAGATATTAGATAGTTTCTATTTACTCTCTCTTCCCTCTTTTTCTAGAGGTAACTCTTTTTGTAATGTTTCTATAAACTCCTTGTATTCGTTATGGAAACTTTCTTGTTCTCTCTATGAAATATTTATATTTCTCTCTTTGTTCATTATAGAAACATTCTTGTGTGTTCTTGTATATATAAATCATTTATAATCTCTATTTAATAACACATTCGTTATTTTACCATATTATGGTATCAAAGCTATTTTTTTCCGAAAAATAATTTCATTATTGAAATTTTCTAATTTATTTTTCGAAATAGGTTTTGAATATCTATAATTTTTTCTTGAAATTTTTAGTACGGGATTTTCAAAATCTTTGCCTAGGTGTGTTCATTTTTTCGTTTTTGTAGGAATTTGTTTTTTTGTGAGCCTATTTTTCTGCAATTTCTTGGCTTTTTTTTGGGCATTTTCAACCTATTATTTTTGCACAATCTTCTGCAAAGGGTGGCTTGTAGGGTGTTTTAAACCTGCTGTCTCTGATTTTTGTCCAACAATTTCATTTTCCACCACTTTTTGATAGTCAAAGCTGCCATTTTTTGGGGTTTTAAAAATGGGCCAGGGTTTCCTACGAAACTCTCATATTGTTTGTAGTTTTGAAAATCTTTTTGCAAATTCTTGGAGGGATTTTCCAAATCTCAACTGGGTTGGACTCCGTTTTTCTAGGTGCATAAATTTTTGTGCCTCGATTTTTGGGCCAACGGTTTTAGAATCGAATATTAGATTCTTTCTAGGTTTTTGAGCTCTCTTTTGGGTGTCCTTCCATTTTTTCTAGTTCTTCCGTCAATTTGCCTCAAAGTTTGTGCCTTTTCAGATATTCACGTTTTTTTGCATTAAAAATGTGTCATGGCATCTCTCACCAATCTCCTCTTAGAAGGTAGTCAACAATTCAACATAAAGCACTACTACACTTGGAAGTAGAGAATGCTTGTTTTGGGTACTAAGACTCGTTGTACCACAGTGAATGCTACTCAAGAGAAGTTTGATGAGCGTAATTGTGAAGTGGTTATGCTTATTAAGATTTTAGTTACTGATTATCAGCTACCTCAAGTGTCATTTGGCAAGATAGTTGCAAAGATTTGGACAACACTGAAGGATCTCCACAAGTCATCAGATAAAAGCAAAGCCTTCTTTCTGGAGAACTAGCTATTCTCTATTTTTTTATTGATGAGCGCATATCCTTGTAGGAACATCTTCTAAAGATTAAGGACTTCAGAGATCAACTTGAGGTCATTGGCTGTACACTGGAGGAAAAGGATATGGTGGTCATTACTTTGAAAAGTCTACCATCATCCTATGAGCACTTTGTTGAGACTCTCAACATTACTGCAATTAATGTTTACATCTAATTTCTAGATTTGTGCACCAAAGTTTTGCAGCAGGACTATTGGAAACAACAATTTGGAAGCAGTGCTCGTTCATCTTCCTTTGAACAAGCTTTTTCAGCCCAATCCTTTGACAAGGATAAAGGCCCATTTCAGTTATCTGCTTAGTCTCAAAATAGTTCCAAGAAGAAGCAAATTCGGTGCAACTATTGCCACTAATTTTGTCATGTGATCTAAGAGTGTAGCACTTGCCTTGCTTCTGACCAACGGAAGCAGGGAGGGTCTTAGACACAGACCAACATTGCAGAACATGTAGACCTCTTTGATCAACCCAAGACTACCTATAACGCTTTTTGAGGACATGCAAATTTTTTTTTTTTGAAGATAGATTGACCGTTAAGGGAGGGTATTACGATATTAGATAGTTGCTATTTACTCTCTCTTTCGTCTTTTTCTAATGGTCACTCTTTTTGTAATGTTTCCATTAACTCTTTCTGTTTGTTATGGAAACATTCTTGTGTATACTTGTATATATAGATCATTATCTTTGTTTAATAACATATTCATTATTTTACCATAATAGTAGAAACACTTAGCTATGGCATTTTTACTTCTTTGTTAGTTTCCTGTTGTTGAAACTTTGGCAAACATAGTTTTTATATATTTTTTCATTTATGTATCGCGTCTAATCTCCACATTCTCATCAAGTATTGCAAGTATTGGACGTTATTCCTTCGATCAAGGATGACTTCCCTGGAGCCTTATCGATCAATGACCCATCATTAGAAGAAATGATTTGGATTACAAATTGGAGCTCCTAATATAGAAAATTTAGTTATT
Source organism: Cupressus sempervirens (assembly GCA_028749045.1). Classification (NCBI taxonomy): domain Eukaryota; kingdom Viridiplantae; phylum Streptophyta; class Pinopsida; order Cupressales; family Cupressaceae; genus Cupressus; species Cupressus sempervirens. Next base: position 907,405,815 of record CM053785.1, read on the forward strand.
ACATCAAGTGGTAGAGAGCTCTTCCACTGTAATTTACAAGAAATCCACAAGTGTTCTCTTCTCCTTCAATTGCAAATATATCAGATAGTATATTGTATTATAAATTTGCTAAATTATAGATTATATGCCAAATATTTCTCCAATGATGATCATTTATCTCCCTAAGTTTGTGAATTGCCGATTTTCATGAGTCACTGAACTCTAGATCTTCATCCCCATGAAAATTATTTTGACACAGTCCAATTTTTTATTGTGTTTCATATCTTTATTTTTATGAAGTGGTTCTTTCACCAATCCCTTAGTTTTCATCGTGCAATCCTTATATGTTGTTTCTGAAGAATGTTTTGCTTGTTACAGGCTTTCGCATGGCCATATTGAATGTTTTTTGCAAATTTGTTTTCCCTTTTTTGAATCTTTCTACCACTCTCCAATGTATAAAATGTCCACATCAGCATTCACTATAATAGACTCCAGCAGATTGTTTTTGATTCAAAAGGTTCTTAGGATTCTTAAAAAAGTTTCCTAACTTTGGAAACCAGTACCTAGAATATTGTGTACGAAGACTACATGTTTCAAACATGCAACTGTCAGCAGGCTTAAGCAATTGATATCTTGGAAAATTTGAAGTCACAACAAAGTAATCTTACATAAGTTCTTGAAACGGCAATAATTTTTGCTGTCTTTGTGGGGTTTGATATAGTTCCTGGTCCATTATGAGTCTGGCCGTGGGTACACCTCTGGTTTGTCATGAAAATGCCTGTCTGGCGTCTGCAACATTGATAGGGCGTGGCTTCAGTACTTGTCAATTTGAAGAGCTAGGAGGCAATCTCCATTGCCATTTAAGGGATATGATATGTCTGAGGTTATCAATTTTTATATATTTTAGACTCTATTGTTTGGGGAAAGCAACAACAAATGTATTTCACCGGTTAGAATAATTTTAGCATAATATTTAATATTTATATAAAATATACATTTATATTATTACATATAAATATAAACTATAACACAATATATAATTAATATTATTATTCACAGTTACTGGGGGTTGAATTGCTTGGAGACACCAGAGACTTGTACTGGTAATGGTATGACTAATTTTAAAAAATAGGAGACACGGTACTTGGAGATGTTTTTAAATTTTTTTAATAGAATTTAATAATTTAAAATAAATATTATAACATAGAACTTTGAAAATAAAAATGTTAAATCAGTCACTCAAGAAAAGGTAATAGTGAAGGCAATTATCTGTAGAGCTTTACAATGACAGGAAATCAGTCATACAACTGTTATTGTCCCTTGCAAAAAGTTTACATTAGCAGTAGATCTGATTGCTATAACCTTGCATGGATTACTTGTATCATCCAAATATCACCATGAAACATCATGCAGACTTATTTTATTTATTTGCCTCCCTTTTGCCTTCAGTTTTCTTGTGGGAGATATTAATTTCCGGTCGAGGGAGACCTTAGAGGCAGATGTCGAAAGAACCCTGTGTGTTGGGAAGCTTCTGAAGGTGTCTCCAGTGCTGAACTTGAAGGCACATCTCTAACTCCGAGATGCGTCTCAAGGGGTGGGAGATGGGTCCCCGGGTAACCATGATATTTATTTATTGTTAAAATATTTTTGGCATATTGAATATTTATATATATTTAATAGATTATTAGTATAACATAATATTTTTATATGATATATATATATATATATATATATATATATATATATATATATATATATATATATATATATATATATATATATAGATTAAATGTATGATATATTTAATATTTATATTATGCATTAAAAAATATTGTATATACAAATTATATATTATGTTATTTTATATTGATATTCTAAGTTACCAGATTTGCTCCCAGACCTCTCCAAGTCAGGCTTGATTCTGAACAAATTCAGCTCACTGTCAAATTCGTTACTAATTCTTCCACAGTCACCAAAATTCACTGCAAATTCTGACAGGAGGACCCGGAAGGAATTTGGAAGAATTTGCATTAAAATTGATTTCCAGCAGACAAATCTGAGTCAAATTCTGTCCAAAACATCTTTTTTTTTGACTTTTCTAGAAAGTTTTTTTTGTTTATTTTGGTCTAAATGAATCTCAAACCCTAAAAGCAACCACTAAAAATGTCAAAAGGCTTATTTTATATGTCATTTGTGCATTTGTGAATGATAAAGAAAACTTACCTCCATTGCTAAACTTTCTTGTTTGGTTGCCATTGCTCAAGGATTGTTGATAGGTGATAATTTTTGCATGCTTTAAGCTTGTTTGCGAGCTATTTTTATCTTGCCTTAATATTAGCATAGTGGTGTTTATTTGCTGCGACATATACATATACATATAGATATACATATACATATACATATTAGAAATATATACTTTTGTATAGATGAACCCAAACCCAACCCAATTTATTTTTTATGAATTTCAAATCCTCGAATCTGAATCCATTTCCCGAAGCTGTATCAGAAGCTGAACCCATATCTGAATCAGCAACTTAGATTATATTTACTATTTATTAATACTTGTTTAATATTTATCTGTAATTATTTAAATATATGTTTACTGTTTTATATATATTTACAATATGAGACTTGAGTATTTCATTTGTGCAAATTATGAATGAGGAATTCAAATATCCTACTTATTGCCATTCTTGAGTATCATTGCACTGGGTTCCCATTCCAATACCTGCACCTTTACACAAATTAGCATCTCAGGAAAAATATGCATGTTCTGTCAGACAAGTGGAGACATGATATTTCAAGAAGCTTTATTATCACTATTGGTTCATCGAACCCTCTTGGTTATATATTTCTTTTATTTTTAACTACTCAGGCTAGATATTCAATAGTCTATAATATATATGATATAAGGCCTCACATTTATTTTATTTCAGACAACAGGGCCTCGTTCCATGATTTTCAATCCAGATGGGAGGACTCTTCTGTGCGGACTACATGAAAGTTTGAAGGTCGGGGAGTCTTTGGTGAACTCCATCAAAGTGATAGGATATTAAATGCTGTCCTCGTATCAGTATCTTTTAAATCAATGTTTAAGTTCGATTATTTTAATTATCTTAATTGGATGGCAGACATTTTCTTGGGAACCTTTAATATGTTATGATGCGGTGGATGTCGGATGGTCTAAACTGGCTGATCTCAGCATACATAAGGAAAAGCTTCTTGGTTGTTCGTACAATCAAAGTTGTGTTGGTGTGTGGGTTGTGGATATTTCGGTATGCAGTAGTCGCTTCACTTTCCAAATCCATGCATTTATTGCAGATTTTATTATTATGCCTGACATGCATTTGCACTATCATCTTGATTCATTCAATTTGTGATGCTTCAGCGAGTGGAGCCATATGCTGCTGCAAATGTATCTACAACAAATACCCGCAATGAAGGGAAGTTGAATTCCAGCAATCATCAATATGTACAGCATTCTGATCGTAATTTAAAAACTTCTGCCACAAGGCTTTCCTCAGCACAGAGTTCAGAGTCAGGAAACAAGGAACCTAAAAATGCTGTATCGGTTACTGGTATGTTATTGTGTTACACATTTTTCATGCCATTTGTACCTTTGCTTTTATGGTCTTTTCTTTTTCATTCTAAACATGCTTGTTTTGCCGTATTCAGTTTTTTCCCTGGTCTTTACAAACCCAGAGGAGATAAATGTATTTGTTGCTCTATCTATTTATATCTTGGTTTAATTCCATATTCTTTATATTAAATGGTTTTCCATGTAGTTGTTTGTTGATGACAATCTTGATGATCAAATGGATTTTTTTTCCTCCTACCATGTGTAGCTGCAGAAAGTCCTCCAAATCCATCTTCACAAGCAGGAATAACATTTGCCTCAAAGAATAATTCTGCAAATTCAGGATCATCATATGTATCTACTCCAAAGAAGACTAATGTGTCTAGGGTGCAGCCGGTGACCAGTTTTCACACATCATTAGGTAGGGCTGATGTAGCTCCTGTTGTTGTCCCCAGAAACAGTACAAAGATGGACATGGCTGCGGATTCCAAAAAAGAAACAAACACATTAGGCAAGGCTGATGTTATACCTGCCATCATTCCCAGAAATAGTGCAAGAGTGGAAACAGCAGCAGATTCCAAGAAAGAAACAAACTCGTTTGGTAGGGCTGATGTGGTGCCTGTTATTGTTCCAAGAAATAGCGCAAGAGTGGAAACATTGGCAGATAACAAGAAAGAAACAAACACATCAGGTAGGGCTGAGGTAGTGCCTGTTATCGTTCCTAGAAACAGTGTAAGAGTGGAAACAACAGCAGATTCCAAGAAAGACATGAACACATCAGATAGGGCTGATATTGTTCCTGTCATTGTCCCTAGAAACAGCGAAAGACCTGAAACATCACCATATTCCAGGAAAGAATCAAACAATGTTGGAAGAATGGCTTCCAACATGGGATCATCAAAGTCAGCTGATCTCTTGAAACCTGGTGGCAGAAGAGATGAAGCTGACAAGATAGACCCAATTGATCAATCTCAAATGGCATGTCAGAAATCAACAGTGGGCAATGAGAAAGCTGACAAGAACATTGGTAGACCTGACCAAAGCGTCACATCTAGACTTGACTCTGCTAACACTAATTCAACAGCAATCAACGTAGGAAATCCAGTAGGTCCCAGATGGATTGGATCAGCCAAATTTAGAAGAAATTCATTTATGGAATCAATTGACTTTCCGCATGATGGAATTTCAATGCATCAATGGCCAGCACCTGGTAAATAGTCTTTTCTTTAGTTGGAAGTTTGCATTTTTTCCCTCTTTGGTGAATAAATGCATTCTGCAATCCTGTATACTAGGTTATATGAAGCTGTCTCGTTTTATCATGAACATGAATGGGAAAGCTTGGTATCATTCAAAAGTGCATTTACTTTTCAGCTTTTCTTTGAGAGTCATATAGAGTTTTATTGATATGTTATGGTGTTGACTCAGTTATAGCATATGTTTATCTTATAATAGGATTGAAATTTGTGATTTAGTGTATTTAATTTTGTGTATTTAGAACTGTTAAGTCTTTTAAGGCAGCATGCTCTTTCATCATAAAAAATTGGGTAAACACTTTTCGCTTACACATATGCACAGGTCTGTACAAGAGTTAACGGCAGACAAAATTAATCGATTTATAAATGCTGTACTTAGCCAAAATGTTTCTGCAGACTGAGCCAACTGACATCAATTTTATGCATATTGGAAATTTTCTTGGTTTTCTATTTTTCAACAGAAAACTCCTGAATTATCAAGTGTAAGAGATAAATGCAGAATTCAGTTTCTATGAAACCCCTGAATCCTGATTAGATCAGTGCCTAGTTGCACTGGAAAATACAGTGGTGAAGCAACATGATAAACAAGAAACTATCTTTATTTTTATATTTAATAAGTACCTGGTAAACTTTTGAATGCGACTGGTCATGCTGGCATGACAGGCCCTTCCGGTTCCACATGAAACACTTTTTCTTTGGAGCTATGAATTGGTGAGGCCACAAATGGGAGACCTCATCCCTAGTTAACCAAGCTAAGGCTCAAATCTGCAAGCTCGTTGGATCAACGTGGTATAAACCTTCAATCTCAATGGTCCAATAGAGGTTTGAACCTTGGTGGAAACAACACTACCACCACTTAAACAACACACTAATTGGTGAGTGCCCCCTTTTTAAGACTGCATGTAACGCCTCGCAAGGGAACCCAAGAGAAATTAACCTAAAACATGCTACTAAGTTTACAGAACAATATTTTTCTCAAGAGATTACAAACAACAATGTAAAACAAAGCGGAAGCAAAGTCGTTAACGTGAGATAACACATGCACATAAAAGTAACCCCTAACATTAGAATTAAAATCCTACGGGTTCCATATGTAGAATTACATAAATAGTTAATTAATAATTAAGATAAATCATAGTACAAGGTATCACATCCATAGATGAACATTTCTATTTATAAAATTTATTTAGATAGTTTAATATTCAATGTAAAAATCTCAATCTTAAATAATAATCTCAAAATATTTATTATACCCAAATATTAACATTCAACATTTATGAAATATATATTAGAAACATTAAAAAAATCATTAATTAATAAACATCGAATCACATTTAATATTTATTAAATATAAACTAAAGTTAAAATTATATTACAAATTCCAGGGGTTCCATAACATAGAATTACTTAATGTTAATTAATGATAAAGATAAATCAGAAGTGCAAGGTCTCACATCGATAGCTGAACATTTCTATTTATAAAATTTATTGAATAGTTTAATTTTCAATGTAAATATCCCAATCCATTAATAACTATAATTTCAAATTATTTATTAAACCAAAGTCTTTTAACAAATATTAATAAATATTAATATCTAACATTTATGAAATATATGTAAAACTCATAATTAATAAATATCAATTTGTCTTCGGTACTGCGTGGGTTGGTGGGAGACTAGAGCTGTGGTATAGCTCTTGCCAATTGACCTATGCACCTAGCCCAATAAACAACAAAATTTGAAGTATAGGGACTACTACCACTAAATTTGTTTCACATAGCTTCAAATCTCTATCATCTATGATTTGATATGAATATTACTACCTGTCTAGCTGGCATTCACAGTAAAATATCATTTTCAGATTATTAGAGGTATCATGGTAAAGTCACTCTCGTTTAAACCAAGGTCAATACAAATGCTACATTGTATTATGTAATAAGATTTTACAGTAAGTCTGGAGAACCTCTTTCATGCAGTTCAACTTTTTAAGAAGAATTACTGATTACAATTCAATACATGGTTAGCTAGTGGTCATAATCCCCTGTAACATCTACTAGCTTAGGTGGCCTACTCTGACAGAGTGGTCTCGGCTTGACTATGTAACAAGTTACATTGTACCTTTGGCATCCATGATGAAACAGAGAAGGATTTGGAGCAAAGGGAAGAACTTTTTACCTATGGCAAAGAGAGCAAAGCTCAACCGATGAATGATTTGCAACCAGTACTCTTCTATATCTCTTCTACAGGCTGTCTTACCTTGCATACACAAAAAGAGTTACCATGATCCATGGTTAAGCACATGTTCCAATATTATGATGTCTGAACTGTGGGTACACATGCAGTAGAAACTTTAGACATTTTATATATGTTGTTATAAAAAACACATTGCGCATAAATGTTTAATGTCTCTGTTCAAAGCATGCAACCACTAGAAGAATGAGACAACATTTATAGAGGAATAGTGAACCAAGTAATAAATGAATAAATACATGTAGATGTGTTGGTGTGTTCATGCAAAATCTGTAACCATTTTTGCCCATTCTGCTTCTGTTAGAAAGTCAACTGCAAGATCTTCTGACAGCTACTGCAGTGAAGCTGCTGAAGGTGGCTCTGCAATATATGATATTTCGTTAACAGACGTCTCTGACTTTTACTGTGAGTGAGGTAATACAAAGCACTATTTACCGTTCCAGAAGTGGGGAAATCACACTCCATGATACTTTGCCCAAAAACATGGACTAAGGAAAGGAAACTCTGCATCCATTTGTATTTATTTCTCAAAGTATCATTACCTTCAAATGGGAAGAGTAAACAGTATTCATGTTGAAGAGCTGCAAGTGTATCTGTTACACTATTCCTCACATGGTTTATGCGGGTTTCCAATTTATTTAGAATCCTACAAATGTTATCAATCCCTTTAAAGTATTGTTGAGCTGTTTTACTGAAAATTGTTGCTTCTGTCGGGGATCATCATTGATTTGCCACATAACTGTTAGGAGTTCATGGTGTTCACGTTGGTTCAAATAATGTGTGAATAAATAGGTTTGCTATAGTTTAAATATAATCCATATTGTTAAGAGAAGGAAATAGACTAATACTTTTATGTTCTCTCTGAAGTCCAATAACAACTTCGTTGGAAACAGTTGATACCTCTCTCTCTATATAAAATACTTAACTGATGATACATAAGCAAGCCAAAGCTCATATGAAGTTTTACATGTATCATGCATGATTTGTGCTCTATTCCATGTATAGACTGTTGTGGTAACTTCTTCTATCCAATGAACATGAGATACCTTACTTTAAAGCAATATAATTATTGCAGTGTCAAGTATTATTCTATTTCTTCTTTTTGCAACCCCATTCTGCTGTGGAGTCCTAGAAGCAGACATTGACCTAAAAATTCTATGCTCTTCATAGTATGCACTAGACATGTCTGATGTGAATTATCTACCTCTATCTAACCTTAAACATTTGATCTTCAAAACTAATTCATTTTCTACTTCCATTTTGTAGATCTTGAAATTATGAAAGCCCTCATATCTCACTTTGAGAAACGTAACTCACATTGCTCTAGAGTAATCATGATCATAAAGAATGAAGTATCTCTCACCATAGTGTGTTCTTGTCTTAGTAGGACAACACATATTTGTATGTACCAGATATAATGTTCCTTTAGCTAAGTGTGTCTTTCTCTAAAATCTATTCCTGGTCTATTTATCCATCACACATTCCTTGCACATCATGTTAGTAGGCTTCACTATCTTAGATAGATCTGTGTCTTCATTTGGATTACCAATCCTTACTGTATTATCAAATTTCACATGAAAAAATCTCTTGTGCCACAACGAACAATCATAATTTTTTTCAACAAAACAACTTACTTCAATTGGATTTAACTGAAATACATACCTCTGGTATTTGCACCACATGCATTCATGTTTTCTGTTTGATCTTTGATTGTACATCTTCTATCCTTGAACTGAAAATGATAACCCCTGTCTACAAGCTGGCCAACACTTAATAAGTTATGCTTCATTCCATCAACAAATAATATGCTTCATTCCATCAACAAATAAGACACCATCAATGTTATTTTTCCCATCAAGAGTTAACAACTAACCATATTAGGATTTTGATGGGGATGCATAGTAGGATGCCTGAGGACTGTCCCCGCAACTGAGCCCAAGAGCATGGAATAATCATACAATTCAATTTGACCCCTTGGCCCACAAGAAAACCAGCTTGGGGTGGCTACTTAATTGAGGGGACTAGTACTGCTGCATCTCCCTACGAAATGTTTCACATCGATTCCACATACGATTGCTCCGTGGGAATCAGATAAGTAATTAATAATCTTATAATTCGTATAATTATAAGGATTCTTGTAAAATTTACTCACAATTTAATACAGAAGCTGATATATTACTAAATTCTTGTTAGGATACTAGGAGATTATCTTCCTCAACAAAACCCAAGGGCATGAATGAGCCTCCAAATCATAGGGGCCCTTGTCCCACAAGAAAACCAACTTGGGGTGGGGTTCCTGATATGAGAAGATCAGTACTACTGCATCTTCCTAACAGATTTATAAGTAAATAGTAAATACAATAATATTGCATTTGAATCACTTTCCTTAATATTTTAGATTGTTGTTGTTTTCCGAGTTCTATATAAATCAGTCTTGATCATTTGTGTGTTGTTGAATGATTGATAGATTGAATGAATTTCTTTGAGTGTAAATTTTTTGAGGTATTGGTGAGTGATGATTAAGTGATTGTTGATTAGATGATTGATGATGCTGGTGAATGGTGATGCAACCAATGCTGATTTGATAAAGTTGTTTGCTGATTGATTGTTTGCTTGATTTGATAAGTGATTTTTGAATGATTGGAATGATCTCCTATATATATATATATATATATTATTGAAGCTAACTCAACACATAATGTCATCTTCTTTATAATGGCAAGGCAATGAAGAGTGAAGACAACGAAGGGTCATCACTTTGTAATGACAAGACAATGAAGGGTCAAGACAATGTTATCTATTCCAGGAGGAATTTATATGATAACAGATTGACATTCTTTGATTGTTTGTATATATAATATTTATATCTAGATAGGTGCTATCATGAGGGCTGGAAGTTCGGCCTAGTGTTTGGCAAAATTGTAAATTTGTCTTCTGCTCTTTCATTAAATATAAGTGATATTTTTTTGTGGCCGGTCTTTTCTCCCTCAAGTTGGAGGGTTTTCCCAGGGTAATTACTTTGTCTTATTGTTTATTGTTTTGTTTTGCTTTGCTGCTTATCTTCATTTCTGGCATAAAACATTAACATGGTATCAGAGCAGTTATAATATTTGTGCCTGTGATTGAGGAAAGAATCAGAGTTTCTATTCTTAATATGGCATTGAGATTGGAGTCCATTTAATATATTGGAGGGTTTTTTTATGGCAAATTGACTTGCACACTTTGATCTGGAAGAGGCTCAATTTTGATTCCAGCAACACATTCACTGTTGACATTTTCTGTCAACAGTCCAAATCCACTGTGGATGGATGAGCTCAGACGATGCACCATAGGAGTTTGGAGAAGGCAGAAGTGATCTGTTGAAAGTGATGGATCAGTGATAATATCAAAGCCATTTTGACTGGGAGAAGCTTTGCATTGACTGATTCATATTAGATGTAAAGATGAAGTGTGTTGGTAAGATTGTCGCTCACAGTTGGTCATTTAAAAAAAAAATTCTTGTCATATAGAAATAGTATGACCTCTATGTGATACTAAGTGGTTGGCTATGGCATTGATGAATGGTGTAGAGTATTGGACCTGATATCAAGTATTCCTGAGAAGAAGTTCAAAAAAGAGTCTGCATATGTTGTGAATTGTAAAGATATTTTTTTTTCATGAGCCACCATCAGTTGTTGTCCCCACATGCTTCTCATGTTATTGAATTTTGTGGCTAGATGACTGTCGGCCTGTGATTCTCTTGGTGTTTGTATCTGCTTTTATTTTCTATGATAGCTGAGACTCTCAGTAGATTGTGAAATTGATTGAATTTGAGCTTGGAAAATCAAACACATCATGAGGAAAGAGGATTTCAGAGATAGAAGGTAGTTTTTTCTTGTTCATTTAAATGAAATTGTTGTCAAACAATTAGTGACTATAATGTGTGAAGCGGTCCATTCAAGGGGTCATCTAGTAGTTTGAAGGCTGCTGTTATGATTTCTTTGGAAAATTTGACAATTGTTTTCATAGAATCTGTTATATGGTGTCTTATTGAGCACAAAATTATAGATCTTGCTTCTTACAAGCCTGTGGTGTTGTGAGGTGTGCAAGATAGGAGTGTCATCCCAAGTAAGCATCATGCATTGTATTTGGTTGGCGAGATGGCTAAACAAGATATATAATGGATTGTTAGTATGTGGTGCAGAATGAATTTAATCTCAAGTTTGGGGTCTGTCATGATTTCTTGGTGTAGCAGGAAGCAGACCTCTGTAGTACAAAGCACTGCAGAAGCTGAATATATTGCAACTTGTGTAGCAGCTTAAGAAGCAGTGTGGCTTAGAAAGCACCTTTTAAGATTGTTTGGTTAAACATTGGAGCCAACTGTCATGCTGATCACAAATACCCGTTTTGATGTCACTTAAAAATATATTATCATATAGTAAACGTTTGACTGCAATATATTTTATAATGCGGTTGAAAATAAATTTAGGAAAAATGAAACCTGAATGCAATGAATGCTGTTTCTACTGTTGCTCAACACTGAATCCTGTCGCTCAAAGTCATTCACAGATCTATCACCATTCACTTTTCACAATTTCTCACCAATGCCATCGGTGAATGCCGTCACTCACTATGGTGGCTCACTAAACAAATAAAATGGAAAAAGACTGACTCGTGTCCATTTTTAGTCTTTAACTCTTTCCGGTTTTTACTTTTTTCGTTTTTCACTTTTCATGGTTTGACTTTGTTTAAAGTCTGATTGATTTATTTAAGAAAATAGGTGCGATTTCATCTAAAAACCCCCTTGTGAAAATGAAAAAAGCGGTCCAAGTATAACCATGATTTAATTGAGAGGCCTAGTGACGCCTGATATATAGCAATATTTGGGATATATCTGTGCGATTTTCAACTATGCAGCTTGATTAGATGAGCTGCAAACTAGTGTGCAAGGAGGTGTGCAGCTAGCTGGTGACCATGACAATAGTGATCAAGCACACCACAAGAGGTCATGTTAATAATGTTCCATTTTTTAGGGTTGTCTTGCGTCCAACTTTTTGCTTATCCATGCTAAACTGAGTTCCATGGAAGCATTGAAAAAGCAACTACAGCTTGTTTTTACTTGCTTTGGCTTAATCATAAAGTTACCATAATCTATTTCAGTAGCAGAGGGAGGTGGTCCAAAGCTAGTGGCTTTTGTATCCTGCTCCTTGTTTGTAGCTTTGATGATTTTCACTCCCATTTTTGCACTTTATGCAAACCATGACGCAGAGAAAAATGCTTGAATTCTTCACAGGATTGTTTATTTCATATAAGGGGCCGGGGTAGTTTAGATTCTCTCTCTTTTTCCTGGCTTCTGTAGTTTGAACAGCTCTCTTTTGTCAGGTCTAAGATCCTTAAATAATACCTAGTGATACAGCTCCTTTTCTTCCCCTTAAGCTGTGGTTGCCAGATAGGGATTGGATACGTGTATACATGATGTGGGTACGGCCATTTTTTGGGGGCAGGGGGCAAGGTACGCTTTTATATATATATATATATATATATATATATATGAGGAGTAAATGCTTTAACCTGGAGCTATGATTCCTGGACATAGCTAGAGTCTCTCAGCATGTTGGTTCTCTGACCATTCCTGATCTCCAGAAACTCTGATCAAGGTGCCCTATAGACCATAGAATGTCTAGGTTTACTCATCCTCCCTTTGGCATCAGTGATTCATGAATGCCATAACCATTAAAATAGTATCTTTCAATTTATAGTTTTCATTGGCAAAAAAACTTGATTAGAATGAGGTTATTTCTACGGTTTTAAACACTTTGACCAGAAGCTATGATTCCTGGGCAAGAACTATTCCTGAGCGTAGCAAGAGTCCCTGAGCAAATTAGTTTTCAAACCATCCCTGTTCTGCGTAGACTCTGATCAAGGCACATTATAGACCATAGAATGTCTAGGTTTACTTGTCCTTCCTTAGGTGTCGTGGATTCACTCATGCCATTGCATTTAAAATTGTATCTTTCAATTTATAGTTTTCTTCTGCAAAAAGAAAAGTTCAGGAGGTTACATTTCGGGTCTTTTTTTTGAAAAAAATATTAGGATTTATTATTTAGGGATTTGTTTGGAGGTCTGAATCTCAGGAAAATTTCGGGACAAAATTTCTAAATTTGGAAAGACACTGCTAATTTTGCACAGTTTCTGATTCTGGGATGTCGTACCCAAATTGGCCTGATTTTTTCCATGATCCGGTAACTTAGCCTTTAGCCTTTCTGACCTCCTTGCTTGAGTCAATTGAGATGTTATTTCATCAATAGCAATATTGTCCTGTACAGCTCTCTTAAGTGCCATTTTCTATAACGCAATGTTGCAATTTCACTGAATTACATGTTTAAACATTACACCCATAGGATTCTGTATGATTGGGCATGGATTAAACTAAATTACTAATTTGGAAACAGACAAATTAGAATTCAAGGTTGATATCTTTCTGGTTGCAAATCTGAACCAGTTCCTTACTAGGGCACTAGAAATATTCAGTTGATATATGGCTCACCATTCTTGCTAGATATTCAGTACAAATATTGGAGGGGTCAGAATTATAGATCCAATTTGAAAGCTTCATTCCAACCCTTTCTCAACCATCAACAATTCAATTTTGACTCAATTAAAACTAGCAAATCTCTACATTTATCCAACATACAATTTATATCTAAAACCCTTTTGACCAAAATTTTCTCAGCGTTAACCTAAAAACTTAGAACAAGTCATTGGATGCAAACTCACTGTCCAAACAAGCATGCATTTCTCTGTGATTTCCCATTCTTGAAGTGCAAATTCAGTTTCTCTGCTTAGTCTTTGGTTTGCCAAATACAATCTGGATGCGTAGATACATCGTGATGGTGAATAATGAAGTAAAGGCCTTGGATATATTGAACTTTGAAGGGAGCAAAGCTAAGTTGCTGAATCGGGATTGGGAAAGGGCACGGATACGTGGGTGCGAAATGCTGGTACGACAGTTTTTTTTTTTTTTTTGAGGTGTTTGGTATGTTTTCGGTACGTTCATATATATACATAGGCATATACATATCCATATCCACATCCATACATATATATTATACACACACTCACACACATTTACTTATCTATACATATATATGTACAAATATTCAGCTTAAAAATAGAATTAATGTCAGAATGCATATGCTAAACAAAATCATTACAAAATTCAAATTTTGAAACATATCATTCTAATTTAAATTCAGTTTTCAGTATCAAAAAGAGCAGACTAGAATCTCATGATAGATAAGTTCAGAGTTTGCTAATCAATAGTGTAGATCTTGAAAATATCTAAAAGATCAAACTAGAATCACTGAACTTTTTGATATTTAGAAACGCAAGTTCCATACAAAGGAGATTCGTTTCAGAATCCAATTCCAGTACATTTCGTACCTGGAATCACTTGAAAAGTCTCATGATTCAGCAACTAAGGAGCAAAGTGATTAGGAAGGCACACCTTGGCTTAGGTCCTTCCTTTTTGAGCTTTGCTCCATTTGCGTATTCAGACAGTTCTTAACCTTTCCTCAAAAGTTTCTGAATCTTTTTTACACTTTCCAAGCTCAACTTGTGGGTCCTGTCTCTGTGTGTGTGTGTGTGTGTGTGTGTGACACTAGACAACAACTGAAACATTTGGATCAACTAGATTGCAATAGGGCGAAGAACATCTTTTAGAATTCCCCAATACTTGATCAAATAGATTGGCTATACTTTTCTTCATGTATTTACTAATTGACTTTCATTTACTTTTTGCAAAGTTTGAACAGGTTGTCAAATGGCCCTGCCTTCTGAAGTAGGACTTTTTGGTTGATGTGGACTCGCACCATTCTTCTTTTTTGTCTAAGATCAATTTTGCTTGGAGAAATGCCCCGTGTAGTTTTTCAGCCATCCCTGTCCCAGAAATGTCCCGTGGACAGGGGATGCCTAGGGGGCTCTGACTTTGACTTCTAGAGAAACATTGACTTTGACTCTCTCAGTAACACAAATTTAACATATGAGTTCTCCTAATTCTTATATTTTAAGGTTCTATTATGTATAAGTGCATACTTTATCCATGTTTTCATATGAATATTATAAATTTCTCGACATATTTTAATTTTCCCTATTGTTATAGAGCCATCACCGTGCCGTCCCAAAATTGGCAAAAAAATTGTTGTCTCGGAAACTCATTCCCCTTTCTGCTGCCTGCTTGTCCTCAGAAACTTGGGGTAACACTTTCAAAGATCAATAGCTGTCACTGGTTCATCTTCCAAGATGTTTTACCATTCTTACAAAATTGTGAATAGCCAATCAAAAGCTTTCCCTTACAAACTGTAGGGTCCCCCATTTATTATCTGTAATCATCTGTATGTTGAGTGAAAGATCAATGGTGCACATGCACAGGATCATCAATGAGACCACCTTATTAATGCAACTTTCGATGGCCTGTTTATTTGGACTTAACCTTTCCACCCCACTGATTTGGTTTGTATCTGACATCTTGTTTCCTTCTCAACACCCGTTACATGCACATTCAGTCTTAGAAGGATGACCAACCTAACCTGTCCATGAACATGTGAATGAAGAAACTTAAAACATTTAATAAATTAATAAGCTTTGCTTGTTTTCTTTCCTTGGAGTTAGTGATGTATCTGCAAATATCCAGTTGAAAGGCTGGCTGAAAAGCATTTGTTCTTCATTTCGGTTACAAATTTTTACATTGAATCAAAGTGAGATAATTTTTAATGAGTAGCCAGAACCATTTCTGATATAACTTGAGCAAAGTATACACAGGAATTCGCAGAACACCACAATAATCCTTGAGGAGGCCTTTACAGAAACCTAATGATATCAGTTGGGTTATATTCAGGGACCTACAGAGCCAGATGAAACCAACAAGGGTTATTCATTACTCATATAGAAATTTTGCCTAAGTTGGTGTATATATTTGGTGTTTTGGTTTGTTTTCTGTTTTGTCTAATTTGTGGTCATGTCTGTGAGGAGTGTTTCTATAGGAAGAAATTATCTGTTAGGAAAATGATGTTTGTGCATGTGAGTGTAATGCATATCTACGGAGGATGCCCTTTTTTTTAGATGCAAGATATTAAATCCAGTCATTGAATTTATTATATATTTTGATATTTTTGTTTTCCCTAAGTTCAAGTTTGAAGCTACCTTGTTATAAATGTTTTCCATCTATTGTGGAGTATGTTTTTATGCCTGAAGAGTTTCAGAAAAAATAGTAATTTTGTTTATTATTTATAACTAGTATTTTGATTGCAAAATTCAACCTTTTTTTGTCACATTGTAGACAATGGCAGCCTAACCCAGGGAGTACAACAAACAGCAGGAGTTGAATTTTCGAAAAGAGGTAATAAAAAAGGTTAGCTTTGATAATATTTGCTCGCTGTTTTCTCTTGATGTCTATTCTGTGTATTTGTAGACATGGTTTGTTGATAAGCTGATGCAGTGCTTGCATATATATCAGTAGTTGAACCTGGGCGTGCACGTGCTATAGCTGCTAGCTGGGAAAAGCGACAGAGAGAAAATATTACAGATGCACATGTATTGCCCAGTAATTATTCCACCCCATCTGTGGGGTTGGATATGAATTCATTCGTCCCTGTATGTAAATTTTATCCCCAATTTGGATAATACATATACTATTAAAACATGAAAGTCAACAATTGCTTACACTCATTCTGTTAACAATAATTGTTTAGATTTTCTATTCTTCATCTGAGATGCGCTATCTTGTGACATATATTGAGATCCAGACTTTTTCTGCTTAAACTCTAATATTGATTTGTGATTAAGGCAGAGAGGAAGCTACGGGCCTTCTGAGCAGGACTGCACTGTTGGTGATGACAGTGGTGCTATTGAAGACCTTATGCAGGAACATAATGCATTTATGGGTGTACTTCATACCCGCTTGACAAAATTGCAGGTAATTGTGGCTTTATTAGCATTTTCTGGGAGATATATTTTTTTTCTTAAATAGACGATGGTAAATTATAACACTTTTATGATGGCATACCAGATAGAGATGTTGGAGAATTATATGAAACTTAGATTGAAGTTGATATTTTGCCAATGGGCCACATTTTGATTAAAACACTTTTTTCCCCGTCAATTTCCTTATTGAATTGCAGTATCTATATATGGACTGCTAGCTTTTTAATATCTGGCATGGTATTACATATATATAATATGACACATTGATATTTCTTGAAGCTATATTTAAGAAGCTCTTGGTGTTATTAAAGTGAATAATGAATTGCCCTTTAAATGTGTAGTTCATAACAGATATCAATAAGTCACAATATAAATATCGTTTTCCATTATTGTAATTATATTTTTCTTCATACTAGTTAACTTATGTCCATGTTTTGTTCCTTCCCGGGTTTACAATATGGTTTATTGTTCTACTGTTTAACTTATGAGTGGAAGGTGAGATCAGTTTATTCGCCGATGAAGATTTCAGTTGTAGTATTTCTTCTTTCTTGAGCTTGTATTTTAATTATGGTTTCAATCAACTGGATAAACATACTTCTGTCAATACTTTTTTTCATAAAGGGTTGTAGAGAGTTTACAAACATGATTCGAAGAGCATCGATCATCAGAAAACATACAAAATATCAAGTCATCATAGCCTGACAAAGCAAACATAGAGTCAGGTTAAAAAAGATGGATCACAGATTAATTACTATTAGTGACATGTCGCATACTCAATAATGTTGTATATTAATCTCAACCAAAAGTACCAGCAATATTTCACATGGAGCTCTAATAGACAGATTCCAACCCCATCTTTTTAATTTTTTAAAACTTCTTGTTCTTTTCTTCAGCATCTATAATTTAGCTTATATTCTTGGTCAGTTCCACTGCTGGGAAGGCAGATGAAGGCACATTGTCTTCTGTCAGGAGCTCGCACTTTTGTAGTCTTGCAGCCCATGAGTCACATTTGTCCAAGTCTACTTTCAACCTACGACCTGGTTACTTTCACATTTTTTCTTGTGTGACATGTTGGGTTCTTTAGCCCGTGGGACTTTGCTTGTGTTCGTGGATGCCCTTAGTAGCCCTTTTTTGTTTGTTCAACAGCTCCTCTTTGCAACCTGTAGCTATTTGCAGAAGTTTGGTTTTCTATATCCTCTAAGCCCGCGTTTTGAGCTATCCCAATTGAAGTTTTTTTGCTCAAACTTCTCATGACTAGGGTTTCTACACTTCAATTCTAACAGCCTGTGACCTACGGTTTTTATTTTTTTGACTGATTGGTTTTTTATTTTTCTGACTGATTTTTTGGTATTAAGATTAGGGGTTTCTCTGCAACCGTCTCTGCATTGGGATCCATTCTCCAAAATGTGTGCCAGGGTTTTGAGCCGGACTGTTTCTATGCTTTGGTCAGTAGCTACTGTCTTGATTTTTGTGCCTTCACAAGGTTGACTTGTTTGACCTCAATGATAATGATGACATCTTTGACCAACATAATGCTGGAACACAATCAAAAGTTCAACAGCTGCAACTGCAACATGTGGAAACAATGCATGTTGGCTAGCTTTGAGTATCTACGTCTTGATGCAGTCTTTTTGGCTACAACTCAAACTACAACAACTAGAAAAGACCAGGACACATATGATGAGCGCAATTGTGAAGCGGTGATGCTCATCAAACTATCTGACACCAATGATCAGTTGCCACAAGTGCCGTCAGACAAGAAAACTGCAAAGATCTGGAAGTACTTGAATGATCTCCATGAGACCTTAGATAAGGGCTGTTCTTTCTCAAGCACCAACTATTTTTTATCATGATGGATGAAGATTGAGAAAATTTGCGATCAAATGGAGGCTATTGGTGATATGATGGAATGGGAGGACATGGTAGTCATTACATTGAAGAGTTTGCCATGTAAATTTGAGCATATCATTGAGGTACTTAAAATTAATTCCACCAGTGTGGATATTAAGTTTCCAAATCTCATTTACTTTTGCTTCTGGATTTAACTATGTGCAAACTTTTACCATCAATGTTTCAAATCAGACTCCATGATTCATCATTAGGATGAAAGAGCTACTAGAGAGAAATAAGGATCACCAAGTGTGATCCCAAAAGTTGATGATAAAAAAATGCACATAATTGAATCCAATTAAAAAAAGTAAAAGATTAGTTATGCATTGTGGAAATTTGATCTCTTTAATTCCCTAGTCTCATTTACTTTTGCTTCTCCATTCAACTATGTGCAATTTTTCGCCATCAATGTTTTAGATCACACTCCTTGATCCTTCATCAGAATGAAGAAGCTATAAGAGAGAACTAAGGATCATTGAGTGTGATCTGAAATGTTGATGGCAAAAAATTACACAGTTGAATCCATAAGCAAAAGTAAATGATTAAATATGAGCTATGGAAATCTAATCTCTTTAATTTCCTATTCTTTTCAACAAGTTTCTATAGCAAGATCGATGGAAACAACAATTTGGGTCCAACACATCCACTTCCCCTACCGAACAAGCTTTCACAACAAAACCCTTAGACAAGGACCAAGTCCTTGCAACATAAGGGACTAGGTAAGTCTCAGAAGAATCCTAAGAAGAGTATTCAATGCAATTATTGTCCTAAGTATGGCCATATGATTGCAAGAAATGATTTTTATCTAAGCAATCTAGACAGGGAAGCTCTCAGTAGAAGGCCTATGTTGTGAATTTTGAATAGGAGTTTGCCTTTTGTGCATACATGGCCAAGTGCCCATACGATCATGTGAAGTCATTTGCTTGGTACATTGACTTTGGTGCCTCTCAGCATTTCACACATCACCCAAATTGATTTACAAAATACACACATTTTACTGATTCAATGATCTTCGGAGGAGGCTAGAGTATACTGTTGTTGGAAAGGGCAACATTTAGATCACATTGGTTGAGAGAAACTTGATATTTCTCAATGTATGCTTTGTGCTAGGTATAAAGGTCAATCTATTGTCACTTAGTCAAATAATGCGTCATTTTCCATAGCTGGATGTAGTCTTTAGTTCACGCGAGTTCAATATTGTTGATGGGGAGACTAGTACCAGTTGTTGTTGGACTTGAGGATTGTAATATTTATAGACTTAGGAGGCACACCATGGCAGCCAAAAGTTCTTCCATCAGCAATCTCTAGCATCAACAATATGTGCATTTGAATATTCCCTATCTCTTTTACTTGGCTCAACAAAGTCTGGTTCTTAGTTGACTAAGATTCAATTTTAGAATCATGGAGTTTGTGGTGCTTGTTAGGTTGGAAAGCAACAACAAACACTATTTTGGTATGGTGACACTTGGAGAGCATCCAAGATTTTGCAGATGGGGAGATTTGACTACAATTGTTGTTGGACTTGAGGATCGTAATATTTATAAACTCAAGAGGCACACCATGGCAGCCAAAATTTCTTCCATCAACAATCTTTGGTATCAACAATATGGGCATCTGAATATTCCCTATCTCTGTTAGTTGGCTCAACAAAGTCTGGTTCTTAGTTGCCTGAGATTCAAGTTTAGAATCACGGAGTTTGTGGTGCTTGTTAGGTTGGAAAGCAACATCAAACTCTATTTTGAGATGTTAACACTTGGAGAGCATCCAAGGTTTTGCAGATGGTTCATGCAGATGTTTGTGGATTAATGAACACTCATTCAGTCACCGGATCAAGGTATTTTATGTTTCTATATGATTTTTGTAGATGAATGTGGGTATAGTATCTGAAAAAAAAATTAGAGCTATTTGCCATGTTTCAAAAGTTTTATGCCTTAGTGGAAAAAGTGTACAATTGTCAAATTGTCACTCTTAGGTCTAATAATTGAGGGGAATTTTGTTCTCATTTCTTTGATTTTTGTGCAACACATGACATTAATCTTATGAATAGGTCTCCTACATAGGTTGCTAATCAGACAACTTCAAAGGAAGCATGCCTGGGAAGGAAGCCTAAAACTAGTCATTTGAAGGTCTAACTCTGCTGCTTATGTTTGGACTCTAAATGCCAAGTGCACGAAACTTGATTCCAAGAGCCAAAACTGATGTTCATAGGCTACAATGATAACCACAAAGCATAGTTTCTTATTGATGTAGACACCAATTGTCTCATATTCGATCGTGACGTTGTATTTGATGAAGAATGAGAGCCCTTTCAACTTTCTTCTCTTGTTTTGAGCCTTGATGATTAATCTTTGAAGCTTAAGGATTTAAGTGTTCTTCCCTTGGGTCCACCTAATGAGAGGGATTTAGATGACTTTAGTTTGAAGTTCCCTAGGCATGGTATTGCACCACCCTACTTTCCTCAAGCAATTTTTGATATGCATTGAGATGACTTCATTTGTGGCACTTTAGATGACAATGATACTAATTTGAATGTTGGTATGTCTATTCTCTAGCGTAATGTGATGTCCCCGTTTTAAGATAAAATTTTAATAACAATTAGATAATATTATATTATTAAATATATAATGATAATAGAGTCATGAAAATAAGAAATAATAATTAAATATATTAAATCTATTATCTATACAATAATATTTAATAATAATAAAATTACAATAAATGAATAAATAAATAAAATAAAATACAAGAGAGAATATTGTAGAAAGTATGTTACCTTTTTAAATATGATTTAATACTAGATGATAATGAACACAAAATAAACAATTTAGTATAGTGTAATATACATTAACTAAATCTAATGAAAAGTCAAGGGATTTGTAATAAAGAGATGTGACTTCTTGAAGTTAAGATATAAAAGGGAGGAGAGTTCATTTTAAAGAGAAGGGAAGAAGAAGAGAAGATAGGAGTAAAAGAAGGATACATAGAAGAAGAAAAGAATGAGAAGAAAACAATTAGTTGACTTTTTCACAAGGTTGTAATGATGAAAGGACGCGACTCTTCGAAAAGGTTGTAATTATGAATGGTTGCGACTCTTTGAAAATATTGTAATTATGAAGTGTTTGACTCTTCAAAATGTTTGTCATTATTAAGTGTTGTGACTTTTCGAAAGGATTTTCATTACGAATGGTTGTGATTTTTTGGGAGGACATAGATGACAAATGAAACACAAGTTATAAATTAGTATTGAATAAGAAAAGAAGAAGAATTTTATTAAAAGGAGAAAATATAACAAGGTAACAAAAGAGATATAATCACATACCTCTTGGCATATATTTAACGTGAGAAGCTAGACAACTCTAAAAGGTGGTAAAGGCATCATAAAGGCATGCATATAAGGCATGTTGTATATTCAAAGTTTTCTTTATATGTGTGGGTGTGTTTTTATTTATGTAATACCATTTGAACTATATATACATTCAAAATGATATTTAAGGTTTATATATATTTAATAATGGAAATTCACATAATGATAGGGACTGCGCTCATCTCTAGATGAATAGCTACGTGCCAATGAAGGGATCGTCTCTATATGAATGACAAATATGGGATAAATGGAACCTTATAGTGCCAGTGTGGGAGGTTAGTACAAACTTGTATGAATGGTTGTTGTGCTAGTGTGAGAGATTAGTGCAACCTCGTATGAATGACTAGATGAGATTGTAGTGTTGGTATGAGAGATTAACATAATCTCCATCTGATTGACACCATGGCAATTACTATAGTCCCTATAATGTTGGCATGTGAGATTTAGAACTAGTATAATCCTTATGTGTTAGAATATTTTGATGATGTCAACATATGCATATGTGATTTGCCTTGGATAGAGGATGTCCCGTGGAAGAAGAACCTTAAGTGGTGCACTTTAGAGAATATGGTGGAATAACTAAGGGTTAGGAAGCACGATTTGATGCCATCTTTAAGGTTGGGCTTAGGATAAAGGGTAGAATATATAGTTAGAATTGTGATTTGCATGATGATGAACTTATAGAGGGTAGATCAACTAGGCACAAGAGGAAGCAATAGAACTCAATCCTCTTTGCTCTTATGCTGAACATTCACAGTGTTTCGCGACACATGACATTAAGCATCAATTTACCACACCTTGCACCCCTAAATCGAGCAATGTTGTTGAGTAGAGAAACCATAGAATCATTGAAATGGTTCGCTCTATGTTGGAGTACATAAATGGTTCGATAAATTTTGGGCAGAAGTAGTCTACGCTACAATTTATCTTCTGAACGGGTCTTCCACACAGGTTGCTAATAAGATGACTTCAAAGGAATCTTGCATTGGAAGGCAGCCTAGATTTAGTCATTTGAAGGTCTTTGGTTCTTCCGCTTATGTTTGGATTCCAAATGCCAAGCTACAATGATAACCACAAAGCATATCTGCTAATTGATGTAGATACAGATCTCATATTCAGTTGTGATGTTGTATTGATGAAGAATAAGAGCCCTTTCAACTTTCTTCTTCTTTTTCAAGCCTTGATGATCAGTCTTTGAAGGCTAAGGATTTAAGTGTTCTTCTCTTGGGTCGACCTAATGGGAGGGATTCAAATGACTCTGACTTTGAAGTTGTGGAGTCTCCAAGGCAAGATATTGCAGAGTCTGTTCAAAGGGCGATTACATCTTTTATTTGAAGTATCATATGTTCTCTTTTCTGGGGATGTGGATACTACTAATTTGGATTTAGGTACTTATACTCTCTAGCGTAAGGGATACTCGAGACCATTGGTGATTTGCACGATGAACTTATAGAGGGTAGATCAACTAGGCACAAGAGGAAGCAATAGAACTCAGTAATATTTGCTTTTATGGCCAACGCTCACCATGTTTATGAGTTTCATTCATTTCAAAGGCTGATGGAATACTTGAGTGGGAACAATCTATGGAAAGTGAACACCGTAGTCTTTTGAAGAGCTACACTTGGGTCTCATTTGATCCTCCACCAGGGAAGAAACCCATTGGCTTCAACTGGTGTGTAAAATCAATTATAAGGCTGATGAGACTCTTGATAAGGTCAAGGCTTAGTTTTTTCTTAAAGGGTTCCCACAAGAGGGCATCGACTATGAGGAGACATTTTCTCCCACAACCAAAATGAACACCATTAAGCTTGTCCGAACTATTTCGGCCTAGTTTGGATGGATAGTCTGTCAAATGGATGTCAAGAGTGCATTCCTCATGGTGAGTTGTAGGAAGAGTTCTGTAAGTTTCATCCTCCATGTCTTAAGCTTGCCGAGAAAGAACACTGGGTATGGCAGGAAACGGGCTCCTCGAGCGTGGTACATAAGAAGTGAATTACTTAAGTGATCAAGGGTTTTATAGGAGTCCTCGTGATCCCAATTTGTATGCTCAGAATAC
Source organism: Cupressus sempervirens (assembly GCA_028749045.1). NCBI lineage: Eukaryota > Viridiplantae > Streptophyta > Pinopsida > Cupressales > Cupressaceae > Cupressus > Cupressus sempervirens. The sequence goes on from CM053785.1 coordinate 907,430,143, forward strand.
TAGATTCATTCGATATAACAGACTTGGGACTTCTACATGACTATCTTGGTATAGAGGTTTTGTAGAAGAATGACCACATTTTTATATATCAGTCAAAGTATGCCAAGGGTTTGCTGGATAAGTTTCAAATGCATGATTCCAAACCTACATATACACCTACGGAGAAAGGGTTGAAACTATCAGCTAAATCAAATTCAACTGTGGTGAATTAGTGTTCAAGCAACTAGTGAGCTACCACATTTTTATATATCAGTCAAAGTATGCCAAGATTATGCTGGATAAGTTTCAAATGCATGATTCCAAATCTACATATACACCTACGGAGAAAGGGTTGAAACTATCAGCCAAATCAAATTCAATTGTGGTGAATTAGTGTTCAAGAAACTAGTGAGCTACCTCATCTATGCCACTGCCACTAGACCTGACCTCAGTTATGCTTTGAGCTTCATCTCCCACTTCATAACAACCCTAAAAGCTGACCATTGGGCAGGTTTTGTTGCTTACAAAAAGTCTCTTCTGGATATTTCTTCCGTTTGGGAACATGTGCAGTCACATTGATGAGCAAGAAGCAGCACACAGTTAAGGCAGCTTGAGTTTGAAGGATGTTTTCTGACATGCAAATGTCTCAAGCAATCCCTTTACCCTTGTATTGTGACAATCAAGGGGCTCTGAAACCTTCCAAAAATCCAGTTTTCCATAAGCTGACCAAATATGTTGAGCTTCATTGTCATATCATCAGCATGCTTGTAGAAGATGGATCAATACAGTTGCAGTATGCTCCAACTAGGATGAGACTGCAGACATCCTCACCAACTCTTCGAGTCCAAACAAGTTAGTATGATTTAGGTGTGAAACTTGGTGTAGTTTATAGAATGACTATTAAGGGAGGGTATTAGAGTATTTAATGGTTATTAATTGTATTTAGTTACATTCAGCTTAGTTTAGTTTTTTTAGATAGTTTATATTTTTGTCGCTAGTTTACAATTGTTCTTTTATGGAAACATCCTCTTGTAATTGCCTATTAATTGTAACTTCTTTTTATTATTTGTCAAGCAATTACCTTAACACTCATTCAACACCAGTTAGAGAACTTATCTCTAATATAAGCTTTAAGATGTCCCTCATCCTCTTCTGAGACCAATGCCCCTTATTTCTGCAAAAAGAGAAATAATAAAAACATATAACACACAGCTTGTCTATGGTAGATTAATTGTTTGAATCATAGTTTGCAAACTCTCCGAGTACTCCCCGAGTTTGTGAGTACTCTCCATTTTTTTTGTTGGACGAGTACTCTCAAGTTCAACTCTCGCATTTTTATAGATACAAAAAACTAGGGGTAAAAATGTCAATGCAAATAAAATGATGGTTGAAATGTATTTCTCACATGCTGTTTTTGCTACAAAACCATGCATTTTCTCTTTCAAGAGGTCCAATTTTAAATTAATATATTTTGTGATTGAATTTTACAAAAAAAATGTGTTTCTTAAGGAGAATTTAATATTTAGTTCTTTCTAAGTTGCGGAGTTTTTTGTCGAATTTTCTCCGGGTTTTTGCCGAGTTGAAAATTTTGGGCTTGTCGAGTACTCAATAAGTCCAAGTGTGCAAACTATGGTTTGAATACTCCCCCAAAGTGAAACAATTTCTAAAACCTGAAAACCAAAAGGAGAAAATGACCTACAAATTTGAGAAAATCAGATAATGAGAGCTATAAAGAGGAGTCGGGAAAGAAAAAAGAAAGGAACAAAAGAGAGGAGTAAGATTCACAGTCGGTGTCTGTTGGCAACTCTAAAGAAAGTGATGAAGTTGGTGGCACCAAAAAGGGCCAATCCTTGTCAGATCTGGATGAATGTTATTGGGTGTCAATTGATTTGGCCCTTGTCAATATTGTTAGCTTTTTAAATTTATTGTCAGTTATCAGTGACTACTACAGTTGGCCATCTTTTGCTATATAAATCCTATGGTAGTATGATCATGATATACATTAAATCAGTGTTCTTTTATTTTGTCTAATTGTTAGAATTCAGTAATTCAGATCATAGTTCCAAGAATCACGGCGATTCATGCGATTCACGCGATTCAGCGATTCGATTCAAGCCAAACGATTTTTTGTGAATCGGTGAATCGAATCAGCGATAAAGGGTTTATGAAATAATTTACTCACTAAATTTCAAGGGTTTTTTAAATTTTCCGATTCATGGCCGATTCGATTCCGATTCATGGCCGATTCACGATTTGATTCGGCCTTGCCGATTTCGATCCGATTCCGATTCTTGTTACTTTGATTCAGATAGCTATGATGCAGCTGATTGGGCATTAAACTATTTCATCCTCCTCTGCTTCTTCCATCCCCTTTTCCTAAGTTGTTTCTGGTTAATCAGAAATTGATCCCAGTACATATGGTCCAGTAAAATCTAGAGTTGTATGGTCATGCTGTACATTAAGTCATAGTTCAAGATAACGTCAACTTATCCCGGATAAGTTATCTCAGAGAAGTTTAAAAATATCGCAGAGAACTTGGTAAAATATCGGTGATATTTCTCTATTTTATCGCGAAAAATAGCCAACTTATTGCTTGCAGGCCTGTTATAGGCAGGGATGACCCAAAAAAGGGGAAAACACTTTTTTTGATTGGAAAAACAAATTTGGAGATGAGAGAAAGAGGAAAGAGGAGAAAGAAGGCTCCATCAGAATTGTGAAAACAGATTTTTTGACTGGAAAAACATATTTGAAGTTCCCGATGTTTTCCCGTGAAGTTTCCAACTTATCTCAGATATTCCCAGTACTTTTTTGGCCCTTGGCGATAAGTTGCCCACAATGATATTTTAAACTGTGCATTAAATCATTAATTTTCAATTTGCCTACTAATTAGAACCTACATTGTTGAATCAACCTTTTTCCCTGCTGATTCTGGGTACGATACGCCCTGGAATTGGTCACCATTCAGAACACTTGCAGAATGGACCAGAGCTTACATTTTATCAGGCTGACACTTTTCTTCTCTGCTGGACAAGCCTGGGAAAATTGAACAGTGCTGTGGTGTTTTGAAGCAGGGTCAGGTGCTTTTTTATCATGTAAAAAAATTGCGCTCACTTAAATAGAGCCCTAGACTGCATATATTGTTTCCAAAAAAAGGTCAAGCTGTAACTGTTCAACTTTTTAAAAGTGTGTGACGTACCGGAAAAAGAACAAAAACAGGAAGCATGTCCCTTATGCTCCTCTATTGGCTGCATGATCCTCCTTCTGCTACCCACAACCAGTCACCGGGTAAGACTACAGTTGCAATTTTCATTTCAGTATTTTAAAGGATTTAAAACAGTGTAGCTGGATACTCCTCTTTCCCTCCTTGGGCACACGTATCCCTGTATCAGATTTTGACATGTTCTGCCTTGGCCTGGAGTTTCCAATTGTGTCAAATACCATGTGAATTGTTTAAATTTATTTGTATAAACAAAACCTACACCAAATTGAGAAAGACAAATGAATTGTTTTTCTATTTCAGCAGCCCATTTTTTTGTTTTTTTCGAATGCAACTCTACTATTTATGCATATTGTAAAGTATTAAATAAACTTACAGTTATTATGTAGCATTTATGTGTCATTTTTTTTGAAGTAATGAAGATCTTCTATAATAACTTGGAAAATTGTGTTTAAAATATGTGTACGTTCTTTTAAAAATCTATGTTATATCTAGATGTATCCATATTGAGGGTCTTGAAAAGTGGCCATATTCGCATTCAATACTGTTTCCATATTTGTATCTATATCCGTGTCCATGCAAGTTTGATTTAATTTAATTTTTAATTTTTTTCTATAAACTGTACAAAGTTGAAATGTTTTCATAAGTATCATGAATTAAATTTTTTAAAATCGTATTGTTATTAAAGTTAAAATCAATATATTAAAACTAATCAATTTACTTTTTATAAATATTATCAATAATATATAATTAATATACAGTAAATTGTAAATAATATTAATAGTATATTATTTTTAATCTGCAGCATACAGAATTATTAATATATTTACAAACTGTAGGTTATAGATTTCAAAATCTACATGCAGCTGAGTATATATAATAAATTAATATCTAAGATACCGGATCTTCCCCCTGGGACCTTTGGCTTCCAGTCTACTTCGAACGAGTCCAGGTGCAGGTTGGGTTTCCTGTGGGTTTGGCCATGCTGAAGTGGAGGCGAACTTGGGAGTATTTGCTCTCTGTGGCAGAACCCAGGAAGAATTTGGCTTTTAAAAAAACATCTTTTTACTTTTTAAAATGATATGGAACTATGGTGGAAGGTTCTAGGAAAAGGAATCATGAATACGTCTGAAGATACTGTGATATGGAACTTATTTTTGAAGTTGTTCTGATCATAAATCCTATGCTGTGGAATGTAAGCAGTGGTACTGAAGCCAATGTTGGGGCAATGTGTGGTTAGAAATATATCCTCTTATCAATAAGGAAAAAAGTTGAACAGATGAGGAATAAATTGATACCAGTATTTGGAACCCAGATTACTTTGTTAAGTAATCACCTATAAGAGGAAGGAGCCAGAAAATGTGTGAACCAGAGCAGCCAGATCCAAAAAGAATGGAGAGAAACAGCTTAAAAGCTAGAGGAACCACTCCAGATCTATCATATATCAGAAGGAGAAAGCAAGCTTATCTGAGATGTCTTAAATGAAAGAATGTACTGTCAGAGATGGCTAGAAGATTCTGAGTGTCAGAAAGATGAAAGGTCTATAGAGATGGTGGTTCTCAGCTAAGCAAGAATGGGCAGCATAATTGGCCGCATAAGGGCTTATACCATTTTTAGGTTGGCTGTAAAGAACAGGAGCTCAACAGAATCAAATCTTAACAAAGTTCCCTTGGTCCTTTAGACTGTGTATGCGACTATCATCAAGGATTGATCAACCACCAATTAATACACTACAGTTTTTCAAGAAGATCCTGGAAATGTTAACTGTTGACATTATTATTTTTGAACTAAAGCATTAGTATGGTGGTGCATTTTGGCTTTTTGCTATGTTATATGAACCATAGTTTAAAAATTCCGTATCGGCAATATCTCGACTGACCCAAGGATTTTGAAAATCTCGGAATCGGCTAAAGCTCGGCAAAAAAATTGGCAATAAATCGGCAGTTTTAGCGAACATTTGAAAATATACAATTTTTTAAAATATTCTTAAAAAGGTATACATACACACCAAATTTGTAGAACATATAATGATTTGAGATATCCACCATATATTGATCAAAGTTTTGAGTTACAGTAATTCATAGCAACAAAAACTTGCTAGTTTAACATAGTGATAGAATCATATACCCAAAAGCAAGTGGTACAACATCTGAATATAAATAAGTTCAAAACATATAGAAGTGAAACTCCATGAAACTAAAACTTTGAATACTTAAGTTCAAGTTTTAGTATCAATGAAAACTAAAACTAGCAATCATAAATTGTGTCTACGAGTAAAGCTCAAAAGAGATCACTGCTGCTGGGTGGGTGGTGTTGAAGAAGTTGTTGTGGCAACATCCTCAATAGGTGCCTCAGGCTCAACAGAAGCCTCTGATGGATGACCAAGCTCATGTTCCTCCTCACGTGCTGCCAAATCCGCATCCCAGTCATTTGCCTCCATCTTAAACTCAACTAGCTGCTCATCTATTAATAAAGGACCACCCACAACCGCATCTGCATCCTCACCATCAGGGGGAGCAATCCAATTTGCTGAATATGGATCAATGTCATCCAAGTGAAGTGCTGCTCTTGAAGCTTGCCCTTCCACCTTCTCGTGCAAGCAAAGGTTGTACTTCACATAAACACAGTCATTCAACCACCCAAGTTTAATTCCATTACCCAAGTTTACTTAATGAACCCTTAATAGAATCACTGTTCGATTCCATTGCATAAGTCTAATAAAATTACTGTTTGATTCCATTGTTCAGTCTAAAGGCAGTGATCTGACTGTGATATAAGCTGATATCTATTTTGGCAGGGGCTTTGTTAAATTCATTGATCTTCAGACATCTTCTACAAATGTTTACATTTCTATAGATGATTCTATTTGGGCAGATTGCTGAAAGAGCAAACTTCTAATCTGCAATCTTGCCCTCCCTTATACCTAACTCAAGGGGCATGTTCATTGAATGGACAATGGACATGTCCCTCTCTAGGTTGGCCTATTTAACAACATAATTGTTTCCTCAAGATTGGTGCTCATTCCAAGAGTTACTAATGGTTAGTAACTAACCAACCATACTAGTAAATAAGAAGGCTTATAAAAGCCACAGGGAAGATGCCGATCTGTCTAGAGGGGACAATATGTTTTATTAACCAATACTTTAAGGGAAGTCATGCATCTAGATCAGACTGATCTGAAAATCAGAACACTTGTCTTGTCAAAGTTACAAGGAATTAACACTCCCTCTTAACTTGATAAGATAAGTGATAGAGACATATCTAGCAACATCAATAGAGATGACTAAGCATAGATATACACTCTATACCTTTCTGAATTTCAAGCATGATGTATCATTATACAAATGATACCTGAAAACACATGATATTACAAATCTTGTAATATAAGTTATCACTAGAGCTTGTGATCAAATCACTGAGCATCGTTCGTAATACAAACTATCAATTCACCTAGGCTTGTAACACAAGGTGTTTGACAAGGCTTGTGATATGAAGTACTACCTGAACTTGTGATAACAATATTGTATAGAATGCAATTCTCAGGATAAAGACTAGAGAATAATTAAATTCTCCCTTTACCAAAGTTGTGATGCTGGAGATTAAGAAATGTCACTGTCACAACATGATCTTGATTTCATCAAGATCTAGATTCTACCAGCAATCCATTACTAGAATGCCTTACACATGATAAAATACAGAGAATAATTAAATTCTTCCTTTATCCAAGTTGTGACTCATAGGCACTGACAAGCTCATATCACAACATGACCCTGAATTAAGATCTATCAGTACAATGGATAAAATCCGGAGAATAATTAAATTCTTCTTTTATTGAAGTTGTGATTCATAGACATAGAAATGCCTCCATCACAACATGATTGTAATTTCATCCAAATTTGCCAGTAGTTCTCTACTTGTTTGAACATTATCTCAGAGATCGTCATCTCTTATAATGTCTTTATACAAGTGTTCATTATTTCAGAAATCGTCACCTCTTAAATAACAAACACAAATGGTGAAGCCCCATAACAGTCAATATCTTGACAATAATATAAATTATCATAAGAATACAAAACAATTCAATCATTTCTGGATCTTTCCTGAGATGATCACTCTTAAAGAGGTTTGATAAGAATACCTGCTTTCACTGCAAATTCGTGTTGGAAGATTCTTTTCTATTATTGCAAACTGATGGTGCAAGATTGTTTGCTGAGAAATGCTTCCACACCATGATGTTTATAAAGGTAGGCCCATCAGATGGTTGCTCGCTTTAGATTTTTCAAGACTCCTACTGGATATCAAATCTTCCCAGCTCCTTATTCAAGGTTGCCTTGATGAGATGTCAGACTCCCTTTGAATCCAAACTTCTTTCCTACAAGAACATTCTTAAAAAAACAAAATCAAGGCATATACTCTTTTTATAAAAAATACAAATGAAAGATATTATAGACATAAGGTAAAAGAAGAGCTCAAGTACAGTAGATACTTATCTTTCCATCATAACCTTGATGAAAGCTTTTGTACTTTATGAGTATACACTATCTTGACATGGTACACTCAGTCTGAGTTTGTATAACCTAGATCCTAGGGAGTCAACTTGATCTTCTAGGTACTCTCATTGACATATAACCTTCTTATAAGATGATATTTGTGATTTTCTGCTACAAATTCTTTATTAGTCGGGAATCAATAAAGCATGGTCTACTACCTCTGAGTCAAGATTCACCATTGCAAATCATTTAGCTCCTCCTTTTGTTAGGAAGTCATACCATGCTAATATCTGTGATCTTAGTGTCACAGCATGATGTCACTTTATTCCCTGCTTTCTAAGAGAACCAATACTAATAATCTGAATAGGCATAAGGTTATATAGAATGCATCTTTTCTAAGTCCACGATCATTAACACTCCCTCTTGGACTGGAGGGAAGATCAGAAATGCCTTGAGTAAAATGTTTATCTTAATGATCTGTAGTCTCGTGATGTAATCTTTATCCATGTGTATCTCATCGAGTTATCTTCAATGATGAACTCCCTCTCAAAATAATCAAGTTTGTCTAAGATGATAGAATCATTTGTTCTTATTCCAAGGTTCCCTTTTACAGTGGATCAAACTTATTCTGAATGGGAGTTTCCGACATTCGGCTTGCTGTAAATTCTCCAAATGTCTCCATATCTTATGATTAAAAAATCAGACTCTCTTTGATTTTGAGTCTTGATGGGTGCCAAGAAAACTTTATAACTTGATGCCATCTCTCCTTCTAGAAGAAGACGTAACCAATTACCAGGAACTGACACACAATTCCATATACTATTGATCACAGAATGGAATTCATCAATCAACCTGGTACGTCAATTAATCATTCGCATTACTTCAAATAACAACAATACACGTCCTTTCAAAATTATTGTGACAAATAAATATATAAGTTCCCCTTTTTACTTCACAATTTCAAATAAGGCTCCTAGGCTTCATGCTAATTTTGAAATGACAATATGGATTCTTTCTAATATTTAGCAAAATATAATGGAGCTTGCCACAAAGAATCATGGCCATTCATCAACATCAGTATATCATCTTTCAGAAATATTATTCCCATCCTTGGCAAAAATTGACTCTTTTACAGACAATTAATAATGTCCTCAACTTAATATTTCATTATATTCTTTGAATATGACAAGGTCTATATCAAATCACCGTACGCCTTCAACTTGTAACTCTAATATTCCCTAAATCATCTGAATTGCACAATGACACTTCAAGGTGAGAATCGTGGACAAACAGTTCAACGATCATTAAGAACATTTTCCTTTTAGGTTATCGCTTCTTTATTAAGAAATGAGTTTTTCTTCAAATAAAATATATCTAACTCCACGCTATAACCAACATTCCACGAGGAATCATTTTGGTACAATCACATTTGACTTTATGATCAAAAAACATTTAGATGTTGGTCGTAGCTTATTCCCATAGCAAACCTATCATACATTTCAACTCATCCAAGGGCAATGATATCATGTCAGACTTAAAGGAATTTTATATTTTTCTTGTTCTCCGTATTTTCGAGGATTATAAAGGACATGGCCTTATTCCTATTTTGAATCCCCAAAATATTGATGATGTTGATTATTTTATCGCCCTATGTATCTGATGTTCATAATGATTGTGTCCTCGTAATATTCTCATTAATCTGAAGTTGTCTATTATATGCTTGTTCTCACCACTGCCGGTTTGGACAAATAGTACATTGATAGCACAAAATGTTGGTTGCATGCTTGGTTGTGTCCAATTTCTTCTCTTTGTTTCTACCCGCTAGAAGAAGAACGATAGTCTAAGCATTCTCCAAATATGAGTCTGTTTGTAAGTTCCTCCAATGAGAGCGGGAGTAATGTCATTCCTATCTTCCGTGATCTGTCGTTTAACTCTACTTGCCTTTCCTTCCCTCTTGCACCCCTGAATGGATTAGATTCAGGGCCATGCACAAATGATGTAATACTTGCCAATGATTTCCTTCTCAAACTTATCTCTCGTGAATCTCTGATTTAGTGATAACACCATTGCTTGAATGTCTCCCTAGTACCCTATGATTTGGATTCCAGTGAAAAAAATTATCCTTACTGGAAAGGATGGTAGTGTTGTCATTTTATCAATTCCTTGAGATTAACTCTGACTAGTTCGGGTGCATCTAGCGGAAATATTCTACAAAAAAAATCCTCCCATCTTTGCATATATTCAATCCTCCATAGAATGTTCTGCCATTTCCTCCTAAACTTTGCTCTTCAGATCTACCTTCTAGTTTGTAATACTAATTTGAAGGAACATGGCTCTAATACCATATTAAATTCATTGATCTTCTACAAATGTTTACATTTCTATAGAGGATTCTATTTGGGCAGATTGCTAGAAGAGCAGACTTATAGATTTCGGTGTGTCTTCTAATCTGCAATCTAGCCTTCCCTTATACCTAACTCAAGGGGCATGTTCATTGAATGGACATGAATGGACATGTCCCTCTCTAGGTTGGCCTATTTAACAACATAATTGTTTCCTCAAGATTGGTGCTCATTCCAAGAGTTACTAATGGTTAGTAACTAACCAACCACACTAGTAAATAAGAAGGCTTATAAAAGCCACAAGGAAGATGCCAATCTGTCTAGAGGGGACAATATGTTTTATTGACCAATACTTTAAGGGAAGTCATGCATCCAGATCAGACTGATCTGAAAATCAGAACACTTGTCTTGTCAAAGTTACAAGGAATTAACAGGCTTGACAAATGGAACCTTTTTATCTTTGAAACATATTCTTTGTGCCAGAAGTTGGAATATACTAAAAATAGTCCAGTTGGTAAAATAAAAAACTGGGAAAGTTTATGGTATTTTTTTTGTTCTGGTACAATTGTAAGTCTTATTGTATCATTACTTTCAGATTGCTTTTTAAATCGCACCCGGGCATTCTAATCCACGCTGGAATTCTCCAAGGAACAATGTTACAAGACAGCTGTCAGATATTCCAAGAGATTAGTACGGCCTTCTTCTAATATCATTTTATGCTTTTTAATGATTTTATGGATTATCCAGTCATAAAACCGCACTTCAAAAAAGCAACCCCAGGTTGTACTGCTGTCAAAAAAGTATGTCTGTAATAATAACATGGATGGTCTGTCTTCTCACTCATGGTTTGTGTGTGACTTAACTTTTTTTTCTTAGGTGGCTGGCAACCTCTTCAAAGGTTATGCCTTTTGTAAATGCAGCTCTTTTTTTTGACTATGAGTTAGTACATTTGATTGAAACTATAGACTAAGAAGAGGGATTTTGAAAGGGCTCCACCTTTTACAAAGAATGGAACAAATAAATAAATCAAATGACGCTTTCTAATTGTTGGCATGCTGAGTTGCTGGTTCAGGTTTGTGTTCGAAGAACTGGTTCATCATTGAAATGGGGTTTGGGTTTGTTAGTACAAAAATATTGTGTGTGTGTGTGTAGCCTAGAAACATGAATTAAGTTTAGAATGCTACATAGTATCATAAAACGAACAAAAACTCTATGAATTTGGAGTCGGCATCATTTCAACATCAAAATATCAAAATGATAATATTGAGTTCAAGTATTATTGTTTTGACTTTCAATAATGGGAACTTTATATTAAGTTTCAGTCATCTAATGAATTATCTAGATCTTCATCATCTTCTTCTTCTTCATCAAAGGCATTAGTTGATTCACAAACAGTGCCAATGCCAATGGGATCAGCTGCACTGATAACAATCTCTCTTTCGAAGTCCTCTAATGCTTATTACTTTTTCACTGTACAAAGACCTTGTTTGTTTGCAATTAACATCCTACTTAAAAAATGTCATAAAAGTAGCTTGCAACGCCCTTCACCTATTGAAAATTTTGTTCAATGTTTGAAATATGAATTATCACTGTGGAGAGCTACTAATCAGACGGTCCATTATCAGCAATCAGTTATAAAAATTCAAATCTTAAGGGCTAGTTTAATTTGATGTAATAAATCTTATTCAAATTCTGTAATAATAGTTTTCCGCACTAAACTATAGATGGTTTCTAAGTAGAACTGTACCTGGTTCACACTTGGTCTTCCCTGGTTCAACCTAGGTTCAGCCTGGACAAAGCAGACTGCCTTGGTTCAAACCCTAGTCAAGCCCACAGGTGAACCAAGACCAAGACCAAAACCTGGACCACGGACCAGTTCAAAATTGGCCTGGTCTGGAGGGCCGGGGGGAGACCAGGTAACTTAGTTGGCGGGTAAAGGTAGGTCAGAATTTATCAAAATTTGTTCACTACATAGCTTTTCTCAAATCCCCCCCACCCCTCTTGCTCTCTCTCTCTCTAAAATTATAACCAGTCAATAAAATAATAAGTACATATAAGGGGAGCCAGAAAATAACAAATGGGATTTCTCTCATGTTTGAATTTATTGCTTAAAAAAATCACATCAACTGTTTTTCCTGAAATTGGTTATGCCCAAGGATCAATCCTTTATATTGACCACCTTTGTATTTTAATTTTTATTGTTTCCCATTTTTCTTTGCCCAGGTTAGGCTTGCATTTATCATGTATGGACTATTTTGTATTCATCAATTGAGGATTTTGTTGTGCAATAAATACTTGCTATTTGTTGAGGGTTCTTAAGTTTACAGATTAGTGTTTAGAAGCGCATTATAAGGATAGTAAATGATATTATATATAGAAGCATGAAGTTTCCGCCGTGCATAATGATCTACGTGTTGTTTATTTCTGGATTTGACATTGTAGATGTTTATAAGTCCATTGTTTTGGATAAAACACTATGATCCATCATTAGGGAAGGAAAGCATGAGAAAAGAGAAACGATGATGGATCAGAGTTTGATCCAAAACATTGGACTTGAAACATCTACACAGTCAAATCCAGAAATAAAGAACAGCTAAAAGTTATATATAATTATATCTGATCTCTCTGACTTGGCAGTTTGGCTTTCATGAATTTCATGGAGTGTGCCCAATGTTTTGAGCTGGTATATTTTCAGATGTAATGTGATGGGGTTGATCTTTTTCCTGACAGGTAATACTACGCTTTTGGCGAAGGAATGACCTGAAAGGTGCTATAGGGGCATTGGGGAAGATGGGGGACAATTTTGTAAGTATTCTCTTCATGGTGGTTGTTGCTGTAATGCCCAGTTCTTAAAATTCTGTAATGATATCTTTGTTTATATTTTTACTTAAAACTTTTTAGCTGTGTCCCTCCTAGCATCATCTGATGTTTGCTGGAATCGTTGAATATATATGTACATACTGGACTTATTGCTAGAGGATCTGTTTGCATTTCCTGGTGCTTGGTTCTAATGATGAAATTTATGCAGGTCCTTACTGATGTAATTAGTGTACTGATTGAAAGAAGTGATGCCTTCACTCTTGATATTTGCACAGTCCTGCTTCCATTACTAATTCGATTGCTTGAAAGTGAGATTGACAGGTACTTTGTTGTACGATTCATTATGGAATAAGATGATTGAACCGTGTACAAAATTTGAAACTGAATGCATTGTGTTTCCCAATCCAATATTCTACTAGCCTCATAATTATCAGATGATTTTAAAACAATTTTTCTTTCTCGATGTGCTAATTTTGGTTTCAGAAAGATTGCACTGTTTGTTTGAAGCTGCCCTAGGATTTTAGGAAAACTGTTTGAAAAGCTTTCATGTTTGGGAAGATCATGCTACCTTATTTTCTTAATTTTTTATTTTGAAATGTAGACACCTTAGTGTATCCCTGGAAGCTCTGGTAATGCTAGTGAAGACCTTTGGTCATGTTATTCGAGCAACAATTGAGGCATCTCCAACAATTGGAGTTGATATTCAAGCAGAGCAAAGGTGTAGTTAGGATTCTCTTAGTTGTTGTTTAAGCTGGTTGTCCTGCTAATTTTAGCGTTTTTAACCTTGTAGTGAAATCTTGACAGGCTTGAACGCTGTAAACTATGTTCCATTGAGCTGGAAAAGGTCAAGCAGATTCTTGGTCCTTTGAGCAGGCAAGTCACACAGTCAATTGCTGTTTTAAATTGGTAGATTGTAGTTTGAAATTAAGGAGGAGAGTTTTAAAATTGCTTATTTCAAATTCTCACATGTTTGTTTACCATGTTGTTATGCAGCAGGAAAGGTGGAGCTATTGCTAAATCTTCCCAGGAATTGAGTGCAGCTCTTCAAGAAGTGTGAATATACCATAGTCTGTCTGGCTGATTTTTTCAACAACAGATATTTTAAATTCGAAGGCAACTGTAGCATGGCAAAGAGTAACACTGCATTGTATGCAAGAATACCATGGAATGGTGGATGAATCTGCATGACAGCACACCAAATTGAATATGTTTTGACAGGTCAATTGAGTTTCAACCTATTCCAGTCTTATTTGCGACGCCTTGTTTTGTATATTTTTGGTGATGGAAAAATTTAATTAAGGCTAAGGCGGTATTTATTGTGTGTGCTAGTAGAGAATTGTTGATTAGTTGAAGCTGCAACTAACATTGTTTGAAATATAGCAGCATGCTTCAACTATTGTTGTAATATTTACAATACCTTGGTAATGCCCCCCATTGCTGTTACATATTCAATGCAATTGCAAAAGCTTCAATTGCTGCCCCCAATTTCTACTCCGTGCCAATGGAAATTGAAGAATTTCAACTCAAGGAGCTCATGGCTAAATATTAGATATTAGATTAACTAAAAATGTAGGACTTACAGCATGACTTACAGCATGCATACTCTTGTTTTAACTCACAAGAAGCATGCACTAACCATTCCAGTGTTCATGCTTTAAAGAACTATAATAATGTATTTTCAATCTAGGCAAATGTGGTCATCAATGAGGCCCAGAAGCTTCGTGGCACTTTACTATAAAATGTTGTCATCGAAGTTTTAATTGCACGTAAAGCTTATTTTGCAGTGCCTGCATTAATTCCTTTGGTTGAAATATGCTCTACTTACACATAGTTTTCAAAAGGTACATCACAAAACTCAATGTTTTAGATGATTAAATTGATATAATGATATATACAATTAAACCAACATCACTATTTAATGTATGAGGCACTAAACAATCATTCAGAATTCACTGGCTTACCCATGGGTGGGGCAGTTGTGATGCACAGCAAAAAGCTGCAAGGTGAGCCATATAACACATACAGCTTGACAACAGAATAAGGTTTCTACGGAATTGTTTGTGTGACGGTATCACAAGTTCAATGTATCCCCAAGACTATTGGTTAGTGCGTAAGAGTAAAGTGATCCATCATTATGAATTCAATGGAGGCGTGCCCCTTAAAAATAATCCAATCATTATCCATCCAAGACAAGAATGTACCAGGAATTTTAAAATCTGCCTGTTCAAGCAAGTTGGGGAATATTTCTTGTTGCTGTAGTATAGCAGGGATGGGTAGGAGTGTAATTGCTACGAGCTTGGTAAATGATGGCCAAGGCCAAAATCCAAAGATATTCTATTTGGAATTTGAGCAGTGATCTGTTTGGCTTCAAATGGAAGTCCCAGTGATTGATTCCTTAATTAATCTGCATGCAATATTTGTTAGGATTAATGAGACAAATTATAATTACATTCAAATATATCCAATATCAGAAAATAATAAAAGAGAACAAAAGACAAAGATATAATGTGGTTCAGCCAATCCCTAGGTTGTGTCTACCAAAGAAGTCCAATATTTTATTATTCAGTGATTGCAACCTAATTACAATCTGTAATCCTTAATAACTTATATTGCTGCAAGACGCTATTATTGTATCACACTCTATGAAATCCTTAACCTTAAGCTATTTTATAGAAGTTTTTTTGCCACTTACGTCAGCCTGTGGGAGAATAGCTGATAAAACAACTCCCAATTTTTTTCTTCTTCTTGAAGGGTACACCTCTGAACCCTTGACAGTTGTGGGCTATCACCCACAGTTGTATTGGGGACTAACACCCCCAAACTCTGTTGGTGGGTATTGCCCACGACTGGTTTGGGACTATCCCTTGTTGATTTTCTAGGATCGTTTTTGCAAATGTAGTAACATTGCCAATTTTATTGATGTGTTATAATAGCAGATTTTTTTCTCATATAAATATGAGAAAGAGGAGACATGTCTCTATAGTTAATCATCATTGGTTAGTATATTTAATATAACTAACCATATATATAATATATAAAAATTATTATATATATAATATAATGTGTAATATATATATATTATATATTATAATAATATGTATGTATAAAGAATATATATGTAATGATGATTTACCATTTATAATGAATTTCATGATCATATCAATCTGATGGAACTATAGTTTAACACTCCCTCTTAGTTAGGAAGGATTGATATAGAACATACTATGTTCTTGAGTATAAGGAGATATCATCTCACTATGATATCCCTAGAATGGCATATCAATATGAATTCATTAACACACATGTAAATTAACATATTGAATTTACTTCAATACATTATGAGGCTAGAATCCTCAACACTCCTTTAGCAAAGGAAATTGAAACAAGTTCAACTTACACAATAAGGTGTAGTCATTATGTTTTAAACTAAGAGAGAAAGAAGAAAGAAAACATAATGGATTTTCATGGTGTCCGACTATCGCCCAAAAGACCCATGAAGGTTATCAATGTGTCCGGCAAAATCTAGCCCAAAGAACAAAGATAACCCAAACTTTCAAAACAATGGGTTTTCATGGTGTCTGGCTATTGCCCAAAATACTCATGAAGGTTATCAATGTGTTCGGCAAAATCTAGCCCAAAGAACAAAGATAACACCAAATTCAACCATTGTTTGAAGACAGATCAACTAAAATAAAGTCGTCACTTTATAATAGGATTAGAACACAGGAAAGGTCCTCACCTTTCACAAGAAAAGTCGTCACTTTTCACAATACAAGCTTGCAAGCAAAAAATAATTTAATATTCATGAATATATAGTTTAATAAATGCATTTACAACAAGGTCATATCAATTTTATCTCTGAAGTACACAATTTTAACTTTGCAAGAGGCTTGGTAAATTTAACTCATCCTTGTGATAAGTGCACTAGTATCACAAGATCACATGACATAAGTCATTGAGCATTTTCTACAAGAGTAGATTTATCACTGTATGCATATAGTCATCAACCATATGATGTTAGTGAATAAGTGCATAAGAACAATAAACATTAATCATATCAAGTTTACCTCTGAAGTGATATGGTCTACTCCCTCTGAATAAAAAAATGTTCACTTTCGGAGCTTGCATAATAATCTTGGTAGCAAACATACCAACTTTCTTTTTTTGCAAGAACATCTGTACATATAAAGGAAAGGATCAATGCAATTAACTCTTATAGTACTTATAAGTTTATAACCAAGAAGAGAGAGACTTTAGTAAGTAGATAATTGTAATACTCAAGAGTAAGAATTACTTATCTTTCTATGACAATCCATAAACGTCAAATTATTAACTCTCCTCTCTAAAGAAGGTTTCAAGTGGGAATTTGAACATTGTTTATTATAATTACCCTCCACAATGTGAAATTCCAACTCTTATATCATCAAACAATTTTACATACTTGGTATCTAGAGTATGATCATGCAAGTTATTTAAGGATCTTTTCATTTTCTTATGATGTTCACAAGGTGTAGGCCCATTAAAATCATTTTGCTACTCATAAAAACTTTTGAACTCCCCTTGAATATTTTAGTCTTTTCAACCTTCAGGTGATAAGTCAATACTTCCTCATTATGTACATGGAGGTAGGCCCATCAAAAACACGAAGTCACACCCATGTATTTCCAGACTTCCTCTAATTACAAATAATCCATGCTCCAACGTTGCCTAGAAGAAGTGTCAAACTCTCTCTTAATAAAGAAGAATACTCAAAACCTCGATCATCATTGATATTTGCTTCAAGATTCTTACATTATTCAACTTGATCCTAATAAGACTAATGAATTCTAGATCATGACTTCTTTGGAGCTACTTCATAAGATTGAGTCTGCACAATATCTGGTAGTATGTTTGCACATGAAGATTCAAAAATTGTCTTCTTAGAATATTTGGGAATAGAACATCTCTTCTAATGAAGGTTCAGGTGAGAATGACACATTGAATATTATTCGCCCCACAATGTAAAATTCCCACTCATTCTTATATTGTTTTGTATCAAATATGATAACTTCTGTCTAAGTTTGAACTTTCTCTTTTTATCCAATGAAAATATAAACATTTATTTAGCTTAATAGTAGAAGCAAACACAAATTGTAGTTTTGTCAGATTGATATGATCATGAGATTCATTATAAATGGTAAATCATCATTATATATATATATATTACACATTGTATATATATATATATGGTTAGTTATATTGAATATACTAACCAATGATGATTAACTATAGAGACATGTCAAAGTATCTTCAAGGGACTTGATGGATTAGTTTTATTGGAGCATAACTACGAATATTTATTGCAATACAAGTAAATTGAAGGGTCAAAGTATCTTCAAGGGAGTCGATATACTTGTAGTTGTATTGGAATTCTTTTACTCTAAAAACTAGTGCTTCAACCAACCACAACATTTTTGTTTGTAGGTTTTAGATTTACCAACAAGAGCTCTATTTGAGTAGAGTCTTTGCCTATTGTGAAACACAAGGAAAAATTATCAAAAAATTCTTTCAAAGGGGAAAATGTGGAAGATTATTGTCAGTACAAATTGATGATATTACATTTGCTTTTTAGAATTGTACCTACTTTTAGTTTTTTTAAGTTATTTAAATACAACTTGACAGAGTTTGGGCTTAAAGAAGTTGTCAACTACGTTAAACAACTATAGTTAGAAAATGTGATTTTGAACAGATGGATTACGATTCAGCTAGTACAATTACAAATTCATCTTGATAAGGTAAATTTCCCACCATGCGTGGCAAGAATAGTTGAATTAAATCTTTAATGTTTTATACCATATAAACTATCAGATAGAGATAAGTTACAGTGATTTGGAAAATAGTACAACATTCTTTTTCTTATGTTATGAGGATGTTTTTTTCCATTAAATTAATTTATTTTTTAATTCTATTTTTTATTGGTCTTTATTATCTTTGATAGGGGTGTAATTAAATGTAATTTCTACTTTAACTTTTTCCACATGTTAAATTTCCACTTCCATAGTTTTAGTGCATATCTAACACATGCATGGACATGGTATTTTGGGAGAATTTTCATGTGCCTTGTCTTTGCTTCCAAATTTTGCATTCATGTATATACTAGGAAAAACAACAAACATGCTTTATCTTTTGATTCACCATATTCTTTTTTGGCAAGCGACTTTAGGAAGCAACTACCTTCTTTCCATAGTAACTAGTGGAAAGCAAGGGATCAAATCTTATCACTACGGCTATGACGGTCTTGTAATTTTGTTTGTTTGCAAATCTTTAATAGACTACCCAAATTGCTTAGACTTAGGAGCTTATTCTTCATTTGACCAAAGAGATAAGAAGCATTGCGTATTCATTAGATTTCAACTAAAGAATCAACAAGAAGTACGTTGCATGTAAAAACATCCAGTTTGCAAGATTTGTAAGATTTTGCAAAGTCAAAATAACCTCACCATTTATACAAAGATTGTTCATGATTTAATTTTTAGTGATAACATTTGGGGAGTCCCACTTAGCCAATTCCTCCTCACCATTTTTATAGATACTTGAGGATTGAATTGTAAATGAAAACATTGGTGAGAACTCATTTGCTTTAATTTGTTTACCTAAGTCAATGACTTGTTTGACAATCTCATCTTTGTGATATTGGTATCAAGATTTCATTGTGTGATTTTGAGTGAAACTCATCGACACATGTTTCATGAGTAGTGATTCAATATGAATCCATCTCTCATGAGAATAAATGGAACGGTTAGCACTCATTGGATCTAGGTGATGCTCACATGGGTGAAGCACCGAGACTTCTTGGGAGGTCACCCATCCCAGTACTACTCTAGCTTGAGCGCGCTTAACTACAAAGTTTCCTCCATGGTTAAACCCAAAGCTTGCAAATGGGTTTGCAAGCTTTGGGTTTGACCATGGAGGAAACTCTACCCCATTTGCAAGCTTTGGGTTTAACCATGGAGGAAACTCTGTAGTTAAGTGTGCTCAGGATGGAGTAGTACTGGGATGGGTGACCTCCCGGGAAGTCTCGGTGCTTCACCCCTATGAGCATCACCTAGATCCAATGAGTACTAACTGTTCCATTTATTCTCATGAGAGATGGATTCATATTGAATCACTATTCATGAAACACAGGTCAATGAGTTTGACTCAAAATCACACAGTTAAATCCTGATAGCAATATCACAATTTTACTTGTTGTGGAAATTATCTCATACTTATCAATCTCATCTTTGACAAGCCCATCCACTAGAATGTTGTACAATCGTAGGTTATGAGTACATCTAGTTGATTTTGTCAAACAATTTCCACGCAACATTTCCTCTATGTGGAATGTGAAATGGAAAAGGGGCATGACTTGGAGACATTATCCATAAATTTCCATGCAACATTTCCTTGATCAAGAATGTGAACAAGAAAATGGGCATGACTTGCAGACATATACCACAAATAATTTGCAAAAGAAACAAAGTACAAGATACTTAAAAAGTTGAATGAAAAAAATCCTATCAGGATATCAAAGGGACATTAGAGGCGCATGATCTGTTCCTCGACAACTCTTGTAATGACAATGGTCATAAATTCTGATCAAATATTAGAAATGGCCTCCCAAAGCATCCATTTCTTGATTCAAAGCTATACTCTAATCTCTCTTTTTTCTCGCCTCTTTTTAGTCTCTCTTATTTCTTGCCTCTTTTTGTTGTAGTTGTCTTTTAGTTAAATCCTAATAGCAACATCACATTTAATTTTTTTTTTTTTAATGGAGGGTTTAGACCTATGAGGCAACCTAGTGAGGCACGAGGCTTGTGAGCTACCAACCATCGAAGGCTACTACTGAAAGATTTAGGAACCTAATACAGGCCCACATGTGCCTGAAACCTCTTCAACTTAGAGCCAAGGACTGAGGGGCATCCACACTGTCAAAATCACCCAGGGCAAGGTCTCGATCTAATCCCTTATGGTGTCAGAGCCTTGCACTTAGCAAGACTTGATCCTTGGTGGGCTCTTTGTGAGCCATTCAACTTCACTAGTAGACCAAGGGCCCATTGACAACATCACAATTTTCTTTTAGTTGATACATGATAAAGGGTCAGTAAGGGCTAAAAGTGTTTCTACAAATATGAAACCAGTACTACGATAACACTATAGAGAAGATTTGAATAAAAGAGAATGAAAAACCTAGGTGTCCATGAGGCAATGTATAGGATCAAACCTCGGTACTCTGTCCCTTTTTGGACATTGACATGCAACAAAGGCTACATGAGTTTCTACATTTTTCCACTGCCACTCAAGCTTCTCAATGAAGCCATGGATGTCACCTATGCAGACTATAACCCCATTAATTTTGAGATTGCAAAGTTCTGATATAGGTACAAGATTCTAGGTCGTTATGGAATTCATGACATGTAACTTTCTACACCTACATTTCCACGACATTGAGCAAAATACCATGGTAACATCCTATTTGCAGAGCAATTTTCACATTGGACCAGAGCTTTGAGGAAGATACTAGAACCAAGAGCAAAATTGATCCTAAGCAATAAGAAATGAAAAATTATAGTCCAACAATATATTAAAAAAAGCATTTTAAACTTTAGAATGTTAGATTTTGTTTATTATAAATAATAATACAAACATGGTCTAATGAAAATATTAATTTCATAGGCAGGGAGTAAAAAGTGATGCTTAAATGCAACACATCAATTTTGAGATATTTACATGTTCTATTTTATAATTGATAGTCTCAGGATAGATAAAGACTATACATAAACAATCTTTCTTTTGGCATTTGAACTGTGCTTTTTATGTGATTATAGTGAAGGCTCTATTTTTTATGCGATTATAGTGAAGGTGATCATTGAAATTGTGTAAGTGTGTAACACATGCAATTTTGTGCCTAAAAGTTATTTATTTGGATTAAATGTCAAGAAGATTGTGGGGAATTGTGAAAAATGTTTCGTATTTGCTATTTAGTTTGACCAAATGTCAAGAAAGATTGTGTGAAATCTAGAGAAATGAATTGTAGATATCTTAGAATGCCTAAAATCCAAAATCCAAAAATTACAAATGCTCTGATACTAACACAAGAAACTAAAATCCCCAAAAGAGGGTAGAGCACAAGCAAAGCTTCGAAGCTCCAATGTCCCAATTGGTGTAAATGTACAACAAAAATAAAACTTAAAGAAGTGATTAGAGACATGCCATATTATTTTCTATTAATTAAGATAAAAATATAAAATTAAGATATACAAATAATTAAAAAAAAATTGATTTAGAAAATACAAACCATGACTGCAACTAGTGACTAAAATATTGATTACAAATTATTAACAACAAAATGGAGCTGCACCCAACCTATTTGAAGCTTCCTAGAGCTCTTAAAAATTATCTAGAGCAATCACTACTCAATAGACAAAACACATGGTTGCCATTGCAATATTCTTTGAATCACACAAAGCATAAGAACATATGTTTCGTTGCTGCACAAAAACCATTCTTCAAGTTCACAACTAGTTGATTATCCCCACTTACATTCTATTTGTTTGGGTTGTTCAAATTCCAAACTCATTCAAATTTCAAACTTACATACCAACATGAATTCACTCAATTGTTTTTGTTGTTGTTCATCAGAAGCTATTTGGGTTTGGGCAACATTAACTCATTGTTGGGAACTGAAATGTAGGTCAATCGTAAAAGAGGCTAAGAGCAACAAATTGAATTTAAATTAATTTAAAATTCTGACACTCACCCTTTGTCTTGAGTCGACAAACAAGATCAATTTTGATTCAAATCAATTATGTTTGAATTTCTTTGTAGATGCTCAAAGCTTTTTTTGCTCAATGACTTGGCAAAAATGTTTTCTAGTTGCTACTTAAATGTACAAAAGTTCATTTCTATTTTACCATCTCAACCATAATTCTAGTGAAATTATACTCTATTTCAACGTGTTTTCTTTATCCATGAAACATAAGATTTTTGGTCAAAACTATTGATGAAACATTGTCACACCAAATTGTGGATTCATCCTCTTGTTCTTCCTTCAAATCTGCATAGATTCTTCTTACCAAATAGCTTGACGTGTTGCATTTTCTACTATATGCCAAGCCTCTATTGTAGATAGAGATATAATATATGATTTCTTCAAAGCCAATGATAATATATGGAATACATAACTGGATGTGCTCTTCCTATTATCAACACTTTTTTCCTGATCACTATCTTTATAACCAACTAGCCCAAGCTTATTTCCTACAATATATAAAATATTATATCCTTTGGTACCATTCATATACCTTGAGATTCTCTTACCCATTTACCAATGAGAGTCTTTTGTAATCTCTATAAATCAAGAAATCAAACTTACTGCAAGCATTATATTAAGCCTAGTTGCTGTCAAATACATTAAACTTCCAACCACGATTTTATACATGGTTGGATTCATATTGCTTCTACAACCTTTCTTGCTTAACTTCAAACAAACGTTGTTGGTATGGGTGCAAACTTATTGTTCTGCATTCCATTGTCTTTAAGATCCCATTTGATTTTTTTTTCACAAGAGATTAATATACCATCATGTATTTGTTTTACTCTCATGCCTAGAAAATACCTCAAGAGACCAAGTTTATTTCAAATTCTATTTTCAAGACCTCTTTAATTATCATCCCCAATAAAATCTAAATCATCTACATGCCAAGCAATAATTAAAATTTTATTGCTAACTACCTTTATGGAAAATATTGGACTCTTCATCTCTTTTGCTAAAGCCATTGCTTATCACATTGTTGATTTACAAATTTATTATCTAACTCTATTTTCTAACACCTGGACCCGATTATAAACACAACCATAGTGGAACGAATCAGGTAATAACAATTACTGATTAGTTCTCTATTTTCTAAGGTGGCGGCTACCTTCTTATGATTACAATTTAAGCAAAAATTTCAGTTGTTGCTTTTAACCTGAAAGCTTGCAAAGATATTTATGTATTCAAAGCAAGAACTAAGAACTAAATTTTACTATAAACTTAATCAATCCAACATGAATCCGCTCATAGATGAATTTGTTAGAGTAAATAATTATTTATTCTTTTACTTAAGTTTACTTAGGTTAATGCATTTATTTAATAGTTGTAGTTGATGAGTTGTTGACAACACGAGAGTTTGTTTCTATCTAGTCATACTTATCTTCTTACCTTGATTGAGGATATCCCACCTTTTGTGGACATATTCTTAGTTGTCATTCTTATCTCTTAGCACTTTCTAGCACTTTCTAAGCTTGTTCTACAAGCTTCTTAGAGGCCTTTATAAATAGGCTCTCACTTTGCATTTTTGTACAACAATTTCATTTCTCATTGTTGCAATATAATTTTTCTTTGTTGCTTCAAGCTCTTGTTCCTTCTTTGGTTTCTCTTTGACATGTTATTTGCATGTAGGTGATCTTGGCACACTGTGAAGTTGGCTTTTATCAACTTCTACATGGTATCAGAGCCTCCTTGTTGCTTTCTAGTTCGAAGGATTTTTGAAGCTGAGATTTGGAAACACAAACCCTAGTTTGTTTGTGATATTTTCTTCAATTGGGAGGAAAAACATTTTTTCAGTATTTGGAGAAAAAGGAGAGAGAGGGTTTGACATAACAGATGTGACATTTTTTGGGCTTTTTTCTTTATTTTTTTGAGGTGCAACGACAACGATTTAGAAAAAATAACTACAGAGGCGATTTTCAAATAGCGATATCTCCCTCATATGGACTCATTTTTTTGAGCAATTTTTTTTTGTTTTGGGGTAGAATTTCGTGATCTACACATTGGTGTAGGAAGTTTGACATCTCTATTCCTCACTTTTTCTGCAACTCAAAAATTCCATTTTTTGCACCTTCAAAGGCTTCATTCGGGCTCATATGGACACATATTTCAATGCTATTTTTAAAAAAAGTGCATGATTTATTGTCTACTTTCCAGATCTAGAATCAGTTTGGAGTAATATTGAACTCTTATTTTTGGTGTTGAAGTAGAGGCTTCAGTTTCCTCCCTCTCTACATCTGGAATCAAGGTTCTTTTCTCAGTTTTTGTGCTTTCTATAGTTGTTTTCTTTAGTATTCGAGGGATATCTTTATACGTTGTTGGGGGGGGGGGGGCTTGTTTTTTTAGTGTAATTTACTTCAGAATAGACCCTTTTGCATCTGTCTTCTTCTCTCAATGTTGGATCATTCTGTGACCCGGCTAATGCCACACAACCATCACACCTGGAAAGCAAAAATGACTAGGCTTCTCATGTCACGAGGTTTATGGTCATGTTTGGATGAGAACCAACCTGTTCTGCAGCGCCCTTTTGAGGTTCTTCAACATATAAACAAAATGGATGAGGCCATGAGATTGATTGCATTGAACATCTCATATTGTCTTCTGTTTCACTTGGATGGTTTGACCACTCTGTGGGCTATTTGGATGAAATTTTAGTCTTTGTTTGGTACAGTGAATGAGTTTCAAGCACTTCAGCTTGATGTAGAGTTGACATCTTTGACACCTACCGACTTTTCGACCATTGAGGACTTCTTGATGAAGTTCAAATCTCTACGTACACTTTTGCAGGGATGTGGGAAAACCAAGACAGATGATGAGTGTATCTTTTTGGTACTCTCAAAGTTGAGGGGACAATATCAAATCTTCTCTTCCACTTTCTACTCCACTATGGATGCCTTGGGTGAAAGATACATGATGCCTTCATTTGAGATATTTTGTGATCGATTAACTCATGAATAGTCCAAGATCACTCAGATGGATTCACTTTTAGGTTCATAGTCGCAGGCATTGCTTGCCGAGGATACACCAAAGTAGAAGCCGAAGCAGATATCAGATTCCCCTTCTACTGGTTCGTCATCTTCTTCTAAGAAGAAGGAGAAAAAGAAGACTCGAACTCCTACCTGTTCATATTTCCAGGAAGGATCTCATGATGAGGCACATTGTTTTTAGAAGAGATTTGAAGGCTACGAGAAACAAATTGCAGATTTGCAAGCTCTTCTTCAGAAGAGCATTGTTTCCTCTCCATCCTCTTCTACCTCACTGGGCTCTACTTTTTAGTCTTCTTCCACATCTTTGACATCTACACCAGATCTTGAAAAGGGTCATGCATTACAGGCATCCTTTGCATCCCCTTCACAGGTCCCTTGGATACTGGATTTAGGTGCTTCTCACCAGATGACATCTTCTCACTGTGTCTTCTCTACTCTTGAGGCTTCTCCAATTCCTCATATTTGCATGGGGAATAACATTGCCTTACTAGTCTATGGGAAAGGTTCAGTTAGCATTCAGGATGGTATATTCAATGATGTATTGTATGTTCCATCTCTGTCTGCAAACCTTCTCTCGATTTCTCAGATTACACGTAGTGGATCAAGGAAGACAATTGAGCTCATTGCAGATTCAACCTACATTTGGGATCATGCAATAGGTCTTATTGCTACAGGGGCAGTTGATCCTTCCACCCGTCTCTACACCTTCTTGCACTTTGGTCCACCATCTCCATTTTTCGGAGCACACTTCTTCTCTTTTGCAGAGGCATCATGTGGTGTAGTCAAGATACTTGAACCTTTGTATTATTCCTGAGATCCTTGTTTTGACTTCCACACCACATCTAGTTGAGGTCTTTTCTCTTCAGTAGGATTCTTCTTCTGCTCTGCCTGATCCTCTAGCTCCATTCATCGAGCCTCCAAGTGCACCTATTATGGATTCTATAGTGGACATTCATGACAATATCAACATACCTACCTTGGGGATTTCCTTTTAGGATCCTCATATTTTCTCCTTTGAGCATCAACTAGGCCTTCTTGTTTTCCCTCTCATTTAGGAGTTCCCTTGTTTTGTTCCCTTGTTTACTCCGCATTGGAGTTTCATTGGTTTGATTATTTTTCCAGGGGCTCCATTATTTTGGGGGGGCTTTGGCATCTTTTCTATCTCTCATGGGGGGGCTAATTGTACTTATGGTTTTGAGAGAGTCTCTTGAACCATTTTGGTGGAAGTTGTCCTTGGGGGAGGGTTTTTCCCATGAGGTTTTCCCTCTTTCCCCATTTTCAGAGGTTGTGTTTATTTGCATCGTACATGGGTACCTAACATGGCCTTGTTGCCAGGACCCATTCTGCATTTCATCTTAGTTTTTGTGAGCTTAAGGCATCCCCTAAGTTGCACTTGAGGGGGGGTGTTAGAGTAAATAACTATTTATTAACTATTTATTCTTTTACTTAAGTTTACTTAGGTTAATGCATTTATTTAATAGTTGTAGTTGATGAGTTATTGACAACACAGGAGTTTGTTCCTATCTAGTCATACATATCCTCTTACCTTGATCGAGGATATCCCACCTTTTGTGGATGTATTCTTAGTTGTCATTCTTATCTCTTAGCACTTTCTAGCACTTTCTAAGCTTTTTCTACAAGCTTCGTAGAGGCCTTTATAAACATGATCTCCCTTTGCATTTTTGTACAACAATTTCATTTCTCATTATTGCAATATAATTTCTCTTTGTTGCTTCAAGTTCTTGTTCCTTCCTTTTTTGGTTTCTCTTTGGCAAGTTATTTGCACGTAGGTGATCTTGGCACACTGTGAAGTTGGCTTTCATCAACTTCTATAGAATCTTCCACATTCCACATATAAAAAATATAAAAAACTTCAATGATTCATCTATTGTTATCTCCTCATGAAAATCATTCACACAATTTGATTCAAAGATTAAACATGCATAACCTCAATAACATCCAAGCAAAGATAACTTTAATGGCTAATATTCATCAATTGGCTAATCTCATGCATAATTTGGCTTTTTTTTTTTTTTTTGGTACTTTTGGGGTGGCCATGTTGCCTACACTTTATGAAAATTGGGTCCCATGCTTAAGCCAATTGCAAATAATAATACCAAAGTATTTGTATATTAGTGATGATTTCGCCAATGTAATCTATTTTTTTCATGCGGTAAATTAAATATTTTTGTGCACAATTTTCAATTATTGTCGTAATCGATGGCCATTTTCGCCAATATTTGGTATAAATTTAAGTTAGGTTACAAGTTAAGTACATAGATTCAACATGTGTCTCTATTCTAGAAACTATCCATGAAACTTTTTATCTTTTCTTAGTTTGGCCCGAAATAGATTTGATTGGGGACACGTCTTTATTTATGGAACTTTCTTTAAAACTTGGTATCCTTTTAAAAGTTTGGCCTAAAATAGGATTTAGGGCATTGATTTAGGATCATCAAACAATTACAAATAATAGAAGTACTATCTCCAAACCACCATTCAATAATTTGGAGGGAAACTGTAATGATAAAAGTGGGCTAAATTTAACCTTCAATTTTGATAATTAATTAGGATCCATATAATAATAATAGTAATAATAATTAAAATTATGGTTTCTAGGTACATGTAATTCTTTCCATGATTTTCATCAATAATAAAATACTCGCCAGGATTTTATAGAATTTTCATACAATTGAAAAAAAATTGCCAATAAAATGACATTATTTCATACTCAAAAAATAAATTCGCCAATAGAAATTAATTCTTTTCCCTTGAACTAATGATTGATTTGCCAAAAAAAAAAACTTTTTTTCCAAAGGGGGGTTTCTTAAAGTTGTCCCTGCATCCAAGTTTTCATTCACCATAAAGCATAATATAAAACATAAATTTGAATAATTCTAATGAATAAATCAAAATTCACCCAAAAGATCCTAGAAAAATTCAACGACCACATTATTAAATGACATGAAGTAACAATTTCAAGAACTGTAGTTGATAACTAGTTCCTTTTTAAAACTAAAAAGAAAATAAACTTTAAAACAAATTGAAATCATGAAACTCATGAAGAGTTTCCAACCCATGCATCCTCTAAGCCCTGTGTTGATGTTTGGTAGTTATAGTCAGATAAGCCTGCGATACTAAACTATTCAATCGATTATTTATTTATTTAGTTAATATCATGTGATATATACATATATACATATATGTACATATATGTATATATACATACATATATGTACATATATGTATATATACATACATATACATATATACACATATATGTACATATATATACACATGTACACACACATAGATATACACACACACACATAAAATTGTCATTATACTAATGAATAGACATGTCCCTTCATGGGACATGTCGCTAGTTGGTTTATTCTCAAATATAAATGTAAGAGATCATTACTTGTGGAAAAAATATGAAGTGCACATATTTTAGGCAATGTATAAAGCATTAAATATTACTTGATGCAAAGATACATGAATGACACATTAGAATACCCACATTTAACATTTTATCAATACATAATACTATGGAGACTTGCATGTGTTTCCAACCCACACATTATAGGAAATACATATAGTCAGTAAAATAAAAGAAAGACATCAAATAGTAAATGGAAGCATTTGAATTTAATAAGTTTTATCATTTTCCTTGCCTAGCATTGGAAAGGGGAGAAGTGGATAACCGATAAACTCTTCGTTTGTTCATTTGATATTCTATTTACCATGAATATTGACTTGCATGATAGTCACTTGATGAATTCAAAAGGGTAAATAACTTAGATACTTGTCCTACTTTCAAGGACAATTGACTTAAGGTTAGGATTTGGACTCAATAATTATCTCCCCTCTTTTACCATTGACATACTGCAATAGGGCATGCTCATCCTAGCAATTCAGGGAAGTTGATGTCTAGTGTATATGAGCAATGTTAGTATGCTAATAGAAACCAAATTTAAATAAAGCTTCTAAAAACTAAACAAAATTCATAAACTTCAAGATAGACTAAGATGAGCTCTCAATTGAGAATATGAGCCATTAATGGACTCTCTCAATAAGAAGCTCTCTTGTTGAGTAGCTTTATCTAAATGGATAGGATGTATGATCAATATGCTTCCAAAGGCTTCAATGGATGATTGTGGATTTTTGGTGTGGATAGATGGCTTTAGTATGGATTTGGCTCTCAAAATAGCATTATAACTTTACTTCATGGATTGTGTTCTTTTGCAAAGGGGAAGGATCCAATTTATAGGCAAGAGGCTTGAGGGATTGAGGGCTAAGATGCAAGGATGGGAAAAAGCTCATGGAGGGCTCAGATTGCATGAGAAGAGAGCACATGGATTGTGCTTTCTTATAGCCAATCAAGGAGTGCCACATGTCACATGGTGAGAGGATGGAGGAAAGGGGAAGGATGAGTCAACAAAGGAGGCTCAAAGGATAAAATCTTCATAAAGACCCTCATAATGACTTGTAAGAGCAATAAAAGGGTTTGTAAGAGTCATTTATGACCTAGTGGACTTCATAAAGTTTTATGGTTGAGATATTTTGAGGGTGATGAGAGCAAATTCGACTTGGACTTGATTAGAAATGTTTTAAGCTTGTTTAGGCTTGTGCAAATGATTAGAGGATGGATTAGGATGGTTTAGGATTAGCTTAGGGATAGGCAAGTGGATGGCATTTAATGAGGGTGGGTGAAGGAGGAGATATTTGTTAACTTTGGCTTGGGTTAGTAAGTTTTAACCCATGTTTAGGGAATGTGACAAGGTTAGGAGGGGATTAGGATTAGGTTTAAAGACATCTTCTAGAAGAGTCTAGATTTTTGGATGAGGATAAAGACTTTCTAGAATAGTCTAGAATTTCCTAGGATGAGGATGAAGACTTTCTAGAAGAGTCTAGAACTTCTTAGGATGAGGATAAATTAGATTTTTAGGAAATAAATAAAGTTTTATTTATTTCAAGGGTTTGGGTTGAGGAGATATTTATTAAAATTTTTTTAATAAACATGAGGATTAATATTTAACTTTAATTAAATATTTTGAGTTGGGATTAGGGGTAGGAAATGATGGGATTAGCCTTTAATCAAAATTAAAGAAGGATTAGAAGATTTTGGAAGAGGTTATTGGTCATAAGGAAATTGGCCAAGTTTTGGGCAAAAAATAAATTTTTTATTTATTTTAGGATTTTTGGTCAATTTATTAATTAAATAATTAATAAATAATTAATAAATAAGAAAATAATGTTTAAATAAGATTTAAACATTTTTGGGAGGGATTCCTTAATTAAATATTTTTAATTAAGACAAAGGGATTTAATGGCATAAAAATAAATTAATTAATTAAATAATTAATTAATTAATAAATGATGATGTCATCAGAACTTTTTCAGAAAATAAAAATACTTTATTTTCTAAAGGATTTTTAGGTGTCTACATTTTGCCCCTCTTTGATGTGATGCCGCAAGTGGCATGGCATCAAAGATAAGAAAATAAGATGCCCAAGGCTAGAGCAGAAGATGAGAGAATGGACTGTGAGATGCCCCCTCAAGAAGGTAGCGGGGAGAGAAAGCGAGGCTCGATGGCTTCTTGAAAAGTACAAGAATCTCGGATGAACAAAGAAACTCAGATTGGCAAAGAGCAGGGGCTGAATTAGCTCAAACTCTCACTATGAGAGAATGATAAAGGGAGAATCAGAGGCACAAGAGGAAGCAAGCTTAAGATCTCAGGGATTGCAGAGGATGAAGGAGCGGAGCGCTATAAAAAAGAATCCAGGATGGGGAGATGGATGAGGGGATTAAAAAAGCTGATGCAACAGGATTTCAAAGAGTCAGATTGGCGAAAGATGGGTTTCGGAGATCCCTAGGACTAGGATTGTGGATCTCGAAAGATGAGGCTTGGTGGATTGATTTGGATTGGTGGATCCCTAAGACTAGGATTGTGGATCCCTAAAGCTAAAGGTGAGGAGTGATTCAAAGAGATACTGATGCATAAGCTGGGGTAGGAGAGACAGATGCTGGATATGGATGGGGGATAATGGAGATGAAGGAAAACCATTGAAGCTTTTTGAGCGGGGGGATACTTCAAAGAGAAGTACCACCATGTAGTTGAGCACTAGATTTGCTATAGGACTATTGGTTAATTGCCAAGGTTACCAAGAACATCAAGGCCTTTTCACCAACCGTCCAAAGGACTAAGGAACTAACTCAAAACAAACATGCAAGGATTGCCCCAGTAGCACACATGATTTTCGAAGGAAGCAGCATGGAACCGACACTGGGTAACCCACAAGCAGAAAAGAAAAAAAAACAAAAGACATGATCAAGACCTTACGCTTTGATTGCCCCATTCGCAGCATACCATGATATGGAAGATCGTGGCAACTTTGAGGAGGGAACAAAAAGATTGTTTGGAAAAGATACTTCAAGATCCAAAAGGGAAGATTCCAAATCAAAAGAAAGCAAAAATCCAAAAAAGAACCATTTGCCAACGAGATGGGTAGGACGAGATACTAATGGACCAAGATCAGACATGAGGAAAGCTATATCCTACAAGGATCTATCGGAGAGCACCTAAGCTGATGGATCTGGATGAGTGATGTGTCTGGCAAGCTGAACTAAGAAAGATAACACTTTGGTGATAGGAAATCTAGCTAAAGGATGCATTGGAATAGCTAACCAAGATGTGCGATGGGTGCAAGATGTTGATCAAGAACGAACTGACACGAACGCTGGATAGATACAATGGTACTAAGCTAAAGAGGATGTACAAGCTAACGGACCAAGATATTTACAAGCTGAAGCTAACCAGGATAGTTACAAGCAGGCAAAAGCTCAGGATGATAGGATAGCGGGATGGTTCGATGTTGTGCAAGATGCGAAAGCTAAGGGTGGGGTGATAGCGAAAGATATGGATTTGGCAGGATGCATCCAATGATGATGAGAGATTTTGTGACCAAGGATAGCTAGAGGAGCAGGATGAGATGGCTAGATAGGATGGTAGATAGCTAGGATTATGATGGATATAAAGAGATGACATTGGGTTTGCATGAGGATAGCCTAGAGCTAGATACCAATGACAAGGGAGGATGGACAAGACAAGATCTCCAAGGAATATAGTGCCCCCAATCAGAAGATAACATGTGGAAGGAGGTCTTATGATGGATGTGATAGGATTGAAGCTAGGATGGAAAAAGTTGAAGGGGCTAGGGAGATGGATGATAGCTGAGATGATTGGTTGAAGCTGCATAAGATTAGTGGACGGTGTGAGATGGAAGCTGGAGGATGGAGGATAGGTGGATAGATTGGAAGATGGAGTTGGATGTCAAGAGATGACCAAAAGCATGAGGGTGATAGGCTAAGCTGGGGATGGTGGGATTACGCATGACACTTGTTTTCCAAGTTTTCATCATGGTACTTGTCCAAGGCGCTTGAATTCCCAAGTTTTCACCAGTGGACGCTTTATTTTTCTTTTCTTTTTTGACTTTTTGACTTTGGACTTAGCTGGAATGATTTTGGCTTTCTTCAGCTATTTTGGCTTTTTTGAGATTTTTCACTAGCTGTTGGAATGTTCAATTTTGTTGCTAGCTGTTGGTACACCGGATGTGTGATTTATGCAATAGATCGGATTAGATGGGATTGATGGTAGGAGATGGAGGGATGAAAATGCTGGAAAGGAGCATGAGATGGGGATGCTTGCAAGAGCAACATTGGCACATGTTGGAACGGGTGTGAAAAGAGCATATGGGGGATAGATGGTAGATGCGGGCGTGATGGAGGATTTGTGGAAGCGTGCTTGGGGATATAGGCACCCAAGATGGAGTTAGGAGATGGGGGACATGAGTCACTAGATGGGGGATTAGCAATGGTGGATGCCATTATGCATTGGGTTTCAACTTTTTTCTTGGGGATCCACATGGTTTTGGATTTTCTTTTCATAGGCTTTTGCATTGTTTTGCATTCTTTGATTGGATTTTGCCTTTTTGGAGTATGCCTTTTAGAATAGACATATGATTGCCTAGGATGTGGATTTTTAGCTTTATGCATTTTGAAGTTGGCATTTACATTGCTGTGGTAAGCTTTGGGAAGATGGTTAGGAGAAGCTTTGTGAGATGGAGAGGATATGAAAGAGCATGTAGGGGGATGATGATGGATGATGTGCCCTGATATGTGCCTTTGTTGATCTTGCATAGGAATGGATGGAATAGGATTTTTATGATGGCTGATAGGAGGATGGAAGATGGTAGATTTTGGGACATAGGGACCCAAAATGGATTTAGCGGATGAAGGGGGGATATGGTAGGTTGTTTTGGGTTGTAAAGATGGTGGAGGGGGGATGACATAAGATTTCTTGAAGGAGTGATGGGAGGTTGGCATGGTGGGCTTGGAGATAGGCTTGGTTTGGGGGTGTGGTGTACCAACACCTTTAGATGGTGAGCCTTTGGATACATATCCAAGACCATGAAATCCTAGATTTTTTTGTGCAATAATAGGCTCTCTGATTCCTTGCTCTTGTGGTCCTAAACCTTGACCTTGATAATGCCATCGATTGAGCATTTGAACAAGCTGAGGAAACTTTTTGCTTGCAGAAAATGGTAGAAGTGATTTATTAGGTGTATTGCAATGAGGAGATACTGTTCTTAATTCTTCTGCTGAGAGAGGACCACCATGGATGAATGTAAGTGAACCAAGAGGGTAGATTATAGATGGTGGAATAGCTTGGATAGGTGGTAAGATGGAAGCATGGAGCGGGGGAGATGGAAGGATAGGATAGTGATGTAGCTGGTGGGATGACAAGATATCTTGTAGTGGAGGAGATATGGCTCGAGGTTTTGGAGATGGAGGAGATGGTGACTGCACTATGGATGGAAGACATGGTACGATGATATCTTCATTTATGCTTTGGGGGATGTCAACATGCTTTTGGGCAGGATCTTGATAGGATTGGTTTGGAGTGGATGGTGCGATAGGAGGTGAAGGGATGGATTCTTCAAAGGTAGCGGATGGATAGATGGGAGATTCAGTAGTGGAGATGGGTGAGTAGAAGATGGATGCATAAGGGTCATTACGAGAGATTTCGGAAATGCTTGGAGGCGATGTGGATAGGATTTGGAGGGATTTGAGAGGTGGTGGGATTTTGATGCTTGCGGGAAGTGGAAGGATTTTAAGCAATTTGATGGATGGTATGGGGATGATAGCTATGGGAGATGGAGGTGATATTATAGATGGGGAAGCTTCATCACTGACTACTTCACATGGTTGGATTAGATGACATGGCTTATCGACTGTTGGAGGCAGCTTTTCTTGTATTTCCTCTAGGAGATTCCTTGGAGACTCGTGTGTCGAAGGTGGAGGTGGATTGACAGGAATAGCTAGTGTGATGGGGGTGGAAGATTGGAAGCTTGGTTGATGGGGTGATGGAGGGGAAGCTGGAATATCAGATGGCATGACTAGATAGTTTGGAATAACTCTTGGATTTTGGGGGATGCTTGGGGGAATGTTTCTAAGGCTTTCAAAATACCCGTCATAGTCAACAAGATTTTCTTCATCATTGGAATAGGAGGTGGCAGGAGCAAGGACAATGTGACCAAACACATCATGATAGGATTGGTACTTCATGCTTTGATGGTGAGTTTGATGGGGATGGGGTCTTGCATATGGATGAACACGGAAGCTCATGGTTGGATTTGGATTAAGCATAGATTTTGGATTGGCTGATGAAAGATTTCCTAGGGAGAGTCAAAGCTATATGACAGACCTAAGGAGAATTGGCTGGAGATTTTTGGCTTTCTTGTGGGTGGAAGACTTTAAGGGTATGCTATCAAAAAGTGAGAGTTTTGCTTTCCTATGTGCAGGATTCGTGGTGATTATGTCAACTTAAGGATAGACTAGTGATCCTATGGCATGACACGAGATTGACCACTTGAGGATCCCAACCTTTAGCTCAAGGTGATGAGGGATACAAGTGACAAAGCTGGATTACCCTAGACAATGCTCTGTCAAAGGGATAACCTTGGTGAGATTGGTTGATTTGATAGGATTGATTGGATAGCAAAATCTAGCAAAGTGACAACAACTCTTTAAAGGCTTGGGTGATTTTGGATTGGATTTCTAGCTGGCTGGGGGGATGATTTGGATGGACTTTGGATTTGGGATTGTTCTAAGGCAAAGAACTAGATAGATTCGGTTGCATCGGGGGAGCTTGGATGATTTTTTGATAAGGCAGTGACTACACTAAGTATGCCTTGAGCTGGGAGATTTCTGCTTTTCTGAGATTTTGACCAAAGTTGGCAAACATTCATTCAAAAGCTATGAACAAACAAGCAGACAAAATTTTGGAGCAAGCACGTCAAACACACCAACATCCTAG
Source organism: Cupressus sempervirens (assembly GCA_028749045.1). Lineage (NCBI taxonomy): Eukaryota > Viridiplantae > Streptophyta > Pinopsida > Cupressales > Cupressaceae > Cupressus > Cupressus sempervirens. Next base: position 907,466,188 of record CM053785.1, read on the forward strand.
GAAGCTTTCTACAAGGATGAAATTTGGTTTAGCTAGGGAGTCCTCGATATACACAAGGTACGTGAGGCCCAAATCCGTAGATGAAACCAAAAAGATGTCACACAGCCGAGAGGAGCGGTAACCCACTTCTCCTCTTTCACTTCTCAAGGGTATAAAGTTCCTTGAGGCTTAGCCCGAGTGACAAAATTTTGATCCCAAGAGAGGTGTCTTTGGATTCACCTCCCGATCTTTATACTCCGTCGGAACGCTGGAGTTGAGGTCGTCCCAAGGGGTGATGAAATCCCCAAGCAGGCCTCCTAAAAAGCTAAGACAAGATTTTGGATCCTAATCTTATGCACCCAAGATGGCCTCGAAAGACGACAAGGGGAGAGAAGACTTGGATGATCTTGGGCTAAAAGACAGAATTCTTTTCCAACTGACGCTTAAGTTTTTTGATCTAGACTTTGCAAGCACTCATGTTTAAGATACAATGTTTATTCCAACTTTGAAGCGTCGACAAAAATTAAATTGATCGAAGAATGAAAACAAGAAGAAGAGTTAGGGTCAACAAGAAAGTAAACCCGCGTGCCCGGAGGCCCTCCATGTCAAGTATCGATTGATTTTTTTTAAGGCATTCAAGATTGAGTGTGAGTTTATTTTAAGCCCAAAACAAAGGTGTGTGAGATTCGATTTCAAGCGCGCGCCCGGAGGCCCTCCACGTCAAGATTTGTCCAATTTTTATGCCCAAATAAAGTGTGAGCGAGATTAATGTGCATTCAAGAAAAATTTGATTTTAATCCATGGCATTCAAGAGTGATTTTAGCAACATGCATTCAAAGAAAAGTGGTTAAACATTCAAGTGTTTTCTTTTGAGCATTCAAGATTGAGATTTTGTGTGTTGTTTTAAGAACTTTGAAGTGCTTTGTTTTAACCCTAGATCATTCAAGATTGTTTTTGGACTCAAAAGTGAAAATGACTCTTTGGACTTTGCTTTTCATTCAAGATTTTGTGTTCTAGTTTGCATGTTTTAAGCCCAAAAATGATATTCCTAGATTGTTTTGATGCATGAAAATCCTAAGAAACATTCAAGATTTTGCAATAAGACATTTGTTTGGAACAAATAACAAAGTTTTTAGGACAATTTTTGGCAACCATTTAGGACTCTTAGTTTTCATGAGATTTTTTAAAAGAACTTTAGTGTGCACTTAGTGTTGATTTTGAACCTTTTGAAATGGAAACTTGAAGTTCTTTTTAAATTCCCAAAAATGAAGTGTTCCTAATTTTGCATGAATGCATCTAAAACCTTGATGTTGCAAGGATGCAAATGATTATATTGGTTTAGTTTCACTTGTTAAAAGATTTTTTCTTTCTTGCAAATTTTTAATTTTTTAATGGATTTAAGTATGATTTGGGGGTTCATTTTAAGCACTAAAAAGAAGTGTGTATGATTTTGCTTCCTTAACAAAAAAAAATGGCCAAGATCTCCCACAAGAAGAAGAAGAAGAAGTAGATGGAATAAGAAGAATATAGACAAGAAGAGAAAGAATAATCCCAAGTGCTTTCTCCACCTATAAGCTTGAAAAATCTGCAAACACTATGAGATTGACTATGAGTTCCTTTGTCTTCTTCATGCTCATGTAGACCTACAAAACCAATTTATACAATCCTACCAATCAAAAAAATAAGAAAAATTAGCCAAAATCAGCAAATGACATACAAAACTTGACTAAAAAAGCTAATGAAGATGACCCATGCGGGGTCCCACCGGGCGTGCCAAAATGTATATGAGCAATGTTAGTATGCTAATAGAAACCAAATTTAAATAAAGCTTCTAAAAACTAAACAAAATTCATAAACTTCAAGATAGACTAAGATGAGCTCTCAATTGAGAATATGAGCCATTAATGGACTCTCTCAATAAGAAGCTCTCTTGTTGAGTAGCTTTATCTAAATGGATAGGATGTATGCTCAATATGCTTCCAAAGGCTTCAATGGATGATTGTGGATTTTTGGTGTGGATAGATGGCTTTAGTATGGATTTGGCTCTCAAAATAGCATTATAACTTTACTTCATGGATTGTGTTCTTTTGCAAAGGGGAAGGATCCAATTTATAGGCAAGAGGCTTGAGGGATTGAGGGCTAAGATGCAAGGATGGGAAAAAGCTCATGGAGGGCTCAGATTGCATGAGAAGAGAGCACATGGATTGTGCTTTCTTATAGCCAATCAAGGAGTGACACATGTCACATGGTGAGAGGATGGAGGAAAGGGGAAGGATGAGTCAACAAAGGAGGCTCAAAGGATAAAATCTTCATAAAGACCCTCATAATGACTTGTAAGAGCAATAAAAGGGTTTGTAAGAGTCATTTATGACCTAGTGGACTTCATAAAGTTTTATGGTTGAGATATTTTGAGGGTGATGAGAGCAAATTCGACTTGGACTTGATTAGAAATGTTTTAAGCTTGTTTAGGCTTGTGCAAATGATTAGAGGATGGATTAGGATGGTTTAGGATTAGCTTAGGGATAGGCAAGTGGATGGCATTTAATGAGGGTGGGTGAAGGAGGAGATATTTGTTAACTTTGGCTTGGGTTAGTAAGTTTTAACCCATGTTTAGAGAATGTGACAAGGTTAGGAGGGGATTAGGATTAGGTTTAAAGACATCTTCTAGAAGAGTCTAGATTTTTGGATGAGGATAAAGACTTTCTAGAATAGTCTAGAATTTCCTAGGATGAGGATGAAGACTTTCTAGAAGAGTCTAGAACTTCTTAGGATGAGGATAAATTAGATTTTTAGGAAATAAATAAAGTTTTATTTATTTCAAGGGTTTGGGTTGAGGAGATATTTATTAAAACTTTTTTAATAAACATGAGGATTAATATTTAACTTTAATTAAATATTTTGAGTTGGGATTAGGGGTAGGAAATGATGGGATTAGCCTTTAATCAAAATTAAAGAAGGATTAGAAGATTTTGGAAGAGGTTATTGGTCATAAGGAAATTGGCCAAGTTTTGGGCAAAAAATAAATTTTTTATTTATTTTAGGATTTTTGGTCAATTTATTAATTAAATAATTAATAAATAAGAAAATAATGTTTAAATAAGATTTAAACATTTTTGGGAGGGATTCCTTAATTAAATATTTTTAATTAAGACAAAGGGATTTAATGGCATAAAAATAAATTAATTAATTAAATAATTAATTAATTAATAAATGATGATGTCATCAGGACTTTTTCAGAAAATAAAAATACTTTATTTTCTAAAGGATTTTTAGGTGTCTACATCTAGTACCTGCAATCTGCATAAAATTTGAGCATGTACATATACACATCATCTAAACTAAACATGCAATGGTAGGGAGTGGTGCATCGTGTAGATCCCTACTAGTAGGTGACTATGACTTCCTCCTTCAACCACATCAGAAATGTCAATTATAAAGTAAAACATACAAGTACACCATACACATGCAAGTATGGGATAAGTAACTATAGAAATTGCATATAAATCATCCATCTATCTATCATTATGAGATAACTGAAAATCACTATGTGAACATACATGTAACATCATGGAAAGAGTAATCATGAACACATGAAATAACTGAGTATCAAGTAGCTCATCAAATATATAATTGAGTATGAAATAACATCCAATCAAATCTGGTAATCGAGTACCGCTAATCATCAAACATAATCATAAAACTTCCTAAAAGAATTTGGCGATACAACATGAAAAACAAACTAGGGCTAGGCATTACATCCATCCCCTAGACTTAGGCTTACTCATGGAAGCCTACAAGAAAGATAAAAACTCTAGCACTCACTGTGCGGGTCCCATTGAACCCTTTCCCCCTGTAGGAGGATAGGAGTCCACTGAAAATGCCCTCTGCGATCTACCCATATCTCCAATTGTGGGTTCTGAAGCTGTAGGTTTGTGATTTGAGAACTGTGGTTTCCATTGAGGACAATGGGAGGACTTCTAACTGCATTGTTTGCATGAAAAATATTCTCCATCAAAACTCCTCTGCACTCTACGTGTGTTGAACTACTGAAAACTACCCCCACTAGCAAAAGAATGAGTACTTTGTGATGGTTGGTCATACTGGTTGTGCTCATTGCACCGAGAGTACAAAGAATCCCTAGAGTGTGAACCACCAACACCACTTTGTGCTGGAGGATAAGATCCTCCCTGCTGCTGTTGTTGATTACCTCCTAAAGAAGAAGGCTTCGTACTACTACTAGCTCCTTGATTAGCTTTGGACCTTGATGCTGCAATTGCTCTTACAAAATCACCATGTCCCAAGGTGACTTTTTTCCTCTACAAGATTAGCCTGATGTACCACATCCTTGATGGTTTTAGGTTGGAAAAATTGTACACAACTGATAAGACGATTGTTCAGATCCCGAATGAAGTGCTGAACCATTAGTGGTGAACTATTATTGGTCCTAGCATAGGGCATGATTTCATAGAATTTTTGTTCATACTCTGCCATGGTCATAATATACTGCCTCAGACTATGGAATTGATCTACCCTCTAGTGGTGCCATTCCTCTTGTAGGAAGCATTCACAAAAGTTCTCAAGTAATAACTCCCATGTGATAGTGTTCATGTTCACCGCCAGTTTCTTCTCCTCAATGTTCCAACATGTAGCCCCAAAGAGCTCTAGGTGGGTGATGAAGAACCTCACTTTAACATTAGAGTCAAAATCCTGCATTGCAAAACATCTATCTAAAGCAATTAACCATTTCTCTACCAAATACCCTGTACCAAACCCAAAAAAAAAAGTTTAATCTTGGACCTCTATAGGTCCTTCATCTGAGTGACCTTATTCGACCTTTGTCTATCACCATGGAGGTCTCTCCGAGGACTCTTGGATATCTGCCTCTCCTCATTCTCAACGTGATGTGATTCCCCTTGATCAACATCCTTTGGTGGGGGTAGGTGCTCTAAGATCGTCCTCATCATCTATCTCAAATTAGTCTCCTTTGAGTTAACATGCTCTTCTCTATGACTTTCCTCCCTATTTTCCTCTTGGATGTGACTCTCTCTATGAGTTGAAAGAGGAAAATCATGTCTACCTCTCCCATGACCTTTACCTCTACTTGCACTACGAACCCTAACAATGGATGTAGTCTTAGACACCATCCTCCTATAACACAAGAAAGAACAACAAAAAATCTCACAAAGTCAACAAAGGCATACCACCTTAAAGCATAATCATAAGAAAATATGTCTGAAAATCAACTCAAGGGTTATTCAAACTTTTCCTTTTTCTATGTTTCAAGAAATTGAGTTTGAAGTTCAAAGCATTCAGATTGTAATAGATACATAAAATTATTTAAGTTTCATTTCAGTTTGACTAGTTGACAACTAGTGGCATTCCAATATACCCAAAGCTCCCAATGTAGAAACTCAGACTCTGATACTAGATGTAACGCCCCGCCAGGGAACCCAAAAGAAATTAACCTAAAATTTCAATAAGTTTGCTGAACATTTTAAAAAAGAGAGATAATAACAACAAGAGATAATATAGCGGAAGCAATAACTCACATACATCCAAGCATCATAAACAGATTACATCTCTTAAGGGTCCCATGATGTTGAATTGCATATATAAATAAGTTTTATTAATACTAAATCTGATACACAAAAAATCCATATCAAAGAATTATTACAAGTACAATTCCAATTCAATAATATACAATTACATAAGATGCCAATTGGCATAATCAGAATGCATAATTATCCACTGTACAAGTCACAGGGTATGAAAAGCTCAAAGAATAAACATCAAGGATAAAATACATCTTCTCATAGTAACTCTGAAAATTAGACATAGTATAACATAATTAAACCCTACATCAGAACACAATATCAGAATGAAAGAAATAACTGCACAAGACATCCAACAATGACATCCAACCGTTGGATCTCAATGGTATAAGAAAAATTCACTACCATCCGACCTTGTGGAGCCTAAATGGCCCACTCCCACCATGTTTAATAGATAGTCTCAATTCCCATACATGTATCAATCCCAAAGTCGAAACAACATTTAGGTCAAGGATAACCTGATAGCAATCTATCTCAAAGGTACCAAGACACAAATGACGTCTAAACCCAGAGGCAAAAAAGACACGTAGGAAATCTACTATGTAAGTGGGAAAGTGTCATTGCATGAGCCAACTCTAAGGTTACCCTGGAAGCCTCTCTAGACTTCGACCCCCTAGTGTCTTTATGTGGCATTATTATCCTTTTGTAGAGATAAGGCATACTAAAGAGAAAGGTTGCAACCAAGCATCCTCTCTACTCCCATCCTAGCCTATACTAGCACTCAAACCATGGTCGAGGAAACACTAACTCTTATTAATTCATTTTACTCTCATTTAGTGAAATGTTATCACTTATTAAAACAACTTACAATGGGTTACTCAAACAACTTCTTTAGAGCTTTGACCTCCATTGCAAGCCACTTCCCAACATACACATAGATTACCTAGCCTAAGCTCACGAAAATTACAACTCATAAAATTACAATTTTCACCCCAGTCCTTTACAAGAAATTGGAAAGTACCTATAAACAATTCACATTAATCACCTTAGCCCTATACGAGCAACTGGAAAGCACTAAAAGATAACTGATTGAAAACTCAAAGGTTACAACAAGATAGTCACAATAATCACCTTAGTTCAATACAAGCAACTGGAAAGTAGTAACAAACATCTAATAAAAAATTATCATAGAAATACGTGAATACATCACCATGGTCGGGTATAAAAGATCGTGACCACAATAATAACCATAACATCATCACAGAATGAAACTCCCTAAGCCTCTAGTAAACATCTTGATTGGTCAATGTACCAAGTCAAACCCAAAGCCAACACCAGTAAACCACATATTAGGATAAAACCACAGACATAAATAAACATTACATGCAAATATAAATAATAAAAGAAAATAATAGATCGCATAGAAGAGAACACAATACACCAAGATTTAACGTGGTTCACCCAATCCCTTGGCTACGTCCATCAAAAAGAAAGTTCAATATTATTACGATCCAGTGATTACAACCTGATTACAATCCATAATCCCATACAATTCAATACCGCCGCAAGAAACAATTTTCGCGTCACACCTTATGGAAAAATCCCTAACCCTAAACCCTTTTATACAAGTATTTTTCCACTTTAGGGTTAAAATAAGTTACAACATGGTGGCCATAAAATGTTGATAAAATAACTCCAAAGTTAGGCCAGGACTATTGGGGGTTTAGGGGTGGAGCCCTCGAGAAATTTTTTCGGGGCTTTTTTTATTGGCATTTTATGGCCGAAATGTTGTAACTAATTTTAACCCTAAAGCGACAAAAATACTTGTATAAAAGAGCTTAGGGTTAAGAATTTTTCCATAAAGTCTGATGCAAAAATTGCTTCTTGCAGCAATATTGAGCTGTACGGAATTACAAATTGTAATAAGGTTGTAATTGTTAGATCATAATAATATTGGACTCATTGTCTGGTGGATGTAGTCGAGGGATTGGGTGAACCATGTTAAATCTTGGTGTCTTATGTTCTCTTCTGTGCGATCTATTATTTTATTTTATTGGTTATATTTGCATGTAATTTTTATTTCTATCTGTGGTTTTACTTCTTTGTCAACTTCAAATGACCAGGTAAAGGTGTGCTGACAGCCTTAGCATTCTCCATAGAGAAACATTGCAACACCTTCGCAATATAATCAACTTGAGATAATGTCAATTTCATGTTCTTTCTATCTCTACAAATCTTCATACCAAGGATTTGTTTTGTTGCCCCTAAATCCTTTACAACAAATGCATGTGCTAACTGGCATTTCAACCCCTTAATGAGATCCATGTTAGACCTAGCTACAAGCATATCATCAACATATAAACATAAAATAATGTAGCTATCATTATCCAACCTCTTAAAGTGAACACAATGATATGAATGACACCTACTATATCCATGTTCATGCATAAAACTGTCAAATTTCAGATACTATTGCTGAGGTGCTTGCTTCAAGCCATATAAACTTTTCTTTAATCAACACACTAAGTTCTCCTTACCTTTGACCTCAAATCTCCATGGCTAAGCCATATATATCTCTTCATCCAAATCACCATGAAGGAAGGCTGTTTTACATCAAGCTTCTCCAAATGCAAAATCTTCGGTAGCCACAATACTTAAAACAATGTGAATAGAAGTCATCTTAACAATAGGAGAAAATATCTCATCAAAATCAATGTCCTTTTTTCTGTAGAAATCTTTTTACAACTAACCTAACTTTAAATCTTTTCTTATCTCCATCCTCTTCTTTCAACTTGTAAACCCACTTATTATGTAAAGCCCGTTTACTTGTAGGCAACTTGCATAAATCCCAAGCCTCATTTTCCAGGAAAGAGTCCATTTCATCTTTCATTGCAGACTCCCATTGAATCTTAGTGTCCACCTACACAACTTCATCATAACATTAAGGTTCATCAGAATCTGTTAGTAAAATAGAATACAAAGAGGGAAAAAATCTTTCTAGAGGTCTACTTAGCCTTGTTGACCGTCTAACATTAATTGGTGTGTGTGGTATTTGTTGTTGCGGTTGTTGCACATCATGAGGAATTGCTAGAACATCATCTTTTGGAGTATCATCCAACACTACATAATCATCTTCTTTCTTCTCATTTTGCTGCAATAGACCTTTGTACAACACTTTCTCATTGAATATGACATCCTTCTTACAATTTTATGATTCTCAAAATTCCAAAGCCTATAACCAAATTCATTAATACTGTAACCAACAAATACAAATTTCTTTGACTTAGCTGCCATCTTGGTTCTATTTTTAGAATCTATCTGAGCAAATGCTTCACAACTAAAGGTCTTGAGAAAATAATAACTCACCTTCTTACCAGCCCATGCTTCCTCTGGAATATCACAACCCAAAGGAGTAGAGGGACCTCAATTTATCAAATATACAATAGTATGGACAACCTCTACCCACATGTTTAAGGGCAACCCAACTTGCAACCTCATGCTCCTTGCACGCTCCATTATAGTCATGTTCATGCATTTAACCACTCCATTTTCCTGTGGAGTCCTTGGAACAATTTTCTGTCTACAAATACCATTAGTAGAACAATAATCTTCAAATTCATGACTACAATACTCACCACTATTATTAGATCAAAGATATTTTAATTTCTTACAAGTCTCATTTTCAACCAAGCATTTCCATTTCTTAAAAGTTTGAAATACATTAGATTTTTGTCTAAGGAAATAAATCCACACTTTTCTAGTTGCATCATCAATAAATGTAACATAATAATGAGAGCCACCAACGGAAGATATCTGAGCTGGTCCCCATACATATGGATGCACAAGCTTTAATTTCTCACTTTTATTTTCATTCCCAGTCTTTACAAAAATCACTCTTTTTTATTTTCCATACATACAACTTTCACAAAAATCCATATTAACACATTTTAGACCTGGTAAAACTTGCTTTGAATGATGTACTTTCATACTTTTCTCACTCATGTTCCCAAGTTTGTTGTGCCACAACGCTGTATCAGAATCTACATCAGCTATTTGTTCTCCCTGCTCAACTGCAACAACTGTTCTTGAACATTCATCTTTCTATGTAAAAATCAAAGAAGAAGGAACATTATGACCTGTACAAAGATATAAGGTGCCTAATTTCACACATTTTGCTACTACAAGGGAACCTTTTGAAACCTTCCAATTTTTATAATTAAAAGTAACTACATGACCCTCATCACCAAGTTGCCCTACTGAAATTAAATTCCTACCCAACCTTGGAAGATGTCTCACCTTACGTAGCCAATGATTCTCATTCTGCAACTTAATCTTAACTTTTTTTTTTCCAACAATATGACAGGGTTCATTATCCCCCAAATAAACAATCCCAAAATCCCCTTGGACATAATCAATGAAATAACCTCTATGAGGTGTAGCATGAAATGAAGCACCAAAATCTAAAACCCATGAATCATCAACACTTTCCAAAGACAGAAGCAAAGCATCCTCTTCGAATTTGTTACTTACCACATTTGCCTCATTGTTCCCTTCTGGTTTATCTCCTTCATTTTTCTTAAGTCCAACAATCTTTCTTCTTATGCTCCGATTTCCCACAGTACCAATAGTCGTTTGGTCCTCTCGATTGATACCTTTTCTCCTTTGATTTTCCTCTTGATTTCCCAAGATCTCTAAATTATTTCCTCTCTCAGTCGTTCTGTCTCTGCTTTTTGCGTTCAAAGCACTTTCTGATGTAGATCCACCTGAGATTTTTCTAAGAGTTTCCTCACTCAAAATAACACCGATCACATCATCATATTTTGGGGTATTAGATCTAGAAACATAACTACTCATAGCCATTACCAAGCCATTCCAACTTTCTGGCAAAGAACACAAAATCAAGAGAGCCCTAATTTTTTCATCAAAATTAATACCCACAAAAAATAACTGACTAGTAATAGTATTAAACTTATTTAAATGATCTGCAACAGATCCACTTTCTGCCATCTTCATATTAAATAAACGTTTCATGAGAAATACCTTATTTGAAGCAGAGGGCTTTTCATACAATTTCATTAGAGTTTCCATCAACTCTTCCATCGTCTTCACTTTTGTAATGTTGAAGGTCACCGATGGTGCTAAGCATAACTGAATGCTTCCAAGTGTCTTTCTGTCTAAAATCTCCTAGTCCTCATTTGTCATAGTTCCCTGGTTCTTAGTTTTTCCTTCCAACAACTTCCATAAATCCTTCTGATAAAGATAGTCCTCCATTTGCATCTTCTATAATTGAAAGTTCTTCCCATTAAACTTGTCAACCCTTAGCTTACCCTCATCTATCATTGCTCCCACTCAATCGTGAGACTCCTACTCAACTGTGAGAGACATTCCTGCAGAGGATAACTGAAAAAACAACCTCACTCTGATACCACTTGTTAGGATAAAACCATAGATAGAAATAACAATTACATGAAAATATAAACAATAACAAAAAAATAATAAATCACATAGAAGAGAACACAAGACACTAAGATTTAATGTGGTTCACCCAATCCTTGGGCTACGTCCACCAAACAACAAGTCCAATATTATTACGATCCAGTGATTACAACCTAATTACAATCTGTAATCCCTTACAACTCAATACCACCACAAGAAGCAATTTTCGCATCACACATTATGGAAAAATTCCTAACCATAAACCCTTTTATACAAGCATTTTGCTGCTTTAGGGCTAAAATAAGTTACAACATGTTGGACATAAAATGCTAATAAAATAGCTCCAAATTTTTTTTTCTTGGAGGCTCCGCCATCGAACCCCTAATAGCCATGGCCTAACGACCCCGGTTGTATTGGGGGCTGCTACCCCCAAATCTCCACTCGGGGCTCGACCCGACCCCAAACTCTACTAACGAATTATGGAGTATGTACAACACTTCCTTGATCAGTCACCACAAACTAATACCACACATCGCATAAAGTACATAACAAATATAGCTTTCATAATTCCTTAGGTTTTGAAAACATAAAAGTTCAATTTTCACTAATGGGTTTTCAAGTTTTCATTTTTCAAAAGTTAATCAAAATCAATAAAAGTTTCATATGTTGTATTGATCAATTACGAGTCTCACGTTCGTACCCACAAATAGATACATCTTAAATTTAGTCAAATAATAACCTTTATGTGACATATATCTATGTTTAAAAATATATCCCTAAAAGTACATTTACTAAGATTATACAAGTTTCCCCTCCATAAATAAATTATCTTTTATTAAATCAACAATAGATTAAAAAAAAGAAAACAAATCATATAAAACATTGTGGGTTTAAAACTCGATTCCCCAAAAAATTCCAATTTAATAAAACTATTCTAAACTATAATTTTATCTATTTTAATTATATATAATATAATTCTTAAATTAAATAACATATTTGAATAGAAATATTGTTGTAGCAACTATGAAGTTGAAGATGTAATGAGTTTCTTCTAAGCAATAAGAATACCAATACTTTCCCTATGGATGTTTCCTTGAAATATTGTCAAATACATAGTAAAATATATATATATATATATATATATATATATATATATATATATATATATATATATATATATATATTTTATAACATAATAAACATATATAATTATTTTTATATTTTTGTTAAAGAATTAAATTTTTTTTTTATTAAATTATAATTTTAACAACCTTAATTAAAGGCTGGCTACCCGCGACAACCTTTGTACTGGCTGCGGTAGCCTTTGGGCCTGCTATAGTAGTACAAAGTTTGCTCCTGCCAACCCTTTGGCCTGCACACAACAGCTAAGCTGACAACATGGAGGAGAAGATGGGGGGAGGGGAGGTGGGGGGTGGTGGCCCACCTCCCAATAATTTAATATTAAAAAAAAAAAAATCGAAACCAAAATTCAATGCCCTCCGCATAAACAATTTCATTTTTATTATATTTTTATAACTATCACAGTAATTATCAACTACCGTGGTAATTATATAAATATATATATTTTTGATAAATTTCCAATATAGACCTAATATAGCAACTTGGTATAAACAATAAAAAATAATAAACAAATCTGGTTTTCTCTTTTCCAAAACCCCCATCTCGATTACAATCAATTCAATTACAAATCACCAAATTTACCAATCATGGGTTTCCAATCTTAAATTTGTTTACAGATGTTTTCAAAACAAAGAACAATAAATTCACAAACAAGGGTTTTAACCCAAATCAAATATTGAGAACAAATCCACAACAAACACGGAGAAGACAAAGATTTCAAAGAGGAATTTACTGTCAAAACTCAACAAGATCCTACCTGGATCTGATGCTAATTAGAGCTAGCAAGAAAATTCCCTTCCTTTCGAAAGTCCTCTTTCTCAGAAATTGACTCCTCCAAACTTGTGTGTGGAGAAATAAGCTTTAATTTCTTAATAAAAAGCTTTCTCCTTCTTAGGGTTTTAGTTTTGCAATCACGCGAAATCTTTTTCTTTAATATTTTATTTTATTTTAATTCATGTACAAAATTTTTACATTTTAATTAAAATAAACTTTATTAAATTTATTCTCTCTTTTATTAAATCACTAGACGTCTTTAATAAAATGTTTATTATTTTAACTAATTCTCATACTTAGAGTTTATTATAAAAATGAAACTTCTAAATAAATTATTATTAAAAATTAAAAAAATGTAATTACGCCAAAATTAGAACTTTAATTAAATCTTTAAATTTTATTCTTTTATTTAATTATTTCTTAATTAATTAAATATAATTTTTTCTTTATAATTTTTTTATTAAATTAAATCATTAAATTGTCTTTCAATTTGATTTAATTATAATTGAAAATCACAATAGACCCGCAAAACAAAATACGAAAAATCCACTATAATGGACAAAGTACTACATCAAACTCAAGGGTCAAAATCAAAAATTCACATCACTTGATGAATTCGGAAGGGTAAATAACTCAGATACTTGTCCTACTTTTTAGGACAATTGGCTTAAGGTTAGGATTTGGACTCAAGAATTATCTCCCCTCTTTTACCATTGAGATACTATGATAGAGCACACTCATCTTGGCAATTTAGGGAAGTTGATGCTCAGTATGTGCAATCTGCATAAAATTCGAGTATGTACATATACACATAATCTAAACTAAATAGGCAATGGAGGGGAGTGGTGCATTGTGTAGATCCCGACTAGTAGGTGACTACGACTCCTTTCCTCAACCACATTAGAAACATCAATCATAAAGTAAAAAATACAAGTACACCACACACATGCAAGTATGGGGTAAGTAACCATAAAACTACATATAAATCATCCATCTATCTATCATCACGAGATAATTAAAAATCACTATATAAATATATATGTATCATCATCGAGAGAGTAATCATTAACATAAGAAATAACTGGGTATCAAGTAGCTCATCAAATATATAATTGAGTATGAAATAACATTCAATCAAATCTGATAACCAAATACCGCTAAACATCAAACATAATCATAAAACTGCTCTAAAATAATTCAACAATACAACATGAAAAACAAACTTACAAAATTCTAATACCTTGACAATTAGATTGTATTCTTTTAGAATAAATATAAAATCTAAAATTTCCATCCAATCTTTTTTCAAACAATGAAGTAAAATAGAAATCAATATATACTATAAAAAACTTTGTAGATCTTATCTAAATGTGAAAATGAAGCTTACATTCTTCTTTGTCTCAAATAAGCAATCCTTGTCCTGCATTAACTCATACATCTTAATATAGTGGTTTTTATTCGGTACTACTATAAACACAATTAAGTTATGAACTGATATCTGTGAACTTTTCATCCTTATTAAACTAATTGCTATGGCACACTCGAACTGTTTTCTATTGTACACTTAATTAGACATAAGACATAAAGCATCACATTATTCATATAGAAGGCTCCAACCATTTAAGCATGAAAAACTTCCAAGTGAAATAAAAGATACCCAAACGGTGAACAACAACAAAAATTGCATACACCTAAAATTGTCAATGTAACGTTGTTTGGGCAGGCTCTTGCACACACCCAAAATTGTTAACTAAACATTTTGGGGCAAATTGTATACTACATTTCTAGTGACAATTAGCTTTTCATGAAGCTTCTATTAATGGGATTACTCTTGCTAATGGATGTCTTCTCTTTTCTTAAAGGCCTGCAGGTAATCTCTTCACTTCACAAATCAATGGGATTCATCTTGCGAATGATCTCACCATTATGAAAGATTGTCTCCTCTCTATTTATATACCTCTTTCCAACATCTCTTGGTAGCTCCTATAAGAATCTTGCTTCTCAAGTCTTATCTTTTGATGGAAGTTCTGAATGAAAGAATCTGCCAACTTATTGATTTCTTCTATACTCTTGTTATTCACATCCCCATCAATCTTTTGCATGCTCAAACACATACCCATATCTCTTTCGCTTTCTTGCTCATGATGATCATCCACGAATTTCTCTTCTGTTAAAATCCTAGGATGCAAGGGTGGTGAACTTAAGATTATCCTTCTATGGCCATTCATCTTCTTCTTGACTGCATGAAAAATAACAAATTTTGCTTTGTTAACATCTTCTTTTAAAGATCTTAGAACTTGAATGGCCTGTTTTGCAATCTTCATTTCCCTGGTAATTCTTAACATAGATGAATAATTATATATGGCTCTGGATTCCTTGTTTATCACAGAAAGTCGCTGAAAATTTATAGCCGAGAAATGATAGGCATGGTACAAATCAGAGATGAGTAAGATTATTTGGTGGAGTTTATAAAATTGTTACACGTTGCCCAGCAATTGCTCATTATTAGGTAGGAAGATTGATCAATAATTAAAACAAAAATGAAAAAAAGTATTTTGGGAATTGACATTTTGGTTTGGAGTGTTTGAAAAGTTTCAAGAGAGGATAAAATTTGCTTTGAATTATTGCTATGCTAAGTTTACTTTAGTCCATGAAAGTTAAAGTCATGTCAAATCAGATGGACCTTACCAGTCATTCTTTTTATACTTAGTATTGCAGTCACAATCCTAAGGCACATGTGGCCATGATTGATTCAGTTTTGGTGGCAAAAAAAGGGTCTTTAATAGAAAAGCAACCTATGCTTACTTTGGTTATGATTTATCTAATTGATAATTTGTATACTTTATAAAGATATAGAATCCTTGGGTGGTTATTAAAGACCAAAACTTTTTTATTTTAATGTAGCATATTTGGATTTCGGTTTTTCCCTTCTTCGAGTTGTATCAATCTACTTATGTCATTTTGACACCTATGATTTGCCCACCATTAAGGATTTCTTTGTGTGACGAGTTGTCAGTGACTTGACAAGAGATGCAGCACCGAGCATTTAGAGGATCTCACATCAGAAGTCATTTACAATACAGCAATGACAATTGGCCTTGCTTTTTGCTTTGAGGCAAAGATCTTAAGGCTATCAGTCAACCTTACAAAGGAAAGCTTTTTATACTTCTGCAAATTTTTCTTGTGTATCATAAGTTAAATGATAAAAAAGATTTAAATTTTTAGTGTTAGTAAAAAATGTTTAATGTTTTTGTGGGTATCATAAGTTAAATGATAAACATTATAGCATTATTAAAACATGTTTGAGATCAATTCAAAAAGTTGATATGGAGGACGTCCCATCTTCTTCTTTCACTTAGCGACTTAGTATTTAATTCAGTTTATCACAGACATTTATTATTATTTTTTTTTCCAAATCTCTTGGTCTCTTAAGTGGTTGGGAAGGTTCTAGAATCCTGTCAAGTTCAAGAGGAGTTTTGATTGATTTATGGAAAAAGTATGAAGTTGAAATGTTGTTATTGCACAAGTTAGAAATTAAGGGTGAAATTATGAAAATTTTACTAAAATAGAATTGTAAAAGGATGTCAAAATGTTGTCAATTTTTCTTGTGGGAGTCATTTTTCCATCTTTAGGAGGATAATTGAAACCAATAGTTGAACAATGAAAGTTTGTTTTACGGTGTGAAAGTGGAATCTTTCTTGTCATGGTTGATTTTTCACTCCTGGAGAAAAGTTATAAGTAAAGGTGAAGAATAGAGTGGAATTTCATGGTCATCCACCCTTGGACAAGTTGGAAATAAAAGACTTGTACCTCTTGAATTTCCACTACTTGAGGTTAAATGTTGATGAAAAATGAATGTTATCATCCTTGTCATGGTCAATTTTCCACTCCAAGGAAAAATTATATTCAAATATGAAAAAGAAGAGTGAATTTGCATTGCCAATCATGAATTCCTGCCCTTTGTTAAGAGAAGAATTGAATTTCATGGTTGACCATGAAATTCTACCCTTTATTAAATTTTTTTGAATGGTTTGATTTTGCACCCCCCCAAAAAAGTTATAAACAGTGCAAGTCAACGAGAATATAAAGGGAATAAAATTGATGAAAATAAAGAGTGGAATTTCATGGTTAACCACAAAATTTCACCCTTTGTAAAATCTTTCGTCTAAGTTTCAAATTTCCACCCTCTTGTAAAATCTTCCTTCTAAGGTTCAAAATTTCATCTTATCATTGGATTTTAAGTGATGACATTGGATGCTTTCTTCTGCATGATGTCACAACAGTATTGAGTATTCAAGTTGATGTGAGTTTTGGCATTAGATGGTTTGATTCATAATAGATGTAATTTTTAGTTATCAAGTTTAAGTTAATGCTAATTTAAATATCCTTTTATATATTATGATTAAATAGAGCTTATGGTAGTGTTTATTAGGACTTATTTGGTTGAAAAAGGCAGAGTGAATTCCATGAATCATACCATTATTATTAGAATTATAAAGCCTAGAAATGATGTATTTGATTATTGTTAGATTGATGTTTCATTGGTGTACATTGGCTATTATAAAGTCATTAAACTAAACTTTGGGTATATAACTACTCACAACTGACCAAACGTATTAGCTATATAATCAATACTTACTATAAATATAATATTCCCCAACATTCCCCCCTCATTAAATTAATCCAAACATAGGAAGAAACACTACAACACCGAACTAACTTTAGTAGTGAATATCTTGATTGTAGAACATGCAACCTTTTGTATAGCATGAGAGAACATAAAGTTTACCCAACCTTTATGGACAATGAGACACTTTTCTTCTAAAAGTGTACATATCCTTTGAGTGTACCTAATGCATTCTCTAGTGTTGCATGTTAGACACCTTTCTTCCAAAAGTGCACATCTCCTTTGAATGTGTCTACTACCTCCTTTAGTGTCATGGAAATAATATCTCCTTTGTTGTACATATCACCAACCAAACATAAATGCACCAAGTAAACCTATAAGAAATATGACTTCCCCTTCTCCTTGAAGGGACACACATGATTTCAAGCCCCCTCTTTTCTTTAGAGACACAAATAGGGTTATTTTCATGCAATAAATCATCCATGATTAAGAAGCTACACAAATACAACACAAATCTTTCACCAATTTCTCGGTGAGGTAAGTTTTTTTTGCATGAGAATCCCCAATATTATGGTTCATCTTTAGGTACAATGCAATATTTATTTTTCTTCAAATTCCTATCAAAATTTTTGGTTAGTTGAATGTAATTCAATTGCACATATATCAATATTTTTGACAATAATAGCATTTGAATTATTTCCACGTTAAAATGTTATCAGGTGAGTAAGAAAAATTCATTTCTCAGTAATTAAATAACCCTTGTCAATTCTCTACTTCCCTAATCAATGAAAGAAGAAATCACAACTTAAAACTGAGATTCATTTTGTTCAATGTACAAATAATATGATCAAAACTTGAAGGCATACTCCATAGTAAGGTTTCCTTGGAAGTTAGTATCTTCATCATCAACATTAGAGTTTACAATTGTAAATTGAAAGGAGAACAATTGTACTAATATGTTGAGCTTGCCAGGTTCCTAAATCAATAAAAAGTGATACCTTAATTAAGTGTATGCCAATCTCTATCTTTAGATTTCAAAAATTAGTTTGTCAACTAACAAAATGAACCAATACGGTTGATATTCCCTACTCTTTTAGGTCCTACAAGACCTAGGTAAGTGTACCTTATCACTAGTTATCCTACTAAAATTGATGATTTCTATGCAAACTATTATCTATGATTTTCCTAATTGGTCCAAATTGGCATATTAGATTTGAACCAAATTAATTTCACTTCCCTACCCTGCTTCTACTTTTGTTCTTTGACTAATTGAATATGAACTTAAATGATGTTATGAGACTAGTACCTTATTATTATTTGGAGAGAAAAAATTAATTCCAAATAAATCTTAATATATTACTATGCAAGATAATTTTTTAATGCACAATTTGTGTCAATATGTCCATAGTTTTGTTCTTTAAACATGATTATGTATGATACCATAGCTTATCTCCTCAAATTTAATCTCTACTTGAGATAAGTGATTAAATAAATTATATAAAGAATATTATTTCTTCAATTGATCGAAGACACCTT
Organism: Cupressus sempervirens; assembly: GCA_028749045.1. NCBI lineage: Eukaryota > Viridiplantae > Streptophyta > Pinopsida > Cupressales > Cupressaceae > Cupressus > Cupressus sempervirens. The sequence continues at coordinate 907,485,232 of CM053785.1, forward strand.
CGATGTCCAATCAATATAACATAAAATAACTTTAATGTAAGAATATTCAAATAACATTTAATCACTTGAACTAAAACTAGAGTGAAACTAAATTCATAAGAGAATATTCATAAATCACATCATATGTAGAAAAGAGCACTTGTATTATATCTTATATCTTATATTTCTTCTAACAGATAATATCTTTATTCAACATTCACATGTCTACTTTTATAGCAATATCAAGAAAGGTCATGCCTCTTCATAACATCTTTTCACTTAAGCAATAAATTAACAATAATTTAAAATATGAAACAAATAGTATGCTCTAATGAGCAATAAATGAACTTGAGAAATGTGGTTAAGGTTATCTTGTGTTGGATATGTAGCAACATCATTAATAACATTGCTTGTAGAGATCTCAATATTGATCATATTTTTTAGATGATTGTGGGTCTTATCAAGTTTAGGATCCTCATTCTTCACATTTAAGTAATCTACAGTTTCATTGACTTGCACTCTTTTATACATTCAATTTGGTTCCTTGGGACTTCATCATCATTGAACAATGGTGTTAATCTCATGTTAGTAACATCCAAGAGTTCCATGATTTCTAATTTAGACTATCGTAGAAAACCTTATATTTATTTAGCAATGCTTGAGACTAATTGATGACCTCATTGTTTGGGGGCTTCTCCTTTGTATTTCTTATATATATTTTTCAATATTGCCTCTTATCCTTTTATGTTCCCAAATGGAATTAAAATTTCTTGAGTTAGCTACCCAAAATGTTTCTAGGCAAGACATCAAGTTGGAACTCTTTTTAATCATAGAAATAATTTCAAATCTAACAATTCTCACTTGTGCACTTAGTTGTCAATTTTCCATCTTTAATTTTTCACTTTTATCCTTCCATTGAGACTCTTCTCCTTGTGTTCAATGATATGTCAATTCCTTAGGTGATTCTTTCATCTAATCCTTCAAATATGTATTTTCATGAATTAACCTTTCATTTTTGAACTTCTATAGATCCATTTGCTTTATTTTTATTGTAATTGAGCTTTATTGAACTTAGCTATATTAACACTAAGAATTTCAGTAATAATGGGATCAAATTTCCCACTTTAAGGGTCATTATATGTGTTATTTTACGAGAATCATTTGCACATGTAACAGCACTGCCTATTTGGTATGTGTTTTTAAATGTAGAAATCTCTTGTATCTATAATGAGCATAAGTCATGAAGAGACATGTCATAATTAATATAATGAAAAATTTAATTATATATATTATTATATTATTATATTAATTTCTCTCATATAATAATAAACTTATGTTTCAAATATAATGAATATATATATATATATATATAGGTTTATTCGATTGAAGCTACCAAACATTAACACTCACTCTTAGCTAGGGAGGATAAACACAAGATATATATTACACCATTGGTAATATTAAGAATGAAAAATTTGAAGGATATCTTTGATAAGAAGATATCCACCATTTTGATATCATGAGTATTGGCCTATCAGAATATCAACACATGATATTCACCAAATACTCTAAGTATTGGCCTATCAAAATATCAACACATGATATTCACCAAGTACTTAATAAGGTAATGGCCTACAAAATATCAACATGTGATATTCACCAAATACCTATTATATATCTATATAAAAAACTCATAGATTGTCAATTGAATGACATCTAACACTTAGTTGTTGATTTGCAAGATATAATCCATCATGATATGTTTCAACATTTACATAAAATGTATATTATGACATAAGTTATTATAAGATCGTCACCTTCCTATAACTTTTGCAAATACAAGTGATAATGATTTGGAATTTGTCACTTCCTCATGATGTACACAAGGGATAGGTCCATTAAATCACGTAGCCACACAAATGATACCAAAAGTTTACATGAAGTCAAAATTCCTTCCGATTATGATATGACCAAGATCTTCAAATATCAACTGAAACATATCCTCTATCCGCTTTTTCAAATGGATGTGTTAGGATCCCTCTGAATATCAATCTTCTAAGCTTCTTTACCTTTGAAGTGGAGTCAGACTCCCTTTAAATCTGATATCAGTCATCCTTTTCTTGTAAGAATATTCTCAAAAAAGATCAAGACAAATAATTCTTATAGCACAAATGAAATACAAATTAGAGAGAGACTACAATGATTAAATAAGTAAAAATACTCAAGGATAATAAATACTTATCTACACATCAATATCATTTTATTTAATCTTTTATTCCATTAGACTTTATAATAATAAAAAATAGTTATTTGTTACAATAATTATTTTGTCAAAAGAGATTATATGATTATGTTAGTCAATAGAGATTATCAATCTCTCATACTAACACTATTGATTATTTCCCTTGTAACTATTTTACATAAATGTACATTTATATCTATCCTTATAAATGAATTAATAAATATTCATAAACATGTATAATTATGAACATGCTCATATTCATTAATATTATTTTAAGATAATATTGAAATATATCATACCTTTCTTTACCTTGCCACGTCGAGTCAAGTGATTGATCCCACAGTCTTGTATGAGTCCTTGATACTCATGGAAGGAATGTGCTCATTTTTTCCTCTACTCTACTAAACTCTTCTAATAGATTTAATTTATTAGTAGATTGACTATTATAGGTGGGCATTTCATCTAAACCTGTTCGCTTAAAACAACTAACCATTTTTCTAAGGTGGTTTGGGCAAGCTTGTTTGCATATCTTTTATTAAGTATCTTTCAGTCAATATAGTATTAAAGAAAAATAATATTAGAGACGATTGCAATCTTTTGTCATAAGGTAGATATCCTTTTGGTTTCGTCTTCACCACCGTCCTACGCCACCTAATATTATTATTAAATAGATTTCAAAAATTCTTGTAGAATATGTTATAGATTCAAGATAGAATGGTTTGTGTGTGTGCTCCACACCAGAGGGTTGAATCATGATGGACTCTTTGCACTAGCGAGGAAGATGTTGGCACAAATGAGGACTATGCATCCCACATTTCTCTATGCCTTTGAAATGACTCTGAGTTGCTCGGTGTAGATGTCTCCCACTCAAAGCACCTCGTCTCGAAATATTGTTGATGTTGGGCAACAATCTTGAACACATTTGAAGGGCTTGAATTAGATCATATAACCCAATTCTAGAGCTACTGCCCTCAGCCCATTGGTCCCTCTTTTGAGCATCTTTCGTTCTTTTGATTGTCCCAAATTAGAGCGAATGGCTTAAACATCACACACTAATGCTTCATTCCTAGAGTAAAAGTGTTAAATAGTCAAAGTTTGACTTACTTTTCCAAGCTTAATTTCTTGGTTAGTGTGTGATGTTTAAAGCTGACCGAATTAGAATGGTTAGACTACCGAACGACAAGCTAATTAGTTTATTTGGCCTTAGGATCTATGAATTACATCACTTGCATAGATATGAATGAGCTCGCCTTGGGTCAGGACTCAAGCACAGATCCCTGTTTGTTGGTTCTCTAGTCATTGATCGATCTGGGTTTCAATGTGGAGATTTTCCCATGGATTTAGTGCTGGAACAGAGCACCGGGACTGAATTGTAATGACATTCTTTCTCATCCTACAATTGGGGGTTTTCCCACACATTGTGGATGGAATATTTTGCTGGAGGGCATTTCCTGTGGGGTATCCTTTATCTGCTAGCTGATCATGCTGAAAAACCATTTAATGCTAAATTTATTGAGCAAGAGGCGAAATGTGGATTGAGGATTTGGAAGGGGTTGGGCAGGGATGAAATTCAGAGAGATATCAGTAATGTTTTGGATGGTGAGGATGAAGTAGGGAAGGCACTCAAGAAAAATGTGATGAAATGGAAGAAGGGGAAATTTCTAAGGGTAGATATTCCACTAGAGATTTGGATCGTGTACTACTTAGCTTGCATTAGGAGTACTTTTATATAGAATTTATAGTGTTAACTTTATACCTTTTAAATGTTTTCCCCACAGTGATCAGATACAATTCAACTAAGATGCAGATTTTTGATGCTAACACAATGATCAAACAAAGAGGCATACGATTCAAGTGGGGATTAAGGCCAGTTGAAGTCAACAATCACCAAAGTTGGCATGTTGGATTTGGTGGAAGAACGAACCCCTCTATTGGGAAGAATCGTATCAACTACATAATAAAATCATGGTTGGTTACATTTAGATCCTTTGAATCCAAACATATCCGTTTTAGCTATGAAAAATAATTTTATACAAAAATATACACGACGTCATGATTTATTTAGTTATATTTAAACTAAATTCTGATTCAAGTGTATTAGTTGGCCTATTTATTTAACATCAGACTAATTTTTTTGCCCATCCATCTTCACTCTATGCTAGAATTAAATTTCCAATCCAAGAACCTTCACGCAATCTTCCAACCTGCTTTTTCCTATGCATTTCCACCTTCGGCCCACGTTAAATCAATGTTCTTTTTTGTCAAATTCCCATTGCTTATCTTATTGTAAATTTCATGAATAGATGAAGGGCGAAGAAGATTAACAAAGCAACGGTTATCACACACACTACATGACTAGAACCATGTTGTATCATGCTTCTATTTAATCTTCTCATATTGTTTTTAACTCTAGCCTGAGCTTTGAGCATTCTCATTTCCCGAGCCAAACATATTACTACTTATTTAAACAACCAAGGGAAACTCATTTAAACTTTATATAATCACCATTAAATTCATAGAATGATCTATAAGATAAGATAAGATAAATGTTAATGTTCAATGAGAGACCACAACATAGGTCTATGGGATTGGAAGCTTACAACAAATATGATAGCACTAGACGAACATCAAATGGTGCTGATAAAAGAACACCAAACGATATTCGTGAACGAACAAAAAAAAAGTCATGCAACTAATGAAGAAGAGAGAGAGTAAGGATGTGTGTGTGGTGAAGCTGTACATAATGTGCACATCAAATAGCCATAGAGGCCAACCTCGACTCCTAACCTATAGGAAAAGTGTCTCGAATCACCGCCTTGAGGTTTCTAATTACTACCCACTTATCCTCCTGCCAGGCATCCATAACAAGAACTTGAGCTTGCTTAAGGTCTATCACTTGTGATCTAGAAAGATCCTCATCAAGATAAATCTTGGCAAAGAGAGGGAAAAGCTTACTCTTTGCCCTAAGAACCTGATGAGGGTCAACAAGTGAAAGGAACCAGATAAAGAGGGTGCTATCATGCCCAACTCAAGCATAGTCTAGTGTGATGCCAATGATGTCCAATTGGTCCTTGAGGAAAGAGTAACCCGCTGCAAGAGGCTCTAATGAAGAAGAAGAAGAAGGAGGAAGAGGGAGACCACAAACTCGCAAGTTGAGATCACAGGCATGCTTGACCCTTTCATCTGCTATCTTAGTTTGGACTAGCTTCTCCACTCCAGGGAGAGAAGTGGAAGTGAAGATAGGGTTGTTACAAATAGATGCCCATAATTCCTATTGTTGTTCTATTTTGATTTTTAAGGAGGATTGTTTGTTGTTGAGTTCAGACTGTTTCTTCCTCAGTTGGTTGATATCAAACAACTATAAATTGATCATTTGAAGTTTGAGTTGAGAAATATCCATATTAGCTATACTTAGCTTTATCGGTACATCTAAGTTCTTTTACATATGGCAGTCAAGTTGACTCTTCAAATCAGTCAGTATTTTTGAAAGTGTCTCACATAGGGACTACATAGTACCCTAGAGAGATTGGTTCCCAACTTCAACCTTAATCAAGCTATCACTAAGACTAAGAAAGAGCGAGGATGACAAAAAAATTGTCTCTTGTAGGGCCTTGTGATTAGTCTCCATTTTTGTCAAGTGAGCAACTATTTGTTGGGATATGACTGGGTTGGATTGGGGATCCATAGTAGATGAATACACTTGCACTTGTCGAGGAAATGTGCCCTCTACTAGATGTTGTTGTTACACAAATTTCAACTAGCAATCTATCAAATAGTTTGCAAACAACTTGCAAACAACCTGTATACACCAGCGCACCAATGGTTCTTTGCCCCTCTGAGTTAGGGACCAACAACAAACAACTAGTGTATGGCAACAGATGGTCAGACTCACCTTAACAATAGGAGACACCAATGAAGAAGACCAATGAAGAATATTCCAGCGTAGTAGAGCACTGCAAAGAGAAGGAATGACTCTACAATGGTGGCTAGGGAAATGGGAATAGACCTACAAAATCTGTATAACAATGAATTAGAACCATCATTCATGAATCAGACCAGGGATGCAACAACACTACATCACAACATCTAGGGCAATGACTTTGAAACACAGTGACATAAAAGATAGAAAGCCCATGATGTCGGCATTAGCTCTACATCACGATATTGGTTTCTGAGCATCTACATCACAACATCAGCATTGGCTCACAACATTGGCTCATCTTGAGAAAGAATACTAGCAGTGCTCACTAAAGATAAAAGCTTGAGCTAAATTGCCTAATATTTCCTTGCTAATGGGATGTGTGCAAGAAATATCTTTTTGGTAAAGGATAAGTGAATTAATGGATAGCCTGGGTAAAATATAATAAAAATATTGTAGTATAAGGAAGCCATATGTAATCAACAGAAGCAAAAAATATATAAACATAGAACCAAAATTTAGTCTTCCAGAGATGTACATGGAATGGAACATCACATCTTTAGGTTTGTACTTGAGGGTGAATATACTACCTTTTGGTTTGTTGTTTGTCATTATTTGGGGTGTCATATACTTAGTGGATCCAAACTAAAAACAAACATCTCACTACAGAGTATTCAACATTATGAATTCACTCAAAAAGTTAATTTTCATTCTAGCATCCGACCGATTATTAACATGATTTGCAATTTAGGAACAACTAAACTTTTATATCAAATGTCTCAAAAACTCAAAATTTCATGATCAAATAGTAGTTCAAATATTGCTTGAAATGTATTAGGAACTAGGCATTCTAGGAAATGACACATGATGAGCACATCATATCATCTCTGTAGTCACATTTGACCTTTACTTTTTCTTCTCTAATCAAGTGATAAAAAAAATTTGAGACCTCTTTCTACCTGCAATTTCTAATAAGTAAACAAAGTTCTAGGGAACACTCAAATATCATTTAATGTTTTGTCAAAATAATAACTAGGACATACAACTCCTATTATTGGCAAGAGGCCTTTCCAATTTGCTGAAGTTAAATTTCAATGCAAAGAAAACCATATGCTAGGATCCATAATTTATGATGTAAGCAGTACCATCATTACGATCTCAAAGTGAATTAAGGCAATCAAACAGAAAAAAAATGTTTTTCATATATTTAGTGACCAAAAACAAATTGAAATGGAGCATAGGGAGAATTGTGGATCACATCACAATTGAGACATAATAATAAATAATAATAATAATATTTCCATGGGATTGATATACAAATTATTAACAATGCCTTTCATAAAGTCTTTCAACTCTTCCATGAATAAACTAGCACACCTTACATTTCTTAGTATGCCAACATGGATATTTAACAAATAAGTTGAAGAAGACCAAGTACTAATGACATATCAATGATTTATGGCTGAGATCATTGTAGAATATGGTATAGGTGAATAGGAGACATGCCATATGCTACAAAAATTGCCAATAGGTATTGTAGAATATGGTATAGGTGAATAGGAGACATGCCATATGCTACAAAAATTGCCAATAGTTCTTTGTAGTTATTCATTAATGACTATAAATGTTGGGAGAAAAATACTCCATCACATTAGAAGAAATCCACATGAAAATGCATTTCCAATGAATTATCTACACTCCTACATACAATGACTTGCTAATATGGAATTGGTGACATTATTTGAATCTTGTAGACCCTTTTCATTTTTGTCAAATTTCAAAGTTTCCTCGTGGAAATCTAGGAAACAAAAGGCAATTATCAATGTCTCTCCTCAATTCTATGCCATACCCAATGATGATTTTGAATAATTTAAAATAATTTTTTAGAGTGAGATACTTCTATGCAAGAATTTTTGGACCATTTCTATAAATATTTCTCTAACTAAATATAGCATTTTTACAAATAGGAAGCAAATGAACACTCACAAATACCATGACTAGCATACTGATCACCTCAATCATGTAAAGTTTAGTTCCATGTAAAGGCTAATGACCTTGATAATGTGGATGTTATATGGAATACAATTCAAATGAATGGGAGTTTCTATCACAAATGAGTCTTACTTAAAGTATAAAAATAGATGTCCTTGAAATACTAGGTAGATGTCACTTTGAAAATACAAACACATAGGATAAATGTTTTATACCTTTGTATTTGCACAACACAAAAGAACATTTCATAAACACAAACAAGGTGAATACTGCACATTTGAGTTGAAAGATCAACCATACCCACTATCTTATAAACAACTAACACTTACTATTGTCAAAGGACATTAAACCAATTGCTCCTACAAGCATCCCTTACACATGATCATACAAGGAAGAACAAGTACATACAAATATTACCTTATACATTGCATCAAACATACACTTTAGATTTTATCATAAAAAACACAAAACCCACTTTTTTTCCTCCCATAGGAATTGTTGTGTTCAACAAACATGCTTCAACTATACATACTTCCCTTAAGATTCAATATGAAAACTATAATTATTAAAATAAACTATATTTCTTGAATGTATATGAAAAATTATGATTTGTTTCTCTTTTTTCATCTCATTTTTCAAATGCAGATATTAGGTCAAAAAATGAATCTTTCTACCTTTTAGATAGGGAATACATGATATGTATTAACTTTATATCTTCCCTAAAGAGTATTCTTCATATTCTATAATATTATATATCCTTATTTTTTATCATTAGTATTATACCTTTATCTTATTCTTCATCTTATCTATTCCTAATGAAGAGTAACATTTATATTTTAATATTGATCATTCTTATATTTCTTTCCTATTTGATATCCATCACGAATGCTCTAGTATATTCATTATTAACATTCCATATTTGATCTATTATTAGATAGAGATATATTTCTTTTACAACAATATATCTCTTTTACATACATTAATACTAATGTTGACCAGCTACAATGAGAAATTATTTTGTACAAAAGGCAAAGAACAATGTTAACATAAATAGGTGTGAAGCCATAAATGATTGGTCAATGGATCTCTCAATGAAGTACTGCATATTGTGTACATAGTTAGCACTAGAGCCCTAGATTTACCTCTCTACATGGTTGTTAGGTTCAATAATTACACTCATGCACCTTGGAACCAAAATTTCCCCAAAAGATCCATATTTATTAAATCCATATCGCTAAGGAACCATACGCAAATACCAGTATCCATCACATGAAAAATCACTATACATAAATCATAGAGATAAACACTTTCCAAAGAAATAATTCATATATGTAGGATATAAATACAAGGATTAAATTTTATAGTTATATAAAGAGTTAAAATAATAGATGACCTTCGTATACAATCACCATTCTCCTTTGATTGATATTCCTGAATAAAAATTAATCCATACTTAATTATTAGGAAAAGTACCAACTCCATAAACTTTCAATATAGCGAAGACAAGTATGTGTTGCCCTTTTGCCTTTCGTACTAGATTTCCCCCCTTTATATGTTGCATATAATATTAATTGAAATTGTATAAAAAAACTAGTATATTTATTATCTTTTACATATGACTATTCATAAAATTCTTTTAAAACATTATATGTTACTTATAATTACTCACGTCGTGTTCCTATTGGCATACCCCTTGCAACTCCTTTGGCTGCAAGTGCTAGTTTAATTTACTATGGACATCTTCTTATTTCAGGAAGCATTCTCCCTTAACATTGATACATTGAGTATTTTCTTTGGCTTTCTCTCACGTACCAATAATTCACATGGGCTATGTGTCTTTTATCTTTTTCATGCCCCTTCTCATTAATTGGTCTTATCCATCATGTCATTCTCGACTCCCATAAATAGAATGATGTAGCGATGGAAAGACCATTAGTATTCATGTGACCCAAGGAAGATTTTCAACCTTATTGGCTAAAATGGTCATGGTTTACTCGTTGTCCATTATATTTTCTAATTTCCTCATTTTCTGAATTTAAAAGGGGACTACCTTCATCCACTCCTTCATACTAATATTAAAGTTAGTGTCTTTGTTATTCACAATGTGATGTTTTACTGGATAAAGATAATCATATTCACCTACTTTGATCCGATTTATATAATATATTAAATATGCCAACTTGGTTGCGGAGTAGCAATTTGTGTTAGTGGATGGCAATTTGTATTATAATAAATTAAGGATGGAAGGCATAGTATGTATGGGAAGAAATATAATACTCATGTTTGGTATGATTGTTTTTTAATGACTGAGAGCAATATTGTACTTGCAGATATCTTAACTATGATTGATCCATCATATAATTGCTTTGCATCCATGATCAATGAAGGCATGGGGGTTTACACATTTTTTGTATTCACTTTTTGTTTTGTTTTATGCGTTTTGTTTGATGTGTGCTGATTATTTAGGAAAGGCAAGATGCTAAGAGAAGGGGGGGCTGAGGGGGGATGGGGGTTAATTAGTATCCTTAAATTTTTTTCACTTACTCAAATATGATGTGCCCTTAAGATTTACCAACTTGATAGACATGCAAATTATAACTTCAATTTTGTACTGGAAATAACAATGAGAAAGTAAACTCTGAGAGGGGGAAGGAGGGGGGGGGGGGGGGGGGGGTGCGCGCGTGAATCTTCACTTCAAGACTTTAACCATAAAAAATTCACTACACATCCATCTCATAATTTAACATATAAATAGAAATAGCTAACTACACATTTTCATCCATAACATGAAATAAATAACACAGAACACAATAAATTTGGTTACCCAAAAACCCTCCAATGGGAAGGTAAAACTAGGGTGGAGATGACACCCACAAATCTTCACTACTGTAGTTGTAAAGTGTAGCCAATTATGGTTACAATTAATTTTACCATAAACTATGATCTACCCTGTGAGGGGTTTTCCTTGTTAAAGGCTTACAAAGACTATTAGGTCTCACCTTGTTAGAGGATTTATACTTACAATAAAGCAAGCACTCAATTTGGAGATTTACAAAACCTTGTTAAGACTACTATGTTAGGAGATTTTCTCTATATCACCAGTTAAAATGATTCAACACCATGATCGTTCAGTTAGCATACTATTGCTAGATGTCAGATCTTCTCTTTGCTAATAAATCCTTGATCCATTTGATCAGATATGTCTCCTTTTTCCTATCTCTACTTTCCTCTGTTCTTTCTAACTGATTCTACAATTTAGAATATTTTCATAACTTCCATAGCCACTATGAATGCTCTCTCTACACTTAGAATTTGTCTTCTTGTGCACACACAAACTCTTTAGGGTTTGCCTTATTAAATAAACATAGGTGGAATGGGTTAGGTAAGAATCAATGGCTATGGTTGATCCATATTGTTGCTTAAGTCATCCCTTAATTTGATTGGTTGCATGTACTGCATAGGGATTCACAATATACCTCCACACTTATCTCTTAGAGTTGTAAAATAATCATTATGTTGGCCCAAAAATAGTTTACATAGAAGTTTGTGCCATTACAAAGAACTATGTCAAAAATTGTTCACTTGGCATCCAAAGAATCTAATGCTTGGCCTTCACTGTGCTCCTAATGTTGTAACTCAACTTCTGAACAAATTGACACACACTATTTACTCAACACCTGAATCACTTAGAATGTATAGGCTACTCGATGCATAAGTAACTTGACACATACTATCTGCTTGGCACATACTAGTGCTCGACACTAACTAGGTATATTGCTTGACATGTATTGTCTGGAAACTTATGCGCGACGTGCTTTGATCACTCCACTCACACTGATTGCTTGGCTTGCTTTGATCACTTGGCTTGCACTATAATATTGATAAAGAATGACTAAGTGTTTTGTCACTACCTTGTCACAACCAATCTGAGATCAACAATATCCCCCTTTGACATGAGTGGAAAAAAAACTTTGTCATGACATATACATTCTTATTTATACATAACTCAGACAATATATACTATGTTACTCAACACATATACAAAACTTCAAAACTTAAAAATTCTACAAAATGGATGACTAATCTATCACACCTTATTACTCCATTACTCCCCCTGAGTAAACACTTCATTTTTATTAATGAATATGCTTCTGATACTCTTGTAGATTGAGTAGATATCTTCCTTGACAAAATATTTTCCCAAAATTTTATATTCCCCCTTTTTTGACACTTATGTCATTTGGGTTATACACTTAGAGTCTGTTTATCCAAAAATGGATTATGTGACTCCATGATTATCTTCAATGTTGCATCTCAGTTGTTGCAAGCTACCTCTAGTGATTGATACTGAATATGTAGTTGGTCAGCAAGGTCAACTATGTAAGAATTTGCCTTAGGGCAAAATTCACCCAAGACCAAGAAGCACAATAACTAGCACAAATAGACCAACAGAATATGATTAGAATAACAATATGATATTCAATTCATTGTATAGTACACTAGAAGTTCTTGTATATAAAGGTCTCTATGATGCATCTATAATGTCTAGGAGTTAGCCATATGATAAGCCTCACAACTAAGCACATGTCCACTAGGAATGGGTTTTCCTCCATTAAGCATAGGAGTTAGTACGATGATGAGAGGATAAGCCTAAAAAGGTGTATCATGTAAAATTATGTTGTAGACACCATGTGCTTAATTAAGAGTGTGAACAACTATGTTTTGAACATGACAACTCAGTTGATTATGCAAACTCCAGTGATGTAGATACCATGTGCTAAAATAGAGTTGCTTACTCTTGTGTTGTCAACAAGACAACTCATACGAGTATGCAAACTCCTAAGTGTCTAACCTAAGAAATAATAAAATAATGCATTTATCCTAAGTAAACTTAAGTAAAGTGTAAATAATAATTATTTACACTAACACCCCCCTTAAGTACAACTTAGGGGAATGCACTTAAGCTATGATGAAATGCATAATGGGTCTTGGCTACTAGGCCATGTTAGGTATCCAAGTAAAAATGCAATGAAATCTCTCTACAATCAGAGAAAGAGGGAAAACCTCATGGGAAAAAACCCTCCCCCAAAAAGAGAGAAAAGTACAAGAAAGAAAGATGCATATATGGATGGAGTAATCAAGACCCCCCATTATGACAATCCTTCATGCATATACAACAGAGAATCCTTCGATAAAATACCCTCCTTAGTGAGGATCTCCTGATGATGAGAGTTTGAAGATAGAAGAAAATCCAATGTCAACAAACATCATTTCTCCCTCTAGGAAGAAGAAACACCAAGTAGAGGTGCAAGTATGCTTCCCACTATGGATAGGAAGATGGAAGAGGGATCCAAATGTAGTATGCGATGGATGTGGCCTCTAAAGTCTGCTCATATGTCGACAAGTCCTTGATGAATGTAGATGCCATGAACCAATATACTGGATGCCCAAGAGAAGGTGGAAAAAAAGGTAACATGTCTATGTATGAAGTTGAATCAACCTCCAAAGACAATGAAGCATCCTGATAGGAAGATGTAGGAAGAGAAGCAATGTCACCTCCCTTCAATGATGTAGGCACACCCATGATAGAATCTCCTTAATGACTAAAGAAGCGACACCATGAAAGGTGAATGATGGTCCTCCCTATAGGAAGAAATGGTGCCATAGGTGTGGTAGAGAATGCTCCCCAACTAGTAGGAAGAACCCTTAGAAAATAGGATGTCTGAGGAAACTAGAATACGATCTCCATAGACTATGCTCATATGTTGACAAGTTCTTGATGAATGTAGATGCCATGAACCAATCTATTGGATGCCCAAGAGAAGGTGGCAAACAAGGTAACATGTCTATGTATGAAGTTGAATCAACCTCCAAAGATAATGAAGCATCCTGATAGGAAGATGTAGGAAGAGAAGCAATGTCACCTCCCTTCAATGATGTAGGCACACCCATGATAGAATCTCCTTAGTGACTAAAGAAGTGACAACATGAAAGGTGAATGATGGTCCTCCCTATAGGAAGAAATGGTGCCATAGGTGTGGTAGAGAATGCTCCCCAACTGGTAGGAAGAACCCTTAGAAAATAGGATGTCTAAGGAAATTGGAATACGATCTCCATAGACTAAAATGTCTCCTCATAAGTGAAAGAGTCCTTCTCCATATGCTGTAAAGAAGCCACAATCATTTCAGAACAATCAAGTGCTTCAGGGTTAGAGTGTGCCCTCGCAACTAGTGAAGAAGTCTCCTCAATAAAGAGAAAATTGATGTCATCGATGATGTCTCCCACATCTTCAATGTGAGACTCCACAAATAGCCCTGCAATGTCTAGAAGGAAGTCATCCCATGAAGCTAAAGTAGGAAGACATGGTAATACCTGCTGTACTAAATCAAAAACATTTGAGGCTAGAACTAGATCAGTGGAAGCAACAAGAGCAACAGGAGGTGGGATCTCATCTAGAGTTGGAGGTACCATAATTGGAGTGACTGAAGATAGAATGTTCTCTAGAAATGGAGGGACTCGTGGATCTTCATATGCTTCCCAAAGAGCCATCCAAATGTCATGAGGAAAACTTGCCATACTAAGAGGAGAAAAAGTTTTTGGACTCATACTCTTATACATAAAGTGAAGAAGTGTAGAAAGATGTCTCCAAGTAGGATTAGGTAGCAATATCTTTGAGGAGAGATAAGGAAACTCTTCCTGATGTCCTCTTAGATGACCAAGCATCAAAGCACTCCATTTGGGATAGTTCCTCATTGCCAACTTCAGTCTTAAACAAGACTAACATATGTCACAAGACTCCATGAGATCAATGAATGTATGCACCCCCCAAAATGCAAAAATAATCAATTAACCCCCCCTAATGCATGATTTGGCACTTTATAGGTAGTGCAATTAAAATGGGCCACTTTGTCAATTTTGACCTTAGTGCACTTTTGATTTTCTATTTACAACCTCCTTTGATAGTTCAAATTTGGAACTTTACAATTTAGCTTATAAATACAATAATTTTGAAGCAATACAACACAAAGAAAGGACCTATTTCTAAAATTGATATTTCTATCCACACAAGCCTATAATTTGACTATTAATCTAGAAAGTAGACCAAAAATTATTCACTTTCAAAAAAATGGAACCTGTTTATGTGTCTAGATGAGCCCATACGAAGCGTTTGAAGTTGCAAAATGTAGGATTGGATAGGTACAATCATAAAAACTACAATTTTTGACAAATCCATACACCAAAACCAGAAAATAATAGTAGTACAAAGTTCAAGAAACTCTAGCCAAAATTTAAAAAAATTGCACCTGATTTGGAGCCTGGATGACTAAGATATGGCCTCCCAAAGTTGGATTGTCAAATCAAAATTGAATTTGGAGAGGGGTCTAATAAAAAAATTATGACGTTAAATTTGATGTCCAAACTGCCATCGCGACAGTTCTATTTGGCCTTTGGATGATGGTCAAGAGACCATCAAATTTAAGCTCATAAAATGATGATGTCAGCAAAAATGACCCCCCTGGCTAATGTGGCAGGTGATGTTAGATGCTGACATTAGTGGTATGGATTTTATGGATAGGTATGACACGGTTGGTTCGAGCTAGTAGTACAAAATTGCTTATGTGGTGCAGAGGTGGCTACTGATGTGTCTTTCTTACATGGTAGACTACAGTTGGAGCTGATGTGTGTAGAAGGTGAGTTGTCACTATGCACATGTCCAACTACTAAAGCACCATGTGGTAGATGGGAGGGTGCTAGAAAGTCTTTTTGACCATGCCAGAGTGTTTGTAGCAGCAATCAAAACCTTTAAAGTATGGTGCCGATGGGTTGTAGATGGCTGGTGGTTGTTGTAGCTATGCCAAAATGTTTTTTTTCGGCCAATAGTTTATAGAGATGCAAGTGGCTAATATTTTAAAAAGCTGACGATCAATTATCCCACATGCATAGTGGGGACATTGTGCAAGGTGAATAAAGGGCAAAGCCCTTGTAGCTCAAACAAACTTGAGTTTGCTGGATGTGTGGCTTGTGCCCAATTTCCAGTTCAGGGTTGGCCGTCATGTAAATAAGATTTGCTAGAAATATAAAATGTGCCCATCAGCTGGAAAAAATAATATGAATGGAATATTTTAAAATTAGAGAGAATATTCCACCTACGGGGGTCAAGGTTTCATCACCCGGTTCTTGCGAAAAAAATTTCTCTGCAGGCCTAGTAGGCCTAAAAAAATTTCAAAGAAATTCCAAAAATTACAAAAAATTCAGATTTGAAAAATAAATTAATAGATCTAATAAATGACCATATCGAATTTTCAAATTGGGCCTTCAGGTGCTAGTTTGAAATTTTTTTTTGCCTCAATTTTGACTATGGCCCAACATAAGAAAATTTATAGTCAGTTATTACCAAATTGACGCTCTAGACACAATGGTGAGGTCTGCTTTGGCTCTAGATGCTCCCAATAGCTGTGGATTCTCCAAATCTGAGTCGAGGTGTCCTCAAAGAGGTGAAGCAAGATCAGTCTCCAATGGCTATGAAATGACACCTCTATGGCTTTGATACCATGTAAGAATTTTCCTTAGGGAAAAATTCACCCAAGACCAAGAAGCACAATAACTAGCACAAATAGACCAATAGAGTATGATCAAAATAATAATATGATATTCAATCCATTGTATAGTACACTAAAGGTGCCTGTATATAAAGGCTTTTATGATGCATCTAGAATTTCTAGAAGTTAGCCATATGATAAGCCTCACAACTAAGCACATGTCCACCAGGAATGGGTTATCCTCCATTAAGCATAGGAGTTAGTGCGACGATGAGAGGATAAGCCTACAAAGGTGTGTCACATAAAATTATGTTGTAGATACCATGTGCTTAATTAAGAGTGCGAACAACTGTGTTGTCAACATGACAACTCAATTGATTATGCAAACTCCAATTATGTAGACACCATGTGCTAAAATAGAGTTTCTTACTCATGTGTTGTCAACAAGACAACTCATATGATTATGAAAACTCCTAAGTGTCTAACTTAAGAAATAATAAAATAATGCATTTATCCTAAGTAAACTTAAGTAAAGTGTAAATAATAATTATTTACACTAACAAACCAAGCCATCATGAATTAAAACATGTGAATATTTCTTTGTCAATGTCTCTACATAGGCCAGTTCTTTATGCAACAGTTCCATGTGCAGAGTCAACATGGATTAGATAGTGATCACGGTAGACCGAATACTAGCATCTTGTGCTTGTAGCTCGACAAGCCTACCTTGAGTGGTTAGTATCCTCTAGAAATGCACTTGAATTTGACTAGGAGATAATTTTAAAGTTTTACCTATGTGCTGTAGATCTCCTTTTAATTGGTCAAAAACCTTGCATGTCTCTTTTGTGAAATTTTCACATTGCACAATTTGGTGTATAGAGAGAAGATATTCTCTAACACTCTCTTGACACTTTCCATTTTGGTTTCTAAGTCAACCTATCTAAGTGCAATAACACTTGATATCTTTTCTAGTACCTTTGCATGAAACTTCATTTCAGACCATTCAAGTAATTTGACATTTGAGTCTAGGTCTTCATGTTTGATCTTGTCCATAATGGTGACAAGTTTCTCTATGATAGGCTTGTTGTCATTTGGTTCTAAGAGGCTAAAAGCATCCATGAATATATCCTTGATATCATGTAACACTTTCTTTTTCTTGTGTTCCCTCCTCATAATTTCCTACCTCTTCTTTCTTTGTAGATCATCTTGCAGTATACTCATCTCTTCTCTAGTGATTGTATTAAGAAAAAACTTAGGTATCTCAATCACTTCATCAATACTTACATCACCATATGATGTAGTATCAACACTAAGTGGTGTGCTAGAGCTCAGCCTTGATATCTATAGTGGGGTTTCTTGTATACTCGACCTTGAAGAGTTTAGCTACTAATAGGAGATGTAGACACTGGCAGTGTGACTAGTGTTTGTATTGATATCTACTCCTCTGGCATAGTAGCCAACCCTAACTCTTCAGTGTTTCTATCCTCCATTTGAGTCTCACCTTGTAATTGTGTGTTAGGTACAAGACTTGCTTCCTGACCTATTTTCACTTCAGTTCCATCTTTCTCAACAATTAGTAATGCTAACAAACCTGAACTGTTTAGGGTAGGAAATGATGTTTCAGTTTGTTGTTCCTCTACCTCTTTCATTTGAAATATAATTATGGGAATTGTAGATGGTATATCAGTTGTAGCAACTATCTATACCAGGTTTACACTTTGATCTCCTTGAAGATCTAGTGTATTTGTCTCTTTCACTTCTGTAGATTAAGGGGGCACATTTGATGTTTCTTGTTGTTTCTCCACTACATATGCAAGTTATGCCTTCTCAATCTCATCCACTCTCACCAATATAAGAATTGTGCATAGTTGTGCTACTATGGAGTCCTCAAGAATTTTCTTCAAATTTTCCTTAGTCAAAGGATTTAGGTTTTGTGTTGAATTATTAACAACATCCTTGATAATAACCACTAAGTCATGTTGACTCTCCTATTCTACATGTGGTAGACTGACACTCAACACTTGCACATCTTGTACATCTTGCTGCTCACCTTCACATGTGGCCTCTTCTATAGTTCCTTGAGTCCCTTCCACATTAGCTTCTTTGACTATGACTTCATCCTTTTCTTTCTCACCTTTCTCAGGTTCCTTTATCTCTACATCTACTTTCTTTTATCTAGCCTTGCTGGATAGACCATAAATGTCCTTCTAAAGCAATGTGCTTTGAGTTACCACTTCTTCTATCTTATTCCTCAAAATCTTAAAATCTCTATATTTGGGGGCAAATCTCCCCTTGTATTTTTTCATGGCTTTAGTCATCATCTGCTTGTTCAAAGTAGGCATAATTTGGGCATATTGATCCTCTCTTATTTGCCTCTCAGTGGTCAAACTAAATTGCCACTTTTTCTCAACTTGGTCATATAGAATTTTAGGTAAGGAGTTGACAATCTCTAGTGGAGTAGATTTAAATGTAGCCATCATCTCGTATATGGCTTCTTCAACCTTATTCTTATCTACACTCCCTAGCTTATCAAAATCAACATGTGTAAACCCAGGTAAATCTTCATTTGTAATAATATTTTCACACAAATTATCTATGTTAGAAGAGGGATTGTGGCTTACCACCTTGTATTGGCTCAAGTCATCTAACTCAGTCTTCTCCTCATCTGGTTCTGGTTGAGGCATTGACTTCTTTTTCAATCTTTTGTATGTCTTCTTAGCAAGCTCACTTGGTTTTGCTATGTCAAGTGTCCTCTTTCCCTTAGGCTTCACAACTTCTATAGCCTAATTTGTGGCTACCCTGGTGCTTGACCTAGTAATTGGTACAAATGGCTTCTATTGTGGTTTCTTCAAAAGCTTCTCTATATTCTCCATAGTTTTTTCTTTAGCTTTCCTCTTCTTGGCCTTAGTATCCTTGGGTTCTTCCTTGACTTCTCCCTCGACACCTTCTTTTTCTTCTTCTTCTTCTACTTGATCCTCACCTAGGCCTTGAGTTAATTCTAGTAGGGCCTAGCCTTGTTCTTCCTCTTCATCATCATCATCATCATCTTCTTCTTCTTCACCTCCTTTACCAAATATATCTTTCATCTTTTTCACTAATTTTTTCTTCTTTCTAAGAATTGTACCTATCTTTAGGTCAATTATGATCCTTCATTTGGCTTCCTCATAATTACCAAATGAGGTGGCAATCTTATCAAAATCTTATGCTAGTAGATTTTTAATATCTGTAGAGCCCTCATCTACAATGATCTCATATGGAAAGGGTTTTAGCCATTTGACTCTTGGTATTGCTTCTTGCACATATGTATGGTTTGCATCCACTAAGAAACATACATCATCACAATGTTTTTCCACTAGGGATACAAGGATCCTCAACCTCTATTTTATGGATTTCTTAAAATCCTCAAAATAACTAGTCATCACTGATTCAAAATAATCTCCTAGCTGCTCAATAAATTTTGAAATATGTTGTGCAATTAACCTATTTATCTTCCAAGAAACTTGACCAAAGGTGGGGAAAGTGTTTTGCACATAAAAGAATATATAAATATTTAAAGAACAAAATTTGTATCATGCACTTTTAGCTTTCCTGATGGCCTCCAAATATTTTGATAGTTGTTGTAGTTTCAACTCGGCAAGGTCATAGGAGTGGTCTCTCTTTACTATCTTGAATCCCAAATCAACAACCATACATGATACACTGTTCAGTCAGCAAGACTAAAAGAACTTATGAGAAATCACTCTCACTACAAAGGTAATTAGGGGATAAGAAATTATGTCAATAGATATCCCTCTTTTGATCCATACCGCACCTATATTAATTTCAATAGTTTCCTTTGCATTACTTCGCATGCTCTTAGGTTGATCAAGGGTAGAATACCCTAATACATGGTTTATAATCATCTTAGTGATCCTGATTGGTCTACCTTCCAACCAAATGTAGTTATCATGTTGCTGATCTCAGATTAGTTTTTGATAAGTGAGTGTCTATACACTTAAATCATTTACTCAGTTCATGCGGAACAAGTAACATATGTCAAGCACAACATATAATTTAGAGCATGCCAAACAAACAGTGAATGCTGAGTCACTCAAGTGTCAAGATAATAGGTATATGCCGAGTGATTTAGGAGCTGAGAAAGTAATGCATGCTGACTCATTCAGATACTAAGTGATAGTTTTGAAGTCAGTATGTTCCGAGCACCAGGGACTTCAATTGTTGAGTAACACAATTTTTTCATAGTTATTTGTATTGACACAAACTACTATGTAAACCATTTTTGAGCTGACTTAAAGATTGAATTATGATATTTTGGTGATAAGGATGAATCTTAAGTTGGAATCCCTATGCATTACATGCACCCAATCAGGTAAAGGGAAGGTTTAAGAAAAAATATGGATGAATCACAACCGTTGATTCATACCTAACCCTAAGTCATCTAGGTATTCTTAAGGAAGACAAACCCTAAACTTTCTATGAGTGTGAAAGGCAATGAATGAATGATCAAGGAGAGTTTTGCATGCACAAACTAGAACACTCATGGTGACCAAGGCATTATGATCTAAATTGTATTGTAGAATTAGTTAAAGGAGAATAGAGGAAGGAAATAGTGAACAACAGAGAGACATTTAAATCAAGAAGGATCAAGTACACAATAGGATTGAGGTGATCTATCAACAAGCATAAAAGTGGTAATCATATGATCAATGCTAAGACATTCCAACAAGTGAATCGGTTAAATCTCTTAACAAAGCAGTCCTAATAGGCTATATTGAAATCCTTTAATAAATACTTACTTAATTGTGAGTTGAAGTCCTTTAACAAGGCACACTTTTAACAAGGTCTTGAAATCCTTTAATAGGGTAAGACCTAACAGTCTTTGTAAGTCTTTAACAGGGTAGATCATGTTTCATGATCAAACATTGTAACCTTCATTAGATACACTTTATTACTTTAGTAGTGAAGATTTGTGGATGTCATCCCCACCCCAGTTTTACCTTCTCTTTGGAGGGTTTCTAGGTAATCATATCATTGTGTCATATGTGTGAATGCTTACTTGTTTACATGATTTATATAGTATTTCAATTTACTTGTTATGGACCTGGTGAATATTTTAAGGGTCAAAGTTTAAAGCACTGATTCACCCACTTGTAATTTCAACAATTGGTATCAGAGCCTTGTTCTCTAAAAGAGAAGCCATGCAACTTTGAGGAAAGATCTTGGAAATGGAAGTCTACAAGTTGGTAAAAGTCCTTGAAAATTAGGGAATTGAAATAGAACTCATTCTACATCATTTGAATGAAGCAAGAGAATATCTAAAGAAATCATTGAAAAGAAGGAAGGAAATTTCTATTGAGGAGAATGATACACAATACAAAGAGATGGACAGTACTAAGCTATTTTCAAATGGAGACTCCAATGAATTTGATACAACAATTGTAGATTTAATGGAAAAGAATACAATTCAAGTTGAAGAAATAAAAAATCTTAATTTAGAGCAAGAATCACAAGCCATATTACTATGTGAGGTGACCAAATAGAAAAATAAAGTAGTGGAAGGCAAAGCCATGATTGAAGATGACAAAATAGTTTTGACCAATAGATTGGAAGAGATATCATCAAAGGTAACTAAGAGATATCATCAAAGGTAACTAGGATTGCTAACATGCACTTAGAAACTTTGGGTTAACTGATGAATACCAACCATGAACTAAATGTCAAGGACATTGAAATAAAAACACTAAAGTTGTAAAATGAACAGTTGAGCAATGATCTAAAAAGGGAAAAGGAGTTTGCTGAAAGTTTCAATAAACCTAGTGAAGCCATCAAGTACTTTGAGTAATTGATGAGATCCCCTAGATCTAACAATGATACATTTGGACTGGGATACACAAGTTCTAAAGAAGGAGAATCATCCAAAAGTTCTGAAGAGAGGAGTAAAAAAGGTAAGAATTCAAAATCTACTTGTTATAATTGTGGTAAGAAAAGACATACTGTCAATGTGTGTAGGAGAAAGACTATAAATCTGAATTTTAAGTAGAAGAGCATGGGTCACTACCATAAGTGCAACAAACAAGGTCATCAGGGACATGAATGTAGAATCAAGACCATGCACATTCAAAGGTTTAAAGGATACCGTTATAACTCTAAGAAGTATGGACATAGAGCTTTTGAGTACAGATCCAATCCAATGTGGTCATCAAGCAAGCCAACAAAGGTAAATAATAATGAAAACTTTTGTAATTGGGATTATAATATAAGGTATAGTTGTCACTACTGTTAAGAGTATGAACATATTCCTAAGAACTATATTAGAACACACTTCAGGAGTGACTACAAAAGGTGGTTGAGTCAAACCACATGTTTTAGCTATTTAAATACTGGTCACATCAGTCAATATTGTCCAATTAGGTCAAAGGCACCAAGTTGTGAGTTAAATAAAAGCAAAGGCAAGACAGATATTGAAAATTTAGAAATGAGATGAACAAGACATGGAAGAGAAAGGAGTAGTGTAGCACATAAAGTGCAAATGGGATCACTTGACCCAATGGGTTAGGTTATCACACCTCATCAAACTAATAAATCAAGAGGTATGCAAGACTAATATTTAGAAGTTATACCATACATCAGTTCCAAGGATTTAGCTCTAAAAATATTACATATGCATGAATAAAGATGCAAAGTGTTATTAGGAATCAAAGAAAAATATTTAACTTTTGTCAGTTTTTCCTGTTATTGCCGAAGCATGAAAAGTATCCTATGATTGTCGAGTGAAATGCTAGTGGATGCCAAGCTAATAGATTGGCTAGTTGATACTGAGCTCATAATGGTTGCCAAATGAATGGAAAGACAAGTGAATGCTGAGTGAGCTAGAAATAAGTTGATGTTGAGCTTACAATTGTGTAAGCACTTAACATTAATTGCAATATTTTAAAAGGGCTATTTGATCAATTTTTCCTCATTTAACATCATTTGAATTCAAGAGAGAGCAAGAAGAGCTAAAGGCAATCCAAAATTTTATCCGAAGCATTTGCAAGAGATTTGAGTAGCTGCTTGACATCATTTCATCAGGATTTACAAGGTATTTATCGTGTGTTGAGCTACGCTAGTTCAAATTTCATAAATCCTAGAATTATATAATGGCATCTAGTTCTTTGAAGGTGAAAGGTGTAGAGGGTAAAGAAGTTTTAAATGTTTAGTTAGTTAGAAATGAGATAAAACCACCTATTTTCAAGGCGATTCCATACATAGCATACAAACAAGATCCCTCCGGTGCATTATCTATGATACTGCCACAAGTTTTAATGGTTCAAGATGTTAGAAAGTGTTATAATTGTAAGATTGGGAGTATTGGTGACATGGAAATTAGAAAAGCATATGGAAAATTATGTGAAAATGGTGTGTTAAGGGAAGAACTCAAGATTGTTGAAAAGAAAGGGTTAACTCATGCCCTAGATTTCCCTAAAATTTTCAAAACTAAGTGGATCAAGATTGTTTTGAACGGAATTCATGATATCTTAGTGTGGTTAGATAATGGACCAATCAAAATCACAAAGAGGATAATTCATAGGGTAATAGGGTATCCAACCCTAGATCGACCAAAGACTATGAGAAGTGAGTCCAAAGAAGTTACTGAAAAGAACATAGAAGTTGTGTGGAATAAGAAAGGAATGACCATAGACACAATCACAGATCCCCTGATAGCTTTTACAATGAGGGTAATTGCACATAAGTTTTATCACTCAAGTAGATTAAACAGTGTACCCTGCATTGCAGTGGATATGGGCTACAAGATTGTGAAGAAGGATCATACATATGATCTTGCCGAGTTGTAGCTACAATGATTGATTGAAAATCTGGGAACAATAAGGAAAACAAAGAGTGCTCAGTATAAATTCAGATCTATTTTGGTATGTATCTTCTTTTATGTACAAAACACATTTCCTACATTTGGTATTGTTGCATGGAAGACAGATAAGTCTGTTGCCGTTCAAATAGGAGAGTTTATTAAATAGTTAGGTGATAACTTTGAGTCAGTAATGACTAGTTATTTTGAGGATTTCAAACAGTCCATAAAGAAGAGATTAAGAATTCCAGTGTCATTAGTGGAAAAATATTATGATGATGTTTGTTTCCTAGTTGATGCTGATCACACATTTGTTCAAGCAACAATTCCTAGAGTGAGATGGCTAAGGCTATTAGGTTATGCGATTAATGTTGATGAGGCCTCTACAAAAATCACAACATTACTTGTAGAAGAAGTGGACAAAGATGCAAAATCTTTTGGTAACTATGAGTTCGCCAAATCAAAGATTACTATGGAATTGAAGACTGCTTTAGTAATTAGGAAGCAGGATAAATTGGAAAAGAAACTAAAAGAAAAATTTGGTTGAGGTGCCGAGGAGGAAGAAGAGGAAGAAGACATTCAAATTTAAGCACCACTAGCATTGACACAAATTTAGGGTGAGGATCAACAAGAGGAAGAAATAGAGACTATAGAAGGTGTCGAGGAAGCACCTATTCCTACTGATCAGAGGAAGAGAAAGGCCAAGGCATAAATAGTGACAAGACCTAAAAAGGTTGCTAAATTAAGCCAACCCAAACCAACATCACTTACTACAAGGGCCAGTACACGAGTCATTGCACAAAAGAGTAAAGAGAAAGCCAAGCGTGGAGAGCAGGAAGGTGAGACACATAAAAGACTTAGAAGAAAATACATTGCTCAGGTTGAATCTAAACTGAATATGATGACAATAACCAATTCCAAGTGGTGAGTCATAATCCATCTTCAGATCTAGATAACTTATGTAAGAATTTTAGAAATAATGTTGATTTCTCAGGTTTCTCTCACATTGATTTTGAAAATCTTGGAGGAGGCAATATATGCCATGATGGCTACGTTTAAGAAGGCTCCTCTAGAAATTTTCAACTCCATACCTAAAAGTCTATATGAAGAGTTGAGCAAAAATGACATTATTGTTTGAATTTAGAAAGGCAAATTAGGGAGACATCCCTCGCTCAAGTTATGCTAGAACTTAGAAAGGAATAGATATCTAAAGCCATAAAGAAATATGTTGTTAGATTTGTTCCTAAATATAAGGTATTTAGCATACTATAGAACAACATAGAGGATGTTGTAAAGAAGTCCAAACAAATATGGAAGATCACATATGGACTAGCCATAGTCAAAGAAGGTGGACAAGAACCTATTAAGGTCAAAGATGATGAAGATGATGACAATGAAGAAGGCACAGTTGAGGGAGGCACTAATATGAATATATATGATTAGGCAATACCTGAGGAAGAGCAACAACAAGAATAGAGTGTACAAGATACACAAATGTTGAGTGTCAGTCCTCCATAGATAATAAGTGTAAGTACTATGACTGTTATAGTAAAGGATGTTTCTAATTCTACTACTCATAACATCAATCCCTTAACAAAGGAAGATCTGAAAAAGATACTTGACCAATCTACACTACAAGCCAAATTATGCGACAACCCTATATTGGTAAGTGTAGCTGAAATTCAAAAATTAGTGACTATAACTGCAAGGGAGGAGGTGAAAACATAAGA
Organism: Cupressus sempervirens; assembly: GCA_028749045.1. Lineage (NCBI taxonomy): Eukaryota > Viridiplantae > Streptophyta > Pinopsida > Cupressales > Cupressaceae > Cupressus > Cupressus sempervirens. Next base: position 907,511,480 of record CM053785.1, read on the forward strand.
ACTACCTACAATCACTCCTCAAGTCACTAGTGTACAACCTTCACAACCCTTTGTTGTATATCAAAGGAATGAGACAACATAATTTACTATTAGTACACACATAGATGGTACTTCAGTCTCAAAAAATGTACCAGAAGTTGCAACAGATAAGGTTGAGACAATTGGAGAGGATAAGGTGGAAACACAAGTCACTAATGAGACATAGAGTCAAATAGGTTAGGTAGATTCACTTTTACCTCTAGCACAATAACAAGGTGCAATTCAAATCAATAAGGTAGAAAAGGACAAGCCTGAAGAGACTGATTTAACACCTAAGCCAAAGGAGCTAGCAACAATTCAAGCACTAGTAACTTTACCAAAATCTGACACTCCTTCTAGTCAAACTCTTTAGAGGCTAAGCAAAGATGCAACACCTTTGCAATTCTCAGTGCCAAGTCCTCATGGAGACGGGACCTGGGGTGAGTATCAGACTGGAGGAGCCAAGTAGGGCCTGCCCCTTTCCCCTTTCAATTGTGTTCATCCAAGGAAAAAGAGGTAATAACCTATGGAGATGTTATCCTGGATGAATAAATTATATTTCCCAAGTTTGATCTTGCAACAACAACAATTGAGTAGATGAGTATACTTCAAGAAGCCCTAGTAAGAAAGAAACATCAAGAACTGCTCAGAAGGGAGCATAAGAAGAAGCAAGCTTTGCTTGACATCAAAGACATCTCCTTAGATGCATTCAGTCTGCTTACTCCAAATGAAACAAAGCCAATTATTGAACAATTGACCAACATAGTGGAAAGTGTAAGTGATACTAACCTTGAGACTAATACCAAATTATTAGAATGATCTAAGAAGAAGTTTCAAAGTAAAGTAAATGAGAAGGTATCTAGTGAAATAGAACTTACAAAAGTTGCATTGCAAACAGAGATAGAAAGTGTCAAGAAGGTACTAGAGAACATTTTCTCTTTGTACACCAAACTATATAATCCTACACTCTTTACACATGAAATAAGGAATCACATCCTGAGCTTGGAATGTCAAATGTAGTCATCTATAGCTAAATTGCCCATGACTCCAGCTCAAAGTGAGAAACACTTTAGGACCCTACTACAAACCCAAAGTTAGTTAGCAACACTATCTATAGATGAAGCCAACATAAGGGCTAAACTGATAAGCATCCATATTACATTGACTCCTCACATGGAGATTCTATAGAAGGAGTTAGGTTATGCAAAAACTCTTATGAAGAAAGACTCTAATCTTTCTACATTAGATGGCCTAGTACACCTTGCTACCGAGTTGACCATCCAAATTAAATCTTTAAATGTAGCTTGTGACAATTGGGATGCCACTCTTAAGAATATTCTTGAGGTCCATAAATCCTTTTTTGATAAACAAACTATTGTGTATAACCCATTGACATCATTGTCAAAAAGGGGGAGTAAGAGCTATGGGGGAGAAAGAATGAGATAATAAGAGTAAAGGGAGAGAAAGAGCAGAAAGCAAAAAACAAAGAAAGAGTATCAACAATTAAAACATAGAAAGAGTATCAATAGTTAAAATAGAGAAAGAGTATTAGTAGTTGAGGAAAATCTACTCAACAAGAGATATTTTGATACAAAATACAGAACAAAACATATCAAACAACTTAGGGGGAGTTATGAAAATTTTGAGGTATAAGTTATTGCAAAATTTTGTTATTTCAAAATTGTTAGAATTCTTTAGAATAACTGAGAGGGGGGGGGGGGTGGTGAATCAGTTATCTAAGGTCCAAATGCTCTATTAATACTTTTTCACTACTTTTAATGAATCCATACACTTTTCATCCATCATATTAAATTAACATGCAAAAATAAAACATGCAAGATCAACACATGACACAATGATTTACGTGGAAACCCAATTTGGGAAAAACCACCAGTAACATGCTACTTGATTCTCACTCTTCTGAAGTGATGCCCTGTTAAAAGCCTGCCCTGTTAAAGGCTTACAACACACTGTTAAATGTGACCTTGTTAGAGGATTTCACCTAACTGTTAGGAATGGGCCTGGTTAAAGGACTTTAGAAAATTCACTTGGAATGTCACCCTGTTAAAGGATTTATCTCATGGCTATTAAACCAACCTAAGTCCATAGGATTTAAACTTTACTGTTACAATTTCTAGAAAGTACGATAATGGTCTTTTGATCTGATATAACTTACAACATACTTTGCAGATTTCAAATCACACTTTCAGTTCAATCCTAATGCTTGGCTTCAATCACTTCAGCTCTGACTGCTTGACTTCTTCTCAAGTTTCGTCTCCTTGAGTCTTCTAACTCATTGTACCAATGCATTCATATTAGGGGTCTTCTTACTGAAATAGAGTCACTATGCTCTCTTATCTCCTTAGCACCTCCTTCAGCGTTTCATGCTTTCATGCTTGACTGCCTCTCTCTCTCTTTTTTATGAACTTATGACTCCTTAAATAGAAATCTAATTTTCCTTTGCTGCTTATTTCTCTCTCTCCGATTTTAGGGTTTTGAATGGATTAGGTAGGATACAATGTATCTACCTCATATCTTGTTCTTATCTTCAAACTTTGTCAGTTGTATCCTTAAAATGTTTTACATGGTGTTCTGTGCCACCAGCTCATCATTCTTATCTTCCATTTAATTTACAAACTTCTAGATAACAACCTTGTCAGCTTAGATCTGGCAAATCTTCGATTTTCAAAATAATGCAGCAACTCGGCATTATTGATTTACTGGTGCTCGACATCTCTGTGTTACTCAGCACTATTGGTTTTACTGGTGCTCGACATCTCTGTGTTACTCGACACTATTAGTTTTACTGGTGCTCGGCATCTCTATGTTACTCAACACCTATCAGTTTTACTGGTGCTCGACATCTCTATGTTACTCGACACCTATCTCTGCTCGTCACTCGATATCACTTGGCACTTGAAGTTTACTCGACACTTGAACTTGATCGGCACTTGAAGTTTACTCGGCACTTGAAGTTTACTCGACACTTACTAGGAATTTTCTCGGCACATACTAGCTTCTTCGGTTCCTTCTCTCTAATGAAATTAGTTGAGCTTTACAAATGTCTTAGCTAAAACCTTACATCTTTGATATGTTTCAGTGTGCCCATTCTCTGTATCTTATAGTATGTCATCAAATACACTTTTTCATCAATGGCTTAGTTGATCCTTGTACTTCATTACAACATCATAACTTCAACCTTTCTCTAGGTGTTCTAGTTACATCTTATTGATTGCCTCCTCCTTGACAATCAACTAATTGATAGTATTTGGATCACTAAAGCAATTGTCATTCCTGCAAGTAGTAAGTTTGACATCAATGACAAAACAATGATTGAGAATATTCTTTACAAGTTCCATATATCATTCCAACAGCTTTTCTTATGATCATTTCAATCATTTCCAACAAATTTTTTGTGTAGAAGCCAAATAGTGAGTTATGTTATTCTCATAAGAATAAAAGTATTAATACATGACCAAATGTTTTTTGACACTCATGTAAAAGGGGGAGATTTTTGATCTTAGATTAGTTTTTGATAAGTGAGTGTCTATACAGTTAAGTCATTTACTTAGTTCATGTCGAGCAAGTAACATATGTCGAACACAACATATAACTTAGTGTATTCCAAGTAAATAGTGAGTGCCAAGTCACTCATGTGCTGAGTCATTCAAGTGCCGAGCTAATAGGTATATTCTGAGTGATTTAGGAGTCGAGAAAGTAGTGCATGCTAAGTCATTTAGATGATGAGTGACAATATTGAAGTTAGTATGTGCTGAGCACTAGGGACTTCAGTTGTTGAGTAACACAATTTTGTTATAGTTATTTGTATTGGCACAAACTACTATGTAAACTATTTTTGAGTTGACTTAAATATTGAATTATTATATTTTGGTGATAAGGAAAAATCTTAATTTAGAATCCTTATTCATTACATGCACCCAATTAGGTAAAGGGAAGGTCTAAGTAGCAATATGGATGAATCACAACCATTGATTCATACCTAACCCTAAGTCACCTAGGTCTTCTTAAGGTAGACAAACCTTAAACTTTCTATGAGCATGAAAGGGAATGAATTTATGATCAAGGAGAGTTTTGCATGCACAAACTAGGACATTCATGGTGACCAAGGCATTAGGATCTGAATTGTATTGCAGAATTAGTTAAAGGAGAACAAAGGAAGGAAACAATGAACAACAAAGAGACATCTAATCAAGAAGGATCAAGTACACAGTAGAATAGAGGTGATCTGTCATCAAGCATAAGAGTGATAATCATAAGATCAATGTTGAGACATTCTACAGGTGAATCAATTAAATCTCTTAATAGAGTAGTCCTAACATGCTATATTGAAATCCTCTAACAAGGTGCTTACTTAATTGTGAGTTGATGTCCTTTAACAAGGCACACTTTTAATAGGTTGTTGAAATCCTTTAATAGGGTAAGACCTAATAGTCTTTTTAAGCCTTTAATAGGGCAGACCTTTCATAGGGTAGATCATGTTTCATGATCAAACATTGTAACCTTCATTAGATACACTTTATTACTATAGTAGTGAAGATTTGTGGGTGTCATCCCCACCCCAGTTTTACCTTCTCTTTGGAGGGTTTCTGGGTAATCATATCTTGTGTCATATGTGTGAATGCTTAGCTATTAAAATGCTTTATATGTACATGGTATTTTAGTTTACTTTTTATGGATGTGTGGTGAATATTTTAAGGGTCAAGGTTAAAAGCATTGATTCACCCTCCCTTTTAGAAGTTTACATTTCCTATTGTAATTCCAACACATGTATTTGACTTAGAATAATTCTAATTCATTTGGTCTTAAACACTTGAGAAAAATATAGGGCATGGTTTGACCCTTTCCATTCAATGATTTTATATTCTTCCCTCAAGACTCCATTATCACACAATTTTTTGCAGGCGTCTCATCTACTACTCCAATCTTTCCCATATAGCAGCATCTAACATCTTGGATCATCAATATTTTTGTTGGTATCATAGATAACACACAAGATGTGTCTCCTTTATATGCTATCTTAAGAATAGCTTGAAAAGGGGGTTGCCTAATATCATTACTTATCAATCGAACATTAAAAAATTCTTTCCCCTCTTTCCTAACATTTGCAGAAGAGCCAAACTTCATTTAACTACTTAGGGTTTGTGAGAAATGAAACAATGTAAATCAACAATAGCTAAATATCTTTCAAATCTAATGATTGATGGTAAGTAGCAATTGTATCTAGTTCAAAAACACTTGAATCTTCTTTATCAATTTGCCTCCTTGCTCTTCATGCACTCTATAAACTTTGGTAAGTAAAAATGAGTCAAAATTGACTAAATAACCCTTCATATTTGGCATTAAATGCTCAGTGCTTACACAGCTATAAACTCAACTACCATAGGACTTCCAACACACTTGACTAACACATGATTTCCAATATGCTTAGTCATAACTATAATATCATTGACACTCGACAACAACTGTGAAGCTTTCCATGCTTAGCAAGAACATACAAAATAACAAAACTACAGATTTCCTCCAGGTTCTAATCACTAAATTGCATATTAATTCATGCATATATGATCTTTTCATATCTTAGATTCTTAGAACTAATGTATAATATAAATTTTTAAATATCAGTCCCACACATACCTTTTATTTCCTAGTTGGGGGTGATGTGATCACCTAATCCATTGGATGAATTGACCTCATTTGAGCTTGATGTATTGCATTATTCCTTCTTCTTCCATGTCTTGTTCATCCACACCTTTATCTTCTCAAAATTGACCTTTTCTTTTCCTTTTCTTGTTTCATTACTTGGTGTTAGTGACCTAGTTGGATAGTTTTTGCTGACATGACCACTCTTCTGACAACTAAAGCATGTAGTTCCACTCAACCATCTATTGTAGTTTCCTCTAAAATATTTTCTTATGTAATTCTTAGGAACATGTCCATATTATTGACAATAGTGAAAACCATACCTTGTGTTGTAATCCTAATCATAGGATTTTCCATTTTGTTGTAGCTTTGTCTGCTTATTTGATGTCCACTTGGTCTTGGATCTACACTCATGTTTTTCATTCATACTTCTAACAATTATGGCAATAACCTTCAAATCTCTGAGTGCTTATGGTCTTGGTTTTGCATTTATGTGGCTAATGTCCTTGCCTGTTGCACTTATGATAGTAACCCTTGAATTTTTGCTTAGGGTTTTGATTCCCATTATTGCTCCTATAGACATATGCTATATGACCTAGCTTTCCACAATTATGAAAAGTGGGTTTGTATTTCTTACCTTTTCTATTCCTTTTCTCACCACTTTTAGATAATTATCCTTCCTTAGTATTGGAGTACCCCAATCCAACAGTATCATTGTTAGGTCTTGGAGATTTCATCAGTTTCTCAAAGTATTTGATGGCTTCACTTGGTTTGTTGAATCTTCAATGAATTCCTTCTCTTCTCTAAGTTCATTTCTTAGTTCATCATTTTGTAACTTTAAAGTTGTGATCTCAATTTCCTTTCCATTCAATTCATGGTTTGCAATTATTAATTGATTCATTGTATCCAATTGCATGTTAGTAAGATTTTGCACATTTGATGTCTTCTCTTCCAATTTGTTGATCAATGTTCTTTTTTCATTTTCAATCATGACTTTTTCTTCTTCATCTTTCTTTTTCTATTCAATCATCTCACATAGAAATACTGATTGGACTTCTTGTTCTATCTTAACATTTTTGACCTCTTTAGTTAAGGAATTGTTCTTTTTCATTAGATCTACAACTACTGCATCAAATTCACTTGAGTTTCTATTCTCAAATGATCAAGTAGTGTCTTCTTCTTGGTATTGAGTGTCATTTTGCTGAATAGTTAGTTCCTTTCTTCTCTACAATGAACATTATAGTTCATCTCTTATCTCCTTGAGTTGATGTAGGGAAAGCTATACTTCAATCTTCTACTTTTCAATAGTTTTTCCCAACTTGTAGACTCCCATCTTCAAGATTTTACCTCCAAAGGTGTAAAACTTTCCTTTCTAGATAACAAAGCTCTACTACTAATTGTTGGAAATAACAATGGGAATGTAAACTCTAAGGGGTGTGGGGTGAATCAACACTTCAAAACTTTAACCATAAAACATTCACCACACATCCATCTAAAAATTTAGAATATAAACTATAATAGCTAACTACACATTTTCATCCATAGCATGAAATAAATAACACATGACACAATAAATTTGGTTACCCAGAAAGCCTCCAATAAGAAGGTAAAACTGGGGTGGAGATGACACCCACAAATATTCACTACTATAGCTATAAAGTGTAGGCAATTACGGTTACAATGAGTTTGACCATAAACTATGATCTACCCTGTGAGGGGTCTACCAAGTTAAAGGCTTACAAAGACTATTAGGTCTCATCTTGTTAGAGGACTTAAACTTACAATAAAGCAAGCACTCGGTTAAGAGATTTACAAAAGATTGTTAGGACTACTCTGTTAGGAGATTTTCTTTGTATCACTTGTTAAAATGATTTAACACCATGATCCTTCAGTTAGCACGCTATTGCTAGATGTTAGATCTTCTCTTTGCTGATAAATCATTGATCTATCTAATCAGGTATGTCTCCTATGTCCTATCTCTACTGTTCTCTATTCTTTCTAACTAATTTTTTAATTTAGAATACTTTCATAACCTCCATAGCCACCATGAATGCTCTCTTTGCACTTAGCATTCATCTTCTTGTGCACACACAAACTCTTTAGGGTTTTCCTTGTTAAATAAACATAGGTGGAATGGGTTAGGTAAGAATCAACAATTTTGGTTGATCCATATTGCCACTTAATTCATCCCTTAATTTGATTAGTTGCATGTACTGCATAGAGATTCACAATAAACCTCCATACTTATCTCTTAGAATCATAGGCAATCATTATGTCAACCCAAAAATTGTTTACATAGAAGTTTGTGCCATTACAAACAACTACGTGAAAAACTATTCACGTGGCATCCAAAGCCTTTGATACTCAACCTTCACTATGCTCCTAATGTTGTAACTCAGCTTCTGAACAACTTGACACACACTATTTACTCGGCACTTGAATCACTTGGCATGTATAGACTACTCAGTGCATGAGTGACTCGACATATACTATCTTCTTGACATATACTAGTGCTTGACCTATTGTGGTCCCACAATGAACGCCCCATTCCCTACCAGGAATGAGGCCCCCCCTACTTTTTTCGAAGCCCCAAATTCATGAGTTCAGATTTGAGAAAATGTTAGAGTCAAAAAATAAAAAAGACAAGAAAAAATAAAAAATAAAAAATAAAAAAGATGAAAAATTGAAAAGTCATAAAAAATATCTATAATTTGAAAAAAATAAAAATAAAAAATCAAACACCCACGCACCACATACAATGCGTGGGGTGCGCACCATCTGTGTGGTCTACGTAGTGCATCCCACAGGTGAGTAGGGTTATAAAACCCGTTGCCGCCCCCCAAATTCCTAACTTATGTCATTATCGAGCTTGGTGTTTCGCTGCTTAAGGTGAGCAACAATGCACACTACATGGCCCTTGCAAATCTAAATAATGTACACCGTGTGGCCCTCACACCTGCACGCATCCAAATAACATGCACTATGCGACCCTCACACTTGCACGCATCTATAGTATGTGCACCTTGTGGCCCTTATGCCCGTGCATGTTTGTCACTTTTGCACCTGTGCGGCCTCCACACATTCTTTGCCCTCCATGCGAGTGCCATCTACTGCATGCTCTAAAACCCTCATTGCCACACCCACATTTGCCTACAACATGAGCACCATCTGTCGTGTGCTCTAAAACACCACTGCGCACTCCAAAATAGCACCGTGTGCTTCCCTTCCTTGCACATGCTCTAACACAATTTTCCATGCACCTCCATTCACTACTATGTGCCTCTAGTGCCACTACATGTGATCACTAACTCTGCATGCCATGTGGTCCGCACTCAGAACACCAACTACACCTCCTTCTTGTGTGCATGTGCATGCCATGTGGTGTCGTGCTTGCTTATGCCTTAACCCTAAAAAGTAAAAAAAATAAAAATAAAATAAAATATATAAAAAAATAAAAGAAAAAATAAATAAAAAATAATAATAAAAAATAAATAGAAAGGCACAACTTAGTTTCATTTAATTTTTTTTTTTTCATTAAAAATTAATTGGAGAAGAAATTTAATGCTTTTTTTTTCTTTTGTTTTTATTTTTTTAAAGTTTTCATTATTTTGAACTACTAAATTTTTTTTCTTGTGTCATGTAGATATTATGGCATCCACTTCTAGAGAGAAAATGGCACCCAAGCCCGTTGTATTCAAATTCTAAGGTGTGTCATTGAAGTCAAGATTTCATGACGATCATGTAGAAATCAAAGGCACCGACTTGGGACACATAGATTTGGGAGAGTTCTTCAAAATCTACAACAATCCCACAGAAAGATCTGCACTAATATCCTCATTGATTCATTCTAGGTTGGTGAGCATAGCTTCACATCCAATATCAGTATAGTCAGCCGACTTGATTATGACACTAGCACAACACTTTGTCCCTAAGGAGAGAGTGGTTAAGAGCATGAAAAGAGAAGTAGTACTCAACTCATGACCTAATAACATTGAAAGGGTCTTCCATCTCCCAAGGGTGGATCAATTCATCAGACTCTCCTATGAAGTAGCAGAGAGATGGTATAGGGAACACCAGAAAGAAGCGATGGAAATCATTCAATCCTCCTACCTCATTGAGAAGACTCCTTCGATCAAGATCATAGGGAAGGTGGACATGATAAGGGGATACATGAAGGAAGATATTGGCTATTCTATCATTCTTCTGAGCAGAGTCATGGGTTTACCAGCAGCTGGCCACCTCAACGCCTTCATGGTTAACTTCATTGAGACAATCAAGATGGCAAGGATGTCATTAGATTGGGCAACCACATTAAGTGAGAACTTGTGTGAGAAATTGGAAGTAGTTAAGGAGAAGAATAAGTCCTATATGACTTCTTCCATGGTGTATCTTCTTGTAGCAAGGGCAAAAAACTACTTGGATTTGTACAAGAGAGGCAGTATGCAGGATCTTAATGCCTGGCCCTGTATCGTCTACCCTGAGCTAGTAAAGAAGAAGTTCTCAGCTCAAAGCAAGGAGTATAGAATCATGAATGACACATTCATTTTTACAATCATTCGATTCATTGAAGGTGATTATGCAAAAAGGTTATCCGATGAGGCAAAAAAACATATAATAGCTCTTAGGGCCTACTTCATCCAATTCAAGACATTCAAATATCTATGGGTAGTTGGTACCACTATCAACCCAAAGAAGCTCCCTAGATATCCAAGTGATAAACTGGTGTTATTGGAGATTGCTCAATAGATTGAGTCTACATATGAGAGAGTGAAGAGACAGAGGAGACCCTGTTGGACATGGCCCCTAGTCATTGGACCATATCAGGTCAAATGGAAGCAAGATATTTCATCCTTTGAGTGGGAATGGGAGAATTATCCCCTCGAGGAGTACAACTCCCCTAGGTTCTATTTTGATAATATTGGGAGAGTGAAGAGTTTGGCTGGCAAGGAGTTCCATCATGAAGATGCCATAGAAGATCATTGGATGAATGCCACAAATGACTATGATGTCTGCATAAGGGACTATTGTAGGATGCCTTTGAATTTAGCAGAAAAGGCTTTCAAACTAGACATTCCAGAAGAAGTAAGGCAACAGGATTCACAGGAGCTGCTGCACCCCTTGTTCAACTTAGACAAAATAGGAGAGAGGTGCATTATGAATGTCGAGGTTGATAGGGAGGAGGGAAATGATATTAATCATTGGGCAAGGCATGTAGTCAGAATTAATAAGGATTGGATCAAGAAGCCTTTTCAACTTGATAAAATACCTAACACTATTATCTTTTATGCTGGCTCGCCTTGAGAAAGGAATAGGGAGGAAAGTTACAATTCCTACCTTTGGAGCCCAGTCTCCCATCAGGCTAGAGACAACATACCAACTTGGTTTCCCAGTTGGATACTATCATCCTCTAGAGAGGAAGGGAAAGAAAAAAAGGAAGAGAACCTCCCCTTAAAGGATTCAAACAAAACAGGGTGAAGCACAAGTACCTCTCCAGCAACATGAAGATGTACAACAATCCGATGATACTAGTTCTTCCCAAGTCCAGGATGACCCTCAATTGCCTCCCTTTGTGCCCAACCAATCATAAGAGGGAGAGAGTCAAAAAGTTCCTATTCCTCCTTCACAAGAAGAGCCAACATCCCCTTTTGCCTCCAGAAAACAAAAAAGGATCAAGATCTAAATGAAGAAAAGGCAAAGGGTGACTAGGAGAATGGTGCCTTTTCCATCTATTCCCAAGACTATCCCAGAAGAAGAGAAGGAGGAAGAAGAGGAGACAAATGAAGAAGAGAAGCTACCCTTGTAGAGAAGAACTCAACTAGCTAGAGCCATGGAACAAGAAAAGAGAAGAAGTACCATGGGAAAATTGCCATCCACCCTAGCAGGACCCTTGGAAGTCTCTTCTTCGAAAGATGAAGTACAATATTGGGTGGATGAGAAAAGTAAAGAAGGTGATGATGTTTCCAAAATATTAGATTTTGATTTTATGCTCATCAGTATAGAACTAGTTAGGGATAAGATCAGGGATACCCCTACAGGTGAACCTCAACAAGAAGACTGGATGCAAATGCCGCCAGATTCATAGGGTCCTAATCTTACTCCCCCATCTCCACAAAAAATCATGGTGGTAGATAAGGGCTTGGTTACTCCTCCAACCCAAAGTTTAGAAGATGAAAAAATTTAGAAGGAACCATCACATGGAGAGGAACCTGAACTGACAACAATTGATGAAGTGTCAAAGGAGGGACAAATGGTGCAATATTTTCAACCACCTTCTGAAGAATTGAGGTGCAAACTACTGGGTCCACTAAAATAGAGGCTACAGAAGAGGAGCCCTCACAATAGGAAACAACTTTGAGGAGGAGTGATAAGGGGAAGGAAGTAGTAGAACACACCCCTTCATCCTCAAGAAAAAGGTCTTCAACTAAGTGCATCCCAAGGTGGCTCCAAAAGGAAATAATGAGCAGTACTAGACCTCAATTCTGTGCTTTAGAGGAAGACATTTTTGAGATTACAAAGATTTTGAATAAACCTAAGTCCCCATCACATGAGGCAAGAACGTTGGCATTTGTCACTAGTACATGGAATCAATAGTTGTTTGTGCAAGTGGTCGTTCCCCCTAAAGACATGGATGTAGAAAGCCTTGGCCCCGAAGATTATTAGCTCAAAGAGACCATGCTTGGGAGACCAACATGGGATACAACCTGATTAATGGTGACCATGGGAATTAAAGAAGTCTTAAAGAGCATTGGGTAGGATGAGGTTGAACTCTAAACACTTCGAAGGCAGATCGAGATCCTAAAGGGATATTTGGCCAAAGTGGTTGGTCCTTTTGATCCTGAGCACCCCGAGGACACATTGAATACCATTCTTAGACAAGAGGGAGCTATGCATATGGATCCATTTTTGAAAGCCTATCAGCAGTGGTAGGAAATTTTTGAGGAGAAAGGTATTTTGATTATCATAGGAAATTTGAAGTTATTGCATGCTACACAGGGGAATGTGAATAAAATTGTAGCAATTTTGAAGCAGGACTTCAATATTATGGATGAAGTAAGAGCTTAGAGTAAGGATTTACAAACTCTGGAAGCTATAAATGGGAAAAGGTACTAGATTTTGATCGATGTATACACAGGAGAAGAGTTATATATGATTGATGATTAGATGGAGAAAATAGTAGATAGCAATAAAGTAATGGAAACATTACATGAGGAGATTCATCAGCTCAAGGACCAAGCCCAAGAGTGAATTTTCGAAGTAGAGAGACACTACAATGATGCTTGCTTGGATATTTTTGAAGATGAGAAACAAAAAAAGTTGTTACTTGTAGAGACAATGGTAGAGAATTTCAAGTATATTTTTGTGGAAGTTGCTGATGTTGAGGACATTCGACAAGCCTTTAGGACTGAAGAAGCATTGTTAGAATTGGATACCAAACTTAGGGATTTTGTTGACACCCAAATTGAGGTAGAAAATTATAGACAAAAGGTCAAAGATAGGTATGAGGCTTTGGATTTACTAGATGTGACCAAAATTATTGAGATTATAGAGAAATTCAAGGGCAAACATCCAAACATAGCTTTGGGATGAAGAAGAACAAAACCCAGATACTCGAATTTCAATTTTGACACTCAATAAAATTATTAGATTTTGGACCATTTTGAGGTGCATAGCTCTGTAGGTCCACAACTCCATAGCTTCATAGATGCACATTTTTTTTGAAAAGTTCTGTCGATAGTTGATAGCTAGTTCCAAAAATAGAGCTCTCCATGCATTGGAAATGCATTCTGACGGTAGTTTAACTTTGACAAATGCCCTATGAAGGATCAAATTCCATTTTTGGCACTTTCAGACACTTCCACTTTAACTTGGAGCTTTCTCCTTCTCTCTTTTGTCATATTTCTTTGTTTTTAAACATGTAAAAGGCTCATGCATCTGATTAATGAATAAAATATGGATGGAGTCCTACTTAGTACTAATTAGATTATAGTTTGTATATAATTAGTTTATTTTTTTAATTAAAAGCATTTTATTGCATGAATAATATCTCTCACTCTCAACACAAATTGAGGAGATGATTTCTTATAAATACCCCGTTGTAATATGTAATGAGGGCTGCCATTATTTTGCAATAAAATTATGCTTTTGGTACTCGCATTTGGAGTGTAGTAATTCTTGCCTGAATGTGTCATTGTTTTGTGGATTTATTTTCATGAAATTGTGATTGAGCCAAAGGTTTATTGCTTTATTTCTAGTTGTGCATTTCATTAGTTCTGGTGTTAGTTATGGTATTGATGAATTCTGCTGCGTAGCTAGCTTGAGAAGAAATCATCAAATTGTGCTTACATAACTTTTTGTCTCGTATGAGCACACTTTCCATGGCCTTGTGATTTGATGAAGGGTGAAACATCATACGCTCATTAAGTTTCTCACTGACGATTGCATCAGTGGAATCAGGGAAGCCCTGCTCCTTCTTTCATTGGTTATTTACTAATCTCTTTGAAATCTTAATTCGTAGACGTGTCATTCTCCATAATTTATGTCCATTAGGAATTTCAATTTCATGTTATTTGCTTTTGAGTTTTTTTATTTTGCTTTGCAAACCCCCTTGTTAGAATATGAATTCATACTAGTTGCATTGTTAGATTGCATTAATAAAAAACATAAAAAATACAAAAAAATAGTTCTTTTGTGTGTTATTTTGAAGTAGTGTGTGGATTTTTCATTTCATCCAAGATCAAAACAAACCAGCAAAGGCCTCCTTGTGAACAATCACATTTATCTTCAATTGAGCAGATTTAGTACGTCACAAGACAACCTAGAACCTTGGAGTTGATTCACACAATTAGCTTTTCAAGAGAGGAGTTCACAAGAATTCTTGCTATTTAGCATCGTGCATAATGAGAACTCAATAGACACTAACTAGGTATATTGCTTGGTATGTATTGTCTAACAACTTATGTGTGACATGCTTTGATCACTCAACTTATACTAATTGCTCAGCTTGCTTTGATCACTCGGCTTGCACTGTAATATTGATAGATAATGATTAAGTGTTTTGTCACCACCTTGTCAAAACCAATATGAGATTAACATATTGAAATGAAACTAAACTAATATACTTTATCATAATCATGTAAAAATAAACTATAATCTCATTATACATGACACAAAGATTTTGGTCATGTAGAAACCCTTGGTTAGAGAGAAAACTATGGTGGGGATGACACCCACAAATCCTTCACAATGTGTGTAGTTGGTTAAGAGATTAATAATAAAATTTCTATGTCTACTTGGTTAAAGAATTTATATGCTACAATGAGAAGAAAATATCAATGAACTTGACATGATTAGATGTAACTTACTTTTTTGTCTACATCTCTCTTTTGCATAATCCTTTATCACCTCCAGTGACTAATGTACCAAATCTTTCCCTTTTTCTACCTGATATTCATCTTTACAATAAATTTACCTTCTTATGCCTATAACATATCCCTTCTCAACATAACTTCAACAACAATTTCTAATTGTTCCTTAAATAGAAATCTTTGGCCTCTTTCAATCCACGACCTAATTAGAGTTAATAGAAAACTCTAGAATATGTCATTGATCTAATCAGTTATCTAGAATCATCCTTTCCATAGTATTGTATTTCTTATATTTAATTGATCCTCATTCTTCCTTGGGATCATAAAAAATCAAATTTCCTCTTCCCAATAAAACTTACTGAATATTCTTCTTGATCTTCATAAACCTCTTTTCCCATGTGGTGGAATCAAAATACATATAATTCTATACCATTCCAAACTTTTATATTCTTCCTATGCATCATGGTAGATATGTTGTTAGTTGGTAACCTCCTGATTCGGTAAATCCTATCTAGCTCAGGTAACTCTGTGCTTGATGTTCACATAGCTTCTCAATATATATATTTCATACCTAAACTTTAACTTTTCCTTGATTTAGTAGTAACTATGGCTTGGTAAAAAAATTCACTAACCATTATCTTCTATTCTCACTGAGTAACATTTTTGCACTAATGACAAAAATGAATGTATATAGGAGTAAAAATAATATTTATATTATATGTTATATGTAATGCTCGTTGTCCTCTTTGTTAAAAATAGGAAATACCGAGAGGGTGATGAATCAATGTTTCACAAACTTTTTCCAACTATGGATATCTTTAACAATCTTTAAACATGCATATGTAATCAAAATGAAAGGTTAAAAAAATATTAACATAATATAACTCATAACACCATTATTTTTTAACTAGGGAAACCCTGGCGAAGGGAAAACCTTAGTGGGGATGGTACCCACAAAATTATCCACTAATAAAAATTATCTTGTGAAAGATATTGAGCCTATTAAGAGTCTATTACATTTGTATAGTTTCTATTTCTTTGTTATAGGTCTAGGCCTTGTCAGAAGCCTCAATCTTGTTAGATTTGGTATTATAATTACAAAAGTAGCAAGATGAACCCATTTATTAAATATGCATATACAATGATATATTATGTACACAAAGGTATAGATATAAAAACCTCTTGACAATGTTGGAATCTTCAATATTTGATTTTTCCTTTGTATCTATCTTAACAAGACTTCACATACATTATCTTTTATCTAATTTAACATAAATTTAGCATCATATAATTATCACAATACAATGACATACTCATCACACAACTTCACATGTAGAAATCTTTCCTTTATGCCCTTATGTTTTGTCTTTTCAGCCTTTAAGTCTTCACACATGTCTCAAAATACATAATTGACCTTTTCTAAGTTAGGGTTAACATCTAGGATGTCATCCCATAATAGTTAAGTAATTATTTTGGAAACCAAAATAATTCCTTAACACAATTTACCATTTCCTTGTCTTTGTTATGTTCTTCCTATACATGAGTGTAATTGGTAAACTATTGATATCTTTGTTTGTATAGCTCATTATGACATGTTCTCTAAGATACAAAATCCTTATAGCTTGTACCATATTCCCTCAAGTTCATGTGTGCTAATTGAATCTCTATGGACCTCACCAATAAAAAAGGTTCCTCTATTAGCAATTACCCTTTCTAAAACTTAAACAATTCCTTGAGCTATCTCCTCCAAAATATAACTCCAAAATTTTCTCACTAAATATAGCATATATGTTTCCATAAATGAAAACCTTGTAGTATCTCTATATTCCCCTCTTAGCAAAATTTTCAACGATCTCCCCCTTTGGCATTGATGGTAATATATGCAAAAATCAGCTAAATCCCAAAATTTCAAAATTACAAAATGTGAAGTTTTTCACATGGCCATACAAATTTTTCAAAATATAGGTCATTTCTATTTATATACCATCTTTTACATTATACATACTCCCCCTTACATTATACCTTATATCCTCAATTGATAATGTATGTTATTCCTGCACACATTGTACATTACACAATTTTCCATGCTATCCCCCTTTGACATCAATGACAAAGTTGAGTGCCAAAAACTATTTACAAGTCAAAATTTTGGAATTTTATGTTGTTGTCTTCATGTTGACTAGGTGAATAGACATGAGATACAATCAACAAAGTTTGTCTTTAAATATGTAAACTCTTTATCCCATGAATCTTGGACTATTGAACAGATACACTAATTAAAGTGCATAGTCTATAAGATGCTATCTCTACTACATTCAAATATGAGAATACAAAATTCTCATACTATGCCTTGGTTTTGAGGCATTCATCCAACTGTTGTTGAAAATGACTTATTTTCAGGGTGAGGTGTTCCCTCAACAATAAAAATATCTTCATTATTTTGTCCCTCTTTATCTCTAACAATCTAATGTCATCATTTACTTTCTCAATCCTCCTTTCCAAATCTTCAATCTGCATTTTGGGTAGTTATAGCTCATTCACAATGTTCTGCAACTCTTCTTGTTTTCCCTTTATTGCCTCAATGATGTCTCTAATAAAATTATGTGACAAGGCACATTATTCATACAAATTCTTTCCCTATGTTAGACATCTTCTTAACTATTTGATACAAGAGCCAAGAGTCACTGAGTCTCCTCTATTGTTATTGCATATGATACCAAATAATTGTGCATCATGACTAATCTATACTTTTGCTAATGGAACTTCTAAGAGATTGGTAAATTAATTACCAAAAACAATTATTACCTCTTGATCTCTCTTCTCTAGATCTAATTCAATAACCTTGACTGGAATGATGTATTGCAATTTATTAGTCACTCTCTCAATATTTTCTTGAGTATTTTTAATTCTTTTAGTCCTCTCAATGATTTTACATGTGGAAAGTGTTGATAGCTAACTAAGCATTTCAATCTTTGGATCTCCTATGGTTTCCAAACATGTGTTTCTCATCATGCATTCCAAAAATGATTCAATGGTGACTTGGATGATCTTGGAGCTTATTTTCTTGGTTCTTTGGTAGGATTAACCAAATGAACTTGCAAACTTTGATCATAAATATTTTATGCTTATTGTATAGGATGGGGTGTCAATCTAGCTTCAGTAGTATTACTTTGTTGATCTTGTTGCTAGTCGATCGACATGTTTTAGCTAAGGTTTGAAGTGGGACATTTCTTGTACAATTATCTTTCACTTTTTCTTTAAGTCATTCCCTTCCTTCACGTTACCTTTATCCTTCTCTTCACTAGAGCTAAGATAATCAACTAGGTTCTCAATAGCTAAATTGTCAACTATAAGACCCCTCCTCGCATGCACTTATTAAATGTGTTTTTTTTCCCCTCCATTAAATCCTATATAGGATATTTGAAGGGATATATGAGCTGAACAAGGTGATGGTATGTGAAATTGTTATGGTTCTTGTTAGAAAGCTTGTTGAGGGCATTATGATTAATTCTGATTATCTTATGTATAATGATTTGATGATTACCCTCTTAATAATTATTAAAAATTTGAAGATAAATGTTATCAAATCATTGGAAGTGTCCTTAGGGTAGCTTAATATTAGATATTAGAAGTACATTATGGTGTGTAAAGGTTATTGGGGTATTATGCATAAGAGGATATACTTCTCTATCGAGATGATTTATTTGGTAGTTAGAAATTATGGTTTAAATCATAAACATGACATGTGTTCTTTATGATACATCCACATAACTAGGTGATATAAATTTAATGGACTTAGATGACTATGCTGATGGAAATGAATTAAGTTTTATGGTTTAGGTATTTTAATGGAGATTGGTATCATTTGATACATTCATGTTTTGATATCCTATAACTCAAGATTTCATACATTGTTTGACTATTTAACCACTGATTTATACTATTGATGTTATGTGATTTTTTACCTTAAGATGTTATATATGATACATTGATTATTATGTTTATATGCATTCAGATAGTTCATTTTGATAATATCAAATTGATTGAAATTATATTCAAAATGATTTCATGAATTATGCTTTAAAAGTTTAAGACTAAAACCAATGGATCTCATCATGGTGTTGAATTACATAAGTGTTTTACATGAATACTGCTTAGAAAAGATAAGTTCATTGGAATGAGATTATAGACGTTAAATGGTTAATTCAATCATGCAAATAGATTATATGTAATCAATGTGCACAAATGGGAAAAGTTATTAAAATGAGATTTAGAATGTTCTGATCAATTAGAGTATGTAAATTTGGTTTATATATTAATGTAACTTTTATCAAACTACTAATATTCAAATTTTGTGTGTAGGAAAGTTACCATGGAATCAATCAGAGAAATAATAACCAACCCTATGTGCAAATCGTAAGACCATGGTTGAATGTATTGAAGAGATTCAAACCTTGTTGTTAAGTGATTTAATTTGTAATCATAATTTGAATGTATGTGTTAGATTATTCTATTACATATATAGTGTCATGTCATATATTTATGTAATGTGGTTTTTATAGTGTCACTTGACACTTGCCATGTGTATGTGTAATTTGACATGTCAATTAGGGTTGATAATGTAACTCTTTAACCTAAGACTGACTTATTAGGAGCCTAATTAAATCCCCCTTGATTTAAGGTATTTTGTAAAGTCCCACCATTAGGGTTTTTGAATTAAAAATTTCAAGGCACTTTTAGAGGCCAAAAAGTGGTCCTAGAAGCTATATTTAGTGAAATCTAAGTGCCTAAGTTGTAGGGGTATGGGTTTGGGACCTTTTTAACACTACTAGAACCCTAGTGACTTTAGTGACCCTCTAAATTTTCCACTTTTCATTTGTTGCGAAAATTGAATGACCTTGTTACCTTTTCAAAACCCACACTCTTGCCCAAGACTTGCATTTATGATAGGGGACATGTTGATGGCCAAAGGACTAAGGGTCAATTCTAAATTTATTGCTATTAGGTGGGTGAGATTTGGAGGCCTTTTTAGAGGCTCGTGGAGAAGTTAGTGTATATTCACCCACTCTCTAACTTTACAAAAATTAGGTTTTGGAATTGAAGCAACAAATGGGAAAATTAATCTTCTCAAACTTCATTTGCCATTACAAATTATGAAGGTTTCTGATCATGGATGCATGTTCTTGTTTTTCAATAGCTTAGTATGTGCTTGTAAATCTATTGCGTATGTGTATTGTATATTTTGTGATATTGAAATGTGAGGTATGGGATTTTGTCTTTTCTTGCAATCTCATTCATGTTCATTTTCTTGATCTTGTTTGAGGGAATTATGAAGGGAGCGATGACATTATTCACCCTTGGATAGGGAAGAAGTTGTCATGTATGAGGAAATGGACTAGTTGGACTCCATGGAAGTGTAGAGTCTCTTCTCATGGCGAGAAGAGGAAAAAAGGAAAGGTGTATGGGCCCTTTCTTGACAATGTATATTGATATTTTTTGGGGGAGATAAGGCAAAATGAGTATGAAAGTTGTATGTGAAATTTAGCCTTGAAGATAAGTGTTTTGTATGTTTTTCATTGACATCTCCTACATGGAAATTCTACCTTTTCCCCTTGTCATGGGTTCAAGGTGAAACCCATTTGTGTATACCTTGGATGGGTGTTTTATGTTGTACTTATGTGGTTGTGGATTGGATTTGAATGCCACCTAGTTGGCTATTGTTTCTCCTAGCTCAGTGGGTGGCCTCCTTGAGGCCTAGGTTGGGAGGTGAGATTTCTATGGTATGTTCTATATGTATTTTTAGATTTGGGATGGATTCAAAAGATGGAGCAAACTTGAATTTCTTGATGGTGTTCTTGTGTCACCTTGTGTTAAAGACTTCTTCATGGTCACACCTTTCTTGTTGTATCATTGTATTAATGTGTTGAAGGAAGGAATTCATAAATTTGTTTGATCTATTGAAATGTATTCAATATTGTAGATTTAATTTGCAGTAATAAGAAAAGAAATTATTGTATGGACAATGTGTATAGTATTGTGATAAGATTCAAATTGATTTCACTTTAGTTCTTGCTTCTAAATGCATTTTAATAACATAGTATCAAAAGTTAGTTCATGTCATAATTCATCCTCTTGTAATCTTGGATTTCCATCATGAATAAAAAAGAGATTTGATTATTTTAAAGTCATGGTGATGCATGAAGAAATCAAAATGAAATGTGTATATGTTAGTGAACAGATTGTCCTCCAAGAAAACATGTGCAAATCTGACCTTGAATGCCCAAGTGAGAGGACAAACTAACACCAATAGTTGGATAGGTTATCATGGATTGATAACCTTCCTCTGAATTTTTATCGGGCACAGCTCCCCATGTGAAATATTCAATGAATCAAATGTGAATGCTTTTACCAGAAAGCATAAAAGGATATCAAACATCTACCTATAAATACAACGTAGATGCGGGACAAAATAAACAACTACAAGAAATTAAATGGTAAATGACACAATGTCCATTCACCCTAGCAACAGATAGAATCAAGAAACACATTATCCATCTTCTTGAGAAAGTGCAAAAATGAAGATATGGAGATATAACAACATATTTCAGAGAAAAGTAAAGCAACACAAAGATCAAAATTAGCAGAAAGTAGATTTCTCAAACTCAAAGTTTTGATAAACAACTAACTTTCAAGTCTCCCTCCTCTAAAAGCGTAAAGATGCACTTGCTATCACAATCACCATTAATGAAATGCAAAGTTTTTCTCTGCATTTTAAACAAACGCAACTCTCTTATTTTCTAACATGCACATTTCAAAAAGCAAGAAAGGAAAACTCTGGCTCTGCTCCTCATGGCCTTCACAAGAAAATGGGCTAATGCTGGAAATAATCTGGAAAAGTTTCTCTCTTTGCTGTAGCACCAAGTCTGCAGTCTTGGAGAGAAAGATCTGTGTAAAAAACCCCCTGTGAATACCCTTGTCACTTATTTATTCTTCTCTTTTGTCAATCTCCATTCACCTTCCCGTAACTGATTCTTGGATATCAATATTATTTAAAATCATTTCCGTGGAGACTTCTTAATTTTTCCCCCACCATTGGTTTTCCTTGGTGAACTTTATTTAAAATTTATGTTCTTTTCCTTCTTTAGGTGTTTATATCATTATAAAAATAGTCTTATATCTTAGCAAATTCGTGGCCCCTATGATATACTCATGTTGACAGGTGGCATTTGCTGGTGATGTGGTTATGTTATAATTCTGTGACTGTGATTGACAATTTTGATAGTGATCTACTCTGTCGACTATAACTCATGAACCAAGAACAATTTTAAAGATTGCTCCAATTAGATTGTGCGTAACTTAATTTTCAACAACATATCCAAAATTGAGCCAAATCCAATAGTTCAATTAGAAGTTATCCCCCCTGCACTGAGACCCAATTTTGTGATCTACATTTTGTAATTATTATTGTTGAGCCGATAGAGGTGCAAACAGTGATGCATATCTCATGATTTTGCATAAATTTTGGAAATCACTCCAGTGAGAACATAGAAAACTAGGATTGAAAACACATATCCAAAATTGAGCTTGATCCAACAGTTAAATTGTGAAATACGACTCCCAAAATATGACTATTTTTAGGCCATCAGAGAATCTAAGATTTTTTCTGCTTGTATATATTTATTCCACTTTAAGATGGATGCATTCTAATGTAAGCTCATTATATGTTTGTTGCATGAAATCAATGCTATTCTTATCAACTATTCAATTCAGTTAAACTTCATACAAATCCATATCACCAATATAAGGTTAATGCTCATCACCTCTATCAAGTAGATTAGTCTCTTCGACCTAGAAATTGATTTGTTTTAATGCATAGACAAATGATAGCTCTTGATCTTTCTCAACCTTAACCATGATTCCATGTTCAATATGTGTGTGGACTTCTTTCACATCTAAAATTCACAAATTGACTATGCCTAAATCTGCATTTAGACTCTTGATCTAAGCTTGATTCTAAAACTGAGCTGCTGTTCTCGTTGATCTGGATCTCAAAACTTGACAAGCTGGAGCTCCAGATTTGAACTAATTTGAACTGTCTTAAACCTGTCACATCGCATGAACTTTTCTAAACATAAAATAAGCCATATTGAATCAACAAGCTCGTAGGATCATTTTGAAGGCATTGAACCTGAAACTTGTTTCCGCATCTGCATATTAAATTTTTTGAACCACTTTGCATTTTTAAACCATTGAACTACTTTGAAGTACTTCAAACTTTAGTTCAAAGTGGTTCAGAAACCCTGAACTTGAAATTAAAATAAATGTGATGGTCTTTTATGTTAATCAACTGCATCAATTGAATCAGATGAAACCAATCATATCAGAGTAGAGTCTCTATGCTTGTCTTTAAACTCAAACTTTGAATTACCAAACCTTTGAACTATCAAATTCATTGAACCCTTCATTTTTGATAACTATTCTCTGAACACATTTGCTATGCCACTTTAAACTGATGAAACTATATAGCCATTGAACCGATGAAGTCAGAGCTTGAAATGTGAATTGAGACAAAATTTTGAACCTTTCTGAATTAACAAATCTGCAATTTCGAACCAAGAGTCTGAATTTTGTTTCTATTGAACCTGCAGGACAGATCAATTGAACCATTGAACCACTTTGAACTACTTTGAACTGAGGTTCAAAGTGGTTCAAAGCTATGAATTACAAGTTTTAAAATTGTGGCTGTATTGGGTACTAACAGTATAGAGTTCCTTAAGTTATTGACTTAAGTTCAATGTTCAAATTGATATCTTTCCCTATAGTTGCATCTTAAAATTTCTTAATAGACATAATGGTAAATCAAAAGATTTAAATCCAAGGTGGAACATATTTTTACCTCTCAATTCACTCCTAAACTTATTGGAAGTGCACCTAATATCCTTACTAAGAAAGTTGAAAATATACCCATGTAACCCTTTTTGTCATTTGGAGAAATCTCTAAAATTCCCTCCCAAAGAGACCCTACAAATCTCTATAAATTGTATGGTAGGAAATTGAATTCCTCCCATACCAATTTCCATTTTTAATAGTAAATAAAATATGGGCATATAATACCCACTTGAGGACATACGCTTGTTAAAGTCAACATTCAACTTTAAATGCCTTTATGGAAACAAAAAAAAAAAATTAAAAAATAAGTTTTGAAAGGGATGAGTGGGTCCCACACCACCCATCACATTTTACCTCCATGAAACTCATGTAGAATTTAATGGCTATTTGGAAAAATTCAACAATTTGTTTTTTACATCCTCTAAATATCTTAACTCCTACCTTTGTTTCCACTTACCATCAACCCACTCATGCTCCAGCATACTTGGGAGACATGGTGTGTTGTCCAAGTGTAGAGGCCTGTTGAATCCTTAGGTAGTATGCTTAGACTTGGGGAAAACCTATGGAGAATGAGGGAAGCATTGGCAAGTAGGCAAGTGGGAGGGGGGGGGGGGGGGGGGGGATTGGTGGGTAGGTGCCTAAGAATAGGTGTTTAGGGGTATTTAGGGTAATCTTAGTAAATGGTAATGTTGCTTAGTAATTTAAATGTGGTGATTAGGATCTAGTAATTTAATTTAATTTTTAATGGAAATTTTATTATGAAGGGATTTTTTTAATAACTAAAGTTATTTTTAAATAGCTCTTTCTAGGCAAAAGCTAGTAGCATGTAGATATAAGGGTTTAGGGTTTAGTTAGTAATTTGATAGATAGTAGATGTTAGCATGTGTTATCAGAAGGGTTGTCTAGATAACTTGATCATATAAATTGGGTTATGTTAGAAGATGAGTTATATGCCATAATTAGTTTAATGGTAAATATTTAATGTGTTAATTAGTTCTAATAGGTTATGTTAATAACTGAGATCAAGTATCAATGTGATGATAGGTTAACTTTTAAGTGCAAAATTAGTTCTTCTAGTGATTTGAACTAGTATAATGATTTGAATGTAAGGTATTGTTGTCACAGAGGTTTGCACCCTTGTCCAAAGTCTTATCTAAGGACAACCTTGTGAAACATGGAAACAACCTCCAAGCTGTGGGACTTGAATTGTGAAGTTGAATCTCTGGAGAAGGCCAGCTTCCTCTTACTATCAGGGCACACCTAACTATTCTTGGAGAGGAAAAGGGAGAAAGGGAGCATGGAAGAAAATCTATGTATTCTAATCTAAAGAGGTGATGCACCAAAATAGACTGTTCAAACCAATCTCTGCCCATACATGCACTAGTGAAGCATTATGACACCAAAAGATATACACATTCAGACTTGTTTTAATCTAACAACCACATGCAGATCAGAAAACCAGAATGAATGACACAAGGAAAGAGAGATTTTCTTATATATCATTCATACGTCAAAGAGATACACTCATGTAGATCATAGATTTCTACAAAACATCAATGAGAGGCAAAGGATTCTTGCACTTTCACACCAATGGCTGAAGGAGATAAGCAAGATGTCATTCAGTTTAGAGGCAAAGAGAATATTACATTGAAGATTTGCAGAGCAATATCAAAGAAATTAGAGAAGGTTCAACCCTAACAAAAATTACAAAAATTTCCTTTATAGTTCAGGCATAACTGAGATGTCCTCTTATTGAAGTTACTCCACAACAACTGCCATTAAGTCCTATAGAGAATAATCATGGAGATCCAGATGCAATGATATTTGATCTTGCTGGAACAAGGCTCTGAGAAGATAGAAATGGCACCATTAAATCGTCTAACCAAGTAGATGGATCAGATCAGAGGTGGTTCAATGTTCTCCTGGGATTAGCATTCATTCCAGAGTGGTTGGCATCGATCACAGGATCAGATCATGCAAGAAAACCTGATTTCCTTCAGTTCTAGCTTGTGGATTAGCAATATCAATAGGTCAAATGAATCCTGCAAGTAGAATGAGCCATGTGGGCCAATGGTCTTTTATCCTTCTGTCACCTTGCAAGGTCTTCCCATGGCTAATCACATCTAACTAACTAACTATGCCACCTCCCAACTTATCGACAACAGTCACATTAACTGCTAGTTCCTAACTATCAATACCTAGCCGCAATGTATCTCCCCAGGCTCATGAGGACATGTGTCCTTCAGATGCTTTCTCACAATGTTTAATCTCCATGTAATTCCATATTGTGGGCAAGTGTTGATCGCCGAACTGTAGAAGATCAACGATCGAAAAAAATTGTCCATATACTGTGCTTGTTCTTCAAAATTTTGCTCCCATGAAACACTTGGCATTTGACTCATCCTGATCCAGTCTCATCTAGCATCAATCTGGCACACAACTAGCACCACCTTGTGGCCTTATGAAACAACCCTGGCCCCACAAGGACATGTGGCAACAAGGCACTTGCCCACATTGTTTAATCTCCTTGCATCTTGTTAATGTGGGGAAGCACCAATCCTTGATCTATTTTGAATCTACGATGATTAGAGATTTATGTGATTGCATACCTAGTTAGAGAGATTGACCAATGAGATGCCCCTATTGTACTTTGACTCACTTGAAAAATGCCATAGAAGATGGGCCATCCTTACCTCTTTGAGAAGGGTGGGCCCATGACATCACAACAACCACATGTTGCAAGGGCGCATACCTGCATTGTTTAATCTCCTCGTAACTCTTTATTGCAGGTATGCGCCAGCCATTGATCTGATCACATCGGACGGTGGAAGGTGGAACTGGGAATGTGAGAGGTTGTGGGATAGGTGTCACCAGGGCGCATGCCTGCATTCCTTAATCTTCTTGCAACTTTTCCTTGCAAGCATGTGCCAACCATTGATCTCAAGAGATTTGATGGTGTTCATAACATGTGCACCTTCGAACCTCTGTGAATATCCACAAATCTTCCATGCACTATCAGAAAGTTTGATGAAAGTAAGAATGTGGGAAAGCGGGCACCAATTGAATCGCTAGCTCACTAGCCACCTTGTCCACCCTGTGGCCCATAAGAGAACATGGACCCACCTACCACACATCGCTAAGGGGCTTCCCCACAACATTTAAAGATTGTGCATTTTTAAAATGCGAGAAAACACCCATCATAGATCTAAACCAGATCTATGACGTGGAAAGTTGCAGGCCCATGAAGAAAATTTAGTAAATAAAGAAATAACATAAGGTTTTTTTGTTCATTTTTCAATATTTCCTGGGCATTAAAATAATGTAAAAGATGGGAAGTAGCCGTTGGGTGGGGTCAAGCATTTGAATTCAAATTTTTCGGCAGGAGGCAAATTAAGCAACATTTTTGGTGACTCAGAGGGGACGCAAGCTAGCTATGTGTATGACCAGTAGCTTGAAACATCCATTGGGATACAAATTCATAAAAAATTGTGGATCTTGTGCACAATGAAACCCTAACCCTACCTCTACGGCAACAAAAAAATGACAATATCTCTCTGCAACTCTGCAATTGGAACCCAAAGCAAAGCTTTTTGCAGCCTTCAAAACTTGGAAACTGGCTATCTCACAAAGAGAAACCTATGCTTGTGCACTTCTTGGAAAGAAAGAAACTATAGAAATAGAACTACACTAATATGTATAGGAAAATTCAAGCCCTGTCAGAATCATGGTTTGAGATAGATCCCATTGACTGGGATAGGTAAGATTTCACCACTAGACCTACTTAGTTGAAAAGCATTGGCCTATTTGCAATTGACAATCAGATAGGGACCACTCCACAGTGCATCAAATTTTGAATGCCTCCCCAGTTTTTCCCTATCTACATCCCATTTCAAGACCAAGTCACCCTCCTTGAAGGTCCTGACCCTAGCCTTTTTATCAAAGTTCCTTTTCACATGCTATTGATGTGTCTCTAGGGTTTGCATGGCCTAATTTCTTCTTTCTTCCAGCTCCAACAACTCTGCCATTCTCACTATCATGGTATCATTATCAATTAGCTCCAGTTGATGAGCTAGTTCTAGGGATGGGAACTCCAATGAAATTGCAAGCCTTGCTTCTCTACCATATACTAACATGAATGGTGAATTCCCTAATGACCTCTTAGGTGTTATCCTGTCAGCCCACAGAGCTGTTCTCAATTTTTTATGCCAACACCTATAGTTATCTTCTATTGTCCTCTTTATGATCCTAATTAAATTCTTGTTGGATGACTCAGCTAGGCCATTACCCTGAGGGTAGTAGTTTGAAGATGTGCTCAAATAGATATTATGGTCAATTGCCCATGCAAAAATTTGAGCTCCTACAAAAGACTTTGCATTATCTGAAATAATGGTTGCAAGAGCACTGAACCTAGTCACAATTCCATCAAGGAACTCAACAACTAAAGATTCTATGGTGTCCTTCAATCCAACTACCTCTATCCATCTGGTGAAGTAATTTGTAGTAGCTAAGATCCACTTATGACTAGAACTAGAAGGAGGATTGATAGGGCCTATGAAATCCAATCCCCACTGAGAAAAAGGCTGGTCCACCTAGATGGGATGAAGAGGAAGTGCTGCAAGATTTTTTTTACCAGAGAAGAAGGTACATTTCTCACACTTCCTCACATATTTATGACAATCATGAAATAAGGAAGGCTAGTAATAATCGACTCTCATGATCTTCATTGCAGTTATTCTGGTTGAGAAGTGACCACCATTAAGACCATCATGAAGTTCTCTAATCATTCTTTCAGCCTAGTTTATGTCAATGCATCTTAATAGGGATCCATTAAAATATTTCCTGAAAAGGACACCATCAACTATAATGTAAGGAATTGAATGTAATCTATACTATCTCCTTTTAGTTCTATCTAATCCTTGAGGATATCCATTACCTAATAAGAAATTCTTCATATCATCCATCCAGTTCCTTGGGCCATCATTTCTTGCCTCCTATTATTCTGTTAGTATCATGGTAACTTCCTCATTTGAGTCCTGAGATGATATCATTTTTTTGCACAACCCCTTCCCTCTTACCAACTTGGTGATTTGGATGTAAACATCATATTCCATCACTTTTGTAATCCAACCAGCTCTTTTCTCACCAATATCTTCGCTCAAAAGGAAATCCTTCACGCTGGCATGAGGTACTAATAGATGAATCTTATTGTGAGATAGGAGGTGTCTGAATTTCTTCAAAGCTCTGATGACTGCAAGGGCTTGCTTTTCTACAAAACTATACTTGTCTTCATACTCTTTGAGCCCTTCACTAAAGAAGGCTATGGGCTGCTCTTCATCTTTATCATTTGTTTGGGTCAAGATAGCAAAAATGCTTGACTCACCACCTAGGGTATAAAGGATGAAATCCTTTTCAAAGTTTGGATTAATGAGAGTAGGGGCTGAGGCTATGGCTACCTTGATCTCTTCAAAGCTTTCCTTCCCTTCCTTGGTCCATGCAAATACCATACTTTTCCTGAGAATGGCTGTAAGGGGTTTTACCATGGTAGCAAAATTAGAGATAAATCTTCTCACAAAATTTATCCTACCAAGGAAACTTTGTAGCCCTTTCTTATGTTTAGGAAGGGGAAGAGAAAGTATTGCTTTTGTTCTTTTTGGATCAATGGTTAAACCATCCTCAGATACAATGTGTCCTAATAGTTTTCCTTGATTGGTGGCAAAGATACACTTGCTTGGGTTAAGGGATACCCCAAAATCTCTACACCTTGAAAATACCTACCTTAAATGATCAAAATGATCTTCAACATTCTTGGAATACACTGTGATATAATCAAGGTAAACTAATACAAACTTTTCAATCATGTTTTTAAAAGCCATCTCCATTGCCTTCTGAAATGTAACACTTGCATTAGTTAGCCCAAATGGCATCTTACAATAAGAATAGGTACCCCATTTGGTGGTAAATTTAGTCTTGTACCTATCAGACCCTTTGACCAGTACTTGATTGTAGCCAAAAAATCCATCAAGAAATGAAAACCTCTTTGAACCGCTGACCTTGGACAAAATCTACTCCATGGAAGGGAGGGGATGGCGATCTTTAAGGGAAGCTTGGTTAAGGTCCCTAAAGTCCACACATAGTCTAATTTCTCCATTCTTCTTCCTAATAGGGACAAGGTTTGCTACCCATGATGAGTGTTTGATGGGGAAAATTATATTGGCCTCAATCAATTTGAATAGCTCTTTTCTCATTAAGGGTTCAATCCTGGGATTCACTGGCCTCTATTTTTTTCTTATTGGTTTGACATCGTCAATCAAATCTATGGTATGCTGAAATAACCTTGGGTCAAAACCCTTCAAATCATCATATGTCCAAGCAAATATATCATTAAATTCTTGACATAGATGAATAAAATTTTCTTGTTCAATTTCAGAACATACCTTCCCCATATTCAAGGACTTTCCATCAACAACTATGACCAGGGTGTAGTCATCTTCGTCAGTAGCTAGGTTCATGGCTCTGCCTCTTACTTGGTCATCAGGATTAAAAACAATCTCTAAAGTAATGAGACCTTTAGGAATTTTTTTGGAGCTGAGATTAATGATTTGGTCCATATACTGATCCTGCAATCTTGACTGATTTCTATCTGAAAATTCTGCTTCATTCTGTAAGAAGCTTACAATTTTTTCATTAGATTCAAAAACTTGCCAATGGATATTATTGTCAGGGATGGTAGGCCTTACTACCATCCTAATTTGTTGCTTCTTCTCCTCCCCAAGATTCTTTGGCACATCATGAGATGCACCTATTGTTGCAAGTCTATCAACATGTCTATTTTCTCTTCTAGGGATGCTTTGAATATTAAATGCATTGAAACCCTCAAGAAGATCCCATACCCTATGTTTATAAGACTTGAGCAAACCATTCTTGGTGATATTCTAATTTCTTACTTTGATTAACCACCAACTCACTATCTCCATATACACTTAAGGCTTGAATTCCTCTTCTTTGAGCAAGTAGGAGTCCTTGAATGAAGGATTCATACTCGGCCACATTATTTGTGCAACTGAACTGGAGCCTAAAGGAAAAGTAGTACCTTACTTGTATAGGAGAAACCAACATCACACTAGCTCCTAATCCATTCTTATTCCTTGATCCATCAAAGTACATATTCCATATCCCACTCATATCTTCTTTATTCTCCACAAGATTGGGAACTAGAGAATCTTTCTCTAATATACAATATGTACTGAGGCCTATTTCAAGGGTTTTTGACATAGGATCAAATTGATATGCATTATCCCATTAATTTAAGAGAAAATTAGGTATCTCTACTAGGGAAGTAGTAGGCTCATTCACTATGTCATTCTCATCCACTTCTAGGATAGTACAATTCATGTGATGAGATTAGGGGTGTAGGGTTCAGTATGATGGAGGGCTAGAGGCTCTACTCTGATTGAAGCTTTGGCCCCATATCTTGTCCTAAAAAAACATATGACCAATCAGAAGATATGTAACCACCTATTTGGGTAGTGAAATCTCTTGACAGATAGATGGCAAAATGTGGCTTGACTTCAGCAACTGATATATCTTGAGTTACAGTACAACCAGGGCATGCATGTAGGGCTATTTCTACATTCCTAAGGATCCCTGTAGTCTTGACAATACTACCATCCAATTGTAACACATACCTAAAAATGGGCTCATATTTCATCTCCAAAGCATCAACAACACACCTAGGCGTCACTCAACTACTAGCCCCTGAATTGATCATGCAATTGTGGACTAGTTTATCTCCTATAATTAAAGAAACATAAAATGGAGGGGGTCTAACCTTCTTACTCATTTCTTCCTCCCTTGATGGTTGTACTAGGCTTATGGCACTTTCCACAATGGGCAACTGATCCTTTGGTTCAATATTCTCCAACTCTTGCTGCAACAACCTCTTTTGCATGGGTATAGTAGCAACAACATCCCACATGGAAATATTCACATTTGTCTTCTTCATTTTTTCTACCACATTGAATGGTGCAATAGATACTTTGGTAGAAACCTTGGGGGCTGCATTTGTAGGAGGTTGAGATGGAACAAACTGAGGATCACTTACATCTTTTCTAACATTACTTTTCTTTTGTTGTTGAGGGGTATTTGACTGATCATTTACTGCTTGCTTGTGAGGTATTACATTTGAAGTTGAGGCCTAATTGGGAGGAGGAGGGGCAGCACCTTTGATAGCTCTTCTCTTACTCCTAGTATTGTGAGCAATGGAATCCTGGTTTACATTACAATGTTCCTCGACCTGATGATTCATAAAGGAGCAATCACCTTGTCCCTGCATATATGAGGCCTCTTTAAATTGGTCCTCCTTGTAGGCTCTTGGATGGTCAAAGCCAAATAAGATTTAGCCTTCTAACACATGCAATGAGCATAGGAGTAGTTACAGGAGGGACACAAATCTTGGTCTTGGGCCATGTTGTTTTGAGGAACTATGGCCCTACTTTGGTTCACATTTGAGGTTGAAGCATGGCTATTTTGCCTATTTTGGTCAAAAGAGTGGCTCCCATAATTCTAATTTGGAGACCTACCACTGTTTAGAGTTTGATGTTGCAATTGATGTGCCTTACTACCTTGAGCTTACTGTCTTTCTAAAGTCATCACCTTATTGCTCATTTCTGCATCACAGAGAAACTATCCTCCATCTTCTTCTCTTGGCCCTACAATCTCTTATCTATGTTCAACATCATAGATTGCATCATCTACTTGATTTCATCTATTCCATTTGAAGATGTGGAAACTAGAGGGATTGGAGCAAGGGATTATGATGTGGAAGTTGTGGGAAGAGGAGCCATTACCAATTGGTGATTTGGAACATTAGGAAAGAAAGGCATGGGAGGCCTTGGAGCTAGCTTACCCCCTTGTATTAGGATGTTTTCTGACTTTATTGCTATGTCATAAGCAATAGGAAAGGTATCCCCTCCAATAGTTTGGATCATAGTGGCAATGTCATTATTGAAAGCTTTGAGGTAATGCAAGAAGGCATTACCGGGGGTAGGTTTTACTAAAGGAGGTATTCTATCCCATGTCTTTTGAAATCTATATTTGAAATTAGTCATACATTCATGGGGGGCTCTTTTTATAGTAGTCAACTATTCTAAAAGTGACAAATGGTCACTTTTGTCCTCAAAGTGTTAACATAGTCTTGCTCCTAATCCATCCCAATCTGTTATAGAACCATGAGCCAAACCTCTATACTACTATAGTGCTTTTCCTTTTAGAGATGAGGCTAGAAGCCTAACTACAACATTATCTTCTATAATACCATGGATATTACAAACATTTGCAACCTCTTGAATGTGTTCTGAGGGAGAGATAGAAGTTTCACCAGTAAAATTTGGTATACTTTTAAGTGTAGCTATTGGTATGTCAAGTCTTTGGGCCAATAAAAGAGGTCTACCACCAGTAAAGGTGGTAAAAGCATGAGCTCTGGGTTGTGCCATATAGACAAGTGATCTATTGATATATGCTGATGGCAACCTAGGATGAGATCTAATAGTAGGAGGGGTAGAAATAGATCTTGTAGGTGTATTTGTTACTATTGCACTCCTAACTAGTGATCAAGATAGTCTAGTCCTCCTCCTTCTAGGATTTGAAAATGAAAGCTCTTGGTACTAAAATTTACCTCTAGAAGATGCCCTTGTTTTAGCTTTTGGCATAAATTATTGCAACTTTGTTCTAGAACCAGATGTGTTTGAAGCTCAGTCACCAAGTACTTGAAGAATGAACCTCTTGAAGGCTTGAACACCGAAGCCAATACTATCTCCTCGATATCAATCTTGAAATCTTCCTTTTTGACACTAGTAGATTTGAAATCTTTTGATATATGTCGCATTGGGCATGCCAAAAACTATTGTCACAGAGGTTTGCAGCCTTGTCCAAAGTCTTACCTAAGGACAACCTTGTGAAATATGGAAACAACCTCCAAGCTATGGGACTTGAACTGTGAGGTTCAATCTTCGGAGAAGGCCAACTTCCTCTTACTATCAGGGTGCACCTAACTATTATTGGAGAGGCAAAGGGAGAAAGGGAGCATGGAAGTGAATCTATGTATTCTAATCTAAAGAGGTGATGCACCAAAATAGAGTGTTCAAACCAATCTCTACCCATACATGCACTATTGAAGCATTATGACACCAAAAGATATACACATTCAGACTTTTTTTAATCTAACAACCACATGTAGATAAGAAAACTAGAATGAATGACACAAGGAAAGAGAGATTCAATTATATATCATTCATAGGTAAAAGAGATATAGTCATGGAGATCATAGATTTCTACAAAAAATCAATGAGAGGCAAAGGATTCTTGAACTTTCACACCAATGGATGAAGGAGATAAGCAGGATGTCATTTAGTTTAGAGGCAAAGAGAATTTTACACTGAAGATTTGCAGAGCAATATCAGAGAAATTAGAGAAGGTTGGACCCTAACAAATTTTTCAAAAATTGCCTTTATAGTTCAAGCATAACTGAGATGTCCTCTTACTCAAGTTACTCCACAACCATTGCCATTAAGTCCTACAGAGAATAATCATGGAGATCCAGATGCAATGATATCTGATCTTGCTAGAATAGGGCTTTGAGAAGATAGAAATGGTGCCATTAAATTGTCTTACCAAGTAGATGGATCAGATCAGAGGCGGTGGAGTGTTCTCCTAGGACTAGCATTCATTCTAGAGTGGTTGGCATCGATCACAAGGATCAGATTGTGCAAGAAAACTTGATTTCCTCCAGTTCTTTCTTGTGGATCAGCAAAGTCAGCAGGTCATTCATAATAATAATTTTAGTTCCAGTTCCATGGATAAT
Organism: Cupressus sempervirens; assembly: GCA_028749045.1. Taxonomy (NCBI): domain Eukaryota; kingdom Viridiplantae; phylum Streptophyta; class Pinopsida; order Cupressales; family Cupressaceae; genus Cupressus; species Cupressus sempervirens. The sequence continues at coordinate 907,546,271 of CM053785.1, forward strand.
AATAATTTCCATTTGTGCATTGTTCTTTGCATCATAACATCTTCTGATAACCTCTTCTCTCAAAGTATCTTCTTCATTATTTGTCTTTAACCAAACTTCATTCAATATTTCATATGATTCTTTTGATACTTCTTCATGAATTGAAAGTAAGGGATTTTTGAACTTGATCATATGTTGGATAATAGTTACATCCAACTTTATTTGTTCATATGCTCAATATCTATCATTATATTATACCAAATTTGTTTAGATTACCTTCATTCAATATTAAGTCATTTATGTTGTCAATCTTGGGCTTCCAACTTGTTTTCTTTTTGTTGTTACCTTTTCATTCATCTTGTTGTTGTGTTTATTGCATTAAATTTTTTAGTGCAATAATTTTTCCTCTCATATTCCTTCCTTCATAGGTTTTTATTACTTTATGTCTTTTTCCTGGTCCAGTGGCCATCTCTTTAACTCTTTTGGGCCTAAATTATTTTTTATGTTCTATCTTTACCTCATGAATTATACTAACATCTTCTACCATGGGATGATCAAATATAACTAATGGTTTTGGTGGTGGTGAAACAAATTTTGGTACAGGTGTTGATAATGTAGTGCTAGGGCCTTCTACTGACAAAGGTGGATCCACTAGAATGTTCTTCTATCCAATATGTCTAATCTCATATAAAATTTACTTAACATTAGAAAAATATTGATGTATCATCAGTGTTTCTTCCATGATCTTTTTCATTTCACTACCAACCTTCCTCTTTTCATACTTTTCAAGATTGATATGATATGTCATCTTCATGTTTTCTTCATAAGTTCCAAATCTTAGACTATTAGGATCTAAATCAAAATTTAGAATCCTTTTGTGCATAACCTTCAATTGCTTCTTCTGTGACTTCTTTCCAAGTGGATCTACATACATCACTCTAGGACTAACTACCTCCATGCTGGTGAAATCAATATCTTCCATGCAATATAGTTCATCCTTGTACTTTTCAATCATAGATTTTGGAAATTTTGTTCTTTATTTTATTTTTGATTGAAACCTTTTATCAATAAATGTTGTTTTGTTGTCAATCTTGTCTATAGGATGTCTCCTATATAGATTTGTAATCTTTTCCATTGTACACTTCTCATTGATCCAATTAGATATAGGCATGAATGGAAATCTCTTCAAAAAGGAAAGTATATATGTGATCAATGACTAAAATCTAAATTGAGCATTCATTTTTTTTCTTAATCCTTTCCAAACTGTCTATTGATTAATTTCTCAAGATTTCACACAAGTTTACTTGAGTTCTCTCAACACATAACTTATATGTTTCATGTGAAAATTTATTTTCTAACTCATCATCCCTTGAACTAGAACATAACTTGGTGGCAATGATCTTAGTCACAAATCTCACATCATCCTATTTAATTTGATCAATTACTATCCATCTGCCATTATAGGTTGATTTAGTGTTTTCTATCATAATTTTCTTAAAATTCTTCTCATTAAGTGGAATTGATTCTTGATTAGATAAATATATTATTTCATGAATCAATTCAATTTTAATGACTACTTTTTCATCTATCCAAATTTTCTCATCATGAAATCTGCTCAAAATAATCTTAGTCTAGTCCTCATTATAAAACTCATGATAAAACATTTTCTTTATTACATAAACTTGACCTAAGTACTCAAACTCTTCCTTAAATGAAATATCATGTTTGTATATCTCATCAAATTAATTTGAAATGCACACAGTCTCAAATTTGGAATGGGTATAAATCCTAACGTCTTCTAGGTTTGAAACTTCATCAAGAATTTGAGAAAATGTGGTATTAGGGCCATTATCTACACATGGTATAGGGTTTATTTTCTATTTATGTCTTGGTACCACCATAACATTAAGCAACATTGATTCTTCCATTCTTCACAAATTAAACCTTCTCAAACTTAACTTTACAGAGATATAAGCAAACTAGGGCTTTCTTTGTAAAAATAGTCAAATTATTTTCCAAATCCACAGCTTGCAATTCACTCTCCAATTCACTTCTTAAGTTTCCTAAACTCTTTTCTTGATCAAATGGTGTTTATTCCATGAATCTCATCCATTATATCCAACTCAATTTGATTCTACATTAATTGTGCAAGTATGCAAGGTTCAAAAAGTTGTTTCATTTAACCAGAGAATTGTTTTCCTTTTGCACACTCTCACGTGAACTCAAAAATGCATGGACACTTAATTTTAGCTTCATCTCAACCATATCAAACTACTTTGAACTTTGTAAATCTTAATTTGATCTCTCGATAGGTTAAATAAAATTTTGATATCATTTTCCCTTTATCCTTTAATGAATAGATTGCTTAGATTGATAAAGGTTTTTTAGCAACTATTACTGACTTCAACTTATTCTCAGTTGTATCACTTGTCTTCTTCTCTACCCATATTTGTGTGCTTGTAGGTATCTTAGCTTTAATATATGTTCTATTGAAGATTTCTACATCCTCATTCACATCTTCTAGCTATCTTTCATTATTTTTTACATTTTGTCTCATGTTATTGTAAGTGTAATTTTCCTTAGGGAAAAATCACACCAATATCAAGAAGCTCAAGCACTAGCACAATATGGTCTAATAAAGTATGATCAAAATAACAATAATGAGAATATCATTGTGTACATACATACTATAAGTGCTTGTATATAAAGGCCTCTAGACTAACTAGGAGATAAGTTGAGAGGATAAGAATACCGAGGTGTATCTCATAATGAGATGTTATAGACACCATGTGCTTAATTAGAGTGTGAACAACTATGTAGTCTACATGACAACTCAGATGATTATGCAAACTCCTGTGTTGTCAACAAGACAACTCATCTAACTATGCATACTTTAGGTGTTTATATGATAAATAATAAAATAATGCATTTAACCTAATTAAACTTAAGTAAAGTGTAATAATAATTAATTATTTACACTAACAGCCCCCTTAAGTGCAACTTAGGGGAATGCACTTAAGCTCACAAAAGATATGATGAAAATGCATGATGGGTCTTGGCTACTAGGGAATGTTAGGTACCCATGTACAAATACAATGCTCTACATACAATGCTATGCAATGCAATGCAATCTCTCTGAAAATAGAGAAAGATGGAAAGCCATCTAGGAAAAAACCTCCCCCAAAAGAGAGATAAGTACAATAAACAAGAATGAGAAGGACAAAACCCCATTAGAGAGAAGAATTAGAAGAAAAAGGAGACAAGGTAGTCCCCCCGTAATATAGAATGCCCATCAGTGATAGCTGCTCCAAGATGAATATAGAGGTTGATCCATGAATATTGAATAATATTCCCCCCCTTAGGAAGAAACAATGTCATAGGTACATATGAGATGCTTCCCCAATGTGTAGAAAGAATCTTGAAGATGAATGATGTCTTTGAAAATTTCTCAACTGTCCCTGTGTCAACACTGATGTTCACCCCTTCCAACACTATTGAAACTAACAATTTTGGATCTAGAAAGGATGGGTGTAGAACATATCCCAAAGAACCAACTGTCTCCTCAAATGATAAAGAGACCTCCTACAACTATTTTACATAAGGATCCACAATCATATCAACCTGGAAAGACTGATCATGTAGAGAATGGACAAGAGGGTCAGAGTGTTCCCTTGCAACAACTAAAGAAGGATCATCTTCATCAAAGAGAAGATGTATATCATCAATAGTGTCTACCAAATCAGCTATGTGGGACTCCACAAATAATCCTGAAATATCTTTTAAGTAGTCATCCTCTAATGCTGGAAGTGGAAGACAAGGTGTACCCAAATGTACTAAATTACATGGACCTATCCCTGTAGCAATGTATGTATGTGGAATTTGTTGATGTTGTCACTGTGTCCTCCTAGTATTTGAAGGATTCTCCACCAATGAACGTACTGAATCAAGTGTTTGTTGTGCCCAATGAGGTCTAGTGGAAGAAGAAGAAATAATATCCTCAACTATTTGTGGACCCTATGAAGGTGGTGTCCTATGAGTCAATGTTGAAGAAATATCATCTTCCAAGTCACTATCATCACTATTATCACTTCCCATGAAGGAGGAAGAAGGAGTTGAAGAAGCCAAACCTGGGAAAGTCTCTTCAAAGTGAACACTCCTCTCAAAGAAGATTTCATGTGTCTCTGCATCCATGAGTTTGTATGCCTAAATGTGGTTAGGATATCCAACAAATATACAAGGTTTACTTTGAGGTTCCAACGCCTTCCATCTTTGTGGAGGTATCCTTGCCCATGCTAGACAACCAAAAACTTAAAGTGTTTTACACTTGGGTTTTTTTCCACACCAAGCCTCAAAAGGTGTAATTCCATCTAAGGCTTTATGGGGACTTTTGTTTTGGATGTAATTAGCACAACACATGGCTTTTTCCCAAAAAACTTGATCTAGAGACTTATGTTGAAGCATACAAGTGGTCATCTCCTTAAGGGTTCTATTCTTCCATTTAACAACACCATTTTGTTTTGGAGTGTATGCAACTGAATGTTGAAGATCAATACACTCATTAGTACAAAAGTCTATAAGCCTTGAGTTCACATATTCCCTTCCATTATCTGTGCAAAGAATCTTGATGGCTTTCCTTGATTACTTCTCAACTTGAGCTTTGAAGGTAATAAACTTATCAAACACTTCACTCTTATGAGCTAGAAAGAAGACCCAAGTGTAGCGTGAAAAGTCATCAATGAAGGTGAGAACATAGTGAGCATTTCCAAATGATGGTACTAGAAATGGGCCAGCTACATCACTATGAACTAATTCAAGAACAATAGTCTCTCTCCAAGACTTCTACTTGTCAAATTTTTCTTCAGGATGCTTGCCTACTTCACAACCTATACATACACCCTCTAAATACTTGACTTGAGGTAGACCGATGACCATATCCTTGTTGCTAAGCTATTGAAGGTAGTGGTAACTGAGATGTCCAAACCTCTCATGCCATAGTTTACTTTGTGAATTTGAGTGCGTCAACAAGGCCAGGGAAGTGGACTTAGGCATAAAATGAGAAAAAGAATAAAGTCTTGTCTCATGATTAGCCTTTCCAATTACCACCATAGAATCATCTTTTAGATTTTTCACCACAACTAAATTAGGAAGGAAGTCCACTTTTTTTCCACATCCATAGTGAGTTATTTAGTAGATTGAAAAAAGGTTGGTGCTAAGGTTGGGAACATGAAGAACATCCTTGAAGACTCCATTGTCCAACTCAACATTTCCTTTTCCTTCAACTTCCACTTGTGTTGTCATTTCCCACATAGATGTTAAGGTATATATGATGGTTTCAAAGAGAAAAAAATGCTCCCCAAAAAAATGCTCCCTTGAAGCACCCATATGATGTGTAGCTCCTGAATCAAGAACCTATTCCTCAAAATTGTTTGTACTTTCTACCAAAGCTTGTCCCTTACCTTTTGAAGTGGTTGAATATCCCTTACCCTTATAGGCATTTGGTACATCAATTTTATGTTTCCTCATTAAGTTTAGCAACTCATCAATGTTCTTATCCTTACACTCATGTTCATCATGACAATTCTTCTTACAATAGGCTCAAGTTTTCTTCTCCCTTTTGTTGAAGTTATTTCCCTTCTTATTTTTTTTGGAAAAAGATTTGCCTTGTTGTGAAGAATATTGTTGTGTAGAGGAAGATTGATGCGTAGAGGAAGATTGTTGTGTGTCATCTTGTGGCTTAGCCTTCCACTACTTTTGCTTCTTGTTGGAATTTTTACCACCTTGATTCCATTGATTAGCTACCAAGGCTTTGGTCTTGGAAGACTGGAGAATTCCCATAGCCACTAACTTTTCATGTTCTAAGACCAGCATTCCTAAAAATGACTCAAATGAAGGCTTAGTGAAGGCACTACCCATTTTTAACTTGTGAGTATTATAATTGGAAACAAAAATTGCATATTCAAGAGGAAGATGAGTCGTCACATGTTTGATCAACTTTCCATCCTTGATGGGTTCACCATAATCCTTAAGTTGTGCCCTATACATGTCTACTTGGGTAAGATAATCTTTGATGGTGTCAAAATTCCTAAGATCCAATCTGAGAAGATTGTCCTCAATGGTGTAGGCTATATCTTCATCTACTACCCCATACAATGCTTCAAATTTATCCCAGACTTCTATTAGATCGTTAATGCTCTTGATGTGATATTTGATAGGATCTAAGATATTCTTTAACAAGGTTCCTATGGCCATTTCTTGTTTTGATGCCCAGTCTTCTTTATGAGACTCATTAACATCATCATCAGGTTTCTTTGCTGCACCAATTACATAATGCAATAAACCTTTTTCAACTAATGGTTCCTTTATATTTTCTTTCCAAGTACAATAATTATGTAGTGTTAACTTAGAAAAATAACCCATAATGCAAAAGAAAGAGCACAATATCAAGGAGACACCATAACACAAGACACCCCCCCCTTTTCACTCAAACAAAGAACCCCCACCCAAATGAATTCTTTAGGTACTTTATATGTAGTGCATTTAAAATAGGTCACTTATCCAAATGGACAAAAGTAGACTTCTAATTTTTCTATTTACAACCTCCTCTTGGAGTTCAAATCTGGTACTTAGCAATGTAGCTCAAATATACAACAATTGTGAAGTTTGATCAAAGCAATACAATGGAAAAAAGGACCTATTTCTAAAAGTTGTATTTCTATAGATCTAGAAAGTATATGAAAAATTATGCAGTTTCAAAAAAAATGAAACCTAAATATATGTCTAGATGAGCCCAAACTAAACATTTGAAGTTGCAAAAATTAGGATTTGCGATTTGCAAAAAAAAAAGGAATAGAGATCTCAAACATCCTACACCAATGTGTAGATCACAACATTCTACCCCAAAACAAAAAAAAAATTTCTCGAAAAAAGGAGTTCGTATGAGGGAGATATCTTTGTTTGAAAATCACGTCTATAATTATTTTTCCTGAATCGTCACTGTCGCACCTCCAAAAATTAGTTGACTCTAGATTTCACTTCATATGTCTAATTTTGATGAAACAAAAGTTGATATGGGGATTTTTTGATCTTCTAAATATGATGCCAATATCTTGCACCAGTAAGCTCCAATTGTGTCTTGCAAAAAAACTCTCCTACTGGCCTAAAAGGCCAATTCTTTTGCAAAGTTTTAGAAATAAAATGCAAATCTGAAAAGGAAAAATGCAAAGATGCAAAATTTTTTAGGTCTAATAAATTAATTGTACAGATCTAAAGAGATCATACCAATTTTGCAAATTAGGCCTTCGGGTTTTGGTTTGCAAAATTTTTTTGCCTTAGATTTGACTATGGTCTAGGGTAGGAAAAATTTATAGTTAAAATTCACTGAATTGATCCTTTGGACACAATGGTGAGATCTTCTTTGGCTCTAGACACTCCCAATAACTACAAATACTTTGGATCTGAATCATGGTCGTTTGAGAGGTAAAGCAAAAATGGTCTCCAATGGCTATGTGAAGAGAAGCTCCCTTAGCTTTGATACCATGTAAGAATTTTCCTTAGGGGAAAATCACACCAAGATCAAGAATCTCAAGCACTAGCACAATATGAACCAATAAAGTATAATTAGAATAATAATAATGAGAATATCATTGTGTACATACACACTAGAAGTGCCTGTATATAAAGGCCTCTAGACTGATTAGGAGCTAGCAAAGTGATAAGCTTCACAACTAAGCACATGTCCACCAAGAGTAGATTATCCTCCATTGAGCACAAAAATTTGTGTGATGATGAGAAAATAAGAATACTAAGGTGTATCTCATAAAGAGATGTAGACACCATGTGCTTAATTAGAGTGTGAACAACTGTCTTGTCTACATGACAACTGAGATGATTATGCAAACTCCTGTGTTGTCAACAAGAGAACTCATCTAGCTATGCATACTTTTAAGTGTCTATATGATAAATAATAAAATAATGCATTTAACCTAAGTAAACTTAAGTAAAGTGTAATAATAATTGATTATTTACACTAACAGTAATCATTCCTTCTATAGTTCATGTTTTGTGATCTCATATTATTTGTTCTCATATTGTTCATCCTACATAATCTTATTATATGTCCCAAATTGTTGCAAATTTTACATGCTATCACATTGTTTCCATATCTAGGTACTGATTGACTGATCTCTAATATGAAATCTCTAGCAACATGTTTAAAATTATTGCACTTGTAACACATAACTCAATTTATTATAAAATTATTTATGCCAATAGGTATACTAACTACAGGGTTAGTACTTTGATATTTACTACAATTAAATATAGATTTCATACATTAATTATCTCTATGTCCATAAGCATAACAATTATAATAATAACTAGAAATAGGGTTAGTATACTTACCTATACAATCCTTCTTCATGTGACCAAATTCGTTGCATCCAAAGCATATACTAGTAAATTGTCTCCTTAATTCTTTAAGTTGTTCAGACTGTATAGGTACTTCTTTGTTCAAATATTCTTAATATTGTTTAGGTTGTTGGATCACTAGATCTAGTTCCTTGGTAACTTCATATATCTTAGATGATTCTCCTTCATTGTAGCCAATACCAATCACATCACCTTTAGGTCTTTGTTCCATGATCTTCTCATCAAGTTTTTCAATGCTAGAACACAATGTTACAAGATGTTGCTTTGATTTTTACTTCTCAAGTCCTATAAATTGTAGATTGGTAGATTCAAGTTCATATGTCACCTTGGTAAGTTTGGATTTCAGATTTGCATTCTCAAATCCTAAATTAGGATTTTCCTTCTCATCTTCCGTCAAACTTATCTTAAGATTGTTAATTTTAGGCTCATGCTTTAGAATTTTATTTTCCTTATTTAGCGTAGAAATTACATCACTATCCTTGATCTTATCATTAGAATCTTTCTTCTTACAATTAGTTGATTCTATCTACTCTTTCAACTTATGAATGTAATTTTTTGCCTCTTTGATTTTGTCCTTCATATTGTCTCTTTCTTTCGTGATTACATCAAGTTCTTATGCAACTGATCCATATTCATATTGATCTTACTCAATATCTAAAGCCTCCTCTAAGTAATTTTTCTCTATTATCAATTGTTAGAAATAGGAAATCTAGAGACATAGGGGGGTGGGGGGTTGAATCATATTTCACAAACTTTTTCCCAACTATGGATATCTTTAACAATTTTTAAACATGCATATGTAATAAAATAGAAAGGTAAACATAATAGTAACACAATGCAACTCATAACACCAATATTTGTTAAATAGGAAACCATGGCCAAGGGAAAATCTCGGTGGAGATGGTACCAACAAAATGATCCACTAATCAAAAGTATCTTGTGAAAGATATTGACCCTGTTAGAATTTTATTACATCCATATAGTGTCCTTGTACTTGTTAGAGGATTAGGCCTTGTTAGAATCCTCAAACCTATTATGAGTTGGTATTACAATTACAAGAGTAACAAGATGAGAACACTACTCAAACATGCATATACAACGATATGTTTTGTACAAAAATGTATAAATATAAAAACCTCTTGACATTGTTGATATCTTCAATATCTAATTTGTCCTTTGTAGCTATTTTCATAAGACTTCACATATACTATCTTTTCTTTGCTTTAACATAAATTTTGTATAATATAATTATCACAATACAATGGCATAGTCATTGCATAACTTTGTATATATAAATATTTCCCTTACACCTTTTGTTTTGTCATGTCGGCCTTCAAGTCTTCACACATGTCTCAAAATACAAAATTGAGATTTGCTAAGTTTTTGTTAACATCTAGGATATCATCCCATAATAGTTAAGTAATTATTCTATTAAACCAAAATAATTCCTTAATATAATTTACATTTTCCTTTCCTCTATTATGCCATGCCTGTTAATTATTGTAACTCATAAATCACTAATATCTCTGTCTGTACAACTCATTATGACATGGGATTTGAGATTTAGAATCCTTATACTCTGTACTATCTTCTCTAAAGTGCACACATATGAATTCACTTATTTTGAACCTCACCAATCAAAAAGGTGTCCCTGCTGATAGTTATTCTTTATAACACTTAGACAATTTCCTAAGTTATCTCCTCCAAAACATAACTCCATAATCTTTTCACTAAATATAGAATATATGTTACCATAAATGACAACCTCATGGTATATCTATATTCTCCTCTTAGCTAAATTTTCAACACTCATATTATACAGAGTATGATCCCTTTCTTATACACTTCATTTGATTTTACATATGAAATTAGACTATGATACCATGTTATTTTAGAAGGACTACTTGCTGATGTAATAACATGACCTATTTGGTATGTGTTTTCCAAATAAAACAACCAATTTTATTTATAATTAACATAATCCATGAAGGGACACGTCCCTTCATGGGACATGTCTGTTGGTTAATTAGATAACTAATATAATAAAAAATGCAATTATATACATATGTATATATCATTATTATATTAGTTTCTCTCATATAATAATATACTTATATCTCAAATATAATAAACACACACACACACACACACACACACACACACACACACACACACACACACACACACACACACACACACACACACACACACACACACACACACACACACACACACACACACACACACACACACACACACACACACACATTCATAGTTTATCTGACTAAAGCTACCAAACATCAACAATATGGATAAAGACATTTCCTATGTCAATGATCGCTGGTCTCTTATGTGGTGGCTATAATGCTCATATCGAAAAGAATTCTCATCAAAATTATATCTTGATCCAGTGTATATTTAATCTACAACCTTTAGACTCAACTTGTGTTGAGTATCCTTAGTGCATATAAAATATCAAAAACTGATATAACACGTAATTCCCACCCTAGGAATATTGTTGCTCATGCTTCTTATAATAATCGTCTTAAACTCTTTAAACTCATTATACTCATCTCCTTATCAATATTTGCCTTAAGCTCCTATAGATATTGAGCCTCATTACCGAGTTTGATATCAATTACTTTTATCCTTAACATCCCTCCCTTATATTTGTATAAAATGAACTAAATTATTAGGCTTTAATAAAATCATTATCTAAGATGAACTCATTGCAAGTCAATTGTCTTGCATCATCATCTAGATTGCATGATGGCTCACCTATTTTGTCTTCTCTCTTTAAAGGAGTGTGGTACTCCTCAACAATGATTAAATAAATTTGACCAATCTAACCCATAGGAATATACTTCTCAACCTTTGATGCATCTTTGTTAGAAGAATCCTCACTTGTAGAGAATAAGAGTTGAATTTACTACATTTCCTTCCATGTTTATTGTAATTATCTATAGTTTGTGCTACCTATGCCTCATCCATATTTCTAATGAGATCACCATGGACAAATGACATGTAATTGTATCCAATAAAACTCCATTCCTTTCATATTTAACTAACAAAACTCTCTATAACAACCTCTACAAATAATACATATTCCTTCCATGTTAGCTCAAAAATGTTTTACCTTAAAATCAGTTCCATTCCCAAGTTTTATGTAAACTTTGCATTGCTCGACCTTTACTATTTTCTAATACTCAACATTGTTGATGTTTGGTCTATATAGTGCTTGGCACATACTATGTAACTTGACACTTGTATGCTTGAAATTTCTCAATCGATGTTGAGCTCAACTCATATAGAAAATACTTAGTGATGATACACTTACTCAACTCCTATAGAGCTTGATACATACTTGCTTATGTATATGGATCAGCCCATATAGAATAGCTTGGTCACAATGATGACCGTTTGAATCTTCCTTGTAAATGACTAAGCATTTGACACTAATAGGCAACAATAGTTAGAGATTCCAACAATTTCCCACATTGACATTAGTGGGAAAAACACTTTGTCATATTTATGTCATTACAAATACAATATGATATAAAATCTCCCCCTTAGTCTTATGACTTATGCAAAAAATGAATAATGAATAAGCAATGTAAATTGAATATAAATTCATTTCCCCTTTATTTCTCCCTCAAAAAATCTATTTCCCAACTATAATTCCTCTTTGTTTTTGAATACTTATGTCACAACTACTGGGGTGGAATGGGTGGATCTTCTATGAATGTCTATTTGTTGAGTGTCAATGAATTTATTTTGAAATTTGGTGATTATGGTCATGGCATGATCCCATATTATTCTTGCTACTTCCAAAATTTGATTTTGCAACTATAGTATTGCAGCTAAATCAACTAAGTTTTTAGCCACTGAAATATTGTGATCTTCTATGATAAGATCCTGGGCTATTTTCAGCTCCCTTTGCATGACCTCCAAATTAGGTATCATCATTGCTTGAATAGATATTGGTTTAGATCTCATGTTACTCTCAATTGACTAAAGCTGAACCAATTTTCTTTGAGTATTTAGTATATTATTGTAATGATCTATGCTAGATCCTTCTGACTATGAAATAATATTGTTGGATCTCTTCATCTCATCTTGAACGTGGTTTATTTGTTCCTAAAGATTGTTTGTGAATCTTGGCACATCTAACAAAATGTTGTACAAATATTGTTCCTTATGTATTAGTTCAATCATAACCTATATTTTCTCTTGTAATTTCACTTTTTGCTCGACAATGGTTATGGAAACTTTGTCCACAACCTTATTCTCCAATATTCTTGTAGACCAATCCATCAATTTTTCATTTGACTCCATATTACCAACATTGACTTGATCAACTATATTTACAATGGGTGATTATTGAAACTTCCTCATCAAAAATTTGTATACCAAAAGTATCAACAAAAATGTTTTTCACATCATATAATACCTAATTTTTCTTTTGTTCTCTCCTTAGCTCTTCTTTTCATTTCTTCTTTTCCAAAAGCTCTTGTAGAAAATGGTTTGCTCCAAGGTGAGATTTGTCAAGTCTAATTGAGGAATCTCAATCATTTCATATAAACTAACTTGAATATCTGGTGAAGTATCCTTTATTGATTTTCCTCTTCTCAGAGAAGGAGTGTTGTTGCTTGACACTACTTTGGGTGTTGGTGATGGAGTTTCCCCACTCAATCATGTTGGAACTTCAATGCTCGAGACAACAATGGTTTCACTCAGTCCAACTCTACTTATTTCTTTGTTTTCCTCAATGTGAGGTGCTAAAATGGTATGACTATCTACACTTTCTTATTTTTCCTCAGTTCCTTCCTCTATATCTGTGATCCTTGATTGCTCAACCTCTAGAGTGTCGAGGGTGTCAACATGTACTAGTGTCACATTTCCTTAAAGAATTGACACATCTAATCTTTCTCCACTACTATAATCTCTTTGATGTTTATAGTGTCTTTGTGTGCTACCTCGGTTGATAACCCAAAAATATTTTTCCAAAGCAATTCATCTTGTTGTGCCACAACTTCCATTTTATTAAGTAAGATAAAAAATTATATACTTAGGAACAAATATGTTCCTATAATTTCCCAATTTTTTTTTTGTTGCTCTTGGGAGAGATTAGACATTACTCGAACTAATGTGTTAGTCCTTATCTTTTTCTCTTCTTCCTCTACCTACTACCATCTTCTTTCTAATATATCATACAAATCCTTAGGTTCTTTCTTCTCAATTTCACTAGGAGATATCTTGTAAGTTGCAATCATGTCTACCATATCCTCCTCAATTTTGGTGCAATCAGTATTATCCAATGTATAATACTTTACAAATATAAAGCTAGATAATCTTGAAGATCTTCTTAGATCTACACATACCTCTTCAATAGACTTGGATAGCCCTTTAGGTGGTCCTCTAACCAATCTCCTTCTCTTTGTTTTAGGGGCACTTGTCTTAGTAGTCTCTACTACTCTCTCTTTTGCAGTCTATTTAACACTAGCAACTTCCCTAGTCCTTGGCTTATTTGGTGGTGGAGAAGAGAGGGGTGTCACTATTAGCTTCTTCTTTGTTCCTTGATCCTTCTTTCTCATTGGAGTGACAACAACTAGGGATTTATCCTTGTCCCCTTCTACTTCTTCCTCTTCCTCATCACCACTATATTTTTCTTCATCCTCTCCAAGACCTTGTGTTAGCTATTGTGGTCCATTTCCATTTCCTAGGGTGGCCAATTTTTCTTCTAGGTATTCAATCATTCTTTTCCTTTTGTTCTCCTTAGAATCAATTGTGATATTTATAGTTATTCTAGCTTTATCTTCCTCATATTTCTCAAAAGGTTTAGCCTCAGTGTCTATCTCTTCATTTAACAATACAATAATGTTTGCACTCACTAGAACACTATCAATTTCATAGTCAAAACTTTGTAACCAAGCCTTCCTCAACTTCACTATCTGCACAAATGTGTTGTTTGTATCTACAAGAAAGCATATGTCACTATCATACCTTGTGAACAATTCTTCAGGTATCCTCATTCTCATATTCATTCTTTTCTTAAATTCATCAAAATAAGTATCCATAAAATTCTCAAAACTTGCTCCTAATTGAGAAATGTATTCATTTATCTATCTTGTCATTAGTTTCTCTTATTTTCAAACAACATTATCAATACCAGGAAAATACTTCTAGATATAGAAGAAAATACATACAATGAGGGATCCAAATTACACATTGAATTCTTCGCTTTTTAGATAGTGAAAAATTCTTTGCTAGTTGTAGTTTTTCTAGCTTGGAAAGATCATATTCATGATCTTTTATCACTATCTTCCATGCTCGATCCACTTCCATACATGGCACACTAGTCAATCTTCTTGACTAATAATTATTTTGAGCTATAAACCTCACTGGAAATTTGATTAGTGGATAAAAAATGTTGGTAATGGATAGACCTTGTCCATTCCACTTGACTCCTATGTTTGCCTTGACTTCTTTATGACTCAGACATCACATGGTTTTCTTCTTATCTAGGGTTGGTTAGCCTATCACTCTGTGAATCATATTTTTCATGATCTCCATGGGTCCATTCTATAACCAAAACTTCATGTCATGAATTCTGCTCAAAATAAATTTAATCCATTCAATCTTGAGATTCTTCAAGAATTCTACAACACAAGTTAACCCTTTCCTCTCAACAAATTTATATTCATCATTCAAGTTTCCTTCATTGCATAACTTCTCATATGATTCTTTGATCTCATAGTCTCCCACTTCCCCAATTTTACACATGTAACAACTCCTAACATCATGGATCATAATAACTTTGGGTGATATTGAGGATAACTTACCCATTGAATCTCCTTTCATTGTAATTTATGGAATAACATGAAACTTTGGTGGAGGAAAAGTGTCACTCTTCACCAATTGAATTTTACTAACCCCTTGGCTCATTCCCATGGTAGATGAAGTTGCTATATTTAGTGTTAGGATTTGAAATATTTTCTTACTCCTCTTTCTCTTTTGAATTAATTAGTGTTATTCAGGTTCTTCACTTGTTAAGGCTTATCATCTCGATCTCTCTTGAAATATTTTGCTAGTTGCTCAAATTGCCAAATTTCTCTATTCTCTTGAAATTTGTATGTAAGGTATGATAATGTCTTCAAAATTTGATATATACTTCTTTTGATAGATTTAGGATCTCCATTAATGTTGTGTACTTAGGTAGGTGGAAGCCAGTTATCTTGGTTGATATTGGTCCTTTTGAACTAGGTCTTTGCTTTACAACTCAGTCTCTTCCATATCAGTCAATCTCTATCATTACATTTGGTCTCTACTAGTTCACTCTAAGGTTCTTGGTCTATGTTGCAATGCTCAGTCAACATAATTTTTTTAACTGATATTTGACAATCCTTCATAAATTTGTTCTTATACATCTTTATATATGCAAATATGAACTTTGGCACATTTATGTTGGAATTATTTAGAATAATTGAGAGGGGGGGGGGGGGGGGGGGGGTGAATCAATTATCCAAAGTCTAGATGTACAAATAAAAAATTTCAATGCTTAGTAGACCCATATCCAAAAAACCTTATCATGCATGCATCCATTAGATCATACAATACATAAACTTTATAGGTTACTATCCGAGGTCAAAATAAAATTTGTAGAACTGTAAACATGAAACATCATAAGAAAATTCACACAATTTGACATGAGGATTTTATGTGGAAACCCAATTTTGGAAAAACCACCAGTAATTCTCACTCTTCTGAAGTGATGCCCAGTGAAAGGCCAATGTTGTTAAAATTTACAATGCACACTATTAAATGTGACCTAGTTAAAGGATTTCAATCACTATGTTAGGAGTGAGCCTTGTTAGAGGACTTTAGACCATTCCATTATAATGTCACCTGGTTAAAAGATTTAAAAATGACTATAAGGTTAACTTTAATCCAAAGGATTTACCCTAGACTGATACAATGATTAGAAAGTTATAGTAAGGCTCGATCTGATAATAGATTACAACTCACTTGTAGATTATAGATCTCTATTTTAGTCCTCCATTCTACTTGGAATTCACACACTTTAACTCAAATAGCTTGTTCACCCTTCACGGATTCATACTCTTAAGTCTTGTTGCTTTGCATGCCAATTGTAGTCACTTTTGTTTGGCCATTGAATGAAGCAACACCCTAGAATCCTTCTCTTCTTTAGGCTCTCGCACATGACAACCTTTACTTCTGACTAACTATCTCTATAAATAGAGAATTAAGATCTTTTTATGCTTAACCACAATCATCCATTTTAGGGTTAGGTATAACGATACAATGAATCTACCCACTTTTCCATTTGGTTCCTCTAGAAACTTCTTCTATAATCTTCCTTAATTTCACCTCAAAATGGTTTACCTTGAATTATGTGCCACCATCTCATCATATTTATGTTCCACATGCTTTACACAATTCAAGAAAACAAAATTATTAGCTCAGATTTGCCAAATATTTAATTTAACACTGCTTTCTATCACTCGACAACTATATTGGTTTACTTAAAAAATTCTAATATTTATTGACGCTCGATACCAACTAAACTTTACTTAGCATATAGTAACAATCACTCGGCTTGCACTATTTTTCATCTTTTCTCAACACCTCTTATTTTTCACTTAACTTCTACTAATTTCTTCTTAGCCTGCACTAAATACTCAGGAAGGCTTGGTAGACACTTTTCATACTTGATCTTCTTCCAATCTTAACTTGAGTAATCTTTCATTTTAGACTTTAAGTAGATAAACAATACATTATAGTATCAATGTCTTACTTGGTCTTAGTGTTTCTTTTACATACCAAATAACTCAACCTTTCTCTAGGTTCTATTGTTATCTCCTCTTTTCAAATCCTCTTCATCAATCAACTAAATGATAGCTTTTAGACCATAAAGCAATTGTCTCACCAACAGGTAGTAGGTTTGACATCATTGAAAAAATAATGAATTTTCCATTACAAGTTATTCACTTTAAAAAAATCTTATATCAACAATCTCCCTCTTTGGCATTGATGACAAACCAATACCAACAACAATACCAAAAAGAAAATAAATATTTGAAAATCCCTCTATTAGTGTAGTATATGTCCTTCCTTTGTGTAGGGTAATGTGAGCTTTGTCAAGTTCCTTTACTGTATCTTCACCCTCTGATTTATATCTCCCTCTTTAGAATATCTCTCCCTTTTTTTGATTTTTAGGTATCTCTCTCTCTCTCTACTATATTCTTATATCTCCCTCAGTACTTTCTCGCTCTTACTAGGTATATTTATATATATTTCTCCCTTGTCTTATATCTCCCTCTTTGACAACAATGATAAATACTGGTCATCTTTGTAGGTAGATCTAATTAATTCCAGATTCTCCCTCTATCACCTTTCATGTGACTATAAATCTTCTAATTTAGTTCCTTCATTACTTTAGGCAACTCCTAAAGTAATATCCACTGCATCAAGTTGTAAGATACAACATTCAGATTAGTTGATGCAGGGCACTACTTATGCTTCTTAAGTAGCTTTGGATAGGGGTATCAACCCTATTTTACCTCTTAGAGACTAATGAGAATCCTTAGGTAAATATTTTGTGGAGATATAAACTATATATTCTTTTGTATTAACATATTCCATCCTCACTTATTTGTCTTGAACTAATTCTCTCAAGTAATTTTACTTGATTGCAACATTCTTAGTCTTTGTGTGCATCATGGCGTTATTTGATATTTTTATAACACTTGTATTATCACAATAAAGTACCATAGATTTAGTGATTTCATCCTTCATAACTTTGAGTAGCTTTTTGATCCATACCATATTTGTAAAATTTACTACAATAGCCACATATTCAGCTTCAACAAGAGATTGAGAAATGCAATTTTGTTTCTTGTTGGTCTAGGTGACCAAACTCTTTCCTAAGAAAAATACTCCTCCACTTATGCTCTTTCTATCATCAATGTTTCTAGCCCAATTAGCATCAATGTAGGCTCTCAACTCAATTTTTTCATTTTTCTTGTAGTATAGACCATAGTCTTCTATTCATTTTAGATATCTCATTATTCTCTCAATAACCATCAAATGATTCTCCTTGGGATTTGTAGAGAATATTGCAACAATCCCAACAGATAATGCAATGTTAGGTCTTCTATGCACTACATATTTCAATTTTCCAATCATAGACCTGTACAATGTTTGATTCACATAACCTAAATCATCATTCTTTGATCTTAAACTTTGATCTTCAAAACCAGTAATATGAATTAGGATCTTAAACTTTGATATTCAAAACTAGTAATATAAATTCACAGCTAATTCATCTCACAGATCTACCATTCAAACCAAAATTCAATAACTTAAATGAAATAAATCACACCCATAAATAGTTCAATACATAACACAATGATTTGGTAACCTAGAAACACTTCAAGATGAAGGTAAAATCAGGGAGGGGATGAAAACCATAAATCTTCACTGTTGCAACAATAAAGTTAACCTATTAGGATTACAATGTTTGATCATAAAATATGATCTACCCTATGAAGGGTCTCCCTTGTTAAAAGCTTAAGAGAATATTAGGTCTCACCTTGTTAAAGAATTTTTCATTCACAATGAAGTAAGGACTCTGTTAGGAGATTTACATAGGCCTATTAGGACCATTCTGTTAAGAGATTTATCCTGTCTCAATTAAAAATAACTAATTTTGGAATTGACCCTCGGTATGCTTTTCAAGATGATATTGGGTATGCTCCTTGCTATATCACTAATTTTATTCTCCTAATTTGATAACTCTATCCAGTCATTCACTGCTCTGATTTATCTCTGTCTACTCTTCTCTCAGACTTTTCCTTCTTCATATGCCCAAATCTCTCTCTCTCTCTCTCTCTCTCTCTCTCTCTCTCTCTCTCATACACATGATTCTAGTCTTAGAATCCTCTTTAAATAGACATTCTATGAGGATTCTAGATCTTGATTGATAGTTTACACTTCACCATCTTTTGTTGTTTACATCCCTTTCTTTGATTGATTAAATTGCTCACCTAGGGATCATTACCTTTGGCAATGACACATAATAAACATCTTAGCTGGCTCTTCAAATGTTTAATATCATAGAAAAGTTAGCCAAAATAGTACACATAAGTTTTGTGCCATTACAAAATCTCATATCAAAACTGAACTACTCGGCACTTGAATGCTTTGACGCTTGATCATGCATAAGACTTTATGTTATTTCTCAACTTCTATATAAATTATCATTATGCTTGGTCTTCATTGTATTTCTCAGCTCATACTATATTTCTCAACTCATATTTATTCTTGGTCTCTACTAAATTCTCAGCAATCACTAGTCTTCTTAGTATAAGTGTTGTATGCTCAACCTTTACTAGATAAATTTTTCGCAATGATGACCTTGTAATATTGCCTATTAAATGAATTAGTGTTTGGACACTAATCAATAGCATAGGCTTAGAGATAAACAATATCCCCCTTTGACATTAGTGGAAAAATACTTTATGATGAAATCATTTCATTCAAAAATGTACACTCCCCCTGAGACAATAATGTGATCCTGTAAAAATATGATATCTGATCTTTGATCTGCACATCTATTCATTACCTTAATCTTCTCCTTTATTTCATATCTCCCCTTATCTCATTATTTCATTCCCTTTCATTCCTCCTGCTTATCCTTATCCCCCTTATTTTTATCACTAGTAGAACTTGGGTTTGTTGGTGTTAGCTGATACTTATCAAATAATTATTAATGACTTGCCATAATATTGGCATATCCTTGGTTCCATCTTTCCTATACATTTTTCCAAAATTTGAATCCTATAATATTTGAAAAATGTGTTTCTTTCTTCAAAATATCTCTAGAAATAGAGATTGTTGTCTAAATTATCTCAATATGTAGTAATAAGTAAAGTTGGATCAATGCTAGCTTATTCCTTATGTGTGTATCTTTATCTGTGAGCTTGACTAACCTCTTGTGATTGAATGTGAGTTCAATGTGAGAGGACAAGATTGAACTTGTGTTCTTTCCCAATGTAATAACATTAGCTCTGTTGTCTACATGCAATAACTCTAATGAGAGTGTAGTATTGCTATAAACAATTCTATATCACACAATTTTAAATATGAAGAATTGACGGTCTTCAAAATTGTTTCCAATTATGTAATAGATTTAGAAAGCTCATCTTGTCTTTGTACAAGTTACCATGAAAATTTTTGTAACACTTTATGCTCCATTCTTCTTTTAAACCATTGTAATAACTTTGCATTTGTCTCTATATCATCTATCTAAATTCTGTCAACTACATACACTAGTTGATCCAAAATTGTATGCTAATTATTTACATATGAGATTCCAAATGCATCTATAAAAATATCTTTGATAGTATGAAGTGCCTATCTTCTCTTCTACTCCTTTCTTATTTGTTCTTGTTTTGCCTTGTGGCTCACCAAGATTTGCAATTCTTTTATTTTCTCTAGCATAAGATTATTCAAATCATATGTAGGTAATGTAATTACCTCATTAAGGTTCATTGACTCATCACCTTTCTCATCTTCATGAGTCACATCCTGAGATCTGGAGGGTGTATCACTTGGTAGTCATAGTTGTAATTTGTTCCCCTTGTCACTTGATCTCACCTTTGGCTATTGCACTACTGTAGATATCACATGTTTTATAGGTGTCACTTTTGTTGGTTCTATAGCCTTTGCACTCGGCAATTGAATAAGAGCTTGAGTATCCTCTTGCTCTTTCTATTTTATTTCATCTTCTACCGATTGAGTACATAAATTTTTATCAAAATTTACAACCTTTTAAAAAATTGGCATATAAGTGTTGACCTTATGGTCAAAAATTTTGTCTATTAGTGACTTAACACTTAGTTGGTTACATTTCTACCAAGTTCTACAATTTCTACCAAGCTTATCATACTACTAGTAGTGCAAACCAAGTGTTTTAGTTGCTACCGAGCCAATCAGTCTGATTGTAGTTCATGCTTAAGCTTCATAATGTCTACCAAGCATTTGAAAAAAAATATAGTGTTTGTTGAGGTTTGCAATGTCTACCAAGAATTTAAGACAAAGTGTAGTACTACCCAATCTTATAAGTATCTATTGTACTAACAATGTTAATGAAGTGAGCATAGTGTAGTATTGACTGAGCCATGCAGTGTCAACCAAGAATTTTAGTGTCTACCAAGTTCTTTAGTGTTCACCAAGTGATGACCAAATTCTTGCTACATCAATGTGGACTATACACCAGTGTCAAACTAATGCTTTGAGTTGATGGTATTTCCAAGTGTTAGAACATCACCCGAATTACAACAATGAGTTGACTTTGTGAAGATTGTTTGAATTTGATATTGTAGCCAACTCCAAAAGGTAATTAATTAGATTTTTATATATGTAATATATCTTTTCATATCCAAAGTATCAATCAAAGTATATAAAGAAATAAGTAGATGAGTTTGAATTAAGAAGGCTACAAGAAGTATAAGGAAAAGAAGATATTTATTTATCACAGTCAGGTAATCATTGTATTTCAAAGGAATCTCATTCAAAAAATTGAATTGCAGAGTAGAGATCAGCCATTGATTCATCCTAACAGGTGAATCAACTAAATCATCTAACAAGGTGGACTTAACAATATTTTCTAAATCTCCTAATAGAGTGCATACTTCATTATATATTTTAAATCCTTTCACAAGATGGACCTAATAGTCCTTATTTCTCCTAATAGGGAAGATAATCAAAAGTGATCAATTATAAGCTTTAATAGGATAATTTTATATTGTAGTAATAAAGATTTTGGGTATCATCCCCACCCCAGTTTTACTTTCTATTTGGAAGGTTCCTGGGTTACCAAATATTATGTCAAGTGCTATGAATTTATTATTGCTTTCAGTCTTTCATGCATGCAATTAGATTAGATTATATGGTGAATGTTTAATTGGTGAATTAAAGTATACATTTTATTGGTTCTTGATTCACCCCCTCCCCTCTCTCAGTCACCCAGTCTATACTACCTTTCAAAAAATTGTTATCAGAGCTTTAATTCTCACATTAGAAGTTTAGCAGCTTGAGAAAAGATTAGAAGAAATGGGAGTTAGAATGGAGAAAGCTATTGAAAATGAAAATTTGGATCTACAATTGGCCATGGAATAATTCAAGAAAATAAAAGAGCAACTCTCTTAATCCTTGAAAAGAAGAAAATACCTTCCAACATAGATAAATGATAATCTCTACATTGCAGAAATAATTAAAGACATTTGTCAAGAAAGAAGTTTAGATGGAGCTTGTGAAGAAATCAATGATCTACTTGAAAAAAATATTACTCTTCAAGAAGAAGTCAGAAAGTTAAAAAGAGAACAAGAAATTCAATCAGTCAGAATGTGTGAAGTCATGGAACAAAAGGACAAAGACAAAGAATAAATAGAAGAAAAGGACAATGAAATTCATTAGTTCTCTCTTCAACAAATATATTTGATTGATCAACTCAATGATGCAAATCAAGATTTCATCAATCTGAGAACAGAGAAAAAAAGATTGCAGAATGATCTCAACATAGAGAATCAAACCAATGAGAGAATGATGAAATCTCAAGAAAACATCAATCAATTGAATGAACAAACTCAATTTAGACACAAAGGAAAAGCTAGAATAGGATACATAGAAGAAGGTGAATCATCTTAGTGAGGAGCTCAAAAGAACAAAAATCCTATATGTAATCATTGTGGAAAGATAGGGAATACATCAAAAAAGTGTTGGAGTAATGGAAAATCAAAATTTAGTGGAAAACACTATAGTTGCAACAAACCAGGACATAGATCAAGTGAATGCACAGAGAAACCTAAGTTTGAAGGAAAGGGTTTGAATTGCAACAAACAAGGGCACAAATCTTCAAAATGCAAGACCAAGAACTGGAACCCAGTAGAACAAATTTTCAAAGATATATTTAATTGGGATTACAATACATGGTATAGATGTCACTATTGTGGTGAGTATGGACACATTGGAGAAAATTGCATGAAACATCACACAAGGAAGAGACACTAAAAAGAGATGTTTTGTATCTACATAACTTGGACATCTTGCCAAGAACTATATGAACCAAGGAAGAGTTGAAGATGAAAAGAAAGCAAAGGCTGATAATATCAGAAGTCAAATGAGGTAGCAATGGGTAAATAAATCTCCTAAGAATGCAAGCCAAATTAATGAAAGTGTTGACAAACAAGTCAATGAGTTGGGTAACTCAACCATTTCAAACTAGTTACCTATGGAGATTAATGTAACTATGATTCAAAAGAGGATATCTCACATTAGTTCTAGTCAACAACTAGAAGATCTATATCAGCATTCTAGAAGCATAAGGATCACCAAGTCAAGATGACAACTAAAATATGTCTTAGACAATACCAAGCAAGGTCGAGTCACAAGATCTTACCAAGCATGGTCAGGTTGCAAGACCTAACCGAGTTTGGATGTAGTGCTGAGTTGAAGAATCAACCAAGTTGAAGTTCCTTCCAAGCTTAGAGACCTTATTAAGTCAAAGGTATCTTTTGAGCGATGAAAATGTAGCAAAGTTGGACAACCTATGATCAAGCTAACTATTATATGATGCATTAATGTCAACTTGAAGACAACATTTTGTTAAAAAGAGAAATCAAAGGTTACTATCTCACCACAAATTTCTAAAGCAAAGAGGGAAGAAGTATTCTAGAGCCCTGAGTGATTTAGAGAAATTTCATCAAATTTATTTTTAGCATTTGAAGTTTTACCAAGTAGAGTGGCATCTTCTAGCAACAAAGTTAAGAAAGGTTTAGAGATGTTGGTTCAAGGTGTGGATTGTAGAGCTCCTACATTCAAAATAAGTCTGACAATTTTTGAAGAGCTTGAACCAATTGGAGTGCAATCCTAGATTCCTCCCAAGATAATTTTGATTCATTATATTCAGTCATATTATCACTATTATATTCAAGAGCTAGGAACCGTAGAAATGAACCAGACATATAATGAGTTGTGTGTGGATGGGAGCTTGAAAATCAAGCACAAGCATTTGGAGATGGAAGGTTTAACAAATATCTTGCATATGCCAAGATATTTCCAAGGGAAATGGATTAGGTTAATCCTCAACCAATTTTACAACATTCATTTCTAGTTGGATCAACTTATTCAAATCACCAAGAAGATGATTCATAGAATCATAGGGTTGCCAATGTTGAACAAAGTGAAAACCACTAAAACCCTAGGTCAAGTTGAACTGATAAAGAAAACTCTTTCTGAGTGGGATGGTAGAGGTATGAAGTTGAATGGTGTAACTAACATGGATATCAAGTTCTACATCTATGTCATTTCCCACAAGAGCTACAACTCGAGTAGATTGAACAATGTTTCATGCAAAGCTGTTAACCTAGCTTTCAAAGTTGTGAAGAACAACTTATCTTTTGACTTTGCTGAGCTAGAACTCAATCAACTTAGAAAAAACATGAAAAGCATTCAATCATTGAAGAATAATCTATGTAATTTTGGATCACTTTTGAACTACTTATTCTTTTATATTCAAAAGTTTTTTCCTTCTAAAGGCATTGTGGCATGGAAGAAGGATACACCAATTTTGTATCAAATCAATGAATTCATAGCAGAAATGGGTGACAATTTTGAAAGCATTATGGAATCCTACTTTGAGACATTCAAAGAGAAAATACAAAGTAGATTCAAGATTTTGAACAAACTTGTGGAAGATTATGAGCAAGATATTTGTTTTCTAGTGGATTGTGACAAAATGCATATCCAAGTAGTAAAGCCTAGAATGAGATTGGTTAAGCCTCTTGGATATGAGGTTAACATAGATGACACAAGAGACATAATTGAGGCTCTTATGAATGAACTAGTAGACCCTAAGGAACCATACTTTGGTACCTACAAGGAAGCAAAGGCTAGGATTTCATTGGAAATCAAACTTCCTCAAGCCATTAAGAGAGGAAGAAAATAGATTGAAAAGATCTTGAAGGAAATCAAGAAGTCTAGCTCTCCTCTTTTGTTGATAGAGGGCAAAGGAGATGACATAGAGGAAGAGAAAGAGGTAGAGGAACCTATAGAGGAAGAAGAATATGAATAGGAGGATCCAACCACGAATAAAGGGAAGGTTATCATAACCAAACCTACAAACTCCTCCCCTGTTGTATGCACTTGGAGACCTACAAAGCCCAAGAAGAAGTTGGAATTGGGTGATGATTATGAGGAAGAAGAAGACCAGTAAGGAACATTCAAGAGATCATCCCTCACCTTTGAAAAAATATTGAAAAGAATTCAAGATGGTGCAAGTATGTTTGATTTCAAATTTTTGAAGTATGAATCAAGGACCAAGGAAGAGAAGAAACAAATTGAAGAGGCCCTAGTGGCTAAAATGGGAAAAATGAAGTACTCCCTAGAGGAACTAACAAAGCAAGTTCCTGATATCCTATTAAAGAAAGTAAGACATCATTGGGAGAATGCATTAAATGTTGTTAGGGACATCAAAGAAAAAACTCTAAGAAAACTTATGCCAAGTCTATCTAACAAGGAAGTGAAGGAATCATTGAAGGAGAATGAAACAAAGTTGACTCCCAGATTCAATGCATTCTTGATCCTATCAAAAGACATTGAATCAATTGTGAAGTCTAACACAACTACATGGAAGAATATCTATAGTTTCCTACTAAGGATGTTGCACAAATAGATGATGAAGAAGGTTTTGAGAAGGATGATGAGTAAATAAATGATGATGAAATTGATGATATTAATAATGTAGAAGAAGATGATGTAGAGGATGAAGAGGATCAAGAGATCTTCCTAAAATTTAGAGTATTGAAGACTTAGATCCTAAAAAAATAATCGCAAAGGACATGGCCTCCCTCCCTCTTTCTTTGAGAAAAGCCTTAGTGCCACCTAGCTTAGAGAAGGATGCTATTGAGTTAGTTGAGGTAAACACTACTTTACTAAGAACCCAACTAACCATTGGAACAATACTACCAAGTGCAATGATGAGTGAAGCTTTCATCACTTCATCTACCAAGCAACATGCTCAAATCATCTCAACATTAGAGTCATAAGCCAAAATTAGTACATTTTCCTCTTATAGAAATTGTTGATACTATTTCTACTATTGTTACTTTTGTACTATTTTTTCTACTATGGAAAGTTCAATGATAGTTGAGGTCAAGCCTCAATCGAGCACTGGAGTTTTGAAGAAAGGTAAGGAAATTATTTCTTTAGTTACTTAGAAAGAAAAGGATAAAGAGGTAGAAGCCTCTACTAAAGAAATTGATCTAGAGGAGGATATTGTAATAATATATTGGGATCTATCCAATCTGAATCTTGATCAAATGGATACCCTTGGTGATTTATGGAAGAAGAGGGTCAAACAATAAAAGATCAGAGAGGAGAAGAAAAAGAAAAATATCGTGCTTATAGATATCAAGGGTATATTCATTGATGCACTAAACATTGAGGTTGATGATAAACAACCAATTTTGGATCAACTTGTTGACATTGTTCATAAACATAATGAGGAAATGAATGGAAAAGACAAACTTTTGTAGAGGGCATAAAAAAAGTTTGAAACTAAAGTTTTGGAGAAAGTGGCTTAGAAGATAGCCATTGACCAAGTAGAATTATCTATCATTCTTTCAAATTTTGAAAATTCTATAAATAATGTTGTTTCCTTATTTGTGAAACTAAGTGATACATCTAACTTCACTAAGGAAATCAAGGAAAAAATGTCTAAGATATATGTTGATATGAAGACAAGTGCACATCAGTTGTTACTTGATCCTAGCCATAGTTTTGGACATTTTGTGAAAATTAGATATCTGATAGATCTTTAGGAAAAATTGTTGAGTGAAGAAGCCAAAATTAGGGCCACACTAACATAAATATAGGGTGTGATACTTCCTAATATGAATGCAATGAAAAAACATATTAGACATGCAAAAACATTGATCCATGACAACTATTTCTCTAATATAGCTGATCACATGATGGAACTATCAACAGAGGTGCAGATATCTTTGCATAGTTTCCTTATAGTGTTGCCAATTCATCCTAATAGGTGCATCAGCTAAATCCTTTAACAAGGTGGACTTACTAGTCTTTTCTTAATGTCCTAATAGAGTGCATACTTCATTGTATGTTTAAAATCCTTTCACAAGGTGGACCTAATAGTCCTTATTGCTCCCAATAGGGAAAATCATCAGAAGTGATCAACTGTAAGCTTTAACAGGCTAACTTTATACTACAGTAATAAAGCTTGTGGTTATCATCCCCACCCCAATTTTACTTTCTATTTGGAAGGTTTCTGGGTTACCAAATATTGTATCAAGTGTTATGCATGTTTCATTTCTTTCAGCCTTTCCTATATGCAATTAGATTAGATTATATGGTGAATGTTTAAATGGTGAATTAAAGTATAAGTTTTATTGGTTTCTGATTCAGCCCCACTCTCAATCACCTAGTCTATACTACTTTTCCAACAATAAGTTGGTGGCATATATACAATCAATGCCTTACCAAGTTTCTCAACATTTGTAGCCTGTATAATTGGTGTGAGTATAGCATCATCAATCTTGTTAACTTCAAGTTTTGGATATTTAACTATTTGTAGTAAAATTGGCTTACTATAGAGTTTTCTTGAGTCTATATTTAAACTTTTAATTTCCTCTTTAGTCAGTATATTAGGATTAGGTGAAGGGGTGTTAATATCATTTTCAGTTGTTACTGTGTCTTTGTGTTCATATCCACTAACAAGTTGTTGAATTTCATCTATTATCTTGGCCATTTCCTGCTTGTATTCATGTTTAAATTTAATAACATCTTTTCCTTCTCTCACCTCCACTATTGGGGTAAGCACTCTAAATGCTTCTTTCCATACTCCTATACTATCTTGCTCAATTTCATGAGCTTTATTCTTCAAAAATTTGTATACCCTATCCCTTAGCATAAACTTATTAACAAAATCTTTAAGAGATATAGACATGTGTGTCTTCCCTAAATCTAGCATAACTTGTGCTAATATTGTTTCTCTTATTTTATTTTTAGTGGACAATACTCATATCCACTTAGCATCCAATCTTTTATACAATCCCACTAGAAATCTAGCTCCCAATTCCATGGGTGTGCGCCTGAACTTGATCATCATATCAATCATTACACATTCAAGAATAATTTGATAATCATTGTTCAAAGAATCATATTGAATGTATTTTAATCCTATTATGCTTTCTAATTCTATCAATTTTTCACATACCTAATCCACAGTCATTGGAGGGAGTATGTTCACTACTTAAAGTTTGGTAGTCTCATTAGACTTGGTCTTTTCTTCATCTTCCTCCTCCTCTTATGCAACAATCAAATTTTTCTTTAGCTTTTCTTTAACTTCAATTGATTTCCCCCTCTTTGAAAAATTTCCTATGAGTAGATCAACATGAGGTTGTACTGGCCTTTTTGTGGTGATGATTACCTTTCCCTTTGACCTCTATGGTGCCACCATTTCCAATATATCCTTCTTCATGTCTTCCTGCACCTTGTGTTCAATTATAACAACCTTCTTTTGTTTGGTGGCCCTTGGATTGACAACTAAAAGTTATTTTCCTTTGCTTTCCTTGTCCTCTAAGGGTTGTCTAGACCCTTCTCCTTATTCTTTTTTATTGCCTTAGGTGTGTTAGAATCTGTAGTCAGCATCAACTTCTTTTGCTAAGAGTGCAAAAATTGGTACCATTACATCAGCCACATTTACCTCATAGGGCATTGGCCTTTTCCCTGATACCCTCAGTAACACTACATGTTTATACACAAAATCTATGTCTACAATGAAACATATTTCATCATAATACTTGTCTACAACAGACTTTGGAATTCTCATTCTATTTTTTATTTTAACTTTGAACTATTCAAAGTAGTTATACATTATTGCCTCTAAATTCTCTCCCAATATGTTTATTAGGTCATTCAGTTGCTCCATAGTAGTCCTATGCCTATATCCCATCCAATTGTTCCTATGGTAGGAAAATAATTCTATACATAGAAAAATATGCAAACTAGTAGGGAACCAAACTTATTGGAGGTTTTCTTTTCTTTTCTTACTGCCTCTAGGTTCTTTGTAAGTTGGTGTTGTTTCATCTCAACAAGATCATATGAATGATCCATCTTCACAATTTTATATCCCAAATCAACTGCAACACAAGGCACGTTGTTCAATCTTCTCAATTGATAGAACTTGTGTGTAATCACACAAATAGAAAATTCAATTAAGGGGTCCTCGATGCCATCAATTGACATATCACGGCCATTCTATTTCACCTTGGTCAAATATTCAACCTCATGTTTTGTTTCATGCTTTATGCTCTTTGGTCGATCCAAAGTAGGGTACCCAATTACCATGCAAATGATTACTTTTAAAATATTTATTGGTCCTCCTTCCAACCAAACTTTCATGTCATGAACTCGACTGAGGACAATCTTAATCCATTTAACCTTGAAAAATTTAGGTAATCCTAGGGTGTGGGTAAGCCCTTTCTCTACAATGATCTTATATCCATCCTTTAGGTTTCCATAAACACATAGCTTCTCATAAGTTGATCTTATTTTAAAATATCCAATTTCTCCAACTTTGCATTGATAGTACAACTTTAGGTCTTGCACAGTCAATAATCTTGGTGGAATGGATGATAATGCTCTCATATCATTAGTAATGTTATCAATGTTTAGTGAATTTCTGATGTTCGGTGGGGAACTTTGATTGTTCTTAATTATTTGTGCACTACTATATTTCACCATTTCACTTCCAGATACCATCCTTAACTAGGGTTTTAAACAAAAAATTCATAAATATCTTCACTGAATATTTTAACTCGGTAGTGAGAATGATACTTCATTTCACAAATTTGTTGAGATTCTTTTCTCTATTCGCTACAATCGCTATTGTCACCTTAAAATATTCTCTTGAGCTCTTTGATTGCTTGGTGGGTGCAAATGAATCACCAAATTTGATAAATACCTTTGATCTTTCAATTTTAGGTCAATAATTAGTATTCATATTTGGTTGGTGTATGATAGATAACCTAGTCAAGGTTATTCACTCAGTCACAACCAATTCACTTGGTTAGTATGTTATCTTCCTTGATAACTCAGTCTATATTAAAGGCTCGGTCAATACAAATTGTACCACTGGTGCTTGGTACTTTATGACTGTCAATTTATAACAATTCTTAATACATCTTCATTTATGCAGA
Organism: Cupressus sempervirens; assembly: GCA_028749045.1. Taxonomy (NCBI): domain Eukaryota; kingdom Viridiplantae; phylum Streptophyta; class Pinopsida; order Cupressales; family Cupressaceae; genus Cupressus; species Cupressus sempervirens. The sequence continues at coordinate 907,576,981 of CM053785.1, forward strand.
TATGACTTTTCATCACTTCTATGCTAGGTACTTATGTAAAATATAACACTGAGTATACAATTCCTACACACCTTATTTTCTTTAGTGAGATGTGGTGTGATCACCTGATCCATTAGATTGGGTGATCACTTCCTCTTCTACTTTACTGCTTCCATCTCTTACAATCTCTATCCATATTTTCTTTCCTTTACGTTTGTCATTTCCAATGCTTGGTGTTGGTGTTGGTGTTTTGTTTTTTTAGTTCCTACTGATGTGTCCAACTTTGAGATAGCTAAAACATACTATTTCTCCATTTAACCATTTCTTGTAATTTCCTCTAAATTTTTTTTTGATGCAATTCTCTAGAATGTGTCTATATTCTCCACAATAGTGACAACTATACCATGTATTGTAATCCCACTTGCAAGAATTTCCTTTCTTTGTTGTTTGTATTTGTTTTTTAAGTGTCCAATTTGACTTTTTCTTAAGTCTGCATTCATTAGATCTATGTCCATACTTTTAAAAATTGTAGCAATGGTCTTGGAATTTAGATATTTTCCTAGTCAAGTCATTGTTCTTTGATCTACATTCATGTGCTTGATATCCTTCTTTCTTGTAATTAAAATAATTACCACTTGGTTTTGGTTTAGGAAATTTCTTACCATTGTTGCTTCTAAAAATTTTGGTTGTATGACTAATTTTCCCATAGTAATGACATGTAGGTTTTCCTTTTGACTTTACATTTCTTTGTTCTCCACTCTTAGATAATTCTCCTTCTTTAGTAGATGAAAATTTCTTGTTGTATCCTAGTTTGAAGGTGTCTTTTTTTCTAGGTGACTTCATCATATCTTCAAAGTTCTTGATTGCTTCATTTGGTTTGTTCATTCTTTCCATGAGTTCCCTTTCATGCTTTAACTCACTTTATAATTGTTGATTTTTTAGCTTGAGATTTTTGATCTCCACATCTTTTCTGTTTGCTTCCAGATTTGCAATTATTAACTGATTTATCATGTCTAGTTGGTTGTTTGTAAGCTTATGTACTTCAAATGATCTTTCTTCAAGTTTTCTAGCCATCTACCTTTTGTCTTCTTTAGCCATGCACTTGTCTTGCATTGCTTTCTTATTTTTTTCAGTTGCTTCACAAAGTGTAACTAATTGAATTTTGTGTCTTGCCTTGCAATATTTTACTTCTTTTACTAGGGTACTATTATTCTCTAGCAATTTTGTCATTTCTATTGTTAGTATTAGTCCCACTATCTAGCAGTCCTTCAGTGTCAACTTCAATGTATTGAGTGTCATTTAGATGAATAGCAATCTCTCTTCTCCTCTTTAGGGTTTTCCTTAACTCTTCTTTTGTTGTCTCTAATTATTGCAACACAATCTAGATTTCAATAATTCGATTCTCAATGATCTTTCCCATCTTGTACACTTCCATCTCCCTGATCTTTTTCTCTCAAGATATTAGGCTTCCTAACAAGAGAATTGGGCTCTGATACCAATTTTTGGAATAAGTATATGGGAAACAAGATATTGAGAGGGGGGGTGAATCATGGTCTTAAACTTCTTCAAAACCAATAATATAAATCCACACCTAATTCACCTCACAGATCTACCATTCAAATTGAATTCTTATAACTTAAATGAAATACATAACACCCATAAATAGTTCAATAATAACACAATGATTTGGTAATCCAAAAACACTTCAAGATGAAGGTAAAACTGGGGTGGGGATGAAACCCATAAATCTTCACTGTTGCAACAATAAATTTAACCTATTAGGGTATAATGTTTGATCATAAAATATGATCTACCCTATGAGGGGTCCACCCTATTAAAAGCTTAATATATATTGGTTCTCACCTTGTTAAAGGATTTTTCACTCACAATTAAGTAAGGACTCTGTTAGGATATTTACATAGGCCTATAAGGACCAATCCATTAAGATATTTACCATGTCTCAATAAAAAATAATTTATTTAGTACTTGACCCTCGATATTCTTTGCTAGCTGATATTGGGTCTCCTCCTTGGTATATCGCTAATTTGATTCAACTAATCTGATAACTCTATTGAGTCCTTCACTTCTCTAATTTCTCTCTATCTACTCTACTCTCAGAATTCACCTTCTTCATACACTTAAAATCTCTCTATCTCTCATACACACAATTCTACGGTTAGAATCCACTTTAAATTAATGTTCTGTGAAGGTTCTAGATCTTGACCAATAGTTTACACTTCACCATCTTTTTCTGTTTACATCCCTTTCTTTGATTGGTTAAATAACTCACTTAGGGATCATTACCTTCTTCAATGACATGAAATAAATATCTTAGCTGGCTCTTCAAATATTAAATACCATAGAAAAGTCATCCAAAATGGTATAGATATGAGTTTGTGCCATTATAGACTCTCATATCAAAACTGGACTACTCGACGCTTGAATGCTCAGATGCTCAGTCATGCATAGTCCTTTGTGTTGTTACTTGACTACTATATAACTTATTAGTATGCTTAGTCTACATTCTATTTCTTGGCTCATACTATATTTCTTGACTCATCTCTCTAATTAGTCTATACCAAATTCTCGGTAATCACTATTTTGCTCAGTATAAGTGTTGTATACTTGACCTTCACTACATAAATTGGTCGTAGTAATGACCTTGTAATCTTTCCTAGTAAATGACTAAGTGTTTGGACACTAATCAAAAACATAGTCTTAGAGATCAATAGGTTTAGCACCCACCTAATGCAATTTTATAAAAAAAATTTGCATTTATCCTCTATTCAAATAATTAACTTAATCTCATTAGACCTTTTATTAATTCAGAATTAATATAAATGGGTTAGAAATTTATTTTTCTTAAATATTGTGTCCTCATTTATTAATTAATTAAAATTTATATTTAAAATTGGTTCTTTCTTAGATAATATTTTATCTCACCTATAACTTAATATTATGTGTCTCCTCTTATATTAGAATTTGTGGTAGAATTTTTAGTAATTTAAATTAATAATCCTTAATTTACTCCCATAAGTAATCTCATTTAATGCTCCACTTTAAGGTGGGTCTTACCTTAATTTAAAGTTCAAGGAATTGGTCACTTTAAGATCTCTATAAAATGGAGCCTTCTCATTTCATTTTCACATCATGCACTCAAAAGATCAAGCACTCACACTCAAGAAATCAAGAATTATCCAAGCTATTCCTCCATTGAATATCAAGGATTCAAGCATTCAAGTGATTGGGGGAGTCATCTTCAAGATCTCCTTCAATCCATTCAAAATCCTTTGTTCCATTTTTCACATCCATTCATCTTCATCTTCTTGATCTAAATCAATTGGTGAAGTAAGCAAGATATATTTGATTTGAGAGATCCTACTATTGTAAGATGAATTTGTACATTTAAATTAAATTATATTTCAATTATTTCAATTCAATTTTAATTCCTAAAATTGGGTTTGAATTTGGAAAGCCCCCCATCAAAAATTTAAAAAAAAACCTTTTTTTTTTGAAAATTGTGGATCTTGGATTGACAAACAGGTTGCAAATCTGAGTACCCTTTTCATATTTTTACGGAACTAAAAAATTTGAATCAATGTTGGACACTTTCATTAGGGGAAAATTTATCCCCTAATGACCAATCTCACCCCTAGAGATTCCATTAGGGTTTATATTTTCCCCTAATTGAGAAAGTCACTACTCATCGGATGATTTCTAGGTTTTGTCTACATTGCAGTTTTGAGTCCACAATGCGAGAATTGAGCCTTTTGAAGGTCCTTTGATAACCGATTTTTAAGGTTTTTTATAGGGTATATATTTTTCCCTCTTTTATTTCAATATACTTTATCATTTATCAATTCTACATTGCACGTATACTTAGCTTCTCTTCATAGCTCTTGCTAAATTAGGGTTTTAAGGACCTTTGTATCCTCTTTCTTAGCCTATAACCATTAGATATGTGTTTACATTAGTGCTCCTTTATCAATCGGTTGGAAATAATCTTCCTAGATCTAGTTACCTTAGGTTTGGGATTAAAATGATCAATTTTCTTGACTCCCTCTTTGAGTTGTGTAAATAGGATTTATGATGAACTTGGGGTTTTACTTCCTTGATTCACATTTCCTCCTATATAATTTCTTGCTAATATTCTTTCTAGTTCTCCCCATTTTTATTCTCTCCTCATTTACTAATTTAGATCTCCCCTAGTATACTATTGATATTCTCCCTTGGTATAAGTTTCCCCCTTTATAGTAATTCTAAAGGTAACTATAAGTTCCAATGTGGAACTTATAAAACCTTGTAGTTATCATTATACCTTGCATGTATAGTTTAAATCAGCTCCATCACAGTCATCTTTACAACTTATGGAAACTCCTAAAGAGTGAACTCTTGCATCAACTCCATAAAGACATTTTTGTTCATCCATGAATTGATGCAACATGCATCTTCACCTAGTGAACTTTGGATTGGGTCAAGACCCCAAGTTTACCTCTTATATACTTAAAAGTATCCTTAGGTAATGGCTTAGTAAATATGTATGGAATTTTCTCTTTAGACTTCACATATTCTACCTGCACCCATTTCTCTTGTACTTGCTCCCTTAAGTAATTATACTTTATTGATATATGTGTATACATGAAAATATAATCTATTAGGAGCATGTGTAAATGAGAAAATTTTAGTAGCATGTGCATATAAATATCTAAACTAACAAACCTAAATTTTACTATGCTAATGCAACTAAGAAATAGAGTCTCATGCAACCTCAGCAAAGCTCAACAAGGGCACCCAAATGGACCTTGTTGGTGTGTTTAAGATTGATGGATGTGGATGTGCTCTACTTAAGCACAACTATTGAATCCCAAAGTGATTAAAATGATATGTAATGCACATGAACCTATTCTAAATGAGTGAAGAATTCATCAAAAAATGGCTATGGAAGTAACCATTCTTGAAAAAATTCAAAACATGTGAGATGGATGAAAGATAATCAAACTAAAAATGCAAATCTATGATGAACATGAAAGAGAGATCAAAGGAATAATGTAATAACTACCAAAGGGTTAGTTCTAAGCATAAAATATCTAAAAGCTCTAGCATTAAACTAGTATAATAACAATGCAAATGAGATGAAAAATAATTGAGAAAATGGCTCTATTTATAGGCCTGAGGGAGACCTTGAGGTGGTGGTATCTATGTTACATCTAAATAGGTGCCACAAGGAATACACATGGGCTACATAATAAGCCATGCAAAAGTAAAAAATAGCCTTTATGGTTTGAGTGGCTCAAGGTGTGCTCACACATGTATGAGAAAGCTTGGGGAAAGGAGTGGGGGACAAATATGTGAGTATCTTTTGTAAAAACTAATGAAAGGGGAGCTCCTTGGGATTGAGTTGCTCACACATCTATGAGAAACCAATTAGGAGCTAAAAAGGGGCTTAAAGGGTACTTAGAATAAATAAGTGGGATTAACTAGTGGGTAGGCTTAAAAGGATGAGAGTGGTGAGTGGTAGGCTGGGATTTAGGTAGGATTTAGGACTAAATTAAATAGGATTTAATTTAATAGTGAGTTTAGAGAATTTAATAAAGTGGAGGGAATTCAAATAAACCGAATTTATTTTAAAATGGGATTTATGAAGAACTTTGTATTAAATAAATTTAATAAATTAGAGGGATGCATTTGAATTAAATTAAAACACTTTAATAAAAGTGAACCTATTTAATTAATTATAAGAATATGTTAATAATACTTAATTAATTAATAGCTAATTATAAAGTCATAGAAAATATTAAATAAATTAATATAGTGTTTTGGATGATTTTAAGCTTCAACATTTTGCCCCACCTTGATACAATGGGGAAATGACATGGTGTCAAAGAAAACAAAATGTAGGTTGCCCCACAGAGGAGACAATTCCTAGGAGTCGTGCCATAGCAATGATAGAGAAGAAGTGTGCTCCCTTAAGAAAATAGGGTGAAAATGCCCATTTTGCCCAATTTTCTCAAAAAAACATGGGCAGAGAAAAAGGGTAAAAGGCATAAATGAGAACTTTTGCATGATTTGTAAGGTATACAAGATTGAACATGATGAAAAATGGGTATTGGGACAAAAAATGGTAGTTAGGAAAAAAAGGGACCCAATATAACGCCCTATGGGCCCTAGGAGGGCTCATTTGCACACCTTGAGAGTAGAGAACCAGAGTACAGGATGGACCCTATCGAGAGATTGTAGATTGGTTAACACATTTGGGAGCACCAGAGACTAGCCAACATGGGACCAATGGTAATTCAACTATCCCAAATTGTCAATTTTTACTTTCAATTTCAAAATGGCCATTTTTTGGGGGCAACAAATGGAGAAAAAAAGAGTCAAGTCAAAGATGACAGTGCACCAAACTATTGTCTGTGCAGACAAAAAAATATATTTTCGATCTCCTCATAGACAATAGTCACCAAACTATCATTTGTGAAGATGAAAGACCAAGTGATGTCATTTTTAGAGATGATAATCATTAGGTTTTCATCTCTAAAAGGGAAAGGGGAACCAATGTCTACCCATATGGTTGTCAGATGTACAGCCACATAATCAGCCAAATCAACATCTCTATTGATCCACATCTTTGTTGATTTGAATTAATTAGTAGAAGACATGTCTAGGATAATTGGGTGCTACGAGGTAGGATGTCCAAGACTTGGAAGATTAGGGGGTCACTAATGCCCTAGATTGGAAGGGTGAGACAACTAGGGCTACAAACTAACTATGGAATAACTATTACATGTATGTATTGTAGGAGCCAACAGTAATGTTCTAGTCATGGAAGCATTATCCAACTACTATGGTGTTAGGGGAAATATTGATAGATAGAGGCTAAGTGGGGATATGTTCATCTTTGTGGTCTCGAGGATGTCCATGAGTGGCTTGACCTGATGGTTCACTCAGCACATCTTTCAACATTGATTGAGAGGTGGCACACGCCAACCTCCAGCTTCCCCATGCTGACTAGGGAGACTATGATGATACTCCTAGATATTTGAAGGATACTATGAGTCCTAATAAGGGGGACATATCAAGAGTATGTTTTGGAGGACATATATGCCTATTTATGGGAGTGCTTCGGGTGGTGGAGACATTGACTATTGATTCAATAGGCTTAGCTTTCTTGGAGGGAGGCAATGGACCCAGGGCTACTACAACTAGCCCTATATCTAGCCTTACTGATCTAGAGGATGATACCAAACCATGTCGGGCATGGATTTCCCATTAGTTGGACTCAAGTGTTGAGTACTCTTCTATAGGATAATGAAGTGGTTTTCTATTGGGGACACACCATCCTTTCCCATCTATGCTATGAACTACACATGTGTGTCTACTAGACACAAAGGATCATGGGACTAGGGTTAACACTACTATTAGTTTGGTCATGGAATATTATAGTTGTGTGATGGCCTATTACATAGTGAGAGACATAAATGTGTAGGGAGCCATATGTATATCAATATAGGCCATCCATCCAATATCCCTCTATTAAGTCCTAGTATTTTGGTGACAGTGTATGGATGAAATTATCATGTTTGACTAGAAACCATACGTAGCCTATGAGAATTAGGGGACCAAACTTCTTGTAGGTGGAGAGGATGATACAAAGGATTAGCTCTACCTTTAGTATGTGCAATTAGATTTTTGGTTGATCTGTAGGATGGTTCATTTCTACATGCACTACATGCCCTCTAGGGTATGATGATAGTTTAGGTAGATTTAGGATTCCATGCTAGATGAATTCTTGTATCCAATGGTATCCTAAGAGGTGGGAAAATTTTGAGGATGGGTTACTACAATCCAACTAGAAAGCTTCTCATGGTGTGGGATGCACCTAGTACCATGGGTGAGAGGCCAAGATCAAGTAAATGTGGGGATGACACTTGCATACAATCATGGTGGGCAGCCCATCAATCTATTAGACTAACAGTGCTTGGGCCATGACCACTAGTAGAGAAGGCATGAGGTAGAGGGGATGGAACAAGAGGGGGATATGGTGGAGATGGTGGAGGGGTTAGAGGGGCTAGAGTAGGCAAGGGATGGGGGTGATGAGTTCACCAGTGGGTAGGCAAGGCACCACTAATGCCAGGGGTAAAACAAGAGCCACAATAGGTACCACCTATAGCTCAGGAACCTTAGGGACCACCTCCTTATGCGACATGAGGATTATGATATAGTGAGGGCTCAATGGGATAGTTTATAGACTAGGTGGGTTGGCTATAGGGACAGGTGGAAATAGAGGGCATCATGGTCGCTAGTGCACAGATAGAGATAGCTATATTGCAAGAAGAAGTCACCTGTATAAAGACATAGGTATAAGCTGAGTGGGTGAGAACATATAGCACTTAGGATTCCCTAGGGTCATTAAAGGCTAGTGTAGATATTGGGGAGTTTAGCAATGTGATAGTACATTCTAATGTAGAGGAGATGTAAATTTAAGATGCTCTGTGACATGAATCAATTACCCTATAGGTTGATAGACAGACCTTGTAGCATCAAGTGGATGAGTACTACAAACAACAAGATCTCACACTATAGGAAATAGGAGTTTAGTAATGATTATGTAGGAGGCCATATATGCACGATGTCATGACTCACAAGTCATCAAAGAGGTTGGATACTATTGTGCATTATACTATGAGGTTGTGCCAGTAAACCAAGGATGACCAAAGTTTTAGGAGACATCCAACTCTTGGACCACTAGGGGTCAACAAAGGATAGGGTGGGCACTTGGGTAGTTCAAGCCTCCACTAGTAGGAAACCTAGGAGGAGAATAGTCCTCTCAGCTTGACAGCTGATCCATAGAGCTAGTAGTTTGACATAGTGATAGATAGATATGCATGTGCAAATAAAAATATATTGGTATTTTTTATGTACAATGGTGTATTGTTAATAGTGTGCTACATGATTCTTTTGGAATATATATGGATTGTACATGGACACTTATTTTATATATGTATATGTATGTATGTATACACACACACACACACACACACACACACACACACACACACACACACACACACACACACACACACACACACACACACACACACACACACACATACATACATACATATGACGACATTATTTGATGGTCCTATATGTATGATTCTGGTACAAATGTTTTATGCATTGATGGATATGATCTCTATATGTTTATGCATTATGATGTTTCATGACAATGCTACTAACATTTATGATGTAAGATCTGTGTGATGTGATTTTCTATAATGTATATATGATGTCTAACATGTGTATGATGCAGGAACTATATGTTGGTGATTATGAAATGTATATGCATGATGTTTATGGTATGCCATTTTATGATGTATGAATGTATGACACAACTATTTGATATGTGATGTTTTATGTATATGTTTTGATTATGCACATGGATATTGATTAATGAGTAACAATAGATAATAATGGTAATGTGATGGACTAATAACATTTAATGAACAATGATTAATGATTAATGAAGAATTTTATAATATGTGATAAATAAATAAACAAATAATGGATGCCATGAATGTAAAATGTGAAATGAATACAACTTTACAAACTATGAAATGTCAATAACATATCAAGATGCACTAAAATGAATGACATAAATAACCAGTACAACTTGATAAATGATTATAACTAACATGAAAATGCAACTATAACCATGAGACCCTAGATGAAATGTACCAAATTGTATCTAATAGGAGTCAAGTAGCCAACATAAGAGGGGGGAAGAAACACAACCCTTGTCTCAAGCATAGTGTAATAAATCCTAAATTACATGATTCTGAGGGACTCAATTGTGTTCATATGGGAGAGCACACCCTAGTTTGATTTTGCAAAGGAATTATGCATCAGGTGCTATAGTAGCATAAATGACAAGGTTCCTTTGTGTGGACAAGACTTGCAAACACAATAGATATTTTAGGAAAATTTATATAGACTATGTACATTCATTTGATGTAAATTCTCAAACACAATAGACTTGAAAATATCTCAAACTCATTTGATATAAATTCTCCACCTCTGTTAGATCTTAGACATTTCAAACTTTTTCTAGTCTCCTTTTAAACTCTTGCTAGATACCACTTAAATATTTAAAAAGCATAACATTTTTCTTCAAAAACATAAATATCATCATCCTTGAATAATCATCAAAAATAGGATAATGTACTTGTCACCTTTATAGCTTTGAACATCAATTTGTCCACACAAATTAGTATGAACTAATTCCATAATTTCTTTAGAACAACAAGTCTTACTTTTAAAAATAGGTTTTTTCATCTAGCCTAATTCACATTGTTTGAAAATTACATTATCAATTTTCTTCAGTTTAGGTAAACCTCTGACTCTTTTCATGTTACTGATACTGACCAAGTTATCAAAGTTAACATGACATAAAATCTTGTTCCTGTTAGAAATGCTTTAGAATAATTGAAAGAGGGGGTGAGTCAGTTATTCAAGGTCCAAATGTCCAATTCAAACTTTTCAGCAAGTAAAGTGTGCCCATAAAACTTATTCATTCATCCAAGCTTAGAAATTCCTATTCAGCAAGTTACTATAAATCAACATGCAAGCATAACACATAAAAAGATCAACACATAACACAGTGATTTATGTGGAAACCCAATTTGGGAAAAACCACCAGTAACATGCTACTCCATTGTCACTCTTTTGAAGTGATGCCCTGTGAAAGGCTTGCCTTGTTAAAGGCTAGAACACACTATTAAATGTGACCTGGTTAAAGGATTTAACCACCCTATTAGAAGTGGGCATGGTTAGAGGACTTTAGAGCATTCACTTGGAATGTCACCTTGTTAAAGGATTTAAAAATGGTTATTAAACCAACCTAAGTCCATAGGACTTTCTCTTACCCTATCTGATACAATTGCTAGAGAGTAACAATAAGGGCTTTTGACCTGATTACAACATACAACTCAACTTGCAAATTTTAGATCACTTCTTAGCTCATATCATTTCCTGGCTTTCAATCTCTATAACTCTTGACAACTTGGCCTCCTTTTAAGCTTGGTCTCCTTGAGTCTCCATGCTCAATGTACTAGTGCAATCATCTCTTTCTGAGCACTAATCAAAGCAGAGTCTCTGTGCTCCATTCTTCCTTCTCCTAGATGTCTTCTCCTTGACACCCTTCTAACCACTTCGCAATTTGGCACACTAGTAGCTCTTGCTTCTTGGTCTGTGACTCCTTAAATAGAAGTCTAGAACTTCTTTTCCTACTCAATTCTTCCCTCCTTTAATTTCAATTCATATGGGTTAGGTAGGATACATTAAATCTAATCCATATTATGTTTCTTTTAGAAACATCATGAAGAATCCTCTTGAATTTTCTCAAAAATAGTTTTAATAGAATTTTGTGCCACCAGGTAGAATACATTGAATCTAATGCATATTATGTTTCTTTTAGAAACATCATGAAGAATCCTCTTGAATTTTTTCAAAAATAGTTTTCATAGAATTTTGTGCCACCGACTCATCATCCTTATCCTCCAAATGGTTCACAAAATTCAAGGTAATAACTCTGTCAGCTCAGATTTGGCAAATCTTTGATTTTTTCAATAATGCAACAAATTGACACTATTGAAATCCTAATGCTCGACACATACTATGCTACTTGGCATCAACTACATTTTTACTGATGCTCAACACTTGAAGTTCACTCGACACCTACTAAGATTTTCTGATGCTCGAAACTTGTTACTTTTCTCGGCACTTGAATTTCACTTGGCACACACTAGATTTTGTGTTTGCTCGATTCCAACTGAGAATTTTCTCAACTTCAACTAGCTTGCTCAACACACACTAATGAACTTAGTTTAAGCTTTGTAGTCAACCTTGTTACAACTTATACTTCTAATGTTTCTAAGTGTGGCTAGCCTTTATATCTTCAAGTACGTTATCAATATATCATTTAACCATTGTCTTAACTGATCCTTGCACTTCATTACAAAACCACAACTCAACTTTTCCCTTAGGTTCTTTTTTTACATCTTATTGATCAAATCCTCTTCATCAATCGAATAAGTAAAAATGCTTGAATCTTATAAGCAATTGTCATTCCTACAAATAGCAGGTTTGACATCAATCACAAAATAATGATTGAAAAAAATCTTTTAACAAAAATATCCCTCTTTGATCTTCAACAATGATATTTTTAGTTAGATTTCCAACAATCTCCCTCTTTGGCATTGATGAAAAACCAAACTGATAAACTATTAGACTAAACTATTCAACCAAATTATCAACATGCTAACTAGGTTAGAATAGTAAGTCAAATGCCAAAAAGTAATTGTGTTACCATCAATTTTCATATATCCCTCTTTTGAGCTACTATCCCGATTGCTTCATTTATGCTTCTCCCTCTTAGCTTTTGTATCCTTGTTCTTTCCTTTCTTACATTCTCTCCCTCTATATGCATTGCTCATCTTCTACTATTTCTCTTTGTTCTGGTCAGCTTCTTCATCTTTCTCCCTCAAATTTTGATTAGTTTTTTTGCTATTTCTCCCTCTTTGACAAAAATTCCAAAGACATATTAACATCTTATCATGCAATTATAGCATTTGCAGGTTCAATCAATTTCTCCCTCTACCACCTTTCTTGTGACTAATTTGGAACTTTATCACTTCAATTACTTCAAGAATAGTCCTAAAGTAGGTATCCTCTGCATCAATGTGTAATATCTCAACAATCAACTTATTTGATGGAGGGGAGTCTTATCTTTGCTTCATGTAGCCTTAGCTAGGGGTATTTCCCCTAACTTTCCTCTAAGATACTCAAGAGCATCTTTAGGTAGTGCTTTTGTGAAGATGTCGACAATCTATTCCTTTGAGCTAACATATTCCATCTTCACTTGTTTGTTTTCCACAAATTCTCTTACATAGTGATACTTGATTGCAATATGCTTGGTTTTGGCATGCATTACAAAATTATTTGATATGTTGATAGCACTTGTATTATCACAATAAAGTATCATAGGCTCATTCACTTCTTCCTTCATACCTTGCAACAAATGCTTGTCGATCCATACAATATTAGTGCAATTGATAGCAACTACAACATATTCAGCTTCTATAGTAGACTGTGAGGTACAACTTTTCTTTATACTGGTCCATATAATCAATCTTTTTCCCAAGAAAAAGTGCTCCTCCATCGGTGCTTTTTCTGTCATCAATATTACCTCCCCAATCTGCATCAGTGTAGGCTCTTAGCTCAAACTTTTCACTCCTCTTGTAGTACAAACCAAAGTCATCAGTTCCTTTTAGGTACCTCAGTATTCTTTTTACTACCATCAAATGATTTTCTCTTGGATTTGCAAAAAATCTTCCTACTATTCCAATAGCTAATGCAATGTCTAATCTACTATGTACAACATACTACAACTTTTCAATCATTGATCTATACAATGTCTGATTCACTTCAGCTGACTCATCATTCTTGGATAACTTATGTCCTATCACCATTGGTGTGCTAACTAGTTTTGAGGCTTCTAATCCAAATGTCTTGAGTATTTCCTTGATGTATTTTGATTGGGTCACAAATATGCCATGCTTCAATTGATGTACTTGCAATCCAACAAAGAATTTGATTTCTCCAAACATTGACATCTCAAACTCATGTTTCATTTGATCAACAAAATCTTTGCATAGAACATCTTTTCCTCCAAATATTATATCATCAACAAAGAATTTAGATATCAAAATGTCTTTACCTTTTTTTTCCTTGATGTACAAGTTGTTTTTATCATCTATTCTCTCAAATCCAATCTTCATAAGATATTTGTGCAGTCTCTCATACCATGCTCTAGGTGCTTTCTTCAAACCATAAAGTTCCTTATGTAGTTTACAAACCATATCCTTTTTGTTGTTATCAACAAATCCCTCTAGTTATTCTATGTAAACTTCCTTGTCTAGTATACCATTCAGAAAGGTAGATTTCACATCTATTTGGTACACTTTGAAACCTTTGTAATTAGCATATACAAGTAATGTTCTTACTCCTTCCATTCTTGCAAGAGGGGAAAATGTTTCCCCATAATCCAATCCTTCTTTTTGTGCATAGCCTTTGCAAACTAGTTTAACTTTGTTTCTTGTTATCTCACCATTCTCATCAAGTTTGTTCCTAAACACCCATTTGGTACCAATTACATTCTTGTCAGCTAGTCTAGGAACTAGGGTCCAGGTTTTTTTCTTCTCAATCTTGTCTATCTCCTTTTCCATAGCTTTATACCAGTCATCATCTTGTAGAGCATCTTTCACTAATTTTAGGCTCAACCTTGCTCAACAAACATGATTCATTTTTGAGTCTATTCCTTGTCATTGGTCTTGCATCCTTGTCACCAATGATTTGATCTATAAGGTGATGTCTCCTCACATACTTGGCTAACCTTGGTGATGCATTTCCTACATTCTATAACTTGGGTTCTGAATGTAGCTTGACATTCACTGGCTGTGACTCGATTGATACTGAAATTTGTTGCTGATTCCCAACTTGATTGACAAAATTGTCTTCAATAGTCATTCCTTCATAGAAGTATACAAATGATCTATAATCTTCTAGTGGCTTGGACTCATCAACTTGGATTTTTTCATGTTCATCAAAATTTACATTTGCGCTCTCCACAATCTTGTTAGTGTTAGTATTCAAACACTTATATGCTTTGCTTCTAGTGGAGATCCAAAGAATATTCCTTCATCACTCTTTGCATCAAACTTTCCATTTCTAGTTTTTTTAAGAATATAGAATTTACAACCAAATACTTTGAAATGTTTTACATTAGGTGAGTGACCATACCATAATTCAAAAGGTGTTGCATTTGTACCTTTCTTGACTTGAATTTTGTTTAGGGTGTAAATAGTAATGCTTACAGCTTCTCACCAGTACTTTAGAGCAACATTTTTCTCCATCATCAGGGTTCTAGAACAGTCTATTACTGATCTCTTTCTTTTCTCAACAATCCCATTCTGAGGTGGAGTTCTTGGTGCTAATGTTTTCCTTTTGATACCTTTATCATTATAGAATATCTCAATTTCTTTTAATGTAAACTCTGCTTCTCTATCTAATCTTAGGCATTTCAGACTTTTACCTATTTCCTTCTCAACTCTTGCCAAATACCACTTAAACATTTGAAATGCATCAGATTTTTGCTTTAAGAACATAGCAGTCATCATCCTGGAATAGTCATCTACAAATAACATTATGTATCTATCTCTTAGGTAGCTTTGCACTTCTATTGGACCACATAAGTCAATATGGGCTAGATCTAGTACTTCTTTGGAAGTGTATGTTTTTCTTTTGAAACTAGATTTAGTCATCTTCCCTAGTTGACATTGTTTGCACATTGTGTTTTTAGGCTTCTTTAGTTTAGGCAATCCTCTGACTTTCTTCTTCTTGTTGATGCTAATTAGATTGTCAAAGTTAACATGACACAACCTTTTATGCCATAACCACACATCATCAAGTCTAACAACAATACAAGTTGCATCTTCCATATCTAGGTAAAATAGATTACTTCTAGTTTTTTCACCTTTTCCTATCAGATTCCCATCAATGTCATAGATCTTGGAAGATTTGTTTCCAGATTCTACGTTGTAACCTACATTGCCTAACTATGATACACTCAACAAATTGTAGTCCAGTCCTTCAACATAGTAGGCATTATCACATGAAATTTTCTCTGTGAGTTTAATTGAACCTTTTTCTTTGATTTGATATGAAGCATCATTTCCAAATTTAACACTATTTCCATCATACCGAGTAAAGGTAATAAACTTACTTTTGTCTCCTATCATGTGATGTGAGCAACCACTATCTATGATCCACTTGTCATTCTTGTTCACATAGGTTACCAATGTTGTTGCTTCATCTTTATTTGATTCATCTTTCATAGCAACATATACTACTTCATCATCATTCTCATCAGAATCTTCTTCAACAATGTAGCATCTTTTTTCCTTTGTCTTTGTAATCTCTACTATCATCTTCTCTCTTGTTCTTGTACTTGTTTCCTTCTTTGTAGTTATTCTTTTGTGTACATGTTGCAGCAATATGACCTCCTTCATTTCAATTGAAACAAATGATAAGGAGCTTACCTTTGAATTTACCTTTGCCTCCATAGAATCTCCTAGTCAATAGTGCTTCCAACTATTCCACATCTTCCTCATCTGTGCTGCTATCACTAGATGCATGTTTTCCTTTTCTTCTCTTCTTATTTGATGTCAACTCTTCAGTGTCTTTCAATGTTAGCTTGTCCTTGAAAGTATATTCAAGGTTCTCAAGTATGTAGTTGTCAAAATTGGACAATTCAAATGTAGTAAGTCTTCCTATTATTCCTTCAAAGGATAGTGTGTTCCCTTGTACACACCTTAGCTCTTGAATGGCTAAAACTCTAATAGCATAGATAGGGAGCGGGGTTCTCAAGTATTTGTTATTGATAGTCTCTTCTTCCAATTGACCACCTAGACTTCTTATTGCACTTACCAATTCTTTCATTCTGGATCCATATTGAGCAGCATTCTCACCTTCCTCCATTTTCATGTCATCAAAATTTCCTCTAAGGCTTTCTCTTTTTTCTCCTTGAAAATTCTGATCTCCTCCATAAATATCTATCAGGGCTTTCCACATCTTGAATGCAATATCACATTCTTTGATGTCATCAAATTTGGCATAACTAAGTGTAGAGGCAATCTCCAACATTGCCTAATTGTGCCCCTTCCTTTTGTTCAAATCATCTTTTGTAAGAGGTCTGCCTGGGTCTACATGTTCTGTTCCAATTGAAGCTTTTGCATAATCATCTATTGATCCAAGATGCAATTTCATCAGACTTTTTCATGCAATGAAGTTATCTTTTTTGAGCTTGGGAACTTCTCTCTTGGACATCTTGATCTTCCTACTTCTAGTACTTTGAAACTAAATTAGCAGATAGCTCTGATACCAATTGTTATAAATTCTTTAGAATAACTGAGAGAGGGGGTGAATTAGTTATTCAAGGTCCAAATGTCCAATTCAAATTTTTTAGCAAGTAAAGTGTGCCCATAAAACTTATTCATTGATCCAAGCTTAGACATTCCTATTTAGCAAGTTACTATAAATCAACATGCAAGCATAACACATAAAAAGATCAACACATAACACAGTGATTTACATGGAAACCCAATTTGGAAAAAACCACCAGTAACATGCTACTCCATTCTCACTCTTATAAAGTGATGCCCTATGAAAGGCCTACCCTGTTAAAGGCTACAACACATTGTTAAATGTGACCTAGTTAAAGGATTTAACCACCCTATTAGAAGTGGGCCTAGTTAGAGGACTTTAGAGCATTCACTTGGAATGTCACCCTATTAAAGGATTTACAAATGGCTATTAAACCAACCTAAGTCCATAGGATTTTCTCTTACCTTAATTGATACAATTGTTAGAGAGTAACAATAAGGGGTTTTGACCTAATTACACCATTGTTAGTAAACAAATTATTCTTCTTCTTTTCCTCTTTTTATGTGCCCAAACTTATAATGAAAAACAACTTTACACAACAGTTGGGAAACTATTTCTAAGAATATCTAGTTTCCCTCTGAATTGAGGTACAAATCCCTATGTGAATGATGTTCAAGGAATTATGTGTTATTCCTAAGACTAATGTGGGGTATGCTCTTAACCCAAGAGCAAAAGAGGCAAATCGAATTAAGCCTAACTAGAACTTAATTCAGGCAAGAAATATTTCTAAATACTAAAATAGATTCACGTATCCACACCTCTTATGAATCCATAAATCTATTCGCATAAGACTAGAACAAATTAAAATTAAAATCTAGACTATGACTGATAGATCAAGAAAAATTAACAGAATCCTTTCGTCAAATGAATTATAACAATACTTATTACATTCATTCGTATTCCAAAAAATAGGGGAAATGAAACTCTGTTCTTCCTTAGTTTTCTGTAACAAAGAAAGGAAATACTAACTAATCACAATACCTACTGGAATGGAAAATGATTGAAACGAAGTGCCATTCAATTGTCTCTGCAAAAAATAGTACTTCACACAAAAATTTTTGCTGACCTTTGATTAATCATTGAATTTCATACATATAGGATTTGAGAGATGACCATTACAATGGGAGTGTTAATCAGTTCATCTTCTCTTGATGACAAATGGCAAGATGCCAATTCATCATATCAAAATATTAACAAAGATTTCAAAATTTACAACAGAAAATGAAAAGGGGGTAATCTGAATCACTTGGACTTCTTCCCCTTTTCAATTTTTGTGCTATATGTTTTAGCAGCCACCATGATGGGAATCAACTCTTCATGATTGGGTACTTGCACGTTGGTGAATATCAAAAGCCACCTTGAATTCTCTAAAGCTAATTCTTTTATTTCACTCAACTGAATTGCCACTTCTTTAGCAACCACGTGCATGCATCCACCAAGTGTTTGTAGTTTTGTTACCCTTTTTTGATTACTTGAAGCTATCCTAGATAGGTTACTTAAATATATAGAAAAATTATTCTTCATCACTTCTATATTAATAAAGGATTTCCCTTGTCCACTGGTTTGTGATTCAGTGTGCAATCCTCACATAAGCTCAAATGCTTTGTCCTAGGTCTTCTTCACTTTGTCCCCTATTTCTCTGATTCCTTTCTCAGCCTCTTGAATCATTTCCATCTTGAACTGCATACTTTGGAGCCATTCATTCAAAGGTTCATTTCCCTTCTTAAGAATCTTTTCTTCAATTACATCCTTTGCTTTCATCTAAATAACCATCATTAGGAGAGAAATACATTCTATGCATCTCGCTCTTTCTCCAGCCAAGGTATTACTGTTAGATGTAATATTATCCTTTTTAGTTTCTAGCTGGAGGATAATATTCCCAATTTGATCGATTAGGAAAACTCCATCTACATTGAGTTTCTCGATCCATTCCTTTCCAATCTGACCAAAATGCCTATCTTTCTGGTGTTGTGATATGAAGGCTTGTACCTCTTTTGCTGAAGGATTTTTAGTGGAAGGCACACTAGTAATAGTTGCCAATGGAACAACTAATTGCTTGATGAACCTTCTTAACTCTTCCATTTCAGCTTTCATTCTAATCTTTGATGACTTGAGGTTCTCCAGTTGCTCTTCTATCACCTCATTACTTGACTTCCATAGGCCTACTTTTGTATCATGTCTAGCCTCTCCAAGATCAATTGAATGCAGAGTGAAGTCCTCTAGCATCATATCTTCGATTCTCCTTGCCTTGTTTGGTTTTTCTACCTCCATAGTTAAGTGTCCTATTTTTGGATCTTGTCCCAATATTGACAAGGTCTTCTGCTTTTTAGCTTTTACTATGGTAGATCCTGAGTGAACTGCTTGAGATACAACATCCTTTGAAAGAAAACTTTCATCTTTTCTTTTCCTCTTCTTCTCCAAAGTATCCTCAAGACAAGACTCTGTACTAATCACTTTGGAGGCTGTTCCAAGTGATTCAATGTTGAACATTTTCTTTTTCACTAGATTCATTGTCATTGTAGTTGCAGAAAAGGGGGTCTTTGGATCTCGAGAAAGAAGCCTAGATGAACCTAGAGCTTTCTCCTCTTCTTGAGTTTTCTTTGCAACTTCATCAGACTTAGTGGATTTGCTACTACTACTTTTATAATCTCCAATCTCTACTATTTGAATAGGAGAACCAGTGGGATTTAGAAAAGGAGCACTTATAGATGGTGTAGGGCTATGATGAGGGGATAAGACAGGGGCGACATGAGGAGATGGAGTTGGAGAAGCTTGAGGAGATGGGGGTAGAGTGGCATGTGGAGGTGAGACTAGAGTAGGAGATCCATCTTTTTGTTCTTCTGTTTCTTTTTTAGCTTCATCTTGAGCTCCAATGACTAGTAGTGATCCACCTTGATAGGTTGGGGCTATTGGAACATTCTTCTCTGGGGGTTGATCGCCTCTACCTGTAGATTGAGCTGGGCCTTGAGCAGGTGCAGTAGTAGCACTGGGTGTGGCACTTTGAGATGAAGCAGGAGTAGCTGCAGCTGGAGAAGCTTGAGTAGTTTTTCTCTTGCTCTAGCCTTTCTTAGCTATCCACTCAATCCACTTCCTAGTCCTTTTGATAATTCTTGCCATCATGACATCAAAGTCTTCTTCTATGTCAACATATGGTTTGGAACTAATGGGAGTATTCCTCAACTTAGTCAAATATGTATTACTGTACATATTTTGACCATCATCTTCCAATCCCTCCACATCTAAATTTATACCATATGTCTTTACCTGATCAATTTTAAATCTGGCAAAGGCACGATCTCGACTCTCCAGTTCATTTTTACAATCTACCCAATAATCCTCCATGGTTGTCACATGTTCGATTACGCTTCCAATTTGGAGAACATCTCTGGCATATCCATTAGGATCAAACAAGGGCCTTACTGCTTCATACTCTTCCTATTTGTATTTAATCTCAAATGCTTTGAGTATATTCTTTACATCTGATCTAGTTTCACAAATGTATGCTCCAACTTTTATAGGGAATTCATACGCTTTCTTCCTCAAGCTGGCACTCAACATGTTCACTTGGATTGCTTGCCTCACTATCTCCACGAGCACGATCATATCATCTGGATACCTGGGAAGCTTCAGTGGAAATCCATCAAACACTGCAAGATGCAAATAAGAAAATGATGAGAACTAAATGAAATAACTACCAAATTGATTGATGGTCACCATCACTTCTGGACTAAATCTCTACTCTGGACACCCTTGGAGCTCCCTGCAAATCCTCATGGTGAATGCATCATTTACCCGGATGTATTCTGCATAACTATTTTGTAATTACAAGCATGGATAAAACTCATAACTTTTTACATTATCAAGAAAATTCTCAACTCAAGGGAGTCTTGACCACAATTGAAGAGAAGCCAACATGTATATCTAGAAAGAGGACATAGAAAATGAATTATAAAACTTGGCTGCACTGATAGCCCTAGAAAGATGCTCACTAACCTCATACGCCCAGTCAATATACCGTGTGTTTGACCAAATAACTTGCACCAAAAAGAAGTATTTCTCTAAAAAATTAAAAGCTTCTACCTCACCTTTGAGTCGATGCAACAAAACCAAAATGTCAATAATTTATGGTTTGAGGTCTGTGCCGAAAAGAGTTTTAGGGACTTTATTCTTAGCTCCCCTTGGCTTTTGAAACCAAGACTACATGATCTCCCTCCTCCAAACCATCTTCTTCAAAGAAAACTCAGACATGGCTCCACTCATCATCAAATTAGAGAACTCCTCCCATTCTAGAATTCGTAAGCAATTCACTACTACTTGAGGATCAATTGAAATCAACACTATTTGGTCAGGCAATAGAATCTGCTTTGTATCCAGGTTGTAATGATTGATGCATTCCAAAATTAACTCTGGGGCTTGTACTACTATAGGAAACCTAGTTGCTTCTACTAATCCTCTTCCCTGAAGTTTTTCCGTTATGGGATGAATTGGCTCTGCTCTTAATCTCCTTTGAAAATCTTGCATATCATAAAAATAGAGTGAAGTATCTGTGATAGTTGACCACGCTGACTTAATTCCACCCAATCTATCAAAACTCGCAAATCTTGTTGCCATTTTATTTGATGTATGATAGCAAAAATTCAAAAAATTGCAAATGATACAAGAAGAAAACTTTGTAACTTTGAAAATTACTTGACAGCACTATCTAGTACAATAGTATAACAGTAAAATGGTAGTTTGAAAATCTGTTACTTCCCTCTTTATAAAATAACCCTAGATTTGCTCGTTGAATTTCATAAATCGTGCCACACGAGAGAAATTAAGGGTAAATCCATTGGATTGGTGGATGTAAAGGTTCTAACGGATTTATCTTTGTCTTTTCACTGTTTCCATTGGCTCAATGGTAATTCTCATTAATTACTGGTTTACTTTCCATTTCATCCATCTTTCGAAAAAACAAGAATGGAGAACTTCCTAGGGAAAAATTCGCTTAACTCAATTCTGCTTGCAAAAGCCTTATCAATTCATTGATTTGCTTCTATTTACTTGCCCAAAATAATCTGCAATCAATTCACATACTTACCACGCTTGCAGGAATGATTTTTCTTCAAATGCAAAAAATGACCTTTGAGGGTAGAAAACTCGCGGCGGAGAAGCTAATTTTTGATTTTCCTCTTAAGCTTTCATTTTTAACTTTTCTACCCTAAGCACTTTACTACAAGCACTCAAAAAACATAGAAGAGGCTTCATAAGTGAAAAATGGGGCCCGCTAGTAATTTTACCCTTCTATTTAGGCCTTTGCAAAAAACTTACTTCTTGGTTCGAAGCCCGCCAAGGGAGAAAGTACTTCTGAGTTTTTTGTTGATGCTTATCTTGCTCATCCCAATGAGTTCTAAGTAATTTATGCTATGAAAACACGATGATATTTGAATGATTTAATCATAATGTGGCTTACCTATCCTTGTTTTAGCCTACAATTAGCAGTTATGAAGAAGAAGAAATTTGATTTTCCACCAATGCCCATCTTTTTACTTCCTCTGACCTATCCACTTTAATTTAAGCCTTCGAAAAAAAAAAATTGGCTTCGCAAGTGAGAGGTGGGACCCACTGGCACTCCTTATTCCTTTACATACATCTTTTCAGAAAATTGATTTTTGACTTCGGAACCCGCCTCGGAGAAGCTCTTTCCTGATTTTCTGCCAATCACTATTTTGGTTACTTTTCAGACTTTAAAATGATTCTCATTGTGAAATCATGACATCATTTGAATGATCTTTTCATAACATGATTCATTTTACTTCAATAAAGCTTACAAATATCATTCGCCAACCTTTTCAAAAATTCACCTTTAGGGTGCGAAAACCCTGCTACGGAGAAGCCAAAACCTTCTTTTCTGCCAATTCAATTTCTCTATTTCTAGATCAAACGAGCTGCAAGAAAATCAATGATGTAGCACAATTCAAGAATCCCCATCGAGTATGGTTCTACACTACCCTTTAAGGCTCACGACAATCAAGAAATACCCACCCGGGCTATATGTGACACGGGAGAAGGGGAAAGATGAAAACCTGATGGAGAAACTCAACATCTAAAGAGGAAAGACCTATTGACCCAACTTGACAAAACATGACATTAGTTCATTTTCCACTTTGCAAAATTTGTATATGGTGAAAAGTGGGGCAACAAACATACAACTCAACTTGCAAATTTTAGATCACTTCACAACTCATATCATTGCCTAGCTTTCAATCTTTGTAACTCTTGATATCTTGGCCTCCTTTCAAGCTTGCTCTCCTTAAGTCTCCATGCTCAATCTACTAGTGCAATCATCTCTTTCTTACCATTAATCAAAGAAAATTCTCTGTGCTCTATTCTTCCTTCTTCTAGATGTCTTCTCCTTGACACCCTTCTATCCACTTCACAATTTGGTACACCAGTAGCTCTTGCTTCTTGGTCTGTGACTCCTTAAATAGAAGTTTGGAACTTCCTTTCCCACTCAATTCTTCCCTCCTTTAATTTCAATTCGAATGGGTTAGGTCAGATACATTGAATCTAACCCATATTATGTTTGTTCTAGAAACATCATGAAGAATCCTCTTGAATTTGCTCAGAAATGCTTTTCATAGAATTCTATGCCACCAACTCATCATCCTTATCCTCCAACTAGTTCTCAAAATTCAAGGTAACAACTTTGTCAACTTATATTTGGCGAATCTTTGATTTTTTCAATAATGCAGTAGCTTGGCACTATTGAAATCTTGATGCTCGACATCAACTACGTTTCTACTGATGCTCAACACCTATTACTTTTCTCGACACTTGAACTTCACTCGATCCTTGAAGTTCACTTGGAACGCACTAGATTTTGTATTTACTTGGCTCTAACTGAGAATTTTCTCGGCTTCAACTAGTTTTCTCGGCACCCACTAATGAACTTAGTTTAAGCTTTGTAGTCAACCTTGTTACAACTTATACTTCTAATGTTTCTAAGTGTGGCTAGCCTCTATATCTTCAAATATGTTATCAATATATCAATTAACCATTGTCTTAATTGATCCTTGCACTTCATTACAAAACCATAACTAAACCTTTCCCTTAGGTGCTTTTGTTACGTTTTATTGATCAAATCCTCTTCATCAATCAACTAAGTAACATTGCTTGAATCTTATAAGAAATTGTCATTCGTAAAAATAGTAGGTTTGACATCAATGATTAAAAACATTCTTTTAACAACAATCTCCCTCTTTGATCTTCAACAATGATCTTTTCAATCAAATTTCCAACAGTTCCATAGCCACACGTCATCAAATTCTACAACAAGACAAGTAGCATCATTCATGTCAAGATAATTTTTTTTACCTCTAGTCTAATCTCCATTTCTAATAAGTTTTCCATCAGTGTCATAGATCTTTTCTTTCATGTTCTCAAATTCAACTTTGTAACCTAAACTATTTAGTTGTGACACACTCAACAAGTTATAGTTAAGTCCTTCTACATAGTAAGCATTATCACACATTATATTTTTTGTCAATTTGATTAACGCTTTACCTTTTATCAGATAGGGTACATCATTACAAAATCTAACACTATTTCCATTGTAGTAATTAAGGGTAATGAAATTACTTTTATCTCCAGTAATGTGATGTGAACATCCACTATCAATGATCCATATGTCACTCATATTCACATAAGACACTAATGCAGTTGTGTCATCTTCATTAGAATCATCCTTCATAGAAACATACGCAACTTCATCATCATTTTCATTAGATTCATCTTTTTTTTCCTCTCAAGCAATTTAGCATGACTTCTTTCCATTGTCTTTATATTATTTGTTGTTGTCATCTCTTTTATTTCTATATTTGTCTCCACTTCTATTGTTCTTCTCTAGACATCCAACAGTAATATGACCAACCTTGTTACAATTGAAACACATGATACATAGCTTACCTTTGTATTTCCCTTTGCCTCTGTGAAATCTCCTCATTAGTAGTGCTTCAAGCTCTTCTACATCATCTTCATCTGTATCACTATCACTAGAAACATGCTTGACCTTTTTATTTTTCTCTTTAGGTTCTTTTAGTGAAAGTTTATCTTTGGAAACAGATTCAACATTTTCAGTTTTGAAATTATCAACATTAGAGAGTTCAAAGGCAGTGAGTCTACCCATCAGTCCATCAAGGGTCAAATTACTACTAGAATACACCTTAGATCTTGTATGGAAAAGACTCTAATAGCATAGATACTAATTATAGTCTCATCTTCAATAACACCATTAGCTTCTTTGATAACATTCACAACATCTTTGATTACTGTGCAATACTGGATAATAGTCTCTACTTCTTGCATTCTCATGTCATCAAACTTTCCTCTTAGAATTTTAGCTTTAGCTCTCAAAATTTTTTTATCTCCTCCATAATTTGTTTGTATAAAATTTGAATTCTTCTTTGCAGTATCACATCCTTTGATATCATCAAATTTTGAGTAGCTTAGGGTAGAGGTAAGATCTAACATTGCCTAATTATGTTCTTTCTTCTTTTCCAGATCATCAGTAGTAAGGGCTCCACCAGGATCAACATGCTCAATAGTGATGGTAGATTTTGCATAGTCTCCAAGACCTCCTAGATGTAGCTTCATCAAAATTTTCCATGCAAGAAAGTTTTCCTTGTTTAGTTTAGGAACCTCCTTTCTGTACATCTTGATCTTTAGCTATTAGTAACTTCAAACTATTCCTCACAAACACCAATGCTCTAATACCAATTTTTGAAATTCTTTAGAATGATTAAGAGGGGGGGTGAATCAATTATCCATGGTCCAAATGTACAAATAATTTTTTTAGTGCTTAATAGATTCATATCCATAAAACCATAACATGCATGCATCCATTAGATCATACAATACCTTAACTTAGTAGATCACTATCCTAGGTCTAAATAACTTTGCATAAATTTAAAGACGAAATGATACAAACTCATTCACACAATTTGACACAAGAATTTTACATGGAAACCCAATTTGGGAAAAAAAACACCAGTAACATGCTACTGAATTTCACTATTCTGAAGTGATTCCCTAGGAAAGGCCAACCCTATTAAAAATTACAACACACACTATTAAATGTGACCTAGTTAAAGGATTTCAATCACCCTATTAGGAGTGAGCCTTGTTAGAGGGCTTTAGAGAATTCCATTAGAATGTCACCCACTTAAAGGGTTTATAAATGAGTGTTAGGTCAACCTTAATCCAAAGGATTTATCCACACTAGTACAATTGTTAGAAAGTAACAGCAGGACTTGATCTGATAAAAATTACAACTCACTTGCAAATTAAAGTTTTCTGGTTTAGTCCTCCATTCTGCTTAGCATTCATACTCTTTAGTTCTGACAGCTTCTCTACCCTTCAAGCATTGATCCTCTTAAGCCTTCTTTCTTTGTATGCCAATTGTAGTCTCTTCTATTCAGCCACTAGATGAAGCAACACCCTAGACTTCTTGTCTTAGTTTCTCGCACATGAAAACCTTTTTTTTTTGGCCTGTTATCTCTATAAATACATAATTTAGATCTTTTTCTACTGGACCACAATCGCCCATCTTAGGGTTAGGCAAGATTCAATGAATCTACCCACTTTTTCATTTTAGTCGCTCCAAAAAGTTCTTCTACAATCTTCTTTGAATTTTGTGCCACCAACTCATCAAGATTATCTTCCACATGCTCCACATAATTCAAGAAATCAAATTAGTCAACTCAAATTTGTTAAATCCTCAATTTAAGACTTTTTTTTGTCACTCAACACTTATAGTATTTTGTCACTTTGCCAATAGTAGTTCACTCGGCACATACTAAATTTTACTTATGCTCAGCACCAACTAAACTTTACTCGACATATACTAACTTTCACTTAGCTTCCACTATTTCTCTTCTTTTCTCAACACCTTTCTTTATTTGATCTTCTTTCAGTCTTAGCTTAAGCAACAAACTTTAAGTAGATTAATAATACACTATAGTATCAATGTCTTACTTGGTTTTAGTGTTCCTTTTATACACTAAATAACTCAACCTTTCTCTAGGTGCTCTTGTCATCTTCTCTTTTCAAATCCACTTCATCAATCAAACAAATGATAGTATTCAGACCAAAAAGTAATTGTCTCACCAGCAAGTAGAAACTTTGACATCATTGACAAAATAATGATTATTCTATTATAGTTTCTACACTTCAAACAATCTCTTTTCAATAGAAAGTGCCTCGTAGACTAGAGGTTTGATGAGCGTCTAAAAGGCCATTATTTTTTATTACTTTTTATCTTGGTTTTAACAGTTATCTTGCAAGAAATAGTTTAAGACTTTATGGATTAAGAAAAAGAACTTATGTTTTATGAATATAATATCTATATGTTAAGACATGGAGATTGAAGTATAGATTGATCAGTTATGCTGTGTTTTCTTGAATCTATGGTTTTTTATAGTTTAATGAAGAATATTACATGTTGATAAATATTTCTTCATCCATGCTATGTTTTGGTAGGTTCCTTCCTATAGCCATATAATTTGCAAGAGCAGTAATTTGAAAATTATACCATTTCTAAAATTAATAATGAAATGAATGCATGTATGTAGAAGTTGTTGTGTTTAATGATTTGCAGGTGTTGTAATCCATATTGAAGACAACATTTTAGCACTAAAGTCAAAGCTGAATAGATGATTAATGAACCACCACGTAAGCAGATCATTGTGAAAATTCTATTATGGTGGCGCATGAAGATATCTTCCTCAACCTGCTATATTCCTGGGAGAGTTAAGATGCAGTTAATAGTATTTCTATTGTGGAGTTTATAATCTATAAGTGATCCTTGTTGATGGAGTGATCGTAGGAGTAGGAATTTTAAAAAAATTTCCTTTAAATAATTTTTGCTATAACCTTGAAGAGGAAATTAATGATTGATTATTAATTTTGATCTTTTCCTAGTTTTGACCAGAAGGAAATAGATTAGAATCTTGTTTTCAAATGTAACTCCTTATTATCAATGAATATAATACAAAGTTCAAGTTTCCACCTTCAGACCTAATTTTTTTTCTATTCACTCATCCAAGGGGTTCCACTTGGTAAGTGAACTACTTTGTTAGAATAGATTTCCTTTCTTAGTTTGATTCCTTGCAAGGTAGACTTTTGTTGTTCTTGTAAACATTGATAAAAGAATCATTGAACTATTCTTGTAGTATAGGTGTTTAAGTAGATTTACTATTTGTAGCATTACTCTAAGCTTTAAGGAAAATTTCATTTTAGTTCCTAGCTTAGTTTCCTTTAGTATTCCTTTCCTATTGTAGTTGTAATGACTTAAATAGGAATCAAAGCATATATTTTGCAGCCATCACCTCAAGTTTATGCTCCCAGGTTGACAAATAAAATGAAGTTAGTATGTTATACTTAGGAAAATACATGAGATTTTTTAGTCATGGAGTCAATGTAGAAGGATGTCCAATCCTTTATTACTAAGGTATTTAGCTAACCAACCATTTTTGGCACCATTACCAAGGAAGGTGTCAATCTAATTCAACCCTGAAGTCATTATGTTAGATTAGATTTTTCATTTTTGCATGCATAGAAGAAGAGACCCCTTTGGGAAATTTCTTCCTCGTAATATTCAGGAAGACATTTTTAATAATAAACCTAAAAAACCTCACAGTGAGAATGAAGAAGAATCTTTTGAAAATCCATTTGCTATTGCTCAAGAACAAATACCCTTATCCTCTGATTCATCCTTACATCTGAATGATCTCTTTGCTAAACCTAAATATCAAGATAACCCACTTGCTCTTGTCATATATAAAACATTGTTAATAGTACATCCTCTAGGAATGGCTCAACCTCAACCAACATTTTCCTTTCCCATCCCTCCTCAACAAGGTAACCAAAATTTGAAAAATATACCTAATGTTGTACTACCCAAGTTTAATGGATTGAGCTTTGAAGACCCTAAAACCTTACTCTTTGATTTTGACATACTACATAGAAGCTATGACTATACAACTAATGCCCATAAATTGAAGTTATTTCCTTCTACCCTCAAAGAATTTTCTCTAATATGGTTCATGGGGTTGGGTGCCAATGCTGTAGCAGATTGGCCTGCAATGAGCAATTTATTTCTCACAAAGTGTAAGGAATACTAAAGAGGTTGGTATTTAAAGGGGGGTAACATTTTTAAAATGTCCCAAAAGGATGAAGAAACATTGGATGACTATGTTCCCAGTTCATGTTCAACCTGCAATGTAATACATAGCATCAATTGAATGAGGAGTCAAAGAAACATCTTTTTCTAAGAGATGTAAATGAAGGGAGCATTGAAGCTCTAGACCTTATGGCAGGAGGAGACATTTCTCAAAAGACTTGGACTAAGATACAAAACATATGCTTGAACTATTCCAAAGCTACTATGAAGAAAGGTAGGGGACTTAGAGACCTACCACATAAGTCCAATGACAATTCAAAAGTGTCCAAGATGGCATTATCTAATTTCTTATTAGACTTCAAGAAAGACATTAATGATGTAGCCACTCAACTGGACACCATGCAAGCTTGAAGGAAGAAAGATGAAGTTGATGACATGTTGATTGGATACTATCCACATTGTAGAGAAAAGAAAAATCATTGTAGATGTAAGTTTTTTGCAAGTATGGAGACACAACTAATGCCAATCGATTTCAAAGCCATTGATGAAAATGGAAAGGTACTCTATGTTGCTCAAAGAAGGCCATGAACTTAAAGAAAAGGTATGCCACAAGATCCTCTTCAAAGTTATCATAATAATCATCAATGGAAAAAAATTCAAAATACTAGTTTTAGTGGAAATCATAGTTGGCAACAACCCCAATAGGGCTGGCAGCAACCTCAACAAGGTTTGCAACAACCTTAGAATTGGAGCCCCCAATCTAGTCAACCAACCACATTTACACCAACTAAACAAAAAGCTCTAATGCCTCCTCTTGTAGCCACTAATACTCCTTCCAAGAAGACCCAACTACCAATTCAACCTAATCCAAACCCAAACAATACTAAACAACAAACTCAACAGTAAAGCTATGCCATCTCATTGAATGATATTCACCTAAGATCAGGAACTACTCTTCCTAGACCCTAAGAACCTATAATAATTGAAGTTGAGGATGCTCCAATTAAGCATATAGATGAATCAAATTAGCATACCTCTCATGTAGCCAAAGAACCTCCATTTCCCCGTAGTTTGATCAAACAAGGCCAGTCCAAGGAGAACCATGCAATCATTGATTTTCTTAACTAGCTGAAATAGATGATAGTAAAAATACTAGTATTGGATTATATTAAAGAAGTTCCTACCTATAATAAAGCCATTAAGGAAGCATGTAGTAAGTAGCCAAGCAAGAAGAGGAAAGATACAAAAACCATTCATGTCCTTGGATAATTATTTGACTTAATGTTGGAGAAATAAGTTGTACCCAAATACTTTGACCCTAGGAGTCCTATGGCTATAGTTATTATTCATTGCATCCAAGTTAAAAATGCTTTGGTTGACCTAGGATCATCTATTAATGTCCTAAAAAAAGAGATATTGTCTCAGTTGCATATTGGTGGCCTCAGAAAAACACCCACCATCCTTCAACTTGCTGATAGTTCCACCATTAAAGCAGATGCAATGATAGAAGATGCTATAGTCACCCTAAATTCATGGGAGTATCCAATTGATTTTGTTGTTCTCTCAGTAAAAACTAATATGAGAGGATATCCTTTAATCCTAGGATGACCATGGTTAGCCACTACATTTGCTAATATAGCTTGTCGATCTAGGAAGATGACAATATCCAATGTAGTTCATACCAAGAACCTAAATTTATACTCTCTTGCTCAAATATTGTTACTAGATGACCAGGTAGTTTGGCCAAACTTGGGTGATGATGATCCAAAAGCCAATTCCATCCATCAATTGATGATGATAGGAAGAAAATCATTCGTAGCTGATTGAAAAGAAGATGAAATAATTTCATCCATTATTCTGAATGAATATGAAACACAATCTTCAATGTGTCCTCAAGATGAATGTATTTTAGAAACCATTGTACCACCTTTAAATTCATTCAATTGTTAGTGTAGTTTTTTATTTTTCCTATTTTGCTAGGTTTTTCCTACACTTTTAATAATCTTGCTTAGGTTAATAAAGCATGTCTTATTAGGTGAATGGTTGTGAGGTGTCACCTTCCTACATGTGAGCATCCATTAGCTATCGTGGGAAGATACTTTGCTATCTTTAGTCTGATAGATGGTTGCTCCTCATTGGTTGGTGTTGCCACCTCCTCCCTCTTTTTAGCCTATATAAGCATGCTACTTGGCTTGTATTTGCATCTCTTGTTTTTGCATCCTCTTAATGCTATTTTGCTTCCAGCATTTGCATTACTCTCTTGGAGACTAACTCTGTGTTGCTATTTTGATTTTGTATCATTTGCATTCATAGTTTAGCTATTTACTCTTTGCACTAGTTTTCTGGGTTATTAATCTTATCAGATTTTAACATGGCATCAGAGCTTTTCTATGTGCAAGAGTAGATTTTAGTTTCTTTATTTGAGAGATTCGAGGGGGGCTAATAAACTTTATTGTAGTTTTTTGAAAAATGAAGTATGCTCTTCGCTTGCATCTTTGGATGATCCTAAGAATCAGAAAAGTTTTCACAAAAACAATTTTTCTCTGGGGTTTCAATCTCAAATTTGACAACCAACTTGCATATTTAAAGTTTTCAATTAGTATTGCAAGTTTCAGCATGCCATTGATGGACTTAGGAAGCTGATCCAACATTTGCATGACATATTCTGGTTGTTGGGGTCATTTTTTGATTTTTGGAGCCATTTTTTACTGTTAAAGGCGTCTGATTTACACTACAGCAACATCTTATGTACATCAGCAAGAAAAATGCTTTCTGGGTTTTGTTCGTAGCCCCGAAAAACCATCTGGGTATCTTTTATATTTTGCATGCAAAGCTACAACCATACCCCTCTCCATTGGCAGTCACAGATTTGAACGTAGTTTTCAAATGTCTCGTTCTTGCTCATACGGACTTTGATTTTGATGATTCTTGTTATGAACTTGGCTATTTTTTTTAGCTCTATCCACTAGTGGAGTTGTTTTTTGATTTTCATGCATGAATTCTTCAGAAATTGCAGATTCTCAGCCGTGACTG
The DNA here is from genome assembly GCA_028749045.1 of Cupressus sempervirens. Lineage (NCBI taxonomy): Eukaryota > Viridiplantae > Streptophyta > Pinopsida > Cupressales > Cupressaceae > Cupressus > Cupressus sempervirens. The sequence continues at coordinate 907,609,211 of CM053785.1, forward strand.
TGCACAATTCTCATTTTGAAAATTTTAGAGGATCATAACTTTCTCATACGACCTCATATCGAGGCAATTCTTTCTTTGAAAGTGCATGATTTTTTGATTAGATCGCAGTGGTGCTATTTGTTTCCTTGATTATTGTGCCCAAGTTTCACTTCTAGCATATGCTCTTCATGAGGGTTTGTAATCCATTGAAATCAAGATCACTAAGTATTTCTTTCTAATGGTAGTTGTAAATGCACTAAAATAAAGTGCCAAATCATATTTCTTTGGGGGGGTTCTTTGATTGAGTAAAAGAGAGGGGGGCATTGTCGTGGTTGGGTTCTCTTCTTTTTAGCATTTCTTCTCTGCATTTCTTCATCATGGATCAAACAAATATGCCCATTCTAACTCCATACAATTAATTTGAGTGGAAATCATGCATGACAATTCACTTAAGGAAAACTGGATTAAATAGGATAACTATGGGACTTGAAACTGAACCTGCTAAAGATGAAGATAAGATGAAGATAAGCCTAAGTGGTTTAACAAATGTGATGAGGCATTTGGAACATTGTTTTTGTCTGTTTCTCCCGACTTGCTATTTCACATTGAGTCTTTGGATACACCAAATGAAGTATGGACAAAGCTAGAAACACTATTTGGCACACAAGATTCAATGAGGGGTCATATGTTGGAAAATGAATTAATTAGTTTGAGTCTAGGAAATTTCAATACAATCCAAGATTTCTTCACCAAATTGAAATCACTAAGGCTATAGTTAAAAAAATGTGGAATTGAAAAGAAAGATGAACAATTGATTCTTAGTATTCTCTCTAAGCTAAGTTCAGAATATTCTGTGTTTGTCTCTACCTTCTATGCTACTAAGGGTGCACTTGGTACTCAGTTCACCATGCCATCTTTAGATGATTTTGCTGTCAATCTCACTTGAGAATAGGACAAGCTAATCCAGATGGGCACTCTTAAGTCCTCTAAGTCACATGCCTTGTCTACCAACCAAGGCACAAAAGAACAACAAGGACAAAGTAGTAACAACAATAGTAAGGATAAGAAACAAAAGAATAGCAAGGAGAAGAAGGATTACATATCAATTTCTTCAAAAGCAACTATTGATACACCATCTTCCAAGGGCGATAAGCCTAAGAAAGAAAAGGTCAAATGTGCCTATTGTGAAAGACCTGGTCATGATGAACATAAATGTTTGTAGAAACAACTTGATCACTTGACATACATTCTTGAGAAGAATAATATCAGTGTTCTTAAGTCTATAAAACAAAGTTCTAATGAAGGGTCTAACAAGGAAAAAGAAAACAACAAGGGGAAAGGAAAGGGCAAGGCCCTTTTTGTAGTTGCTTCCTCACCATCCACTTGGGTTCTTGATTCGGGTGCTTCACACCACATGGCTTCATCTAAGGAAGAACTTGCATCCTTGGAGCCATGTACTATGCCTTCTATTTTGATGGGTGATAACACTCTTGTTGAGGTGTGTGGGAGAGGGTCTGTTGATGTGGGGGATGGCACATTCCATGATGTTCCTTTTGTACCCTCATTGTCAACTAATCTCCTATTGGTACACCAGATCACTCACATAGGTTTAGGCAAGCAGATTGAGTTCAGTCTGGATTCAGTGGAGATACGTGAGTTGCACAATGATTCTACAGTTGTATTTGGAAGAGCAGATTATCAGTCATGACTCTATATGTTTTCTCACTTTGTTCCTGATCCTCCTTTGACTATTTCACTCACTCACTCTAATGATGTGAGCAGATTATGGCATGAGTGGTTTGGCCATCTTAACTTCCACTACTTGCATCAGCTTAACTAGTAGAGCATGGTCACAGGATTGCCTTCTACTTTGACATTGGAGTCACTTGGAATACATGATAAATCCTCTAATGGGTCAGATTCAGTTGAGCAGTCTTCTACCTCCACTTCTGATGTAGAGAGTGATTCAGAGGACTCACCTGCTTCCTCTCCTAGTCATCATTTATAGGTTGATGATTCTCCTCTAGATTCTCCATCTTCTGGTCCACTTTAGGCTAGACAGACCTTGCAGTTTGCAGGTGAGTGGGTTGGGGATCCATCAGACACCAAGCAGACTCGTTCACAATTCCAGGATGCTCTACATATCTTCATTGCTACTGTCTCAAATCCACAGTCCTTTCATGAGGCTTTTGGTATTTCTAAGTGGGATACATCTATGCAGGAAGAGTATAGTTCCTTGATGAGGAACCACACTTTGGATCTTGTCCCTTTTTCGAAGGGAAGAAAACTTGTTCGATGTAAGTGGATCTATCGAAATAAATTTGCAAGCTTTGTTGGAGGTGCAGGACGCTTCATCTTTTGGGGTGGCCTCTTCCTCTCACTTGGAGTCCTAATTTTCTTTTGGGAGTCTCTTTTCTCTCTCTTTTGGGGGAATTTTATGTACATGGGTACCTCATCAAGCTTGACTTGTCGGGACCCATTTCTACATCCACCTAAGTTTTGCTTATGGGGGGGTGTTAGTGTAGTTTTTTATTTTTCCTATTTTGCTAGGTTTTTCCTACACTTTTAATAATCTCGCTTAGGTTAATAAAGCATGTCTTATTAGGTGAATGGTTGTGAGGTGTCACCTTCCTACATGTGAGCATCCATTAGCTATCTTGGGAAGATACTTTGCTATCTTTAGTCCGATAGATGGTTGCTCCTCATTGGTTGGTGTTGCCACCTCCTCCCTCTTCCTAGTCTGTATAAGCATGCTACCTGGCTTGTATTTGCATCTCTTTTTTTTGCATCCTCTTAATGCTATTTTGCTTCTAGCATTTGCATTACTCTCTTCGAGACTAACTCTGTGTTGCTATTTTGATTTTGTATCATCTGCATTCACAGTTTAGATATTTACTCTTTGCACTAGTTTTCTGGGTTATTAATCTTATCAGATTCTAACATCAATCATTTAGAAGCTTCATACTTCTCCCATTCATTATTACCTCATGAGATGGATTCTTCCCCCATTACTCAATTATTCATGGTAGATAAGGTTATTAAGATGGAAATTAGCCTAGGTAAGGAACTGAATGTAAATAATGCCTTATCACACTCCCAACAAGAAGAAATGTTGCAGTTACTACAGGAAAGTCAGAATGCATTTGTTTGGGATTACATGGAGATGAAAGGATTAGATTCATATCAGTCTTGAGTTCAAACCTATTAGACAACCTTAGAGGAGAATTAGTCATGTCTTAGAAGATATCTTAAGAATGAACTGCAAAAGCTCTTAAGTGCTAGTTTTATATACCCCATCTCTGATAGTCAGGGGATCTCACCCTTGGTCATAGCACCTAAGAAGGGAGTAAAATGGAATTTTTTTAAAGATTATAGAGAACTTAATTAGCCACTAAGAAGGAACATTTTCCATTACCATTTGTAGACCAAGCCCTTGACAACCTAGCTGGTAAAAAGTATTTTTCTTTCTTGGACAATTTCAGCGGTTACAATCAAACTCAAATAGCCCCAAAAGATCAAGAGAAAACAACTTTTACCTACCTATGAGGAACATTTTCCTATTCGGTATTACTTTTTTTCTTGTGTAATGCCCCAACCACATTTCAATGAGTTATCATCAATATTTTTTCAAATATTTCTACTGACTATATGGAGATCTATATGGATGATTTCACTATTTATGGTGTTACTTTTGAAGAAGCAAAAGAAAATTTAGAAACATTACTTAAAAGATGCTAGGACTATAACCTATCTTTAAATAGTGAGAAATATTTTATGATGATGGAGGAAGGAGTATTCCTAGGCCATTACATTTCATCAAAGAGCATCCAAGTAGATCCAGTAAAGATTGAAGTTATTAGTGCCTTTCCAACACCAAAGAAGCAAAAGGATGTACAAAGTTTTTTGGGACATGTTGGATATTACAGAAGATTTATTAAAAACTTTAGTTAACTTGTAGCACCTCTCTACAACCTACTTAAAAGGGATTCTAAATTTTTTTGGGATTCTAACTCTGTGGCATCCTTCCTACAGCGTAAGGAAGTTCTTAGCACAACACTTATTTTGAGAGGACCCAATTGGGGCTTACCTTTTCACATTCATACAAATGTCTTAGACTATGTTATGGGTGTTGTGCTAGGATAGAAAGTAGACTCTGTTGAACATGATATTTATTTCATTAGTAATAATTTTTCAAGGTGCAGAATTCAATTATGCAGTCACTAAAAAGGAATTGCTTGTAGTCATTTATGCTCTCAATAAATTCAGGCATTACATCACTGGATATGAGATATTTGTTCACACTGACCATTCTACTATCAAATATTTGGTGAAAAAGCTTGCAACTTAATGAAGATTGTCTTGATGGCTATTGCTCATGTAAGAATTTGACATTACCATAGTTGATAAACCTAGTAAACCCAATGTGGTAGCCAAATTCTCTCTCAGTTATATCTCCCTGATGATCCTACAACCATTGATAGTTTTCCAAATGAGCACATTTTTTTGTTGGCCACACAAAACCCTTGATATGAAGATATTGCTAACTACCTCACCACAGGAAAAATGTTAGTATACTTCTCTGCTTAGGTCAGAAAGCTCCTAGCTAAGAAAAGTTTTAACTATTCATGGATTGTTGGATTTATGTTTTATACTGGTCCTGATCAAGTCATGCATAGGTGTCTAAGAGAAGATGAAACACATTATGTCTTGAAGGCCTATCATGATGAACCCTATGGAGGTCACTTTATAGCCAAAATAATAGCCTTCAAAATCTTAACAATTGGATATTATTGGCCAAGCCTACACAAGGATGTAGCCAAATATACAAAGAAATGTGACCAGTGTCAACAAATGGGATGACCCATTAAGTTAGATAAAATGCCCCTATAGCCTCAAGTAGTTGTCACACCGTTTGACAAATGAGGAATTGACTTTGTAGGACCTATTGAACCTACTTCACAAGGTCAATCCTACATTCTAGTGTGTACTAACTATGTCACAAAATGGGAAAAAGCTAAACCTATGAAACATCCAAGGGATATCAATGTGGCATATTTTTTATATGAATCCATTTTTACATGATTTGGTGTTCCTGGACAATTGACATCTGATCAAGTTGCTCAATTTACATCGAATTTGATAATTTCTCTTATGAACAAGTATACTATTAGGCATGGAAAATCATCACCTTATCATCCTTAGGCTAATGGTCAAGTTGAAGTTACTCATAGAGAGCTAGAATCTATTCTCACCAAGACTATAGTACTTCATAAGAAGGATTGGAAAACACATGTTCTTGAAGCTCTTTGGGCTTACAGAACCACTTGGAAATCCACAACTAGTTTTACTCCATTTGAGCTTGTTTATGGCAAGTTAGTTGTGATGCCTATTGAGTTCAAATATAAAACATTGAAGACTACCTTGGAGCTTAGAATAGAAATCAATATTTCCCAATAGGATAGAGTCTTGAGTTTAAACAGTCTTGATGAATGGAGGAAATATGCACTAAATAATACTAAGCTCATTCAACAACAAAGGAAAAATGGCATGATAAGTTTATCAAACAGAAAATGTTTTTTGTAGGCAATTGGGCACACTCCTTTATGACTCAAGATACTAGCATCATCTAGGAAAGTTCTAGAAATGTTGGTTAGGACCATATGAGATTATTATTGTATTTCCAAATGGTGTAGTTCAATTATCTACCATTAATCTTGTTCACTTCAAATTTCTTGTCAATGGGCATCACCTCAAGCTTTACAATAAACTTGCTAGTCATGAAGAGTTCCTACAACAATTTCAGCACAATGGGGATATCGTTGTTGAGTCTAGGTCTTCTAACTTGACTCTGATCAAGACCTTCATAATAAACATTTATTTTTGAAGTACTTTCTTTGCATCCACTCCACTTCTACTTTTCTCTCTTCCATCTTACCATTCCATCCCATCACTTTGTCAATTCCAATGATCATTTCAGAACATATTTCCTACAACAATCGCCAAGTACCTTGCACATAACTTGCATGCATTTTATTCTATTCAACCTTTGTTACAATTTGGTATTATTTCTATTTATTCACTCTTGCTTATCCTAGCTTGGTGGGACCCATGCCTTCATTTAGTTTGGGGAGGGGATTTAAATGATTTTTTTTAAAGTTTTTTTTTTTTAAAAACACATTTTTCAAATCACATGTACCTTCAAAGTTCATTAAGATGACTGGAAATAAGTATATGATTAATATCACATGTCAGTGACTTGTCCTTCTATGATTGCATCTTTATGAAATTAAGGACATTAAAACTGGTTATTTAAATTTTAATGATGATTCACAATGTGTTTGGGTGATGGGCCTATACACTTGCAAAAATCATGAAATATGATGTAAAGGATATATTGTGAGATATGGTGCATTTAACTTCTCCAGTACACACCATTTTTTTGAAAATCTAGAGCCAACATTGTAAGCCTTAATTTGCTAAGCTTTGAATATTAGAGTTTTTCCATAATTTAGCTATAATTGACCATGGGTGGAGGTATACAGACGAATGAGCTTGTTTATCATCGAGTTCTTTTGGGAGATGCAGCCAGCTATGAAATGTTTCGAAGAAGGGGATGGCTAGATTATTGCCTTAAGTTGAACAAATTTAATGAAGAAGTAGCTCTCCAATTTAAGAACACCTTAAGAGATGTAGTTACATTAGTTAAAGGTCTGAGAATTGAGTTCTCAGAGAAAGTAATAGCCAAAGTCACTGGGTTTCCCCAGGAGTGTGAAGACTGGGAGAAAGAGTTTGACTTGAAGATGACTAGGGCACAATTTAGCATACACCAAGACCCACCACTGAACATTGATAAGAAACAAGGAACTTTGAGGCTATCCTTGCCAATGTATTTTATTCAACCTACTACATTTATCATTTGATATTTCACATGTGAGGGATGTTACAAATAGGTAAACATTCCCAACTTCTTGTTCAATATTATTAAGAAATGAGCCTCTTTGGTACAGTCAGGTAGTGATCATTCAATCTCTCGTCATGGTCTAATAAATTTAATTGTAGAAAGATATTTAAATAAACAAGAAATTGGGTCATGGGAGGAATTATTGCAGCTAAAAAAAGTGGAACCTAGGTTGGTTGGTCCTAGAGGCCAGGGTGTAGGACATAGGGAAAGAATTTTTATAGAATTTTGTAAAATTGTTGTCATATTATGTTGGGTAGACCTTAGAAATATGATAGATATGCTATACATTATGGAATATTGAATCGATATACTCTTTGGATGAATGAAATAAAAGAAAATATTGATTCCTTTGATTGAAAGTCTAGATGGGGTTAAGTGTACTATTGTGAAAATTTGCATGGTTAATGGAAAGAAATTTGAAAAGAAAATGACGAAGAACCAAGTATATATTTCTATAAGCCCTAGGAGACCGAGTTATGCTAGTAGCAGTCAAGTATCAAAAAATAATTCTAATCTAGTGCCAGACAGTAGAGATCGAGTGACAATAGAAATTGGTAGCAGTGACCAAGTGCCAGTAGAAATTACAAAATTGTTGAATGAGTATAAAGATATTGTTGCATAGGATATAATTGATGGTTTACCACATGTAAGGAGTATAATTCATTGTATGGATTGATTCCTAGAGCTATTTTTCTAAATAAAGCACCATATAGATTGACACCTAATAAGAATGATGAACTTAACATAAAAGTGCTTGAGTTATTACAAAAAGTTTTGATAAGAGAAAGTTCGAGTCCATGAGTTGTACCTATTGTATTAGCCCCTAAGAAGAATGGAGAATGGAGAATGTGTACTAATTCTAGAGCTATTAACAAGATCACAGTGAAATATAGGTTTTTTATACTAAGGATGGATGACATAATGAATTGTTTGAGTGGAGTAAAGTAGTTTACAAAAATTGATTTGAAGAGTGACTATCTTCATATCATAATTAAAGAAGGTGATGAATGGAAGACTACTTTCAAGACAAAAGATGCTTTGTATGAATGGTTGGTAATGCCTTTTGGCTTTACTAATGCACCTAATATTTTTGTGAGGTTGATGAAAGAAATTCTATAAAAAAAATTGGGTAATTTTGTGATTGTTTATTTGGATGATATTCTAATATTCTGTAAGACTAAGGAAGAACATCTTAAGCATGTTAGACAAGTATTGTAGAAACTGAAAGAGGAAAAGTTGATGATTGATCTAAAGAAGTGTTTGTTTATCCAAGAAGAGATTGTATATTTGTGATTTTTGATTTCAGCTAATGGTTTGAAGATGGATCCGGAGAAGGTTAAAGCAATTTTGGAGTGGCTTACACCTGAGAATGTGGGTGAGGTAAGATCATTTCATGGTCTGCCTAGTTTTTACAGGAATTTTATAAGGAATTTTATTTTTGTTTGTAATGCTATGACTGAGACAATGAGAGGAGATAAAAATGAATTCAAGTGGAGACATGGAGTTAACAATAGTTCTTAGACTTTGAAACAAAATTTTGTTGAGTGGTGCAGGAGGACACCTAAGCTAACCTCTCCATGTCTAGTATTTTGGATTGTATTCTGACTCTAGCCAAGTTCATAAGAGTAGACTATTTTTTTTATACCTTATAAGGTCATTTTTTATGTGGGCTAAGTTAGTTAGTCATTAGGACTAAGGTCACACAAATAGCCAATGTTAGTTGTTTAATTTCTTAGTGTTAGAAGCTTAAGGTGAGGGTAGAGTCTTAAATGTGTTCTAAACACATTATGATGTTGAAAAGATGCCATAGGGTCATAAATGGACTTGTATCCTCAAAATTTTGGAGGTTAGTAATCCTAATAAATAGGATGATGATAATTAAGGAAGATGCCAAATGTTGTCAAGAAGTTGTCATGACAACATTTGCAATTATTGCAAATGTTGCATGCAACTTACTTACCTTGGATTTCCTTAAGGATAGGGAGTGGGAAATTTACCAATAGGCCCTATAATGGTGGAAATGGAATCTAATATCACAAGAGAATCAAATCTGAAAAGTGTGGGATGCATTGTAATAGTTTAGAGTGTGGAATAGAGCTCTGCAATAGCATTTTTCAGCAATTTATCGAGTGTTAGTAGTGGCGGTGCCTTAAGATGGATTAAAATATTTGTTTTGATTATTGTATAGTGTTCTTTGATTAGTTTGGAGAGTTTTTCACTTGATAAGTGAGTTTATTAGAGTAATTATTAAGTGTTGAATAAATTGTTTAAGTTTTGAACATCTTATTGGTTTTGTGTTGACCAGTCTGCATAGATATGGCTCCCACATGAAATCTAGCCATGGGAAACACCTAAGGGTAGAAGGAAATTATAGGTTATTCATTATTGTATATATATTAGGATTAGGATTCATGGAATCATGGGGAGATCTTTTTACTACTAAGCCCTAGGTGAGTAGACAGAGCCTGGTTAGAGGTTTAGGATAAAGAAAGAGAAGATTTATTGCAGGGTAGAAGGGTACTATATGTAAAAGGTATAGATTCAAGTGGGCTTTAATCATATCCTAATTTATTGGGAGGATTGATCCTATAGCAATCCATTTGAAATTTTTTTGAATAAGTTTTCAATTAGAATATAGGCAATCCTAAAAACTAGGCCTATTAGACCTATTTACCCTAGTTCATAGGAAGCCAATGTACGAAAGTTGTCAGATCCTAAAACCTATAGAATCCTTTAGATAATCCAAAAGGGTATTTTAGTTTGGGATTTTTTTTCCAAGTTGTTTGGAAATTTTTGGAAAGAAAGTGGAAATAGTCATTTTCAAGGGCTAATTGGAACTAGACATAAATAGGCTTCCTAGAGACCAAATCTTGAAATCGATAGGGAAATGACCTAAAGATCTCTCCAAATAGATCAAAAAGGAAGAAAATGGAATGTTCTCATGCTGATGGATACCTTGAAATGAAGAATGGAGATTGTGAGAATGTGCAACTTAGAGCTTTCTAAGTGAAGGTGAAGGATTGTACTATCTAAAGGTGTTAGTCTTTCAAGGTTAAGCACAAGGGTTGAAACCTATTTGAGAAGAATTGGAATTGGACTTATTTAATCACCTAAGCCAATTAGGACCTAGAGGAGACTATGTTCCTAGAAGATACAAGCTAGGTCTCTTAGTAGTAGTGCAAGCAAGCTTTGGAACACATACACCATATTGGTATTAGAGCTTGAATTGATTAGGCTTGTGGTGGATATTGCAGCCTACTAAATCAATGGGAGAATATATAACAAGTAGAATAGTGGAAGACACAACCATGGTGACTAATGTTGAGTTAGTCAAGAAGGTTGAGGAACATGAAGAAGATAACAAGTTGCTAAGGGAAAGACTAGCTCAAATAAAGCAACTCTTGGGTGAAGTCAAAGACAAATCTGATAGGGTTAAAGAGAAGATTGACCTAAAGAAAGGAAAAGAAGCAAAGGAGAAGGAATTAGAGTTGGAGGAGGAAGCATCAACATCTAATCTTGTTCTTCCTAAAGAGCCATTCTTAAAGGCATTAAAAGCATTGAATGGACAATATTTAGAAGGAGTGTCACTATTTGGTGGACAAATGGATCTATATTTAGTTATAGATTGGATTGATAGCATTGAGAACCATTTTGAATGTGATGGTATCTCTGAGGCACAAAAAATTAGGGTAAGAAAGTCTAGATTAAGAGGTTTAGCTCTTACTTGGTGGAAGTTTGTGCAAAATGAAAGGGAAAAGGATGGAAAAGGTCCTATAGTTACATGGAAGGGCATGGTAACCAAAGTGAAGAAGACCTACCTTCCTGATGACTATGAAGTTTAGCTTCATAGGCGAAGACAAAAATCTTAGACAAAAAGATTTAGATGTCCAAGAATACACTGAGGAGTTTCAAAAATTATGTTTGAGATCTGAGGTGGTTGAAGAGGAAAGCAATAAACTTGCAAGATATTTGAATAGAATCAAATGGTCTATTCAAGAAGAGATGAGTCTAGTGAACTTCAAAACCATTCACTATTGCTATCAAATAAACTTGACGATAGAAGAGAAAAGTAAAAGGAAACAAGAAACTTATAAAGGAAAAGGTAAAGGCAAGGATAGTAGAGGACAAATGGGTGGCTATGGTGGAAGAAGTTTTGAATCAAAAACTCAAGGAAACATGAAATTCATTGAACAACAAGAAGGAAGCTCAAGCTAAGGTGGTTGAGGAAGAAACTCTAATTATAGAGGAAGGAGTGGTGGATAAGGAGGAAGGGGAAATTACTTTTCTAATATGAAGTGCTACCATTGCAATCAAATGGGAAAACTTGCCTATAGATGTCCAGAGAAAGGTGGTTCACATCAAGAAAGTGACAAAATAACTAACCTAGTCCAAGATGAGTCTAATATAGAATAGAAGCATGTTGAGATACCATTGAATTTAAAAGAAGGGGAGAACCTCATGATGAGAAGAACTTTGATCAAGGAGCTAGTGAAAGAAGATCCAAGCCAAAGAAGGTCCTTGTTTAGAATAAAGTGCAAGATGATGGACAAAGTATGTACAGTCATTATTGACTCAGGGTCTACTAAAAATATTGTGGCAAAGGAAGCAGTCAGCAAGCTAAAATTGACAAGAATACCATAGACCAATCCTTATAAGATCACATGGCTCAATAAAGGCCAACATGTGTTAGTAAATGAACAAGCATGGATGGAGTTCTCAATTGGAAGGTACAAGGATAAATTTTTGTGTGATGTGTTACCTATGGATGCATATCACTTGCTCCTAGGTAGACCATGGCAATTTGATCACCAAGCTATCCATGATGGAGGAAATAAATCCTACACTTTTAAGAAATACAATGTGAATTTTAAAATTCAGTCACCGTTGGAAGATGTGAAGTAAAGACAATAGGTCCAAATGTACTTATGGTGATTGAAAAGGAGTTCCTACAAACTATAGAAGAAAGTGAAGGTGTAGGCTTTGTATTGGTGTTAAGACCAAAGGAGGGAGATGAAGGCAAGGAGACTAAGAAGGAAGAGTTACCTAAAGAGATTCAAGGTATGCTACAAACTTACCAAGGTATTGTAAGTGATGGAAAACCATCAAACTTACCCCCTAAAAGAGACATAAGCCATAGGATAGACCTTATTCTAGGAGCTACCCTACCTAACAAAGAAGCCTACAAGATGACCCCTCAACCAAATGAGGAAATAGCATGACAAATACAAGAACTCCTAAACCAAGGCCTAATTAGAAAGAGTATTAGTACATGTGTTGTACCCACTATACTCACATGTAAGAATGGAGGAAATTGGAGGTTTTTAAATTATTCAAGGGCTATCAATATGATAAATATAAGGTATAAGTTCCCTATCCCTAGGATTGAAGACCTAGTGGATTCTCTAAGTGAAGCTAAATACTAGAGAAAGATACACTTAAAGAGTGGCTATCACCAAATAAGGATACATGAAGGTGATGAGTAGAAAATAACCTTCAAGACCAATGAAGGGTTTTATGAATAGCTTTCCATGCTATTTGGATTATCTAATGCCCCCTCCACATTCATAAGGCTCATGAATAAAGATCTAAAAGATTGCATAGGCATGTTTGTAGTTGTATATCTAGATGATATACTAATCTATATCAAGACAAGGAGTGAGCACCTAGAACATTTTGACATTATTTTCAAGAAGCTACATGATGAGAAGTTGATGATCAACTTGGAGAAGTGTAAGTTCAAAAAAATAGAACTAGTGTACCTTGGGTTTGTCTTATCACATGGAAAACTAAAAATGGACAAGAGAAAAGTAGAGGCTATCATAAATTGGCCTACTCCAAGGACAACAATAGAGGTAAGAAGTTTTCATGGCCTTGCACAATACTATAGGAAATTCATAAGGCAGTTTAGTGCAATTTGTGCTCCTATGTTAGATACTATCAAGGGGGCAATGGAAACTAAGTTTGTATGGAATGATCATGCTAACAAGAGCTTTGAGATACTGAAGGAGAAGATAGTTACTCAACCTATTTTAGTGTTTCAAAGATTTAAGAATCTTTTCACTATTAAGTGTGATGCTAGCAATGTAGAAATTGGGGTTGTTCTAAGCCAAGAGGGAAAATTAGTAGCTTTTCATTTAGAAAAGTTAAGTTAAGCCAAGAAGAATTACTCTTCATATGACCTTGAGATGTATGAATTAGTGCAAGCTCTAAGGAAATAGAGGCACTATTTGCTCCCAAAGGAATTCATTGTGTATTCAAACAATTAAGCACTTAGTTTCTTGAATTCAAAAGAGAAGTTGAGTCACAAGCACATGAAATGGGTTGAATACCTACAAGTTTATACCTTTAATATCAAGCACAAGAAAAGTGTCTTCAATAAAGTGGCAAATGCATTGTCTAGAAGAGCTCTCACAATCCAAGAAATTCAGTTCAAGAGCATGGAGATAGATCACTTCAAGGATCTATATGGTGATGTTGAGGATTTTACAAAAATTTACAAGGTATGTGTCGAATATAAGAATAATTTTCATAGTATATATGTTGAATACACTTTGAAAAATGATCTTTTTTTTAAAGCAAATTAGTTATGTATCCCTAGAGGCTCTATTAGAGATAATTTGATACAAGAAAAACATAATGGTGCTTTCAGTGGTCATTTTGGGATCACTAAGACCCAAGAACTTTTTTCAAGGTTCTATTATTGACCAAGGATGAATCTTGATGTTAGGAGGTATGTGGAAAGTTGTTTTATTTGTTAAAAATCCAAGGGCACTTCTTCAAATGCAAGCCTTTATCTACCACTACCTATTCCTACTAGGCCATGCGAATGTTTAAGTATGAATTTTGTTGTTGGATTACCCAAAACAAGACAATGTATGGACAGTGTCTATGTGGTTGTAGATAGATTTAGCAAGATGGCTCACTTTGTACCATGTAAAACCACCAATTATGCTATTCAAATAGCCTCTCTTTTCTTCAAAGAAATGGTGAGAATCCATGGGTTACCTACTAGCATTGTGTCAAATAGAGATAGTAAATTCATCAGTCATTTTTGGAATACTCTCTAGAAAAGGTTATGCACTAACTTGTTCTTTGGATCAGCCTACCATCCCCAAACTGATGGTCAAACCAAGGTTGTTAATAGAAGACTTGGAAATCTTCTAAGATTTTTAACTAAAGAGTATGGTCAACAATGGGATCAATTGATTGGGCAAGCTGAATATTCCTACAATGATACTATCAATAGATCAATAGGGAAGAGTCCATTTGAGATAGTTTATGGACTACATCCTAGAGGAGTCAATGAACTAAGAGATTTATAAGATGGAGTAAAGGGAAGTCTCTATGCTGATGACTTTTCATATGCTATGCAAGAGATACATGAAATAGTGAGGAAGACATTAGCAGAGAACATCATGAAACACAAAGAAGAGGTGGATGAAAGTAGAAAAATAGTTGAGCTCAATGTTGGTGACTTAGTCATGGTGCATCTTAACAAGTCAAGACTGAAAAAGGGAGTCCCTCACAAGTTGCAAATGAAGAGGATAGGTCCCTACCCTATTTTGTCTAAGTATGGTGATAATGCATTTAGAGTTGAGCTACCAGAAGATAGTGGATTGTCCCCTACTTTTAACATTGTAGACTTAGTCCATTATAGAGGACCACAATAAGACATGGATCAGAATCTTCATGAAGTGATCAAAGATGTAGAAGATATCCAATTACCTACTATTATAGCTACAGGACTAGACAACATATTGGACACAAGAGTCTATAAAAAGACTAGAACAAAATAGTACAAGGAACACTTCATAAAGAAGCATGGATAGATGGATGTTGATGCAATATGGGTAAAGGAGTCAGAGTTCAAGAAGATGGGGATTAATCCAAACATCCTCATTCCAAGGTTGGATTAATCTTTTCATTTTGGGGAGGATGGTGCAGGAGCACACCTAAGCTAACCTCTCCATGTCTAGTATTTTGGCTTGTATTTTGACTCTATCCAAGTCAAGAAGATTACACTAGGTTTTTTTTTTAGACCTTAGAAGGTCATTTGTTATGTGGTCTAAGTGAGTTAGTCATTAGGACTAAGGTCACACAAATATAAATGTTAGTTATTGTTTAATTTCTTAGTATTAGAAGCTTAAGGTGAGGATAGAGTCTTAAATGTGTTCTAAGCACATTATGATGTTGCAAAGATTCCATAGGCTCATAAATAGACAAGGATCCTCAAAATGTTGGAGGCTAGTAATCCTAATAAATAGGATGATGGCAATTAAGGAAGATACCAAATGTTGTCAAGAAGTTGTCATGACAACATTTGCAAATATTGCAAATGTTTCATGCAACTTAGTTACCTTGGATTACCTTAAGGATAGGGAGTGGGAGATCAACCAACTTGCCATAGAATGGTAGAGATTTAAAGAATTTTCCTTAGGAAAAAATCACCCAAGATCAAAGAACTCAAGCACAAGCATAGAATAGACCATAGTATGATCGAAATAACAATATCAAAATGATTCGATGATATGTCATGTACATACACACTAGGAGTACTTGAATATAAAGGCCTCTAGAATGCTTCTAGAATATCTAGGAGTCAGCACACTAATAAGAATTACAACTAAGAACATGTCCACCAGGAGTGGATTATCCTCCATTAAGCACATGAGTAAGTGTGATGATGAGAGGATAAGCCTAAAAAGGTGTAGCATGTAAAATTATGTTGTAGACACCATGTGCTTAATTAAGAGTGCAAATAATTGTGTTATCAACATGAAAACTCAGTTAATTATGTAAACTCTAGTGTTGTAGACACCATGTGTTGAATTAGAGTTGCTTACTCCTATGTTGTCAACATGACAACTCATAAGAGTATGCAAACTCCTAGGTGTCAAACTAATAAATAATAAAATAATGTATTGACCTAAGTAAACTTAAGTAAAGTGTAATAAGTAAATACTTATTTACACCAACACCCCCCCTTAAGTGCAACTTAGGAGAATGCACTTAAGCTGATGAAAGCTAGGATGAAAATGCAAGATGGGTCCTAGCTACTAGGCCATATTAGGTACCCATGTACAAAAGCAATGAAATCTCTCATAAAGTAGAGAAAGAGGGAAAACCTCAAGGGAAAAACCCTCCCCCAAAAAGAGAGATGAGAAAATAAGATCCATGGATGGATGGAGTAGTCAAGACCCCCCCATTATGACATACATCAAGTATATACAATAGAGAAGTATGAGAAGAACAAAACTCCATAAGAGGAAAAAGTCACCCCCCCATAAGAAAGAAGTAGAAGAGAGACAAGGTAGTCCCCCCCAAATGTAGAATTCTAATCAATGATAGATGCTCCAATGTAGAAGTTGATCCATGACTCCTAAATAATGTTCCTACCCTTTGGAAGAAACAATGCGATAGGTACAAATGAGATGCTTTCCCTATGTGTAGAAAGAATCTCGATGATGAATGGTGTCTCAAAAACCTACTCAAATATCCTTGTGTCAATACTGATGGTCACCCTATCCAAAACTATTGCAAAGAATGAGTGTAGATCTAGCAAGGATGGATGTAGAACCTATCCCAAAGAACCAACTATTTCCTCAAATGATAAAGAGACCTCCTGCAAATCTTGTACATTAAGGTCCACAATCATATCAACCTGTAAAGACTAATCATGTAGATAATAGACAAGAGGGTCTGAGTGTGCCCTCATAACAACTGAAGAAGGATCTTCCTCATCAAAGAGAAGATGTATATCATCAATGATGTCTCCCAAATCTTCTATGTGAGACTCCACAAACAAACCTAAAATGTCTATCAAGAAGTCATCCATTAATGTTGGAGCAAGAAGACTAAGTGTACCCTGTTGTGCTAAAATACATGGACCTATCATTGTGGCAATGTATGCATGGGAAATGTGCTGATATTGTGACCTCGTACTACAACTGTCAATAGGACCCCACATATTTGAATATGTTGAATCACTATTGCTTGTGTCACTATCAATTTCCAAAATGCATGAAATCTTATCCTCAACAAAGAGAAGATGGATGACATTGATGATGTCACCCACATCTTCAATGTGAGACTCCATGAACAACCTTGCAATTTCTAGAAGGAAGTTGTCCCATGAAGCTATAGTAGGAAGACATGGTGTTTCCTTCTACACTGAATCAAAAGCATCTATGGCTGGAACTAAATTAGTAGTAGCAAAGGAGTATCAGGAAGTGTGATCTCATCTAGAGGTGTAGGGACCATGACTAGAGTGACTGGTGATACAATGTCCTCTAGAAATGGAGGGACGCATGGATCTCCATATGCTTCCCAAAGAGCCATCCAAACATCATGAGGAAAACTTTCCATTCTAAGAGGATCAAAACATTCCTTACTCATACTATCATATAGAAAGTGAAGAAGTTTAGAAAGATATTCCCAATTAGGATTAGGAGGCAATATCTTTGAATAGAGATAAGGAAACACTTCTTGATGTTCTCTTAGATGATCAAGTATCAAAGCACTCCATTTGTGATAGTTCCTTGTTGTCAACTTTGGCCTAACACCAAAGTGACATGTGTGACAAGACTCCATGAGATCAATCAATGAACCCCCCAAAATGCAAAAAAATCAATCAAACTAGACCCCCCCCCCCCCACTAACGTATGATTTGGAACTTTATAGGTAGTGCATGTACAATAGGCCACTTGTCAAAATGTACAAAGTGGACTTCTAATTTGATTGTTTACAACTACCTTTTGAGGCTCAAATCTATCACTAAGCACTATAGCTCAAATGTAAAACAATTTTGAAAAGTAATCAAAGAAATACAATGCAGAAAAGGACCTAATTCTAAAAGTGATATTTCTATCCACACAAACTTATAATCTGATTACAGATCTTGAAAGTAGACAAAAAATTAAGCACTTTCAAAAAAATGGAACCTGAAAATGTGTCCAGATGAGCCCATACGGAGTGTTTGAAATTGCAAAATGTAGGATTAGATAGGTACAGTCATCAAAAGATGCAATTTTTGACAAATCCATTCACCAAAACTAGAAAAGAACTGCACCACTAAAAAATTTAGGAAATTCTACCCAAAATATCAAAAAAAACACCTAATTTGGAGTTTGGACAACCGAGTTATGGCCTCCCAAAGTCAAACTATCAAATCAAAACTAAATTTGAAGAGCGGTCTGGGCAAAAAATTGTGAGATTAAATTTGATGGTCAAATGGCCATTGCAGTAGTTCAATTTTGTCTGGAAATGACAGTCAGATAGTCAACAAATTTAGGCTCATGACTAGCTGACATCAGCCAAAAGGGAGCACCTTAGGTGATGTGGCAGGGTCATACTAGATGAACATGACATGGCAAGGTACAATGTATAATGTATTTCTAACGTGGAAAAGGTATGGTTTTGACATATTGATGACATCATAGTCTATGTGTCTAATTGAGTAGTAGTCCTTTGACTGAAGCATGGCGGCTACTATTGCATTGCGTGGTAGAGGGGAGGATGCCAGAGTTTGTTGTTAGAGAATTGCAGCAGCTATTGAGAGGTTTGAAAAGGTCACTAATGGTATTGGGTGGGTCCATGACCAGTGAGCAGGCCATCACCGATGAAGTTTTGGACACTGGCAACAAAGTTTTCAAATGTTGTCAGGGGATTTTAATCCCACATTGATGAGGTGGGAACACTTTATGTCTTTAAAAAGCATAATGCATCCCAAATGAAATAAAGAGACATCGGGTCTTCAAACCCTTTCCACCAATTGATAGACTTGTGCTTGATTTGGTCACTGTGAAACAATATGTGGTCAGCCAATTTTTGTTGTGTGGCTACAATGTGCAGTGTCAAAAATATAAGGAATATTCCAAAATGATAGAGAATATTCCCTACAGGGGCCAGAGTTTCACCGCCCAGTTCTTGCAAAAAAAATTTCTCCATAGGCCCACAACTGCTCGATTCTTGCAAAAAAAATTCTTCACAGGCCCAGTAGGCCTAAGAAGAAATTCCAAAAATTTGATAGAAATTTTAGAAAAAATAATATTGATCTAAAAATAAATTAACACATCTAATAAATGATCATACCAAATTTGCAAATCAGGCCTACAGGTGTTGGTTTGCAAAAAAAATTTGCCTCAAATTTTACTATGGCCTAGGGTAGGCAAATTTATAGTCAAATTTCACCTAATCAACGTTTTGGATGCAATGGTGAGGTTCGTTTTGACTCTAGATGCTCCCAATGACTACAATACTCCAAATATGGGTTGAGGTCCTCTAAGAGGTGAAGCAAGAAAATGGTCTCCAATAGCTATGTGAAGAGAAATTCCCTCAGCTCTAATACTATGTAAGAATTTTCCTTAGGGAAAAATCACCCAAGATCAAGGAACTCAAACACAAGCACATAATAGACCAAAGTATGATTAGAATAACAATCTCAAAATGAATTGATGATATGTCAGGTACATACACACTAGGAGTGCCTAAATATAAAGGCCTTTGAAATGTTTCTAAAATGTCTAGGTGTTAGCACACTGATAAGTCTTACAACCAAGCACATGTCCACCAAGAGTGGATTACCCTCCATTAATCATAGGAGTAAGTGTGATGATGAGAGGATAAGCCTACAAAGGTGTCGCATGTAAAATTATTTTGTAGACACCATGTGCTTAATTAAGAGTGCAAATAACTTTGTTGTCAACAAGAAAACTTAGTTAATTATGCAAAATCCAATGTTGTAGAAACCATGTGTTGAATTAGAGTTGCTTACTCCTATGTTGTCAACATGACAACTCATAAGAATATGTAAAATCCTAGTTGTCAAACTAATAAATAATAAAATAATGCATTGATCTAAGTAAGCTTAAGTAAATTTTAATAAGTAAATACTTATTTACACCAAGTAATATTGAAAGAGACTCGAATATAAAAATTATTGGATGCGTTGTAATAGTTTAGAGGGTGGAATAGAGCTCTGCAACAATATTTTTAACCAATGTCTTGAGGTGTAGTAGTGGTAGAACCTTAAGATGGATTAAAAGATTCATTTTGATGGTTTTATAGTTTTATTTGATTAGTTTGGAGAGTTTTTCATTTGATAAGCAAGTTGATTAGAGCAAGTATTAAGTGTTGAATGAATTGTTTAAGTTTTGAACATCTTACTGGTTTTGTGCTGACCAATCTATATAGATATGGCTCCCCCATGAAATCTAGGCATGGGAAACACCTAAGGGTAGATGGAAATTCTATGGGAGTCATTAGTGTATTTATTTTTAGTATTAGGTGTCATGGAAGCATGGAGAGCTCTAAATTTACTACTAATGCCTAAGCAAGCAGATAGAGCCTAGTTAGAGGTTTAGGATAAAGAAAGAGAAGATTTATTGTAGGGTAAAAGGGTACTATATGGAAAATGTATATATCCAAGTGGGACTTCATCATATCCTAATGTATTGAGAGGATTGAGCCTATACCAATCCATTTACCATGTTTTGAACAAGTTTTCCATATGAATGCAATCAATCCTAAAAACTAGGCCTATTAGACCTATTTACCCTAGTTCATAGGAAGCTAGTGTATGGAAGTTGTCAAACCCAAAAACCTACATAATATTTTAGATAATCCAAAAGGGTCTTTGAGTCTGGGATTGGTTTTCCAAGTTGTTTGGAAATTTTTAGCAAGAAAGTGGAATTAGTCATTTTCAAGGGCTAATTGGAACTAGGCCTAAATAGGCTTCCTAGAGACCAAATCTTGAAATTGATAGGGAAATGACCTAAATTTCTCTCTAGATGGATCAAAAATGAAGAAAATGGAATGTTCTCATGTTGACAGATACCCCTATAATGAATAATGGAGTTTTTGAGAAAGTAGCACTTAGAGCTTTCTAAGTGAAGGTGAAGGATTGTACTATCTAAAGGTGTTAGGCTTTCAAGGTTAAGCACAAGGGTTGAAAACTCTTTGAGAAGATTTGGAATTGGACTTAGTTAATCACCTAAGACAATTAGGACCTAGAGGAGACTAGGTTCCTAGAAGATACAAGCTAGTTCTCTTAGTAGTAGCACAAGCAAGCCTTGGAACACATACAACATTGAGTTACTTGTATTGGCTTTGCCTAATTTCAATAAGGTATTTCAAGTTGAATGTGATGCAAGTGGTAGTGCAATAGGAGTTGTGTTAAGTCAAGAAGGTAAACCTATTAATTTCTTTAGTGAGAAGTTGAATGATGCTAAAATGAATTATTATATGCATGATTAAGAGTTTTATGCTATCGTTCAAGCATTGATGAAGTGGAGACATTATTTAATTCCTAAGAATTTTGTGTTATATACTAATCATAAAGCTTTATAGTACTTGTGAAGTCAAAATAAGTTGAATTAGAGACATATGAAGTGGGCTGAGTATTTGTAGAGTTTTACATTTGTGATTAAGCATAAGAGTGAATTCACTAACCAAGTTGTTAATGCATTGAGTAGATGACGTTCTTTGCTAATAGAGATGAAGGTTGAAGTTCTTGGTTTTGATGAGATGAAGGAGTTGTATGATACTGATCCTAATTTTGTTGAGATGTGGAGAGAGTGCAGAGCACCTAGTTTGACAAAACAACCAAATAAGTTTGATGATTATTTTTTTGATTTTATGGAGTCTTTACATAAGGAAGTGAAGTTGAAGTTGGAACAAAGTAATTTGAAGTATAAGGAGAATGTTGATAAATCTAGAAGACATCATATTTTTTAATTTGGTGATGAGGTGATGCTTGAAGAAAGGCATATTTCTTTTTGAGACATACAATAAGCCAAAGATGAAGAAGTTTGTGCCTTATAAGATCTTGAAGAAATTTGATAGTAGTAATGCTTATGAAGTTGAGTTACCTAATGAAATGGATATATCTCCTATATTCAATGTTTCTGATTTGTATAAGTATCATGAATTAGATGATTAAGTTGTTGTATTAGATAATTATCCTAAAATTAATATTGAAGAAGTTGAACAGGTATTAAATCAAAGATTTGGTAAGAGCACAAGAGGAAGAGATTACTATGAATATTTGGTGAAATGGAAGAACAAACTTAGTGAAGATGCTACATAGATTTCTCAATCTGAGTTGGATTCAGCACAGGTTTTGACATGTCAATGCTTCAAGAGAATCATTTCTTTCAACCCTAGTTGTCTAATGTAGGAGCAACCTAGGTTGCTTGGCTATCCTGCATGTTTACCAAGTTACTTAGTTTTTGCCAAGTTGCAATATCTTGCATTATCAAGTTCTCTTTGGTTACTAAGTTCACAGTTTTTCTTGAGTTATCCTTTGGTTGCCAAGTTAGAGAGGTTACTAAGCTCTTTGGTTGACAAGATTTTTGTTGTTGTCGATCTTTCTTTGGTTGCCAAGATTTTGTTTGTTGTTGAGTTATCCTTTGGTTGTCGAGCTTCCTTTTTTTTATTGTGTTCTTTGGTTGCTGAGATTTGTTGAGTTCACTGAGTTGTAGCATTTCATTGGAGTCTTTGTTTGTTGAGTTGTCTATATGTGGTTTCTTGTTGGAGCCAACCCTTTTCATTTAATTTATTTATTGGTATTTGCTAAGAGCCAATTTGTAGCTTACTCTACCATTTAATATGAGTTTTTTTCTTTGTAATTGCAATAGGCCGACTTGTGGATGTGCATGTATTTAAAGAAGTCTGTATTAGAGTCTTAGGGATGGATTGGGAAGAGCTAGAAGATAGATCAAGGAGGTCAAAGTAGAGTTGAAATGCAAATTTTTATCATTGAAGATTAATGTATGTCAGTCATAACCTAGAAGGCCTTACAGCTAGGCATGTATTTGGTTCTTTGATGAATATGTGAAATCATTTGTTCCTCTATCTCCCAATTTGTTGTTATTTAGCATTTTTTTCCATTGTGTTTACTCTGACAAGTGGTTTGGATACTTGGTTGTGCCTTTGGCCCTAGTTATCTCATCCCTCCCTGTGTCAATTCTATAGTTAACAACTCTTCATCATCATAATTTCTTCAAATTCTCTTCATCAATCAAATGATATGGCACTCTACTGAATCGGAAAAATGTCTAATCAACTAAGAGTTGACATTAATGACAACATAAAAATTGATATGAATCTTTTAGATACATTCATATCATTCTTAGTTACATCATCAATTGGGGCTAATAGGCTCAAATTCATAAAGCTAGAATACTCCAATTGTCTTACAACCTCTAAATATATCACTTTATTAGGTATAGTTTTTTGAAGTAGGAAAGGGGTATCTTTGAATCCATATATACCATGATCATTATAGAATCTTTGAATAAATATGATTCCCCCAATTATGGGTAAATTTGTATCTTTCATCATACTAATGAGGTCTCAAAACATAGGGGACAATAATAATTAATCACAAGGGTGGTAAAAAAAATTGTAACAAAAAATCTTCAAAATATAAATAATTGGATTGTCCATATCTATTATCCTACACTGAGGCCCACAATTGCATAGGCTTTGGTTGGTTCTTGTCATACACTCCTATAATGTTGAGTTATTATGTCCATTGGCCACCATACAATACCATGTGTAAAAGGATAGAGTAGTGTTTAAAGTATATGCAACAAGGGCTACTTTTGGAATCCTTTAACCATGTATCAATCATCCTTTATATATATGAAGCATAATCAAATGTAATAGTGTTATGACTCATCATATCAACCATAATTAATTACCATTGGAATAATAGACATGAATTTAGGGGCATCCGTACCTAAGACATGGTCGGATGAATGATAAGTGTGTCAAAGATATTTCTCAAATATATCTACATGAAATGCAAGCTTTTTGTTATCTTCAAAATTGGAAAGATCATTTTCAGTCACTATAGGTCTATACAAGGGAAGTATCCCCTTTTTATAGGTTTCATTAATTAGATCCCCGTGTTTTATCTCTTGATCACATGTGTCAAACACCAAAAAATTATATTCTCTGGTGATTAGTAAAAATGGTTTGCCTTGAAGATTACAAATTTATCTAGTTATCATATTATAGTAGTTCACCAAGAGTTGTAGCAAGTTGACAGTCATGAAGATATTTAAAAATAATAATTTGTTTAGATAAAAAATTAGTTCAAGGTGGAGGTATCAATTTCCAAAAATGTGATTTGTGGAGGCATTGATTTACCTGTTATTAGCAGATAATAAAATTCTTATTAGTATATACACTTGTCAAAATTGATGTCTAATGAAAAATATATTGAGATAAAGGGAGATTGATAGATTTTTTGAGTTGGAATTGTCGTTGACATGTTGGATTGATGACAATTTTTTTCATTGATGTCAACATATGTTTTATGGTTGCAAATAGACTCAAATTTTGTATGTTATAGGTTATTGATCAATATGGTACATATAGTTTTCAATGTTCTTAACAATATGAGCATGAATTTTTTGTTAGCCCCAACTAATAATGTTGTTAATGTGTGTGAAATATTTCATATCAGTTGTTATATTTTCATTCATGTAATCCTAATTGGTGAGACATTATACTTATTTAGTAGAGTGCAATATCATTTGATTGATGAAGAGAATTTAAAGAAAGTATAATGATGATTTAAGTGTTAATAAGTGTATGGTATTGAATGGGAACTTGAATGAGTTAAACTGTAATAGTATAATATTGGTTTGATTATTTTACATCATTTGATTAACTCTTGAGATCTATACAAGCAAGATAGTTTGGTTGGTGAAAGAAGAGTCCTATTATTAATCAAGCTACTATAATTTTCATCAAGCACCTGAAGAAGAAGTAAAGCATTTGTAGCATTAACTAAGCAAGAAAAGTGTTAACCGAGCCTAGTGTTGACTGAGTAAAGTGTAGTTTTGACTGATTAAAAAAATGAAGAATAGTTTGGAAAAGAATTAATCTGAGGGTGGTGCTTGGTGAAAATAAGGATTGTTCAAGAAGTTTCAAAGATAAGTATGGAGTTATTTATGAGATCAATGAGTGGAGAAATTCAAAGAAGATATGATGATTTGAATTGAAGAACAAAATTCAAGATGAAGGCATGACAATTGAATGTCTAGATTCAATGAATCTGAGCTAGATCAAGATTGGATGAATGTGATTAAGAGGAAAAACATGGAAGAATTTGGTGAAGTGGAAAAAAAAATCTATTTAAGGGATGAATGCATTGTTCATTATTGTGATCAAGCTGAAGAAGAAAGTTGATATCCAAAGGATAATTGAGAAGAAGTACATTGTGAAGATCAAGCAAGAGAAGTGCTAAGTTGATGTGTGAGTGAGTGGATCATTCAAAAGGGAGTAGAAGGAAAAAAGAGGATGAATAGAGGAAAGAGATAGAATGAAAAAAAGATATGAACAACAAAAGGTAGTACTTAACTAAATAGATCATTGCATACTCTCTAACCATTGTATCATAAAATATCTTAAATGAGTGGATCTTATAGTCTCATTTATAAATCCATTGTATGGTGACATTCTATTGAACATTTTGTAAGTCCTTTAGAGTAGGCCACTCTATTGATATTTAGGATTGATAAGGTCTAGATGATATTTGGTGAAAATCCTCTAGCAAGGTCACATTAACAATGTTTGTGTGCTCCTAACAGATCTCACTTTAAAAGAGTGAAATCTTTAGGTTTCCAGGCCCAAGTGAGTTTTAGCTTAATAGTGTTTCCATGTTAAATACTTGTGTCAAATTATGTGGATACTTATTGTATTGCATGCTATTTTCATGTTTACTATTTATTGCTAAAACTCAATATACATAGAAATTTACTCTGATACTTGATATATGAAGTTAATAGTTTGCTAGAAGATTAAGTTGAATGTTCGAAATGTTTACTAAACTAGTGATCTAAAAGTTTAAAGTGTTTAACTTTATGGAAAATTGTTTTAAAGGCCTATAGGATAATTAGTTATAATTGATTCCACCCCCACCCATCCTACCTCTTCTTAGTTATCTAGTAATTAGTATCAGGGCTAAGTGCTTGAAGGAGAAAGTTTGAAGGGACTTAAGCTAATAATTTGAAGATGTATAAGAGAATGGTACCTAATCTAAACAAGGAGAAATTTTCTTCATGGAAAAGTAGGATGAGATTGCACCTGTCAAGAATTGGAGATTATGCATTACATTGTCTAGAAAACCAATACACACCTCCAAATACTCCTATGATAGTTGAGGAGATTAAACAAAAGAAAAAAACAACAGCTTGGTGATAAAGATTGCTTCTTCCCTAAATAATGTTGAATTTGATGATGTAAAAGACTTGGTTACTACTAAAGAGATGTGGGATAAGCTAATACTTATGCATGGTGGAGATCAGAATCTATTGAGAGCCTAAGAGGTAAGTACGATGACATGAGGATGAAAGAAGGAGAAAAAATTGTCCAATATAGTAATTGTATTAAGGAATATGTTAGTGTCATCAAAGCTTTTGGAGGAGTCATAAGTGAAGAAGAAGTTGTAAGTAAAGTACTGATAACCTTACTACAGTAATGTTATTACCATTGATGCCTTGTTACTCTCTAACCATTATATCATAAAATATCTTTAATGAGTGGACCTAATAGTCTCATTTATAAATCCACTGTATGGTGACATTCTGTTGAATATTTTGTAAGTCCTTTAGAGTAGGCCACTATATAGATATTCAAAATTGATAAGGTCTAGATGGTCTTTGGTGAAAATGCTCTAACAAGGTCACATTAACAATGTGTTTGTAACCTTTAACAAGGTTGGCTCCTGACAGAGCTCACTTCAGTAGGGTGAAATTTTTGGGTTTCCAGGCCCAAGTGATTTTTCCCTTAATAAGGTTTCCATATTAAATACTTGTGTCAAATTATGTGGATACTTATTGTATTGCACGTTATTTTCATGTTTACCATTTATTGTTACAACTCAATATACATAGAAATTTTACTTTGATACTCGATATATGAAGTTAACAATTTTCTAGAAGATTAAGTTGAATGTCTGATGTGTTTACTAAACTAGTGATCTCAAATTTTAAAGTGTTTAACTTTGTGGGAAAAAATTTTAAAGGCCTATAGGATAATTAGTTATGATTTATTCCACCCCCATCTCTCCTACCTCTTCTTAGTTAGCTAACAATTAGTATCAAGGCTAAGTGCTTGAAGGAGAATGTCTAAAGGGACCTAAGCTAATAATTTGAAGATGTATAAGAGAAAGGTACCAAAGCTAAACAAGGAGAACTTTCTTCATGGAAAAGTAGGATGAGATTGCACCTGTCAGGAATTGGATATCATGCATTACATTATCTAGACAACTAATACACTCCTCCAAACACTTCTATGATAGTTGAGGAGATGAAACAAAAGAAAGAACGCAATAGCCGAATGATACAGATTGCTTCTTC
Source organism: Cupressus sempervirens (assembly GCA_028749045.1). Lineage (NCBI taxonomy): Eukaryota > Viridiplantae > Streptophyta > Pinopsida > Cupressales > Cupressaceae > Cupressus > Cupressus sempervirens. The sequence goes on from CM053785.1 coordinate 907,636,523, forward strand.
TCTAAATGATGTTGAATTTGATAATGTAAAAGATTATACTACTAGTAAAGAGATGTTGGATAAGCTAATACTTATGCATGGTGGAGATCAAAATCTATTGAGATCCAAAGCTAAGAGCCTAAGAGATAAGTACGATGACATGAGGATGAAAGAAGGAGAAAACATTGTCTAATACAGTAATCGTATCAAGGAAGATGTTAGTGCCATTAAAGCTTTTGGAGGAGTCATAAGTGAAAAATAAATTCAAAGTAAACTATTGATAACCTTACTAACTATTTACACTATTAGAGTATCTACTTCAATAATTCAAAGCTATGGTTGGTAATGTTCTTACTTTTGATTCCTTGGTTGATAGATTGATTGCATTTGAGTTGAGTAACTTTGATAATAGTTTACCATCACTAACTATTGGAAGTTCAAAGAAAGATAAGTATAACAAGGATGATAGTGATTCAAATTCATATGAAAATGAGATGGATGAAATTGAAGCATTACTAGCTAGAAGGCTACTAAGAGGTAAAGGAATATTCAAAGGTAAATTTCCCTTGATATATTTAAAATGTAATAAAGTTGGTCATATTGTTAGTAGATGTCCTAACAGAAATAGTAACGAAAAGAATAACAAGAAGGAGAAAAAATATTGGAAGAATAAGGATTACAAAGACAAAGAAATAAGACATGTTACATTGTTGAGGAAGATCACGTTGAGTCAGGATCAGATGATGAGAATGAAGGTGGGGAAGTTTTATATGGTTTTGTTAAGGAAGATTCATATGAGGAAGGGTATGAAAGTGATAAAGCCCTTATTTTTCATGTAAGTAAAAATGATACATGGATTATTGATAGTGGTTTTTCACATCACATAACTAGTGATATTGATAAGTTTGATAAGTTAGAATAATGTGATGATGAAACTATTAAGCTTGGAAATGATTTTTCATATCCTATGAGAGGTAGAGGATCATTGATGTTAAATGATAAGATCATAGGTGATGATTCCTACTAGGTTCAAGGTTTGAAATATAGTTTTTTGAGTGTTGCATAGCTAAATAACATAGGTCATTGATTGAAGTTTCTAAATAGAAAGGTGAAAATTTATGATGATGATGGAAATTGATTGAAACTAGAGAATAAACAAGAGGTAATATAATTGCATGCCTATTTTCTAGAGTTGAAGATGTATGGTTGTGGCTTAAGATACTTTGGTGTGTGAACTTTTATAGTATGATTAAAGTGAGCAGGAAGAATAAAGTAAGAGTTTTTTCAAACTTTCATAAAATTGATAATGTTATGTGTAAATAATATCAACTCAGTAAGATAACGAAGTCTAGTTTGTCAAGAAAGTCACATTAATCTAATGATATTCTAGATTTGGTTCATACTAATCTATGTGGTCCTATGAAATTTAAGAGCTATTATTGTGATAGATAATTTATTCTATTTGTTGATGATTTTACAAGGATGATGACTAATGTTTCTAAAAGTTAAATCTAATGCATTTCAAATGTTCAAGTGGTATAAGGAAAGAGTTAAGGAAATTGGTAAATAGTTGAAATTTTTGAGATTTGATAGAGGTGGTGACTTTATGTCTAATGAATTTATTAACTATTATATTGAGCATGGAAGTAAAAGGCAACTTTCAGCACTTAGAAGACCATAGTTGAATGGTATTACAAAGAGGAGAAATAGATTGATTGTTGATTGTCCTAGAATATTGTTGATCGAAAAAGGATTTGCACAAACATTCTGGAGAGAATTTATAATCATTGTTGCTTACACTCTCAATTAATTTCAATTGAAGAAAGGATAATAAAAAAGCACCATATCATGAACTCTAGTATGGTCATACACTGGATGTAAGTTATTTCAAAATCTTTAGAAGTAGGAGTTATATTAAAAAATATGCAAGAAATAGAAATTTTGATTCAAAAGGGGATAAAGGTATATTCCTATGTTACTCAACTATGAGTAAGGCATATAAATATTTGAATAAAGTGACTGATGCAATGATTGAAAGTGTAAATGTAAGAATCAATGAGTTTACAGATAAGAATGATGAGGAGAGAAAGAAAGAACATGAAGATTACAACAGACTTGTTTGTGTACAAATTGATGCACCTAATATTGTACCTGTTCACTTAACCAAGTCATTGCAATAGTACACCAAGAAATAGAAAATAACTATTGAGAAATTGCTTGCATTACCCAAGCCACAAATAGGACACCCCAAGTAGAATGTTGAGCCCCAACTGAGTGATGATAATGTTGGAGAATGTAGAATTGAGCCTATCTTAGAAAAGTATGTTAGAAGTCACCTCTCACAAGATCAAATTATTGGAGACAAAAGTGGAGTCATGACAAGAAGTAAGTTAAGGGACAATACATGTTTGATAGCTGAATTTGAGCCTAGAAATGTAAAAGATGCACTTGAGAATGATTATTGGATTAATGAAATGAATGAGGAGATAAATTAGATTGAGAAAGAAGAATACATGGACACTAGTACTAAGACCTAGAGATAAAAATGTGATTGGAACAAAATGGATATTTAGGAACAAGTTGAATACAAAAGGAGAAGTTGTGAGTAATAAGGCTAGACTTATTTGTAAAGGTCATGCACAAGAAGAATGAATTGATTATGGAGAGACCTTTGCACCTAATGCTAGATTGAAAGGCATTAGAATACTATTGGCATATGCATCTTACAAGAGATTCAAATTATATAAAATGGATGTTAAGTCAATAATTTTGAATAGACTTCTAGAGGAAGATATCTACATTGAACAACCTGAAAGATTTGTGGAGCCAAATAAAAATCACCTAGTGTGTAAATTGAACAATGCCCTATATGGATTGAAGCAAGCATTGAGAGCATGGTATGAAATATTGCATTCGTATTTGATCATAATTGGATTTGATAGAACAAGTAATAAAAAAACTAGTACTTGAAAGTGAAGTTGAAGATAAGGTTATGATTGGAGAAATGTTTGTTGATGATATAATTGTTAGTTTTTGGTGATTGATCAGGGAAGTATTGTACATACTTCATAAATTCTTTGGGGTTCGAGGTATTGGCATGAAAAAAAATTGGTACTATTTGTCAATTCACCACTAAAGTATGGGCTAATATTCACCAATTTATGGCCGACATGTTGTAACCCTAAAGCAAAAAAAAATACTTGTATAAAAGTGCTTAGGGTTAGGGATTGTTTCAGTGTGGTGATGTGAAATTGGTTCTTGCGGTGGTATTGAGCTATAAGGGATTATGGATTGTAATCAGGTTGTAATCACTGAATTGTAATAATATTAGACCTGCTATTTGGTAGAAATAGCCCAAGGATTGGGTGAACCATGTTAAATATTGGCATCTTGTGTTCTTTTCTATGTGATCTATTATTTTTTGATATTGTTTATATTTGCATGTAATTGTTATTTCTATCTGTGGTTTAATCCTAACAAGTGGTATCAAAGCAAGGTTTTTTTTTTTAGTTACCCTCTATAGGAAAGTCTCATAGTTGAGTGGGAGCAATGGAAGATGAGGGTAAGCTGAGGGTTGATAGGTTAATGGGAAAAACTTTCAGTTATGGAAGATGCAAATGGAGGACTATCTTTATCAGAAGGATTTATGGAAGCCATTGGAAGGAAAAATCCAAGAAGCAAGGAACTATATCAGATGAGGACTAGGAGATTTTAGACAAAAAGGCACTTGGAAGCATTCAATTATGATTGGCACCATCAATGATATTTAACATAACAAAAGTGAAGATGACAGAAGAGTTGATGGAAACCCTAGTGAAACTATATGAAAAGCCCTCTGCTTAAAACAAGGTATTTCTTATGAAGTGTTTATTTAATATGAAGATGGAAGAAGGTGGATTTGTTGCAGATCATTTAAATGAGTATAATAATATTACTTGTTAGTTATCTTCTATGGGTATTAATTTTGATGAATAAAGTAGGGCTATCTTCATTTTGTGTTGTTTGCCTGAAAGCTAGAATGGCTTGGTAATGGTTGTGAGTAATTATGTTTCTAGATCTAGTACCCTAAAATTTAATGATGTGATCAGTGTCATTTTGAGTGAGGAAACTCGTAGGAAATCCTAAAATGGATCTAAATCATGAAATGCTTTGAATGCACAAAGTAGAGACAGAATGACTAAGAGAGGAATTAATTTCAAAAATTGTGGGAAATCAAGAGGAAAGTCAAATGGGAGGAGGTCTCAATTGAGAGGACCGAATGACTACTAGTAATATGAAAAACCAATGCATAAAAAGAAAAATTGTTGGACTTAAAAGAAAAATGAAGGAGATAAACCAAACGAAGACAAGGAGGCAAATGTGGTAAGTAACAAATCCAAAGAGGATGATTTGCTTCTGTCTTTAGGAAGTGTTGATGATTCATGGGTTTTAGATTTTGGTGCTTCATTTCATGCTACACCTCATAGAGGTTATTTCATTGATTATTTCCAAGGGGATTTTGGGCTTGTTTATTTGGGGGATAATGAACCCTATCAAATTTTTGGAAAGGGAAAAGTTAAGATTAAGTTGCAAAATGGGAATCATTGGCTACTACATGAGGTAAGACATGTTCCAAGGCTAAGTAGGAATTTAATTTTAGCAGGGCAACTCATTGATGAGGGTTGTGTAGTTACTTTTAATGATAAAAATTGGAAAGTTTCAAAAGGTCACTTTGTAGTAGCAAAAGGTGTGAAAGTCGGCATTGTATCTTTGTACAGGTCATATTATTCCTTCTACTTTAATTGTTTTAGAGAAAAATGAACGTTCAGGAACAGTTGTTGCTGTTGATCAGGGAGAACAAATAGCTATTGTAGATTATGATACAGCGATGTAGCACAATAGACTTGGGCACATGAGTGAGAAAGGTATGAAATTACTTCATTCAAAGAATGTTTTACCAGGTTTGAAATGTGTTAATATGGATTTCTATGAAAGTTGTGTATATAGAAAATAAAAGAGAATGATTTTTGTGAAGACTAGGAAGGAAAATAAAAGAGAGAAATTAGAGCTTCTGAATACCGATGTATGGGGACCAGCTTAGGTATCTTCCCTTGGTGGCTCTCATTATTATGCTACATTTATTGATGATGCAACTAGAAAAGTTTGGATTTATTTCCTTAGATAGAAATTTGATGAATTTCAAAATTTTATGAAATGGAAATGCTTGGTTGAAAATGAGACTGGTAAGACATTAAAATGTCTCAAATTTGATAATGGTGGTGAGTATTGTAGTCATGAATTTGAAGATTATTGCTCCACTAATGGTATTCATAGATTAAAAAATTTTCCAAAGACTCCACAAAAAAATGGAGTGCTTGAACGCATGAACTGGACTATAATGGAGCATGCAAGGAGCATGAGGTTGCATGTTGAGTTTCCCTTACACTTGTGGGTAGAGGCTCTCAATACTACTATATATTTAATTAATAGAGGTCAATCTATTCCTTTGGGTTGTGTATTCTAGAGGAAGCATGGACTGGTAAGCAGAAGAGTTATTCTTTTCTCAAAACCTTCGGTTGTGAAGCATTTTCTCATATAGATTTTGAAAATAGAACCAAGCTGGAAGCTAAGTAAAAGAAATGTGTATTTGTGGGATATGGCATTAATGAATTTTGTTATAGGCTTTGGGATTTTGAAAATCATAAAATTGTAAGAAGCAAGGATGTCATATTCAATGAGAAAGTGTTGTACAAAGATCTGTTGCAGCAATATGAGAAGAAAGAAGATGATTATGTAGTGTTGGATGATACTCCAAAAGATGACGTTTCAGCCATTCCTCATGATGTGCAACAATCACAACAACAAATACCACACACACCAATGAATGTTAGATGGTCAATAAGGAAAATTAGACCTCCAAAAAGATTTTCTCCCTCTTTTTATTCTATTTTACTAACAAATGTTGGTGACCCTGAATGTTATGATGAAGCTATGCAGGTGGATACTAAGATTCAATGGGAGTCTGCAATGAAAAATAAAATGGACTCTTTGCTGCAAAATAAGACATGGGATTTATGCAAGTTGCTTGTAGGTAAAAAGGATTTATAGAATAAATGGGTTTATAGGTTAAAACAAGAGGATAGAAGTAAGAAAAGATTTAAAGCCAGGTTAGTTGTAAAAGGATTTGCACAAAAAAAGGGCATTGATTTTGATGAGATATTTTCTCCTATTGTTAAAATGACTTCTATCTGTACTATTTTAAGTATTATGGCTACTGAAGATATACATTTAGAGTAGCTTGATGTTAAAATAGCCTTCCTTCATGGTGATTTGGATGAAGAGATATATGGCTCAGCCATGAGGATTTGAGGTCAAAGGTAAGGAGAACTTAGTGTGCAAATTGAAGAAAATTTTATATGGCTTGAAGCAAGCACCTCGGCAATGGTATTTGAAATTTGACAGTTTTATGCATGAGCATGGATATAGAAGGTGTCATTCAGATCATTGTGTTTATTTTAAGAGGTTGGATGATGACAGCTACATTATTTTATGTTTATATGTTGATGATATGCTTGTAGTTGGGTCTGACATGGATCATATTAAGGGGCTAAAAATGCTAGTTAGCAATGCATTTTCTATGAAGGATTTGGGGGCAGAAAAACAAATCCTTGGTATGAATATTTGTAGAGATAGGAAGAATAGGAAATTGATGCTATCTCAAGCTGATTATGTTGAAAAGGTGTTGCAATGTTTCCCTATGGAGAATGCTAAATTTTTCAGAACACCTTTACCTAGTCATTTGAAGTTGACTAAGGAGATGTGTCTTAAGACACAAGAAGAGGATGATAAGATGTCCAAGGTACCCTATGCTTCAGTTGTAGGAAGCTTGATGTATGTTATGGTATGTACAAGGTCAAATATTGCACATGCAGTGGGAGTCATTAGTAGATATATGAGTCATCTAAGAATTGAGCATTGGAATGTAGTCAAATGGATTCTCAAATATTTGAGAGGAACATTTAATAAGTGTTTATACTTTGGGGGCTCTACTACTAATTTACAAGGCTATGTTGACTCAAATTTGGCTGGGGATATTGATACGAGGTGGAGTACTATAGGTTATATATTTACTATTGGTGGGTCAGCCATGAGCTAGGTTTTTAGGTTATAGAAGGTTCATGCTTTATCCACTACAGAGGCAAAGTATGTTGTTGCTACAGTGGTAGCCAAGGAGATGATATGGATTTAGTTCTTCTTGGAACAATTGGGACACCCTCAGAGGCATAATTATGTGTTTACAGATAGTCAGAGTGTCATTCATCTTGCAAAAAATTCAGCTTTGCATTCAAAGACTAAACACATTCAATTGTGGTACCATTTCTTTCAGTCAATTTTGGATGATGAATAGTTAAAGCTAGATAAGATACATATAGATGAAAATTGAGTGGATATGTTCACAAAGGTAGTGAGAAGGGAGAAGCTAAATTCTTCTTTAGATTTGGTTGGTCTTCTTGTTGGAATATTCAAATGTGGAAAGAGTACTTATGAGAGGGGGGGGTGAATCAGAAGTACTAAAATTTGTCCTATAAAACTTTTATGTGGAAATAAATTGCATGCATGTAAATACATTAAGTAAACATGAAACTAACACATGCATCAATAACACATAACACCTAAAATTGGTAACCTAGAAACCCTCCAGGAATAAGAAGGTAAAACTGGGGTGGGGATGATACCCACAAAAATTACTGCAGCAATATTGTTTAACCACTTCTGATGGTTTGCCCTGTTAAAGGCTTTACACTGTGTCAATAGTGACCTGGTTAGAGGATTTACAAACACTTAACATGAAGTGTCACCCCGTTAAAGGATTTAATCACCTATCTCTAGGATCAATGAAATAGCTGTTAAGCTAACCTATCACCATAGGATTTCCATGCTAATACAATGGCTAGAAAGTATTAGGTAAAATGAACCTGATAGTTTACAATCCTTGATTGCTGAATGTTGGCTCTGTTCTACTTTGTCTGATCTTGATCCTTTGTGATCTGATATATTTCGCTTCTGAAAATAGTATATCAACCACTCTATATCTTCTCCTCTATATCATCATCTTCATCATCTCCTTCTCTATCATATCTTCTCCTCTATATCATCATCTTCATCATCTCCTTCTCTATCATATATTCTCTATGAGATATCGTCTTCCTTATAAAGACATTCGAGGATTTAGGGTTAGGTCTAGATCTACGATCCATATTCAATCTTCATTTCCGCTTAATACTTATCTTTTGCTGATTGGTTGCATGCCTTTATCATTTTTCTTATTGGTTGCATGCAAATTACATAGGAAATATAAAAGATTCGATTTGATCATTAAATCCTTCGAGATTTCCTTATGTTGGCTGTAAAGACTATTTTCATCATAGTTTGTGTGATTCCAAACTCTTATGCTGATATCCTGGATTAGTCAGCTCCTAAAATATTTCTGTTACTCGGCACATGCTGTTCTACTGAGTTACTCGGCACTTACACAAAATTGTGTTACTCGACATCTAAACTTTACTCGGCACCTGATCTTCACTCGGCATTTACACTTTACTCGGCACCTACACTTTACTCAGCATTTACACTTTACTCGACACCTACACTTTACCCGGCACCTGAAGATTACTCGGCATCTATTGCACTCGACACCTATTCTTGATCTTGGTTAAGTGTATTGACACTTAGTTGTCAAATTTATTCTTTAAGCTAACACTTCTAAACTAAATAGGAATAAAGGAACAACAAAGTCCAAGGTGATTTGATCTAGTGGGAGCCCCACGTGGTAGTGGTATTGCTAAAAGATTAGTCTCCAACTAGGAGATTGCTGTCTACTGTGGAGTCTAATTAGTCCCCAAGTGGGAGATTGTTAGTTTTTGGTGACTGATTATGGAAGTATTCTACATTCTTCATAAATTCTTTAGGGTTCAGAGCATCACCCTAAAAAAAAAAAAAATTGGTACTATTCGTCAATTCACCACTAAAGTATGGGCTAATATTCACCAATTTATGGTCGACATGTTGTAACCCTAAAGTAAAAAAAATACTTGTATAAAAGGGCTTAGGGTTAGAGATTTTTTTAATGTGGTGATGTGAAATTGGGTCTTGCGGTAGTATTGAGCTCTAAGGGATTACGGATTGTAATCAGGTTGTAATCACTAGATCGTAATAATATCAGACTTGTTGTTTAGTGGACATAGCCCAAGGATTGGGTGAACCATGTTAAATCTTGGTGTCTTTTGTTCTTTTCTGTGTGATCTATTATTTTTTTATATTATTTATATTTGCGTGTAATTTTTATTTATGTCTTTGGTTTAATCCTAACAATAATATTTGGTGATAATGATTTTTTCTGCAATTCATATCCTGATTATATCATAAAATATTTTTTGATGTCTTTATTTGGTGAGATTAAGTTCTTTATTAGTTTAAAATTTCATCAAATAATAAGAGGAATATATGTGACTCAATCTAAATACGTAAAGGAGGTATTGAACACATTTGGCATGGATAAGTCAAGACCAATTGGTACCCCTATGGTCACTAGATGTGAATTATCTAAAGAACACAACACTACTAAAGTGAATGAGACATAATATAGATCAATGATTCGAAAGTTGCACTATATAATACATAGGACACTTGATATTGCACATGTAGTTGGTAGATTTGCATGATTTTCAGCCAATCCTAAGGAGACACATATAATTACAATAAAAAGATATTCACGTATTTAAAAGGGACTAAAGATTATGAATTATGGTATAAGAAAGAAGGTGATTTTGAGCTAAGAGTTTATGCTAATGATGATTGGGCAGGAAATTTGGATCAAAGAAAGAGTACAAGTGGTGGGTATTTTTTTTAGGAGAAAAGTTGGTTACATGGATAAGTAAAAATTGTATTTTCCAATCTATTGTTGAAGTTGAGTATGTTGTTGCAATTAATTGTTTAGATATTGCATGGATCAAGAAATTGTTGGAAGGCATACAAGAGGAAGTCACCAAACATATTACTATCTATTGTAAAAATAAAATTTCTATTAAGATATCAAAGAACCTTGTGATGCATGCAAGAACAAAGCACATTGTTAGGAATAAGGTGTCTCAACCTTGTATAATTCCTATTCTTATTTTTTTTTTTGCAAAATGTATTTCTTGCAAATAATGTTGATGTGTCAACATCTTGAATTGTGTGTAAGGAGATCATGACTAAAACGATTATTACGGATTTCTATGACACGTAAGAGCTATGTTAGCATGTTATAAGCATTTTTAGGGTTGCGAAGAGAAGTGATGCAAAAAAGGTGTATTGTTGGTACTGCGAGTAGCTACTGGAGTCTTCGATTGTTGATGTTGAAATTGCATTGCAAGTGTATTGTAACCTCGTGTTGAAGATAATACATTGTGCAGGTTCTGAAGGGGTGGGGTTGTTTTATCGAAAGGTTTTTCCCCACCGGAAAATCCTTGTGTTATGTGATCCTTTCTCTGTCTATTTTCTATATGCATGGTTGGCTGCAATATTGTTGTTTACATGATATTGAATCTGTAAGTGTAGAAGATTTTAATAGGATTTGCATCATACTTTCCTTATGAGATTAGTGTAGGAAGCTATTTTCGCACCTAAGTTTCCTTACACACATATCTATAGAGTATCACTATTTTTCAGAGAAAGTTCAAGAAAAATAAGTCAATTTAGAATATTTGAAGTCCAAGGAATAGATATCAAATATATTCACAAACCCATAGCCTAAGGATACTTTTGAGTATCTAAGATGTAAGTTAGGGGTCCTTCCCCTATCCAAGATTCACTAAGTGGGGATGCATGTTGCATCAATTCATGGATGATCAAAATATCTTTATGAATTTGATGCAAGAGTTATCTATTTAGGAACTATCCTAGAGTTGTGAAAATGATTGTAATGAAATGTAATTAGTACATGAAAGGTATAAAGTATAGCTACAAGGTTTAATAAGTTATTAATTGAAGCTTATAGTTACCTTTTGCATTTATGTCAAAGGGGGAGAGAAGCAAAAGAAGGATTAGAAGTAGAAGAAGGAGAAGAATAATAGGGGAGAGAATATTGAATAGAATCATTAGTGATGTGCATGAAACAAATATGAGAAGTATATGAAACAAGAAAGATGTTTATTGTTGTCAAAAGGAAATTTAAAAAAAGATATGCTAAAATTTGTTATCATTGTATGGATGAAATAGAATTGATGTTGTACGATGTTGATTATTGTTGTAAAAGGAGGATAGAACATGTTGCAGAATATGGAGTACACCCAAAGGGGGAGAATGGATTGAAGATTTTATTGAATGGTGAAGTATACCCTAAGGGGGAGCATAAGCATGTTGCAGACTATGCTGAGAACCTAATATATTGAACTTGATAAATAGCAAAGATCATGAAGTTGCAAAGAACCTGGATGAAGACAAAGAGTTGACGATGTGTTGGTATTTGATGATGCTAATGTAATGTAATAATGTGTTATGTGTTTCCATCAATGCCAAAGGGAGAGATCATTAACCCCAAATCATAATTGTGTTGATGTATATGAAGATTCGTATCATTTTTTATGTTTCCATTGATGAAACCTTAATTGGTGAGACATTATGATAATTCAGTGCAGTATCATATCATTTGATTGATGAACAAGATTTGAAGAAAGTATAAGGATGGTGTAAGTGTTAATAATTATATGGTTTTGAATGGACACTTGAATTAGCTAGACTGTGATAGTATAATATTGGTTGTTTTACATGATTTGATCTTAAGTGTTGAGATCATGTTTAAGCAAGACAATTTGGTCAGTGAAAGAAGAGTCCTAGTATTAACCTAGCTACTATAGTTGTCATCAAATACCTGATGAAAAAGTGAAGGATGTGTAGTATTAACTAAGAAAGCATAGTGTTAACCCAACCTAGTATTGACCGAGAGAAGTGTAGTGTTGATCAAGAAAAAGGAAGGAAGAACAATTTGGAAAAGAATTAATATGAGGTCAAATTTTGGTGAAAATAAAGATTTTTTGAGAAGTTTCAAAGATAAGTATGGAGTTGTTTATGAGATCAACAGCTAGAAAACTTCGAAGAAGGTTGGATGAAGGAGATTTGATGATTTAAATTGAAGCACATATTTCAAGATGAAGGTGTGATACTCGAGTGTCTAGATTCAATAAATCTAAGATGGATGAAGATCGAATGAGTATGATTAAGTAGCAAAACATGGGAGAATTTAGTGAAGAGAAAAAACATTTTTTCTTTAAGCATGAATGTGTTGCTAATTATTATTGATCAAGTTGAAGAATAATGTTGACAGACAAAGGATAACCAACCATAATTGCATTGTGAAAATCAAGCAAGAGAAGTGCTAAGTTGATGTGTGAGCGAGTGAATTAGTTAGAAGGGAGAAGAAAGAAGAAAGAGGATGAATAGAGGAAAGAGATAGAGAAAAATAGACATTTGAACAAGAAAAGGTAGTGCTAAACTAAATGGATCATTTCATTGTCACTTTGATGAAGGCATAACCCAAGACAAAATGAGCACAACAAGAAAAGGGAAATATTATTATTAGAAGTGATCTTCTATTACATTCAATACAAAAAAAAATAGACTCCATGGCATGCCCTATGGGTTTATAATGTTATCAGATTCTGGAGAAAACCCTTCTCACAGTACTTTCTCCCAAACTCCACCAAAAACTGCGTTTACAATGCCAGAAATGTCATTAAGTAAACCAAATTAGGTTTAGGGATAGGAATTCATTTTATAATATATCATTTGGAATCCACCACAAAAATAGAAGGTTCTAGAAAACATGTCAGAAGTCGGTGTAAAATTAGAAGAATTCAAAAATGGTAGTCCAACTTCTAGGAGGCATAGCTTTTGATTTGGAACTCTGATTTACAAACCATTTACATTTTTGGAAAGATCGGGTCCATATGAGGCTATTTAGTGCCTCAAATTTGACTTTGAAGTGCTCTTAGGAGGTCTCCAAGAAACTTAAAACTATAATAACTTTCAAACCATAAAGCATTTTTGACCTAATTCTTTTTCTAGAGTGCTTTAAATTACAAGTATAATCATCCCTCCAAATTACACCCTCTAAATCATTATAATTATGGATCTATTACAAAATAACCTATTTTCTACATTGGTACATATCCCAAGGTGCTCAAAAACTCTAACCTAGAAAACCAATAGTGGAGCTATGAGAGTTGGAATATTTATTTGACCCAAATGGGTATCTAGAAATGAAATCACTTTAAACAAAAGCTAACACTAAGCATATTTTTGGATGATACAGGATTTCCCTTACACCACTAGATGCTCCTACATCAAACACCCAAGGTAGATTGAAAAATGACTTTGTTACTTTATAGCTAGTAGAGGAAAACCCAAATGTGCAACCTCTATTGTGGATATCCAAGTTGAGTCCTCTATTGGTCATCCTTTCCACTTCACCATGTATTCTTCATACTACCTATTTCTAGTACTTTGGCCCACATGACTATCTAGAATTTCGTCAATCTCTTCCTTCGTGGAAGTAGGAATTGGACATGGCTATAACATCAACTCCTCATAGGCACCATCATCATGATATTTTTTTAACTTTGTAATATTGAAAATTGGAGAAATGTGAATCTCATCAGGCAACTCCACCTCACATGCATTCCCTAAATCATGTTTCTTCAAAATTTTGAAGGCGCCAAATTTCTTCATCTTCAACTTGTTGTAGGTGCCCACTAGAAATCGTTCCTTCCTCAAGTATACCATAACCAAATCCCCAACCTAGAACTCCTTATGTATCCTCTTTTGATCTTCTCTAGCCTTATACTGTAGGTTCATCTTGGTAATATGTGCATGTACCTCCTCATGTAGGTTCTTGACATGTTTAGAAAAGTCTTCTACCATAGAACTTGTCCTCTCCCCTTGCTCTATCTTCCTTAGTTCTCATGTGGTCCTTAGACTACTCCCATACACAATTTGGAATGGTGATTAGCCAACACTCCTATTTACAGAATTATTGTAAGAAAATTCTACTTGTGGTAGAATCAAATCCCATCCCTTGGGTTTATCTCCTACTAAATACCTTAGCAAATTGCCCATAATTCACTAATTCTATTTGCCCATCAGTCTACGGGTGATGTGTAGAACTGAACTTCAATTTTTTCTTCAACTTCTTCCACAAAGTCCTCCAAAAATACCCCACAAATTTAGTTTCTTTGTCAAAAACAATACATTTTGGGAGACCATGTAGCCTCACCACCTCTCTGAAAAATAAATCTGCAATATGCATTGTGTCATGAGTCTTGTGGCATGGAATGAAATGTGCCATCTTGGATAACCTATCAACCACCAAAAATACTGAGTCATTACCCCATTTTGTCCTTGGTAATCCAAGAACAAAATCCATACTTATGTCCTCCCAAGGCTTCGATGGAATAGGCAATGGCTAATAGAGTCCAATATTTTGACTAAATCCTTTGGTTGTTTGACATACTTGACAACTTTGCACAAAATTCTTCACATCCTGTGGCAATTGAGGCCAAAAATAATATTCTCTAATAATGGAAATGGTCTTATCTTGACCAAAGTGTCCTATTATTCCTCCACCGTTCTTCTCCTTGACCAAGTTCTCCCTTATGGAACTCTTTGGAATACACAATTGACTTCCCTTGAACAACATACCATCTTGAATCATGTAATCTAGCCACTTGTTCCTATCTAGAGTAATAGGTTCTTTACAAGCCTTTGCAAAGTTAGGATCCTTAGGTTATAGATTCTTGAGTTCATCAAACCCAACCAGTTCAACCTACATTACTATTAGCAAAAATTGTGTCCTACTTAACGCATCTACAACTCTATTAGACCTTTCACTTCTATGTTTTAATACAAATGTATAGCTTTGCAAAAACTCTACCCATTTTAAATGTCTCTAATTCAATTTACCTTGGCTATTTAGGTACTGCAATGCTTGGTGATTAGTATACAAAATCTTTTTTTTTGGCAACAAATAATGCCTTCATTTCTTTAGGGCCTAAAATATTGCATAGAACTGCTGATCATAAATAAAATACTTCTTCTTTGCATTATTCAATTTCTCACTAAAATAGGAAATAGGTTTACCTTCTTGGCTTAACACTACCACTGGCATTGCAATCCACCTGGAATAATTTTTTGAAATCAGGAAGTGCCAATACAGGTTGCTTTGTCACCACCTTCTTTAGTACTTCAAAACTCCTAGCAGCTCCTATAGTCCACTTGAACTCTTTTCTATCCCACCTCATTATTTCAATTAGGGGTGCACATATACTACTAAAATTCTAATGAACTTCCTATCAAAACTAGCCAGACCATGGAATGATCTTACCTTAGTGGTAAACCTTGGAGTAGGGCATTCCAAGATGACCTTCACCTTCTCTAGGTCCATTTTGAGACCCTCAACTGATACAAAAAACCCCAAATAGACTAACTCCTTTTTGACAAAGCTACACTTCTTCATATTAATCAAGAATTTCTCTTCCCTCAACCTTTCAAGGACACTACGAATGTACAATAAATGTTCATCAAAAGACTACTAAAAGTCAAAATATCATCCAAATAGAAAATAACAAATTTTCCCAAAAAATTATTTAGTACCTCATTCATAAGCCGCATGAAGGTACTTTCCGCATTAGTCAATCCAAAGGGCATGACTAACCACTCATATAGACCCTCCTTGGTCTTGAATGTAGTCTTTCACTCATCTCCCTCTCATATCCATATCTGGTGATAATCACTCTTGAGATCTATCTTTTTGAAGTACTAAGCTCCACTCAAACAGTCTGTAAGATCATCCATTCTTGGCAAAGTAAACCATTACTTGATGGTTATTCTATTTATGGCCCTAGAGTCTATACACATTCTCCACTCTCCATCCTTCTTTGGTCTCAATACTGCAGGTATTGCGCATGGACTCAAGCTTTCTCAAATCAAACCTTTCCTCAATAGCTCCTAAACTTGTCTATTTATCTCCTTAGTCTCAGTAGGAGTCATCCTATGAGTAGCCTTGTTAGGCAAACTAGCTCCAGGGACTAAACCTATTTGATGACTAATTTTCCTTACTGGCAGCAACCCTTTTGGAATATTATCAGAGATGACATCTCCATACTCACTTAATAGACTTGAAACTTTAATTGGAATTTCACTACTACCTTCCTTATCTTTTCTAGGAACTAAAGCATAACATATAAGTTGATGTTATGTTGATGTTTCATGTCATCCAAAAAAAAATTCCATCAACAAGACATACCCCAGCACTACTACATACCTTTTCACCCTCCTTTATTAAGGGCTTCAATTTGTGGCAAACTCCATCCTTTGTTAGAGAGTATGTATTTGCATGACCATCATGTATAGCATGCCTATCAAACTACCATAGCCTTCCCAATAATAAATGGAAGACATCCATTAGAAAGATGTCATAGAGAGCCTCGTCATGGTAACTCCCAATCTTGAACTTTACCAATGCTCATTAACTAGGACCTTATGATCATCCTACACCCAAGTAATATCATAGGTTTGGGGGTGTTTGTCCCTCATGAGCTTTAGCTTTGAGACCATCTCCTCTAACACCAAGTTGTCATTGCTCCACCATCAACAATTACATCACAAAATTTACCTCACACTTGCACCTGGTGCAAAAAAAACTCCTCTGTCCAGGTTTAGTCTCACTACTCAGTAAGACCCTTTCATTAACTAGAACCTCTCCTCTTTCTAAATCTTCTAAATGTGATGAATGTGCATCATCATCCACATGAGAAACCCTTGTTTGACCATTAGCTCTCCTATCTGTCCTTCCTTGGCATTGAGGGCATTTGAAGGCACAATTACCTGGTTATCTACAATGAAAATAGGTACCATGGAAGCCTCTTCTTCCTAAAACTTTTCCATGTCCTCTACCTCTTCCTCTCTGATCTCCAAAGTTTTAATCACAGGAGTGGTTGAAACCCTCATTTCTATGATTTTAGCCAGTACCCACAATTTCCTTTTTCTTCTAGTTCTCATTTTAGCCTCCAAAAGGCCTACCACCACCCTTTCCTCCTTGACTGCACCCTCTTTTCCTTCCATCAAACTTTTTGTTTAGCTTATCCTCAACCTGCAAGGCAAATTGGTATGCCTCTTCAATGCTAGTCATTCTAACCAGACTTAACTCCTCCTGAATGCTAGGTCTTAACCCACTAAGATAACGAGCAACCTTCTCCTTGTTTTCTTCTACATGTCCCACCCTAATAAAGACTTGGTAAAATTCCTCTATGTATTTTTGGATAGATTTTCCCACTTACTTTAACCCTTGCATCCTTTTGAACAAATAAAGCTCGTAATCAATAGGAATGAACTACTTCTTTAGTTTGTCCACCATGCGATCCCATCTTGTTATTTTCTCCTTTCCTCTTCTATTTCTTTCCAACTGAATCTCTTGCCACCAGATTTTGGCATGGCCTTTCATTTTGGCCTTCAAAAACTTAATCCTATCAAGGTCCCCAATATCCTCATAATCAAAATATTCCTCCAGCTTGTTGATCCAGTCAATCAACTCATCCAGGTTTAGGTTTCTTGAAAACATGTCGATGTCAATTTTAGGTCTTTTTCCAAGCTTGGCAATGGCCCTAAAAAGCCTCTCCTCTACCTATTTTATGACTTCTCTACCTCCTTCCCCTTCTTACTCAATATTTCCTTCTTCTTCATTTTCTTCCTCACTTTCATCACCTACGGCAACATTCATCCCTCTACGTATCTCCTCCTATAATGTCTGGACTCGTCTCTAGAGGGCTTTAACCTTAGGAGTAACAACTCAGGCCCTTCCACCATGATCCCTTCATGGAGGCATCTTCTTGTATCAAAACCCACAACCACACAATCCTAGTGCAAACTACCTCACATTCAGGGCTCTGTCTACACACTCAAGAAAACTTGCTTTGATACCACTTGGTGACGACACAACCCAAGACAAAATGAGCACAATATGAAAAGGAAAATATAATTATCAAAAGTGATCTACTATTACATTTATTACAACAAAAATAGACTCCAAAACATGCCCTATGGGCTTACAATGTTATCAGATTCTAGAGAAAGCCCTTCTCATAGTACCTTCTCCCAAACTCCAACAAAAATTGCCTTTACAATGCCAAAAATGTCCTTAAGTAAACCAAAGTATTTTTAGGGTTAGGAATAAATTTTAGAATATTCCATTTGGAATCCACCGCCAAAATAGTAGGTTCTAGAAAACATGTCATAAGTTGGTGTAAGATTAGAAGAATCCAAAAACGGTAGTCCAACTTCTGGGAGGCATAACTTTTCATTTGGAACTCTGATTGACGAATCATTTAGATTTCTAGAAATCTCTCCAAGTGATCTATAGCTCTATGGACCAAATTTTCTTGTCTCACATTTTTGGGCCAATTTGAGGCTATTTAGTGGCAAAAATCTAACTTTAAAGTGCTCTTAGGAGGTCTCCAAGAAACTTAAAACTGTAAGCCTTTTAACCTGATTCTTTTTATAGAGCGCTTTAAATTAAAAGTATAATAATCCCTTAAACTTACACCCTCTAACTCATTATAATTATGGCTCAATTACAAAATAACCTATTTTCTACATTGGCACGTATCCCAAGGTCCTCAAAAACTCTAACCCAAAAAACTAATAGTGGAGCTATGAGAATTGGAATCTTTATTTGACCCAAATGGGTATCCAAAAATGAAAATACTTTAAATAGAAACTAATAATAAGAATATTTTTGGGTGATACAATTTTGCCCTTACACCACTCGATGCTCTTGCATCATACTCTCTAACCATTAAAGCATAAAATCTCTTAACCAAGTGGACCTAACAATATATTTTTAAATTCATTGTATGGTGACAATATATTGAATTTTTTGTAACTCCTTTAGGGAAGGCCACTCTATAGATATTCAGGTGTGATAAGGTCTAGATGATCTTTGGTGAAAATCCTCTAACAAGGTCACATTAATAATGAATTTGTAACCTTTAACGAGGTTGGCTCCTAAAAAATCTCACTTTAAAAGAGTCAAATATTTGGGTTGCCAATCCCAGGTGGTTTTTTCCTTAACAAGGTTTCCATGTTAAGTGTTGATGTCGAATTGTGTGGATGTTTATTGTGTTGCATGTTCTTTTTGTGTTTACTATTTATTTTTACAACTCAATTTATAAAGAAATTTCACTATAGTACTTGATGTATGAAGTTACTAGTTTGTTGGATTATTAAGTTGAATGTCTGATATGCTTGCCAAGCTAGTGATCTGAGAGTTTTAAGTGTTTAAGTTTTTGGAAAAGTTTTTAAAAGGACTATACTATAACTGGTTATAACTAATTTACTCCCCCTCTCAGTTATCTAACATTTGAGTTGCAGGGTGAGCATAGACCTTACATATATGTTCACATCTTCTTGTGTGTTGAATTGATTGAGTTTTAGTTGTTTTGCTAAAGACTTATTACAAGCTAGTGATAGGGAATTATGCTAGAGGTGGTTGTGGTGTTTTTAGAATAACTTGATAATGATACAAACTTAATATTTGTGAGCATAGAAGATGTTGGAAGACTTTAATTTTCATGTATCTCTAGATTTGTAGATCATTTGGTTCACGTTGGATTGTTTGCTAACATGTGACATGCAGTATATTATCTTGGTAGTCAACATGATGGTATAGCATGTTGATATATGTGGTGAGCATTAATTATGAACCTTGGCATGAATCCTATGTATTGTAATTATCGAACAATTGTTCACGAAGATATTTACACCTTAGCATAGGTCTATTTATTTATTTGTTCATTGGGGAATTCCTAACAAACCAACCTAATTGCATGTTTGTAATTGATATAAAGGAATGTGGTTTCCTCATTTTTTAATGTATGGGATATGTAAAAAAAATTGATATGTATGTGAGCCTTGATGTTGGATATCATAGAAAAGTTAAAGGATTCTCAAATCCTTTGAGAAGGTGTATGAGTGGAATCTATTATCATTCCTAGTGGACTTAAAGGAACTATTAGGGAAATTGAGTTTTCATTAGTCAGTTTATTATTTTGGATTTTTAGATCCTTGAAGGTGTATTTAACCTTCAGCTATGAGATAGTAATTCTTCTTGAAGGTGGAATAAAATTCATCCTTTCTGTAGTGTTCTTGAGCAATGATCCTTTTGTTCTCATTAACTCATAATACGGTTGAGAATAGGGTTGAGAACTTTTTAACAGATGTCTAGGTCCTTTAACAGGGACATATGTACTAAATGCATTGTATAGAATCTTAATAGGGTAAGATCCTTTAATGGGGATATTTATATCTTAGTATATGATCTAGTGATTATCATCCCCACTAGGATTTTCTCTAAATAGGGTTTTCCTCGAGAACAAAAATCCTTGTGTTCATGGTGTTGGATTTCTTTTTTTTGTGAATTTTTATATTTTTTATTGATGATCAATTTAATAATTTTGAATTCCATATTTATTACTCACAGATGATTCATCCCTCCACCCTAGTTGTGAGGTGTGGACTTTGGTTATTAATAAAATCAAGAGCTATGCAAATGAAAAATAGTAGAAATGAAAATTTAAAACAAGTTCCTCCAAAAAAAACATTAGCATACCAAGTGAGACTACATTAAACCTTGCAAAACTAAAAATGAGATCATGTCAATTCATGGCATAGGCATTGCTTAGTGAAAATGATGTTGCATGTACTATAGGTGTCAATCTGCAAAATTGACATGTAACTTTACAAAAACACTCAAAATTCTATTAGAAATCAAGAGACATGGGTCCCACCAAGCATACCAAAACTTATGTGTTGTAATAGTATATAATTTGTTGCTTCTGGATTTGATTGTGTCAGTTTTTTTAGCATCAAAAAAAAAACTAACACAATCAAATCCAGAAGCAACAAATTATATTCTAATGGATTGCGGAAATCTAATAAGATTGGTTGTAATAGTAGTTAAATAAATTCAAACACGTTAGGACAACTCAATATATGCATTCAAATAACCTATTCTATAACATACCTTTGATAGAGCTAAATGGGGGCACCCTACTCCATTGATTTTCTCACTAATCTATTTTGGTGTGGCTATGCTCTCAAACACAACAAAGCTTCCCCAATAATACTTCTAAAATGATATATATATAAGGATATGATGCTAAATAGAAACTAAATGGAGAATCTTAATACAAATTAGCATGGAGAATGCATCGGGCTAAGTGATTGAGAATGAAAGATAATTAGCAAGTCCATTTGATTATAAGCTAACATGAATGCAATAAAAATGCTATGATGCTAAGATTTATGATAAAAATAAGAAAAATATAGAGATAATTTAGCATGATAAAAATACTACAATGCAAGTGGTTATTTTCTCATGGAGAGGTTCCTATTTATAGGATTGGGAGGGAACTAGAAAATGGAGGTTCAAACTTGAGAAAAGGGATAAAATTGAAGAAGATCAATAATGTGGATGTCAATGTGGAAGAAAATTAAGCAAGATTGGTTGCTCATGCAAAGGTTGTGAGTTACTCACATGTGTGTGAGAAACCTATGAAAAGGATGGCCTATGAATAGTGGGAGACAAAGTGAAAGAGTGAGGGTGGCTCTTGATATCTCATAGTACATGTGTAAGAATCATGAAAAATTTGTTTGGGGAAGGGGGTTGAGAAAGCATGTAAAAAGGGACAAGGATCTATTTTTGGAAGGTTATTAGCCACCTTTGGAATGGATGCTCACACATTTGTCAACAAATTAAAATGAAGGGATAATGGCTAATAGCTATAGGAATCACATAGTTAGCTTAATTAATCTTGATTAACCATGGGGGTAGGTTCAAGGGTAAAATTAATGGGTTTAGGTTAGGGATTTAGGCTTAGATTTAGGTTTAATTAATTAATCAAAGATTAATAACTCATAGGTTAATGCTTGGGCTAAGGATGTAATTAATTGATTGAGATTAATTATGCAACTTGTCTTAGAAAAAGGATAAATATAATTAATTTATAAAATTAGTTATATGAAGAGGAAAAGGAAAATAAAAATCAACTAATAAAAAATAATCATATTATAAAGGGAAAATAATTAATTAAAGGATCACAAGTTATGGGACAAATTTTGACATCTACACTAGATTCAGTTATAAGACAGACATTTTTTTGTTGATTCTAATTGCTCGATTATCCAAGATGCAAGTTGCATCATCTAGCCTGTAGTTATTGAATGTAATAATACAATCACTTAGATACAAATTACTTGAGTAATCTAACTTCAAATTTATATTGGAAGTGTTATAGCAGGAAAATTCATTTCCTTTGGTTTCATACATTCAAATTTATTTCTGGGGTTTGATGTATTAAAGAACATTATGAGATCTATAACATCTTGTATGGAGGTGCCTAGTCCGCAACCTCAATTTTTAATAGAAATTCTACTATGTTAGGTTTTGTAGACCAATCCTATTTTATTGCATTGTTAAATGAAAGGAAAGTAGAAATGTGTTATGTTAATATTGATCATATTTTGAAAAAGATAAAATAAAGGTATACACATTTAAAAATGTCACATTTATAATGTCAAATCAATGTTGTGTATTCATCTTAAATGTAACAACAATATATTGTGGCAATGTTGATTTCTCTCAGTAATGATTATCTATTGAAAATTTCTCATCTTTGAGTATATATACATATAAAACACCATCTACATTATGCCAAATTAGTATTACAAAATCAACACAAATATAAGGACATTATATTGTGCGAATATTTATTTCTCTAATAACCATGTTTTTAAAAATATGGTTTATAGATAAATGAACACATAAAGTCTAACATGTATGGTGCTAAATCAATGTTGCATAATCAACTGAAGTGTAAGGACACTACAATCCATATTACTAATAGATCATGGTCTAAAGCATCCTAAAAAAATTGACATTGTAAAATATTGAAAGAAAAGAAAGAATGTAAAGGCTTGAAAAAAATTTGTGCAAACTCAATATATTGCAAGACTAGTTCACTCACCTAATTCAGTTATGATCCACATATTTTATGAATATTTTGTTTCACTAAATGTATAGGGAAAAAGCCTTATACCATAAGATAATTTTACTCTCAAGTATTCATGTATACATTTGTTTCTTAATTATTTTGATATATAATTAACAATAAAATAAATGTATAATTATTTTTAATTATAAAATTAATTTGAAGGAAAATTTTATAAAACACACTTTTTTAAATAAATAGGTTTTATTTTACAATTTATCTTTTTTTCTTAGAGGCATTATCAGATTTTTTTTTTTGGTGAAAGTGACCCCTTATCAAATTATATAATATCTTTTATAATTTAATAGATTCTAAAATTAAATAATAGAAGTGAAATTTTTTTAGCGGCAAGTTACTTTGGTGGAAAACTATAGCAAATTTATAGTTAAACAAGTGTCACATAGTGGTAGTACTTGTCGTTATAGTTTTGTAGTACAAAATTTTAATAGTAACCAACATTGTTATATTTTATAATTACTTGAATAGATTATTAGTACCATTACTTTTTTAATTACTCATGTTAACTAGTGATTAAATGAATTCCAATTAAACAATTAAATTTTTATATATTTAATTTTTATTATAAATATTTAATTTTCTAAAATATACATGCTAAATTTTTAACTCTATAATTTGTGTAAATTATTTTTCTCTTTTTTAATTGGATGAATCAATTGAAGTTTTATATGTCTATTTATTTGTAAAATATGATAAATTATAAAATATTTCTAAACCCTCCTTATTAACTATACTATGTGAATGATAAACCTAATTCCTAACTAGCTATATATATAATATTACATAATATATATACAGAAAGCCGAGAGATATCAAGGCTTAAATTTTTAAATGTGAAATATTTTTCAATAGAACATTAAAGTCTCAATATCTATAGACTTGTGTATATATATTATGTAATATAATATATATATATATATATAGCTAGTACCATTCAAATGGGTGAGTTCAAAAAATTAAATTTATAATTCATTTATTATTTTATTTTATTAAATAGTATCAGTCTCTTTCAATTAAAATTTATTTTTTGTGTTGTGATAAGATTTTGTTTATGTTTAGGGTGTAAAAGGATTTTTGTAATGTTTTATTTGATGTGATGGTTAGGTTTGGATTATGGTTTGTCTTAATATTCAAATGGGAAAAGGATGGACTACATTTACATTTTCATGTTCATATTTTGATAAGATTTGGTTTACCATCAAGGTACAATGTGGTACTTTTGCAATGCTATATTTGGGTTGATGATTAGGTTTAGGTTATAATTTGGCTTATTATTCAATAGTGAAAAAGAATACAATTTTTGTTTATTTACAATTATGAATTTAAGTTAAAATTTATGTATGACTATGTTGAATTAAGTTCAAAATTAGGGTATGATAGGATTTAGGGTTACATTTGATATTTATTTAATATTAGGGAAACTTAATGGATTTAGTCTAGTTCATTTGTTGCCCTTTATTTACCTTCTGGCTTTAGGTCATGTGTCTCACTCTCTCGCCCTTTTCTCACTCCTTCATAGATGTCTCGTGCCTACACTCACCAATTTACCCTGTATCTGTACCTCACACCTCTCTCACACACTCTCACATTTCCTTTAGTTTTTTTTATGTTTGACTTGGATATCTTGCATTTAATTAAATTTTTACATTTTTTAAATATGGTTTACTATTTTGAAAAATATTTTATTGGGTATATGATATAGGGTAAGTTAGTTTGGTGTAAAGTTAATGTTAACATAATGTGCGTGCGTTCGCACGTGCATATATGTGCATTTAACATCTCTCTCTCTCTCTCTCTCTCTCTCTCTCTCTCTCTCTCTCTCTCTCTCTCTCTCTCTCTCTCTCTCTCTCTCTCTCTCTCTCTCTCTCTCTCTCTCTCTCTCTCTCTCTCTCTGTCTGCCTCTGCCTCTGCTAATAAATTGACAAAGAAAGTGAAGAAACAAATGTTGCATGTATTCTTTTTGAAATTGACAAATAGTTTAAACTTATTTTCCATCAAATTGTCAATGTCCTCTTTAGATGACAACTTTTGAATTGAGTTTGAAATTTTTTTAAAAATTTGTTCTTCAAATCAAATATTCAATGGACATTCCCAAAAAGGAATCCTGAGATCTTCTCCAAACATCTGAATCAATGACAACCTATCTTTTGACATATTCTTAAATGCATCCATTTTCTTCTTACAGGTTAAAAGTATCATTTTTCCTCATGTTAAGTGTTGTAAGCCACTCTGAAAGAATCTCTTTGCTATGTTCAAAATACCCAAATCTTCTAGCTAGACATGGGAGGATCTTGTCAATGCTCTTAAAATTAAATTTTTTTGTGTATAAACCAGTAACCCTTTTCTAAGTTTTTCATCTACATCCACCCCATCATTTTCAATATCCATAGAATTATCATGGCATTTTAGTCCCCTATTTATGAATTGACTACCCAAACACTGAAGTTCATATTTCCATTATGTAAATGCACCATATGCACACTCTGAGTTATCATTTTAACATTATCATTCTAGTAAGTTCATAGTATTTTAGCATTGTTTTTATGTCATTTAGCATCATTGATTACATATTAGCTCATTGTATGTCCATTTCATAGCATTCTAAGGGTTTTTATCTTCATATAATCTACATTATAGTCATAGATCTTGTGTGCATTCTTATAGATTTGCATTCTAAGCATACTCCCATTCTAGAATTGTCATTGAGATGCTGACCTAAGAGCTTTCTTAGCAGTTGTAGTAAGGGAAACATGAGATGCTTGTAGAATTTACATTTTGATAATGATTTCTTGGTTTTAGTCTAGTTCATTTTTAGTCTATCTGCATTATACATTAAAGTTTCATGAATACGCATTTATACCATGTACAAATTGGCACCTACCGTGGGGCTTGAGCTCAAAGCCTCTTTTAGTCTAATCTTTCATTTTTATTATAGATCTATGTTTCTCATTGCTTCCTTGTGCAGATCTGATTGATTGTAGGTTCTACAGCATTCTGGAGGCTTCGTATTAGGAGAGTAAAATCTCAAATGCACAAGGGTTGGATCTGAATCTTCTAATTCTTTTGAGAGATATTCTAACACTTTTTAACTCTATTTTAATGTATTTAATCTTTTTGAAGTGCTTTTAAATAGTTTTATAACACATTTAAATCTTTTTGTAGTGTTTATAAAGAGTTTTTTAATGCATCTGATTATTTTTGAAGCGCATATAAACTATCTTACATTGCATTTGATTTTATTATAGCCCATTTCCTAGATTAAATAGTGCATATGAGACTTTCTGTAATGCATATGGTATTTATGTAACGCATTTGATAAAAATTATAGTTTCCTAAATCTAACTTCTAGATCTAAACATTGTTTGCTTATAGGTCCCTTTTGAGTTAACAAGAGCTCTCAGATTGTAGACAGGGTGCGATAGGAATGAAGACCCTCCTAAATGCACCTAGCCTTTGCTAGCTCTGAATTAGGTAAGAGAATCTCGGCTCTTGTTAATATAAAGTGTGGCATTTCAAAGTTCCTAACATAGTTTAATAGAAGTTGTCAATCTTGCTGATCCAAAATAGAAGTAGGCCTATGCTTTCAACTCCTTCGAGTTGATTAGAATGATCGACCTTCTATAGAGATCAATTACAATTGAACAAGGCAAGAATCCACATATAGCTTAACTAGGAACCCCTCTATCTTCAGTAGTATAAGGGCTAGTGATTAAACCTTTGTGTCTATTGTGTTTGGGAAGCCAAAACACTAGGGATATGCTCTCACTCTTCTTGACTGATCAGATTCCCAAACCTATTTGTGATTTCCATTTCATGCTTTCCACTAGGTAGGATTATCTAGCCATAGAAAGGCTACCTCTCAAGTTGCCTTAGCAACGCCAGTGAGAGGGATTTCCTCCCAATCTTATATTCCCAATTGAATGCAAGTCACCCATGTGTAGAATATAGCCTTCCTCGAGTAGTTTTATAAGGGATTGTGCCAAACCTCCTTAGCATTGGTCAGAAGCTCTCTATCACAAGAAAGGTAAATCCAAACATAGTTGGTTAAACACTAAGACCCACTAGTCATCGGCTTTTTATAACTTGTTTAGAAAGCTCTTTCCTTTCACTTTATAGGTGTGTGGGTTTTATGTTTTACTTTGATTTATACTACTATTTTTCTTGGGTGTGTCTTAAAAATTTAATAAGGAACACCAATACGGATCACTGTCCTTCTGAAAGATGCAACTTCGAACTGAACATTGAGGGACCAAGTCCAAAATAAGAACATTGTTGAAAAATCCTAAAGTAGCACATATACTACATGAAACAGCACATTTGAACACTCCTATGATGCTTTTGATCTCTGTTATAACACATGTTACTACAAAATAGTGCATTTGAGCCTTTAAACAAAGCATTGGCACAGTCAAACTATTGACATATCAGTCAAATTTGTTATTAGTGATACACACTTATTCAGATTATATATATCCACCAAGCTTATTGAATAGTTTATAGTGTTTTCCATGTAATTCAGTTGTCACCAAGTTCTACAGTTGCTACCGAGTCCTTTGGACAAATTCTAGTGGCTACTAAGTAGATTTAGTCAGTGTGAAGTCCAGTAGTTTAAATCATGTATTTCAGTATATACCAAGTTTACTAGTGGTTATTGAGTATTGCAGTGTTTATCAAGTTTTTAGTTCATGTGATGTGAAGCCAGTGTTAATCAAGCTACTCTATGCTAACCAAGTGATTTAGTATTTACCGAGTTGCACAATATCTACCAAGTCACCAATGCAGATCAAGTTTAAGACTAGTTGAAACTGATCAGTATGGACCGAGAATCTATATCCATCAAGTGCATGATGATGTCAAGTATTGACAATGGATGTCATATATTAGAACCTCATCGAGTCAATCTTTAGAACCTAGATGTCTTCATGTGGGCCAACTTTGTAATATTTGTGTTAACTTGTATCATGGCCTACTTTGTAATTGTGTATAATTGGATTGATATATATGTAATGCATTGTATCATATCCAATGTATGCATGGATGTAATGTGAATGTGAATGAAAAAAGTTCAAGTTATGAATGCAGTAAAAAAAAGTGAATTATAAAGGCCATAACAGCATAAGGAGCAACAGAGACATATCTATCATAGAAAGATTATTAGTACACAAAGGAATCTCTTTTAGCAAACCCAATTGCAAATTAGAGATCTACTACTACTTCATCCTAATTGGTGAACCAGTCAAAATCCTTTAACAAGGTAGACCTAACAATCTTTCATAAATCTCTTTACCGAGTGCATACTTCATTATATGTTTGTAAATCCTCTCACAAGGTGGACCTAGTAGTCCTAATTGCTCCTAACAGGGCAGATCATCAGAAGTGATCAATATAAGCCTTAATAGGCCAACTTTATGTTGCAGTACTAAAGTTTGTGGGTATCATCCCCACCCCAGTTTTACTTTCTATTTCGAAGGTTTCTGGGTCACCAAATCTTTATGTCAC
Source organism: Cupressus sempervirens (assembly GCA_028749045.1). Lineage (NCBI taxonomy): Eukaryota > Viridiplantae > Streptophyta > Pinopsida > Cupressales > Cupressaceae > Cupressus > Cupressus sempervirens. The sequence goes on from CM053785.1 coordinate 907,665,136, forward strand.
TATGTTATGGATGCTTTCATGTTTTCAGTTTCTCATGCATGCAATTAGATCAGTTGTGATGAATTAAGTACTAATTGAATTATTGGATTAAGAATTGAAAGTGTTAAAGTTTTATAAGTTACTGATTCACCCCTCCCTTCTCAGTAGCTTAGCATAGTCTTGAATATTTCCAAAAATTGGTATCAAAGTTGTCTGGTTCTCAGGAGAAAGTTTAACAGCTTGAACAAAGATCAAGGATATGGAGATATCCAAACTTGACAAAGCTATTGACAGTGAAAAGTTGGATCTAGAGATGGCCATTACCCAACTCAAGAAAGCTAAGGAGCAACTTTCCCAATCCTTGAAAAAAAGAAAGGAACTTGCAAATCAAATGAATGATCATCTCTACATTGAAGAAAGAATTGAAGACTTTCATCCTTTAAGTAGCTCAAATGAAGCAAATGATGCAATCAAAGAACTCCTAGAGAAGAATGGTTCCTTGCAAGAAGAAATAAGAAAGCTAAGAAGAGAGCAAAAGATTCAGTTAGTAAGATTATATGAAGTCTGTAAATAGAGAAACAAGATAAAAGAAGAGATAGATGGAAAGAACAATGAAATCCAAAATCAATCCCTTTAGCAAGCATACCTTATTGATTAGCTCTCCAATGCAAATGAGGAAATCATGAGCCTAAGATTTGAAAATGAAAGAATGAGGAATGATCTAAATTTTGAAAGTAAAATCAATGAAAGAATAAAAAATGATCTAAAATCTAAAAATTGTGAAAGCAATATTTGGTTGGGACTACAATACCTGTTGTAGATGTCATTACTATGGAGAATTTGGACACATTAGTATGAATTATGTTAAACATCATATGAGGAAAAGAGATACTACCAAAAGATGTTTCATTTGTACAAAACTTGGTCATCTTGCCAAGAACTGTATGAATACTGGTAGAATTGAAGATGAGAAGAAGGCAAAAGCTAACAACATCTGAAAGCAAATGAGATAGCAATGGATCCCTAAGTCTACCGAGGATACTAGTCCAAGCAATGATGGTCAAGTCACTCAAGAATTGGGTGACTCTACCATTTCTAATTAAGTTCTCAAGAGAGAATTGGAACTAGACTATCAAAGAAGACATATGAATCAGTTCTAGTTGGAAGGTGACAAAAATCCAAATCTGCATACAAGATACAAAGGGATTATTGATCAAGATAGGTATCAGTTATTACTGAGTTACCCTCTCTACCAAGTAAGGTTGGGTCATAGACTCTACCAAGAAAGGTCAAGAGTAATATAGACACCTATGGTTACCAAGTTGTAAAGATGTCACCAAGAATTCAATGCCATGTAGTGGATGATAGTCTATCAACATATCTACTTTCATATTGAGCAATAATGGAAAAATTTTATCAAAAGGTGTAGAGTCAAATTCATTTCTTATCGTGAATTTTCAAGTGCTATCGTGAAGAGAAATTTTTAGTGCGATCAAAGTGACTTGAGCATATTTCTAGTAAAAAAATTTCAAAATTCTCTCAGTCTACTAAGCAAAATGGCATCTAATAGCAGGAAGGTCAAGCGAGGATCTGACATGTCAGTTCGTGGAGTTGAATGGAAGGCACCAGATTTCAAACTCACTCCTGCAGTTTTTGAAACCCTAGATCCAAGTAGAGCTCAATCCCAAATTCCTCCTAAGGTACTTCTTATCAATGACATTCGTACTCATTTCAAATGTGTTATTCAAGAAATTGGTACTCTAGAAATGGATGATGCTCTAGGTTAGTTATGTGTAAATGGAGCCTTAAAACCTGAGCATCAACATTTGAAAGCAAAAGGGTTGACACATATCCCTCATGTGCCCCAAGAATTTAAAATTAAATGGATTAGGTTTATTCTCAGTTGGGTGCATAATAGGAAGCTATAGTTAGAACAACCAAATCTAATAACATAGAAGATGATTCATCAAATCACTAGATTCCCTATGCTAGCCAAAGCCAAAACAACAAAAACCCTAGGTCATGTAGAGTTGGAGAAGAAAACCCTAGCTGAATGGGATGGCAAAGGTATGAAAATTAGAAATGTCATTGATGTAGAATAAAAAATTTGGAACTCATGTTATCGCACACAAGATATATAGTTCAAGCCAACTAAATAGTGTGTCATGTGAAGCCATGGATTTGGCATACAAAGTGGTTAAGAACAACCTATCATATGACATTGCTAACCTATTGTTGAGACAGTTCAACAAAAACATGGAAAGTATAAGAACATCAAAGAATAACTTGTGCAAGTTTGGTTCATTGTTAACCTGCCTATTCTTTTATGTATAGAATTTCTTCCCTTCTAAAGGCACTATAGTCTGAAGAAAAGATGTGTCTATGTTCTACCAAATAAATGAATATATTATCAAAATGGGTGAAAACTATAGAAGCATCATGGACAACTACTTCGATGTATTCAAGGAGAAAATGAACAATAGGTTTAGGATTCTAAAGAAGTTAGTTGAAGACTATAAGGATGATGTATGCTTCATGGTGGGAAGTGGCAAGGTATATATCTAGGCAATTAAGCCTAGAATTGCATGGGTGAAACCTCTTGGCTATGAGGTGAATATTGATGAGATAAAGGATATCATTGAAGCCCTTATCAATGAACTAGTTGATCCCAAGGCCCCTTACTTTGGAACATATGATGAAGCCAAGGCCAAGATTGAACTAGAAATAAAGCTCCCACAAGTGGCCAACAAAGTAAAGAGAAGGATATTAAAGCTAAATTCAAGTGTACCTCTCTTATTAATCAAGGGAAAAGGTGAGGATGTGGAGGAAGTAGAGGATGAGGAAGAATCTAAGAAAGAAGAAGAACCTTTGAAGAAAAAGGGCAAGGTGATCATCACCAAGCCATTAAAGCCATCCACTACAGTCTTCACAAGGAGGTCACGAAAGAAAGGAGGTGACATTATATTCAGTAGACCTCCACCCACCTTCTAGGATAGGTTAAAGTAATTAGAAGAAGGAATAGGGATAATAAATTTTAAATCATTGAATTATGAGATCAAAATAGTAGAAGAGAAAAAGCAAGTTGAAGATCTGGTGTTGAATAAAATAGGTAAATGGAAATACTCACCAAATCATATTGCTTCTCAAGTTCCCAGTGAATTATTAGGAAAGATAAAGCCAAGATGGGATTTTACTATGTAAATAGTCAAAGATATATATGGACAAACCATGAAGTAGTTATTATCAAGCATATTAGATGCTGAGGTGAAAGAGTCATTAAAGAAAAATGAAGAAAAATTGACTCTAAAGTTTAATACTTGTTTGGTTTTGATCAAGGACATTGAGAATGCTATTAGGAATGCTACAAACACTTGGAAAAAATTTTATCATCTTCATAAGCCAAGTGAATTTTCAATTAAAGTAAAGGATGATGATGATGAAGAAGAAGATAAGGAGAAAGATGAGGAAGAGAATTTTGAAGGACTCACTTTGATAATGAAGAAGATGAAGAGGATCAAGGACTAGAGGCTGCTAAGGAAGAAAAGCAAGATGATGAGGAGACTAACTCAGTCAAGATAGTTGTAGCAGTCATTGCCTCACTTCCTCACTCCCTGAGCAAACCATTGACCACATCAATTATGAAGACAACTTCAACAAGTTTGATTGTGACTACTAGTGATACATCAAATGTCTAGTCACACTTTGCCCCAACTCAACTCAACACATCGCTAACAGAAGTGACTTCCACTTCATCCACTGAGCTATAGACTCCTTCTTCATCTACTAAGTTGAGTACTTTAGTTTTGACTTCTTGAATTTTGACTTCTTTAGTTTTGAGTACATCAGTGGTAAGCACACCAATTTTGGTTACCTTAGTTTTGGGTACTACAATTTTGACTTCATCAATTTTGGATTCTTCAAGTATTTTTTTAAGTATTCCATTAGTTAGTACAGTATCAATTTTTACTACAAGCCCAAGTATGTCTACTATTGTTTACATTCCATATACAAAAGCAATACGTGCAAGGACAATTGAGCCTAAGGTTCAAATGAGCACAATATTTTTGGGGAAAGTAAAGTAGATAGAGAAAGACATCAATTTAGATGAGGAAATAGTAATCCCCAATTGGGATATTTACAAGCTTACTCCAGACCAAATGCAAACATTTGGTGAACTCCTCCAGAAAATTGCTAAATATAAAAGACTAAGATGAGGAGCGAGACAAGGAGTATAAGATAATTGAAGATGCCAAGAACATTTTGACCAAAGAAATAGGAATTGAGGTTGATTCTTCTCAACCTATTTTGTATTAGCTAGTAGAAGTAGTCAAAAAAATCAATGGGGACACTGATGGACAAGATAAGCTAGTTGAAAAGGCTGAAAAGAAATTTAACAATAAAGTGTTGGAGCACATTGCTTAGCAATAGTCATTTATCAAGTAGAGCTTTCTACAATTTTGGTCAATCTTGAATTGTCTTGTTCAAATGTATCATCACTTTTTGGGAAACTATGTGATGTCTCTAAGTTTACAAAGGAAATAAAGGAAAAATTGTCCAAAATAGATATAAATCTAAAAGCTAGTGCTCGGCAATTGCAACTTGACCCTAGTTCAAGCTCTACACATTTTAGGAAAATCAGATTTTTGTCAAACATGCAAGTTGAATTGCTAAAAGAAGAAGCAAGGATAAAATCAACATTGATTTACATACAAAATTTGATCCTCCCAAACATGGATGCAATGGAAAAACATATTGTATATTAAAAAACCTTGATCCATGATAATAACTTCTCTATTGTGGACCATATGATTCAACTATCAACAAAGGTACAAATTGCACTTCATGCATGTAAGGTCCTATAAGAAAATTGGGATAAAACCTTGGAAATCATTCTCAAGGTACATTTTGAAGTCTTATCCCATTTTGGTGTTTCTATGTAAATAAGTTAGAATAAATCTTTGACATTACTATCAAAAAGGGGGAGAGACACATAGTATGAGGAGAAACATAGAAGATAGTGTGGGGGAGAAATATGCTATGGGGATAACTTGTAACAAGTGTGAAATGATCAGTAAGACATGCTATATATAGCAAAAGATGTATAGTATATTGTATATACCTTACAAAAGAAATTTTGAAAAATCTCAAAAAATATATAGTATACTCTACCGAGCTAGTATCACATGGTGATGGATACAAGGTATTTAGTTTTGACTAATATGTGTTTTTTTTACTAATGCCAAAGGGGGAGATTTTTGACATATCAGTCAAGTTTTTTATTAGTGACACACATTTATTCTGCTTGTATACAACCACTAAGTTTATTGAATACTTTACAGTGTTTTCCATGTAATTCAATTGTCACCGAGTTCTACAGTCACTATTGAGTCCTTTGGACAAATTCTAGTGGCTAATGAGCAGATTCAGTCAATGTGAAGTCCAACAATTTAAACCATGCATTTCAGTATATGCCAAATTTATCAATGGTTACCATGCATTGCAATTTCTACCTAGTTTGTAGTTCATGTGATGCAAAGCCAATGTTAATTGAGCTACTCTATGCTAACCAAGTGATGTAGTGTTTGTTGAGTTGCATTATATCTATCAAGTCACTAGTGCAGACCGAGTTCAAGACTACTTGAAAGTGATCAGTATGGATTGAGCCATCTACCAAGTGCATGATGATGTCAAGCATTGACAGTGGATGTCATATATCAAAACCTTAGCGAGTCAATCTTCAAAACCTAAGTGTCTTCATGTGGGTCAACTTTGTAATATTTGTGTTAACTTGTATCATGGCCAACTTTGTAATTGTGTATAATTGGATTGATATATAAGTAATACATTGTATCATATCCAATGTATGCATGGATGTAATTTGAATGTGAATGTGAATGCGAAAAGTTCAAGTTATGAATGCAATAGAAAAAGAGAAAATTGTAAAGGCCATAACAACATAAGGAGTAGCAGAGACATATCTATCACAAAAAGGTGATTAGTACACAAAGGAATCCCTTTCAGCAAACCCAATTGCAAATTAGAGATCTACTGCTACTTCATCCTAATAGGTGAACCAGTCAAAATCCTTTAACAAGGTAGACCTAACAGTCTTTCATAAATCTCCTTACCAAGTGCATGTACTTCATTGTATGTTTGTAAATCCTCTCACAAGGTGGACCTAGCAGTCCTAGTTGCTCCTAATAGGGTAGATCATCAGAAGTGATCAATGTAAGCCTTAATAGGCTAAACTTATGCTACAATACTAAATTTTTTAGGGTATCATCCCCACCCTAGTTTTACTTTCTATTTGGAAGGTTTCTGGGTCACCAAATCTTCATGTCAATGTGTTATGGATGCTTTCATGTTTTCAGTTTCTCATGCATGCAATTAGATTAGTTGTCATGAATAAAGTACTAATTAAATTATTGGATTAAGAATTGAAAGTGTTAATGTTTTAGAGGTTACTGATTCACCCCTCCCCTCTCAGAAACTTAGCATAGTCTTGAATATTTCCAACACAAACAATGCATTTGAAACATTAAACAATGCATATGACAATTAGAACAGTGCATCCGAGCATTTAAAAAGAACATATAATCAGTCAAACAACACATTTGATTAATCTTGTAATGCATCTAAGAAAAGAACCTAAATAGAGGCCATCTGCATGTATGATAATTGTGAACAAACAAAAAATTTGGATACCCTTTTCCTCGCTGGTATTTTACAAGTCTAAGAGATTTCATAATTGACTAAAAACATCTTTTTGAAATAAGCAGAGCTACAAACATCATTATCAACCCAATAGTTATTATTTTTTCATTTTGCACATCAAGAAAAAAATGTTCAAAAACACACATCCATCCCTTACCTGACTTTGTGAAAGAGAACTCATCTCATCAACATTGCCAAACACCTTGTCCAACCTAGCTTGTTACTCCAAATGAATCATAGTCAATAGAAACCCTCACATTTCTAAAATGTCTAAGAACTAAAGGAATCCAATTCACATTTCATGCCATTGCATAAAACTAGTATAGCTATAAAACCAAAATGATAGCCTATATAAGGGAGTGCTAGAATAGCTAGAAGAACCATCAAATGCACAAAACCTCTAAATCTCCTTGAACCTACTATAGTGACAGATTGCTCATAGAACGTAGTTATTCACTAGTCAAACTTGTTCAATCAAAACTCAAAATTCATGGCCACAATGGGTTCATCTAACAAATGGGATGACATGAGTATTGAAACTAAAATTGAAGATTTTTAACAAAAATCTTGAACTTGTCGACATCATGGACAAGATACTCAAGAAACATAAAGAATGTTATATACTAGCATTAGCACCCAACTTGAAATGAGAAGAAGAAGAGTCACCCCTAGATTTTGTCACACAAAAATTACAAGACCTACAAATGGAAATGGAAAGACTGAAGAGAGGAAAAATACAACCTATAGAATTCAACCTCAAAAAGGTGTGTCCTCTCCCTTTCGATAAGGACATTACCTTCACACATTTCCCACAAAATATACAAATACCAAAATATGACAAATATTTTGGTACATCATATCTACAAGATCACCTTAGACAATTCTATACCCTGAGTATAGAATTTGTCCATGACACAATGTACCTAATGCATTTTTTTCCTCGAAGCCTTGGAGAGCAATCCATGGAGTGGTTTTCCAAGCTACCCTCCAATATCAAGACCTTTGACCAAATGGCTTCTATGTTCATTGTTTCCCCACTTTTCACCTTGTAACCATTTTGCAAAGTGGAAAATTTTTTGTCCTAGTAAAGTCCTTGGTATGTCTGAGTCTAAGTTCAAATCCCCTTAGGTGGAAGGAGTCTTCATTAGATTTTTCATCTTCCCCTTCCCCACATTTCATAGCTAGGTGGTTTTCCTTTATGTTGTGAGATTTGTGGGTAGCTTAGTACCTAATTCAATGGATAATATCATAAAATTCAAAGATCATTCACAAAAGTTGCATCTGCTTGCAGCCTATCATATTCTCCATGAAAAGAAGAAGCTTATAAAAATCTGGACTTCACCTTCTCCTCGGCGAATTTTCAACCAATGAAGGCAATTTTTCACGAAGAGCACCAAATGATACATATGAGCCACAATAAAAAGATGATAAAGTACCTTATGAAAAATTCCTATTTCTTTTATGATTATCTACCCCAAGAGTCATTAAAGATTCATCACAACTCTCAAAGTCACCTTAGGCAACAGATTGAAAATTGACTTCTCCTCGGTGAGTTTCCAACCCATGAAGTCAATTTTTTGCAAAAAATAATTCTAGAGGAAATGAAATAAGAGGTGGGTCCCTAACTAAGATTCATACTCCTTATGGATATCTCTAAACCCCAAGGAAGCAATAATTTAAAAAGTAAAGTTAAAAGAAGGCCTCGGTGGAGAAATGAAAATTGTCTTCTCCTCAGCAAGTTTGCAACCTGTGAGGATGATTTTCCACATTTAAAAGAAAATCAAGTTTATAAGTGAATTAATCTCATATCTAATATGCAAGATACCTTAAGATGATAATGGAAATAATCTAATGATTGTGGGAAAGATCTATTAGGTAGAATTTGATTTCGTGGATATTTCTTTATAGAGTACTCTATTCATTACTTCCCAAAACTTAATGGAAAATGGAAAGTAAGTATGAAAGGATAGAAAGTTACTGTTGGGCCAATGGAATAGTGAAAATACATTGAGTTATCCATTAAGACCCCTAAATTTTCTATTTCAATAGATTTATCCTTCAATTCATTCATGTCACCTGAATCCTGAAGATCAACGAGTAAATTTAAATTCTTATATAGATGGAAACATAAATAGTTATACAAACTACCACTCTTTCTTGAACTAATATTCTATTAATTTGCACAATTTTTTCAAATAGTCTGTATTTGTGAATTCACTATTCTTTTCTTCTTCTAGATTCAAAATTCAATTCATTTTCAAACAGAATGGCAACCAAATTTGTGGGCTTTGATGGGCTAAATGGAATCAAGTCACCACTGCAGAATTTCACAAACACTTCTCTCTATTTCTATGATATGCAAGAACTTTAGAAAAGAGTAAAATCAAAGCCAATTCATCCCATAGCTAAGAAACTCTAAGGATGTGGGCTAGTTGAAGTAGTTATTTTCCTAGTAGCAGTCCAAGCCTAAGAATTAATCTACGAATGCATAAATCACTACAACCCAAATACTAGATAGATTCTATTGCTAGATGATACAGTATTGATTTCCATTTATAGAAAAACAGTGGTGAGTTGTCTACAAATTCCAGAATGAGAGGAGTTTTTAGATTTGACAATTGGTGGAGTTTTCTTCAAGTTTTTTGCAAAGAAAATGGGCTAGAGAAAGGAGATTATGTAGTCATGGTTTCAAAAGCCACACAGTGCCAAGAGTAAGGCCCCTAAGACCCTTTTTGGTACTAATCTCAAACCTGAGATTGTAGACATCTTGGTTCTCTTACACAGATTGAAAGGTGAGGTAGAAGCTTTAAATTTCATTGAGCAATATTTCTCTTTGGTGCAAGTTATCTCTTCAGATACCCAATATATTGACTGGGCTCATGAGGTAAGTGAGAATTTATCCAATGTTCTCAATGTCATGAAGTTCTACAACACCTTCTATATGTCCTATTTTCTAATTTACATGCTAGCTTCTCTACAGTTATGACTGGGCTTCCCAAGGGTAGAAAATTTCCCTAATGATGTGAAGTCCTATGAATTTTACCCATGTTTGCAATTGGAAAATAGTTATGTTGAATATATAAGAGTTAATGATGCATTTAAAATGAGAATTTGTAGGGAGCTCCAAGGATGCCCAGAGAGGAGATTCAGTCCACAAGTAATGGTCCCTATTAATCATTTTGGAAGCTATTTTATCCAGTTCTCATCTTTCTCATATTTTTGTCTTGCAACCTTCAATGGATTCCCCTTGAAGCTGTCAAGATATTCGAGCGACATGATTTCACTAATCAAGATCATGAGGCAATCAATCCAAGTAAACGTGCTAAGTGGGAGTTTGAAGAAGAAGGGATATGAGTTCCCTATAAAGGTGGGAACTTTCAGCTGTGAGTCTTATTCTAAAGTAAAGAACATGCTAAAGGCATTTGAGATAAAATACATATTGCAAATGTATGAGGTCTTAAGGCCTATGTTTGACCTGAATGGGCATGCAAGGGAAGTGTTGTAGATTGGGAGTGTCATCAAGCACATCACCACAATAGAAGACTACTGGGTGGATTGCAAAGATGAATTTGAGAGTCGAGATTGTACTTTTGCTAGATTCATAGTGGATCAAGTAAAGATGTATAAAATCAACCTTGATGTTGAAGGAATTGAAAATGATTGGAAGAAAGTGTATAGTAATACATATTTAACAAAGATAAGAAATACCTCTATTAGTTCATAGCCCTATCAAGTTCCACCCTTTCCATTTTTATTTTGTAATCTTTGTAATAGACAAAATGGCTCTTTTCCATTTGTTAGTTTTGAGAAGATGAACCAATTAAACTTCCTTTGTAACGGTCATCTTGAAATCCTATATGTATGATAATGAAAGATTAAATAAAAGTCAAAAAAAATTTGGTATGGACTTGATGTTTTTGGTATTTTTGTATCAATCATTTTCTATTCCATTTGAAAAATTTGTTATTAGCTTGTTGTTTCACTTTTCTAGGATTGAAGTGAGGAATAAATAGATTCTTATTTCTCCTATTTTAATATAGAGAGTTGAATTTGATAGGAATTGTCACTTAAAACTCAAAGAGATTCTTTAGACATTTTTGTTCAATATAACTTTTTTTGCAAATTAGTTCCTAGATAGATCAATTAATTTTGGTGCATATTAGCAATGAATTCATAAGATGTGTGTGTTTGTTAGATATGAATAACCCTCAAAATGTTACTTCTTGCCTAAGTTTAATTCCATATAGGTTTGACTTAGTTTTCCTCTCATGTTCTCTGGTTAAGAACACACCCTATTTAGATTTAGGAATAAACAAAATTCATTTCAAATTTCATCATAAGGAGTTGTACCTAACAATTTAGAGGAAAGTAAATCTTCAAGAAGCCACTTTCCAAACTATTGTAATCAGAATTTGTTCATAAATTAGGGCACTTGTGAGTCAGAACTGGAAAGAAAAAATCTGTTTACCAATAGATTTTTGGCAACTCCATTGGGGAGACGAATAGTGGCTTAACTAATAGACTTATAACATGAGGGAAAATAGTACTACCTCATGAGAATATTCTCCTAGTGCTCCAACCTAACCTTGGCTTCTGAGATGACAAAGAAGACATAATTTCATCTCTCAATACATTCATTTGGATAAATAATGGGAATGTTGAGCACTACAGGAACGCTAGACAAGTATTGAAAGAAGAAGAATCTAGAGCTGAAGCAATAGAAAGAGTTGTTCAGAGGAGAGACATTTGAAGGGCAAAAAGATAGTTGAGACATGAACCTCAAAGACAAAGCTAACCTAGCACCCTGGAAAAAACAAGGTTCCTTAGAAGTACCAAAGAACAAGGTGGGAAAGACCCTATTTTTTATAAACTCATAGAACTTGGTTTTCCCATCCTAGATATTCCTAAGTAGAAAGGTGCAAAGAAAAGCTAGAGGAGACCACCTTCACCCATTAGAAATCAAAGCTCTTCACATACTACCTACCAGGTATTAGCCTTACACAGAGTTACTACTCCCCTAGTTGTCAATTTTCTGCCATACCTTGCCAGAACAATTATGGTTGCTCCTTGGGCTATAGCAATAGGTCCATTAGCACTAACAACCTATCACCCACTCCCAGTTGGTTCAAGAAATAATTTCACTAAATTTTTAGGTCATGGGAAGGTTACCATAGATGAACATATTAAGGCCTTCTTTGTAGCTACTCACATCTTAGGAGTTGCACATGATGATGTTGCTATAAGATTATTTGTGGAAACCTTGATAGAAAGTGTAGCAAGCTGTTTCTATCATCTAAATGATGGCTCAATCACTAATTGGGATGCAATGAGAACAACCTTCGAGACAAGATTCAAAATTGTGGATAATGAACATGTCTTGTTAACACAGTTGACATCTATTAAAAAACAACCCACCATGAGTATGAGGAATTTTGTTGTTACTTTCAATAAGATCACTAGTAGAGTCCCCATTATTGAAAAACCCACTACTGGTAATCTAAAAACATTCTTCATAATTGTAATTCCCCTGAATATCAATTATGACTTAAGAAGGGCACATCCCACAGATTTGGTAGATGCACAAAAGAAGTCAGTTGAATTTGAAGATGACTTAATTTTTGTGAGAAAATGGAAGTGAGAACTTCAAACTAAAGCAAGTTCTAGTAATACCACATCATCTGATGAAATGATTCAGAAACTATCAAATGAGTTGGTAGTAGTAAAGAGACAATTACCTAGATTTAATCAATCTTACCAACAAAATTACCAAAATCAACCAAGAAAGAATAATGATTGGAAATTTCCGCAAGGTTCACAAACAAGGTTGGTGATTGAGGCCACACCAAAGAAAGGAAACATGTGCATGTTTCATTTGATGACAGATCATGATGGTGAGAGTTGTCCAGAAACTGCTCGTATGATGCAGTTTTTATCCACCAATGAATTGAATACTACAACTCCTTGTTCGGAATCAAATTCATATTCAAATATAAACTCTAGAAATTTAGTTTTGGAGTATAAGTCATATTTTGAACCTAAGGGTGAATGTTATGCAACCATTGATGGAACTTCATACACAGTGTTGACCCGAGGTCAAAAGCTCAAGAATCAATCCTCCAGTTATGCTCTGAGAAATGACCCATATCCTTCAGCAAATAATATTCATGTTGATCATGGAGCATCAACATCTCAAATAGGTAAGGACAAAATCCCATCTGATTTCATCCAATTCTATGAAGAGTCAAAAATCTAGATTTTTGCTATAGATTTCTTGAAGTCTTATCCTTCTGAGTTGAAAAGATTGGTAGATTGTTGTAAAGGAAATACTTTAGAATTAAATCATAATGTGACCATTGAGGAGGGGGATGAAACTCTAACATCTAACCTATTTAGCCAAGAGGATTCTACTATCTTAGCAACCTCTCCCAAGAAAAAACCTGATCCATTCTATATTTCGTTGTATATCAATAGATACAAATTGAGCAATTGCATAATAGATTCAAGTGCATCAGACAATATGATGCCTTATTCTATAGCTAAAGCCCTCGGTCTCAATCTCACTAAAGTTCATGGAAGGTGTTACTCTATGGATGCCAAACAAGTCCCCTTGCTCAAACAAATTAAAGATGTTCAAGTAGCCTTAGCTTCTCATCTAGAAAAGAAACTATTATTGACTATCCTAGTGGTAGATATTCTAGCAAGCTATGGGCTTCTCTTAAGCAGGATTTTTTGTCAAGATCTAGGAGGAGAAATAAAGTTAGACTAGTTCCAATCAGTCGTACCCCTAGGGAACAAGAAAGTTAAATTGTAAGCTAAAGTAAAGGAAAAATTTATTGTGCTAAGTAAGATGATCCTAAAGCTCAAATCCTCTATCAAGAGCTAGAGTTTGGTAATTATATGTTGTTTACCAAGGAAAATCTAGCTGAACAAAGAAGTGGAGACCTAAGAAAATAAATCCTCAGTGAGAATGAAGAGTCAACAAATATCTGGAAATTAGAGTTTGATGGAAGCTATTCCTCTTCAAGGTTTGGTACAGGTGTAGTCTTAATACCTCCCAAAGGAGAACCTAAATCCATGGCTTTTAAATAGGAGTTTGTAAACATAAATAACACTATAGAATATGAGGCCTTACTCCTTGGCATAATAGCTGCAAAAGAAAAGGGGGTAAAGAACCTGAGAGCCTGAGGTGATGTGGAACTTATTGTGAGACAAATTAAGGGGCAATATTCTATAAAGAACCATAAGCTAAAAGTCTATAGAAACAAAGTTTGGGATGAATCAGAAGGCCTAGATGCTTTCACTATTGAAGTAGTACCAACAAAGATGAACACCCAAGCTAACTCCTTAGCAGTTTCCACTTCTCTGCTACTACCCCATCCTAAATTCAAAGATGAGAAATACCAAATTGAGATTTTGTATCGAGCCTCTATTCCAAATAATATAGAATCTTGGAAAGTTTTTGAAGATGAAAAGAGCTTGAAATTGTTCTTAGAAAATGACAAGGCTACTTGAAAACATCAGTCTAACAAAGGAAATAATGGAGACTCTAATCATGAGCCAAAAGAAGATCCAATAGGAGATTTCCAATTACAAGGTAATATCATTCCCCCATACTTTGTATATTTCAAGAAATTGTCTAATAGACATGATGCCTACATAAAGAAAAAGAGGGCAGAAAAGGGGCCTACTATAGGTGAGTATGAAGGAGTGAATATTGGTGATATCTATAATTCTAAAATGATTAATATTGGTAAGTGTTGTTCACCAGAGGAGAAAGAAGCTGCTAGATAGCTTTTCATAGAATATCAGGATGTATTTGCTTGGAGTTACAAAGACTTGAAAAGCTACAAGGATGGGAAAGTGAAACATCAAATTTCTCTAAAACCGAATGCGGTCCCCTTCCGATAGAAATAGAAGAATTATAATCCTAAGGTAGCTGATGCTATATTCTAGGAAGTAGATAAGATGTTGAAAGCAAGGATTATCTATCCTATTCATCATTTCACTTGGGTAGCCAATATAGTACCTGTTAGGAAGGAGAATAGAGAAATAAGGATCTGTGTTGATTTTTGAAATTTGAACAAGGCATCTTTGAAAGACAATTTTTCCATTCCCAATATGGATCATATATTGCAAATAGTAGCTTGAGCTGAAATGATGTCCATGCTCGATAGATTCTTAGGTACAATCAAATAGAAGTAGAGGAGAAGGATCAACACAAAATGACCTTCACTACTTCATGGGGTACGTTCACATACCATAGAATGCCTTTCAGACTCATTAATGTTGGTGCTACATTTCAAAGATGCGTGAGTAAAACATTTGTAGATCTTAAGGATCAAATTATAGTCATATACTTGGATGACCTCATTGTGTTTTCAAAGAAAAGGAAAAATCACATAGACTATTTGAAGAAAGTCTTACAAAGATGTTGAGAAACATGGAATCTCACTCAATACCATAAATTCCATTTTATGTGTTACAGAAGGAAATCTTCTAGGCCATATGGTTTCCCACAAAGGTATCAAAATTGATCTAGAGTGAGTAGAAGCCCTTTGAAGGTTAGGCTTGCCAGTAAACAAAAAAGGAGTTAAGTCATTCTTCAAACAAGTAAATTTCCTCAGAAGATTTGTTCTAGATTTTATAGAAACTACTAAATGCATTGTAGATATGATGAAAGGGAATTCAATTTTTAAATGGAATGAAGCTGGGAAACAAGATTTCTAGAACATTAAGACTGTCATTGCTAACACTCCAGTGTTATGTCACCTGGATTATAAACAAGATTTCATCATTTACTGTTATTCCTTTGAACACACTTTATCAGCAATACTTATGCAAGATAACGAAGAAGGGATACAAGCCCCAATAGCTTGCATGAGCATACCTTTGAAGAATCATGAGTTGAAATACTCACAAATCAAGAAACATGCCTTTGCAGTAGTCAAAGCACTTAAAAAATTTCAATTCTACATTTTGCACTCGCATTTTGTGGTCTATGTCCCAGATGTTGCAGTAAAAAGTGTGTTGACACAACAAGATTTAGGGTGTAATGCCAGAGGGAGATGGATAGTGAAGACATAAGAGTATGATATTGAAATTAAACCCACTAAGCTAATCAGAGGCAATGCCTTATGCAAAGCAATTGTAGAAAATAGAATTGTTCAAGAAGCAAAAGAATCAGAAGGAAAGAAGCTAGTATTAGCAGTAGGCATGCAAGATTCCTGGTTTGAGAATATTGCTTACTTATTAACCTATGTAGAATATCCAGAGGGCTTAACGGAAAGACAAAGAAGAGATCTTAAATTGAAAGCAGTTACATATGTAATTTGGGATGGCAAATTGTTTAAAAAGGCTATAGATGGCACTTTCCTCAGGTGTGTAGAAAAACAATAGCAAGAAAAGTTGTTGAGAACATTTCATGATGAAGCCTATGGAGGACATTTCTCATCCTCAGTCATAGCTTTCAAGATATTAAGATAGTGTTACTACTGGTCGAGAATGTTTAATGATGCCTATTCCTAGGTGGCAAAATGTGAGAAATGTAAGATGTTCGTCGGGCATTCCCAGTTAGCTGCTTTCCCTCTCAGGCCTATCATCGTTGAAGGGCCTTTTCAACAATGGGGTCTCGATTTCATTGGGCCTATCAACCTAGCATCTAGTGATGGTCACCAATATGTGGTAATTATGATTGATTATTTCACTAAGTGGGTAGAAGCAAAGGCAACCAAGAAAACTACTTCTAAAGTAGTATGTGAATTCATTAAAGAAAACATATTAGTTAGATTCGGTGTCCCCATCAAACTGGTGATGGACAATGCAACATATTTCTCCTCAATAGAGATCACCAATTTTTTCTTCGAGTATGGAGTCATAGTCAGTCATTCATCTGACTATTTCCCACAAGGAAATGGTTAAGTAGAGTCCAGTAACAAAAATTTGATGAATATTGTCAAGAAATTGTTATCAGACAATCAGAAGACTTGGCACAAGAAAATTCACAAGGCATTCTAAGTAGATAGGGTGATACCTAAAAGGGAAATTGTTATATCTCCTTTTGAATTGATCTATGGGACCGAAGCCAATCTCCCATTACTCTTGGAATTAGCTACAAACTAACTAAGG
This sequence comes from Cupressus sempervirens, assembly GCA_028749045.1. Classification (NCBI taxonomy): domain Eukaryota; kingdom Viridiplantae; phylum Streptophyta; class Pinopsida; order Cupressales; family Cupressaceae; genus Cupressus; species Cupressus sempervirens. The sequence continues at coordinate 907,681,954 of CM053785.1, forward strand.
ATAGTAATTAAAGATGATATCTATAGGGATGGTTTGGAAACGAGAATTCTCTACTTGAGAAAACTCAAAGAGGAAAGAGAATAAATTGTGGATCATATAACACAACACCAAATGCACATGAAGAACCTATTCAATAAAAGGGTGAGACCACAAAAATTCATGGTAGCCAACAATGTATTACTGTGGGATAAGTGAAGAGCTCCAAAGGGTATGCATAAGAAATTTGATACCTTATGGAAAGGCCCATTCACTATTCATCAAGCGTTCAAGAATAATTCATTTAAATTTTCATATCAAGATGGTGAAGTGCTACCTCTAACCTACAATGGTTAGGATCCAAAGCTTTATCAAATTCCAAATTGAGAATAGGTAACCCCTGTGCTATACAATAGTTAAGTTTAGTTCTTTTTCTTTTGTTGTCCTAGTTAGGTTTCCCTTGTTTTCCTCTTTTCCTCATTTTTCCTTGCTTTAGTTTTGTCGTGTGCCCCCTTTTATTTTTGTGAAACCAAAGATTTTGGATTCCTTGCTTGGGTATAGTCTACCTAAGTCCCCAATTAGAGCCAATTGTTGCCCCACTTTTTACCCCATAACCATTCTGCAAAGTGGAAAATTTTGTGTCCTAGTAAAGTCCTAGGTATGTCTGAGTCTAAGTTCAAGCCCCCTTAGGTAGAAGGAGTCTTCATTGGATTTTTCATCTTCCCCTTCCCCACATTTCATAGCCGAGTGCTTTTCCTTTATGTTGTGAGTTTTGTGGGTAGCTTAGTACCTAATCCAATGGAGATTCCCGTAACATGAAAATATCATTCAAAAAAAATTCCTTTTCTTGAAGCCTATCATATTCTCCATGAAAAGAAGAAGCTTGCAAAAAATTGGACTTCACCTTCTCCTCAGTGGGTTTTCAACCCATGAAGGTAATTTCTCACGAAGAGTACCAAATGATGCATATGAGCCACAATAAGAAGATGATAAAGTACCTTATGACAAATTACTATTTATTTTATGATTATCTACCTCAGAAGGTATTAAAGATTCATCATAGCTCTCAAAGTCACCTTAGGCAAAAAATTGAAAAATTGACTTCTCCTCGATGGGTTTTCAACCAATGAAGTCGACTTTCCCAAAAAGCAATTCCAGAGGCAATGAAATGAGAGGTGGGTCCCTAACTAAGATGCACACTCCTTATGGATATCTCTAAACCCCAAGGAAGAAATAATTCAAAAGGTAAAGTTAAAAGAAGCCCTGGGTAGAGAAATGAAACTTGTCTTCTCCTTAGTGGGTTTCTAACCTATGAGAACGATTTTCTACATTTAAAAGAAAATCAAGTTTCTAAGTGAATTGAGCTCACATCTCATATGAAAAATACCTTAAGATGGTAATGGAAACAATCTAACCATTACAGGAAAGATCTATTAGGTAGAATTTGATTTGGCAGATATTTCCTTATGAAGTACTCTGTTCATAACTTCCCAAAACTTAATGGAAAAGGGAAAGTAAGTGTGAAAGGATAGAAACTTACTATTGGGCCAATGGAATAGTGAAAAGAGACTAAGTTATCCTTTAAGACCCCTACATTTACTATTCCAATGGATTTATCATTCAATTCATTCATGTGGCACGAATCCTGAAGATCGACGGGTGAATTGAAACTCCTATATAGATGGAAACATAAACAGTTATACAAACTACTGTTCTTTCTTGAATTGTTATTTTGTTAATTTGCACAACTTTTTCAAATAGCCTATGTTTGTGTATTCACTATTCTTTTCTTCTTCTAAATTCAAAATTCAATTCATTCTCAAAGAGAATGGCAACCAAATTTGTGGGCTTCGGTGGGCTAAATGGAATCAAGTCTGCACTACAAAATCTCACAAACACTTCTCTCTATTTCTATGATATGCAAGACTTTTTAGAAGAGAGTAAAATTGGAGCCAATTCATCCCATTCTGATGTAAAGAACATGCTAAAGGTGTTCAAGATGAAATACAGATTGGAAATGTATGAGGTCTTAAGGCCTATGTTTGACCCAAATGGGTATGCAAGGGAAGTGTTTAGATTGGGAGTGTGATCAAGCACATCACCATAATCGAAGACTACTAGGTGGATTGCAAAGATGAATTTGAGATTTAGGACCGTGCTTTTGCTAGATTTACAATGGATCATGTAAAGATGTATAAAATCAACCTTAATATTGAAGGAATTGAAGATGATGGGCAGAATATGTAACAAAGATAAGAAATACCCCTATTAGTTCAAAGCCCTATCAAGATATTGGGGATGGTCTAGATATTATGATGACCTGAATTGTTAAAATGGTTGGGAAGTGGGTCGAGTGGACTACAGTGAGAAGAAGCTGAAGTAAGAGCATCCCCACTTAAGCTCTTTTAGCATCTACCCATACCTCCTCACAAGCTAACACATCAAGTGTGACCCTAGCCATCACTCAAGAACCAGCTCAACTGACGGGTGGAGGTGACCAACCTCTAGATAAAAAAATTCCTTTGACAAAAACTTGTCAAGATGGATCTTCTTCAGTGATTGGTGCCCAACCAAAAGTTGAGAAGAAAGTAGAAGAGCCAAAAAAAAATGTTGTTACTCCAGTTCCCTCACCTCGTAGTAGTCTTGCTCCATCTACAAGTGCTACACTTCTCCTACTAAGTAGCCCTCAAGTGCAAGTAGTAGATTTAAGAGATGGACAAAGTAGTGATAGTGAGTCCACCGAGTCAGATGAAGCAGCTAAGAAGACTATAGAAATGGAGAAAGAACAAGAGTCCTCAAAGCTTGTCTCTCAAGCCCAAAAGAATCCTTTCTCTTCGATCATGAAAACAATTACTCATGTCAAGAGGAAAATTTTTAATATAGATTCACTCAGGACGGCTTCCAAGGTGATAGGCACTGATTCCTGGTTGGAGGATACTCTAGAGAGAAAGAGAAAGAGAAAGGATGAAGGGGCTCCCACTAAGGATACCTTATCTCTTGCGGTTTTCTTTGGATCTACATTGAGTAAGGTCAAGAACAAAAGACCCTATCTATTCTTGGACAAGACCCGAAAATAGGACACCTAATAATGGAGATTGCAAAACCCACCAAAGATGGAAGAATTGAAGATATGTCTACCAATGATTTTACTCTACATTTAGTAGATCTTGGGGAAGCTAGACATGATAACAAGGTTTATTGTGGAAGTTGACAAATGAGATAATTGAAGGATAATTGGAGAACCTCAAATTGTCAAAGGTTAGGATGAAGGCACAGATATAAGAGTTGAATGGGTCTATCAGACAATTGGTCACTCCATTAGTGAGCATCTTTGGAATGCCCATGACTAGTAATCCTATCGTTGCATATGCTCAAGCACTTATCTCCTAGCTTCAAGAAGATAAGCATTTTGGTTAGATTGGTAAAGAATGGAGTGACAAGCTTAAATCAGAAGGGCTCTCCATTATAGAGCAAATCAGCAATGTTATCTTAAGACTAGAAATAGAGAAAGATAACATTTCATCTAATAGAAATACCCTAGCCATGGAGAGAATTAAGAGTGATAATTGTGTATCTCTATTGAAGATTATTATTCACATGAAACCAAAGGAAGTTGTCAAAGTTAAGATTTTTCCCAAAGGCAATGAGCCTTTGTTCGAATGGTTACAAAGCATGCAGTTCAAGTTAGAAATGATCTTGGAGGAAAATAAAGGTCTAAAGGAGACTAAGGATAAGGTAAAGAAAGATCAAGATAGAGATTACAAACTCCTAAAAGGACTACACATAGATTCATAGACTAGTGGGCAAGGAAAAGGAATAATCGGAATCACTATAATGCAGACCAATTTCACCAATTTTATAGATAGCCTAACAAGCATATCTTTAGGGCACCAAAATGGAGTTTCCAAGCTTTAGAAACTTGGTGGATGTGTACATGTGGCCATGGAGGAATGACAAGATAGATTGAATGTTGTCAAGGATTTGACTAGGGAACATTCTAGATGGCTCTTGAGATATACTAATGTGCATGTACAAAGACATGAAGAGATGATTTTGATTATTGTTTCTGCCAAGGCCTATACAAAAAAAGAAGCGAAAGGGAAGAAGGAAAAGTGATTCATATTCTGCCCTTTCCATTTTTATTTTGTAATCATTGTAATAGAAAAACTGGCTCTTTGGCCATTTGTCAGTTTTGAGAAGATGAATCACTTAAGCTTCCTTTATAATGGTCATCTTAGAATCCTATATGTATGATAATGAAAGATTAATAAAAGGGCAAAAAACTTTTGGTATGAAAGACTTGATGTTGCAGAGTCAATTGAATGGTATTTTTGTATCAATCATTTTCTATTCCATTTGAAATAGTTGTTATTAGCTTGTTGTTTCTCTTTGTCTGGGATTGAAGCAAGGAATAAATAGATTTTTATTTCTCCTATTTTAATACAGTGAGTTGAATGTGATAGGAATTTTCACTTAAAACTCAAAGAGATTCTTTAGATGTTTTCGTTCAATATAACTTGTCCACAAATTAGTTCCTAGATAGATCAATTAATTTTAGTGCATATTAGCTATGAATTCATAAGATGTGTGATTTTGTTAGATTTGACTAACCCTCAAAATGTTACTTCCTGCCTAAGTTGAATTTTGTATAGGTTTGACTTAGTTTTCCTCTCTTGTTCTCTGGTTAAGAACATACCCTATTTAGATTTAGGAATAAACAAATTTCATTTCAAATTTCATAATAGGGAGTTGTGCCTAACAATTTAGAGGAAAGTAAATCTTTAAGAAGGCACTTTCCAAACTGTTGTAATCAGAATTTGTTCATAAATTAGGGCACTTATGAGTTAGAACTAGAAAGAACAAATATTTTTACCAACATTAATCTTCCAATATTCCTACAATATCGAAAGAGAAGTCACAATCATCGACTTATGCAACATGAAAAAACTCCCTGGCAAGTCATTTAATACCTTCCTACAATGTTGGAGACACACATTCACAAAGTATCATAGTGACATACCAGACAAAGAGAAGACTAACATCTTCATCAATAGTCTCTCCAAACTAATGAATTACTAACACCAACTCCAAGGGCCTAAAGACTTCAAAACTACCTTAGAGAATGCTACTAAGGTAGAAAAGATCTTACCAAATAATGACATCATTAAACTATCAAAAGATGGTAAGTGCTTTTCAAACAACTCTACACCAACTCATTATTCCTCTGATCGGGAAATTGATAATCAAAAGTCATGGTGGAGAAACAACAACAAGAATAATATTAATGATGGGATGGTCAAAGTTAACCATGTCAAACCTCAAACTAGTCTAAGTCAATCATATCCCATCATCAACAATACCAACTCCAACACCCCCCAACAAGATAATGTATGCCCAGTCCATTGACGTAATGCAAAAACTCCCTTAATGTCCAATCAAAAAGTTGCTTACTATCAAGCTCCTCCTCCCCATAGATATCAATCCTTTGATATACCCAAAGAGTATACTCCTATCAGGTGTCTTACGAGAGTGCCTTACAGACCCTCTTGGCTGATGAGCTCATTGTACTTCCTAAGGCTAAACCCTATGAACCTCAAGTCATGCCAAAGTGGTGGAGTGACAAGCATGTTTGCACCTACCATTGAAATAGGGGGCACCTAAAAAATAATTATTTTTCCCTTAACAAAGAAATACAACGAGTAATCAATGATAAAATCATTGAAGTGAAAAACCTTAGCAATAATGAAGACCATACGGCCTTCAAAAACCCCTTCATGAGTCATGAAAAAGGTGAATCCTCCAAAGCCAATTAGAATGCACCCCCTCGTACCAAGGTTAATTGTGTGCATCATTACAACAATACCATCAACATAGTTAAAGATAAAAACAAAAAACAATCCTCAAATGTCATTACCCAAGGCCAAGCCTCTAAAGTTATCTTACCAAGACCTGTGACAAGTCTCGATCATCTAGCTACAAGTTCCTCCTTGCCCAAGTACAACCTAGTCAACCAATTACTTAAGACTCCAGCCCACATCTCCATTTTTGAACTATTGTAAATCTCCCTGGAGCATAAAGAAATACTCACCAAAGCCTTAGTGCCAAATGACCTAGATGTTTGTAGATTTTAGAATATGGTCGGCAATCTAGTTGCCCCTCACTATGTATCTTTTTCAGCCCAAGATGACATGTTTGTCATTCAGCCAAAAAAACTCTCCTTTGCATATTGAAGTCTTTATCCATAGAAATAGAGTTAAAAGAGCATTGGTTAATGGTGGGGCAGGCCTCAATATTTTCACGCTCAATTTAGTAAAAGCCTTAGGGTATTCAGAGGATGTTGTTGACCCAATAAATAAAATCACCATCAAACCCTACGATGATGAGGAGAGATCCTCCAAAGGCATGGTCATTCTACCTATCAAAGTAGGACCAGTTGTGAAAGAAACTATTTTTTAGGTCTTAGACCTTTAATTAACTTATACCATCCTATTGGGAGGACCATGGATTCATGACATGAATTTCATTCCCTCTACTTACCATCAATGTCTTAAATTCCCTTAGATGGGTCAAGAGGTGACCATACCCAAGGATCAACATTTTGCCCAATATTGCAATTCCCTTGTCCCTCATAATAGGAAAGAAATAGGCACACTGACAGATAACATCAACCAGTCCACATCTACATATGCTTCATGCTCTACTGGTCAAAATGACAACCACTTATCAACATCAACTAAAGAAAAAGAGAAAGTTGGTTGTTCGAGTCCTTCCCTTCCTTCACGGTCATCATCCAAAGACCCTAAATAGTCACACTATGAAGAAATGCATAAATTAATGAAATAATTTGATTGAAATTGTAAATTGAAATGCAAAGGGGTGGGTGAATACTCAATCTCCTTATTTGATCCCCCACTTTCTCTAAAATCTCATGGGAAACCATCATCTGCCACTAAGCCTTGTCACGTACATTTTATCAAAGCAAGTGGAGCACCTCCAAGTTCAGTAGAAGAAATTAGTCAAAGAAACATTGACATCTCCCCCCACCTACATAGAAAAGGTTTTGATCTCATGAAAAAAATGGGATATATAGGAGATGGTCCCTTAGGGAAAGGGATAAGCATCGTTGAACCTCTGATAGCACAATTTAGGTCCAACAAGTCCAAAACAAGGGTAGGGTATGGTGAACAAGACAAGACACAAATCTCTTCTGAGGCTCATCCTAAGCATAGTAGTTTCTCCTCTTCCACCTTGGTGTGGGTACCTAAACAAAGGGATGATAATAACCAAACAACAAATGACATCATAAATGTAAATCTATCCCTCTTGGGTTCACATCCCACCCATAATGAAGATGATGATGATTCCATCAAATGGGAATTTGAATCATTATCTGAAGAGTCTCTCCACAACAATGAATGTGATGTTGTTCACATACCCACATTTGATAGTTTAGCTACACAAGGAACAACCTCTTGTTCGAGACCCACTTCACTAAGAGTAAGTGTACAATAGAGCATCTTAGAAGATGACGGACATGTTGAAGGTTTTCAATTTCAAACCCTATTTCTTGACTTATATCTAATATAAGTTGAAGATGACTACTATGAGCTTCTTGCAAGCTTTACTTTTCTTGATACTCTAGAAGAAGCTCATGTCATATATCTAACGGATATAGCATACGAGCCATCCAATGAAGTCATGTCTTTAAACCCCACTGAACCCTTTCCATATTGTGAACCATAATCCATAGTCCATCCTAAACTTATTAGCTAGGATACAACTGAGCCTCACCATATTCCTCATTTTAACACCAACCATCACATTTTTGTCTACCTTAACATGGTTGAACCATCTCATCAACAATGAACAAAAGAGATGCATATAGTTGGGTCTGCTGTCAATCACCTTAGTCACCCTAGAATAGGTTAGGAATTTCATGGCCTTAATGATCACTACCAAGTTGTAGCTAATCTCAAGAAAAAAATGGAAACAAATAGAAGTGACGCATCCCAAAGTGATAATCCAACTGTGGCACTCACAGATGGGGTGATTAATACCTTACCTGAACACTCTGAGGAAAGATCTTCTATTTTGATTGAACCAATAGAATAGGTCAATATTGGCATAGATCAAGAACCAAGGGTCATTTATTTAGCACAATCCCTAAATACAAAGGAAAGACATGCATTTGTTCGCTTCTTTGAAGAAAGATAGATAAACTTTGCATGGTCTTATGTAGACATGCCTGGATTAAACCCAACTTTAATTCTCGACCATCTCAATATTTCTCCAGAGGTCAAGCCAATGAAACAAAACCTTCAAAAGATGCATCCTCATATAGCTCTACTAGTCAAAGTAGAGTTAGAGAAGTTAATTAGCACCAATTTCATCTAGCCCTTGGCGTATGCATCATGGATGTCCAACATTGTTCCCATATTAAAGAAGAATGGTAGCATATGCATTTGCATTGATTTTCAAGATTCAAACAAAGCATGTCCCAAAGATTACTTCCCTCTTCCCAACATTGACACCATTGTAGACCTGACAACAAGCCATTCCATGTTTTCACTCATGGATGGGTTTTTAGGGTATAATCAGATCAGGATAGCACCAGAAGATCAAGAGAAAATAGCCTTTAATTGTGCGTGGGGTAAGTTCTGTTGCAATGTGATGTCCTTTGGGCTAAAGAATGTTGGGGTCACCTATCAATGTGCCATGACTACTATCTTTCACGATATGATGCATATCTTTATGGAATATTATGTGGATGACATCCTTTCCAAATCCCATAGTCAAGAAGAACATCTCCTACTAGCCAAGATATTCACCTGCCTAGAAGCATTCAAAGTCAGGCTCAACCCCAAGAAATGCACTTTTGGCATCCAATCAAGCAACCTTCTAGGATACATTGTCTCAACCAAAGGGATAGAAGTTGACCTTGAAAAGGTCCAAGCTATAATCAGCATGCAACCTCCAAAAAATTGAGTCAGTTACATTCTCTTCAAGGCAAGCTTCAATCAGTTCATTGGTTCATTTCTCAATTGGAAAAATAGTGTGTACCTTTCACCCACTTACTACACAAAGATATAATTTTTTAGTGGGATGATCAGTGTCAAAAAGCTTTCAACTCACTCAAAACCTACTTGATGAATTTGCCCATGTTGGTACCTCCAGTATCACACAAACCCTTTTTATTATACATCTCTCTAATGAATAAATCAATCAGAGCCCTCCTAGCACAAGAAAATAACTAAGGAAAGAAATAGGCCATCTATTACATCAGTCATACCTTGGTCAATTATGAGCTCAATTACTCTTTTATTGAAAAGGCTTGTCTAGCCATAGTTTTTCTTCCCAAAAGCTATGTCATTATCTTCTAACTCACAAATTCAAGCTCATCTCTGTCATGCCCAATAATCTAGGCAAAAACACACCAACAATTTTTTTTTAAGATTAATACACCACTAGGTTTGATATGTTTAGTTGTATGTGTTAAATTATAGGTTTAATGACGAACAGATACAGGATCTCCTAACAATGTCCTGGCATCCTAATTAAGTTAATAATTGTGAGTAGGAATAGATCGTTAATTCTAAACTTTCATTATTAAATCGATCGATTAAGTTAAACATCCCAATTTCAATTTATAAAAAGGTTTAACACATTATCACATTTATTCTCCTTAAAAGCATGAATGAACAATACATTTAAATTGTATGGAAATTGATTAAATAATAAGCAAAATAGATTTAATTATTTCAAAGTATTACAATCATAGAACTAACTCTAATTATTCGAACATTTGATATAAAATGAACCCACCAAGAAAAAAGAATAGTATCTAACATTCAATTACTCGGCTTGATTTCACACTGACCTTGTAATGCCAACGTTACCCTAAAGTTAAATAATAAGTCAATTAAAACAACTAACTAATATTTTGACATTAACTAAATTACACCCACTTCAAGTTTAAATATTAAGATTAACTCTATCCTGTAATTTTAACAATGTTAATCTAGAATGTTTAAAAGATAACTAAACCAACAAAATCAAAATACTTGCTATACTAATTTTAAATTAAAACATTTGAGATTAAGTCTAATTAATATCCTAATACCAATACTACATATCAATTACTTAACAATTAGAAATGAAAAAACAAATAACTACCTTAATTAGCAAAAATTTTAAAAACATATACTAACTACATCACCTCTTTTTTTTTTCATTCACCTATCTCTCATTAGCTACTAACTTAACGTAATAAATTTTATAGATTAATTAAAACACTTAAATATATTCATATATATTTATATATATAAAAAGAGAGTTTTAAAAATCAACTAACTAAACAACTCATATACCAAATTATACTAACTAATTAAAATAGTAAACAAAAAAACTAACATTTAACATTAATTATAATTACTTAAAATTACTAAATTAAATTAATACTAAGTTAATTCAAATATATATTTTTTTTACTTAACTTTCCTAACAATTAGAAAACTAAATTTACATTATCTAGCTTTTACTAAACATTAATTAGAACTCTAACATTGTTACATACTAATATAAAAGAAAACTTAATTTAAACCCATGCCCAACTACTAACCTAAGCTAAACTAACTTCTAACACTAACTCTTAACTACACTTACCCTCACTAACCTCTAACACTTAAAAAAAAATACATACTAACTTGCCAACATTAACAAAAAAACAACTAACACTAACCCTACCAAGCCCCTATCCCTCCTAACTAGCCCCATGCGCCCAACACTCTACTCTACACGTGGTCCTATGTCTGCACATGCAGACCCAAGTACTGAGCATACTCCAGGTGTGCACATATGTTTTGCTGGCCAAGGTAATTTGTAGGGTATAAGGGATTTGAAATGAGTTTAATATGTCACTCATTTAAGGTGACTTGCCCCCTCAACCAAAGTCCATCTCCCTTATGACAAGATTGCCATGGGGATGCGTGAGCCTATCAAGCCTCAAGGCCTTGTCAACGCCTAGAAGATAGGGAGGGGTAAGTTTAAGTTTTCATTTAAAGTTTTATTGATAGGACAAGGAGTTATGGTAAATAGTTAGGTAGATAGAAGGTTAGAATATTTGTTTAGCATATATGTCTCTTCTCTTTTTTTTACTTTTTTTTTATATTTAAAAAAAATAGCATATTTAATAAGTTAGAAAGGATATTTGAGAGAATCTCTTAAGATTCTCTATTTCAAAAGAGGAGATTAAATTTTCTCCATACAAACTCTAGAGAGTGTTTTTGCTCCTGGGAGTTTTTTTTTTTTTCAAAACCATATTATTCTAAGTCTTAAATTTTTGAGAGCAACTATTTCTTCCTTTTAATTAGGATTGTGGGGGGGGAGGTTCTATTATTTCCTAATTAGATTTTAAGCCATCCGTATCAAATACATAAATAACAGTATTATTAATTTTCTTTCTAGTGTTGATTCATGATAATACCAATGAAGTTCCAATACAATACGAATTTTCTTAACCCAGTTTGAACTTATAATTTCAAGATTTTATTTCATTGTATTATCAAATTTAAACTGAATCAAGTGAATGCATTTACACACATAAGAATTCCACAAAAAAAGTAGAAAGGTTATCACATCTACTATCAAGTAACATAAGCAAAACCGATACAACGAACATCTCATATGCAAGGAACATTACCCTTTTTTTTCTCTCTTCTAATAACCAACCTTGTTCAAGACTCCATCAAGAAAGAACCAGTAAGAAAACTTGACGTCTTTGCCAAATACATCAAAATTTAAAATACATTCTTACATAATGTTACAATTCAATTGAATTCTCTTCTAGTTCTTCCACAAGAAATAATATCTTCAATGCATCAAGGGAACCATGCGAAAGACAACGGCTGACTCGAAGGTAAAACAACATATATGAATGAACAATTCAAGCATGCAGTCCCAACCCAATTTTTTCACAATAGGTTCAACAATGAAATAAAATAGGGGGGAGGTGGATTTTCTCAATAGGAGATGTCAATCACCATACCATAACATAGCCTTTTTGGGGCTAAAATTCAAGAACTTTCGTTATTCTATAATGCCCTTTCGGGGCCAATATAACAAGGGTGTTCATTCCTTCCCTTCTTCAAGAATTCATTTTTTTCATACAAGGTATGGGATGACAAGTAGGGGCCCATACACCCTACCCTCTTTCCCTCCTCTCACCATGAGAGGAGACTCTACACTATTGAGATCCAACTAAGGCCCTTCCCCCATACATGGCCACTTCCTCCCTATCCAAGGGTGAGTGATGCCAAAAAAATCCCCATGAAATCTCCTCAAAATACAAAACATCAAAGCAAGCATGAGATTAACATCAAAAGAAAACACAATTTAAGATCCCTCCCAATCAACCCCAACACACAAGCAAGCAATACAAAAACAACACAATGCCTTATACTTGATTCAAGCAAGATTCAAGCATGAAAAAATGAAGAAAACCATACAAATAAGTGAAGAACTCCTACCTTCACCAAAAGAGTTATGGCAAAAATGGTGGGTTGAGAAGAGCTTTTCCTTTTCTTCCTTCAATCTTCCAACTTTCTCCAAAACTAGAGATTGGGTAACAACCCCAAAACTTTTCCAAAATGCATCTAAATATCATCCTAACTCAACTAGACTTTAGGTAACCCCAAGGTGGAGTTTGAGTCACCAACTCATGAAGGAGACAAATCAATTTTCGCAATCAACCAAAAGTAGAGTTTTTGAGTGACCCTAAAAGTCAACCAAAGAGGCTAAAGGGGTGGAAAGTACTCCCAACCCATACCCTTACCCCTAGGGTACTTAAATTTAATGTTTTTAGGCCTAAGAGACTTAATAGAAACCAACAAAAGCTAGGAGAATTTTAAGACTATATAACAACCTTCAAAGAAGACAATGCAAATTAGCACAAATAGCAATGGGTTCAATTTCGTCTTTCCATTGGGTTTCCTGGTTAAATATTGTGCACACTAATTGCACACATCAATAGTTCAAGAAATCACATGCATATATGTAAATTTCGTATCAAGAAAATCATGTAAATTTTAAAACATCCATCTTTCTAATAATCAATTGTTTATCTCATTCTACTCATATTTTTTACCATTAATATTGCATTATCAAAGTTTTAGTTCTACATTCATTTACTTCATCCTTATACATGTTCATAAAGCATTAAATAACGAAATCAAATATTTGAAAGTAAAGCATCACACAGCATAAAATAGCATAATAATGTTCAGGGCATAAAATAATGTCCCGACATAATGAGTCATGAGTATCAAAATAGAAATGTATTGACTATGCTACGATGGGTCGAGCAAGGCCTCAGATTTAATATCAAAAATCTCAAGTCAGTATAGCATAACCTATCCATTAATTTAGATTAAAATACTAGAATAATCATAGTTAGGTATACATATACCTATCATCAGAAATATCACCAATTAAGGAATACTATACTATTTAGAGCATAAAACTTAACCCTCAAGGTACCAAAATCAACACCCTTATAATCAGGTGAAAAGGCCTTGTATCAACATTAGTGAAATTTAGTGTTTAAACAGTTGAGATCATGTAGTAGTTCTCGAAGCATTGAGTATTTTTAAAACACGGATGTACCTTGACCGACCTCAATATCCATTAGGGCATTCAGAAAGTAAAACATTACTTTATATCCATTCTACTCTCTTATAACATATTTTATAGAGAAATTCATATTTAATAATTACATACGAGGAGGGTCCTTACAATCTCCAAGATCAACCCCCTCAAATATCTTCTTGGCAAAACAACATTAACAGGTAGATTGGCCAAATGGGTGATGATCCTAAGTGAATTTGACATTGAGTGCATTGATAGGAAAGCAATAAAAGGATAGGACATTGCCAATTAATTGGTAGAGGCACCTATAGAGAGTTCAAATCCTATCCTACCTGATTTCCCAAATATGCACATTCTTCAGATAGAGCTAGTAACATGGAAATTCTATTTTGATGGTTCCTACACCCATCATGGATTAGGTGCCAGAATTTTTTTCATCCTGCCACTAGGTGTTAGCATCCCTAAGTCTTACAAACTACTTTTCCCTTGCACCAAAAACATGGCAGAATATGAAACATTGGTCTTAGGTCTCAAACTAGCTTTAGAATGGAAACTGACAGCACTAGAGGTTTATGGAGACTCCCAATTGATAATCAATCAAGTCTCTGAAACTTATCAGACCAAACATGAAAATTTATTGCCCTATAAACATATGGTTAACACCCTCAAGGCATGTTTTATTCATATTACTTTTGAACAAATTCCTAGAGATAAATATAGAGTAGCAGATGCTATGGCCACCTTGGGCTCCTTACTCCAACTCAGCAGCACGAGTGGTATGAGTTCTTAGTAGAAGAGATGGTTCAACCCACATTTATTCAACCCAATTCCCTTATCATTTTCCACCTAGATGCTTCTAATTCCCTTTGGTATAACCCCATCATCACTTACCTCCATGATAACACCATTCCGTCTGACCTCTCATGTAACCAAAAATAAATTTTCATATGACAAACCTCACATTACACTTTGGTGGCCAATACACTATATAGGAAGGGTCTTGATGGTATTTTATTTAGATGCCTTGAAAAACATGAGTCTAGAGTCACTCTGTAGGAAGTCCAAGTAGGGATTTGTTTATTGGGTTTACACTAACGAAGAAGATTATTAGGATGGGCTATTTCTAGCCAACCATGTAAAAGGATTCTATCGACTATGTTAAAACTTGTAAAAAATTACAAATCCATGGTAACCTTGTTCATGCACCAACACAAGAGCTCAACCCTTTGGCCATGCCATGGCCTTTTTATCAATGGGGCTTTGATTTGATTGGAGCCATCCATCCACCTTCCTCCGGTAGACATAAATGGATTATCACCGCCACTAAATACTTTACCAAGTGGGTCAAAGCGATGCCACTTACTGACTCTATGGCATAACAAATCTCTTCCTTCATTCTAAACCATATCATTTTTTAGTTTGGCATACCTCATGCCATTCTCACAGACAATGATTTGTACTTTAAAAATCAAATAATTAATGTATTATGTGAAAAAATTTACATTATACACCACTCCTCATCAATTTATTATCCCCAAGGAAATGGCAAAGCAAAGGCCACTAACAAAACCATTATTAACATCCTTAAAAGGATCGTCAATGATATTGGTAGAGATTGGAATTTATAGTTGAACCCCACCCTTTGGGCCTATAGGACGAGTGTTAGAAAACCTACAAGTGCAACATCCTTCTCCTTGGTTTATGGTTGTGAAGCTATTCTTCCTTTAGAAGTTGAGATCCCATCCTTAAGAGTTACTCTTCGGGACATCCTATCAGATGAGGATTACAAAGTGACCTATCTAAAGCAACTAGAATTGTTATAAGAACATCAGTGTGCAACACACAAACACCTAAAAGTATATAAGAATAGATTGTCAAGACATTGCAACAAAAAGGTCAAACCCCATGTTTTTCAAATTGGTGACCTAGTGCTCTGAGAAAACCCTAAGAACCAAGTGACTAGAGAAAAGAAAGGAAAGTGGGAAGCCAATTGGATTGGTCTTTAATTATCACAGAGTCCTTTGAGACTGGTACTTACAAACTTTTAGATTGTGATGGCACAGACCTAACAAAATCCATCAATAACATCCATCTCAAGAGATTTTATGTCTAGAGCCTTGAGAAAAACATCAAAAATACCAAAAAAAATAAAAAACACCAGGAAATATACCAAAATATATATATAAATAAAAAAAATTTGGTACAAAAGAAGCGTGAATGTCACCTTTAGTTTGAAAAGGAGTGAGAGATAGCACCTTTGGACTTCCCTAAACAACACAAGTCCTTTGATGCTGAAAAAATCAAGACAGTACTCAAACAACTATCTCTATGACAATTTTTTCTTGTTTGAGGCTTATCTAGCATAGTCGAGTTAATTTAACACATACCCAATTGCGAAACACTTGTGGATTACAATTTAGGGGCCCCTTAGCACCCAACACAACTTGTAGTAGTAGAGATAGCTAGTATGACAGCAAAAAAGGGAAGAACCACAAATTGGGAGAAACAAGGAGTCAGATTATGTATTCAGATACCACAGACATGAATTCCAGGAAAATCAATGCACATCTCAGCTATCCACCTTGACCAACGATCTCCAATGTTTATTTTAGCCCTTAGTCGACCCATTTGATGTCCCAAACTCCCTTCATTGCCTCTTTAGGTACCTCACATGGTCCTTGTTACCCCCGTATTCCAAAAAATCTAACTCACATCCTTCGTTCCACTCCCACAACCCCAAAAATTGCAAAAAATTCAAAAATTGCCAAGAATTATTAAAAAAACCAAAAATTGCCAAAAATTTTCAAAAATTATCGAAAATTATCAAAAAAACTCAAAAATTATCAAAAAATTCAAAAATTGCCAAAATCTATTTTAAAAAATTCAAAAATTGTCAAACATTATCAAAAAAAATTAAATTTGTCGAAACCATTCCAATATTGTCAAAAACAACCAATAACCTTCGAAATGGGGTATTCCTTGCCAAACATAGCCGCAAAAGTTTGAAAAATTAACAACACCTCAAAATTCTTGTCAAACATGACTTGCTTCAGCTCAAAAAGGCCTTATAGCATGTCATAAAATATTTACAAACAAAGTGTTTCAATAGTATTAAGAAGCAACGTAGTTATGTCCTGAAACATCTCGTTGGGCTTTGGAAAATCTAGCATAATGTGAATAGCACAAGAGGTGCCCCCTTTTCCTTCCTCTTGTCATGAACAAAAATTCCCATGGATCATTAGTCTTATTTATGTTGCAGTGGCCACGATTGGTCTAGCCCCCTTCAACAAATATATCAATGCTATCTCGAAAGCCCAGATATCTATTAGCCTCTTTTATCCTCACTCAACCGAGGGCACAGAATAAGTAAGCATGAGCATGAGAGCTTGGCTCCCCCTCAAGTGCCTTTTTAGGCCCCTCTAGCACCTTTTTAGGCCTTAGCCCCTTCTAGCACCTTTTTAGGCCCAACCACCTTTTTCAGGCCCCTCTAGTGCCTTTTTCAGGCCCCTCAAACACCTTTTTAGGCCAAAATGCCTTTTACAGCCCCCTCAAGTACCTTTTTAGGCCCAAATGCCTTTTTCAAGCCTCTCAAGTGCCATTTTTGAGCCACCACATGCTTTTTTTCAGGAACCTCAAGTTCCTTTTAGGCCCAATTGCCTTTTTTTTATGCCCCTCAAGTGCCTTTTTCAAGCCCCCAAACTCCTTTTCATAGGCCTTAAGAGTATCTGTCTCGGAACACACCTAGAGCAATGTCCCAATGTTGACTTTTTAATTTTCTATAAAGGCTCTTAACATACACAGAATTATGCCTTACATATCATAGCTCTCCAAATGTTATGCAAAACTCTCCTCATCTTTCAACACAAGCCCACACAGACATATAGTTCCCCACAAATAAGTAAAGGTTTTCCTTTTATTATGGATCATATTGTTCCAAATTCTATAATAATTAAAACCTTTCTAACATTTTCCAAAAATCAAAAAAACATTCAAATATCTATCAAAAATCCCAAAAACATTCACATATTCCTCAGAACACAAAAACCATCCAAATATATTCCAAAAATAGACATGATAATATATTAAAATTAGCATCAATTGTCCTCTTGCTTGCCATAACAACAAGCACAAACTTTTATTCTACTATGATGGTAATGACAACTTTACATTTGATAAATGTTTGGTAGATTATTTATTCTAACCTCCCTAGAGGAGGTGGAAAGACAAGGTGCCCAACTAATGGTGTTTCTTCTGGCCCAACTCTAGAAGAGGAAGCTCCTAGTGTCAGTCCTCTATGTACCCACACTGCATCCATGGGAATTGGAAACCTCCCACCACATAATCGCTCATTTAACAGTTGTGTGAATTCCCTATCCATAAACTGTGTCTCTCATTGGTCCTCATTTGGGAATGCCTGATGAAAATGTCTCATATAATAAGAGGCTTCTTGGTGTACCTTTTTTGTCTGGTGCATTTCAACGAACACATTCTCCACCAACTTATTTACTCTCTGTGTAGTGATCACTCATTAGGCCACATCTCACTCCTATTGCATTTGATCAGTCACCATTCACCATTGCTCCACGTCTACTTTTGCCTCACCCAAATGTTGTTGCAACTATCTAACCTTCCCCTTACTTAATGCTAACTCCTCTTGCAGCTTCAATGATAGGGAGTTTGCTTTCACAATCGCCCCCCTAAATGACTAAGAATATGACTGCAACAACACCAGCTCATTCTATGTACTTTCTAAACCCACTTGCACCATCTTCAAAGATTCCTAAAACCTCTGAGCCCACAACCTTTCCGCTTGCATCCTCGCATCATTTACCTCTGCTTGTGATTGCTTCACATGTATTTCTACTTCTAGTGATTGCACCCACACCCACTTGACATCCACCATCGCTTACAACCATCTTTCCTTCATTTGCACTCCATCTTCTTGTGCCTTCTCCATCAATGCCAGGAAAAAAGTGATTTACTGCTCCGCATTCTTCACTTGGACTCTCTCTGTGCCTAACATTCTTCATAATTCTTCCATGTCACTTGATGCTTGATCTCCATCCCCCACTTCTAGAAAGGGCTCTACCACATCTACACCACTTGCTCCCACTTCCATTAACCCTTGTCCCATAATCCCAAGGCTAAGTAACCGACATGATCCACTCCTCACTCCACTAATGCCTCTTGCATCCTTCGGAGCTTCTCCCATGGAATTTTTAGGATATTTTATCTCCCCCATCTCCTCCTCCTCTCCTGACATATTCTTTGTTGTCCTAGGTGAACTATTTTCCACCTATGTCATTGGCTCGTCATCCAATACCACCTGCAACACTTGTTGTGCTACAACCTGTGACAACATCATTAATGCCAACAAGTGTGTTTTTTCTACCTTTCTCCCCATCACTTCAAGTTGCACTGACCCTTGTCCCGCATGACTCGCTTCACCTAGCTCTGGGATTACCACTTGTAGTTCTAACTAATACACTAGTTCCTTAGAGGTTCACTGAACACTCTTTTCCCTCGCCTTGTCCACCTTCCCTAGCTAGCATTACCCTCCTTCTGTGATTGATCCAGTGAGCCTAACATACTACCACTTACACACTTCCTACAACTTCTCAATATATACACTAACCACAATCTACTTTCCACCTCACCTTGTTCCATTTCCATGATATCCACTTACTCATAGTCATCACCTTGTTCTCTACTAGTCTTACCACATATCTGCTCTTTGCATCCTATCGCACTGGTACTAGGTACACTTGACCCTTCACTATGACACTCAGCCACCCTAACTCTTGTCGAAGCACATCACCAAATAGAATTTGCTACTAAATTATTGCTGAAACATCCCACACTTTCATATCTGGCTAGTATAATAGTTGCTCCTAGGCAGAACTAAACAAACTCAATACTATTACACACAAATGGTAGCATGCCTAGTCTACAAATAATGGGGTTTTTTTTTCACTATTATGTGCTTCTAATGCCTCAATGATGTGCTTTACTAGAGGTGTCGGGATGAAGTCATGATATTTTATTAGTTTTTCCTCTAACATGTGACTATTTGTATGCCTATTTTTTATGCTTCTGTAGATATAACTTTGTTTTCTAATAATCATAATATTTTTCATGTACATTGTTCATGTTTTTTGGTACTCCTCTATGTGACATAGTATTCATATCACCATACCTAAGCTAGTGGTGATTGTACTTAGTCACTTTTTATTAAACGCTCTATGATGACAATAAATTTTGCATCTCTTTACAAAGTGATAGTTAGTTGCATTCATTTAGTTTGCATTTTCATCTTGGGTTCTTTAAAAAAAAATGGTTGGCACATAAATCAAGATTACACAAGAAGACCTTTACATATTCTTTCTACAAATTCACGACTAGTTATCCAATAACAAACAACAACATCAACATCAATGCAAGCTTGTAGCACTCAACTATCATGGACTTTATCTCCTCCCAATATCACCACCATGCATCATCCCAATATGGACCTTAACATAGCATCTATCCACATGAACATCCAAGGATCAACAAAGTACATCAGCGTGAGTATCAAATGCACATCAATAGAATAATCATACATAATGAGGAATATGGTCACAACACATAATAACAACTCATCTATGCATAGATGCCTGATTCAATGGTCCCAACTCACTAGGGGCACTCGTATCCTCTTGGGGTGCTTACCCTTTCACATCTTTCGATGGAGCAACATTGACTTTTTGACTGGTTGACGCCCCATCTACTCTCGATGGTGGTGGTGGTGGCCTCGGTGTCACTACGGCTATAAAGGCCTATAATGTACTCAACACCTCACCCATACAAGCCTCCATGGCACTCATCCTAGCCTCCAAATTAGTTGATCCCCCTGGCCTCTTTGGTGGCATCTATACATCTGGTGGCAATTGCTAGACCTCTAGTTGTGCCTAGAAAAGATCCCCAATAGGTGCATACACCCGTGGCCTATGTCATCAAACAAACTACACATCCTTAGGCAACCTAGCCCTCACCTGCTTAGCACCTCTATCCTATTGTGCACCTCCCATCCAACCAACCATCCCTCCTCTCACCCTCACACCACCATAGCCTCAAATCACTCCAACCCTCCTACACCTATTGGTGCCTGCACTGAACCTTGTGCCACACCCCTCTGTGATAGTACCGTAGCTACTTGGCCTCAGCCTCACCTCCCCCATCCTCTGGCCACACCTCTCACCCTGAATCTAGCCTATCGTCTCCCTTTGCCTCTCCCTAAACCACCCTCATCATCCTCATCCTCTCCCCTACCTGATGGCTCATCAATCCCTAGAATAGGCTCAATCGAATCTGTGTATCTAGGGAAGGGATGCTCCCAAAACCATTGTGCATACCATCCCTACATCTTCCACCCCATCCTGCAATGCCCATGGTTGTGATGCATCTATCATCTATAAAAAGGCCTCTAGACAAGCCTCATACTCCAAAGTAAACCCCCACACTACTCTCTCTGACTGCACCCAAGCATAATGTGTTGACCCCTATGGCATGTCCTACCGC
The DNA here is from genome assembly GCA_028749045.1 of Cupressus sempervirens. Lineage (NCBI taxonomy): Eukaryota > Viridiplantae > Streptophyta > Pinopsida > Cupressales > Cupressaceae > Cupressus > Cupressus sempervirens. Next base: position 907,703,131 of record CM053785.1, read on the forward strand.
TGATCGAATTGTCTCACCACCTACCTTAAACAAAATTGCTCTATCATTGTAGGTACCCAACCCATCAAATACCTCAAACTAAAGAAGTGCACCATCTCATCATTGTCCTCATCTAATGGCTCTGTGAAACAGTAGGGTCTCCAAACAACCTCATCAATGTTGTCCAAAAATACACTACAAATACTCTATCTTTCCCAAATGGGACTACATGATCACACGAAAATAAGTATACATGTGCAGCATACCCTATGGATGCTTTCACACACACACCAGATTCGTAATGGGAAAATTCTCCCATGTCCATACCTATAGAAAAATCACCCCTATTGATAGCGACAGGGCTCCAGAATATACAACTTGATGTAAATCATGATATAAATAGGCCAAAATGCAACTACCCATGCAAATCTCTGTGGTTGATCAATCATATACTGTATCAATTGGCCTCATCCAACCAAACATCCTCACCCTCATCAGTCTAGCAAAAAAAATTGTCCTATCAAACTAGCCAAAACAGTCGGCAATACCTCATACTATGGCATCTGAAACCATGATATGCTATCATCACCAATGTTTTCTATAATGACCCTTACTATAAAGGTCACTAAAAAAACTAGTACTGAACTGTGGCAATTCATCAAATACTTGGCATGCAATCGTTAAATGGTAAGGATGTAATGTCTCAAACAAATTCACCAAATAAGATGGACATAACAGATGCAATGAATACAATATAATAATAACAATGCGAACAAAATTCAGAAGATCTGATTGAACTGTTACAAGTTCTAATATAAGTGCTTATGGTAATAGCTAGTTTTCACCAAATTGTCTAACAGTTCAACTTAAGCTAAATAATAACATCTGTTACAAACTGGACTGCAATAAGGAGAACTAGACATCTATAACTTGTACTCAATTTTTGCAACCAAATTAATAACAAGAACCTAAAAAGACTGTGTGTTTGGTACTGCAGTGAGGTCCCTTGACTGATGAAGATCGTTCCTAAAGATCCTTAGACCTGTATGGTCCTGTAGCAGCTTTCCAGCTTTGGTACATCACCCTTAATGGCAGCTTCAGATTAAATAGGGTTCACATACATCAGTTGTAGCTTGTATGGCACTGCTGACACCTTCTAGTCTCCAGTACAGCACTAATTTCAGACTGTAACAGCTTGTAAGAGTCTGCACTAAGCACCTATTCGAGGATAAGGCAAACCTACCCAACCAAGATTTCCTCCAGCAACACACTCTTCATATGATTGTAAAAGTGGCAGACCTTTGGATGACTGTAAGAGCAGGACGGTTTGAAACAGCTATTTGTTTGCTGAGGAATGTTATTTCATCCACAGTCTCCCCAATCAATTTCTCCCAATGCATATCCAAGTCATCCTCCTTTACAATGCTTTGATCTTGTTGCAATAGATGAACTCTTCCATTGATAAGGGATGGAATATCTTGTATGTAGTACTGTTGGAATCCTGCACCCTAGAATTTACACCCTCGCACCTTGCTGTCCAGTTCCCTAATACAGGTCGTACAGTACGGCACCTATACTGAAAAATATGCACAGTAATGATAGCTGAATTAACCCCAAACAGGGATGCCTAGGGTTGCTAAATAGTCCTTTAAAAGCATTAAATAAACCTTTGAATATTTGGAAAGATATGAACAATTTGGTGACTCGAGCCCTAGTATGGACCTGTCGTGTACGGCACTGTTATTAATAATCCCACTTGGTAATGGATGCTTAAAATGACTGTTCTGAACCGCCTAGGGTAAATATATAACCCCTCCAAAGCATAAATTCAAACTCCCAAGCAATATGGAGTTATGAGTAAAAAGGTGAGTCCAGGCCCTAGTACGGACTGATTAGAAATTCGCACTGAATGACCTCCAATTTTTTGCTGACTGATTCTGCAAGAAGATGATGAACTCCAAACCCTTGCAAATAGCTTAAATCCTCAAAAATCAATTCTCACAATGATCCTCCAAAATTGGCCTTAGGCCATAGATTATGCCCCGATGAAATGACTATAATGTCACCTCCAATCTACAATAATTTAGCACGATTTCTCAATGCCGTTGTTGAAGGTTAATATTCTCCCATCCCCTGCAATGGCAATTCTAGCCTACGCAAATTATTGTGAAAAAAACCGCTTTCCAACCTCCAACTACCTATGGAATGTCTTAAGAAATGAGGCACCTCGATTCTTAAGGAAAATTGCCGTTAATATGAGCTCCAGCCCAAGTTCAAAAATCACTAAAAAATCTTTGCCACAAATTTGAGAATAACACCTGCAATTTTTGTAAATTCAAGTGACAAAAAACACACTATGAAGAAGCGCCTGAATCTAGAGACGACAGCTCACAAGTTGTGAGGAAAAATTACTGCCCAATAAATTTCGACTTTGGAGTCTTGCTTGTCTCTCCGATAATCCAAATTAAATGTTGCAGACCCTGCTTGGATAAAATGCTAAACTTCAAACTTTTGCAAATAGCTTAAATCCTCAAAAATTGATTCTCACAATGATCATCCAAAATTGGCCTTAGGCCACAGATTATGCCCCGATGAAATGACTGTAATGTCACCTCCAATCTACAATAATTCAGGTGATATTTCACACCCTCAAAATTGCGAACCAATTGAGAGTTTTCATTCTCAATGGCCAGTTGTGTCAATTGCAAAAACCCTAGGCTCCACAATGCACATGTGATTGAATCACAATCTGATATCAAGAGGGAAATAAACAACTACTTGATTAGAATGGAGCCCCGAGGTGCCTATTTATTCTTTTCTCTCCATTTTCTCCAGAAGCTTCTAGAACATTATTTTATTTTATCTATTAAGTGACTTTATAAAATATTTTTATAATCCAAGTCACTTTATTAAATTAATTAAATATAAAGTTACCTTTTAATATTTATTTATTTGATGACTTTATAAATAATTAACGTAATATCACTTATTTATTTAATTAAAATAATTAATTAGTCGTCCTCATAAAATATTCATTATTTTGGACAACCAAATTAATTAAATTAATTAAATCGAACTACCTCCAAAAAATGGGGACATGACATTTTCATCCCCAAACAAGTCTCCAAAAGAAGTACCATCAGTGATCTGATCATAATACACCAAATCCCCTATTGTCTGGATCCCAAATATCCAATATACATCCTCAGGAGTTACTGTCATCTCCCCCATTGGCAAATGACAGGTGTTGTCACTACTACATTTTACCTCAATTTTCGACCAAAATTTTCAACCATCAATTGAAAAGGTAAATGTTGGTCGAATTATAAAAGGAAAATTTTTATTTTTCTTATATCTAAGCCCGTGTTGGTTGAAATTTCGACCAACACGGGCTTAACTTCAAAATCAAAATTCATTTCCAATTTCATTAATGTCCATGGAGCGGGCGGGAAGGAGCTCGACCTGGAGCATGGTGTAGGGTTTCCTTGAGTTTTCCTAAAATATTTGGAATCTCCACACTTGAATTCCATCGCAGCATACCATGATGCAGTTACTCCACATGCCAGATGCTCAAGATGTTGTGGGTGTTAACAGGGAGCTCATGTTGTGTCTTTGTTTGCCTACAGGCTGGATGAGAGCGATTTGTAGGGATCAGGGCAAAAGCTTCTCACATTTTGTGTTGTAGGATCAGTGACCCTATCCTAAACTATAATTCCTTTTGATGGGCCCTTTGAATATATTCATGGCATGCAGGGCATCACATTTGTTATGCAAGATATAGGTGATGAACGCTAGAACGGAGGGATTTGAAAGATTTCATGAACAAAAATGGTAAAGACGTTTGTTTGAAGATTGCACGAAAGGCCATCCTCAAAGGAAACCCGAAGTGTCTGCAGAATATGGTAAATTTATTAAAGGGCGAGCTTCTACAAGATGAACATGGAAAAACCCTCTTTGATTATGCAACCAAATCAGAAAATGGAGAAATCTATGGAATGGTACAAAGTTAACAGAAGGGATAAATGGGGAAGAACCTTTCTTCACTGGGCAACACTTATTCGACAAGCTTATTCATGCAATGATTGTATCAAGAACTGGAAGTTAAAAGCAGTTACCCTGGATAAGTTGAACCAAAACTCTTTACATTTAACAACAAAAGGAATTAATGGGCACCTGGTTGTGGATATTTTACTCAAATCATCCTCCGTGGACTTAGTTTCTGCAATCGATTGTGAGGGAATAACACCTTTGCACTTGGCATCTACGAAAGGCAACATAATAATGGTTGAGAAATTACTGGGGAGATTGCTTCAGTAGCCAGCTCACAGCCCAAATACTACAACAAACCCACTGGTAAGCTAAAGATTTTATTTTTACCATTAATGGGTATCCTCTAGTAAGAAAGGCAATAGAAATAGTGGATGAAGATCAAGCACAAACTTTGAGCTTATACTTCTATGCTTGGATGCATAATGCCTTCAAAATGATTGAAAAGGAAAGTTTTGCTATGAATTATCTAATATCAGACTACAAACTTCTTTCACTCGACTAAGTAGTAGTCTAAAGATGTACACTGCAGGAAAAAAATACTATCTATTATACAAATAGGACTTTACACAACACTTAAATTAATTTTTGGAATTTTTCTTGTATAGAATGAAATTTCTCTGAGTTGCTTCCATTTGGAAAGTTTGAATGTTCTTTGTGTTTGAGATAGCTAGTAATATCTATGAATAACCTGATCAACAGAGTTGTATAAAGGCTTTTACACTTCATATGTTTACAAACTTGTTATGTATCCATGATGTTTTGTTTGTTGTCTTTGGCTCTTCTATTGGTTACATAGTTTGTCTCAGGTTGTCAAGGTTCATTTTTTTAATCTTCTTACAAGAGGTCAATTAAATATTATTCTATTTCTAAACCATTATTCAAAACCTTTTATTTTGCAAGCCACAATTTTTTTTGCAAACCTAGCTGCAAAACAAATTGGTTTGGAAAATCAATTCATTCTTGGCCTTCCCCTATAGTAGAAGTCTCTTAGTTTTGCTTTAAAAATATATGTGGTTGCAATAAATTTATTCATAATACAATTTTTTTTAAGTATTATACGTTTTTCATTTAGCTTTATTAAGCCCAAGATCCACTGGAATCGTAAATGATGTATTACGTGGTTGGTCAAGCTTATGATAGGTTTTCAAGATGAAATGTTTCATTGGGGTCTTAGCTGTACAAGATTGGAAATTATTAAGATTAATTCAATTAAATTATATTGCCATAGTGGGTTGGAGATGGACATTAGAAAGTTCAATTAATTTGAAGATGGACTGTTTTAACCATATGCCATGATGGTAGGAATTGAAAAATCTTTGTTGATATTGGAAATTGGATGACAACCTACAGAAGAGTTAGTAACTAACGAAGAAATAAGTAATTTAAATGCTCTTCATATATTATTATAAAATAACAACTTTCCTTATTCTAGGAAAAGCAGTAGATAATAGGGCAGAGCTATTAAAATTAGTGAATGTCATCAAATATTACTTTCTTACGAATGCACTACATACTCCACACCTGTGGCTCAAAAAATAGTGGCAGATAGCCAAATATCAAACAACCACATTAGCCTTATAAGGGTTTGATTACAAAGAAAACAAAATACATTTTTTTGAAAATTTCAAAAGACATATTTCTTATAACATAAAACTTCTAGAAAGTATGACTGCTCAACACAACTCAACTCACTTTGCATTATAGCAATTTGGTGATTGATACCATGCTAGTCAAAGCTATACATCTTGACTATGGGGAATATTGTGCATGTTTTAATATGAATTTTCTTGCACCTCTAAAAGATCTCGAGGCTATTGAGGAAACCATAGTCCAAATTCTTCAGCCTGCTGACCAGCAATATACAAATTATTTTCTTTATAATAGGATCCTCCAATATCATCAAAAATGATACATTTCCTACAGTTGCAGTAAGACTTTCACTATATCCTAATGGTGTTGTGGTATAGTTACCATAACTTGCAAGAATGCCAATATGGGGAGAGTTCCCAATAGCCATCCCTGGCTTATACTATGATGACATAGAGAATTTCACACTAGTAGCTACTGGTGGATATGACCTACCAATAGGAAGCTATGTAAAACCACTATTGCCTCCTAAATTGTCCATTTTTAGGATGGCACATACACATATGGAATATATGGATGGTATAGGATATAGCTAGGAGGATAGTGTTGAATATGTATACTAGCAGGTTGATGAAAGAGAAGCATGGTCTGCTATGCCAATGGTATTGTTATTTGCACAATTCTAGTTGTTTGGGTTGCTAAAGCTGGGGACCTACATTGGAGAGTACCAAAGAGTTTCCACACTCTTGTGATGATGACCCGTTCTAACTAGATAAAATTTTAAGATTCCCATTATACTTGGCAGCAGCAATAGATCCAAGAAATGTACAGAAACTAATATCTCCATCAGAACTAGGTCTCATTATTGGAGTATAAAAGCTTCTTGAAGGATCATATGTTGCCTAGGAAAAATTTGGCAATCGTTCACATAACTGAGACTCAGAATGTTCACAAGAAGGGTACTAGCTTTACGATATCACCAAACCAATTCTATGATAGTTTGGATCAGTCTAAATAGGAGGATACTGAGGACCAAGTAGATCTACCACCTCTTTCTTCATTGGATTAGATTGTGAAGACATGATTGGATTAGTGGGGACTCCAACATCATTATTTGATGACTGATGGAATGTCATCCAATGTGGTTTTATTGTACTATTTGTACCCAAATTAGTAGTATACTCTATAAAAATACAATACCAGTCAGCAAAGAGTGCATACATTTGAGTCTATGTGTGTGGAAATATTTGAAACCGCTGAAAAATAATTAATAGAGGAGTGGGTACCTTGGGTGAAAAATCCATTTTGGCCTTTTGATTACAGATCCATTCTCTCAGTCATTTTAGGGCCCTCCGTATTTTTCACCTGTTGCTGATGGCTGTTACCCCACCTTTTTGTGTCTTCTGTTGGTAGTAATAAGACTGCCAATTATGACTTATCTAAAACTTTGTAATGAGACTACTCATTATGACTTCTCTAAAAAAATTTGGAAATGATTTCAGCTCTGGAAAAGTTTCCAAGGCTCAATCTGCTTGATCTAAGGTGTAGGCATTAGACATTAAAATTTGGTGATTCCTTGGGCTTAGACTTGGCTCATCTCATTGGAAAGAATTTTCACAAAAAAATTAAAATTATTTAATAATAAGAGTCTTATATTTTCAGTCGCTAAACATACACTCTGCATCGCTAGCTGCCAAATTCTAGTTTCCCATAAAACATGTTGAGAAATAAAGCTCGTAAAATATGTATTCTATTGAAGTTTATTGGCATTTAAAACTTTAAAATCTTACTATATAAATGCTTATATATTTCATCATTTAAGACAGAGAATTAAATAGGTCTCAGAGATAAAGCTTGGAGATGGTGATGAATGCCCATGCGTTGATGAAAATTTCCACATTTGTACGGACAAGAGGGATGCTAGAGGTCACAGAGTTTTGATTGAGATTTGCTTGTATAATAGTTTTGAATTTTGAATGCTTTGCAAGAAATATTAAATGTTGTCTAGGAATTGCCTGAACTGAAGTTTAGAGCTAGCTAACATCTTATGTGAATTATTTTCCAGGGATGTTGAAGTTCCATCATCTAAGATTGTTATGTTTCAGAGACTAATCAAAGGTAGTATTTTATGATGGCTTTTAATGTTTCTTTTGCATATGGTACCCATGTGGTGATACATGACATAATTAATTGTACTTGGCACAAATACAAATGTCAGTTTCACTACCATTTCTGTGAACAATATATTTGTTGTGCTCGCAATCAATGTCCCTTACTAATGTTTTTCATCTTAATTGTATAAACTGAGTCTTTTCTTGTGAACCATATTGAATTAAAGGATGCTTTTCCTTGAATAGGGTTGTTATGATTTTAGCAGATGTATAAACTATCAGTGTTGGGGCTCTATTTCTCATGACAAATTTTGATTTTTTGATCACTTCATGTATAAATCTTTCAGGCTCTGAAGAAATTTCTGGATGGAGATGCCATATTAATGTTAAATCCAAAAATAAACAAAAACCCTACTGCAAACTTGGTGATAGAGAAAGTGCTATTAAGGAGTGGTTAAAAGGCTTGGCATTGATTTGATTTTGATCAATTAGGTATGCTTCATGTGTTCGAAGTTTGTCTACTTAGAATTTAGCTCTTGTTTATGGCCTTTTATTATTATGAGCTTTATAAGTTTATATAGTTCATTTCTCTGTTAAAAATTTCTCTTACATATTGGTTTTCTTTGTGTTATACATAATCCAAATTAAACCCATTTATTTCTTATTACAGGGCCACATTAGCCTTATGCTTTAAAAAAGAAGAGGAAGCCTCATGTTATAAGAGTAGAACCACAAGAGCCATAGGAGAATGTCGAAGATAGTCACAATGTGCCTATTAGCATCATGACTATCTTCGGTATTCTCCTATGGTTTGTAAGGGAGATCAGCTAGCAAAGGTGCTCTATTAGCTTTTAATACGCTTCATAGATGAGATTGCATTATATGAGATTCATTACTACACTCGGGAACGGGCTCATCTTCAATCTTCAGAAGATTGAAGATGAGCCCATCCCCGACTGTAGTAATGAATCTCAAAGCTCCTTTAGCCTGAGCATAGGATGTCTTTGAAACAATATTTTTGAAGGTGCATCAACATTGTATCCTTCAGGTGTTTGATTCTTCATCTTTCTTCTTTATTATTCTACCGAACAATTCTTATGGTTTAAGTTTTTTAGCATCAATTTGTAATTTCAGTCGAAATTCTCTATATATCTTTTCCTGCTAGATAGGGTTGCTTAGTTTTTATGTAAATGTCTTTGCTTTTGCAGCTTGGACATGAATTCACCACCAATGTTCTTTATACTCAGCCAACAATATATTTGTACCAAGTATAATGCATTGTAATGGTATTGTTCATACAATGTTGATGTTTACTCAAGAAGACTATTTTTATTTAGTTTTATTCGCCAAGTTTCCTTTTCAGTTTGATTTTGAGTTGGTGATGCTTGAGACTCAAATGCCTACAAATGCTTCATGCAGTGTCCAGTTTCAAGCCCTGATCACTAGGCAAGCTCCTAGCTCTTATTATAGTTTTCTTAATGCAATGTCACATCCAGTTTGCATGTGATTCTACTGACCTAAAGGATCCTTAACCAAAAACAACAATAGTCTTCTCTACCCAAGATAATATAACAATAAAGGTGTTTAGAATGAGATATGCAATCATTTTTTGGGAGCTATTTTGGCAGATCACTTTATGCAATTTTCCTTCAAACCCTTACGTTTGTTTGATGTTTTGTCAACATGAAATAATGGTTCCATTTCTATTACTAGCTAATTAATTACCCATTTGGACAAAATTTCTATCTAGGGTGGCTTTGAGTTCAGTTTAATCAACTTAAAAGTGGAGTCAGAATGTCACATCCAAAGTGACTGAATGACATACTAGTTTTATCAGAAGGCTAACCAGCAAATAATAGAATAATTGATTTTTAGATGTCAAGTGCATGAGGAGTTTCTTGTTTAATAGCATTATAGAGTATCGTTGTGGCAGCAATCTAAAGATCAGATAAAACATCTTCTGTCATTCTATGATGTTTATATCTATAACTATCCACACTAAAACCTTAAAAAAAAAACATAAAATTTAAGTGTAATTTAATTTCAAATTTTGGAGCTTGACTAATTTGCTGCATATCAAGCCTGACTCTGCAGCCCATTGTTGACCTGCTCCAGCTTTTACTTGCCAGCTACTCGACCATGCACCCTATCTTTTTATAATTCCATGACTTATGTCCTAGTTTCTGAGAAATATCAGACCTTTAATTTACATGAGAATCTTCATATGTTTTATCTTTTGGCAATCAAACAATAACCTTTATGTCCAATGTGACTTCCTTTATATTGTGTGTGGATGCTAAGTTCTCTTATGAAGTCCCTCTTTAGTTCTTTATTACTTATTGTTTCATATTCAAATGCTATCTTTATTTCAAGCATTTCTTTTACCAAAACCAACGACATGTGTATTTGATTATTTGTGGAGTATCCTGAAACAAACTTGATTAAAAATAACAACTCATTCTCTTTGTACCAAGACTGGCATTGTCTGTCACAAAAAATAAGAAAAATGTGCATACGCATCCATATAGGGAATCACTTTTCTCACTCTTAACATAACCATTTGAAGACAGACCAAATGAAGGAAATGTACTTTAATCTAGACATCCCTCGTGTTGAGACATAGATTGTTTGCAATTTCTCATATACAATGACATCTTCTGATAGGAGTTATATGAAAAAGCATGAAATTAAAATGTTTTGACATGTTAAATACTTGTGGAGCTCGATAATCTAGGAGATAAATTTTTGTAGAAGTTGTACATGTTAGAGAGCCTAATAATAAGATTGACAAAATTCATAGAATGGTGTTCAAGATGAAATATCCCTGGGCCAGTTTGGATCTAGATATAACAGTCTCAATTTATACGTTGGCGAAAAGGTATACATGTTTCCCTTGTCATTTCTAGTGATTCTAGCTACTTCAGTTTATCCCATATTGCACTTAAAAGCTCCCATCTGCAATTAACTTGAAATATGAATGAAATAGATAGGTCCATTCTCCCTTGAGCAAAATATTTAATTCTAGTCTTTGTTGGCCATATTTGGGCTACAAGAGATATTGCTTTTTAGCTACCAGTGAAAAATAATATTACTCTATGAAACATAGAAGATGTAACAACACCATCCAAAAGTTGACATTTTACATCTCGTAGCAGACAAAAAATTATCTTTTCATGATGTCAACGTTATGGGTGATTGTATAAGGTCAGCTACCCATTCTAGGCTGACACCTAGTAGTTGTTAAGAGTACATATAATCTATAATAAAAATGAAATAATAAAGTAAATAACTGAGATAGGAAGTATTGATTACATGAACTTAATTTCCCACAGGTAATCAAAGTTCTGCAAATTACATCTCCCAGTAGCAGTCAGCATTCTTTTTCATAAAGAAAGATTGAGCTGGAGCTGTAATTAATATAGGCAGGTTGGTGTAACTTATAAACTATTAATTTCATAGGTTTTTTTTACTCAGGTATGTGGTGCAAAATTCATCCTATTAGGAGTCCCTTTGAGTCATATAAGCTTCTTTTGGTACACTATTGAGTTATTTGAAGCTTGAATGTGTAAATGTTTCTAACTTGCACTTATATGTATTATGGTTAGAACCTCAATGAATTAGCCTAGCCTTACATAACTTGTTGAGATGATAGAAGCAATACCTTACACCTTTCAGTCAATCACTTCAATTGAGATTCACATTTTATTGGTATCATTTTATCTTTTTTGGTGTTCTTATGCTCCTGGAGTGAGTTTATTTGAAACCTGCGGCGTTGATATCAATCCACACTTGGAATATGCACATTTCAAATCAAGTTGTTTTGAGAGGAAAACTCTACAGGGTAGCTCTCCTGAGGTTTGGGACTTGTAGTGTCATCACTGGGACAATCATATCTACATCCTAGATTTTTCACATCCAACAAATATTATTGAGCTATGCTTTGAGGTGTGCTATTTGATTAAATGAAGATGTAAATCTGCATTCAGCACATCAGAATGAGCACTGGTCACTCCTCGAACAAAAGGAATACCTTAATTTTGCCAAACAACATTAGTCTCTTTATAAAAATGATTTGTATAAATGTAGAAGGATGACAGTGGAAGAAGATAAGATGCAACCTAGCCAGGGGAACATTTCTTGAAAGATTTTCTGTAAGGAAGAAACTTTGATAGGTCTATAGATAGAATAAGAAGAGCAGCATATAAAGCAGTCTTTGAACGAAAATTGCATGGGAAGATCCATATGAGTTTATGGAAAGAAACCAAGAGACATGTTTCCAAAACTCTGATTTTCCATCAAATTCATTTTGTAGTTTTTACAATCTCTATAAAAGGAATCAATTTCAATCTGTTAGAGAAATTGAGATACGAATTTAAAATCTAGTCAGTGCAACCACAACAGTTTTGCATGTTGGCATTTTAATTCAGAAAATTTCATAATCACTAAACCTGAAAGCATTATGGACTACCCAGTCCTGTGCTGAGCTCTTATGTTTATCAGAAATTAAAACTAGAAGGAATGGAACCTTATGTTTTATACAAGGAATGAATGGTCCAAGCACTTTGCCAAATAGTTTATGTGCCTGGTCATTGTTTCCACATTATTGTACGCATGTCCGCCAGGGTACTTGAGTCAGACAACAATGCAGTCTATAATCTTTTCCAAAACTACGGTGTTTGCTCAGGAAGAGAGGAAATGATGAAGGCTTTGAAATGGTTGTTAGGCTTTAACAAGGCGTTGATAACCTTTTCTGGAAGCTCGTGAAGGTTTGAGAAGTATCCTATGAAGTTTCTGACGAGCACTAAAATAAACGATTAACTTGGGTCAGTCATCATCTTGAATATTGTTCAGAAAGGCTTGTTAAACTCTAATAGGGGCTTCAAAACCACATGTAAATGCTGATCTACGCTACTTTTAAATTGTCAAATATTGGACATGGGTATGAAGCTGAGTATTGGTTGTTGATGGTGGTTATGAAACCATTCTAAAATGCTGATGAATGAACGAAATTTTTTAATGATGTTTATTAGACCATCAGTTTAAGGAACTATAAATTACAATCTTATACTGACTTTATATTCTTCCACATATTCAATTTTCTATTATCATGAGAGTTAGGAACCCATAAGATTGTAATTAGCTTGTCATACTCCAGGAAAGAGTTGTGAACATCTTTCTTAGCTCTAGTAAATTATTAGAGTAATATTGGCCATTTGAATAAGTTATGAAATATTATTAGAACTCTACACAAAGTGTGAACAATTTCCTATTATCATGAGAGTTAGGAACCCATAAGATTGTAATTAGCTTGTCATAGTCCAGGAAAGAGTTGTGAACATCTTTCTTAGCTCTAGTAAATTATTAGAGTAATATTGGCCATTTGAATAATTTATGAAATCTTATTAGAACTCTACACAAAGTGTGAACATCTTTCTTATCTCTAATAAATTATAAAGGCAATATTGGCCATTTGTATAACTTTTACATAAAAGATCCATAACAAAAATGATAGATACATTGAATTCAAAGTTCCCTCCGACATCAAATTTGTCTGATGGCGAATGGGGTGTTGCAAGTGAGGATGTTAGAGGCTATAATAACATTTTACATGAAAAAATAGCTGAAGTAGAAGATGAGGATTCCACAATAATTAAGAGTTCCATACTAAATCACAATTCAGATAATGATGAAGCTAGAATTGAAGATTCAAATAAGGAAAAAGTTGTCAGTGATGTAGTAATTGCTGAATTTGAAGCTATAGCTCATGGATTACAGATTATAAAGAATAATGACCTTGAAGAACTATGAGAACTTCAATCTAGATCTTTTAGAACAATGTACCATGGAAAATGGAGGGGATCTGATATTACAATTAAATGAGTTATTTGATATGCAACTAAAAGGAGGAGTGCAGACATTAAAGTTGCAGTTTTGGGATCATTGATGTCATGATCACCATTAAAATTTAATGATAAGATGTTTGATACACAATGATCATACCCCTAGGCTAGTAGGCCATGACACTCCATAAGGACTAAAATATTCGATTGCAAAACAGGCATGTTGAACTAGTTTGAGACTAGGCAAAAATGCAGATTGAGACAAGCTAGAAATGACTCATTACCAAACAACTTCAATCTGAAGTATAGGGACATGCAATGTATGGATTGAATGCAAGGTGGGGAAACATATTTCACTTGATATAGCATGAAACTCATGGGGCATTAATGCTCAAAAGTGAAAACAGGGCATCTGTAGCCAGATGTCAACATGCTACTCTCAGGAAATTGAGAGTACCAACAGTCAGAGTGGTCCTTTCTCAAATTACCATTGAGGACCTCTGAATTCATAAGCCACTTTTTTCTTGCTTCGATTCTTCAGTTAAAAAAAACTTGATCACTTAATCTTGAATTCCCAACGGAGGTTTAAAAGAAGAGATGTAATGAAGTGTCATTTTCAAACTACGGGAGTTGTTATCATATGACCAATTTGAATAGTTACAATCCTCTTATAGCTCGGAGCAAATGGATGATGGGTGTTTTCCACAATCCATATAACCACACTAGACAATCCAAATTGTAGAAAGGTTTTTCTTGTCCAAATCTTCGCCAACCCATTGAACATGCTGCAATTTTGAACTGGAAGCGGGCAGCGGGTGGTGGATAATTTTGCATTTTTTATCCAATGACAATCAGTTAATGGAGAAGGATCTTGTTCATTGCCAATAATTGTTTGTGGACAAATTTTTTGTTTACAAAATAGCAAGGTGACTGTCACGTGCTTATGTTAGACAGTAATTTATTCAGCATTGTTCCAATAAACTTTTACAATATATTTGACTCCAATGTTAAAGAGACTTTTAAAAAATCGTTGATATTCTTCAATCAACCTTAAATCTTACAAAACACCAACTTTACATGCCAAGAAACTTGTAAATACTTTGAAATCAAACAATAATGGACAACACTGTTATGACAGTCAGAAAAAATACTGAAATGACAGAGATTTTATTTATTCTTTCTTTCAAACTGCTTCCTCCTCGACCACCATTGTCTCTTACATTCAAAATGCACTCTTTTTAAAGACCTCTTTCCCTCTAACTACCCTAAAACTGACTCCTATCGACCAAACTCCCATATAACTGTCACATGACAATAAACAAGCATTTTTGATAACTTTTAAATGACAGCCATTACTTATTTGGTTTCCCTTTGCCACTTTCTTCGCTTAAGATCTTGGGAACATTTATTATTGTGCCTAAATGACTTTATGACACCTAAGTCACCTAAAGACTCCACCTTTATCCTTAATTTCCTCTAAGGTGCCGCATTTGGCTTACATTGTCAATGTTAACAATTTTACCACATCTTGCACTTTGAGTGCATTTTACATCATTTTAGAGGCTTTAATAACCTATTACATTATTCATGACCTTGAACACATTTAATAACACCTAAATGACCCTTTATGACTCTTGACTCCTTATTTATGCTAATTTTCCCATTCTTGCCAAGGCATTACATTTTGACAACTTTATTATATTTCTTACATTTAATGGCTTCAATAGCCATGATTCCTCATCAATTGACTTGATATGTCTTAATTAGGCATGGATTTCCCTTGGTACCTTCATGGTCTCCTTCATAGATCTTGGTGTACCCTGTAGTTTCTTGTGTGCGTTGGGTGCCCCTACACCAAACTCCCTGACTTCAAATGTTTCCCAGTCTATGGGAAACTGTGTACCTGCAAAATAAACATTAGAAAACATATCTCGATGTCTTTGCAATGTGTTCCTCTTCTTCATGCACTTGCATGTGTCTTGTAGACACCTTGTGTCCTCTTGTGTCCTAAAACTCTTCAAGATTGTCCTTTCCTTCTTCATATGTTGATTCATCTGCTCCCACATCCCTTTGTGAGCTGTAACATGCCCATTCTTCTTGCCCCTTCTCTTCTTCTTTTTGGGCTTAGTAGTCATCAACCCAATAAGTAGAAACAAGAAGCAATAACAAGCTCCTTCTAGAACATAACTCTTACCAATTATTGTTATCTTCCCCACACTAGGAATCTCCATCATATTCTCATATGCCTGCAACAAAATCAGAATAACAAACCAAAAATAACTCATATTTTCATACTTCTCCATGCTTGGAATATAATCACCTTGTTTAGCCTTCCCTTGGCTCTTCATCTCCATTGTCTTCTCATCCTTAGTCTCTTTGCACCTTGAGACCTCTACTGCTGTCTGCAACATGTCTTCACACCCTTGCCATTTGCCTTGGTATACCAACTCCTTGTTGGTGGTTGTTCTATCATATTCAATCATCATTGTCTTTGTGAATTTTCTTTGTCCAACTTTCAATGGACACCATATAGATCAAAGTAGAACCATTTTGTTCTGAAACAATGTCCTTCATTGTCATGGATTTTATCTTCAATTGTAATGTTTTTTCATTTTGTTTAAATCACTATTTTCTAAATCAGGAGCCAGATGAGTATAATGCTACAATTCCAGAAGATGAACTTCAGGGTCATAGCACTTCCATGTCTAATGGTGCAATGGAAATGTCTCCTCAAACTGCGATTAGTTCTTCTCAAAATAAGGAAAGGGCTTTAGGTTGCACCATTTCTAACAAAGATGATTCTGACATTAATGATGACTCAATTTCCATGCATAAATCAGATCCCACTACCAATTTTTTGAATAGAACTGAAGAGAAATCTTCATGGCACTCTAGATCTCCAAAACCTGCGACAGCAAACACTGCAAAAAGAACACATGAATTTCTACTAGAACCTCACAAGGTAATCCAGACTCTACTTGGAGTTTTCACTTTTAAAAGTTGCGAATAAATATACTCGGCAAATTAAGAAAAGATCAAAGTAGACCCAATTTGTGTTTTCAAACAAAGTCCTCCATTATCATGAATTTTATCTACAATCATAATGTTTTTATTTATTTTTAATCACTGCTTCTCTGAATAAGTTTATCATTTTATCAGTTACTCTTCTCATATGAATATTTTACCAAGTTTTTGTTTATGTCTGAAATCCTTGAAGTGGCATGCTGCAGAATATGCCAGATGCTAAATGTTATTTTACAATAGTGCTAAATTCTAATTGATAATGGTTCAAATAGAGTAGTTCAAATAATAAATTATTGTCATGTAATTCTTTCTGTCCTAGTTTTCATTTCTTTTTCTCAATTGTTTCCAGAGTAAATGTACAATAATATTGTTTTCCAAACTGGTAATGTCGTTAATTTTATTCAAGGTGATTATCAGGAGTATTATTTGTTCAAAATATTCATGTCTTTGAATAGAGACAAGTGGCTGTGATGATCTGGTGTGCATCTTACCTGGACATTAGTCAGAAGTCACACTGGCGTATAAAGACTCATTTTGCTATCAGCCATTTAGATGTGAACAAAATTTGAGTAAGTAGACTTGACTCATTTTCCTTCTAGCTTGTGTGATCATGATATGCAAAAGTGTCTTCTGAGTTTATGTAACGAAGTATTTTTTTCATTATGGCATGTGGGAGAATGTGTAAGTTACTAAGACACTTATGATTTTGAAGTTTGGTGTAGTTTTCCTTTTCTCTAGCATTAATTACTGAGTTCATTTTTCTTATTTCAAGATAGTTTATTTCTATTAGGCTCGTAGGCAGGATTAAAAAATTGAACCCAGCCACTCCATATCTTCCATCTCCTTGTCTACGTGTGCCCAAATTCTGTGCTATTAAGCTTGAAAGCATTTTGAATAGAGGCAAGTTGAGTTCATTGTTTGTTGACAAATCCTCTGAGATCATCAATGAAAAGTGATAGTGGCATCCTGATAAGGCATGATGTTGCCCTTTCTCCTTCTTTCTAGCTGTTTGATTAGTACCAATATCTGTTTGGCATGAGGTTTTTGAATCTTAACATATGGTTGTTCAAATTTTGTATCTCCTAAATGATTTCCTTTTAGCGTATAACTTGTTGTGCATAGTTGCCAAGTTTTCTTATTGTATCAGGCATATTAATGAAGAAGCATATTAGTTACTATTGGTGTTTACGACAGTTTGATTAGTTACTGTCGATGTTTTTCAGGCATTCTATAAAATAGTTCACATGCCTTGCGTATGATATGACATTTTGCATGCATCTTGCACTCTCTCATCGTGCTGATGATGGATTACAGAGAGTGATCTGAAATGATGATGCTAAAAAACACACGCAATCAAATCCAAAATGAACTTGCATTACAAATGGATTGTGGAAATTTGATATTGTTAATTTTGCATGCATGTCTACCAGGACATATATGTTTAAGTTGTGATTGTCCTGGTAGACATGCATGCAAAATTAACAATATAAAATTTCCACAATCCATTTGTAATGCAAGTTCGTTTTGGATTTGATTGCGTGTGTATTTTAGCATCATCATTTCAGATCACTCTCTGTAATCCATCATCAGTCGGATGAGAGAGTGCAGGATCCATGCAAAATGTCATATCATACGCAAGGCATGTGAACTATTTTATAGAATGCCTAAAAAAAAATTTACCCCAAGGCGTTGGTAGAAATTTCTACCTTCATTGGTTGAAATTTCTACCTTTATGGGTCAAAATTTTTGACCTTCATTGGTCAAAATTTCTACCTTCATTGGTCAAAATTTCTACCTTTATTGGTCAAAATTTTTGACCTTCATTGGTCGAAATTTCCACCTTCATTGGTCAAAATTTTCTACCTTCATTGGTCAAAATTTCTACCTTTATTGGTTGAAATTTCTACCTTTATTGGTCAAATTTTTCTAAATTCATTGGTCGAAATTTCTACCTTTATTGGTCGAAATTTTCTACCTTCATTGGTCAAAATTTTGACCAATTCTTGGCAAAACTTGCACCAAGGCTATCAAAGTTTTTCGACCAACGTATTGGTCAAAATTTTGACCGAAAAAACCGACCAATGGGTTGGTCAATTTTGGTCGAAGTTTGGTCGAAAACTGGGTCAAAATTTTGACCAATAATGGTCGAAAAATGGTCTCAAATGTACTAGTGTGTGGTCTGAGTGCCACCACTTAGCCACAAATGTTAATAGCCCCCTATTCACTCAAAACAAGGGCATCTATAGTAAATGAGTAAACCCACATCTATCTATCACCTAGCGATCTATGCCTGACAATTGGCCTACTACCTCTAAAGGCCACGAATACAGTCCTCCTACCATGAGCTTTCACCCACATACCTATTTTTCATCAAACAAACAATAATGTCAGTTTTCATCCCAAGTGATCATCATAAATCAGTCTACTATCTATATCTAGCTACTCAGCTACTGGTTCTATCTTGGACCTATTACTCATCCCTACCTATCCTAAGTCAAACCAATTTATTTTCCCTACTATGTATCCTGAGCTAGGGCATCACTCTTTGCCTATCTATCATCAAGATTGATCCTACAAAATCACTTTGGAATACTCATTCCCTATTTTCCCAACATTAGAATCATTTTTCTCCCTTTTGCAAATTGGGTATTGCACTAGATCAACTTGACCACCTTTATCCATCAATTACCCAACATTTCATAAATAAAATTGGAACCTCCTATTTTTCACAATTTCATTTTTTTTCAATTTAATTTCTAAGGGGGCAGTATATCCATATCAAACTAGGACATCCAAGCTAGGGCATCAAAATTTTCTAAAAAAAACTCAAAAATGTTCTACTCTAGCCAAAATTTCAAACATGAAATTAACCAAAACTAGGGTATCCAAGTAAAAACATCGCAACATCAATCAGCAAAATCAATGACATTCAAGACATAAAACCATCAATGATTGGACATCAAGTCATCAACAGTATCAACCTCGAAACATCAAAACATCATCGATCAGACATCATTTCAATCATCAAAATTTGACCTAAAATAAAAAAATCAAGACAGTCTTTGAACTAATATGCTTCACATATTAGCTCAAAGAGGGGCATTTGTAGACACCCAAAAATTGGCAAAAACCTAAATTACGCAATTTTGATCAATCAATCCAAATTGAGGATAAAATAAAAAATACATAACAGACTTGCAAATTAAAATCACATCACGTTGTTAATTATCTATCAAATTGACAAGACCTAACTCAACTTTAAAAGAGGAGAAAAGCAATTCAAATTCATAAAATGAAATTCAAAAAGGGAGGAAGAAAAAGACAAAGTGTTGGAAATAAATAAACATCTATTAAATCAATTATCCTCACAACAGAGAAAATATCCCTTTTTTATTTAAAAAAATAAGAAATATCCCCATTTATCCTCAAAACCAAGTCTGTTGGATTCTTCTTCCTGGTCTCTTATAAGATATTTTTAGTTTCCTGATTCTTACCCCAACCCCTACTGAAATCCTATAAATAGGAGGGAAATCCAACAGCCAAAGGACCCAAGTTTTAGGCATCTGCACTATAGACACACTCTGAGTTATCATTTTAGCATTATCATTCTAGCAAACTCATAGCATTTCAGCACTATTTTTATGTCATTTAGCATCATTTATTACATATTAGCTCATTGTATGTCCATTTTCATAGCATTCTAAGGGTTGTTATCTTCATATAATTTGCATTATAGTCATAGATCTTGCATGCATTCTTGTAGATCTACATTCTAAGCATACTCCCTTTCTAGAACTATCGCTGAGATGTTGGTCTAAGAGCTTTCTTAGTAGTGGTAGTTAGGGAAACATGAGATGCTCATAGAATTTACATTTTGATAACAATTTCTTGTGTTTAGTCTAGTTCGTTGTCAGTCTATCTACATTCTACATTAAAGTTTCATTGAATATGTGTTTATACCATGTACACCGTGTACACGTGTCCTTTGAAGAAACTAGATCAACCTCTTTTACTATCCTTGGAGTGACATGTTTATCATCATTGATCATAATTATGTCAACTGGATTAGAGCCCTCTATAATATGTGGTGCAATTTGATAATTCAGCATAGGTATTGAATTTAAAGGATATGGCCTTTGTAATCACTCCATGAACATAAGAATGACACCCATAGTCCTATTTTTAATTGATGTATCCGCAGTAATGTACCAATTAACTCTTAGGATATCTGTTTTTGAAATCTTTTTTGTAGGAAATAGTGGACTTAATTGATTCTCATCCTCTTTCATGTCTTCATCTATGTTCTTGAATTTTCATGCTCTCATCACATCAATGCTTAATCTACAATTTTCTCGAATCAAAATTTCTAAATCATTCTAACAGTTTGTATGGTAGTCCTCCAAACATATTAAATGTTTGTAATTTTTCCCTAAAGATAGACTGGATGTACCTACTAGGTCAAAATTACGTCTTCCATTTCCAAATTTATAGATACAAAAAGGGGATAGATTTCCACAATATGTCTACACAATTCAAGTAACAAGATTCTATCTGAAGGATACCTCGGTAATTTTAATGGCATACCATGATAACCAAACACTCTTAGGTATGAAAAAATCTGAAATTGAACATACCAATTTCCAAACTTTATTATTTCATTGCATGCTTCTGTTGATATCCTTTACACTACATCATTTTCAAGTATTCTTATTATGCAATATAAGAATGCATCATTGACTCTAGCGTTGAAAGGGCATACGACAACTTCATAACCAAATTGTGATAGGGCCAATCTATATCCTCATAATGCAATACAATACATCACTTTATTGATTGATGGAAATTTAACTAATTTAAACATTTAAAAATGTAACTAACTAATTTGAATTCTTAAGATCTTTAATAGAAATTGTGTTATATTTTGTAATAAAAAGAAAACATCTATTTTGAATTCCTAAAATTTAATTGAAAATAGAAACAACAATTTTGAAATTCTAAAATCTTCAATTTAAACAAAAAAAAAATTTAAGTCTTAAACTTTTACTCAAAACTCTAAAACATTCAATTTTAAACTTCTAAAATTTCTAATTCAAACATCGACTATTTTGAAACCTTAAATTATTAATTAAGAAATTCTAAAATCTTAACTATCAACATCATCTCTTTCTTCTTCATTATTTATGTTCTTCATGTTCTATAAATACAAATAAATCATTAAATAATATATATTCAAACTTAGGAAGAGGAAGATACTTATAAGAAAAATCATTAAAGCCATTAAAATAATAATAATGATTATAAAATCTTGAAAAAAAAGAACATATTCCTTAAACTAACTAAAGAGCATAAAAACTTATTTCTTGAATACCTTCTTAAGTTCTTCTATTCATTCTATTAACTAATCTCTAAACAAATACTATCACATTATACTACAAAATAAATTTTGAAGTATCAAATTATAAGACACTTCAAATGAATTTAGTAAAATTGTTTATACTTTTGTAAAAGGCTTAATAGAAACTCAAACCCTAATTTGAGAAGGAGATATATTGAAGTATGGTAAAATAGTGAACGACTAAATTGTGATGAAAAAAGGGTATGTCACTCATTAATTGAATACTCTTTTAATATATTTAGCACTCTCTAAAACAAAGCTAAATAAGAAACAATTGATTCTCAGCTGAACTTCTATTCACATATTCAATGCTAAATAAGAAACAGTTGATTCTCAGCTGAAGTTCTATTCACACATTCTAAGCCAAATAATTGCATTCCACTCCATTACAAATAAGTTAAGATATATCCCATCGATGAACATACCCTTACTCTTTTATTTTATTATCACCTTAAGCCATGCAAGGTCATAGATATCAATGTGCATTTCTTCTAACAGAAGTAAACAATATTTACCCACGTCTTGTAACAGCATTTTTGTTATGTTTTCTCTTACTCATGCTTCTCAACACCATTCTCACTCAAGCATCTCGCCCCACTTTGATGATGTTTGCAGGTTAGTGTAAATATCTATATTTATTATTATATATCAAAGATTAAATATTTTGTAATAGGTGAAATCGATTTGAAGTTTGTTTTAATTTAGGTTCCTTTAAATATTTATCCTTGTTTTTATTAATCAAGGATTACATTTTTTAATCTATCAAATGAATCTGAAATTGTTTTCAATTTAGATTGTGGAATAATTTATTTTTTCATAAAAATTTCAGATTTCACTATGTGATTAATAATAACTTAATATTGTGTATCACTAATTAATAAGTTTTGTGTATTACTAATTAATAACAATGAAGAAGTGTTATCTCTATTGCAAAGAAAACAGTAGTGGACTGCATTAAATAGACCTATGGAGTTCCCACTTGCCCTTGTTGTGATTGAAAACAACAAAGACTCGTTATTTCCTACCAATGCTTGTTAGAATGGAGAACATTGAAACTCTTTTTAAAGCATCTAATATAATACAAAGGCTTTGGTCCTTTATCGATATATATATATATATATATATATATATATATATATATATATATATATATATATATATATATATATATATATATATATAAACAATTAATAAAAATAAACATTAATTAAATTTAATCTAACATTTAAATATTAAAAAAAACATTTATTAAATTAAATTTAACATTTAAGAAAAAAATGTGTTTAAAATAATTTAATTTAAAAAATAAACAATTTAAAATAAAACTTACTGCACAACATATTTTTTTAAAGCCCGTAGGTTGTAGTGTTGTCACGATAGCAGAGTCTATCGTGCGGCAACCATGATGGCCTCTGGCATCACTCTCGTCGTCGTGCAAGAGGTGACAAGTAAGGGGTGGGTGGGGGTTGGTGGCCCCGCCCACCAATTTAATATTTTTAAACAAAACAACAAATCTGCCCCACATTAAATACAGTTTCTAATTTTTTTGATAAGACATCTAATAAAAAATATCACAGTAATTTTATTAGCATTTTTCTTTAAAGAAATTCATGTGAAAGATCTGATAGAACAATTATGAATAACCAATAAATTTTTACAACTCAAATCTTGATTTCCTTCCAAACCCTGCCCAGTTAAAATATAGTTCTATTAAATTAACAGAACGAGCGTTTCTAAGACTCAATCCTCATGAACAAATAATCTTGAAACGAAGAACAAATAAAATTTACCACAACTGCGTCAATCTGAACTTAAAACTCAAAATTCAAATTTATCTAAACACAAAGAAGACAGGAATTTGAAGAACGGAAAACTATTGTACAAATAAACCCACAAGATCCTACCTGGATCTGATGCTAAGATGAAAAATGCACGAAGTACGCAAATAATTCCCTTTTTCTTAAACCCTTCTTCTCGAAAAATTGCTCTTCCAAAATCCGGTTATAGAGAAATGAACTCTAAATTGCTAATAAAGAGTTTTTCCCCAAATTTAGAGCTTTGATTGTGCAATCATGTAAAAAGTCCTTTACCTTTATTATTTAATTATATCTTAATTTTCATGCACAACCTTTTTGCCATTTAATTAAAATATCTTTATCAAATTAATTTCTTTCTCTCTTTAAATAATTCTTGAGACGTTTTTGATAAAAATATTTGTTTAACTTAAGTAATAATAAGATTTAGCATTTGTTTAAAAATGAACTCTGAAATATATTAGTATGAAATTAAATAAATATTATTATGCTCAAAATTAGACTTTAACTTTAATTATTTTATTTTATTAATTTCTCAATTAATTAAATTTAATTAAATATCAAATTTTTCTTATAAAATTTCCATTAAATTAAATCATTAATTATTCTTTTAATTTTGATTTAATTATAACAAAAAAAATCACAAACCCAAAAGACTGAAATGAAAACTCATAATAATGTATAGAAAACTATATCAAACTCAAGGGGTTAAAATTGTGAATTTACTTCACTTGAGGAATTTGAAAGGGTAGATAGCTCGGATAACTTGTCCTACTTTCTAGGACAATTGAATTAAGTTTAGGATTTGGACTCACGAATTATCTCCCCTCTTTTACGATTGAGATATTGCAATAGGGTATGCTCATCCTGGCAATTCAAGGAAGTCGATACCTAGTACCTACAATTTGCATAAAATCTATGCATGTACATACACATATATATATTCTAAAATAAACTGGCAATAGTAGGAAATAGTGCATCGTGTAGATCCTAACTAGTAAATGACTACAACTCACTCCCTCAACCATATCAGAAACATCATACATAAAATAAAACATATAGGTACACCATACATATGCAAGTATGGGGTAAGTATCCATAGAAAACACATAAATAATCCATCTAACTATCATCATGAAATAACTAGAATCACTATATACTATCATCATCATCAAAGAACAATGATGCATACATGAAATAACTAGTACCAAAGTCACTCATCATATAATCAACGGAGTATGAAATAATATCCAACAATCTAAAGAAAAAAAAATGTCATTCATCATCAAACATAAACATAAAGCTGCCCTAAAAGAGTTCAACAATAATAACTGAAAACCAAACTAGGGGTAGGCATTACATTGGAAGTCAAGATAATAGGAAGAGCACTTTTGGACACATGTTTCATATGGGATTGGGTGAAATTTCATGGGCATTCAAGGACCTTTATGTGACTGAAGAGCCTCTTTGCTAATTACTAGTAAACAATTCTGAAGTGATATTAAATATTTAAAAATATATTACTATATATAAATCTTATGTGAGACTAATGTGTTGGTATATAGGCTTCTTAATTTGAACAATCACATCATCCACAACTACATCATTGTAGAAAATGTGCAAAGAACAAGACTACTTTCTCACCTCAAAAATACATTAAATATAATTATTTAAAATATCAAGTAAAAAATAATATATTTAATTTATATAATAAATATATAATAAATTTACAACTAAATTATAGTCAAAATTAAAACTAATGCTACTTAGAGGCAAGTACTTAGCCACTAACTCATTTGGTTGCTAGAATATGATTTAGGAATTGGAATCTAAAATCCTTGATTTGTGATTCTGGAACTTGAAATCCATATTACGGTTTTTGGAATTTATTAGGGATTGTTTGGTTCAAACCCAAAAATATTTGATATTCAAAATTTCTTATTCCAAGCATGTTTGGTTCAAAATATGAATTTATGGTTCTAAAAATGAATATAAAAGTTATAGTGAGAAAGGCAATTCATATCTCCAATTTGTTCAAGGACTTATTCATGGTGCTTCCAACTCCACACATGTCAAAAATGTCGATATTCATCGCAAAAAATTACATATATATATATATATATATATATATATATATATATATATATATATAAAGTTAAAAGAAAGATGAAAGAAATTAGATATGTGCAATACTAGTTATTTTACTTAATCCAAACATATGAGCAAGTGCAACAATAGCCGAAAATTTTTTCCCAATTTTAAAAGAAAAGTATTTGTACAAATTTCTACAATAATCTTTCTAATTTCTATAAGTGACACCTGCTATTTTTTACAAAATGGTGTTCAAAGGTTGCCCAAAGTAAATGCAAAGGGTATCATTTCTTGAAACACCTCACTCTCTTGATTACAACTCAATTAAATTTCAAAAATATGCTCAACAATAGGTGCTCCCAAATGGACATCCAAATGTCAAACCCAATTAAATTTCACTTTAGTTGAAATCCTCTTTTTCAAAAAATGGGATTTAAAATGGGAATTAAAAAGGAAATTCCAAATAACAAGTATTTTGAGGGAAGAAGGAATTCTTGTTTTAAGGGTCAAATGGGGATACTGAATCCACATTTCCCCATATTCCAATTCTCATTTTGCATACCCAAATAGTAGATTGAGAAATTTTTAGAATTTTGAATTCCAATTCCCACTCTAATCCATGATTCAAACGGACCCTAAGTGGCACTTGTTACACTTATGTTGTATATTGTACTTTAATAGTGAATATATTTTTATTTGTTTTCAAATTATAACAAGGCATTTGGGGAAAATAGTTTTTAAAGCAATGAGATAATTAATATTTAAAAAATTACATTTAAAAATGTAAATATTGTAATGCCATTAAATTTTTATAATCTATAAAATATCATATTATAAGATATCACATTAAATTAAAGTTGTTTTGTTTGTAGCAAAAATTTCACGATAAAAAAATAGAATATGGAGACCCTCCAAAAAAAGGGATTCTTATAATACAAAATCAAATCACCCAATCATATAATATATATAATATATAACATTCAAATAAATTATAAAACCTTATACATATTTCAAATATCTATCATACAATATTTTTATAATAACACTTTATTCCATATTTTTGTAAGCATAAAGTCAAATTGTCATTATTTACTTAAAAAATAGTTATGCATGTGAAATAAATTAAATAAGCTTTTAGGTGTCAAGACCTTACTTTGATTGGTCTTTCTTATAATTTTCTATGTTTAAGGTAGATGCATGTGAAATTAGTTGAATAAGCTTTTAATTCTAAGATCCCTACCTAAATTGATTTGACACTTATAAATATATACTTTATTTTTAATTATGAACTCAACTTTTCATATGGGGCTTATATATATATATATATATGGAAAATAGTTTTTGTAAAGAATAGGTTTTATGGTACAATTTATCTTTTGTGTTTAGAGGCATGATTAGACATTTTAACACAGTTTTTGAGTAAGTGATCCCTTAATAAATATATAATATCTTTCATAATTAAATATAATCTAAAATCAAAAACTTGGAAGGTTGGTTTTTCGTTTTTTTTAAAGAGAAGATGTATTGGTAAAAGGTTGTAACAAATCTATGGTTAAACAACACTAACTGTGAAATTTTAACTCTATATTGGTAATTAAAAATATCCAAATATAATCATGTGGTGGATATATTAATATATGAATATCACCATATTATGATATATGAATATCACCATACCGTGTAAATTAATAGGTAATATAAAATAAGTTTACTATATATGATGTTTAATTAGATTTTATTCCATATTTTTGTAAGCATAATATCAGTGTACCTTTGATTTCTTACAAAATGGCAGAACTCTTTAATTGTTAGAAAACATAAACATGTTTTTTTTAAGGTATCAGGACTCTACTTTAATTCTCGTGACTTTATTGATATTAATAAATTAAATAAACTTTTAGCTGTCAAGACCAGGGTTCTCTATGAGATGAATGTGAAATTAGTTGAAAAAGCTTTTGGTTGTCACTACCCTACCAAAATTGATCTGACACTTATCATTTTCTATCATTTTCCATATTTAAGACAGATACATGTGAAATCCCTGAAAAAAGAGAACAGCAAATGCAACAAAACAAATTAATCAAGAAAGCCCAAAATTAAATAATATTTTTCTATATTAGAAAAGTAAAGATCAGTATTTCCTTCTATTTAAAACATTTTAAATGCTGATGTTTCATTGATCTGTTATTTATATTCAATATATATAGAATATTGTTGTATTTTAGAACTCTGTTCAAAGAACAATCAACTATTCTATCATTGATCTGTTATATATACTATTTACAATGAAGAATGTTGAATATTAGAATTTTGCATAAACTGTTCTATAACTCAGCAATAAAGTACACAATTTATTAAAATACTGATGTTTCATCAGTCATATTATAAATGAGTTATATAGATATATAGCTCTCTAATTATAATTAGACTCCACACCAAATAATTACTAGTCAAGTTGTTCAAAAGACCTCACTGTCACTGTTGAAGAAGATGATAATTTAAGTCTGCAAAACAAAACTAAACATAGCCTAAAAGACTGACAAATTTCCTTCAAAGCAAAACAGGTGTTCATTATGTTAGACCTGATCCAGACCAAAAACCCTTATGAAATTTTCAAAATCAAAAAATAATAAAAACAAATGTATCAAGAAAAACCAGTCCCCCTATCTTAAGGCAGAAAACTAAAGAAGCTGAAGGGACTATATTGATATATAATGTTAGGCCTCACTGTTTTCAAGAATCAACAGGACTCTCGAACAGAACATGCAACTAATTGTGCCCAATGCCTCAGCTTCGTCTTCACTTCCTGAGAATTTTCACCTGCCAATAAATAAAATATAATATCGCATCAGAACCTTCCAGAATGCTCTGATCTCAGATAGAAAACATGGAATAAAAACAAAGATCTCAAGGATAATATATGCATTTATAAAAGAATAGCATTAGGCCTAATGAAACATAATCAGCATTAAGAGAGGCATCCAGCTTACAACCATGATATTGAGTATTCATAAGAATATTAATTATGGGCCTTAAAATAAGAGCATTTAATTTCTCTGACATAGCTATTAACAACCTGAAACAAGAGCATCCAACCTGCCATAATTATGCCCTAAATTAAAGCATTCAACCCAGTACAACATATTGCATTTTTCTAAGAATATCAGCTAACTTTGAAACAGGCTGTAATCATAAAGAGAATAAATAAAAGCATATGTTCTAGTAGGGATACCTAGTTTCCAAGATGTAAAAATCTATGAGCAATGTTATATGAGGGTGTCAAAAGGGGAAAAAAAGGTTGGCCTAATCAGTAGAGGAGGCTTAGGCCCCGTTTGGTTGCTGGAAGATGAGGGCCAAAACCGGGTTATCAGGGGCAAAACCAGGTTTTGCAAAAAAACTTTGTTGTTTGGTTGGTTAAAATTATAACCCGGTTTTCAATTTCATCTTCCAATTTTGGTCAAAAATTGGAAGAAGTTTCTTCCAGTAAAAAGGTGGAATTCGAAATTAAAACCAGGTTTTGAATTTTATGACAGTTTTTTTAATAATATTGTGAGGTACACAATATATTCATCTTCCTTGTCAACCAAACGGACCATTGGCTTTCCAAACCACAAAACCAGGTTTTCGAAAACCTGGTTATAAGATAACCTGGTTATGTCAAAAATTCATCTTCCCCAACCAAACGGAGCCTTAAGGTTTTGGATTCAAATCCGGTGGCCTGCTTCTTTGATGCATTGGTTCTGATGATGAATAGGTGCATCTTCAGGATATCAGTCTCGCCTCAAGCTACTACACAAAAGGTTAAGAAAAGGCTATTCAGCTACTCCAATACATCAATCCATAAACTATGGTATAACTTCTACATTGGTACATCTTCAGACTGGACAAACATTTCTGGAAATCTGATTTAATGTCAAATTCCATATTCAGATAATATAGCCTTGAAATAGGATGCAACATATGAAAAAAACAGTGTATTTTGATTCATCTCACTTATCAATGCAGATTGGTATTTGGATGAGAATTTGCTTTGAGATGATT
This sequence comes from Cupressus sempervirens, assembly GCA_028749045.1. NCBI lineage: Eukaryota > Viridiplantae > Streptophyta > Pinopsida > Cupressales > Cupressaceae > Cupressus > Cupressus sempervirens. The sequence goes on from CM053785.1 coordinate 907,733,063, forward strand.
CAATCTCAAATAAGAATCAAAGAATGCCAGAGGGGCTTATTTTAAACTATGAATTCAGAGGGAAAAAAGAAAGCATTCTGAAACTACATATGCATTCGCAAAATGGCACTAACACTTAAAAACATCAAAATCTGAGAGTTCACAAATGGAAACAACATGTGCATGCAATTTAGGCAGGAATTAATTGTGAGCTTCTCATCTCGGAGGTGTTGGGTTCGAGTCTACTCGAACATAACACATTAAAAAAAAAAATCTGGACAAATAATAAACCCAAATCCATTTGTCTATACCTGGGCTAGAGATTCTCCATGCATCAGAGACTGGACTTGAAGGGCTTTGAGCACAAGACTCTGATCCATGCACTGAGCTGCCCTCTGGAGAAGACTTAAACCTAGAAACATTGAATTGCCTATTAATGGCATAGTACAAATCCAGAGCAGGGAAAGTGTTGCAAAGATGATCATGATCTTCATCAAGGCTAAACCTAAACCCTAGATCAATGCATCCCCTGAGCTCCTCCAGATCTTCATCCCTCAGACACCTTGATCTCTCCCCACAATCTGAAACACTCCTATTCACTGCCCTGTTCTCTTTCCCTTTCTCTTTCTCTTTCTCTTTCTCTTTCTGTTTCTCACACACCACCTGATCCCTTTTCCTCAGCCATGATTCTTCCCTTGAAAGTTCATTGCATGATCTTTGTTTCTGTAGCAAATGCCTCTTTCTCCCCAACTTTGGAAGGTTCTGATTCATACCATTATTTTTATTCCCGCCAAATCCCGTGTTTTTGCAAACACTGCCATTGGGATCTTCACAGGCCAGTACAGAGGGATTTCTTTCCTCCCCTGCCATCACAGAAGAAAAGCTGATTTCCCAGGGAAAAAACACTAAATAAAACGGAGGCTTTAAGGAAACCTGAACCTCATGCAATGGACCGCATGACTTATTTATAATTTTTTGAAAAACAACCTAAAAAGACTAAATATAGTAGAGGCCCTAATATTAGAATTTTGGTGACCCAATTCTGCTGCCGCGTGTGGATCCTTGCCCCTAACATGGAAACTGACTTTATTCCTCTCCTCATCATTATTTTTATTAATCAGCATTGTGATTTCAAATTCAAATCACTTTAGTGCCTTCCATGTCCGATTTAAATTCTCCTTGTGTTGAGTTAATGTTTTAATTGGGTTTTAATGGTTTCCCTCCACTTTATTAGGGTTTGTGTAATTGGGTTTTAATGGTTTCCCTCCACTTTATTAGGGTTTGTGCTGTATTAAACGCCCATACCTTGTAAAGTGAAAAAAAAAAAAAATTTATATTTATTTCTTTAATTTTAACTATATTTAGAAAGAAACTATTAATAAATGTCATAGAGAAAATTTTCTTGTATGTCAAAGAAATATTCCTAGTTCTTCTATATATACTTACAATCTTTTTGTGTTATATATATATATATATATATATATATATATATATATATATATATATATATATATATATATATATATATATATATATATATATATATCAAGTTAGCTTGTGATTTTAAAGTTTATGTAATTTATTTATTTTTTTAAATCAAGTTTGTTAGGCTTTCTCCAATTCATTATAATTTATACTACATTAGTATCAATAGATTGTAAGTAGTGGTATATAAATATATTGTGGTTATAATTTGAACCTTGATGAATGCTTCAAGTATTTAAATGGAACAATAATCATTATTTTATTAATTGATGTAAGAATAAAATTACATAAATTTAGAAAATAAAGACCTTGTCTAAAAAAGAGTAATACTCACCAAAAGTCTAATACAATCTAAAACCATTACACAAATAAACCTTATATTTTAAACAATTACATACAAACTATAAAAGAGTCCAACACAATAAACATTTTAATATGATATTCTCTAAACATTTCTTTGTTAAGATTATTGTAATGTGAAATAATCATTATCTAATTCTTATTATCATATAAAAAAATTATAGATAATAGTTCTTGAAAAATATTAGAATTTTATTCAACTATTTGCATCTTAAACAATAACAAAATAATATGCATTTAAAACTTTCAATTACCAATATATTTCATAAAATAAAAACATCACCTTCTTGATTTTTAGCTAGCACAAATCCCTCTTAAAGATTGGTTTTCTAAGAGCCTCCTCAAATTGGCTATATTATTATATTCTTATGGTTTTTATTTTAGATAATCAAATTTTAATTTGAGTAACACATTGGATAAAATAAAACTATCTAAAATATGTGTAGGTTATTAAAGAAAGAATAAATTGAAATGACAAGCACTTGAGCGTTGTCTTGCAACTCCCTCCACTCACTCAAGAAAACGGTCAGATCAAAGGCCAATCATAATCATCGTTTTATATCCTTTTTGTGGGCATACGCCCATAATTCCACCATCAATTTTGACTTTTATTAACTAGGCATGCTTTTTGTTGGGCTCCTGCCTTGTTTTCCAAGGATGCCTTACATGTTTCCCTTCTTTTGAAAACCCTTATTTTAATATTAATTTGAAAGGTTTTAAGAACTAAAGATAGTGGAGAGCTATCAAAGCTTCCATTAATATTTTTTTATCCCTAAGTATTAATTGTATTCCTCTAAAGATGAGCTTTCATTTGGTGCTGGCCAACATATGCATAATTGGTGTCTCTATTATTCCTTTCTAATCTCATGCCTTTCAAGTGTTGTTAAATACATTTGTTTAAGATGATGGTGTTGTTGATAAGTTTGGCCCACGTATACATGATTTTGAAGCTCCACAACTTATAATAGTCCGGTTGTATGTTTTACATGTTTTGTATATGTAGAATAAGAGTAAACAAAATGCATTGTTTTTAGTGAGGGTATTAAGAGGATTGTTTTGAATCAACTAAATATAAGAGATGTACCTATTTATATTAATAATTTCTTAAAATGGATTGATAATCTATATTATTTAAATATATATTAGTTTTAAATTTATAATTTTAAAAAAAAATTGTCTCCAAAGCCTATCTTAATGTTCAGTAGTCCATATCTTGGGTACTTAAGGTAATTTAGGGTGAGATTAATCTATTAGCGATGCATGAGCAAGCTTACAAAATAGGTGTGTCGCTTAAATCTAGACCTCAAATTCAAACCCAATACTTAAGCCTCATTTGCTAATCATGTGGACTAGTGTTGAAGGCTTAATTTTTAATAAGTTATCAATAGGCTTTGGGTAAGGGTTGGCGTTTTTCTAAATTACAAGTGGCACAAACAAGATTGTTGTCCTATTGTGTGTTTTTTTTTAATTAAAAGTGGCAAAAACAAGAGAGTTGTCCTATTGATACAATAGCTCAGAGAGTGTTGAATTGGCCAACAAGTAGTAACAACATATTAACATTACATTAATCGCTAACTACTAACATAAAAAACATCAAAAAATGGAGATCGTCCAAGTAATCAAGAAAGTCAAGTAGTATCCAGTATACCATCTAAACTAATTTGTGTTTGATAAAGGGCCACGTAGTGCCATCCTCATTCATAAGCATAAAAACACTACTAATAATATCGAAACTAAGACTAAAATAGCATTGACAATCTTGATATTGTGCCTAAAATGATAATTAACAACAAAGAAATTGAGGATTATTGTTTTGTCTAGAAACTTCCATCATTATTTATAGGAATTGTATCATCTTAAAATGGAAGCGCTTTAATTAAATGATGGTTTAGCATCCATTTAATGTGATTTCATCATAAATTGGACTTAATTTGGATTCTCCCGTTTATTCTTGTCTCTTTGTATTCCTCCTAGATGGAATCAGGGTAGGATCTAATGGTTCCTCCTTTGTATTCCTAATCTATGCTGCAAAGCTCGAGGTAGGACCTATCCTCTTGGTATCCTCGTTTCCCATCTTCCGATCACCAAAATCTCTTTTCTCATCAAAATGAGATTTTTCTTAAGATTTGCATGGAATTTCCTAAAACTAATGCTTGTTTTGGGACCCCAAGGGAATACCAACACTTTCTAGGCCCTAAGATCAAATATATAGTGCATCCCTACCCTATTCAAGGATGTGATAAGTTCTAACCTTGGGACCTATTTTGGGTCCCCTTCTCAATTCTCGTGTCAGGGTTGATCCAAGGCATTATTTTCCTTGCTCAATCAGCCAATGAGAGAGATTTTATTATGAATCCTTTATAAGCACTTCATTTCTTTCATTTTTTATCCATCCACAATTTATAACAAGCATCCAACAGCTACCCATCATTCATACGCACTTCAAACCTTCAAGCATTCAAGCAACCAAGCCATCTTTAAGTACATTCAAGGAGATTCTTTTGCAAACCATTGGAGAGGAGATCCGTTGCATTCAAGGTGCTTTCAAGGAGCTTCAAAGGAGTTCATCTGGGAGCTTCATCATCTATCTTCCATATTCATGCTATAACCTTTCAAGATCTAACTTCCTCAATTGGTGATAGTGGAGCTTGTTATCAATATTGGATATTCAACATTCATCATTCTTCTACATTCACACCTACCTGATCCAAATCAACTTTCTAAAGTGAGCTTATTGCATTTGATTGAGAAATCCTAATTTTGTAAGGTGAATTTGTTCATTTGCTTTACTTTACAACATTGCAATTATTTCTATTTCAAGGTTAATTCCTAAACTAAGGTTTGACCAAGGGAAACCCCCCATCAATAAAACAAAATCATTTTTCTAGTAGGTTACAGATCTTTGAAGGCATAACAAAGTGTAGATTTGGATACCCTCAAAGATCTGAAATAAATTTTGGGATCAAACATAAAAGGGCAGGGTCATATTTCATCCCCACCCTTACAGTTTGACCATATCCTTAATTGACACTGCCTCTGCAGGTCAACTCTGACATGGAGTTGAATGATTTGCAAGTTTTGTAGATCTTGTAGTTCTAAATCTGGAGCCAAATATGTTTGATGTTTAGAGCAATACGAAGGGTAGAAAATTAGATCCAATATTCCATTCACTTTTCAAAGTTAATCATTTTATTTCCTTTATTCATTTCATCACATTTACTTTATTGTATTTCATGGCTCTTGATACATTAGGGTTTTAAGGTTCTTGCATTCTTTCTCTAATTCTAGACAAGCATTAGATCTTTGTTTGAATTAGTGTTCCTTCATTATTTGTATTGTATTGATCTACTTAGATCTAATTACCTTAAAGTTAGAATTCAAAGGATTAATCCCCTTAACTTCCCTTTGAGGTGTAAGGTCAACCCTAACCTGAAATGTGGAGTAATTGAAATCTTCCTTATTGCTTCACATTTCACCTTATACAAGAATAAATATTTAAAAAAGAAAAAAATTGTAAATATCAATAACTTTAAAATTACCAATATATAATCTACTGATATATATATATATATATATATATATATATATATATATATATATATATATATATATATATATATATATATATATATATATATATATGTATGTATGTATGTATGTATGTATGTATGTATGTATGTATGTATGTATGTATGTATGTATGTATGTATGTATGTATGTATGTATGTATGTATGTAAGAGTGTGGATAGTGAAACCATTAAATATCTATAGAAGTAGTCTTACCCTCCAAGATTTTATGATACACAAGGCGTTCATAAATAAATTACTCCTTAAGATGTTACCCTTTGTAAGAGATAAATGACATAATATTTGTCTTCACTAGAGAAATTAGGCATTAATTTCTTATTGGGCCATATTTCCTAAAATTGATGGAACCAAAGGTAGAAAGTAATATGTAAATATTGTTATAGTATTTACACATTTCATTAAATGTAAATAGTATTCTTCTAGAGATCATTTGTGTTAAGAGTTTTTCATTCAGCATTTTCAATCATTCTCTATCCAAATGATGAATCACAAAGAGTGCATTGAAACACTTACACAATTGTCCTCTTGAATATTATTCACATGTAAAAAGTAATTAACATAGGAAATTTTCTTGGGGATCAGATATTTGAGAGAGATTCAAATATCCAAAATTTCAATCTTTTTTCAATTAATATCGTCTTATATTATCTACGTAGTAATGGAAGCATTTAAAGAATATCTTGGTGAAGAAATAAATCATGAATGCAATATTTATGAACTTCCACAAGAGAATGCATGCAACAAGAATTAGCTAAAAAATATCATGAAATGCAAATGTGCAATTATATCCTTCTATATGCATAACAAGGAAGAAACGGGAAGGTGAAAGTAAAACATTAAATAACCCTCTAAGAGATGTGAGACATGTTAAACATTAGTGGAGAAGTTATACGATTTTTTATGTATCTAATAGGTGAGGCAAGGAAACTATTAAGAAATTTAAGCTACTGTAAACAAATCTAATAAGTTCAAGAACTAGATGTGTTATAATTCTTTTCACACTAACATCACAATAGGTATAAAAGAAACTAAACCATTTTCTCCTTACGGATAAAAATAACTAAAATGAGCGTTGACATCAAGAGCTAATAAGACACTTATTTAGAACACAAGACTCTCTCACAAACAAAGTAGAAGAGAAAAATTTATAGGAAAAAATCCTTCAAAAAGATAAATAAATTTAACACCAAGGATAACCTTGTTGATCCCACACTATTGTTGTAATACAAGATAGTGAACAATATTAAAGATTTAGTAAAAATTCTTGTGATTTTCACCAAAGTAAACAAATATTCTAATGAGAGAAACATCGTCATGATAAAGTTGTTAAAGGAAATAAATGTGATTTGAAATTTTTTGAAGGAAATAAATGTGAATTTTGATACATTTATATTCATTATTACTCAAGTAGGTTGCATGAAAAGTGGATGGAACTTTGGTTATTATTCAAAAGAATAATGTGACAATTAAGCAATAGACTAAAGTTTTACATATTTTATTAAAGCCATATTAACTCATGGTAGGAATTACACTTTGATGCTCAACCTTAATGGATAAAAATGCAATGACATTTTTTATTTCAAGACTAAAAAAATCATTATCCATTTATGATTAGGTAACTAGTTAGTCGATCATCTCTAAGTAAATATTATACATGAGATACCTCTCATAGAAGTGGATTAAATTTAACTGGTCAACCTAAGGTCATAAACTTGAAATGGGCTAGCATAATCTATGCATCGTAACATTACTTAGACTATTATTTAACTAATTAATGAAATTTTCAATCTAGAGTAATTATCTACTACTCTTTAAAGCTATAATCAACCTATTTGATCAATACTAATCCTATGTCATGAAACAACATCTACATTATATTAACAATGAATACAACTCTAATTTTATAAAATACATATACTAAGAATAAGTAAGACACAGTAACTAATCCACCAATGATGTCCAAAGCCATAGAAACACAATCATGTAATTCAAACAATATTTTGTTGAATATGTAAGAAAACTAGGCTATTGAATTGGATGTCCACAAACTTACAAACTCTTAAACCTTTCAACCAGTTTCACTAAACTTAGTTTAATCCTTTAATTACTTAGGATACAATCATGAAAAGAATATAGATCATCAAACACATAAAACTCTAGATTTACATGGAAAACTTAGTTAAATGGAAAATGATAGAGAAGATTAATTCTCAAATTTATGAACATCAGTTAAGTTGGATTAAAAATAAAATCTACTTAATAGAGGCTCATTGTCAAAAGGTATAACTACCCAAAAGAGAAGGCTTGTTGTCAAATGTAGACAAATGAAAGAGAATAGATCCACCACTAATATGCAACACCAACACAACTCAAAGATCTAAAGTCACCTCAAATTTACTACTTTTGATATCCAACACATTAAGGTTCACATTGGGGTTGGGTAGATAGAGATGAGACTTTGTACATTGAGATTTCCTCAAAAAGGATAAAATTATTTTTGTAAAAATGATTATGGCATTTGTACCATTAAGGCTCTTGTAGGAATGAATTAAATGTTATGTTTTGTTTCTAAGTTTAATGACCTCATAGTTCTATGATCTCTTGCTCTTAAACTTTATCAATACTGTGTTTAATATGCTTCTTTTAAGTTTTAGTTTTCTTTTAACTGCAATACAAGGGAACCTATTGTATGTTAAAAATATATATACTAGCACATAGGAAGTTTTTTATCTTATTTTCTTTAGGTTCTATGTTGGGGGCATTACAAAGGTCTTCTATGGTCCACTTCTTATTCCTTTCCACCATGGGATTTCTTAGTGACAACCTATTCAAAAATTGCATATGGTTATTTTCTTGGATGATAGTGGAAGATTCCACAATTACATGATTAGTATAAATAAAGGAGAAATCATTCAATAACATGAGTGACATTTGTGTAGACTTTAAGGGTGTACTTATATAACTATGATGTTTGAAAAAGGATCTATCTCCCTGATTGTATGATAGTGAGTGAAATGTGGTGTAGAGAATAAAAACATAATCCCCCCCCCCCCCCCATTACACGATACACCAATTTATATTACATCAATTTTCATTACATTTATTACATCAAATTATACATTTGGAGCTAGTTCCAATACACCAATAACTTTCTTCAACATTTTCCAAGCATCCTTACTTGTAAGAGTTATAATGCTAAGCAATAAGTGAGCCTCAAGTTTTTCCACCCAACAATGTGATCCTTGAGGAACCACCCCTAGGCTAGGAGACAAAACCATGATCCACTAGGTCTAGGCATCTAGGGTTTAGTATTAAAAGATCACCAGGAAGAACAATTAGAGAAGATCTTGTGTACAAAGGTTGTAACCACATCTAGGTGAGTGTCATCGCACCTTCCCAAGTTTTGGGATCAACCTCTTGGGCCTGAGGCCATCCTGTCATATAGAATGCATTTCCCTGAGTACTCCAATGGGGATGGGCACAACCTAATAATACTAAGATCAACCTTCTAGGTTAGGGACCTAAAGTTTGTGCACATCCCTTCCCTAAGTACTCTAGCAACTACTTTATTTATCTTGATTAATGTGTGAAATCCTAGCCCATCCCATAGATTTTTTTATTAATATATCACTACTAATGCAACTCACTTATAGAGCCAGCCTGCATAGGCCACTGGTCTCTAGGCATAGGATCCTCCAACAGCCACTTTTGGGCCTAGCACCTATGATGAGCCACTCACCCAGGGTTTCCTACCCTACTTTAGAACCAATATACAAGACATGCAAAGTTACACAAGTCAAGGCATCTCAAAAAATTCATGTAATAGAAATAAAGCCAATTAAGATCAACCAATAGAGAAAACTAACTATAGGATATTGAACAGTGAACCACAAAACTAGGAAAATAGTAACATGCATCTATTTCTTATAACTACGCATCCATTCAATTTTATTGCATATTTATTCAATATAATCGCGCATCCATCCAATGTTGACATGCATACATCAAGGAGAACTGCACATCTATTTAGTATAACCACACATATGTCAAGCAAAATTATGCACATGTTCATTATAACCACGCATTTGTTTAATGTAATTGCACATTCATCGGGAAGAGTGAGGCATTTGTATTGACTGGTCAAAAGGGGTAAAATATAGGGTTGTGCATATGCTTAGTATAACTATGCATATGTGCAGTCTTCATGTGCATTTATTCTAGGGAACTCAAAATATATATAAAGAAATCTACGAATTGAATGCTGAGATCGAATAAGGTAGAGGAGAGTTTTCCAGTACCATTTGGGTTGAGATCCCAAGTTGAAAACCCCATAGCCATTCCTGATCAAGGAATTCAATTCCTAGCATTATTGTCTATACGTGATTCCACACTCAAGATTCCATCATAGAAAACAAAAGGGATACAGTCACACACAATTCAAACATAACAGACAGAGATATATATCTATGTATATTTGCATTATCTAAAGTAGTATATTTATTTGATCTATGTCGTCCTAAGTTACATCATATTCAATAAAATGGGGTATCAAGACCTACTTTTTTGCTTGTGTCCATATGAAATTGGGCTTGAGTCCATGAAAGATGAAAGATTCCAACCTCTAGTTTGTATCTTTCTCAATCTTAGTCTAGGTATCCTCTATTTTTGTACACATGGTGATCTTCAAAATATCAATTTGACTATAGTTTTTGCAAATAATATTTCTTATAATTTATTTTTCCAGGAAGTCCCTTATTTATAGGGATTCATTTAGTTTACAGATGGTTGCAGTCGTTGCACAGCTCATTAAGTTTTAATTTAATATTTCTTCTTTGTTTTTAAGAAATTTATTAAATGGACTACCTAGGCTTGTCATTTATCAAGGTATCTTAGGAAGATAATTCACAAAAGTGTGGGTGGTGAGTTATTTTAAAAGGTGTGTGTTTACTCCCTAGGTCAAGGGTTCTATTGTCGAGGTTCTTTTTCCACTCCATATTTTTTTTAATAACAAGTTCAAGATTTAAATCTCTAGATGTCATGTATTACTTAATTTATTTGTTCAAAGGATCTAGTTTTAATTTATAATTTGTAAGAGTTGTTAATCCTAATTAATAACATATACAACAAAGAAAATTTACACTTTTACTCAAGCATATATGTATGCACCCATATATACTAAGGTAATTGTGCAGATTGATTCAATAACAATCAAATGAAAGCCAAAGTAAAACACCAAACATTAATGTCTCAAATATACAATTTCCCCAAAATCCCAAATACAGTGACCAACTCCTATAAGGAACTCTAGCTTTTTGGTGCCTATGGACCATGGTTTTATCTCTAAATAAAGAAATAGCATAGAGGCTTTTGTACATGTTCCTACACACACCTACATCACCAACAAGTATACATATACATGACAGTGCAATAGTAGATGGGTCAGTAGGGTTAGATTCAATAATCATACCCATGAAAGTATATAAAACATGTAATAAGAAAAATCATCTTAACATCATATCTCTTGTCTCAGCATGGAAAATAAATCTAGTGCATAATATATCATGTCGCTAGGGTGGGCACTACATCCTCCTCCCCTAGGACTAGGCTTTCTCTTGAAAGCCAACAAATAAATATGGATATGATATCATGTATCTATCAACATCCTCCCAAGTAGCAAAAGTGTTAGCAATGGGGTCCCATTAGACCCTGACTTATTCCACAATACGACCCTTGAGGTATAGGGTTCTCTGATGAAGTATGTGCACTGGATCTAAAGCCATCTCCCCATACACAACTTGTAAATAATGCCAATTCAAAACATGAGAAATATAACGAATGTATTCTCTAAGAAAAATATATAAAAAACATCATGTGTGTGAGAAAGGCTAAGTGGCAAGGCAAGCCAGTAGGAAACAAGTCCAACCCTCTCTAATATCTTGAATGGTCCAACAAATCATGGTGCTAATTTAGATCCCTCTCCATATCTAATTGGACTCTTTCGTGGTTATACCCTCAAAAACACCTTGGTCCCTACTGAAAATTGCTTATCTATTCTATGAGCATCAGTGTACTTCTTATGTTGGTCATATGATGTAACCAAATATTCCCTAATCCTTTGTACTTGTCTTTCCATATCCAGAAGCATTTATGGTCCCAAACCTACTCTATTCTCAAGATGATCCCAACTCAAGGGAGTATGACAATGTCAACCATATAATGCTTGGAAGGGTGTCATACCTATAGAGATGTGATACCCCATTTTGTAAGAAAACTTTACAAGATATAGGTAATCATCCCAAAAAAATTGTTGGTCCATAACATACACCTGCAACATATCTTCCAAAACTTGGTTTACCCTTCCGTCTGTGTGTTTGTTTTTGAGTGATAGGTTGAATTGAAATTTAATTGTGTGCCTAAAGATTTCTGGAGGAATGTCTATAATACTAAGGTGAAGATGAGATTCCTATCTAAAATGATCTTTTTAGGTACCCCATGAAGCCTGACCACCTCCTTCAAGAATACTCTGGCTACTGAGCTAGTTGTATCAAAAGACTGAATGGGAATAAAGTGTGCTACATTTGTGATTCTATCCACAATTACCATGATAGCATCATGTCTATGGTGTGTCAAGGGTACACCAACTATGAAGTCTATACAAATTATATCCCACTTCCATCTAGGGATAAAGTGTGGCTACAAGAGTCCTACTAGATGTTGGTGTTTTGCCTTCACCCTTTGGCATTCTAAGCATTTGTCCATAAAGTCTTCTACATCTCTCTTGAGATGCTCCTAGAAGTAGAGTCACCTCAAGTCTTTGTGCATCTTCTTAACTTCTAGGTGAGCTAAGCATGGTGCCTTATGTGCCTCTACAAAAATGATCCCTCTGCATTCTTCAAAAACATATACTTTGTGTTGGTATCTTAACAATCCATCTTCTTCTAAGTGATACCCAGATAACCTTCCTCCTAAGTTTGATCCTGAATCCATTTTTAACTTTACTTCTTGATACCCTTTGTTAATATATATCCCTTTTAGTATATGACTATGTATATCCATATTGATAATGAGGGCAGAGACATCATGTCTATGCCTACTAAGTGAATTTGCCACCACATTTTCTTTTCCCTTAATATACTTTACATCAAATTCATATTCGCATAGGAATTCCATCCATCTATGTTGCCTTGCATTAATATTTGGTTGATTAAATATATATTGAATGATTATGTGATCTGTATGTAGCTCGAACTTATGACCAAGGAGAAAATGTCTCCATCTAACTAAAGCATGTACTACTACTGCCAATTCTAAGTCATGGGTGGGGTAGTTGAGTTCACGGTCCTTTAGTTTTCTAGATTTGTAAGAGATCACTCTTACCTCCTGCATGATAAATAATCCTATCCCTTCTAAAGATGCATCAGTACATACTACAAAGTTCCTAGTTGGGTCAGGCACTGCAAGAATTAGAGCACTGCTCAATTTTGTATTTAAGGCATTGAAATGTTACTTCACATTTTTTGACCAAATAAATTGCTTCCCTTTTCTTTGTAGGAATGTGATTGGGGGAGAAATTTTAGAAACCCCATTACACACCTTTGATAATACTCGACCAATCCCATAAAACTTCTTACTTCCAAGACATTAGTAAAATTTGGCCAATCTACTATCGCTTGTATTTTTTAGGGATCTGTCGAGATTCCTTCCCCCAAGATCACATGTCCTAAATATTTAACTTCTATTTAGAAAAAATCACACTTCTCCATATTAGAATTCAATTGGTTTTCTCTGAGATAGACTTGTCTCAAATGTTGCTCGTGTTCTTTGATGGTTTTAGAATATACAAGTATATTATCCAAAAATATGATAACAAATTTATCTAGGTAAGTTCTAAAGACTTCATTCATTAAATGCATGAATACTAAGGGTGCAATAGTTAACCCAAAGGGTACATCTATAAATTCATAATGGCCATATTGGGTGTAGAACATTGTTTGATGGATATCTACTTCATTTATTCTAAGTTGATGATACTTGGATATTAAATCTATCTATGAAATTATTTTTTCCCCTTTCATCTGATCAAACAAATCATGATCTTGGTAGAGGATGTCAGTTCATAATGCTAACTTTATTAAGTTGTTTGTAATCAATGCATGAACTTAAGGATCCATCTTTCTTCTTAAGGAAAATTGTGGGTGCTCCCTAGGCTGACACACTAGGTCTAATAAACCCCTTCTCCAAAATTTCCCCTAGCTAAAGCCTTAATTCACTCAATTCTTGAGTGATCATTGTATAGGGTGCGTTTGAGATTGGTTATGCTCCTAGCATAATATCAATATGAAAATCTATGTCCCATATTGGAGGCATCCCTAGAATTTCCTTTGGAAAGACATCAAAAATTTCTTCCAACAAGGACTGGTTGAGTTTTATTTCCCTTACCTCCTCTTCAAGCTCATTAATTGTTAATCAAAAAAATTGGCATCCCTTCCTCATGCTTTATTTTAACTACATGGTTGATGTCATATGTAAGGGTACGAATCTTTGTATTCCTATGATTTTGTGCTCGTTTCTTGAATCATCCTTGTAAAGGATCTCCTTCTTTCAACAATCTATGTCAGACTCATGAGCTCCTAATCAAACCATGCCCAAAACTTATCCATAAAAACCTAGTGGAATAACTTGGAAGCCCACCTTGGTTGAGAAAGTCCTAGATTTATCTCATAGTTTTCTACCACCAGATTTGTAGATATTTTAGCATCTGAAGCCAATTATACCTACCACTTGTCACCTTACCCCTTAGCCTCTAACCCAAATAGATCTACTATAGTAGGGGAAATGAAAGAATCAGTAGCTCTTGAGTCAAACAAGATGGAAATTATTTTGTTTTTTAACACACCTAAAGTTTCTACTATTGCTCCTTGAAAATCTTCTTAACACTAGTCCATGCCTACAAATATACAATGAGAGTAACTTGCATTTTCAACTATGGGTTATGAAACTATTTGTTTCTATGAGTAGGTTTTATGTGACTTATGTGGACAACTTGTTGCATAGTGACCTTGTTGACCATAAGAGAAAGACCTTGTATTCCTACCATAATTATGGGAAGGAGTAGGGCCAGATTTTTTAACACTTTCCTTATTAACATCTTAAGGGTTTTGCAATGAGTTGTATCTTCTATATGGTCTCTCGTTCAAATATTTTTCTTTGTGGTTTTGAAACTTTATCTTTTTCTGAAACTGTTTATCCCCTCTAAAGGATGAATTTTTTTGAGAACCTATGGCCCCTTGACTGTTCTTATTATTGTTTTGAGTAGTTTGGATAGCTATATGGCCACCCTTTCTATTCATATTTTTTTCAACTAAGAAGGCTTTAGCCACCACTTCCCTTAGAGTCTTTGGTTCAAGGACTGCTACTCCTCCTAACATCTGCTCATTGAGGCATCTTTTCAAATATTATACTAACAAAGGGCCATCCTCCTTGTAATCCAAGAAGGGTTTGAGTTCATAAAATTTCCTTTCATATTCTTCTATAGTCATGTTCTTTTGTTTAAGCTAATGAAATTCTTCTTCTCTACCCTGCCTCCATTGGTCAGAGAGATATATGTCTCTGAAAGTTTCTAGAAATAGTTCCCTAGATATGTTATCTACATTCACTTGAAACCTTTATTCATCTTGATGCCACCAATTTGATGTGTTCTTTCTTAAATGCATGATAGCACACTTGGCCTTCACATTACTATTGAATGAGTGCATAATAAAACATCTTTCTAGGTCAAAAAGCCAAGTTTCTACTATTGATACTCCTTCATTGCCATAAAAATTAGGTATTTTTTATCTGAGAAAATATTTCATTTGAGTGGTGACAAGTGTCTAATGGTCTTCTAGATTTATTTTCCTAGGACTTCTTTCCCGCTCCCTATAATTACGTGTGTGGGAATGGTTGGCTTCTTCCCTATTAATCATGTTTTCCATTTGGTCTAATATTTCCATCATTTCCTACATCAATCTCCTAAGTTGTATAGCTTCATTCTCCTCCCCATAGCTTTCACTTCATGTGTTCCTATCTAATTCCCTTCGCTCTCCTTGAGAGCTCATGTGTTTAGATCTTGGGGGTGAATTGTTTACTCTACCCTTTCTAGCTCTTTGTATTTTTGGAGGCATCATAAAGTTGAAAAGTTCATAGGTTATGTGATAGATATTTCTCCTAAGGAAATTTTGTCTTAAATAGTAAGCCTTGGAACTCCCAGTGTAACATTCTAGGGCTTTGATACCAAATGTAAGCCCCCAAAAAGGAACATAAATAAATTAAGAAAAAAAAACTTCTTGTGTCCTAGTATATTATTATTATTATTTACATACAATAGGTTCCCTTCTATTGCAATTTTTAAAAAAACTTAAACTTAAAAGAAGCATATCAAGAATAGTATTGATAAATTTTAAGAGCAAGAGATCATAGAACTATGAGGTAATTGAACTTAGAAACAAAACATATCATTAAATTCATTTCTACAAGAGTCTTAATGGTACGAATGCCATAATCATTTTAACAAAGATAATTGTATCCTTTTTGAGGAAATATCAATGTACAAAGTTTCATATCTATCTACCTGACCCTTATATATAATCTGCCCCCCACCCCCCACCCCCCCCCCCCTTAAATTATCCACCAATTTTTATTACATTTATTACATCAAATTATACATCTGGAACTAATATCAAATACATCAATAACTTTCTTCAACATTTTCCAAGCATCCTTTCTTGCAAGAGTTCCAATGCTAATCCCTAAGAAAGCCTCAAGTTTTTCCACCCAACCATGTGGTCCCTGAGGAACCACCCCCCAAGCTAGGAGAAAAAACCATAATCCACTAGGTGTAGGCATCTAGGGTTTACTATTCTTGGAACAAATCTCAAGTAAACTAAGAGATCACCAGGAAGAACACTTAGAGATATCTTGAGTATAGGGGTTGTAACCACATCTAGGTGAGTGTCATCGTACATTCCCAAGTGTTCAGATCAACCTCCTAGGCCTGAGGCCATCTTATCGTACATAATGCCTTTCTCGGAGTACTCCAACGGGGATAGGCATGGCCTAGTAATGCTAGGATCAACCTCTCGTATTATGAACCTAAATTTTACACACATCCCTTCCCTAAGAACTCTAGCAATACCACTTTACTTATGTTGATTAATGTGTGAAATCCCAACCCATCCCATTGATTTTTTTTATTAAGTTATCACTTTTTATCCAACTCACTTATAGAGCTAGTCTGCATAACTCACTAGTCGCAAGGCATAGGATCCTCTAGTAGCCACTTTTGGGCCCTAGCACCTATGGTAAGCCACTCACCTAGGGTTTCCTACCCTACTCCAAATCCAATATACAAGCCATGCAA
This sequence comes from Cupressus sempervirens, assembly GCA_028749045.1. NCBI lineage: Eukaryota > Viridiplantae > Streptophyta > Pinopsida > Cupressales > Cupressaceae > Cupressus > Cupressus sempervirens. Next base: position 907,749,874 of record CM053785.1, read on the forward strand.
AGTTACACAAATCAAGGTCTCTCAGAAAAGTTATGTAATAGAAACAAATCCAATTAGGATCAGCCAATAGAGAAAATTGACTAAAAGATATTGAATAGTGAGCCACAAAACTAAGAAAATAGTAAAACCACACATATGCTTCTTATAACTGCTCATATGTTTCTTATTACTATGTAGCCATTCAATTCTACTACACATTTCTTCAATATAACTACACATCCATTCAATGTTGACAAAAATACGTCAAGGAGAACTATGCATCTATTTAATATAACCACCCATATATCAAGAAGAACTACACATATTTCATTATAACCACATATTTTTTTAATGTAACTATGCATTCATCAAGTAGAGTGGCACATTTGTACTAATTGGTCAGAATGGGTAAAATGCATGGTTGCACATATGCTTAGTATAGCTGCACATATGTGCAGTCTTCCTGTGCATTCATTCCATAGAACTCAATAAATTATAAAGAAGGCTATGAATTGAATTCCAAGATAATATAAGGTGGAGGAGGGTTTTCCAATATCATTTGGGCTTAGGTACCATGTTGAAAATCCCACAATCATTCCTAATCAAGGGATTCAACTCCTACCATTCTTCTCTAGAAATGACTTCCACATTCAAGACTCCATCATAGACAACCAAAGGGATACAGTCACACACAATTCAAACATAATAGATAGAGATATATATCTATATTTATTTGCATTTTTTAGCATGAATGTTGATGGTATTCCTTTGGGGGATTATCCTAAGAATTGGTGAGCATGTGGCATGATTAACATATTGTATTCATGATTGTGTTTTTCATTGATGACAACATAGTATGGTTTCTATGAAGACTGGCAGAGTAGCAGACAGAGAATGAGATCATATAGATAAATGTTTGATGCTCAGGTGACATGTGGTTAAGGAAATATTCTACATTGGGTCTCAATGATGACGATAAGTGTGCATCGAATAAGTCAAAGAAATGTAGAATATGTGTGTGATTTACAGATAGTAATATTGAAACAAGGTACCTAAGAAGTAGTTTCTAATTATTGGATTGTATCTCCTAACAGATATAGAATCAAGATATGTGAAGTTATACACTGATAGAGGATATTCTAATGATGTTGTTAGCGAGTGCGCAAGTCCTAGAGTCACACGTGTAATAAGTTGTATAGAATATGAGACAATAGTATTGTATAGTTGCAAAATGATTAATTATCTTAATATGGTCCTATAATAATTAATTGGGAAAGCCTCAAGGCCAACTGAAGGAATTTTTTTGAGGACATGGTATAAAGGAAAGTATTTTCCTAGGTAATAAAGTGTGATTTGGATGTGAATAAAAGTATGAAGTGTGCGAACAAGAGTAGAATATTTTGGTAAATGTGAGCAAGTGATCCAAGGGATTATTGGATGAGATGTAGGTGATCTAGTATTGAGATTAGAAGTAGAAGTCTACTTGACAGGATAGAGGAAGAGGAAGTACAAGTACAATTCATTTTTTTCATTCTACAAGGAATAATATAGAGATCATTTGGACAGTGATTTCATTGGTCTTGCCCTTGAAGTTGTTTGGACAGTGGGTCCATATGCCTTCTACATCTCCTAATGGGATTGGCACAACTCCTAATAGGGTTGGAATCTCCTAACAGGGATTCAAAGTCTTCTAATAGGGACTGATATATACTAAATGTTTTCATAAACTCCTAATAGGGTCCATCCTCTAAAAAGGAATGTTTATATTAGTACATCATCTTGTGGGTATCATCCCCACTAGGGTTTTCCCTCTGATTAATGGTTTCCCCTGTTAACATATCTGGTGTTATTGTATGACTATCTTGTTATGGTTTTTGATTATATTACTCATATGATTAAGGTTTAATAAGATTGATATTTGTGATAATAGTTGGATAACTAATTCAGGCCCACCCCCTCCCCCCCTCTCAATTATATTGGTGGACTATGTCTTCTAACAATTGGTATCAGAGCATCAGGTCCTTGAAGAGAAAGCTTAACTTTGGGAGATCAATGGTGAGTCACTTTAGAAAAGATAGTCCTAAGTTTGATGGGGTTAACTATGATAGCTAGAAAGAAAATATGAAGACTCATTTTCTATGTATGGGTCCAGATTATTAGCTTTTGAAAAAAAGTGACAAGGAAATTGTGAAAGAAGAAAAGCTTGAAGAATGTAATGAAGTAGAAATAGATCTATTCATGCACAATATGTGAGCCAGAGAAGCATTACTAACAACTCTTCCTAATAATGAATACTATTAGGTAAAGTCTCTAGAATCATCTCATAAGATTTCGAAAGCTTTAGAATATACTTGTGAATGAGATCAACATAAAAAAAGGATAAGATTATAGAATTGGATATGCTCATTTCAAGATGCTAAAATGATGGAAGATGAATCTATAAGAAGTTATGTTGGTAGTGTTGTGATGTTGAACCTAATCAGACTCAGAGGTTGATTCGGTGTGGTTTTTCTCCCCATATTATTTCTACAAGGTCAAGGGGCAGTGCCCCAGGTGTGCTCCCTATTGTAGCTTTGGGTGGGGTTGAGGGGCAACGCCCTCGAAGCCAAAAATTACCTTATATTGTAAAAGGTGTCCACTGTTATTTTTTCATTGGATGACTTATTCGAGCCCTAATTTTGTAAGAAAAAAAAATCTTGTATAAAAAGGCTTAGGGTTAGGGATTTCATAATGTAATGGTGATTTTGTAGCTTCTTGCGATGGTATTGAGCTATAAGGGATTGTGGATTATCATCACTAGATAATAATAATAATATTGGACTTATTGTTGGTGGACATAGCCTAAGGATTGGGTGAATCACATTAAATCTCTGTGTCTTGTTTTCTCTTCTGTGTGATCTATTATTTTCTAATATTGGTTGTATTTGCATGTAACAATTATTTTTGTCTGAGGCTTAATCATAATGGGTAGGATATCTAAAATTATTGCAGGAATTAAATCATATAGTGGATCTAAGGAAGAAGATGAAATTGTATGGAAGATTATAAAAACTTTAACACCACCATTCAAGCAAGTAACTCAAATGATTGAGCTATTAATACCCTATACTGAGAAGTTTACTAGGGAAACTTTTCTTAGAAGATTAGAGGCAACAGAAGAAAATCTAAAATAATCTGGAGAATTGATAAGAGTGGAGACATCTTTCAGTGCCTTAATTTTTAATCCATGCATATCTAGAAGTGCAAGCACCCATGGAGACTATGCTAGCAACAAAAGAACCAAATCTGAAGAGGAAAGAAAGATTTAAGAATGCATATTCCTACTTGTAAGAAGAGAACCAAATGATAAGAGAATCTTTAAATGTTGGACTTGTAATGAATTTGGTCATTATGTATCTAGTTGTCCTAAAAGAGAGAAAAAGTATAAAGAAATTTTAAGTCTAGAAGACCTAGAAATTTTTTGAATGCAAATGAGTATTAGGAATTTGAGGAAAGTGTTTAGAATGAAAGTGGTGATGAGCTAGGATTTGTAGCCATAAAAGAAGATAATCTTGATAAATAAATTAGAGAAGAAAAGGCTCTAGTTTCCCAAATTGAAAATAAATCTGATTAGATAATAGACAATGGATGTTCACATCATATGACTAGTGATATGAACAAGTTTGTTAAATTTAGGTATCATGATGGAGGTATTGTAAATAATGACTCAATTTTTCCAAATGAAAGCACAAATTTCACAACAATTGGATGAGTTATCTTTGGTTGATAACTCTCCTCTAAATTGAGAGGTATAGCTCCCTCTTAAAGAATATTAAATGAATTAAACATCTAGATATACCTTTGACCAAAAGGTACTAAGACGTGTTAAAACTCACCCATAACCATGGGCTAAGTGTGATTATCAAATTTACAAACTAAAGCAAGAAGATGAACAAATAACCATAGGATCACCTATTCAACCCTCTACTCTATAGGAGAGACAAGAGGAGTTAAACATATCATTCTACAAAATGTGAGTACATGAACTACAAGATTACATACAACATGTGTTTGATACAAAATGGAGGATTATATTTAGAAATGTGAAGAAGAGAACCTTGTGATTACTCTTAATCAAGAAAAATAAATATACAACCCATATGACCTGTGATATAAATTCATTCCTATTTCTAGATATAACAAAATAACCACAAGATTATTTTGTGTCCCACCTTTACAATCAAGAATGCCAAAAACATAAAATAAACTCTCCTATATTCCCTTGCTACAATAAGAAAAAATGTTCTCCTCCCTTGGCAGCCTCAGGACTTGTAGAAAATAAGAATCCTCATTTCTTCATCTTCTTACAATGTATAGAGCTTCCAAATGTGTTGCTTGGTTATTATAACTAATTCTCGTAACTTAACTGTCTGACCCCTTTGTCGATGTGACCAAGACTACCTTTCACAATCAATTAATCAAACTTCATAGAGTATGACCTCAGACTTTATTCATATATGGTGCACCCTCCCTTACATAGTTCCAATAAAAATTCTTCATATTTTTTAGCTTATTGACATGGATTCTTTCCATATGGATCTATCAAATTTGAAGTAAGAACTCTAGTACATTATCTATTTATGGATCAAGCTTTTGAAATATGTCATTCATTTCTTCCATTTATCAGATCTTTTGGAGAATCATCCTTGCTTCTTTTCAAGTGTGTCATACATGGGTGTTTTTTATCTTTCACAAAGCGTTGACCTTAGTATTCATAGATTTTGTGGCCTCATTCTTCATGCTAATTTGGGATACTATGTTGATCCATGTCTTTGGACATTATGTAAAATAGTTTCATGCAAACCCAAAGCTTCAAGTCCATCGATATGCTTTCAAAGCATGTCTTTCTTTGACCAAACTATCTAATAGGAACATGACATTATGTAATGATATTCCAATCTAAACTTTTACTTCTCCAACTATGTCTTGTATACTGATGTTCCATTCTACCCAATGTCCATATTGCATTTGTGACCTTTATAATTCCATCAAATAGGGATGTTTCATGGGAGCGTACATTTGTTCAATCCTTTTAGTCTTCAACATTCTTGAGCATGTCATAATGATATAGAAGAAAGAGAAATGACCTAACTATATTTCAACTATAGGTGTCATTTTCTTATCTTATTTTCTTACTCTTGTCCAACCTGTGGTGATTGTTGAGTTGTCATTTTGCACAATGTTGAACGATAAGGACCCTTTTGAATCTGTATCTTGAAAATCTAATCAAGGATCAACTCCAAGGTTCCAGGTGGTCTTACAACCTACTGGAATCCTCTCAATTGAAGATAAATTTGTATGTTCATGAGGAGGCCTTTTTTGGTTCGAACCAATTTCAGATAAATTTGTTTTTGTTTGAAAAGTGTAACAACAAAAGAGATATATTTTTGTATTTTATGTTTTATGATGAACATGGTCTACCAATGCAATTCTATATGAATTCTTATTTTAACCAAGTGTTAGAAAAGAAAATAACAAAGATAAGGTAATGAGCGATTAAAGTAAATAACTTGAAAGGGAAATTTCTAACAAACATAAACCAAGGTAACAACATGTTTGTGAATTAAACTATCAAAAGGATTAGGTAGGAAACTAGTGAAATTAGGAGCAATGCTTCATCAACTCCACTAATGCAATTTTTGATGGGAACTCAATATAAATTGACATATGTTTCATGTTTCATCAAATTGCAAGGCCACAAAAAGTGCACTCATGTGACATAAGACGCTATGCAAGAAAAAAGATTATCCTTTCTCCAATTTGTTATGTCAATGGAATTTGTTAACATGAGGAAAACACCATAACTAAAAGGTCACACAATAATAACAACACAATAAAACCATTGGCTCCATTATTACTCATGAATATGCATTCACAAAAATAACACACTCTAGCAAGAATAACTACACTCAGAATGAAAGCACCAATAACATCTATTATTGCATCAAAATAACTTGATGGAGTACATATTACATCCATGTATTTATAAGAAATCATCTCCTCCCTTTGTGTTAGGAGTGAGAGATCTTAAAATGAAAACTCATGCTAAAAGCTAATAAAACAAATCTAATTATATACAAACTGACTCTCTAAATGGTGCTAAGTAGTTCTTTGCCCTTTTTTATTTTATTAATGGGTGCATGAGCCTTTACATGACACAATACAATAAAAGAATGAGAAGATAAGAAGAATGCATTTGTAAGATGATCTAGGAATCTATGGAAGCTCTAAAAATGGAAGTTGAACCTTCTCTAGGCATTTTTGGGTGTTGAACTACCATCAAAATGTATATTTGGTGCATGGGATGCTCTTAAAATAGAAACTGGCAATTAACTAATAGGGCACCTTTGTGAAAATTGCACCGGCACACCTTGGTGATAGGTTCCAAAATTCCAAAATTTCTAAATGTCAAAGTTTAATTTCCATTATCTAGGTTTTTTGCTTCTTTACACTAAAATGATGTTTGGATATTTATTCTTGAACTTCTCTATGATCTTAGCTACTTGGCTTGCTTCTAGAAAACCTAAAGCCTCATACATATTGTTCACTACTTGCTATTAATTGCTCACTTCTATATGGGTCTCAAAAAAATCCTTAAGCTTGGTATCTAATTCTAACAATGCGTCTTCAGTTTTGAATGCTCTTATGATGTCATCACTTGATGAAGCTTCTTCAAATGTCCCTTTGAATTTTTGAACAATTGATCATCACAAAAAGTTTGGTTTTGGACTCATCCTCAAAAATGTCAAGGCAAGCAGCGTTATAATACCTCTTTGCTTCCAAAAACTACTCTTGAGCTTTATCTTTAATCTGTTGGATCTCTTCGTGCAATCCATCCATTACTTTATTACCTATTCTTATCTTCTTAATCCAATCATTGAACTTATCTATCTCATCTATAGCATATAACTCCATTAGTCTTTTATTGATTTTAATGCCTATAAGTCTTTAGCCTAGGTATGTACTTCAACTACCAGCTCAAAATCTTGGTTCACTATTGAAACCAATTTGTTGGCATTTGACTGGATGTGGTGCAATAGGATCAAATTTCTTTGTATGATCTGCACACCTTTCTCTTCAAAAATTTCACGCCATTTAGGACATGCTTCCAAAAATGGATCCAACTGTGTTCTTGTCCCTTTTCTTCCTAATGTCACTGCAAGAGTGATATCTGGACTCTCCAGGCCAATTAGGCCCACTACTTCATTTAGGTATCCTCTGAGTAGCTCATTCCACTTTCGTAGCATTATTAGCTCTAATTCATCCCTATCCATGTGTTGAAACACTTCCTTCATGCTCGTAGTGGTCATCACTTTAGTTGTATCCACTATGAACCTTCCCAACATGACCTCCTTGATTTGGTAATCTTTCAAAGTTAGTTCTTTGGTGTTGGCATGAGGAGGAGAAATGAAAATATGTGTAGCAAGTCTTGATCTCAGTTCTTCATTATGAAGGCCAGTATTCTTGCATCACCCTTAGGTAGCTCAAGCCTCTTCATTTCTTTAATTAGTTCCTTCATTTATTCCTCTATTATCAAGTTCAACTACCTTTTCTAACAAAACCTCCCTCTTTAGCCATGGTGGTGTAGTGCCCATGGGTGACATTTACTTGGCTGAAGAGGTTGGTTCTACAGTAGGCTTCTTTATCACTTCTTTGTAGAGTATTCTCGTGCTCAGAAAGATCTTGAGAATGAATCTTTGAATTCTGTTGGGATGAAGATCTTGTTGAAAATATAAGAGGATTAATTGAGAGGGGGGGTGAATCAATTACCGCTAAAATAAACCCTAGATCCCTTAGATGTCAATACAAAACATAAACTCTATTTGAATTGTTGTTACTCAGTTAATACTAACAATATGTTGTAACTCAATAACCACTAAAATAACAATTGTTACTTGGAAAATACTAAACATGCAGAACTTAAGATATTATCTATGATTAATCTTTATTAACTTAGCTGCATACACATAAAAGAAATAGCATGAACACAAGTGACACCAAGATTTAACATGAAAACCCAATTTGAGAAAAATCACCAATTGCAACTAGTTACTGATTGTCACTCCTCTGAAGTGAGCCCTATTAGAAGCCAACCCTGTTAAAGGTTACAAAACACACTATTAGGTGTGAACCTGTTAGAGGATTTAATCACCTTATTAGGAGTGGCCTTGTTAGAGGTCTTTAGACACTTCAATCTAGAAATGCCACCTTGTTAGAGGATTTACAAATAGTTGTTAAGCCAACTATGTTAAGAGATTTAGTTCATTGCTACAATGGTTAGAGAGTAATAATGATATGACCTAAATTTTGATGAAACTAAATTTCTAAGTTTAGATCTCAATTCTAAATTGAATACTTGATCCTTCTTGATTGAATGTATCTTTACAGCTCCTCAAGTATATTATGTTTATCTGTCTAATTCACTTCCTCTTAGCATCTTTTATTCTCCACACACTCACACACATTCAATCCTCAACTTGACCTTATACTTATATCATATCCATTGCCAAGTCAGCTATACAACTTAGAATAATTAGTATTCATCTCCTCAATTGGCTAGAACCAACAAACAAATCCATTAAACTCAATATGCCAAAACAAGAAAATCCTTCATTAGTCGACCCTTCTTGGTAGACACAAACTCAAAAAATATTTTCCTATGTTAACCAAGTGAAATTGATTAATATTACATCTTCTCTAACTTCCTTTGGTAACCAACTGAGCTCAATTACCACTAGTTCCATCCAAATTTCCTTTGTTAATTGAGTGAGCTCGATTAACACTCAACTTTTTCTAACTTCTTTTTGACGCCTGAGTGAACACTGTCTTTTGAACTTTGCAAACATTGGAATGCTTGGTAGGCATGGGAAACTATCTTCATCACCTAATTGTGCTTGACGCATACTGACTAACAAAGATATGAAATTTTGTGTAACATCAAAGATAATATACAAATGATCAATTTTTTTCAATAGATCTCCCTCTTTGGCATTGATGGCAACAAATGTCATAATACAATGAAATTTTTAGAGAAAAATAATAGTAAGGATAATATCTTTAGTTTCATTCTGATTCTCATCCATGGGAACTCCCTCTATTAGTGTGAACTCTCTCTAACTTCAATTTATCCCTCTATCAGCAAACTCTGTCTTCAACATCTTCTTCTGGTAGAAAACTTTCCTTCTTTGATATCAAACCAAGTACTTCCTCTTGGCATCTTCAAATTTAAAGTTCATATGATAAATATACTCTTCCTCTTAAGAAAATTTATGTGACATGACACAATAAACTCTCCCTCTTTGACATCTTATGCCACAAATAATATCCAGTGAATATTAATGTACCTCATGTAATTATTCATATGCAATTTTCCCTTTCATTACTACATCAACTGACTAATATTCAACATGCTCTAGTTGATTCATAACTAAATTTCATTTAGTGACCTTCAAATAGGGGAATGACCCCTAACGTACCTCTTAGATACAAAAATGCATCCTTAGGTAATGGCTTAGTGAATATGTATGCAATTTTTTCTTTAGTATTCACATATTCCAATATTACCTCTTTTTCTTGCACCAATTCTCTTATAAAATGATATTTTATTGCAATGTTCTTGGTCTTGGTATGCATCACAAGATTTTTTGATATATTAATTCGATTGGTGTTATCACAAAAGATAACCGTTGGATCCTTGATCTCTACCTTCATACCTATCAACAATTGCTTGAACCAAACAACATTGGAAATTTAATTGTTGTTGCAACATACTCTACCTCTATTTTAGGCTAAGAAATGCAATTCTACTTCTTACTTGTCCAAGACACTAATCTTTTACCAAAAAAGAATGCTCCACTACTAATGCTCTTCCTATCAACAACACTTCATGCCCAATCAGCATCAGTGAAGGCTTTCAAATCTAAATTTTCTCCTTTCTTATACCATAATCCATAGTTTTTAGTACCCTTTAGATACCCATGATTCTCTTGATTGCCATCATATTATTTTCTTTAGGATTTGTTGAGAATCTTGCCACCGTACCAAGTGCTAATGTAATATCAGGCCTTGTATGCACTACATATTGCAGTTTTCTAATAATTTATCTATATGTGGTTTGATCTACCTCCTTGGAATCATCATTTTTGGAAAGCTTATGTCCAGTAGACATAGGTGTTCCAATTGGTTTTGAATCCTCCATTCCAAATTTCTTTAGTATCTTCTTGATATACTTAGATTGAGTAATGTAGATACCATTTTTCTTCTATTGAATCTGCAATCCAACAAAGAATTTTATCTCTCCAAACATAGACATCTCAAATTCCTTGCTCATTTCTTCTTAAAAAGCTTTGCACAAATCATCATTTCCAGTAAATAATGTGTCATCCACAAAGATTTTTGCCAATACAATCTTCTTTTCTGGTCCTTCTTTGATGCATAGGTTGTTGTTATCATTTATCCTTTGAAAACCAGTCTTCATCAAATAGATATGAAGTCTTTCATACCAAGCTCTAGGAGATTTCTTGAGATAGTACAATGCTTTGTACAACTTGTAGACCATATCCTTTTTGCTAGGATCTACAAAACCTTCAAGTTTCTCTATGTAGACTTCCTCTTCAAGAACTCCATTCAAGAATGTATATTTCACATCCATCTAATAAACTGTAAATCCTTTATGTGCAGCATAAGCAAGTAAGGTCCTAACACCTTCTAATCTTGCAAGAGGAGCAATATTTTCACCATAATCAATAACTTCTTCTTGATAATAGCCTTTGCATACTAACCTTGCTTTATTTCTTGAAACTTCTCCATCTTCATTCAGCTTATTTCTAAAAACCCACTTTGTTCCAATTACATTCTTATCCTTGGGTCTAGGAACAAGAGTCCAAATCTTATTCCTTTCTATTTTTTCTATCTCTCAATTCATTGCTTCAATCCAGCTTTCATTATCCAAAGCATCTTTACTTGATCTAGGTTCAAATTCAGTAAGCAAACATGTACCTTTCAATTTGTTCCTTGTCATTGTTCCATCTGACTTGTCTCTTTGATCATGTGCATGGTGCCTTTTGACATATCTTGCTAACATAGGTACTTTAGATTTAGAATTTGTTCCACTTCACTCATCATGATCTCCTGCATCATGCTCGAGTCCCACTATCTATGACTCAGGTCCTTCAAACTCAATTTTATTTGTCTATAACTTGATAGCCTCTAACTATGACTCGGGTCCTTCAAACTATGACTCAAGTTGCATTAGATGTAACTCTGTAGCTTCTAGAGATTTTGGGGACTCAGGAGGTGAAGTCTGTTGACTTCCAATTGGATTTGGAAATGTATCAGGTTCAAAGTAAATAAACTTTTTGTAATCTTTAGGTTCTTTTCTACTCTCTTCTTTACTCTTTTTTGAAAATTCATCAATTCTCACATGTTCACTTTCTATGATCTTACGAGTAGACATATTCAAACATTTATATAGTTTATTTCTGCTGGAGTATCCTAGGAATATGCCTTCATCGCCTTTGACATCAAATTTACCTTTCCTAGTCTCCTTCAAAATATAACATTTGCTACCAAATAATTTCAATTAACTTACATTAGATTTTCATCCATACCATAATTCATAAGGAGCTTGATTTGAGTCTTTCTTTAGTTGTACACTATTCAAGTTATAAATTGTTGTACTAATTTCTTCTTTCTAGTATTTGATTACAATATTATTTTCTATCATCAAGGTTCTTGTACAATCCTTGATTGATCTATTCTGTATTTCAGCTATACCATTCTGTTGGGTGTACTAGGAATTGATACTTGTGTTTTGATTCCTCTTTTCATGCAGAATTCATTGAACTCATTAGAAATGAATTCATCTCCTCTATCTGATCTCAAACATTTTAGCTTCTTTCTTGTTTCCTTCTTTACTCTTGCTAGATATCACTTAAACTTTTGAAAAGCTTATGACTTATCTTTTAGATACATTATAGTCATCATTCCATAATAATCATCAACAAAAAGAATAAAATACTTATGTCCACTGTAGTTATCAATTCCAATAGGTCCACAAAGGTTTGTATGAACTAGCTCCAAGACGTCTTCAGAATGATAGATCTTGCTCTTGAAACTTGTCTTGCCCATCTTACCAATTGGACAATTTTTGCATAGGCCCATATCAGGTTTCCTCAAACTAGGAATACCTCTCACTCTCTTGTTTTTTTTATCTTGATCATATTATCAAAGTTCACATGGCACAAAATCTTATGCCATAACTAGATTTCTTCTACTTGAAAAATGAAACATGAACTTTGACTAAGATCTAGGTAGAACAAGTTACTTTTTGTTTGGTTACCAAAATCAACTAAATTTCATTTTCCATCTAATAGCTTGGTCTTCCCATTCATGAATTCTATCTTGAATCCAATGTTATTAAACTATGCCATACTCAGTAGATTATGCTTCAGTCCTTCAACCCAATAAGCATTATCATATCTAAGTTCATTGGTTAGTGAGATACAACCTTTTCCTTTTGTGTAACATGGTCCCTTGTTTCCAAATCCTACACTTCCACCATCATAGTGTTCCATATGTTCAAACTTTTTTTTGTCACCAGTTATATGATTTGAATAGTCACTATCAATAATCCATGTATCATTTTTGCTAACATGAGAAATAAGTGTCATTTTATCTTTTTCATCATCAAATTCATCTTTTACAACAATATAGACCATTTCATCATCTTCGCTACTATCTAAATCTTAGCCATAAAACAAGACTTCTTACCTTTATTCTTGTAGTCCTTGTAGCTTTTGAAATCCTTCTTGTCTTTGTATTTTTTTTTCTTCTTTTCATTGTTGTTTTCTCTGTTTGGACACCTTGGAGTAATGTGACCAACTTCTTCACAAGAAAAGTAGATTAAAGTAATTTTACCTTTGTACTTTCCTTTGCCTTTGGGATACCTTCTTGCAAATAATGGTTCAATGGCTTCAAGATCACTGTCAAAACTATCTTCCTCTTCACTTTTAGATTGTTTTCCTTTAGACCTTTTAGCTTTCTTCTTGAGTGACAACTTGGCTTCAAATGCAGACTCAAGATTGCTAGAATTAGGAACATAATTATCATAGTTATCTAGCTCAAATGTTTTTAATCTTCCAACTACTACATTGAATGTTGTATCATTCTTTGGATTGCATCTTATCTCTTGAATTGTCAATACTTTGATTGTATATATAGGAAGAAGTGTTCTGAGAAACTTACTTCTCATTGTCTCATCTTTAATCTTTCCTCCTCAGGCTTTGATTGCACAAAAATTGGCTTTGATTCTATCACTATACTTTGCAATGTTCTCATCATCTCTCATCATTTTTTGATCAAATTGTCCTCTAAGACTTTCAGCTTTGGCTCTTCTTAAATTATCATCTCTTCCATAGATAGCTTTTAGCTTGATCCACATCTCATAAGTAGTACCACAGTCTTTGACTTCATCAAATTTGGTATAGTTGAGAGTTGAAGCAATATCAATCATCATAACGTTATGATTCTTCTTCTCTATAATTTCTTCAACGGCCATAGTTCCAGTAGGTGCTACATACTTGGCACTAAGATATTTTAGACCTAAATCACTGATGGTTGCCAAATATAACTCCATATGTTCTTTTCATGCATGGAAGTTATCTTTGTTCAACTTGGGGATCTCTCATCTGTAAGACATCCTGATCTGTAGCTTAGGTCCTTGAAACCTTCTCTACAAGAACCAAAAGCTTTGATAACAATTGTTGGAAATATAAGAGGAGTAACTAAGAGGGGGCGGGAGGGGGGGGGGGGGGGTGAATCAGTTACCACTAAAATAAATCCCAGACACCTTAAATGTCAATACAAAATATAAACTTTATTCAAAATGTTGTTACTCGATTAACACATAGGCACTCATTACTAATAATATGTTGTAACTCGGTAACCACTAAAATAAGAACTATTACTTAGAAAATACTGAACATGCAAAACTTAAGATATTATCTATATTAATCTTAATTAACTTAGTTGCATACACATAAAATAAATAGCATGAACACAAGTGACACCAAGATTTAACATGGAAACCCAATCTGAGAAAAACCACCAATTGCAACTAGTTACTAATTTTCACTCTTCTAAAGTGAGCCATGTTAGGAACCAACCCTATTAAAGGTTACAAAACACATTGTTAAGTGTGACCCTTTTAGAGGATTTAATCACCCTATTAGAAGTGGCATTTTTAGAGGTCTTTAGACACTTCAATCTAGAAATGCCACCTTGTTAGAGGATTTACAAATAGTTGTTAAGACAAATCTATTAAGAGATTTAGTTTATTGCTACAATGGTTAAAGGGTAAAAATGATATGGCTTGATTTTTGATGCAATTGAATTTCTGATTTTAGATCTCAATTCTAGCTCAAATACTTGATCCTTCCTGATCGAATATATCTTTGCAACTCCTCAAGGATATTTTGTGTATCATTCTAATTCACTTCCTCTTAGCATCTTTTATTCTTCCACACACTCACACACATTCAATCCTCAACTTGACCTTATACTTATATCATATCCATTGTCAAGTTTGCTTGAATACAACTTATAATTTTATATATATATCCTTAGTACGCTAGAACCAACAAACAAATCAATTAAACTCAATATGCCAAAACGAGAAAATTCTTTGTTAGTTGACCCTGCTTGGTAAACACTAACTCATAAATGATTTTCCTATGTTAACCAAGTGAATTTGATTAACGCTGCATCTTTTCTAACTTCCTTTGGTAACTAAGTGAGCTTGGTTAGCATTGATTCCATCCAACTTTCCTTTGTTAACCGAGTGAGCTCAGTTAACACTCAACTTCTACTCAGTTCTCTTCGACACCCAAGTGAACTCAGCATACATAGTCTTCTAAACTTGGAAAATACTAGAATGCTCGGAAGACACAGGAAACTATCTTCATCACCCGAGTGAGCTCGTCATACATTGAATGGAAAATATATGAAATTTTATGTAACATTAAAGACAATATATAATTGATCAAATATTTTCAACAAATCTAGCCTTTGTATCTAGAGGATTTTGATGAGTTTCTTATATTTTTTCCTCCTCAGATACTTCATCAGCATGAAGCTATTCATATTCACCTTCCTCCATTCCTTGACTTTCAAGTTTATCTTTTCTTGATGGAGGAGGTGGAGCTACTAACCCTTTGTCCAAAACAAACAAATCCTATGATGGTGGTGTTGGAATGCCCAAAGATCCTTGAGGTAGAGGAGGTAATTGATTCCAATTCTCTCCTAAAGGCATGCTAGTGGGAGTCTCTTTGATCTTCTCACCTACCATCTCAATACCCAAAAGCGTAAAGTCAAAGTCTGAGAGGTCAAAGATATCAATTCCTTCATTCTATATATCTAGTATCCACTTTTGATGTTCATTTCTGAACTTAATATTTGGATAGGCTCTTTTAGAGAAGATGGAGGTGTATGTGCAGTGCTTCTTCTCCTTTCTTCCTCTGTGGCTTTAGCCAAGCAAGTTCTTTGGCTCAAGGGGAAAAAATCTATTTGTTCCTTTTCTTATTCATCCTTGGCTTTTGGGATGGTTTCTAGAACTTGTGGGGACAAATTTCTTCTCTTCTTCAATCTTCTCCTCTATATACCCACCAGAGTTATTTCAGTCTGTGTTTTCTTCTAAGCTGAGGGGGAGGCTTCTTCCTCTATAGTCATTTTTGGTGGGACCCTCTACTCCTCTACTTGTTCCTCTTCCAATTATTATAGATGTGCCTACTATGGAGGTTCTTGTGTTGGCTCTTCTTGAGGCTCAAATTGCTCAGCATGTTAAAGTTATACTTGCTATTGTTGAGTTGGTATCATTTGAGCCTCAGTTGCTTGTTTCTTTTCCCTTGGAGGTGCCCTTTTCCTTTTCTTTCCCTTGACAGTTCCAAAATACTCAACCTCCCACTCATGTTGATGAATTGTTTATGTCTTACTGGGGACTGATCAGAGTAGGTTGGCACAATGATCTTCACACCTTTGCCTTTGATCAACCTAGTTGTGGCTTGTAGGGGTATGGCTTGAGGAAATGGATCCATTATAAATGCCTTCTTGATCCATTCTTTTGTTAATTCAACTATATGTTTGGCCCGATGAGCTATGTCATCATTCTCATCCTGCCCTATCTCAGTATTCATAATCGGTCGATCATAGATTTTATCTATGCATTATAAAGGATCCATCACTTCTTTAACATCCTTTTCAAAAATCTTAAGAGGAATCTTCATCTTTAGCACATTTTCTGCTAGGTATAGACTCATCCTACAATAGTCCCTGATTCCAACATCATAGTTATCTATTAGATTCATCTAATCATCCTCCAGGGCATCAACATGTAGAAATTGTTTTCCTTCCAGATGTTGTATTATCTTGATGTTATCAAAGAATGGGCAAGGAGAGTTGTATTCTTCTAAGGGATACTAATCCCATTTACAGTCAAAGGTGGCAATGTCTTGCTTCTACTTCACCTCAAATACACCAATTGTAATGGGCCAAACTATTGTCTTCTTATGTTGTATCTCACTCTGTCATATGCAAAAGTGAGTTGGTGGGCTATCTCCAGGAGTATCAGCCTATCTAATAGGTATCTTGGGAGCTTCTTGGGGTATTCAAGATTACTAGCTACTCAAAGATATGTGAAGGTTTTTAATTGAATGTAGTGGGCACCAATCTCTATGATTTTGGTTACTACCTCTACTAACATTCTCTTTGCATAATCACCTTCAATAAACTTGATGATTGCAATGGTAAACTCGTCATTCACCACTCTATATTCCACCCTTTTTAATGGGACCTTTTTTTTAATCATTTGGGTACACCACACAGGACCAAGAATTTTCATCATGCATGCTTCCCTTTCTATAAATTCTTGGATAATTTTTCGTTCTTGCTACCAGTAAGTACACCATATATGATGTCATATAGAAGTGTGGATCTGCTTTTTCTATATAAGATCATTTTGAAGTAAAGAAGCTATAATGGAAAACTAATTATTTTGTCAATGATGTCAAACCTGCTACCTACTGGTATGAAAACTGCTTTTTGGTCTGAAAGCTATCATTTAGTTGATTGATGAAGAGGATATGAAAAATAATTATTTTGTCAATGATGTCAAACCTATTACCTACTTGTATGAAAATTGCTTTTTGGTCTGAAAGCTATCATTGAGTTCTTTGGTATGTAAAAGAAGCACTAAGGTCGAGTAAGACATTGATACTATAGTGTATTTTTTATCTACTTAAAGTTTGAAATGAAAGATTACTCAAGTTAAGATTGGAAGAAGATTAAGTAAGAAAAGTGTCTGCCAAGTCTTGTCGAGCAATCAGTGCAAGCTAAGCTAAAATCAATAGAAGCCAAGTGAAAATCTAGAAGTGTTGAGAAAAGATGAAAAAATAGTGTGAGCCAAGTAAATGTTAGTATATGCCAAGTAAATTTTAGTTGGTTTCGAAACATCATAAAACTTTAGTGTTTTTCGAGTGAACTAGTGTTGACCGAGTGACAAAAAGTATAGATGTTGAGTGATAGCAAAAAGTGTTAAATTGAAGATTTGACAAATTTGAGCCAATTAATTTGATTTATTGAATTATGTGAAGCATGTGGAAGATAACTATGATGAGATGGTTGACCAAAATTCAAGGTAAACCATTTTGAGCTAAATTCAAGGAAGATTGAAGAAGTTTCTAGAGGAACCAAATGGAAAGGTGGGTAGATTCATTGAATCCTACCTAATCCTACATAATCCAAAAATGGACAATTGTGGTTAAGTGGCAAAAGATTTAAATTCTCTATTAATAGAGATAGCTAGTCAGAAGCAAAGGTTTTCATGTGCAAGAACCTAAGGAAGACAAGGAGTCTAGGGTATTACTTCATTTAGTAACCAAACAGAAGTGACTGCAGTTGGCATACAAAGCAAGAAGGTTGAAGATTATGAATGCTTGAAGGGTGAACAAGTTGTCAGAGTTGATGTATGAAAGCCAAGAAGAATGGAGGACTGAAATGGAGATCTATAATCTACAAGTGAGTTGTAATTTGTGACCAAATCAAGCCTTCTTGTTACTTTCTAATTATTGTATTAGTCTAGGGTAAATCCTTTGGATTAAGGTTGACCTAACAGTCATTAAATTCTTTAACTGGGTGACATTCTAATGGAATGGTCTAAAGTCCTCTAACAAGGCTCACTCCTAACAGGGTAATTGAAATCCTTTAAATAGGTCATATTTAATAGTGTATATTGTAACCTTTAATAGGGTTGACCTTTCATAGGGCATCACTTCAGAAGAGTGAGAATTAGTAGCATGTTACTAGTGGTTTTTTCCAAATTGGGTTTCCATGAAAAGTCATTGTGTCAAATTGTGTGAATGTTCTTATGGTGTTTCATGTTTACATTTCTACAAAGTTGTTTTGACCTAGGAAAATAACCTACAAAATTTTAAGTATTGTATGATCTAATGGATGCATGTATGATAAAGTTTTATGGATATAGGTCTACTATGAATTAAAAATTTTTACTTATACATCTGGACCTTGGATAACTAATTCACCCCCCCCCCCCCAACCAATTATTCTAAAGAATTCCAACAATTGGTATCAGAGCCATAGTGCTTGAGAGGATTAGTTTGAAGGTACTAGAAGCAAAAGATCAAGATTTCCAAAAAAGAGGTATCCAAGCTTAACAAGGAGAACTTTCCTATATAGAAAAGTGCGGTGAAGCTACATCTAGGAGGGCTTGGAGATCATGCACAATCTACCATTACCACTAAGCATGTTGACCTTGTTGGAGCCCTAATTATTGATGATCTAAAATAGAAGAAAGAACAAAATCAAGCAATGTTAAAGATTTCATTTTCCCTAAGATACACTAAGTTTGATGACATCAAAGAATGTGATACTGGTAAGAAGATGTAGGATGTGATAGAAAAGATCTATGGAGGAGACAAAAATGTGTTGAGAGCCAAATCTAAAAGTCTTAGAGGTAAGTTTGATGATATGAGAATGCAAGAAGGTGAGAATATTGTTCAATATTGTGCCAAAGTAAAAGAAGTTGGTAATGTTATTAGAGGAGCAACTAGTAAAATTGAAGATGAGATTGTGATCAGCAAAGTACTTAGAACCTTGCTCCCTATCTATGTTATTAGAGTTTCTACCATACAAGAACTAAGATGTACACTTGGTAATGATCTAAACCTTGAAGGATTAATAGGTAGACTCTCTATCTTTGAACTCTCTAATATTGATAATTTCAAATTGAAGAATGTTAAATCTAATTTCAAAGATAAACCATCATTAAAAGAACCTAAAGAGAAGAACACAAATGTCAAATATGTTTCTAGTGATACTGATACATATGAGGATGATGTAGAATAGCTTGAAGCATTGTTGGCAAGGAGGTTTTACAGAGGCAAAAGAAAATCCAAAGGTAAGTAACCTATCATGTGCTTTGGTTGGTCATATTGTTGATATATGTCCAAAGAAGAAGAACAATAGAAGTGGAGACACATATAGGAGCAAAACAGATGTGGACAACAAAGATTATAAAGATAAAGGAAAGAAGTCTTGCTACATTGTTGAAGAGGAAACTAAAGATGGATCTGATGACCATGATGATGAAGTGGTGTATATTTCTATGAAGGATGATTCTGATGAGGATGAGGCAACTATACTAGTATCTTATGTGAACAAGAGTGGCAGATGGATCATTGGCAGTGGGTGTTCACATCACATGACTGGAGATAAAAGTAAGTTCATTACCCTTGATTATTACAATGGAAATAGCATAAGGTTTGGTAATGATGCATCCTATCTAATAGAAGTTAAAAGATCAATAAAACTCATAGAAAAGATCATGTGTGACAATTCTTATTATGTAGAAGGACTTAACTATAACTTATTGAGTGTGTCACAACTAAATAGTTCAGGTTGCAAAGTTGAGTTTGAGAACAACATATAAAAGATCTATGGCATTGATGGGAAACTAATTGGGAAAGGTGATTAGACTAGAGGTAATCCATTTTATCTTGATATTAATGATGCTACTTGTCTTGTTGTAGAATTTAATGATGTGTGGCTATGGTACAAGAGGTTATATCATGTTAGATTTGATAACTTAGTCAATACTAGTAACATGAAAAGAGTCAGAGGTTTTCCTAAACTAAAGAAACATGACAATATAATTTGCAAAAAATGTCAGTTACGCAAAATGACAAAGTCAAGATTTAAAATTAAGACTCGCACCTCTAAAGAAATTCTAGAATTAGTTCATACTGACTTGTGCAGACCAATTGATATGCAAAGCTATAAAGATGACAAGTACATTATCCTATTTGTTTATGATTATTCTAGAATGATGATAGTTGTGCTTCTAAAACAAAAATATGATGCTTTCCAAATGTTTAAATGGTACTTATCTAGAGTTGAAAAGGAGACAGGCAAAAGATTGAAATGTTTGAGATCTGATAGAGGTGGAGAATTTACATCAAATGAGTTTGAGATGTTTTGTAATGATAGAGGAATCAAGAGACAGAATTTTGCACCTAGGACCCCTCCACAAAATGGAATTGCTACAAGGAGGAACAAATCTATAATGGAGTGTGCTAGAACACTCATGATGGAGAAGAATGTTGCTTTGAAATACTGGAGAGAAGTTGTAAGTATAGTTGTCTATACCATAAACTAAGTACAAATCAAGAAAGGAACTCAGTCAACACTTTTTGAACTATGGTATGGATACTCACCCAATGTAGAATATTTTAATGTATTTGGAAGCAAGTGCCACATTCTCAAGGATTTCATGAATGGTAAATTAGAGGCTAAAAGTGAAGAAGGTATATTCCTTGGCTACTTCACAAGAAGTAAAGCTTAAAACTGTTTAAATACTAACACTAACAAAGTTGTGGAAAGTACAAATGTGAACTTTGATGAATATACATAGGTACATGAAGTTCAACCTATGAGGGAACCTAAAGAGTAAAAATCCTTTATATACTTTTATGAAGATATGTCTGTCGATGAAGGTGTTGTAAACCAAGTTGTAAATCAACAAGTTTTAGTGACTTTCGAGTCATATATAATGAATGTCGAGGTGGATTCAGGAATTGAGTTATAGTCAGGAGCCAAGTTCCAGACAGAAGCTAAGGTACATTTTGATTCTAAGATAAGTGTACATGAAAGGAATGTCGATCTACCTAATAGAGAAGCACATAGTGATTCTAAAGTTGACAAACCCATTTAAGAAAGAAGATCAAAACCAAGATTCTCAAATTATGTCAAAAGACATCACCTTATTAAACAAGTTATTGGAGAAAAAGAAGCTAGACCAATGAAAAGAAATAGGTTGAGAAGTGATACATGTTTGTTGAGCATGAATGAGCCTAAGTCAGTAAAAGATGTATTAGAGAATGAGGAATGGAGTAAAGCCATGAAAAAAGAGATTGATCAAATTGAGAAGAACAAGACATGGACTCTAGTACCTAGACCAAAGGACAAGAATGTGATTGGAATCAAGTGGGAATATAGAAACAAGTTAGATGAGAATGATGAAGTCACAAGGAATAAGGCAAGATTAGTTTGCAAGGGATATGCACAAGAAGGAATAGACTATGGAGAAACATTTTTCCTAGTTGTAAGATTGGAAGGAGTAAAAACTATGCTTGCTTACTCTTCATAAAAAGGTTTCAAAGTTTATCAAATGGATGTGAAGTCAGCATTTATGAATGGTATATTAGAAGAAAAGGTTTACATATAACAGTCTGAAGGATTTGTTGATGCTAACAACAAGAGCGTGGTATGTAGACTACACAAATCTTGATATGTTTTGAAGAAAGTCCTAAGAACATGGTATGAAAGGCGTTACAATCATCTTGTGAAGATTGGTTTTGAGAAGATTCATGATAACAACAATCTATACTTGAAGATAGAAGCAGGTAAACATATTTTACTAGCTGAAATTTTTGTTGATGATATCATATTTGGAGGTCAAAATGAATTATGTAAGGCATTTGCAAATGAAATGAAGAAAGAATTTGAGATGTCTATGTTCGAAGAGATCAAGTTCTTTGTTGGTTTGCAAGTATATCAGATGAAATATGGTATATACATCACTTAGTCTAATTATGTGAAGGAAATATTGAAAAAAATTGGTTTAGAAGATTCAAAACTAGTTAGCACTCCTATGGTGATAGGACACAAACTGTCAAAGAATGATGATTCTGCTAATGTGAATCAAATATTGTATAGGTCTATGATTGACAAGTTGCAATAAGTAGTGCATAGTAGACCTGACATTGCCCTAACATTGCATTAGTTGTTAGGATTGTTGTAATATTTTCTGCAAATCCTAAGAAGAATCATTTAATGGCTATTAAGAGAATTATGAGATATTTGAAAGGAATAGAAGACTATGGTCTATACTACAAGAAAAATGAAAATTTTGAGTTAAGAGCCTATACAGATGCTAATTGGGTTGGAAACATTGATGATAGAAAGAGCACAAGCAGTGGAGTATTTTTCTTAGGAAAGCGATTGGTCACCTGGACCAGCAAGAAACAAAATTGTGTATCTCAATCTACTATCGAAGCTGAATATGTGAGTGTTGCAGTAAATTGTACAAATGTGGTATGGATCAAGCAGCTACTAAAAGTTATGAAGGAGGAAATCAATGAACCTGTGGTACTTTATTGTGGTAATACAAGTGTTGTAAATATATCAAAGAACCCAGTGATGCACACAAAGACTAAGCACATTTCAATCAAGTATCATTACTTGAAAGAGTTTGTTCAAGACAAAGAAGTAAGGATAGAATATGTGAATACAAAAGAATAGATAGATGATATATTCACAAAAGCTTTACCTAAGGATGCACATGAATATCTTAGAGGTAAACTAGGGGTGATACCCCTATCTAGGGCTACTTAAAAAGCATGAGTAGTGCCTTGCATCAACTGAGTTGAATTTTGTATCTTACAACTTGATGCAGTGGATCTTACTTTAGGAGCTTCCTAAAGTAACAAAGGAGTTGAATTAGAAGACTTACAGTCACATGCAAGGTGATAGAGGGAGAACTTAAATTAATTATTTCTATATACAGAGATGTCAAGTCTTTGGCATTGTTGTTAAAGAGGGAGATAGATACCTAAATATAAAGAAAAGGGAGATAAGTACTTGAATATCAGAAAGAGGGAGAGATACTCTAAAGAGGGAGATATAAGAGGGATACATTGAAGGATATTAACAAAGCTTACATTACCCTATATAGAGGAAGGACATATATTGATAGAGGGAGAAATTTCAAAGATATTATTTTATTTTTGGTATTGTTGTTGCTATTAGTTTGCCATAAATGCCAAAGAGGGAGATTGTTGATATAAGATTATTTTTAAGTGAAGAACCTTTAATGGAACAATCATTATTTTGTCAATGATGTCAAACCTTCTACCTTCTAGTGAGACAATTTTTTTTGGTCTGAAATCTATCATTTAGTTTATTGATGAAGAGGATTTGAAAAGAGGAGATAACAAGTGCACCTAGAGAAAGGTTGAGTTATTTGGTATGTAAAAGAAGAACTAAGGCCAAGTAAGGCATTGATACTATAGTGTATTTTTTATCTACTTAAAGTCTGAAATGAAAGATTAATCAAGTTAATACTGGAAGAATATTAACTAAGAAAAGTGTTTGCCAAGTCTTGCCAAGTAGTTAGTGCAAGCTAAGCAGAATTCAGCAGAAGCTGAGTAAAAATCAAGACATGGCTAGCAAAGATGAAAAATAGGGAAAGCCAAGTAAATGTTAGTATATACCAAGTAAATTTTAGTTGGTTTCAAGCATTAGTAAACTTTAGTGTTTTTTGAGTGAACTAGTGTTGGTCGAGAGACAAAATAGTATAGATATCGAGTGATAGCAAATAATGTTAAATAGATGTTTGACGAATTGCAGCCAACTAATTTGATTTCTTGAATTATGTGAAGCATGCAGAAGATAACTATGATGAGATGATGGCACAAAATTCAAGGTAAACTATTTTGAGGCAAATTCAAGGAAGATTGAAGAAGAAGTTTCTAGAGGAACCAAATGGAAAAGTGGGTAGATTCATTGAATCCTACCTAATCCTACCTAACCCTAAAATAGATGACTATGGTTAAGTAGAAAAAGATCTAAATTCTCTATTTATAGGATAGTTGGTCAAAAACAAAGGTTTTCATGTGCGAGAACCTAAGGAAGACAAGGAGTCTAGGGTAATACTTCATTCAGTGGCTAAACAGAAGTGATTGCAGTTGGCATACAAAGACAAAAGGCTGAAGAGTATGAATGATTGAAAGGTGAACAAGCTATCAGATCTTAAGTGTGAAAGCCAAGTAAAATGGAGGACTGAAACAGAGATCTGTAATCTACAAGTGAGTTGTAATTTATTATCAGATCAAGCCTTGCTATTACTTTCTAATCATTGTATCAGTCTAGGGTAAATTCTTTGGATTAAGGTTGACCTAAAATTCATTTTTAAATCCTTTAACTAGGTGACATTCTAATGAAATGGTCTAAAGTCCTCTAATAAGGCTCACTCCTAATAGGGTGATTGAAATCCTTTAACCAAGTCACATTTAACAATGTGTAATGTAAACAGGATTGGCCTTTCATAGGGCATCACTTCCAAAGAGTTAGAATTAGGAGAATGTTACTGGTGGTTTTTCTCAAATTGGGTTTCCATGTAAAATCCTTGTGTAAAATTGTGTCAATGTTCATATGGTGTTTCATGTTTACATTTTTGCAAAGTTATTTTGACCTAGGACAATAATTGTTGGCCAAATTTGCCTTCACGCCAAATTTTCCATATTTGAATTCAAACATAGTAACATTCACATGTTCAAATATTCAAATATGGGGCATAAAATAATTTTTATTAAACTTAGGTTATCACTTTTGTAATGTGTCATTAATATCTCCTTATAGGTCTGTGTTTTATCTATCGTCCGATGCAAACAGATCAAGGGTTGTCTCTTTGTCACTTTAGGGAGTTTCAAATTCTTTGTCCATAGTGACAAAGCGACAAGTGGACACATAGTATGGTGGACCCTCCTCCCTCATTTCTAACAAAGTGCATCATGCATCTTCCCAGCCATTGATCTTCCCAAGATCAATGGTCCTCACTATGTCATTATGGAAAGTTGCATGATCTTTATTTCATGCAACATAGTGATGGATTGACATGTGTATTTTGTGATGTCATTCTTGTTAGAGCTGTAAAAGGAGACTAGTCAGAACCACAACATGGACATGTCAAGACACGGTGGAAATATAGTGTCGCTTCATTGGCTAAGGTGTTGACTCTGCAACAAGGTGGGCCAGTTTATGTTTTGTCATCAGATGGAGGTAGATCAATGTCTCTCATTATATCACTATAGGAAAATGATCGATCTTTAGTTATAGTGACATATTGAGTTGTTGCCACGTGTACAGTCAACCCATAGTTTACAAAAGCTTGGCCACAAACAATTAAAATGAAATGTTGGTGGTGATGATTAATTTTTTACAGCCACAGTAAACGTAAAAGTTAATAAGAACGGTGGCATAGTTAGTTGGTTTAAATGGTCAAACTTGTGAAGACTCTGTAAGTTGGTAAAATGAAATAACATGGTTGATCCATGTGGCTTTCTTCAGTTGTGTGACTGGGTTGACCTATTGACTTTCTTGATTCATGAACCAAGAATGAAGAAAGATAGGGTTTCTTATGCAATATGATCTTTTCGATCGATCTCAACCACTCTAGAGTTATTGATTTTCTAGAAATGATGTAGAGGTACTCTTTCCACTACCTGGTTGTCTATTTTGAGAAATTATGGCATTGACTGGCATCGTTTCTTTCACTTAAGGTTTTCTTCCAAGTTAGGGTTTCATGATTTTCATGCCTCTAAAAATGTACCAAATCAAATATATTATTAGGATCGTCTTGATTGTTCTCTGAGCACTTAATGACAATGGTTGTAGAGTAACTTCAGTTAGAGATATCTCAGTTATGCTTAAACTATAAAAGCAAGGTTGTAATTCTTTCTTAGGTGGACTCTTCTCTATTTCTCTAATATTGCTCTACAAGTTCACTATAAATCCCTTTGACTCTGGACCTAATCACATCCTACCTTATCTCCTTTGGCCATTGATGACTATGCAAGATCTATTTGTCTGTCTTCAATGTTTTTTGGCTATCTACAATTTGCATGATTGTATCTCTTTTGACCTATGAATAATATATAAGTGATTTCTTTTATTCCTTATTTGTCCATTTTTGTTGTCTGATTTGCATGTGATTGTTGGATTTAAACAAGTTTGAATCTGTATATCTTTGATGTCATGATGGTTCAAAAGTGCATGTATGGGTAGAGATTAGTTTGAACAGTCTATTTTGGTGCATCATCCCCTTAGATTAGAATAGGTAGATTTTATTTCTTGCATCTCCTTCTCCTTTTTCCTCTCCAAGTGTAGTTAGGTGCACCTTGATAGTAAAGGAAGCCAACCTTCTCCTAAGTCTCAACCTCACAGTTCAAATCTCATAGCTTGGAGGTTGTTTCCATGTTTCACAAGGTTGTCCTTAGGTAAAAACTTTGGATAAGGGTGCAAACTTTTTTGACAATAGTAACCTACCTAGTTTAAGTATTGTATGATATAATGGATGCATGTATGATAAAGTTTTATTTGTACATTTGGACCTTGGATAACTGATTCTGCCCCCCCCCCCCCCCCCCCTGCCTCTCAGTTATTCTAAACAATTCTAGTAGCTTTGATGGCTAGTAGTTTCTCATCCAAATTGTCACTTAGGATGGTAGCCCAATCGATTGGCATCTTTTTCATTCTAATGGTTTCATTGAAATGGACCAACCAAGTTTGAAGGTGACTTGCTGCTAGGAGACCCATGACTCTGCTCAATAGGACAATTGCATACATGATATCATCCTTCATGTATACCCTTGTCATATCAACTTTTCCCACTCTGCAACCCACAAGTGTTATGTCAATTAGAAAAGAGGATTTCATTATTTCCTTTGCCTCTTTCTTGTTCTCTTGATACCATCTTTCTAACCTGTCATATGAAATTTGTAAGTGTTGATCCACCCTTCGAAGATAAAACACTTTCTTATTATTTCAGGGTCAGAGGTCCAAGACAATTTCTCTAGTTATGCTCTTGATGACATTTTCTTCAGTCACATAGTGCTCTACTAGTGTCATTATTATTTTGAAAGATTGAATTGATGTTGGGTGAGATGTTGTGTTTACAAACCCTAATTGGATTAGTGCAGATACCACTATCGACCTTTCCCTTGGTTTATTGTAGATTGTAAGGAATGTGTTCCAGTCTATATGTCCCAATTCTATGTCTTTCATCTCTGCATGTCCATCTTGGAACCTTGACTTATTCAGTTCTCCTTGACCTAAAAAGACCTTAGACTGACACCCAGATAGGTCAAAACCATTAAAAATAAGTCCCCCCCTCAAAATTATTTGTTATGCATTTCATCTCAACTAGTGTACCCTTACAAGTGTGCTAGTGTGTTGAATTAGCCCAAGAATAGGTTAAGTGTGTAATTGCACACCTGTGCACCTATGCAAGGTACGTACATGTGCATTTTTGATATGAGGAGGGACACTAAGTCTCTTAACTTTGTGTGTAGAGGTGTGCACATGCCCACCTCATGGGGTGTACATGTGCACACCTTCATTAAGTCCCAGTCTTAATTTCTGTAATTTTTAAGTGTTTTAGGTTTTTTTAATTTGGATGTGTAGAGGTGTGCATGTGTACACCTCAAATGAAGTTCTAACCTTTTTTATTTGTGTGTGTAGGGGATGGGGTCTGATGGTAGGGTTGCATAGAGGGACAAGGTGTGGGAGTGCAACACAATCAGAGAGCAAGAGAAAAGTGAGGAGATGGGGGAGGGGGGAGGGGTCTTATATAGACTCAGGCCTAGTGTGCACCCCCAAAGGTGCACACCTATGAATATGCACACCCTCTGATGGTGCACACATACTCAGATATGCATGTGTGCATCCCCATAGTGGGGGTGAAATGTGCATGTGCGCATGTGTGCACTTGAAGCACAACTAAAGTCCAAAAACTCACTTTTTCTCAATTTTCACCTATCCAAACCTCCCTAGCCAGAGACTAGGGCTTGACCCAAACTTGTGGGTTCGAGCTAAAATGACAAGGACATCATACTAAGAGTTGTGCATTTTGAGAACATAACAATAATGAAGAGAACTCATGGAGTGAAAATTCCTTCACATTTTGTGCTCCTAATTGTGTTGTCCATACCGACATTTTGTACAAAATTTCACACTTATCCTTGATATAAGCAACGAATTGTGTCTTTTCATTTGGATTTGTATAGCCCTTGGGGTTTTCAGCTCTTTATCTGCAACTTTGGTGTTTTTACTATGGATGTGATTCAATCTACTCTAAATAGAGAAATATTATTTCAATAGCTTGAATGTCTCATATTCATCACATCAAAAATAGAAACTTGTATACTCGATCAATTGGGCCTTTGGTAGTCAGTGTAAGGAAACTTAGGTGCAGAAACAACTTCCTACACTAATCTCTTAAGAGAAGTATGGTGCAAATCCTAATAAAATCTTTTACACTTGTAGATTCAATAACATGTAAACAACAATATTTCAGGCAACCAAGCATAAATAAAATTGATAGAGAAAGAAACACATAACACAAAGATTTTTCGGTGAGGAAAAACCTTTCGATAAAACAACCCCACCCCTCCAGAACCTGCACAATGTATTATCTTCAACACAAAGTTACAATACACTTTCAATGCAAGTTCAACAATGACAACAGAAGACTCTAGTAGCAACTCACAGTACCAACAATATACTTTCTCGCATCACATTTCTTCACAACCCTAAAAATTCTTATAACATGCACTTCACTTTAGGGTTACTCCCAAAGGTAATTGTATTAGGGTTTTACCATTCTCTGAGAAAATAGGAACCCTAAAAAAATTTCCCACTATTGGTGTAGAGTGTACAGTACTCAAATTTATTAGTTGTCACATGTCTTCACCTATCATTGAATCTTCCTGACATAGCTCTTACGTGTCATAGGAATCCGTCAAAACCATTTTAGCGATGATCTCCTTATACACAATTCAAGATGCCGACACATCAACATTATTTGCAAGAAATACATTTTACAAAACAAATAATAAGAATAGGAATTATCCAAGGTTGAGACACCTTATTCATAACATTCTCCCACTTGTCAAACACCTTGTAAGAGCAACAGGAACATAACAGGAACTAATCGCTATAGGCCAAAAGGCCCATAGACTCCGAACACCATCTGAACTCCTTAGTGCCCACTGGTTTCATGAATGCATCTGCAACATTCTTCACAGTATCTATCTTCTCCAAATTTACCTTTCCATCTTCCACCATATCTCTCACAAAGTGATATTGTACATCAATGTGCTTCGTTTTGGCATGGAAAGTTGGATTCTTCACAAGGCAAATAGTGTTCTGACTATCACACCAAATAGTAATCTATTCTGCATCAACACCAACATCAGAACACAATCTCTTAAGCCAAATGGCTTCCTTACAAGCATGAGTAGCATCCATGTACTTAGCTTCTATAGTGTACAAAGCAACCACAGGTTGTCACTTGCTCATCCAACTGATGGCACCACCAAACATAGTGAACACATAAGCACTGGTGGATCTCCTACGGTCAACATCACCTGCCCAATCTGAATCAACAAACCCATGAATACAAACTGAATGCGGAAATCTAGAAGAGTTACCATGATAACATATGGAGTAATCTGATTTACCCCTCAAATATCTGAATACTCGCTTAACTGCATCCCAATGTACCCGTCCAGGATTAGCCATAAACTGACTCAGGACTCCCACTGCTTGGGCAATGTCTGGTCTAGTACAAACCATAGCATACATAAGATTGCCAACTACACTAGCATAAGGTACTCTACTCATGTCCTCCACCTCACTAGGAGATTTTGGACAATCATCTACAAATAACTTTGTTCCCACAGAAATAGGAACACATAGTGATCTACAATCTTCCATGTTGAACCTGTCCAACATAGACTTCACATACTTACTCTGACTCAACCAAAGTTTTATGTTAGACCTATCTCTATTGATTTCCATACCCAAGATTTACCTAGGTGCCCCAAGATCTTTCATCTCAAACTGTGTTGACAACTGAGATTTAAAATCAGAAATCATACCCTTACCCTTCCCAAACAGCAACATATAATGCATCAATAAGAAGGCGATCATTTTCAACTCTGAAATAAACACAATGATCTGATTTTGATCTTACAAATCCAATTGACAACACAAAGGCATCAAACTTAAGGTACCACATCCTAGGAGATTGCTTCAAACCATGTAGAGATTTCTTTAATCTGCAAACTAAGGATTCTTTACCTTTAACAATGCAGTTCTCAGGCTATGACATATAAATCTCTTCCTCCAAATCACCATGAAGGAAAGTTGTCTTCATGTCCATCTGTTCTATCTCTAAATCATATGATGCAGCAAGAGATAACAGAAATCTAATGGATGTCAACTTTGCAACAAGAGAGAATATTTCACCATAATCTATTCCCTCTACTTGTGAATACCCCTTTGCAACCAATCTAGCTTTGTACCTTTCAACACTGCCATCTGCACAGAATTTCTTCTTGAACACTCATTTACAGCCAACAGATTTTCTCCCTTTAGGAAAAGGTACAATTTTCCAAGTTTTTTTTTTCTCTAATGAAACCATCTCATCATCCATAGCCTCAATCTAGGAACCTGCATCTTCCATGCCCAAAACCTCTTTCACATATCTAGGCTCATCAGTGTTAGTAATCAAAGCAAAAGCACAACTGAAATCTAACATAGAATAACCAAACCTTTCTGGTTTCTTTCTTTCTCTCATGGAGGTTGTTCTTCCTCTTCTTCTGAACTATTAGAGCTACTAGAGCTCTCCTCATCGTTAGACCTAACATGGTCTCTCTGTTCAGTCTTCTCAGGGGTAGGAGGCAACTGAACAACATCTTTTTCCTTTTCTTTTTCATCTGGTTGTAGCACAATAGGAGAAGATGTTAGCTCTCTAAAAATAACATTTCTACTATACAACACCTTACTAGTCACAGGATCCCAAAGCTTGTATCCTTTCACACTAGCACTATATCCGATAAAAATGCATTTAACAACTTTGTTTTCCAACTTAGATCTTTTCTCCTTTGGAACATGTGCATAAGCTTCCCAACCAAAAATATGAAGATGTCTAATTGAAGGCTTCTTACCAGACCACACTTCCATGGGTGTCTTACCAACAAGGGTTGATGTAGGAGATTTGTTAACCAAATAGCAAGCAGTGGCCATAGCTTCGGCCAAAAACCTTTGTTCTAAACCATCTCCACTAAGCATACTCCTAGCCTTCTTCATCAGTGTCTTGTTCATTCTTTCTACAATTCCATTTTTCTCTGGGGTATAAGGAGTTGTCTTATGCCTCTTGATACCTTGTTCTTTATAGAATTTTTCAAACTCTACTGAGAAAAACTCACCACCATTGGTCAATTCTCACACACTTAATCTTCTTACTAGTTTGATTCTCTACAAGGGCTTTAAATTCCTTGAATCGACTAAAGACTTGTGTCTTAATTTTAAGGAAATAAATCCACGTCCTTCTACTGTAATCATCTATGAAAGATACAAAAAATACGAACTTGGAGATTGAAGGAACTTTTACAAGACCAAATACATCAGAATGAATAAGATCCAAAACATCAAAAGATTTGTGAGAACTAGAGTAAAACTTAACACAATTTTGTTTACCATAGACACAGTGTTCACAAAATTCAAACTCGAGGTTACAATCATTTAACCCCTCAATGAGATTTTTATTTTTCAGGGTTTTGAGACCCTTTTCACCAATGTGACCAAATCTCAAATGCCACAACATTGTCTTTTCTGCAGGAAGCTTACCTTCCAAAGTGTTTGCATTGCCATCAGAACCAATAACCACAGTATTATTTACTACTCATTCAGATGGTGAGGATGAAGAACTATTACATAGAGGAATACATGCATCTAGTTGAAATAAGGTACCTCTCCTAGTACCCCTTGCAAGCACTATCGATCCTCTCATCATCTTGCATCCTTCTTTCAAAAAAAAAACTTGTACACCTACATCATTCAGCATACTTACAGATAATAGGTTTCGTGCCAAACCTAGAAAGTGCATAACTCCATTGATTCCCTTTACTCGTCCATCAAGAAATTTGATAGTGACCCTTTCGCATCCAACTATCTTTAGATGAGAATCATCACCCAAGTACACCTTTCCACCATTGAACTCTTCATATTTTGAGAACCAATTTCAATGAGAGGTCATGTGAAAAGATGCACCCGAGTTAACCAACCACACATCATCAAATGCATGGGCTGCCAAAGCTACGATGAATGCATCACCATCTTCTTGAGATCTTTCTGAAGCTTAATCTGAACCTTTATTCTTCTTCTTTGGCTCTTTGCAATCTTTACAGAAGTGCCTAGGTTTATCATAGTTCCAACATTTTACCTTGGACTTATTGGATGTCTTTGACTTCCCACAGGATTTGGATCCACCCTTATTGTCAGACTTATTGTCATTTTTCTTCCCTCTTTCCGTGGATCTCCCACGAATAGCAAGGGCTTCTTTTTCTAAAATGGAAGCCTTTCTCTGCATCTCCTCTGATAGCAGTGAAGACACCACATCATCCATTTTGAAGGTGACTAATATGCTTTCGAGAGCCATCACAAAATGGTCCCATGAATCTGGTAAAGAACACAAAAGTGTGTAGCAACGATTCTCCTCCTCTAACTTTACACCAGCTGATGTCAACTATGCAGCCAGTAGATTAAATGCATTTAAATGATCCATTAAGGATCCACCTTCCTCCATTTGCAGAGAGTAAAACTTCTTCCTCAGGAACAACTTGTTCACCAAAGATTTGGCCTGATACACGGCCCCAAGTCTTTCCCACAAACTATATGCAATTTTCTCATCTAGAACATTCAGAAGAACTGCATAAGTTAAACAGAGTCTTATAAGACCCTTAGCTTTACGGTCTTTGATATCCCAATCTGCTTGAGCTACAGTTGTTGGTCTTGTAGCATTTGAAGTTACTTCCCATAGGTCACGATCTTCCAACATGTCTTCCATCTTGAGTTTCCACAACTCAAAATTAGTGCCATTAAATTTCTCCACCTCCATTCTTCCATATGATGAACTCACCATCTCAATCTACAAATAAGATTCAGGATGCTCTACACAAGACTCCCACTCAACTTGAGATTAGCTCAAAAAACCCTACCCAACAACTAGGATCAAAAGTTGATCAGGGTCTGATACCACTTGTAAGGAAACTCAGGTGCAGAAATAGCTTCCTACACTAATCTCTTAAGAGAAGTATGGTGCAAATCCTAATAAAATCTTTTACACTTACAGATTCAATATCATGTAAACAACAATATTTTAGGCAACCAAGCATAAAGAAAATTGATAGAGAAATAAACACATAACACAAAGATTTTTCGATGGGGAAAAACCTTTCGGTAAAACAAACCCACCCCTCCAGAACCTGCACAATGTATTATCTTCAACACAAGTTACAATACACTTGCAATGCAAGTTCAACAGCGACAACAGAAGACTCTAGCAACAACTCGTAGTACCAACAATACACTTTCTTGCATCACATTTTTCGCAACCCTAAAAACACTTATAACATGCACTTCACTTTACGGTTACTCCCAAAGTTAACCGTATTAGGGTTTACCATTCTCCAAGAAAATAGGAACCCTAAAAAAATTTCCCACTATTGGCATAGAGTGTACAATACTCAAATTTATCAATTGCCACATGTCTTCACCTATCATTGAATCTTCCTAACATAGCTCTTACGTGTCATAGGAATCCGTCATGACCGTTTTAGCGATGATCTCCTTATACACAATTCAAGATGCTGACACATCAACATTATTTGCAAGAAATACATTTTACAAAACAAATAATAAGAATAGGAATTATCCAAGGTTGAGAGACCTTATTCTTGACAGTCAATTCCTTGAGGAATATTGGATTCAATTTGATTTGAATCAATCTATTCACATAAACTAAAATGATGACTCGATGTCTCTAGATATGGTATAGAAAGAGGAGATTACTTGCTCTCAGTTGGAACATGTACACATCATTTGCATATGAATGAGCATCCATACATGAAGAAAGGCCCCACGATCAGTTTTTGAAATTAAAATGCCATGTCAACCATTTATATTTGAGGAATTCATGCTATGAGCTAGCACCATCTTATTGTAAGATGTCAACTTGATACTTAACAGGTTAAGCCTACCTTCTTGCCAAAGAGTCTTTAAGACTAGATCATTTGATGTTCTTCATTACATGATTTCTTAGGCCATGATTGTTCATTAGGACTATAGATGGCTCAAAGTTTTAATACTTGAATTCTCATTTTACAATTTTTAATTGTGCTTCCAAATCTAGATTCTATTTAAATTTTAACTTATTTCTAAACCCGATCATTGGCTATATACTTTTGAACCTTGAATAGTACCCTTTTGAATGGGATGTGTGCTTGAGAACTTGAAGTATCAAATCATACCTCTAAATTGAACTTTGAAGCTAAACTCTCAAACTGATGAATTCGCATTTCAAACTTTGAACCTATGAATTGAACCTAGCCTTGAACTCTAAACCTTGAATCTTTTAATGGTGGGTCCCTAATGAATCTAGATTTTAAACCTAAACTTATTTCATATTTATGGACTTTTGAACTTCTAAATCTGCATCCTTGAATTGTAGATGTTGAGTCTTAAACTTTGAACCTTCAAACCTGAACTTGAACTTAAACTTGATACCTATAGTTCAAGTTTGAGTTCAACACAATATTAGGACACTGCCTCTTTACACATCAAACCTTACAAAGGCATTGTTAGTAACAAAAATTGAGAAGAAACTAAAACAATTTCCCCATGGGACCAATTTGCAAAGTTTTAAAACTTAGATGCTAAAATCATACTTACAATATGTATACCCATTTTTTCTACTTTCTTAAGGTTACTTGCATGAACTGGAAGTCCCCAGGGTTACCTCTATTGGTTACTTGTCTAAAGGGGGGATTATGACCTTTGTGATTGTATCTCCCTAGTAATTCTCACTTTTGGGGTATTTATTGTGACATTTTTCTCTTTTGAGGTGGAGTGAATTCATCCATCACCTCCTGTAGTGTAATATTTTAATGCTCCTATCATTTCTTCCTTTTAAATTTTAGAGATTTGCTTAACATGTTAGATATTTTTTAGGAGTGCTACATTAATAGTTTTCATTGATGCCAGCGTACTATTTACAAATAGTGTATTATGTAATGTTGAATTTGGTAATTTGAAAAGTTTAATTATTCTATTCAAGAGTTATTATTCCAAATCATGTTGAAGGTTTTAATATGTCTATATTTGATGCATGTCAACTTACAAAGGTTTGCATGATTATTTGAGTGAGTTTTGTTCAAGTTGTTGGTTGTTGGTATTATAAAGTTACATTGAGCATAGGTTGAGTATTTGGTTTGATATGAGCTAAACTCAATGATTCAAAATTTATGGTCTTGTTACATATCATTTTGTATTTAGTTGTTAATATCCATCATTATGACTTCAACAACCTATCTTTTGATATGATAGCTTTTGGTAATACAAAGTTCTTGATGATCGATGTTGAAAATGAGTTTGGATTTTGAGTTGGAATTGATGTGAAGGTTCCGGATGGTATTCATGTTGCTTGTTGGTATTATTGTATCATGTGATGATTTATTTATTTTTTGGGTCTACATTGATTGAGGAGATAAGAATTGTTGTTTTAATTGTGTGTGGGTGTTTCTTCATTTTGGTCTTGGCCAACTTGATATAGTAATGCATTATGGTTCTTCATGTTGCATTGGTGATGGTGTAGCATATTTTTGGTTGAATATTTGAGTACTATATAAGTCTTATCTAACTTGATTTTGAATCACATTAATTTTTGAGTATATTGTTTTATACTATGTCAGCTCTTGTACCTAGTGATTGTTTATTTTTTATAATTAGTGTAAATGAGAGGTCATTTTTTGTGATTGAGAATGTGTGGTGAGAGAGATGTGAATGTAATTATGATATGAGAAAGTTGAATTCAAATTATACATTATGGAACTATATAGGCATAAAAGATAATATTTGTTAGTTTTGTTGTAATGGACAACTTGTCCATCTTGTTATAATTGAATAATAGATTTGTGAACTCAATTGAGAGTGAGATATAATAATTTATTGTGAGAAGTATTCTCTGGGAAATGAGCCTTATTGATTGGGCTATAAGCCTGTGGGTGTAAATGCACATTTCACTCTCCATTTCATGCTCTTTAACTGGGCACTACTTTTAGTAGATTACATCATCATGTGGGTTAGACTCCCATTAGGGTTTTCCATAATGGGTTTCCTCAACAAAAAATATTGTTTAATGTGATGTGGATTGTAATGTCTCGTTTAGGACATTTTACTGATTTTCCCTAATTCATATAAATTTAATTATATTTTCATCTGATGATCTTACCAGTGTTATTATTCCATATATATATATTAATAGAAAGAGTCACGCCATTTTGTAATATTAATTATATTAATTATATATTTATATTAATAAGCTTTGATTATATTAATTAATATTATAAGATATATTATCTTAATGATTATATTATAACATATATTATTTTAATAATATATCAACTATATATATTATATTATATTATAATACTTTATTAATGTAGTATTGCTACATTAAAATATATCTTTATCATTATTTATCATTTCATTCATATTTTCATATTACTAGTATAATACAACATATATAATATGATTATTATATAATATTACTTATAATATAATATTCTTATTTTAATATTATTTATTAATATTACTTTATATAAAATATTTATTTATTATTTAAATTACTTGCCACAATGGGGATATCACAGTCCTCCCCTCTTAAATTTGCTTGTCCTCAAACAAAATCTTTCATACACAAGCTCTTTCCTAGATACAAAACACATTTGCATACAAAAGGCCTAAAAGATTGATGAAATATACATCTTAATAAATGAAAACACAAAGCAGACAAAAGTAGTCACATGAATGCATGAAAGCACAAAGCATACACAATGTAGACAGATGGAAACACAAAGCAAACACGATGCAGGTAGATGAAAACACAAAGCAAACATGATGCAAGTAGATAAAGACATACGTTATGTAATTCCTTGATTGTGAACCTACAACCCCAAAAAAATCATTAGTACACATTTATATATTTTTATTTTCTTTTTAGGATTTCCTTATATCAATCCCCTAACTTGTCAAAAAAAACTCATCATTTTCTGAGTATAGGAGGAGAAACTATAATAGGGTGCCCTGTCACCCAATCACAGGCCTCACCATTCTCCCTCATTATTGTTATCTCTCTCTGATCATCATCTCCAAGATAGTGCCTTTGTATGATGTACCCTAGGGTATTTGCTCCACCGTAGGCCTTACCTAGTACCCTTGGATGATGCAGCCCAATGCCCACTGCAGGCCTTATCTAGTACCTCCGAGTGGTGTCACCCAGCCCATTCTACCACAGGCCTTATCTTATCTTGGACAATGATGACCAACATTATAATTCATTAAAGCAATTATAAGTCAATCAAGATTTAAACTTAATTGATTAATAATAATGTTTGTAACATGCATTTCAATTATCAAATGATAAGATTATTTAGAACTATAGGTTATATATGTTTATAATTTCATATAAATACATGTATCTTATATATTATAACATAATCCTTCATTTTAATAATAGAAATTAAATAAAATTTAATTTAATAATGTATAGAAATTGAAAATTTTAACTATACCTTATTTTTACCTTTCATATGCTATGATGAACCTCTTTAAACTTACCTCATTTAACTTTTTTCTTGGTAAGTGATGGGTCCCACCACATCTTGATTAGTTATGTATTTGTCTTTCATTGTTGCCTTCACATGGCCTCTTAGAAAAATGAATGCACACAGTTACTCACTTCAGCAACACTAAAACCAGATCCCATTAGCCATTTACCAGTAATTCCCTCTATTTTGCAATATGAATTAGGTCCTTGTTAGATTCTATATTTGCACTCACATTTATCTCCAAACCGAGTGGTTTAGCGTCCAATATTTCACAGGTATTGATGTGGCAAAGCCGCTAGAAGATCTCTCACCATCTTTTCCTCTCCAACAAGCACGGCAATGTCACGTGATTGTATTACAGATTTTCTCGCAGTGTAGTTTCCAAATTGCAACATTCAAAATGAGGAAGACAATCAATCTCTTTTCAATGTAACCTCAGCTTTGACATAATTATAATCTGGCATTGAAGAGAGAAGATTTGTGAAACACAGCCATAAATGGGATTCTGTAGGCAAGACTGGCCCTCATAAGAGATGCTTGCCACTACACCATATCGTTCTTTTTCTGATGAAATATTTTGCAACAACTTAGAAAAATTACTCACACCAAAATTC
This sequence comes from Cupressus sempervirens, assembly GCA_028749045.1. NCBI lineage: Eukaryota > Viridiplantae > Streptophyta > Pinopsida > Cupressales > Cupressaceae > Cupressus > Cupressus sempervirens. Next base: position 907,788,584 of record CM053785.1, read on the forward strand.
TTATATATTGTAGCGAAATTAGATGCACCCAATTACTCTGAGGAAAAGTCTAAGGAAAACACACACTCTTTAACACACTTTCTCCTCAAAAACTAACAAGCTCCATAGGGTGTTCTAACAATCCCTCTGCTCTCCATAATATTCTTATATTTCTTGACCTAATTAGAGAACACTAATCTTTTTTCTCATGCGGGTTTCGAATCTCTGTAATGTTTTGTTACAACAGATTTAGATCCCTTGTAGGAGAAGATATTCAATTATCAAAACTAAGAGGAGTAACTATAAATGGCCCCATCAAATGTCATCCAAATTTCTTATTTTATTTTAAATTTCTATCGCAACCTCTGAATGAATCTAGGTTCACTGTTATTTCAATTTTACTAACTGCTTTTTTGAAGATTTGGTCCCATGATTGGGCGGTGCACTACCATTTTGCATTGGAAATCTTTTGTGTTCAATTGCAATGATCATGTTGTTAATTGTACAGTTTCAACCATGTATGCAAACCCGTGCGCTCCAACAGCAAGATGTGCCTATTCTTTGTGTTGAGCTTGAAAACCACCTTCACGCTATCACCCATTCATAAAAACATTCACTCATCCGTACCCAGATATGTATTTAAGTGTTGTTGCACTTGGAGACACTCATCTCGCAGGCTTGTAGATTGATTCTGACCACGTTCAAGGTATGCCATAGATGATGCACATGGTTGTAGATTGATTCTGATCACGTTCAAGGTATGCCGCAAATGATACACATGGTTGTAGATTGAGCCTCTTGGTGACCAAGGGGAATATAATGAATCAACTTAGAAATTGGATGCACATTGAAAACTGATTACGATTGGATTAACAACCTACCTCAAATATTCTAATTAAAACCTGCATATAAAATGGGAGCGACATCACTCGACCTCTTTTTATCTTTTTCAATGGTTTTTAGCAATGTTTTCCATTTTTTAATGTCGGCTTCAACACACTAACATCATGTATGGTCCCCATCTTGACTTGGAAATTAAAAGATTAGCCTGTTGATATCGATTCAATATTTCTTGCTCATACGGCTCCAAAGCATTATCTAGCAACATGATAAGAAATTGTAGATATTATAAAGGAGAAAATTTGGGCAGTCACGAGCCACATGCCTACTGTGTAATGCAAAAAAATTGGAGTCATTGTCAGTACAACTTTTCTATCAATTCACTGATTTAGATGACCTTTCTATTATATTACTCTGCATTGCCTTTCTATTATTCTTCTCATTTGAATGAGATAATTTCGTGTCTGTATCAGCTCTGTTGAGTTATATATGTTATGTCTTTACCATTTATTTTTATTAGCTATTTTTCATCACTAGTAATTTAGTATAGGATGGCATGCTCTAATACCACTTGTAATGTCCTACTTTTAATTATATTTCCATCTGATAATCTTACCAATGTTATTATTCCATATATATATTAATAGAAAGAGTCACATCCTTTCGTAATATTAATTATATTATATTAATAATAATAATATAATTATATATTTATATTAATTATATATTTATATTAATAAACTTTGATTATATTAATTAATATCATAAGATATATTATATTAATACTTATATTAATGATTATATTATAATATATATTATTTTACTAATATATCGACTATATATATTATATTATATTATAATACTTTATTAATATAGTATTGCTATACTAAAATATATCTTTATCATTATTTATTATTTCATTCGTATTTTCATATTACTATTATAATACAACTTATATAATATGATTATTATATAATATTACTTATAATATAATATTCTTATTTTAATAATATTTATTAATATTACTTTAAATAAAATATTTATTTATTATTTAAATTACTTGCCAAATTGGGGATATCACATGGATCTTACATTTACTATTTATCTTTCAGATCTAATTTGTTCTTGCCTTCTTTTTGGCCTAATAATTGGTAGCAGAGCTAATTCCTTTTGCAGAAGCTTAGCCACTTAAAGGATATTTGACATGGAAAGTTAGAGGAAATAAATTTTAAATTTGATGTCACTAATTATTTAATATGTAAGGATGGGATAATTACTTACTCAATATGCATGGGATATGAATATTGGAAAATTACAATAGACAAGAAATATTTTATTCTGACTGATTTCAAGTTTCCTCCTTAACATCAAGATTGTATCTCATTACAAACTAATCAATAATTCCCACATGCATCATAAAATGATCTCATGGATTTGTGGGAGTGTCAAGTTTTATTAGGTTATCAACCTCCCCTTGTGTCTCCAAATGAACCATTGCAAAGGGATGATTATTCTTTCCCTCCTCTCTAAAATAGTATCCTATTAGAAGGAATAAGAAAATTTCAAGTGTGTCAACAAACATCCATAAATGCAGCTCCAAAATCATATTAGAGGAATTATATAAATCAATGTTTATTAACTACATCCATTTGTTCAAATAATTTTGTAACTCCACGACATCCCAACTCAAGTAATATTCCAAGTCCTCTAAGGGACTCATTCGAGTACTGGAAGATAGCTACCTTACGAAGTGAAAGATGAAAACAACTTGTAAAAAGCATACCACAAAAATAAAGAGGGAAACCTACAACACAATATATAATTCAACAAGGAAATAGAGGAAAAGTGAAATCCTCCTAAAGAGGAATTCAATAGTTTGAGGTCTTATGTCTTAGATAAATTAAAGAAAATCAAAGTTAGTCTACCACTATTCAAGTTGATGAAGTTACAAAGATTATGGATAAATTTTTGGGAAGTTTTAATAATAATCTTCCAGAGACCATTTGTCAAAGAGTGTCACATGCTCATAGAAGTACCCACAATAATCATCAATCCAATTTAGTATAAAATACTAATGTTTTCTACGATTTGTCATCGGTAACATGGAATGTGTTTAATGCTCCTCAAACTCCTCATTTTATTGGTATGGTACAAAATTTTCTTGATACTCTAAAGGTTGCAACTAATACATGTGTGCCAAAAATTGATCTTCCAAACCAAAGGAAAAGAGACAACTAGGAACATTAATGCTCTGGTGGAACAAAATTAAAGCAAATGTAAAATGGAAGCAACTCTTGGAAAAGCACAAAAGTGAATATTTTTATCCAAGAACATAGAAGCATTTGGTTTTCTATCAAGGAAATGGATTAACCCTATCTTTTTCTCTTATCAATTAGAATTCTTCAGTTAAATGTTGCACAACTATTTTGTAGACTCATAAACTTCAAGTATTGTGATGCTTTTAGCAATGTGTGGAAGGTTGCAAATGTGAAATGGAAGCAACTCTTGCAAAAGCACAAAAATGAAGAGTTTTATCCAAGAACACAAAAGCATTTATTTTTCTATCAAGGAAATGATGAACCCTCTCTTTTTCTCCTATCGATTAGAATTCCTCAATTTAATATTGCAAAACTATTTTATAGACTTAAAAACTTCAAGTATTGTGATGCCTTTAGCAATGTGTAGAAGGTTGCATTCAATTCCATTTCAAATAAACAAAAAAGTAACATAATTGGATATAATAGGAGCCCCATTTGTAGGATAATTGAATAAAATTCATATGCAATTAGAATTTGATCCATGACATCAAAGTTGTATTGGCATATGTACTGTGGACATACCAGAAGGGGATGCAATTCTTTTGAGTAGATATTGGTTGAGGAAGTTGAATGGATACATATCTACTGATTTTTATCATATATAATTAACATGGAAAGGAATCCAAGACCAGCTAAAGATAGAGATCACACTTGGTCTCATATTATTGACAAATAATTATAGTGAAGATAATGAGATCTTGTTCATGGAGACATGCTTGGGATGATACGTTCTCAAAATATAATCTCTAATGCTACAAGGTTTTAATCAAGGAGGATGTCTAAAGGTAACACCTAGGTTCACTAAGGTACCCAAATGATAATAATCCAATACTAATAATTAATGAAGGAGTATTTGAAAACTTTAGGAACTTTTTAAAAAGTGTTAAGCAAGGATTTGAATTAGGTAAAGATGCATTCAAAACTTGTTGCTATCCAATCGGTGTAGAACCCATAGTACCTTACATAAATCTCATGCAAAAAGTAAAAAATTCCATATATAAATTAATTAAGATGGTCTCAGGAGAATTGATTACATGAAACATTAAATAAATTATCACAAGTGACGATGCCAATACTACAATATAAATAAGTTGAATGAGATGAAGATCAAAATTTTCCAGAAAATTGTAAGAAAGATATTGAAGGATCAAATGGTCAATCTTCCAATGCACAAATAGTTGAACAAGCCTAGACACTATGGTCTGATGGATCCAATTCAAAGGAAAGAAGTGAAGAAAACATTGAATTAGATGCTCAATCTTCCAATGCACAAACCATTGAATAAGCCTAGAAACCATGGTTTGATGGATCCAAGTCATAGGAAAGAAGTGAAGAAAGCATTGAATTAGTCAATCCAAGCTTACGAAATTCATGCACCAATAATGTTGTTGATTTGAATCATTAATTCTTGGATTGCTACTTTCTATTTAAAATGGTGTAAAAATATAACATGCATGTGGAGATTACAAGATGTTGGTGGGGACAACTTAGGAAGCAATATGCATGTCATTGTAAAATATTGGGTCACTACCATAATAGAGTATGGGACTTGATTGAGAGCCTTAATTTTTTTTGAAATAAAAGAGTATATAGATAGGGTAATCTAGTACCTAATTCAATATCCCAATTAGCAAATTGGTTGGAAGCTCTATCATGGATTGTGTGAATAATATATAGTTGACTTGACTTTAGTACCCTCGATTCCTAATAATATTTGAAAGTTCCAAGTATTTGAAGATTAAAATCATATCCTCAACTTTCCCAAAAGTTCAAATGTGTCTAAGACTTATTGATGAAGGATAATTACAACAAGCATAATTTGAGATTGACAAAATCATTAATTTAAAGCTGAATTCCTTCTTGATGAATGATAGAGCTAGAAATAATTTTTGACTCAGACAGATTGAGTGTCATCATATATCAAACAATTGAAGGAGAGAATGTAAAAAGGTGAACTTTTGGACATAGAAACAAGTTTAAAATATGTGATGGCACTCAAAATTGCAAAGCCAAATTGCAGGCCAAAGAAAAGTGTAGAAAGCCCACTTGGGGCACACAATAGAACCTCCATGGCATTGGGTAGGAAGATGCAAAGACTGATGGAGAAAGCATGCAAAGAAAAGAACTCCAGAGGAAAAAGGTTTGGGGAACTAATAGAATGAAAAAATCTACATAGAGTATTTGACACAAATTGGAGTGCATATTTACAATATGCCACATTAGGCATGAATTAGCCAATAAAGATATTTAACACCAACATTTCTCGGTCATTGAAAGGTCTTGAAGGACATGTTGCACTTGGAAGCTGCTACTTACTTGGAGGGGCCCACACAACTAGTTGAATGATGAAGCTAGCATATTTTTTACCCAATGCAGGAGGAGATAACATGTAGTGCATACTGGGAGTCCAATCTCATCATAAGATCATAGTAAGAAGTTAATAGAACCCTGATGTTACGACATTGGCATGAGATCATAAATCCAAAGTTGGAGGTGTGTGATGTTATGGTGGTCATAAGATCGAAGGATAAACAATGAGGATGTATGATGTTATGAAGCTATCGTGTGATCGAAAGACCAAAGTATTCATGCTACAATGTTACGCCAAACATGTGAGGTAAGATCTTATGACTACTTCATAAGATCGGAGATGGAGAATGAAGGAGCTTCGATGTTGCGACCGTCGGAGGATTGAAGGGCCAAAGTTTGAAGGCTATGATACATCATAAGATCAGGAAAGAAAATAACATGGCTTAAGATGTCATGCTCAGTTGTAGGATCACAGCAGCCATGTGGTCAGGAGATGCAGCAAGAGGAGAAATGATGCTATGAAATTTGGTAGTCATCGTGTGATCGGGGAGATGAAATCAAATAGGTAAGATGCTATGACGGGAAGACTAATGTGCTTATCATTATCATATACTCAGAGAGGAAAAATTAAAGAGTCACGATATTATGACCTTGTCATAGGATCGGGGATATGAAATTATAATGTTTAGATGTTACGAGAGATATTTCAAGTGTTTCAATTTCAAATGCATAATGTTATGTGGGGCCCGCTCAGGTAGTCAGCTAATGAGAAACTAACAAGTGGCAAAGGGAAAATGGATAAAGGAATAAAAATAGGGTTTAAAGATTATCAACGCATCAAATTTCAATTTTTGAAATATTTAAATAAATTTAATGATGTTATATAGTTTCTAACTATATAGTGTATTTAAATTTTTCATTTTTATCTCTATTCATGGCCCAGGGCCTGAAATTTTGAACACACCTCAAAGGCATGATTTTTTTTCTGGAATATGCATAGTATAATATACCATTGGAATTGGCAAGAAATGAACTATCCATTTCTGTAATCAATTTTTATACAAGTATTCACCAGAAGCAACTACAAGCAGATTTGTGATTCTAGGAGCTCCTTAGTGAAAATTTTGATTTGATGTTTCCAGAATGGGATAATATCAAATTTTCATTAGATTTGTATTATATTTTATTTTAATGATAGCTTTAAGGGTGATTTTATTATTTTAAAGGCAGTTGGAATCAATGAAGTGTTTTTCAATAGTATAGTTAAATTTCATGGCAAAAGCAGAAGTGACAAACCAAGATTAGATTTGAAGCTCTAGTACAGTTTATGATGTGTATCTAATATTTTCTTCAAAGGATATTTTATTGATTACTTTAAAGGGGTATATATCTGATATTTTGTTACAACATTGATGGTTTTGATTGGTGGCAAATGAAGAAGATTAGTTTCAACAACATCAAGGTGAAGATAATTTCAATAGGACACATGTCAGAATCAGATTGCAAATCTAGAAACTTCTTCTCCTCTATAAATATTTCTTCTCTGCTCTTTGTACAGGTTCCAATTTTTATGACTAGGGAGACCACAAGGTTGGCTCTAGTTCTAGAGTTGTGATACCATTCATTCTTAGTATTTTCCTTTGTTATGAATAGCAATAGTATAGTTTTCTTCTGAGCATTAGCTTATACAGTCATTCCTTGGTGTTATTTTCTAAGTTTTGACATACAGATGATGTATTGGTTTCAATGAGATTAATACAAAAGCTTCACTTTCTTAGTTTCATTCTAATTCTCATCTCCTTCCCCTATTATTTGCAATGTATTGTGTTTAAGAATAGAGAGTTTAAACTCAATTGTAATCCCTTAAGATTGTATGTCTGGATAGGTTTGCTATTGGAACAAAGAGCCAAGTAAATGTTAATTTAGCTTGACAAGGTTGTAAGTTTCACCAAGAGGATATTACAATAAGTATGAGAGTTTTTAGGAAGATAGATGTCTATTTGCAAGCCAGATAGATAGATAAGATGTTTGGATATATGAGTATACTTTAGGTGTACATGTGTATGTTAAAGATTAGTTGATGCCCAATGGATAAGGGACTGGTTAGCTTAGAGGTTACATGTTCTTGTTGTTGCATACCCGGGTTATATTGAGTTTAAAATCTTTAATCAAATATCAATTTACCTTTTTATGTATTGAAGAACAATAAGTGTTGGTCACTTCTTATTTGCATCTATTTTTTTGTTGTAGTTAGCTACTATGTCCAGGAAATTTATCAGCAAATCATCAAAGAATATTGACCATTTTTGCTATAAGGGATAGTCTTGCAGAGAAGAGTATCAAGTTATTAAGATCAACCCCTAAGGTTTGCCTGCCTTGGCCCTGCAAAGCCTAAAGTGAACTGAGTCATGATGATTCTATTAATGTTGGCCCAGAACTAAGATTTAGCCTAGCTAAATATAGGATTTAGTTGATCCTTAGGCTTGTCCCTATCTTTTGTTTCCTGGTGTTAGGTTTAATCCGCCTCATATGTTCCTTACTAGAAAGAACTCCAAAAATATGTTCATTAGGAATTTTTTCACCTAGAGAGAGAGAGGGAGAGAGTATCATGAAGCTCGTGAGGAAAGCCACAAATGTAAGAGATTGGGACTATGAAGACTTGAAGAGATGAAGTATCTCACATCATATATAAATTTTTGCTCAAGTCAAGTAGTAACCATTCTTAAAAAGACAAGAAATGATAAAACAATTTCTTGAAACATTAATACATAAGAAAGTTAAGAAGATGATCTCAACAAGAATCATTTTCCAATCAGATACTCAATGTGATTCACTAATCTAATCCTGGTTAAAAAGAAGAATGGAGAAATAACTTCGTGTGTAGATTTTTTGAATCTTAAAAAGCTTTAAAGAAAGACAACTATATGTGTACATCATTGGATGAAGTGATACAAATTATAAATGGATCTTAAATAATATCATTTAGATGGTTATTCTAGATATAATCAAGTGATGCTAGAAGAAGAAGATAGGTAAAAATTGCATTTGCAACCAAGAAGGGCACATTTTCTTATAGAAGAATGAGATGTTGTTTGATCAATTATCAAGATACTTTTAAATAACCATGGATTCCAACTTCAAATATTTGATTGGAAAATGCATTATTATATGCATGGATGTGTTATAAGATAGGATTTTCATTGCACCAAAAGATCAACCTATCAATGTCCAATACAACCACTAGATTTATAGAACACATGAGGTGGTTAATCCGTGTTATGAATTCCATAGGGGAATGTTGGAAATTAATCCAATAATTACCCCCCCCCCCCCACCTTAGTGTTACCCAAGGCAATCCAATAATCTTCCCCTCAGTGTTACCCAAGGAAATTCAAACATGTGACTAAGATTCAATACCACTTGTCACAAGCTAGGGTTGTTGTTGCACCAATATATTAACTTTTCAATGTCTAATACAACCACTAAACTTATAGAACACACAAGGCAGTTAATCTTGTTTTATGTGGTGATTGATCAGGGAAGTATAGTACACTTTTCATAAAAAAATTGGTTGACTCGTCAAGAAGTTTTGAGTTGACTCATCAACCATTTCCCAAGGTTGATTCATCAAGGGTATTTTCTAAGATTACCATGTCAAAACTATCTAGTCCTAATTTTGCAAGCAAAAAAGCCTTGTATAAAATGGCTTAGGGTTAGGAATTTTATTATGTATGAGTTGATAGTAGATTATTGTGCCAATGTTGAGATGTAAGGGATTATAGATTGTAATCAGGTTGTGATCACTAGATAATACAAATATTGGACTCATTGTTTGGTGGATGTAACCCAAGGATTAGGTGAACCATGTTAAATCTCTGTGTCTTGTGTTCTCTTTTGTGTGCATTATTATTTTTTGATATTGGTTATATTTTTATGTAATTATTACTTATATCTCTTTAAATCCTAACAAGTGGTATCTGAGCAAGGTTTTTTTTCAATTATCCTCTATAGGAAGGTCTCACAGTTGAGTGGGAGTCTCACAGTTGAGTGGGAGCGATGGCAAACAAGGGTAACCTGAAGGTTGAGAAGTTTAATGGCCAAAACATTCAGTTATGAAAAATGGAAATGGAGGATAATCTTTATCAAAAGGATTTATGGTGGTCATTGCAAGGAAAATCCAAGAAACTGGCAGCTATGACAGATAAGGACTGCAATAGTTTGGAAAGTAAAACACTTGGAAGTATTTGTTTATGCTTGGCATAATCGGTGGCATTTAGTATTATGAAAGAAAAGAAAAATGAAGATTTGATGCAAACCATAGAAAATTTGTATGAAAAAACCTCTTCTTCAAACAAGGTATTTCTCATGAATCATTTATTTAATATAAAGATGGCATAAGGTGGATCAATTGTTGATCATTTAAATGAGTTTAATATGGTTACTAGTTAGTTATCTTCTGTAAATGTCAAAATTGGTGAAGAAATTAAGGCTCTCTTAATTTTGTATTCTTTGCTTGAAAGATGGAATGGCTTGGTAATGGATGTGAGTAATTCTATTTCTGGCTCTAATACCCTAAAATTTGATTATTTTATTGATGTTATTCTAAGTGAATGTTAGAGGGTCAACAAGGCTAAGTAGACCTCCAAAAAAAATTCTCCCTCTCTGTATTCTATTTTATTAACAAACATTGGTGAACTTGAATATTATGATAAAGTTGTGCAAGCTGATACAAAGCTTCAACGGAAGCCTAGAATGACAGATGAAATGAACTCCTTGCTGAAAAATAAGACTTGGGATTTGTGTAAGTTACCTACAGGTAAAAGGGTTTTAAAGAATAAATAATTTTATAGGTTGAAAGAAGAGGATGGAGGTAAGAAAATATTTAAAGCCAAGTTAGTTGTAAAATGATTTGCACAAAAAAAGGGAATTGATTTTAATGAAATGTTTTCTTCAGTTGTTAAAATAAATTCTATTCATACTGATTTAAGTATTGTGGCTACTAAAGATTTGCATTAAGAGAAGCTTGATGTTAAAACATTTTTTCTTCATGGTGATTTGGATGTAGAAATATATATGGAACATCCAAAGAAGTAAGGAGAACTTAGTGTGCAATTGGAGAAAAGTTTATATGGCTTAAAGCAAGCACCCGGCAATGGTATCTTAAATTTGATAGTTTTATGAATGAGCATGGTTATACTCAATTTCATTCTCACCATTGTGTTTATTTTAAGTGGTTGGATGACAATGACTACGTTATTTTTATTAGAATGTTTTGAATATTTCCTTTAATGCTCAAGATAGCTTCACATATTATAGTAGTTTAACATTAGATACTCGTTATTATGTTCCTATATTGTATAGTCTAATATTAGATACTTTCTATTTTGTAAATATATGGTGTTGTATATATGAGCGTGTTGCTCATTGTAAATATTAAGCAATAGATTAAAATATATTTGCTCTTGCATCTACTATTTTATGGTATCAGAGCAAGGTTGAATAGTTTGTTTGAGAAATTTATTTATTTTTAAAAATAAATTATCTTGGTCAAATTTCTTCCAAACTATTCAGAGCTCATGGGAACTATTCTCACATTAGAAATTGAAAGGTCTGATCAAAATTTTGTGGGTAAATCAGTAGTTTCATTTTTTTCTCTTCCTATTTGTGATTCTGCTCATATTCACAACCTATCTCTGCTCGTGATTTACCTTTTCTATGATCTCCCTTCAGGCTTGATTTCTCTATTTGGGTTTTTGTTCTTTAGTTGTAATTTTCTTCTGATCACATTTTGTTTTCTTGGTTCGGCTCACAATTTTGCTCCAACAGTAAATTTTTGACGCTCATGTTTTCTCCAATCTTTTTTGCTCTTGTTTGTAGGGTAGCTTTAACTAGAGCTATTTTTACTGCAAAACCCTAATTTTTGGGATCAAAATATTTTAATACATATTCTTGGTGGGTTTTTTGAGATCTTATTTAGGTCTCCGTTAGTTTTTTTGGGTACCTCATTTTCTGTAATGTCCCCACTTTAACATATAAATTAAATAATTAATAAGTATTATATATTAATATTAATATTAAAATAATAATATTTTATAAATAATATTATATTATAATCATGTAATAATATCATATTATATTGTATTATAATGGTAATCAGAAAATATAAATCTAATACAAGAATAATGATATTATCATTATGATATATTTTAATATGGTAATACTATATTAATATAATATAATATAAATATAGTTGATATATTAATTGTAATATAACTATTAATATTATATTGTTATAGCTAAGCTTAAAATATAAATAATTATATAATATAACTATTAAATTAATATAATATATTATGAATGGGTGTGACTCTTACAATGAAAACATATATATATATATATATATCTATATATATATATATATATATATATATATATATATATATATATATATATATATATATATATATATATATATATATATATATATATATATATATATATATATATATATATATATATATATATATATATATATATATATATATATATATATATATATATATATATATATATATATATATATATATATATATATATATATATATATATATAATGAATAAACTCTAGAAAAGGATAATGAGATAGAAATCATCAAATCCATCTGTAGAAAAAATGATGGACCCCCAATTTGGGTTCATTTGGGGATCATAGGAATTGAGCAATTCTTGACTCGGCCAATTTCAATACGATGGCGGGGATCATATATATTCTCATCTCTCAAAGCTTGTAATACGGCTTCTGTTGTTGCCTCCCTACATCAACAAGTTCACAATGCTCAATCCTCCATGGATTATATAGAATACAAATTATGACTGCTATTGATGGTCAACACATGGAGGGTGATTACCATTCAATAATGACATGGACTCAGGGAAACTAAAATATAACTAAGTTATATTGAATAGACACGACGCAATATGCTGTCAAATAGCATATTAATACCCGTCTTAGGGTTAGGGTAAATGGAGGAAAAAATACGAATCAAGGGATCGCATCAAGCGGCAAAATCAATATTTCACAATTCAGGAGAAGAAGGAATGATATATAAAAACCAACATTGGATACGTAATAAAGATTCAATCAATATTCCTCTTCTTAAAATGAGCTAATAAAGATAGATTAACCCTATTCCTCAAACCAGCCAATGAAGATAGATCAACCCTAAACCTCTCATACTATCATATGTGGCATACACAGTGTGAAACGTATTGAAAAATAACTAGCCAACCCTTTAGTTGGATATGATGTGAGGTATACCAAGAGTTAAAACAACTAACACAACATATAGGAAATTAAAATTATTTATATTCAAATATTTGTTTGATTCTATCAAAGCATCTTGGATATAACAATCTAAATGACATGGGACCAAATAAAGGAATGAAAGTCTTATGGAGGTAATGTATTCAACAACACCAAAATTTATTAACCAAAAATTACATCAAAAAAATATAAAGGAAAATGTGAGGAAGCTAACCTCTATGAAGCTAAGAAGGAATATAAGAAGTTTTGAACACATTCATAAGTCATCTACCATATTTTAATTTGAGAGCAAAAAGAAGATCCTATTTGTGAACAACATATGATCATTTGTGAGGACATAAAATCATATTAATATCAACAATGGTAAAATGGTCTATGATTAAGGGATAAACACCTTAATGTGGAATGACAGAGCAAGACCGTCATACATTCCTAAATCATCACCCTATCACACAAGGTACGAGGTAAGTTAGATATTTTCTTTATATTGTTATTTTGAAAAATTATTAATATGAAATATAATTATTAGTAACTTTCTTATTACTGACACATTTGTTATTGTGAAGAATATTGAATAATCAATCAATGATTGTAGTTACAAAGAAATGAAATCAGAATATTTGAAAATGGAATATATATATATATATATATATATATATATATATATATATATATATATATATATATATAAAATGAAAAAAATGAAATATAAATATGTTGATTTAAGGAAAACATAGTAATTAGAATACAATTCAATTATAGTACAGATAGTCTATCTCTTGTCCAAATTACATAATCTTAGATAGGGAGTTGGTGGGGGGAAAGGCGAAGTAATTTCAAGCAATTGTCGAATACATTTGGAGCTTGTTTCACGTGCCCTCTGCATCGTCATTCTACCATCAAGATGATCATAACAAGGAGAGAGAAATTTGTTTGTGTACTATAAGAAGAAATCTTTCAAATGAACTAAGTAAATTAAATTTTATACTCATCTTCTCATCCACATTATGATATCCTAAGGTAGGGAGTTGGTGGAGGGAGAGGCAGAGTAATTTTGAGCACTTGTCAGATATGCTTGGAGCTTGTTTCACGCGCCCTCTACACCGTAAATCTACCATCTTATGATGATCGTAATAAGGAAAGGGAGAAAGATTCCTTCCAAAGAATTATGTAAATAAGAAAAGGGAACCCTACCACTTTCCTATGGAGTCTACAATTAGGAGAAAACACCCTATTGTAGTGCTAGTTAAGGGAAAGATAGTAATGGTTCCTTTTCACAAGAATCTTTCTAGCCAAACAAGCAATCCACTAAGTAGACCACCTCGTGTGGATGCCTAACACCCACTATCGAGGCTTATTTTGTGGTTTTAGGGTTCATAAGCCTAATAAAGAAGTATAGTCATTGCGCATTGTTAATTTGAGGATCTAATCAAAGTTATGTATGATGTGTCTACATCGTGTATGCTTCGTGTCTTCATCTATTTGCATCGTGTCTACTTCGTGTTTTCATTCATTAAAGATGTATGTGTTATAAACCTTCTAGGCCTTTCGTAAGCAAATATGTTTTGTATCTATGGCAAAGCTTGTGTATAAAAGATTTTGCTTGAGGGCAAGCAAATTTGAGAGGGGAGGACTGTAATGTCCCTACTTTAACATATAAATTAAATAATTAATAAGTATTATATATTAATATTAATATTAAAATAATAATATTTTATAAATAATAATATTTTATAAATAATATTATATTATAAATAATATTATATTATAATCATGTAATAATATCATATTATATTGTATTATAATGGTAATCGAAAAATATAAATCTAATACAAGAATAATGATATTATCATTATGATATATTTTAATATGGTAATACTATATTAATACAATATAATATAAATATAATTGATATATTAATTGTAATATAACTATTAATATTATATTGTTATAGCTAAGCTTAAAATATATATAATTATATAATATAACTATTAAATTAATATAATATATTATGAAAGGGCGTGACTCTTACAACGAAAACATATATATAATGAATAAACTCTAGAAAAGGATAATGAGACAGAAATCATCAAAACCATCCGTAGAAAAATGATGGACCCCCAATTTGGGTTCATTACATTTTCCCTGTCTAAATTTTGAGCCAGTGGATTAAAGATCTGACTTTGGATTATTTATGGGTTTTTTATCATCTCTTCTCGGTACCTATCGAATCTTTTTGGGTCAGCTAGGAATTTGCTTTGAAATTTGTGCCTATTATTTTGTTTAACACTATTCATTTTTTTTGCAAATGGCCTCTTTGACAAATTTGATGTTAGAGGGTAGTCAATGATTTAATGGTAGTAATTATAATACCTGGAAGAAACATATGTTGACTATATTTGAGTATTGCCTCCTCGATAAACTAGTTTTGGGCATAGAAACTCATCCTAACACAACTGGAGCTGATCAAGACAAGTTTGATGATCATAACAGAGAATTTGGACCATGCTTCTAAAGTTGTCTATTATAGATGACTAGTTTCCTCAGATTCCTTTAGGGAAGATGGCCTGTGACATTTGGAAGAACTTGAAGGAGCTACATGAGACCTCTCATAAAAGTCAAGCATTCTTCTTGAAAAATTATTTGTTCTCTATCATGGTGGATGAAAGTATGTCTTTACAGGAGCATCTCATGAAGATTAAGGACATTTGAGATCAACTTGAGGCTATTGTTCAAAAAATGGAGGAAGAAGAAATGGTAGTCATCGCTCTCAAGAGTCTACCACAATCTTACGAGCACTTTGTTGAGACTCTCAACATTACATCTACAAATGTTGCTCTGATGTTTCCTAATTTATGCAACAAAATCCTACAGCAGGATCACTGGAAGAAGCAGTTTGGTACTTGTACTTCCTTGTGCTCTTCAGAACAAGCTTTTACAACTACATTTCAACCATCTCAGTACTCACAACAAGGAGGTTCACATCAACCTTCAGGCAACCCTCAACAAAAGAAAGTGTAGTATCCTGGTGCTATTGTCACAAGTATGGCCATATGAAGAAAGATTATCATTAGAAAATTGCTTCAAACTGATGCAGGAGCATCCAGAGGTATAAGGGCAATCCTGTGTCACCCAAAAAATGTACTTAGACTTAGTTTATATTTCATGTCTTTACATTTTTGGATACCCATTTGGGTCAAATAAAGGTTCCATCTCTCACAGTTCAACTATCAGTGTGCTAGAAAATCTCAAAAAAATAGGATCATGCAATTTGGCCATCATTTTGGTGACTTAGAAGGTGTGAATTGGCCAGATGAATGTAATCATGATTTAGAGCATTCCAGAAAAAGAATCATGTCAAAAGGCCCCACAGTTTGAAAGTTATTGCAATTTTTCGAGTTTTGGAGACCTCCTAAGAATGCTTCAAAGTTAGGTTAGGGGCATTAAATGACCTTGAAAAGGGCCAAAAAATGGGGGACAAGCAAAGCTTGTCCATAGGACTATAGAGCGCTTCGAGAGCTTTCTGAAAATGTAAACAGTTCGTCGATCGAAGCTACAGTTCAAAAGTTATGCCTCCCAAAAGTTCGGTTACCGTTTCTAGATTCTTCTAGATTTGCGCCAACTTCTACCGCAACTTCCGAAACCTTCTATTTGGTCGGTGGATGCCTACTAGCACTTTCTAGAATGTACTCCTAGTCCTTAACCCTCCGGGGTCTATTTAAGGAGATTTCTGGCATTGTAAAAGGCAGTTCGGAGTGGAGTTTGATGGGAGGTACTGTAAGGAGAAATTATGTCCAGATTTATGCTATTGTAAGCCCTTAGGGCATGTTTTGAAGTTTATTTTCTCTGTACTATTTGTACTAGCTTATTTTCTTAGTTAATACAATTTCCCTTTTCTGTTGTGTCCATTCTATTGCTGGGTTGTGTCTCCATCAAGTGGTATCAGAGCTGGTTTTCTTGAGTGTGTAGACAGAGCGCCGACTGTGAGGCAGTTTGCACCAGGACTGTGTGGTTGTGGGATGGAGTTAGAAGATGCCTCCATGAAGAGAGCGTGGTGGAAGGGCCAGAGCTATTAATCCTGAGGAGGTTAGAGCCCTCCAAAGGCAGTTGCAGGCATTGCAAGAGGAGCTCCGTAGAGGAGAAAATGTTGCCGTTGGTGACGACAATGAGGATGAAAATGAAGAAGTTATGGGACCGGAAGGGGAATTTGACGGGGAAGTTCTGAATCATGTAGAGGGAAGGATTTTTAGGGCCATTACTAAGTTTGGGAAAAGACCCACAATTGAAGTGGGTGTATTTTCAGGAAATCTGAAACCAGATGAGTTGATCGATTGGATCAATGAACTGGAAGAATACTTTGAGTATGAGTATATCAGGGACCCAGATAGGGTTAAGTTTGCAAAGGCCAAACTGAAAGGCCATGCCAAAATCTGGTGGCAAGAGGTCCAATTGGAAAGAAACAGAAGAGGAAAGGAGAAGATCACAAGATGGGATCGCATGGTGGACAAATTGAAGAAGCAATTCATTCCTGTGGACTATGAGCTTGATTTGTTTAAGAAGATGCATGGGTTAAAGCAAGCAAGAAGATCAGTCCAAGAATATATAGAGGAATTTTACCGACTCTTGATTAGAGCGGGACATGTAGAAGGAAATAAGGAGAAGGTTGCTCATTATATCAATGGGTTGTGACCTAGCATCCAGGAGGAATTAAGTCTGGTAAGAATGACCAACGTTGAAGAGGCATACCAGTTTGCCCTACGAGTTGAAGAGAAGCTGAATAAAAGGTTTGAAGGAAGACAAAGAGGGTGTGGTCAAGGAGGAAGGGGAAGCGGTAGGTCATCTGGAGGCCGCAATGAAACCCAAAAGAAAAATGAAGATGAGGGTACTAGCAGGAACTAGAGGAATGAGGGTTTCAACCGATCCCGTGACCAAGACTTTGGAAATCAGAGAGGAAGAGGTAGAGGACGTGGACAAGGAAGAGGAGGATTTTGTGGTACCTGTTTCCATTTCAATGAAGAAGGTCATCGTGCCTTTGAATGCCCTCAACGACAAGGAAGGACAGATAGGAGAGCTGAGGGCCAAGCTAGGGTTTCTCATGTGGATGAGGATGCACAATCATCACATTCAAAGGATGCAAAAAGAGGAGAGACCTTGGTAAATGAAAGAGTCCTACTAAGTGGTGAGATTGAACCAGGACAATGAAGGAGTTTGTTCCGTACTAGATGCAAGTGTGAGGATAAATGTTGTGACGTGATCATTGATGGTGGTAGCACTAATAACTTGGTATCAGAAGAGATGGTCTCTAAGCTGAAGCTCAAGAGGGAGAAACATGCCCAGCCTTATCGGATTGCTTGGGTAAAAGATGATCATAAGGTCCTAGTAAGTGAACAATGTTTAGTGAAATTCAAAATTGGGAGTTACCATGATGAAGTTCTCTATGATGTTATTTCGATGGATGTTTGCCATCTATTGTTGGGTAGACCATGGCAGTATGATAGACATGCAGTGCATGATGGACATGCAAACACGTACTCTCTGACAAAGGATGGAGTTCGCCACAAATTGAAGCCCATGAAAAGGGAAGGTGAAAAGGTATGTAGCAGTGCTAGGATTTGTCTTGTTGATGAAAGGAAGTTTTTAGATGGCATGAAAAATCAGCATATGTGTTATGCTTTGATTCCTAGGAAAGATAAAGAAGGTAGTAGTGAAATACCACTTGAAGTTTCAGATTTACTAGGGGAGTTTGGAGATATTATCTTTGATAATGTTCCAGATGGATTGCCACCAGTAAGGCAAATCAGACATCAGATAGATCTGATTCCAGGAGCTAGTTTTCCGAACAAGGCTGTTCACAGGATGACTCCTACTAAAACAGAGGAGCTAAATAGACAGGTTCAAGAGCTGTTGAGGAAGGGCTTGATTTGAGAGAGCCTAAGTCCATGTGCAGTACCTGCAGTACTCACACCAAAGAAGGATGGAGAGTGGAGGATGTGTACAAATTCTCGAGCTATAAATAGTATCATCATCAAGTACCAGTTTCCTTTGCCAAGGATGGATGATATTATGGACTGCTCGAGTGGAGCTCAGTACTTCACAAAGATAGATCTGAAGAGTGGTTATCACCAGATACGGATTCAAGAAGGAGATGAGTGGAAAATATCCTTCAAGACCAAGGAGGGTCTTTATGAGTGGTTAGTCATGCCCTTTGAACTGACGAACACCCCAAGCACCTTCATGCGGCTCATGAATGAGGTACTTAAGAAGTTCTTGGGAAAATTTGTTATTGTCTATTTGGATGATATTTTAATTTTCAGCAAGACTTTGAAAGAACATTTATTGCATATTCGTAGTGTCCTTGAAAGGCTAAGGGAAGAGAAACTATTAATTAATCTAAAGAAGTGTAACTTTGCAAAAAGGGAGTTAGTCTATTTGGGGTTTGTTATATCACCTGAAGGTCTCAAAATGGATCCGGAGAAGGTAAAAGCCATTTTGGAATGGCCTACTCCAAGGTATGCTACTGAGGTAAGATCATTTCATGGTCTGGTTAGTTTTTACATGAAGTTTATTAAGGATTTCAGTGGCATATGTGCACCCCTAACTGATACAATAAGAGGGGATAGAAAAGAGTTCAAATGGACTGCAACAGCTGCGAGGAGTTTTGAATTACTGAAGAAGAAGGTGACAGAATAGCCTATGTTGGCACTTCCAGATTTTAAAAAGGTTTTCCAGGTAGATTGTGATGCTAGTGGCAACATATTGGGGCTATATTAAGCCAAGAAGGTAAGCCTATTGCATATTTTAGTGAAAAATTGAATGATGCAAAGAAGAAGTATTATGTTTATGATCAAGAGTTCTATGCAATAGTTCAAGCCTTAAAGAAATGGAGGCATTATTTATTGCCAAAAGAATTTATTTTTTATACTGATCATCAGGCATTACAGTACCTAAATAGCCAAGGTAAATTGAATCAGAGGCATATGAAGTGGGTAGAGTTCTTGCAGAGCTATACATTTGTGTTGAAGCATAGAAGTGGAAAATCTAACAGGGTTGCAGATGCACTAAGTAGGAGACAGTTGTTGCTTACAGTAATGCAGGTTGAAGTAGTTGGGTTTGATGAACTCAAGAATTTGTACCCTGAGGATCCTGATTTTGCTGAAGCATGGAAAGCTTGTAAAGAACCTGTTGTTGTAGATAGAACCAACTGGTTAGACTATTTGATTCAGGATGGCATGTTGTTCAAGGGTAGTCAATTGTGCATTCCAAGGAGTTCCATGAGGGAAAATTTGATTAAGGAGAAACACAGTGGAGGGATGGCAGGACATTTTGGTCGAGATAAGACCATTTCCATTCTTAGAGAACATTATTTTTGGCCTCAAATTACACAGGATGTGAAGAAGTTTGTACAGAGTTGCCAAGTTTATCAAGTTGCCAAGGGGTTTAGTCACAATACTGGCCTATATCAACCATTGCCTATTCCATCAAGGCCATGGGAGGACATAAGTATGGATTTTGTTCTTGGATTGCCAAGTACACAAAGGGGTAATGACTCAGTATTCGTGGTAGTTGATAGGTTCTCCAAAATGGCACATTTCATTCCATGCCACAAAACTCATGATGTTGTCCATATTGCAGACTTGTTTTTCAAAGAGGTGGTAAGACTACATGGTCTTCCAAGGAGTATAGTTTATGATAGAGACACTAAATTTGTGGGGTATTTTTGGAGGAAATTGTGGAAAAAGTTGAGAACAGACTTGAAATTCAGTTCCACGCATCACCCACAAACTGACGGTCAAACAGAAGTTGTAAACAAAAGTTTGGGCAATTTGTTGAGATGTTTAGTTAGGGATAAGCCCAAGGGGTGGGATTTGATTCTACCACAGGCAGAGTTTGCTTACAATAACTCTATAAATAGGAGTACTGGAAAATCACCATTCCAAATTGTATATGGAAATAGCCCAAGGACTGCACCAGAGCTGAGGAAGATAGAACAAGGGGAGAGGACAAGTGTTGAAGCTGAGGAATTTGCTGAACATATCAAGCGTCAACATGAGGAGGTTCAAGCACACATTACCAAGATGAATCAAGAGTATAAAGCTAGGGCTGATCAAAGGAGAAGACATAAGGAATTCCAAGTAGGGGATCTAGTCATGGTGCACTTACGAAAAGAAAGATTTCCAGTCAGTACTTACAACAAGCTGAAAATGAAGAAATTTGGCCCCTGCAAAATTCTGAAGAAACATGACTCAGGAAATACATATGAAGTGGAGTTGCCAGATGGTATTCACATTTCTCCCATTTTCAACATTGCAGATTTAACAGAGTATCATGATGATGGTGCAGATGAGGAGCTGGTGTTAGAGCCATGTCCAATTCCTTCTTCTAGGAAGGAGGAGATAGAAGACATTCTAGATCATCGTGTGGGTAGGAGTACCAGAAACAGGCAGTATGAAGAGTATTTGGTCAAATGGAAAGGACGGTCGATCGAGGACTCAACTTGGATCTCAGCAGCTGAGGTTTCCCATTTGGGATTTCCTCTACCATTCATAAAGTGACAGGGTCACTTTTCAATCTACCCTGGGTCTCTGATGCAGGAGCATCCAAAGGTATAAGGGCAATCCTGTGTCACCCAAAAAATGTACTTAGACTCAGTTTCTGTTTCATGTCTTTACATTTTTGGATACCCATTTGGGTCAAATAAAGGTTCCATCTCTCACAGTTCAACTATCAGTGTGCTAGAAAATCCAAAAAAAATAGGAGCATGCAATTTGGCCATCATTTTGGTGACCTAGAAGGTGTGAATTGGCCATATGAATATAATCATGATTTAGAGAATTCCAGAAAAAGAAACAGGTCAAAAGGCCCCACGGTTTGAAATTTATTGCAGTTTTTCGAGTTTTGGAGACCTCCTAAGAATGCTTCAAAGTTAGGTTAGGGGCATTAAATGACCTCGAAAAGGGCCAAAAAATGGGGGATGAGCGAAGCTTGTCCATAGGGCTATAGAGCGCTTCGAGAGCTTTCCAAAAATGTAAATGGTTCGTCAATCGGAGCTACAGTTCAAAAGTTATGCCTCCTGAAAGTTCGGTTACCATTTCTAGGTTCTTCTAGATTTGCGCCAACTTCTACCGTAGCTTCTGGAACCTTCTATTTGGTCGGTGGATGCCTACTAGCACTTTCTAGAATTTACTCCTAGTCCTTAACCCTCCGGGGTCTATTTAAGGAGATTTCTGGCATTGTAAAAGGCAGTTCGGAGTGGAGTTTGATGGGAGGTACTGTAAGGAGAAATTATCTCCAGATTTATGCTATTGTAAGCCCTTAGGGCATGTTTTGAAGTTTATTTTCTCTGTACTGTTTGTAATAGCTTATTTTCTCAGTTAATACAATTTCCCTTTTCTGTTTTGTCCATTCTGTTGCTGGGTTGTGTCCCCATCACAAACAAAGAAAGCAGGGAGGGTCACATCAACAAGAAAATATTATGGAACACTTTGAGAAAAAGGAGTCTATTTTTAATATTTTTATGGCTAAATTCTCTTCAGATCTAACTAGGTCTTCCGCTTGGTATATCAATTATGGTGCTTCATGTCACTTTTCTCATCAACGTGATTGGTTTACATATTTCTCTTCATTCAGTGATTCAATTGTGTTTGGCAGAATAGAGGAATACAAAATTGTTGCCAAGGAAATGTTTAGATTTAGTCTAGAGGAAGGAAGCTCTTCCTCCTCAATGTGTGCTATGTTCTTGGTATGGTACTCAATCTTTGTTCTATGAGTCACATTATGAGGAATTCCCCTTAGTTGGATGTGGTGTTCAGTACTCAAAAATGTTCCATTATTGATTGAGAGACTCATGTTACTATTGCTATTGGTCTAGAAGATTGTGGTCTATATCGGCTTACTAACACTAGTCTCCTGAGATAGTTATGGAAACTCATACTTCATCTCTTAGCACTTTGTGGCATCAGTGATATGGACATCTCAACATCCAAAACATGTCTCAGATGTCTTGGGAGGGACTTGTTTCTAGCCTACTTGATATTTAGACATAGCATCTTGGAGTGTGTGGTGCTTCTCAAGTTGGAAAACAGCATCGGACTTCATTAAATGATGGAGATTCTTGGTGTGCATCTAAGGTACTTCATTTACTTTATGCTGACATTTGTAGCTCTATGAATACATCTTCAATTACTGGTTACAAAAACTTTTTGGTCATTGTTGATGATTTTAGTAGAAAGATGTGGGTATGCTTTCTTAGACAAAAATTAGATGCATTTAGTACCTTCTAGAAGTTTAAATCTTTAATTGAAAAAGAGTATGGTTGTAGTATCATTTCTCTTAGAAAAAATAATGGCGGAGAATTTTGTTCCACTGCATTATCCAACTTCTGTGCTACCCATGGCATCAAATGCCAATTCACTACACCTCACTCTCCTTAGCAAAATATTATTGTTGAGTGTCACAATTGTACAATTGTTGATATGGCTTGTTCTATGTTACAATATAGAATTATTCCTAATAAGTATTGGGAAGAAGTAGTGTTTACTATTGGCTACCTCCTAAATTATTCTCCTACTTAGCCTATTAAAGGAAGGACTCTAGAAGAGGTTTGGTCTGGTCATAAGCCCAGCATCAATCATCTAAAGACTTTTGGCTCTCTTACATATGTCTGGATTCTTGATGTTGAGCACTCGAAGTTGGATTCCAAGAGTTAGAGACTCATGATGATAGGGTATAGTGACAATCATAAGGCCTACAAACTAAAATATTTTGACATTGATCATCTTATCTTCAGTTGTGATATTGTTTTTGATTAATCTTGAGGACCTTATCTTTCTTCTCTTGTGCAATGTTCTGAGGATCAGCCTCATAGTGTTCCTCTTCCTCTAGCTTCACCTAATGGGAGGGATGATGTAGATGATACCTACCATGAGGCTCCTGTTGATGATCTTTTTGAGGCTTCAGAACATAATCCTCTTCCTACTCCTATTGTTTCTCCTAATCCTCTTCCAGCCCCTCTAGACATTGGCTCCTCCACTCTCTGGCCTAAATGGTGGGCTAAAACTATTAGTGATCTCAAGGATTATGAACTCATTAAAGGTAGAGCTTCTAGAAATAAGAGGAAACAATAGCCCATGGTTTATTTTTCTCTTATGGCTAACATTCATAATGTTTATGAGCCCTATACTTATTCTAAGGCTAAAGTTATCCTTGAGTGGGATCAAGCCATGAAAGTAGAGTTTCAAAGTCTTTAGAAAAATCACACTTGGGTCCTTTCTGATCTTCCTTCAAGGAAGAAGCCCATTAGCTACAAATGGGTGGACAAGGTGAAATAAAAAGCTGATGGAACCTTAGGAAAGTATAAAGATCATCTTGTTTCTAATGGGTTCTCATAGAAAGAAGGTATTGACTATGAGGAGACCTTTTCTCCTACAGCCAAAATGAGTATCATATGGCTTGTCCCTGCCTTAGCAGATCATTTTGGTCGCAAAGTCCATCACATGGATGTTAAGAGTGCTTTTTTGAATGGTGACTTGCAGGAAGATGTCTACATGATGCAACCCCCTAGATTGAAGGTTGTTGGTTAGGAAGTCTGTAAGCTTGTCAAAGCTCTCTATGATTTGAAACAAGCCCCTTGGGCTCGATACATGAAGATTGATAAATACTTAACCGATCAGGGTTTCAATGGATTCTATCATATTCAAATTTGTATATCAAACATGTAGGTGATGATATATTATTTATACTTATCTAAGTGGATGATTTGATCATTATTGGCAGTTCAAATCATTTGATCATTGAAATCAAATAGGATTTGTGTTGCACCTTTGATATGACAGATATGGGACTCTTGCACTATTATCTCAGAGTTGAGGTTTGGCTGACTGAGCATAATAGCTTCCTTTCTTAATCCAAGTATGCCTGAAATCTTGTGGACGTGTTCAAAATGCAAGATTGCAAACCTGCCTCCACTCCTATGGAACCCGAGCTCAAATTGTCAGCTCAATCTACTTCACCTATTCTGGATGAATCTTTGTTTAGACAAAATAGTGGGCAGTCTCATTTATATTACTGCCACTAGACCTAACATTAGCTTTGCAGTAAGCTATATATCTCACTTTATAACAACTCCCAAGGCTAATCATTGGACAGCAGCAAAGCATGTCCTGTGCTATGTAAGTGGTACTTCTGATTATGGCCTTCTGTACACTCAAAGTCCTAACCCTACACTATGTGGCTACATAGATTTAGACTGGGTCAGTTCTATTGATGAGCGCAAGTCTACCACTACATATATATTTAATTTGGGATTTGGTGTTGTCACATGGACTAGTAAGAAGCAGCAATCAATGGCTATGTCTTCGACTGTAAAATTCAACGAATCTATCGGTGTTGTTGATAGATTGAGCATTATGGGAGAGTATTAGAATATTTTGAATGTTTCCTTTAATGCTCAAGATAGCTTCCCGTATTATAGAAGACTACTATTAGAAACTTGTTATTTTGTTCCTATATTGTAGTTGTCTAATATTAGATACTTGTTATTTTGTAAATCTATGGTGTTCTATATATGAGAGTGTTTCTCATTGTAAATACTAAGAAATTCATTAAAATCTATCTACTCTTGCATCTAATATTTTAATTTTATGTTTATATGTTGATAATATGCTTGTAGTTGGGTCTAACGTGGATCACATTAAGAGATTGAAACAACAGGTAGCACATTCATTTTCTATGAAGGATTTGGGAGCATCCTTAGTATGAAAATTGTAGAGATAGGAAAAATAGGAAATTGAATCTATATCTGAATAATTATATTGAGGAAGTGTTGCCATGTTTCTTTATGGAGAATGCCAAAGTTGTCAGTACCCCTTTGCTTGGTCATTTTAAATTGACTAAGGAGATGTACCCAAAGACATAGGAAGAAGAAGATAAAGTGTCCAAGGTACCTTATGTTTCAATTGTAGGAAGTTCGATGTATGCTATGGTATGTACTAGGCTAAATATTGTACATGCAGTGCGATTCGTTAGCAAGTATATGAGTCACTATGGGATTGATCATTGAAATACAATCAAATTGATTCTTAAATATTTGAGAGGAACATTCAGTACGTGTTTACATTTTGGGGGATATTCTATTGATTTACAAGGTTGTGTTGACTCCAATTTGGTAGGGGATCTTGATACCAAACAAAGTACTACAAGATATGTATTTACTATTTTTGGGAGTAGTGAGTTGGGTTTCTCAATTACAGAAGGTGAATTCTTCATCCACTGCAGAGGCATAGTATGTTGTTGCAGAGGCAACCAAGGAGATGATATGGCTTCAATTTTTCAAGGAATAATCAAGACATCTATAGAGGGATAATTATATGCATACAGATAGTAAGAGTGTCATTCATCTTTCCAAAAAATTTCTCTACATTAAAAGACAAAACACATATACTTGGGATACAATTTCATTTGGTCAATTTTGGATGATAGACAGTTAAAGATGGACAAGATATATACAGGTGATAATACAATAGATATGTTTACAAAGGTAGTGATAAGGGACAATATGAACTCCTCTTTAGCTTTAGTTGGTCTTTTAGACTTAACAGAATAAAGGAACAGTTGAGTCTAGTGTAGTTTGATCCAGTGGGAGCCTCATGTAGTAGTGATATTGCTACAAGGTTAGTCTTTGAGTGGGATGTGGTTTAGTGTGGAGCCTAATCAGTCCCCAAGTGAGAGATTGTTGATATGTGGTGACTAACAAGGAAGTACTGTACACTTTTCATAAATTATTTCATAAAAAGTTCTAGTTGAATCGTCAAGGATTTTTGAGTTGACTTGTCAAGGGGTTTTTTTAGGTTAACATGTCAAAATTATCTAGCCCTAATTTTGTAAGAAAAAAAAGCTTGAATAAAATAGATTAAACTTAGGGATTTTATTATGTATGAAGTGATAGTAGATTCTTGTGGTCATATTGAGTTGTAAGGGACAATAGATTGTAATCATGTTGTAATCACTAGATAATAAGAATATTGGACTCATTGATTGGTGGACATAGCCCAAGGATTGGGTGAACCACATTAAATCTTTGTGTCTGTTCTCTTTTGTGTGCTTTATTATTTTTTGATATTGGTTATTTTTGCATCAAATTGTTATTTTTGTCTCTTGAAATCCTAACAAATCCATTTCACAAATCCTAAAGGGAAACATTGGCATTTAGTCCAACAATATGATCTCATGGTATTTTTTAGATAAAGAGAAGATCATATAAGTGATTTATGAAGAATTTTTCAAAGACTTTGAAGATACAGGATTTCACTAAACCCAAAAAATGAATTTTTGGCATCTCTAAAGGAAAATTGTTGGGACATGTAATTCCAAAACATGGAATCTCAATTGACCCAAAGCGCATTGAATCTATTTCATAGATAGGATTGTCAACTAGTCAATGGGAATTAGAATTGCTTTTTGGTAAGATTGACTTTATGAATAAGTTATTAATTGAATTTATTAAGATTTCAAACCACTAAATGGCATGTTAAAGAAAGGAGACAAAATAGATTGGACATCAATAACAAAGAAAGCATTCAAAGAAATAAAGCAAGCTATTATAGATGCCCCTATATTGGTTAGCCCAAACTAAACTAAACCTTTCTATAGACATTCATTCTCATATTATAGTTGTGCAATAATCCTCACTCAAAGATCAATAGAGAAACATGAGCATCCAATTGCATTTATAAGTTCATCACTAAAAGATGTAGAGTTGAGATACCTAAACACTGAAAAACAAGCTTATGCTTTGATGAAGGATATAAAGAAATTCAAACATTACATTTTGAGAAGCAAGGTATATCTCATAGTTCTTGACACAGTAGCAAAGATATTTTTAATGTAGAATAAGTTAGGAGAGGGGAGGAAAATAGGTAGCTAACATTCAGGAATGATATGGAGATACAATCTATGAAGCTATTTATTGGATAAGCTTTGACACATACAATTGCTACAATAGGATGTGGATTAGTGTAATATTTTATGCCTATAGAAGCCATCCCTTGATGAATGACATGATGATATTATGTACTATTTTTTGAGTCATAAACTTCCCCTTCCTACCAAAACCCCACACAAAGGAGAGCTTTGACAATGAAGATTCAACAATTCATGCTTCAAGGAGTTGTGTTGTATAGGAAAAACCATGATGGATTCTATTTAAGATGTGTTAGAAAGAAGAAGAAAAGAAAATGAGTGAATATTTTTATAATGAATTCAGAACCATTCATTGATGCAATTTAATAAAGGGTCATCAAATCTCAAGGTTCATATATTATAGCCTACATTATTGAAGGGTGCATATGAAAATATGAAGACATGTCACACTTTTAAAGTAGATGTCATACATAAATTAAATCCTACTGTGTCATTTAAGTCTATCATTGAAGTGTGACCATTTTCTAAGTGGGGCCTAAACTTTATCGATATAATTAATCCACCCTCTTCAATGCAATACAAATACATCTTGACTTTTATTGATTACGACATGCGGTGGTCAGAGGTAGAAGCTCTCAAATAGTGCACAACAGTTGTCATCAAGTTCTTTGAGGAGAATATCATCACTAGGTTAGATACCCACATGCCTTGATATGTGACAATAATTTAATGTTTAAACATCATTAAACTTATCCAACTATGCATTTGAATATGAGAAAACACTAAAGTTCTCATTGAATTACTATATATAGGGAAATGAATTGGCATAACCAATAAATAAGAACTTCCAAAGTGAAATCAAGATGTTACAAGACAAAAAACCTATGGGCCCATTTGGTTGCTTGCATTAGAAAATGCTACATTTGTCTTCTATCTAGAATTTATTTGAAGTTGGATTTGTTAATTTGGAATTGGATTTTTTTAGCGAGAAAATAAAAATTCAAATTTGATTTAATTTGTATTCCAATTCCACCTCTTGAGTTTGAATTAACAAATCCTAATTTTGAACCAAAATGGGATTTTAAAACTTGTATTCCAATTCAAGTTTGACGCATCTAAACTGAGGATTAATTTTTTTAGAATTTTTTCCTGCCAATTTTGGTTCAATTCTAGCAAACAAATGGATCCTAAAGAATGTCACACAATTGAGATTCTCGATGGGAAACTAAGACCATAGTTAAGAGTTCTAGGAGATGTCCCCCTATCATTTGGTTTATGAGCATGATCTAATTTTCCCTAATCAGATGATAATTATGACACTAGAGTTTATGTAAGAGTATATGGAGATTAAAGACATAGTACAGACACGTCTAACTATTAGGAGTATACCACAGACAGAAATAACAATTACATGCAAATATAATCAATAACAGAAAATAATAGATCACATAGAAAAGAACACAAGGTACCAAGATTTAACGTGGTTCACCCAATCCTTGGGCTACATCCACCAAATAGCAAGTCTGATATTATTACGATCCAGTGATTACAACCTGATTACAATCTGTAATCCCTTATAGCTCAATACTGCCGCAAGAAGCAATTTTGCATCACCACAATGAAACAATCCCTAACCCTAAGCCGTTTTATACAATTATTTTTATTCCATTTTAGGGTTACAACATGTCAGCCATATGTTGCCCATACGTCAGCCACAATGTCAGCCAGTACTTTCCTGATCAGTCACCACAAACTAACAATCTCCCACTAGGGGATTGATCAGGCTCCACACTAAACAACAATCTCCCACTTGGAGACTGATCTTGTAGCTATGTCGCTACTCCAGGAGGCTCCCACTGGATCAAACCACCCTGGACTCTGTTGTTCGTTTATTCATATTCAGGCTAGAAGACCAACCAAAGATGAAGAGGAGTTCAGCTTCTCCCTTGTTACTACCTTTGTCAACATATCTATTGGATTGTCATCTGTATGTATCTTCTCCAGCTTTAACTATCTATCCACCAAAACTGACCGAATGAAATGGTACTGCAACTAAATGTATTTTGTCTTTGAATGTAGAGCTGAATTCTTGGCAAGATGAATGGCACTCTAGCTATCTGTAAACAAATAATTATCCCTCTGAGGGTGTCCCAATTCTTCCAAAAAGAACTGAAGCCATATCATCTCCTTGGCTGCCTCGGTAGCAATTACATATGTTTCCTTTGTAGTGGATAAAACATTAACCTTTAATAACCTAGAAAGCCAGCTCACAGCTACCCCACCAACAGTAAAGACATTGTAAAGGAAACTTGGCAAGAAAGAATATAACCGTTTCCACATAACCCATAATAGATCTTAAATAGATATAGAATTAAAATCCACATGCAAGAGAATAGACAACATACCCACAAAATTGTGACACAAGATATACCTTGGGAAACCCTCATTGAGGAAAAAACCCAGCCTCCAAAAGCATCCATCACCATGTATTATTCAACAAAAAATCCTTTGCAATACAACCATGGAAGCCTTCATGGCCATAGCCACAACCGAGTAAACTATGTGAACAAGCATGAATCCACACATCCCATGCCATGCTTTCAACCTTCACAAATACTCCCTTGGCTAACTTGTCAAGCCTTGTCCCGCTCGACTCTTGCCTTTCTCTTCTTCTTTTTCTTGTCCCTACAACAACTACCTTTGTGGTTTCTTGTATAGTAGCAAGTTCCACAAAACTATTAAGTGGTATTACATAAACCATGTACTAAAACCATGTGCTACCTAACCCACCGACCCCACATTTAATATTGGGCATTTAATTCTTTTCCCCAATATTAAATAATTACATGAAATATTATCACAATGTTACAATACAACTCATCAAGAATATTCCATGGAAATATTTACATGTTGCACGTCCATCTAGATGCAACATTACATAATAAAATAAAATAATAAAATATAACAATATTATGCAATGTGTGCAACACCCATTATCTCAACAATCTCCCACTTGTTGTATACATTACATTGGGTCAATCCGTAGCCACATAAATGAACAAGGGAATAATCCCTCCTAGCACATACACCATCATGGATCAAAATACACCAAGTGCTCCATCCTGGTACCCACAACAAAATCAAAGTATCCAGCATCTCAAACATGAATGATCTCACCTCCTATTATGCCACTGCCACTAGACATACATAGAAGCCATCCAAAGAGAAAGCCACCCAACCTATCGCATTAGAAGATCATAAAATCATGTACCAACTAAAATTCCAAGCACAAATAACCTAATCCAAAGGTAATCACATGTATCCGTAGTTGTCAAAATATCCATAGCTGAAATAGCCTCCACAACAAGTGCCAAACCCATCCAACTATCCATACCTCTAAAGGTATACCAAGTGAATCTCATATCATCAACATATCCAATCTGTAAACTGCAATCACAAGCCTCAAGAGAAATACCTACCACATATATACCAAGAAGCTCCCACTGCAAAAGATAATGTCAAATCTATAACCAATCCACTCACAACATTTCAAAGAAGTGAATCCATGTAGTATCAAGGACATCCACAATACATAAACAAATAACCTGCAAGAACAACTCTTATAAAAAATCTCCAATAGTCTCCCAAGTTCTCCACAAACAACAGAGGAAAGAGATAAAGAAATAACTATGTCATCTCTCATATGACATACATGAGCACAAACTAGTGATCACAATTTCCAACCAATCTCAAATCTAATGTAAGTGAAACCGAACATCTAGGAAGATAACCAAGACCAAGAGAAACCATGCAAATCATAACCTATATCATGTCCTTCTACACACACCTCTAGATGTAAACTGTGCAAGTATGATCTCCTCCATTAAACCCCAACAAGAAGCCTTAACAACATCCAAACCATACCATATAACTAATCATGGATGTAATCCTCTCGCAAGAAGATCAAACTCAAAAAACCATTCCTAAACCAAGGAATATGCCCACTATAAAACCATCTCCCAAATTTAACCAGCATAACAACATATGCACATGGAGATAACCAATGCTAAATCATCTCTCAAATGAACCCTCAAAAACTAACTCATGTACCATAGCTCAAGATCCATATCTATGAAAGACAAGCATAAATATAATGCACTTGAGAAAAAAAATGGGTTATACCTCTCAAGTAGCAAACCACTGAGTAGACCAAGAGTGGGGAATGAGAATGCTCATCAAAATACCCAAGTCTCCAACCAAGACTCATTTAAGAACAATCTCCTCTCAAGTCCATATCAGGTGACTGCCCCTCGGACTTCCTACTGAAACCATCAACCGTCCCAACAAATACTTCTCTAATCCAAGAGAAATCAGCATCACCACCGTCTCTAAGTATCCATGAGCACCTATAACCAATCAATCCATGCCAACTCCAAATGCAACATAGAAATATCATGAGGTATCCAACTTATGATCAGTGTGCTCAATACCAAGAAACTAAATCAAGATCAATGTCAAAGTTCCAACCATGGCCTCAGGAACATAAACATGACAACATGATCTAACCATCTCAAACAAAGAGATAACATGCTATACATGAACATATTATAACATGTCACAACTCTAAACGCGTATCAAGAGTATACCATGACATAATAATGAAACTATCCTCATACCAAGGATAACATGCCAAATAAAAGCATAAACCACACCTTTACCAAGAACCCCATAAGTCCTCAAGATGCAACCATCTCCATACACCATGAAGAAAACCATCTCCACATACCATGAAGAACCATCTCCACACACCATGAAGATAACAAGTGCACCATGCAAATGTCAAAGACACTTCTGTAGCAACAGGATCTAAGACAAACCTCTAACATCTGCAAACACTCAATAAATATATCAATGCCAACAACTCCCACTCAACCGTGGTATCAAGTCACCTATGGCATCATAAAATCCATCTCGTACATGAAGATCCAAACCAAACCAGGAACTAATCCTGCACTGTCACCTCATCACTGTCACAAGCTCCCACTAAACCGTGTATCCAAGCTATCCATGACACGTGATGAAAAAAATCTATCCTCTAACCATGAGAATCAACCAAGGCATCAGACCATCAAAGAAATCAAAGTGCACATCATGAGCTCCTCAAAAGAAACTAAATTACCATGATCCTCAACCAAGAAGATATACCACCATAACTTAATCAAAAAATCCAAGCTAATGAACATCAAGGATGTACCTGTATATCCAATCATGTCATGCCAAAATCCGTGACACCATGATCACATCCATGAACTGAGCATTTGGCTCTTAATATGTCCAACCTGTTAGCATAAAATAGTCAACCACAATCCTTTGTCATGACTGTACCTGGTAAAAACATCTCATCCCTTCTACATGAAGATAAAATCAACAAATCATGTGACTTAGGGCATAGACAACCCAAATCCAAGCCACCAATCTAAATATGCATCAATAATGAAAGATCAATGGGCAAAGACAACCCATAACCAAGCTATAAATGCAACCTATAAGTATAGACTGCTTACAACATTGCAGAACTTGTAGATCCAACAAGTCATCATACATATACAAATCAAACACTGATAACCATTTCATCATGAGACCAATCTGAATAATAAACTGAGTATACAATGAAATCAAATCTTAAATCTCCAATGCCATAAACTCACAATGTTACCATAGTCAAAATATATCTATTAACTATTCATATAAATATATCACCAAATAAATTATGTCAAACTTGCACCAAATCTGAACCAATGTGTAGAACTCTCCAAGAGCTTTTTGTTGACTACTCGAAGTCCAAAATTCAACTCTGCATGCCCAAGTTATGCCCTAATTCGTGCTCAAAATAAATAACATCTTCCTTTAGGGCTCTTAAAACCTAACAAAATATCAAAATCATAGAACCAAACTTATACCATGTTGTAGTGCTCTGAATTAGCTTTCCAACACCTGTAAGAACTTTGAAATCTGATATTCTGAGAGAAAGTTATGGCCATTTTACTAAGACAACCTTTTTACCATTTTCACTGTAATTTTTCATTTTTGTTTTTTTCTGTGACGAAAATTCTGACGAGATTAAATTTGACGGCCATCATGGGCTGAAATCAAAAAACTCTTTCATTTCCTTTGAACATGGCCAAACTAAGGCATATTATATATCAAAATTTATGGAAATGTCGACCCGGATCCAATGGTGAGGTCTGTTTTTACCCAGGAGGTCATTTCTGCAAGCTCCCCCCAAAACCTTCATTTTAAATGAAATATCCAAAAAATCCTTTCGTCTAAAAAATTTCACATGCCCAAACATTTTAACATCCCATCATAATAGCAAACTCAAAAACCTCAGATTTGCAATAAAAACTCATATATCTTGCCCTTTTCTTTTATCCTCTCATGCATTCCCATGGATTCAATCTAGGGTTACAATAATAAAACCATAGCTCTGATACCACTTGTAAAGGAAACTTGGCAAGAAAGAATATAATCATTTCCACATAACCCATAATAGATCTTAAATGAATATAGAATTAAAATCCACATGCAAGAGAATAGACAACATACCCACAAAATTGTGACACAAGATATACCCTGGGAAACCCTCATTGAGGGAAAAACCCAGCCTCCAAAAGCATCCATCACCATGTATTATTCAGCAAAAAATTCTTTGCAATACAACCATGGAAGCCTTCATGGCCATAGCCACAACCGAGTAAACTATGTGAACAAGCATGAATCCACACATCCCATGCCATGCTTTCAACCTTCACAAATGCTCCCTTAGCTAACCTGTCAAGCCTTGTCCCACTCAACTCTTGCCTTTCTCTTCTTCTTTCTCTTGTCCCTACAACAACTACCTTTGTGGTTGCTTATATAGTAGCAAGTCCCACAAAACTATTAAGTGGTATTACATAAACCATGTAATAAAACCATGTGCTACCTAACCCACCGACCCCACATTTAATATTGGGCATTTAATTCTTTTTTCCAATATTAAATAATTACATGAAATATTATCACAATGTTACAATACAACTCATCAAGAATATTTCATGGGAATCTTTACATGTTGCACGTCCATCTAGATGCAACATTACATAATAAAATAAAATAATAAAATATAACAATATTATGCAATGTGTGCAACACCCATTATCTCAACAGACATAACATGTAGTACTCTGCCTGGTATCAATATCCCTTGCCAAATCTGAGTCAACATAGCCCTGTAAATCAGTAGTAGAGCCCCCAAAGTGTAAACACTTATTAGATGTTCCTCTCAAATATCTGAGATTCCATTTGATGGCATTCCAGTGCTCAATTCCTAGATGACTCATATACCTAATAACGACTCTCATTGCATGTGTAATATATGGCCTAGTGCATACCATAGCATACATCAAGCTTCCTACAACTGAAGCATAGGGTACATTGGACTTCTTATCCTCCTCTTCTTGTGTCTTAGGACACATCTCCTTAGTCAACTTCAAATGACCAGGTAAAGGTGTGCTGACAGCTTTAGCATTCTCCATAGAGAAATGTTGCAACACCTTCTCCACATAATCAGCCTAAGATGGCATCAATGTTATGTTCTTTCTATTTTTACAAATCTTCATACCAAGGATTTTTTTTTCTGCCCCCAAATCCTTCATAGCAAATGCATGTGCTAATTGGCTTTTTAGCCCCTTAATGTGATCTATGTTAGACCCAGCTACAAGCATATCATCAACATATAAACATAAAATAATGTAGCTATCATCATCCAACCTCTTAAAGTAGACACAATGATCTGAATGACACCTACTGTAACAATGCTCATGCATAAAACTGTCAAATTTCAGATACCATTGCCGAGGTGCTTGCTTTAAGCCATATAAACTTTTCTTCAATTTGCACACTAAATTCTCCTTAACTTTGACTGCAAATCCCTATGGCTGAGCCATTTTATATATATGTATATATATATATATATATATATATATATATATATATCCCTTCATCCAAATCACCATGAAGGAAGGTTATTTTAACATCAAGCTACTCTAAATGCAAATCTTCAGTAGCCACAAGACTTAAAATAATATGGATAGAAGTCATTTTAATAACAAGAGAAAATATCTCATCAAAATCAATGCCCATACGGCCATACGTAGGCCACGGCTCAAAAAAAAAATTCACCAAAGAATTTATGAAGTATGTATAGTGCTTTCATAATCAATCACCACAAACACACACTAACCTGATTATTGCACTTAGAAGAGAAAAGGGATGAAGCAATGGAAAATTTTGCAAAACATCATGGAGTGGTCAAGAGATGGTTTACAAAGTGGCCAAAGTCAAAGACTTTTGGCTAGGATAAAATGAAGAGTTGATCATGATAAATTTGATAATTTGTGGATGGGTCCTTATCAAATTTTGAAATACTTGGAGATAATGCATTTAAATTGAGGACTCTAACAGAAGAAGAGGTTTTTGTTTCCCGTCGATGGGCAATTCCTCAAGCATTACTTTTGACCACAATTTTCCTTTAAGAGACCTACCGTTGTGTACATAGTTAGTCTATGTTTCCCTTTTGTACCCTGTTAGTTTTCCTTTTTCTTTAGTTCTTCCATTTTGGCTTGTTCCCTTATGATTTTGTTTCCCTCTTCCTATGGGACTTTGTTTTTCTCTCATGTTTGGTTTGTTTTCAATTTGTTCATGTAATTTAGGTTGGTTTTATTTTTGTTGGTTTTGGGGTTTTCTTCCCTTGAGTCGGTTGCTCAGGTGATTTCAATTTAATATAATCTTCTTTTAGTTTTGGTTATGACTTTGGTTGTTCTAAGTGGTTGGAAGGTTTAGGAGTTTTTATTTGTGAGAAAGGTGATTGTGTGGGTTCCATCAAGCTATGTATTTCATTTGCTAGATAATCATTGAAGATTCTTAAAAGTTGAGGTTGTCTTGCTTGTGCCTGTCATTAAGTTACAACACATACTTGAAAGATTAATCATGTAATGTGCCTCAACACTTTATCTTTGAGGTTATTGTGCCTTTACAAGTTGAAAAGGATATGTAACAATCAAAATTTTGTTTAATTGTTAATCAAGGGAGAGGGAAGCACTAAAACAATTGTGGAATATAAAGGGACAACATGAAAGTACTTGTTTATTTATGGCACACAATATGCCCAGAGTTTCCAATGTTGAAACTCGCACTCTGATACCATATGTAATGCCCCACTCGAGAACCCAAAAGAAATAAACCTAATATGTTACAAAGCTTATAAAACTATTTTTTTAATTTAAACAACATCAAAGTAACAATGTAGAAGCAATATGCACATTTGTAATGCAATATAGATTTTATTCCTCAAGGGTTCCTTCATGTTGAGTCACGTTTAAGAAGTTTATGTTAATTAGTTTAAATCTCCAGTACAATGTTCTTGATCATAAAGAGATAACAGATACATCATCTCATAAGAAAATGCATAAATACAATTGATACAATGAAATACATCTAATGAATAACATCCATTGCACATGTCATTGCGTATGCAATAATAAATACAAGTACATCAATCTACAATACATCTCATAGGATCTAAAAATACACAATACATAATACATAGATACATCAAATGAATAGAAGTCTCCAAGATAAGAATAAGAATGATAATGGTACAATTGTATCAAAAAGCATCCATCTGTTAATATGAGGGGGGCCCTAATGGTAAGAAGTCACTACCTCTCGATTGCATGGTCATCTAATCATGCTCTCACTCCCACCGTGTAGGAGAGATAATGTATAATCCACACACAGATAATAAAATCATAAAACAATTCTAAACGAGGGATATTGATAGCCATATCTACCTCAAGGGTACACAAACTACTAATAAAGAAAGATAACCAAAGTCAAATAAGATGTTCAACCAATCATACACCACATACCAAGGTCAACATCAAACACTAGATATAAATCAAGTCTCAAAATAAAGAGATATAACATTGGAAGAATATTCATTCCCAAACCAAGTGCCAAATGTCAAAAGCACAATAACTGAAAGATAACCAATTGTAATCAATGAAAGTAAATCACCAATAATAAATAACATCTAACAATAAAACACCACCAATGAATAACTAACATTCATCAATAAAAGTCAACTGTCAACAATAAATGACATTTGATCAATAAGTAACCATTCACAATAGATACACCATTAAAAGTAACATCCAACAAGTACACCACTAGAGGAAAATATTTTAAAAAACCATGAAGGAGACTCAAGCTATATACTAGGGAGTGTCATCACATGAGTCAACTCTAAAGTTACCTTGGTAGTCTTTCAAGACCACGTCCCCCTTGTGACTATGCGGAACCAAAATACCCTCTCGTGAAGATAAAGAAACTAGTCATACCTCTCAAGATATCATCTCATTTCCATCCTTAGCCTATACAAGCACTCAAGGCATGGATGAGAAAAAATTCCTAAATTATGTTTTTAATTTATCTCAAAGCATGGAGTAGGAAAGTATTTTAGTTACTATGTTATCCCTTGTTACACAAATTACAATGAGTTACCCTAGCAGTCACTTTGGGCTCCGGTCCCCATTGCAAACCACTCCCAAAGACATGCACCTAGACTAGCTTCCCAAAACCCACAAACCACAATTGTGTCCCATTACCTGTAGCACAAAAGTAATATTGATTGAATTTGGTTCCTTAATAGGCAACCCAAAAATAACATTGGTTCTCAAAACCCAAGTTCTTGTAAATGCTTATTAAAAGAAATCTCATAAAATAAATCTTAATTTGAATCATAAAATACATCATAACATACAGTCAAATAATCATAAAAGAAATCTCAAAAATGCCTCTAGTGCATATCCTAACTTGGCCAACTAAAGAATCCACAAAGAAAACCATCACGAAAATAAACATCACAAGACTATAAATAGAATATTTAAGAAAGCATATAGTTTTCAGCCATATGATATAATTCCATCATTTTGTATTCTTTAGTTTGGACCTTAAAGATGTGTTTAGCAATAAAGTAAGAATATACATATTTACATAAATTGTTAGTCTACTATACTTATTAAAATGAATAAGTATTTAAATGTCAAGTCTCTTTGTGCATATAAAATATCATGCAATATTATCATGTAAATAAACTTAAATGATAAATGATTTAAATAATTATATAAATGTATATTATTAGATTAAATATTAATATTTTTTTTTTTTTAAATATTAATTTGACTTCTATTTAAGTCCAATATTAATATTTATTTTTCTTTTAATTAATAATGCATCTAGAGATAACTCAAACTTTAAATTATAATTACAATTAAATTATTTTTAATTTCTCTCATAATATTAAAGATTCATAACTAAATGATTATATAGAGAACTCATTATAACTTCTTTTAAAATATAACTAAACCACAATTATATATCTATTAATTTGTAACTCCACTTGCACTATTAAATATAAAATAAGTTATAACGAACTAAGAGTTTTTAAAAAGAAGTAATATTAAAAACCCACTTATAAGAAAATAAGTAGAATCTATTTATTTAATTTTGAGAAAATAATAATATTAATTTTTTAATTAATTTTTAATATAAAATATTTAATTTCTGAAATTAATAATTTTTTTTTTTTTAAAACTCAAAAATTTTTTATATTTTTATAAAATTAAAAAAAATGCAATGACTATTTTTGTATGCATTTTATCTCTCAAATCATGCAAGCATAATATACTTAGTTTTTTATGTTTAGTGTATTTGTTTTCACATGCAACCATAATATACATAGTTTTCTATCTTTAGTATATTTGTTTTCACATGCATGTATAAGTTTAGTTACATCATGTTTTCCTCTCAATTAATATTATTTATTTTTTCACTAAAATTTGCAGCCAAACTATTTTAGATATAAGAATAATATTTATCTTTATTTAGAAAATTCATGATAATCACATGGTTCTAATGGCAAGTTTAAAATTGAAACCCTAGATGTTCAATTTGTTGTTCTCTTCCAATTTTCTATAATCATTTTTTCTCTATATTATTAAGAGTTTTAAAATAATACAGACATAATAATTTTCTAGATTTTTCTTTAGTTTTCCTCAGCCAAATTTTCTTAATCAATAAATTTTTCTTTCAAAATCTAGAACATAATTATTTATCCAAAAATCAGTAAAATAAATTAATAAGCATTATGCAAGTACCTAGGAAGACACGAAGTAGACAGATTTTTGAATAAAATTCTACAATGGGTTTTCAAACCCTACCTCAAAATAACAATTAAAATTTGAGACAATTTGTGAATGTGGGTAAATCCAAACCCTTTGAAATTTTCAATAATTCTTTTGCTCCAATTCCAAATTTTGCTCCCCAAAACCTGTGTCTCTCAAATGAACTACAAACTCTCTAATAAAGAATCATAACCCTACCTAGGGTTTCTATTCTCAATTCCTAAAAGCCACTAACTTTATTAAATAATAATTAATTAAATTATATAATTCTTTCATGCCCACTTAAAGAACTTTTCAATTAAAATATTATTTTATTTCCTTTTTCCTACAATTTATTAATTAGTGCAATTACTATTTAAATCAATGTTTATTATTTAAATTATTAATAATAATTAAATCTCATTATTTAATTACAACTCTAATATAATTATTATTAATTAAATAATTATAATAAAGCAATATTAAATCTTAAATCCTTTAATTCTTTTTATCTAGCTTCTTAAATTAAACGTTTCAATTATATCTTTTTAACTAAAGCACACAGTTAATTAATTTCCAACTAATTAAATATCATCATATTTTAATTTTTGTTTAACCAATTTTTTAGAATAGACTTTTTAATTAAGTCTTTTAATTAAAGCACATATTTAATTAATTTTTTAATTAATTAAATATCTTCATATGTTAATATTTTCTTTTTAATCAAATAATATTTAATAATTTTCAATATTATATGAGGTAAGACATATTGGTAAATTGTGAGTCTCTCATCAGGGACGTCTTGGGTTTGAATCTACTAGAGATTAACACATAATAATAACTAGCAATTGAATGTTTTTGTACATGCAACAATAAGCCGGTAGAACTTTTATATGAGAGAGATATGTAATTCTAAAAATGATAAATAACAATCCTTTCTACTTAGGATTTTCTTACAAATTGTATTGGTTCTAATCAAATAGATAATAACATTTAATTTTGTTAAAGAAATTAAAAAGTTGATGCGAGAGATTTTGAACTGTAGGATTCTTAAACAATAGTTCTTTTATCTCTCAAATTACCATGTTAGAAAATGGATTCTTAATAGAAAACTTTAACCCTTAAAATCGTTAAATTAAATTATATAAATGTTTGATAGAAAGTGGCAAAGAGGGACCCACTACTACCTTTCCAAAATATTGAGATGCGTTAACATTTATTTTTAAAATATAGAGATGTGTTCAGAAAGCTCCCTCTATTGGGGGTGGGTTGGTTGATTCTTCTCAGGATTCTTTGAAGGCGAATTTTGTTGCTTTTCCTCATGAAATGATGGTGGCCAATACTGTTGTTCCTCCTTCGAATGTTGCTATTTCTGATTCGATTATTGCTCCTCGTGTAGCTCTTGCTTCGGGGGGAGTTGTTGCTCCTCTTTCATGTGGTGGTGGTACTTCTTCCTTGGATGAGAGGGCTTTGGGGGATGCTTGTGGTTTGGAAGACTTTGCTTTGCAGAAGGCTGCTAGGATGGTGGAGGATGGATGGACAAAAGTAAAAGAAAAAAAGGTCAAGCACTCTTTTCCATCATTTGATATGTCTTTATGTTCTCAAAAGATGGGATCTAAAAGTAAATCTTGAGCCTTGAATTTCCTTTCCAACTGCTCGCTTGGTCTTTTTTGAGGTTGTTCTTTTTTGTTTTGGTTATCCTGGTCTCTTTGGCCTGTTATCTTGTAGTTTGACATGGTTTGAGATCAAATGTCTTCTTTTGTAACCATGGGGTTTCAGAATCTCGTTTAAAACCTATTTAGGTGGTAGTAAAGCACTGTGTTATCTATGAGACCACCTTGGTCGCCTTGTTTTTGTCGAGTGACCTGTTTCATCTACGGTCTGTTGTTTTTAAGTTTGGGCTTCATTGAAAATCATAAGATCTGTAAAGCGTTTCAGGCACCCTTCAAAACCTGTTTTTCTTAATCAAAAACATTTATTTTTAATAATTTAACTCAAAGAAGAAAAGGGCATTGCTTTGACCAATGACAATGAAGAAAAATACTTTTACAATTTTAGAATGTTAAATATTTAACATTTTAAGTTTATGAAATATAAGAATGTGTTATTATTAAAGAAAATAGTGCATTTTGATTGGTTCAAATTAGAATATTTAATAACAAATTATGTTTGCAAAAATTATATAACACCAAATAAAAGGAAATAAAATAAAATAATTACACAACACATAATTTTGTTGTATGAAAATGTAGGGGTTGTATAGTAATATGTAAACCTATAAACATCACTCTAAAAGAAACATACTAATTTACTAAAATTAAAACTTAAAAAACAACTCCTTCCAATTCCAAAACCTAATGTTGAAGATTATGGAAAGATCAATAGAATAAAACAAAATCATTCTAGTATATAATATTCCAAAACCAAATGTTGAAGATTATGAAAAGTTTAATAGAATGAAACAAAATTATTTTAGTCTATAATATTGCCATCTTTAATGAAATTATTTTTTTAGATAAAATCTTTAGATTTTAATCTAAAAATTCTTGTTGTTTTGAGTCTTCTATAAAAATTAGAATTAGAAATAGAAACTTCAACAAATCAAAAAAGTTAACAAAAAGATTGGCAAGGAAAAGAAAATTTCTTACAAAGGCTAACTATTGGGTAATAATTCATTTTTTTTTAATATAAAATATTATATAAATCAACATAAACGCCTTAATTCAACAACTATCTAGTTTGAGATTGATAAAATAAAGAAATGTGTTTTGATATCCTACCCAACATCTAACTTATTTCAGAAAGAAATCTTTTGAGCAAATTATTTATGCCTCATAAGTACACCGCAGGTGCATTCAAATTATGTCTCTTAACTTTTGCAATGGCATACATGGAGTGGTATTTAACTTGAATCTAAAAAGTGGAGTGGAGTGGAGTGGAGCATCAAGTATTAGGTAGTCTCAACTTGTGCCATATGAGTATCAAACAAACATAAAAACCTACTCTCCTGAATGTATCTTATGATGACAGCAAGGGTAGATCCTTCAAAGCCTATGCTATAAGTTTTGAATATATAAATCCATTTCTAGTTATAGTATAAAAATCAGGAATGTAGCCACTGATCGAACATGGATATGAATGTTGTAGATCTACACAAGATGTAAGATTCTCACATTGATTATCAAACTGTTCTTGTTTCTTACTTTCAATCCTATGAACATGCAGACTCTGCAAGGATTGTCAAATTGTTATTGTTCCTAACTTTTCACACAAAACCAAAAAGGGTCAAAATATGCAAATACAAAACATAATGAAAATGTCAATGTCTGGAAATGGAAAGTACGTGTTTTAGGTTTTCACAGAAGAAAATACTAGGCAACAAAAGGTTGCAAAGAAGAGATAGAGAACACATCAAATTGAGCAACTAATGCACAATATGGATTTGCAACCATTAGCATTCCTCTGATAATTTTCAAAAAAAATG
The DNA here is from genome assembly GCA_028749045.1 of Cupressus sempervirens. NCBI lineage: Eukaryota > Viridiplantae > Streptophyta > Pinopsida > Cupressales > Cupressaceae > Cupressus > Cupressus sempervirens. The sequence goes on from CM053785.1 coordinate 907,832,017, forward strand.
CTAAATAAAAAAATTGAATGTCCCAAGCAACTGCAGAAATTTAAAGACATGGCAATCTAAAAAACTGTGAATGGAAAAGGAAAAAACCAGTGGAAAGAATAGTAATAAAGAAGAATTGAAAGAAGTTAAAAGAAATAAGAAAGAAAGAAACTTAATAATAGAAAGAAATTTAAAAGAAATTTTTTTTAAAAATCAAAAAGTGTAATAATCTAAAAGTTGGTTGAGGCTGACAATTTTCCATGTAGGCTAACAATTTTCTAGCAAAATAATGTAAAATATGTGGGTAAAGCTCCTACATATAAGCCTATTGGCTTAAATTAATCTAACGACAATAATAAAATGTATAATATATAATCTAGACTTCAGTTGATTACCAATCGAAAAAATCTCAATATTATATAATTAACCCAAATATTATAATTATATCATTTACCAAATAAATCACATAGCCAAATCCACATAAAAGCACCAATACAAAACCTAACCAAAACTTGAAACAAAGATGAACTTGTGGATTTAAGAAGGGTGGGCAGTCAAATACATGTCCTTCTCAAGACAAGTAAATAGGCTATGGTTGGAATTGGACATGAACATAATCTCCTCATTTTTACCATTAAGTTATTGTGATAGGCATGCTCATCCTGGCAATTCAAGGAATTCGATGTCCAATACCTACAAATTTGTATAAAACACAAGCATGTGCATGTGCATATAGTGGGTAGTGGTACATCGTGTAGATTCTAATTAGCAGGTGACTAGGACTCCTTCACTCAACCATATCAAGTATGTCAAACATAAATGTAAAACAAACACACATACCATACACATGCAAGTATGAGGTAATTATAATAGCAAATACTAAATGTAAATAACATCATATTCTAACATGAACATCTCATCATCATGAAGACATAATAAACATCTCTCTAAGATACACCATATGACATCATCGCAAAAGTAATTTCATTAACTAACTAAGAGCAATTAAGACGTGTCATTACAAATAGGAAATTGTTACAACCTAACACTTTCAATTATCAATTAAGAGCTAACACGTCTATACAAGAGTCATAGAACTTAAAAAAATAAGTCTCCAATGATGACAGAACAGGGTATTACATGAAAATCACATAAAACATAGAAGTAATGGAAGAATTTATTTAAAATTTATAAGATCCTTTAAAGAAAAGGAAATTCAAATAAAAATAAGTTGAGTCGTAGTGCCTTTAAAAGTTTTGAAAAATGATGAAATGACATTCAATATTCAATTAATGAAATGTTAAATATAACTTTTTACCGAACAAAAAATAATAATAATGATATGTTGGAAATATTTAATTGTCAAAATATTTAAATCTCAATCACTTCGAATGTGCACCCATGAGTGAAAAAGGATAAGTGAACTCACGAGAGAAGTCGAACACAAAAATTTCGACGACAATTTTTGGAGAGAACGTTCATTTTGCATAAAGCTTGAAAGCTCGAAGAAATATGGAATATTTTTTGCGACTCTGTCAATTATTCTATTTTAAAGGAAGGGCATTCAAGGTTTAAAGGGTTTTACTAATCAAAGTAACATCTTGAATTTCCTTCAAGACAATAGTCACATAGTTCTATGTGAAGAAATTCTAGGACAAAATCATTCTAAGGGGGTCCAGTTCATTTTAAGGTGGTCAACTCTTACGTAGGTACATAGAAAGAAGGAAATGATCAAGATAAATAATTTTACATGTGATCAAAAGCTGCATATAAGTCACTAAATGATGCAATCAGAAATATTTCCAGACATCCACGCCCAATCATCTTCACTAGCTAATTTAAGATCTTCAAGCCAAAATTCATTTCATTCTAGAAACATATTATTCGTAGAGCATTTAATGCATAGTGCGTAAATGTTTTGCCCTTCTCACTAAATGGCTAGCCAATGTGCATTTATTACCCCATTAAAGAAGTGATTTTCTAATTTTAGATTTATCTTCCTTTGCCCTAACCCTAATTAAGGATGAGGTGGCACAAGCAAAACCATAAGTTTTATTTCATTCTGAGCCACTCATTGTTATTTAAGACCTATGGGGTCATTTCTAATAAATAAAAAGAATTTGAAGATCGCTGCCTATTGAGATGAGAAAGTTGTCATTGCGATATGGTGACTTCTTTCTTGTGTCTTCTTTTTAATGTATCTTTGGAAATTGTTACCTGTTGAGAGAAAATACTCATCATTATGATATGGTGACTTTTTCTTACGTCTCTTCGTGATCGCATGCCCTCTTGAATCTCACTTGGTATCTTAGCTATTGCATTTTATGTATCTTAGTTATTGTATGCTCTCTTGGATCTCACTTGGTATCTTAGTGGTTGCATGCACTCTTGGATCTCACTTGGTATCTTAGCTATTGCATTTTATGTACGTTAGTTTGCATTTTATGTATCTTAGTTATTGCATGCTCTCTTGGATCTCACTTTGTATCTTAGTGATTGCATGCTCTCTTGGATCTCACTTGGTATCTTAGCTATTGCATTTTATGTATCTTAGTTATTGTATGCCTCTTGGGTCTCACTTGGTATCTTAGTGATTGTGTGCTCTCTTGGATCTCACTTAGAATATAATTGTTTTTGAAGTGCTTAGATGAATGTAATTGATATTTATATCATTGTGGAATCATCTTGCCAGCACCTTTTGTCCTTAGATCTAAGCGATGTGAATTGGATATGAACCATTAGAAGGATGTTTTACTTCTATCTTTGCTATACACTGTTGAGTTTGATGGTGTTCATCAGGATATGAATACAATTGGGCACTACCCGGAAAAATTACACTGACTAAATGCAGTAGTTGAAATTGATGTAGTAGTTAAAATTGGTGAAGCAAAGTTTGGTATAATTCATCATCACTATAATCTTCTTTCAAGTTCTTGAGAGTAGAATAGAATTTCTCTACTCTACTCTTCCACTATCTACGTATTCACCAAACACCAAAATAAAAGTACTCTCATTGCAAATATCATTCAAAAAGCTTTCATATCCAATATTAATAAAAATCAACTTAACAAAGCGTAAAGCCCCTCGTGACATCAACATATAACATTCACTACTGAATTTATCCAACCTAGAAGGAACCTTAGCTATTACCCATGCGATCTTACTTGCAATAACCCATATGCCTAACTTTGACCACTACAATTGGTAGGTCATAAAACCCACATCAACAGGACCGTGACTGCTACACTTATCAAGTGGCGAACACGAGACTCAAGAAACTTCCAAGGCATTCCTCATGAGATCACATATATAAAAGGTGTTCACTGTAGACAATGCAAGAATTTTAAACCAAAAAACTTTGTAAGCAATTTGGCTGAATGCGCAGCAGAGCTCCACAATCTAAGCTTCATGAGGTTTTTGCATTGTTACTAATTCTTAGTAGTCTCAATTCAGAAAGATAAACAAGAGCATTTTTAGACAGCAAATTTACAAAAAAATAGCCCAAAAACCACAGGAGGAAAAATCAATTGAGTATTTGTAGCAATATAAACAATAAAAGAGTTTTCAGTACCAGCATACTTCTTGACCCAATTCCCAAAGATTCAACTTCTATTAGTCGTTCGACATATAAATTAAAGATAACAATAAATTCGCAACAAATGCTTCTCAAATTCATTTCAGACATGCTTCTCAAACTAATTTAAACGTATAGCAAGCTCTCTTCTGCAAAACAAAATTTAACTCATCTGAAGAGAATAGAAGAATAAGGAGAATTCAACAAAGAATCGTTGATACTTGACAGCCTCAATTGCTTGTTCAGGGAAACACCTAATACCCAATATTTTACTACATACTCCTAGTCAAAAAATTAAGTTCAACTAGCCTCAGACAAAGGGTACTCAAAAACAACATCCTTTCCACAAATTTTTCTGTAAACACCAGAAAAGGTTTCCAACTTGTATTCTGTGTTATTACGTTCCTTTGGATCTAGATATACCTGAAAATTGGAAATTGCAGTTTGTCAAACATGTTACACATATAGCCTGGAAAAGGTTCAAAGAATTTGATATACAGGTTTCTCTATCACCAGTAATCTTACCTTCATTATCTTGGACCCATCAACACGGTATCTAACTCGCTTCCCAACAATCTCTGCAGGGTAGACAACATCTTCCAAGGTGGCCTCATGGACAGAAGTCAATGTTCGACTGCGGGGTCGAACTGCAGCTGAGCCTTTCTTTGGTGGCCTCAATATTCTCCTTGTGGCAATCATCACAACATCCTGTTTTTCAGCAAGAATTCATTTCCACATTATTACTGCAACATAATAAGAGGAAGCAATTTGAAAAAGGAAACACAGAGAACATGTTAAGCTGTTAACCTTTCCACTGAATTTCTTTTCCAACTCCCGCACGAGCCTAACATGAATCTTTCGAAAAGCCTTCCTCAAGCGGTATGGAACATGAACAACAATGGCCTTACGGTTGCCAGATATGTCTACTTGCCTATACAAGACCAACAGATCATAAAACTGACAATTACTATATAATACTTTTCACTTTTGGAGAGCAGTAAAGATTGAGGCATCACAAATTACAAAAAGCATATGGGAATCCAAAATGTAGTGGAAAACCAGCTTACTTCGCAGAATTAATATACAAATCTTTGAGCTCACTCTTCAACTCCTGATTGGTGTTCTCCAAATCAAACAAGGCCTACAGTATAGAGTTAAAGGTAATTACAACCACCTAAAAGAAAGGTAATACATATTGCACCAAAAATAAGATAAACATAACAAGATTTGATCCTGACCTGTGCCACAGACTCCTCAAAATCATCAGGTTCTGCACCCTTTTCCTTTTGAATTTTCCTCCTAGCAGTATACATGATTGCTAAAGCTTACCTGCAAACAAACACAACAAAAATTGGAAGTCATACACAACTCTTGTATTCCGAAAACAAATTATAAAGGAACTGCGCACAATACCAGCCATTGTATTTAAAAAATAACCTTCAACTAAGAGTAGAAATTGGAATGACTATATAGGATAACCGTATCAATGCATTAATAATTGAAGATTTGAAGAATATTGTCCAAAATATTTTAAATCATTCAATGTCTTGGGACAAGGTACATCTATGACTGAATTTTCCATTTCAAAAAAGATTTTGAGTCATTGTAGCAGTCATTGCCTGTCATACCATGTTGAACACTGATATTTTGTTGAGCATAGAATTGGCATATATTAATATAACCTATCTAACTGCACAGAGGACTTGACTTTGCCAAAGAGTCCAAGCTTACTGACCATTTTTTCGAGCTATGTAATGAAATGGACAAAGTACATGGTTAATAATAATCCTTTTCAATCTAATTTGGAAAAGGTTAGTCCTGGTGATTACTTACTCTGAATAAGTAATTTATATTGATCTTGAAATTTCCAGTGAGTTGTCAGGGATTATGTCAATCAAAAATGTTCAGTATGACTTATTATACTTAACATTTTTTTATTTGGCACAAGTTGTGTGTCACATCCCTGTTTATTTACCATTTCAGAATATGAATGCTAGTTGGCATCGTTGAGAAAATAGCATTCATACGGTTATAGCAACGTCATTCACCATTTTATGATTTCCACACAACACGGTGGCTCTCAATAAGATATCAAGATAGAAGATCATACATGTTCTTAATTTCAAACATGAGAAGAAATGCAATCTACTAAGGAAGTAATACAAGCGCAAATTTAAGATTATTATCTTGTTAAAAACAAATAGCAATGTGTAGATCCGTTAATTTGAATTAACCAAACAGTGTTAGGTTTCACAACACAATAAAATCCATCGCAAATCTGATGAAGGCACTCAACAGACAGGTGAGAAACAAGTATATTGATGCAGATTCAGTCAACTGGTAGCTAGTAATATGATTATTAAGAACAATAAATAATTTAGATAATAATTGTTAATGCGGGCAGGATTAGCTAAGATTTTTTAACCAACCACTGTTTGATACTTGGAGAGGCACAATTTCAATCAGACATTGATAAAAAAATTGATTCAAATCTTCTTTGGCAACGAGATAAGTCTTCCTTGGCAGTGGCAACAGTTAAACAAATTACATGATAGACAAGTTAAGATTCCAGTTAAAAGGGATTTCCAAGAGTTGTGACCCAACGACTATGAACGGTGTATAAAAACATTCCATCATTCAGAGGCATCAAAGGATCCATAAGGAAATGCAATCATGGATTGAGATGAATGGAGATTAAAATATATCAATATTCATTATCAGAAGGGGAGAAATATAACATGTTTTTGATACTCTTCACAGAAAGAGGTGGAAAGAAAATTATATATATATATATATATATATATATATATATATATATATATATATATATATATATATATATGTGTGTGTGTGTGTGTTAATAATAGTAAAATCAAAATCAGATATATTTATATATATAGCCTAATCCTTAAACCCTTCACTAATACCATTAAGAGGATAGGTTGGAATTGTCAAGGAAAGATGGAATAAAACCTCGCAATGTGGGATGAAAGTCCCAAGATAGGCATGAATATTTGTTCCATAACCCTTGAGGAAGCCTACTTGTAGGTTGATGGTATTACGGAGAGAAAAAAAGGAATTAGAGCTTAAGCGTGTATTATGAATCAGTAATTGCCTTAACCTTTATCTGATTTAAATGCATAGTGATGTAAGTTAAATGTTAATCATTGGGTATTGGCAGTCTCATTCATAGTAGGGAACAATGCAAACTGTCACTTCCACGTGCAATCCAAACCCTAGTTGGGAATTTTAGAGTAAATCAAGTAAAGTTGTAATTGGGGACATCACGCCATGTTCTCTGTTGGGAGGTTTCTAACTTTATTTTGCCATAGATTTTACTCAAGGCTATTTTCCCATACTTGTGCCCTCTTTAAAACAAAAACAGCAGTTACGTTATTTACAACTACAAGTTAAGGTCATTATACTAATGTGATTCCCTAAGATTTAAACTACATTTGACTATTTTACCCGTCATTCCTGCTATGCCATTCGCGGAGCGTAAATGTCAACCGTAAATCATTTATTTAAAAATTGTTATTATTGAGCAAATCCAGAAATCGCACACCATTTAAAACTATCCATGCCACTGAATTTACATTTCTAAAAACAAAATTTATGGCTTTTCAAACTCAAATCCATGCATTAATTCTGTACACACAACTAGTGACCAGATCAGACACCCTTGTACATGTGTAGTGACCAGATCAGATACCATTGTACAGTACTATAAGATCTTTAACTTACCATCAAATTTTAAGAGCAGTTTTCCATTTGCATTAACTCTGATACTTAGAACAACATCCTAGAATACTAGAATATCTTTAACCTAAAATCAAATTTTAGGAGCAGATTCCCACATACCTATTTACTTTAAGACAACTAACTCCGATTCTTCGAATAACACCCTAAAATACTAATATATCTTTAACCTACCATCAAATTTTAGGAGCAGAATCCCGCAGACCTATTAGTATTTACCTTAGGGCCTAAGTCTCATACTTATAAAGATGCCGGGAGAGGTTGTTGGAACGAAAGGATCAACCGAGTTTCCCTTTTGAGCCAGATTTCTTTTCATTTTATCATACTTGTCTGAAGGAGTTGCAAACTAACATATTGGCTAGGGAATACACTAATTTCGGATGCAAAAATATCTGTCCTCAAGAATGTTGATCAACATATGCTAATGAGGATAGTGTAAATGGGGGCGATGGCAATTCCAAGTTCAAACAAGATTAAAGCATTACAGATCTGATTTGGATGCCAAAATGATCACATAATTTGTATGTGAATTAAGAAAACAATTGAAATGCTTAATAAAATTGAACCAAATTTTGATATGATTTTTGGGGTAATAAAATGCTTTGTATCATAAATATTTGTAACAATGATAGGAAAATAATATGAAAATACAGTAAGTATAAAGGATGGAATTCTGCATGTTTGTTACAAGAATATACACAACCAAGGCCTGTTACAATAATTGATCTTTAGCATTTGCTAAACAAGTGGAAACATGTTGACGATGGAACAATGATAGGAAAATAAAATGAAAATACAATAAATATAAAGGATGGAATTCTGCATGTTTGTTATGAGAATATACACAATCAAGGCCAATTAAAACAATTGGTTTTTGGCATTTACTAAAGAAGTGGAAACATGTTGACGATGATCTCATTATCCAAATCCGATGGAAAACCAAAAAAAAACCATGCACATGTTGATAAGGGCTGATTTTTCCATCTATACAGTGAAAAAAAAAGTTAAGCAACTTAAACTATGAGCAAGGAAATCAATAGGACTCACAAAGCTGGTAACAGGATAAAATTGGCAATAGATTGAAGCTGATATGATGACAATCTGTTATTTAAGAGAACATTTGGAGCAATCATGCCAGAAAGAAGTCTGGTGGAATATTGATTATTGACAGGGATTTGGCATTGTGAATGCTAACATGGGAGAGAAATTGTAAGCCAGAAACTACAGCCATTCACATATGGAGGAATAGGCTTGTGGTCACTACACAACCAGACTACATTTTCAATTGATACAGGCATTAATGCTATTGAAGATGAAATAAAATTGAACTAAACCTATATAACCACTGCCTTCAATTCACAGAGAACCTAAGCCACAAAGTTTGGCAAACTTCAACAATGAGGTTCGAAATCTGTCAAATATTCACTAGTGAAAAGAAAAAGAAATTCATTAAAAATTGCTACAAATTTCGAATTGCAAAAATATCTTTGTTTTCTTAATCTTTTATTTTGGTCAGGGACTTTTTCTCGGATTTTTTGGCTAGGGCAGTAATTTGACCGCAGGTATGACATGTGACCAGGACAAGGGGCAGAATTTGAATTAAAAACATTAAGAAACACTACCAGAGCAGGAACTATGGCAAGTGAACAAGCATCTCCTCAAGTGTCCTTGTGAAACCACAACACATTCAAGCACGGGACTGGAACTGCGCATGCTCAGTAGCATAGTTTTTAAGGAACCAAAACATTAATTCTTGTCCAAGAAGTCATGTGTCAAGGTGTGCAAACACAAGAGCACTTCATCCACTGGAAAATAGATAGTACTGCATCGACAATTACAAAACAATAATGTTTGAGAAGTTGTACTGGTGCTCAATCAATTTACGACAATTACAAAAAAATAATATTTGAGAAGATGTACTGGTGCTCAATCAATTTATTACAATCTCAGTGATTGCCATTGATTTGGAAGACTTCAACCAAACAGAAAAAACTCATCAGACACCCACAGATGTACAAAATCATTTTAGCATTCGATAAAACTTCTAAATAACTTGAATATTGAACATTTCTAAAATGAGCAAATAGGCATTGTCCTGCTCTCAAACCTTTAAGGTGATCTTAATTGGTACATCTCATTTAAATACTGATTTGCTGCTTCTCCAAAATTATCTGTGCACAGTATGCATACTATGGTATAGTGTGTTGCATAAAGCTTCTAATGCGCTGATTGACCTCTGAAAAATTTAAGGTCAGCTTATTTCAGGACATAGGAAAGGATAAACAAAAATCCACAATTTAAATGTAAAAGGAATAGAGGCTAGAGAAGCCGACATAAAGTTTTTAAGATGGTGGAGCATCATGGTTGTCATCTTGTGGACATAATCAATTTTAAGCTTCACCCTACACCATCAAAAGCCGACTCTTGAGTGCATTATTTTCTGGAAGGCTAGAGATTTCCAAACTGAGAAAATAAATAAGTTAATAATGGCAAGCTACAAAATCCTCCTACCTTATATACGTATCACTAAGGAAGCTATATTGAATGATGCTAATTTATTTTTATCTTTCAAATTATGTCCCCTCCATAGTGAAGAAAGATTTCAGGTATTAAATGCATAAAAGCTGTGGGATTTTCGTCTGCAATCCCCCGTCAATTTTATTAAATATTGGGTGTGGAGCCTCCAAGGCACTTAATTGGACCTCCAAAGTTAAGGCCCTTGGATTGCTCACAATTCTAATTTAAAACATGGTTAATAACAATTTTTTGATTATTACTAGTGACATGTCAAAGTGAGTGGGACCTATTGACGGAGTCGACACTAGCGACTAGGATTTCCATTGCCCTGTATGTGTCTTTGTTGCCATGGAGACTTGGAATCTCTGTCTACTTTTCCTTTTACTAATATCTTTGTGTCATCATCATTTTTTGTTGGGCTTTTTCTAGAATCCACATACGTTGCAGTTAAGTACCCCAACTTTTCAACAGCCAACCCTTTGTGTCGTCATCGTCCTTTGTTGGACTTTTTCTAAAATCCACGTACATTGTAGTTAAGCACCCTGATTTTTCAACAGCCAACCCTTTCTCTACAGATGTGCCTCCAAGGCAATTAATTGGACCTCCAAATTACCCTTGGATTGTTTGCTAATAATTAGCAAGCAATCTTAATTTAAAACATGGTTAATAATGTTTTTTTTATCATTAACAGTAACAAGTCAAAATGAGTGGAACTTATTGAAAGAGTCGACACCTGCGACTAGGATTTCGTTTAGCTTGTATGTGACTCTGTTGCCATGGGCACTTTTTGAGTCATCGTCATCTTTCCCTAGCCTTTCTTTGGAATCCACACATGTTGCAATTAAGTCCCCCAACTTTTCAACAACCATACCTTTGTCTACAGATGTCATTCCTCCCTCTCTATAACACAAAGTAAATGGATATGTCATTCCTCCCTCTCTATAACACAAAGTAAATGGATGTCTTACTCACGCATAAGCAAAACCAAAAGTAGTGATTGAGCAAGGCATGATTGAAGGCTCTATTGTCTACAGACAAAATCATGCCTCATTTGCAAGTTCTCAGGCATTCACTTGTTTATACCCTTTCTCCACTCATGGATTCAAAATATCTAGTAGCCCTTCGATGAGAACTATTTGGGTTTATAAGCAATGGATACTTCATTGTTAGCTCTTCCTCTCTCGTTGATCATTTTAAGGCCTTCGAGTCTAAGAAGAGGTGGCATGGCCCTCTTGGTCTTTTTATCCGACCCTAGAAAGCTAGCTTCTGATTAATCTATAGGACTAGCCCATTATATGTTCTCCTAAAGACACATTGTTAGCTCTTCCTCTCTTGTTGATCATTTTAAGGTCTTCAAGTCTAAGAACAAGCAACATGGCCCTCTTGGTCTTTTTATCCAACCCTAGAAAGTTGGCTTCAGATTAATCCATAGGACTAGCCTATTATATGTTCTCCTAAGATAATAGATTTATAGCTATTTTAATATACTCTCAAGAACAATGAGAAAATCCTTAGAAACATAACATGCTGAAAACTCACTTTCACTTCAAGATCCCCATCTCTGCAGTTTGTCAACAAAACGAGTGAATCTTTCTAACCCACATAGAGAGCCCACTGATATGCTTGTCTGGATCTAAATGTATGACCTTCCTATGTAGTTTTGGTGTTAAAATGCTTCCACTAGTAACTCCATCAAAATATACATGGTAGTTCCCCATGATACTATATTAGGTAAATCTACTATTTTTTATCGTATATGCCTCGAAATAAACCTTAGTCATCCACTTCATGTTGATTTAGAGCTTGGATGATTCTTCATGTATACAATAATTGGACTACGAGGCCCTCCCTTTTAGATGCAGAGTCTGCCATCAACATGGTCACCTTGTTAGGTTTTACCTAACTTTGCAATTTGCTAAACCAACTCTTAATGCTAAGCTTTCTCTTTGAGACCAAGAAGGTGTCATCCCCTCTCTTGATTGTGGAGATAGGTTAATGATAATTCAAATTCATGACTTGAATCTTGTTGATATTATTGACCCACGATCCAAGTTTACATGGACCAACAAGAGGATTAATCCTCACACTAGGAAGGTCAAGCTTGATAGGTGGTCTCTAAAGAGGCTTTTATTTAATGGAGTTTTGACTCTTTAGAATCTTGATGGCTCTATCTTTAATCGCACTGCTCTTCTCTTGAAGAAGGGATTACTTCTCTCCCCTTACATACCCTTCAAGTTTGAGAATGTTGGTTCTGAAAGGAACCACCAATTCCTTTCGCAGCTAATTCCTATTTGGTGGGTAGAAGGTTGCCTTCCTCATGGAAACACCATGTTCAAGATTCATAAGCAACTTCGCTGAAAATATTGATTTTCAAGAGGAAATCTACTGGAAACAACATGCTATTACTCTTTGGCTTCAAGCAGGGGATAAAAAACATTGCTTTTTTTCCATAGAATAGCATGTGATAGACGACAAAAGAACAACTTGATTATTCTTCATGATGATCATGGTCACTCCTTTTCTTCTATTGTTGAGATGAAAGCTCACTCCCGTAATATATCTTCAATTTGTTTTCTTCCAACCTTAGGCAAGATGTCGAATACCAACAAATTTGTCCTTGATGTTATTCCTCCTTTGATTTTTGTTGTCAATAACCTTGTTCTTTTCAAGCATATTTACTTAGTTAAAGTTAAGAAAAGCATTTTTGGCATGAGCATCAACAAATACCCTGGTCTTGACAATTTTCTTGAGGGATTCTTCCAAACTCTTTGAACTGATCTTTAGTTTTGTGTTTTTAACGTTGTCAAGGGGTCATTTAGCAAAAGAAGCATTCTCAAAGCTTTGAATCACAAATTTGTTACTCATTCCCAAGGTTGATGGTTCTAATATTTCCAATTGTATACCCATCTCTCTTTGTAATATGATATATATAATTATTACCTATGCAATTGTTGGAAGCATTATGCCTCTGCTCCATAACATCATTTTCCTCATACAAGGTGGTTTCATTGATGGCATTGTGATTGCCCAAGAGGATATTCACTCTTTACAACAGTAAAATCATTCTAGAATGTTTAGCAAATTTGACATGTCTAAAGCCTTTGACAGAGTTGAATGGACTTTTTTGACTAAAAATGTTGATCGCTTTTGGTTTGTCTCAGATTTGGATTGATTAGAATCTTGAGCGTGTTTGTTCTACTTTTTTGGTTCTCGTTAATGGTCTCCCCTCTCTTCATTTCTCCACTACTTGGGTCTTCACCAAGGGAACCCTTGTTCTCTCTTATCTCCAGTTTATTGACAACATCAAGCTAATGGGAGTTGTCTCTTATCAAGTAGCTTACGTGCTCTCGACAACCCTTGCCACCTACCTTATTGCCTCTTCCCAAGTTAACAATGCTCATATATCTAGACTAATATTCTTAAATGTTGACCAATGCATTCTTGTTATTCTAGGCTTCTTTGAGTCTTCTTTGCCTCTTGATTATTTGGACATTCCTCTTCATTTCATGAAGATCCCTATGGCTGTTTGGAAAAGCCTCTTGAAGCATATTCAACTTAAGATCAATTATTGGTCCAACAAATGGCTCAACTATGGTGACCTGCTTGCCTTTCTCCAGACTGTCTTACAAATTCTCCATCTTGGCTTCTGCTAGCTCTATTTAGAAAGATCTTAACAAGATGACCCATTAAATTCCTTAGAATGGTGTCAAAGACTCTACAAAATGGGTTTTGGTGAAATGGGAAAAGGTTACACAATCTAAGCTCCATGGAGCCCTTAACCTTCGACGAGCTGACCTAAACAACAAAGCTTTGGCTAGTACGCTATATTGGAGATGCATTTCCAACCCCTCATTTCCTTTTGGCAAATATATGGTTCAAATTAATCCAAATGATGTTGGTAAATATCCCCTACATGGGAATGGATCTCTTACTTGGCAAGTGTTGAAGCTTAGTTCTCAACTGGTTAAAAAGGGACTTTTTGGGAATTTTGGTGAAGGGGATAAGACCTATTTTTTGTCCGACTCTTGAAATCAGCAACCCTCAATCATCCAAGAGTTCCCTATTTTGAATCCCATAAAAAATGCTATGGAATCTAGAGGTTGGATTAAAATTGATCGTTATCTAAAGACTACATATTCACAACTATAGATATAAGCAATTCAAAAAGTTGCATGAATGGCCCATTCTCCTTCCTCTTGACAAGGCTATAATCACAAACAAGATTTTGTTGTTTCGTTCTTTAAATGGCTTTGATTTTGAGGACGAGACAACTTGGGCCAGCGGTAACCTTGGTAAATATACTGTCAAAGTTGGTTATGAGACTCTTCTTCCCTCTTCTTAGACCCTTCAACATGTTATAGACTAGTCGAAAATGTGGCATCTGAAAGGATAGCCAAAAGTTAAATTGTCTGCTTGGTTATTTATGCACAATGGCATTCTCACTTACGAAAGTCTTAAACACAGAGTGTTCCTTGGCCCCTCTAAATGTGTTTTATGTAAATCTCAAAAAGAATCTTTAGATCACTTGATGTTTGAATGCCCTTTTACTTCTATTATCTGCGAATGATGGTTTTCGCCTTCAAGATCAAGAATACTGGTGTGCTTTGAAGAGATAACATTCTCAACAAATGGAAGTGAAGAAAATTGAATTCCAAAGCTATGCATATTGGATGGCAGCTAGGCCCGAATTTCATATTGTGGTAAATTTGGCTTGAGCAAAATAATAGAGCCATTCGTGAGACCTCTTCTTTATCTGATGTTGTCTTGCACACCATCTGGAAGCAAGATAACAGAAACTATTTTGGCTCATTCCAATCCTCACTATCTTGACAATGTTAGGAAGAAGGACAAACATGAAAAGCTCAAATAAATTGTGGAAATCAGAAGTAGACTCCTCTTGGTTGGATAAAAATTGAAACTGATGGTTCTGCAACTGGCAACCCAGGGGATGTTGGTTCAGGTTTTGTTTGCAGGTACAATGCTGGTAATATTTTATACTAAGGCCTATTGGGCTTGGGCAAAGCTACGAACAATGAGACCAAGGCTTTTTCTATTCTCTCTGCTTCTCTATGGGTGTTCTGCCAGGGATCCCATAAAGTCATTATTGAATCTAACTCCCAAATTCTTGTTGGTGCCTTGGATTGTATGAGAAGCTTTTCCATTGATCCATGGTGAAACTACATCTGATTCTCTCTCCAATTATGCAGATCTGGCGTGACATTGAAGACATTACTCCTGCCTAGTCCAGCAGAATTCATAACTAACTTGCTGATTTCCTAGTTAAGTATTGCCTGAACAAGGAAATAGGTACTGATTGGAACAGCCGCTTGCAAGGTGACCACATTCTCCACTCTGAGGCTGCTGTGTCTTCAATGCTCTTAATTTTGATTCTCTTCCAGTATTGTTGTTTTCCCTGTTTTTCAGGGATGGTTGTATCATTCTTGATCTTTGATAAAAAATTCAAATCTTTCCCGGAACACATGGTTATTAACAGCTAAAGGAAAACAATCATGAAAGGAAAAAAAGGGAATTAAAACAGTAATTCAAAATTATAATTGATAATTTATATATTTAAATTCTTTTGCTAACCCCCAGTTCTCAGCTTTTACAAGTATTATCCCCAAAATTACAATTAGCATGCCCAAAGTTTTTTATGTAAATGTATGACTGCAGGCAGAAACACAGTTGTAAATTAAAGTCACCTTCCAAAACTGAAAAATCAAAATCAAGATCTGTAAAATTGTTATTTTTCGTTTAGACCTTATGCATATATACCATAGTCAAAAAATAATTCCATAGTCAACACCTGAGTTTAACAGAAGAAAAGTGCTTTGCATTATCATATTTCAGCACAGATTCCTCTTTTCCAATCAGTTCAGCACAGCAATCAGGGTTATGCATACAATGAAAAGGTGACACGTTTATTGTGCAACTAATTACTGTAGGTCTATTCAGAACTAACGTGTCCAAAAACAAAGAGAAAAAAGAGGATGCATAACATGTAGCAAGCATATGCTACCAGGCTTCATTATTGGTTAGCATAGGGAGTAAATGCCAGCAATACAGCTGTGCACGTCCTTGTGCACTGGATGACTGTGACTCCTGTCCTTATCAGTGTAGCAGTTCCTGTATTGCGATGGATTGTCAAGAGGAGAACGACGGAAAATATGTGCAGCAGTAGCAAGCAGTAGTCAACTAAATTGTGGCATCTGTACAGTTTCAAGTTTCCATCTCTTCCAACCAACATGTAAATCACCACAAATAGGAAGAACAAGGTTGAGCCTATTTTGCTTAAATTTCAATCTGAATTGGAGCTTCCTTGCCAGCAGTTGGCACAACACTAAAGCCATACGAATAATAAAGGGCCCTGGCAGCACTGCATCTTCATGCAACTCGGTCTTTACCCTTAGGGGGTTTACCCTGGGGTCCCATGGGGGGGCGCTTGGGCTCTATATTTAAGGAGCTGGAGGTCCCATGATAATATTTTGGCGGGGCTAAAGCTTAATTTGGAATCTTTTCCTATTAACTAGGAGCCCCTACTTTTTAGTTGAGCGGATGCAAAGCGGGGGGGGGGAATAGCCCCTACTGTTTAGGGAAGAATTCTGCCACTTGGCAAGAGCTTAACCTTCATTTCCCTCCAAATTGAAACCATGCTGCCAAAAATTCTAAAAACAACAATTTATATTTTTTATATTTCCTTCAATTTAGGAGCTAATTTTTTTAAGCAGATTTATATGTAATGCCCATGGGACTGCTCCCCTTTAAATGTTCCTAAAAAAACTCAGCGGCACCTGCTCTATTTTTAAGCAAGCAAGTGCCCATGGGACCCCAGCCTTAGTAAGCTCGCTGTTTTCATAGTTATCAGCTGGGTAATTAGTACCATTACTAATATAGACCATTTAACTAAAACTCATTTATGAACATAAAGACATCTATCAAGCCCTCGGATTTAGCACCCAAAATAGAAAACCCTATTAATTCAGAAATACCTTTACGCTCTAGCATTTCAATTAAAATTTGGACTATTCAAACGAAATGGCTAAAAAAAAAAACTTATTTCAGTACCAATCTCGGCAAACAAAATCGGCCGACAAAATAAGTACGAATTCCACCATTTTCGCCTCTAAGTATCTACCTAAATCACAAATCCAATACCCGTTCTATTGAATCCTATACTTATTTCAAAAGTACCTCCTGCTCTCACATTTCTTGACATAATTTATCATTACCCAGGTGCAAGCGGCAAATATAGAGTATATATCTTGTTTCAGCTCCATTAGAATATGAAATTTCCTCCGGAGTGACGAAATGACAATCTAGAAATTATTTGAATGTATACAGTATGGAAAACAATGCATCAAAGCAACAAAACGTTAAGAAATATATTATGAAGTTGGGAATGATAAACTAAACTGAAATAAAATCGATGAACCAGTGCCCTCGTCTAACAGATAACATCGGAATCCCTTTCAATTGAAATAAAGCCGGCAATTTTTGATCCGGCCGCCTACAGTTCTATATTATGAAACTCATGAAACAGTAGCAAGTGACTTACCTCAAGACTGCACAAATTGTGTAGAGCTGCCAACAATGTCGCGAAGAAACGATGGATAAAGTTTAACCCTTCCACGGCATGAAGTTTTTACAATGAGGCGAACCAGAAACAATGAAAAAGGAGTTTAAAGGCACTCACTTCCGGATTTGTTTCGGGCGTGCGGCGAGAATAGATATTAGGGTTTGAGTCGCAATTATATTATGATTAATAGTAATTATAAACAGATATATAAAATAGTTGATTATTTCATAGGTAATTATTTTATTATGTATATATTTTTTAAAATATTTAATGAGTTAGAGTATGTATTTATTAGTCCTTGTCTTATAAGGTAGGAAAATAATGTTCCTATTCATGTATCTATTAAATTTAGGAACCCAAAAATTCAAAGATTATAAAGTTTGAAGTTCTTTTATTTAAAAATTTATTTTCTTGCACAAATTTCAATTTTTTCATTGGTTCTTGGCAATTTTCCTCAGGGTTTATTAATTTTTAAATTCTAAAAATGCATAAATCTTGTGTCTTTACTTGGAAGTTTCTAGTGGTTACCAGAGAGCTAACTCAGCATTGCAACAATTTTACAAGTATGTCATTGTGAAATAGAAGAAAAACAATGGGAAAGAAGCGTCTACCATTGATGAGAAATCTTGTATTGTTGAAAACTCATCTCCAATCTCTCACAAGTAGGATTTCATTTCTAATAAGTTTGTTCGCGGCCTTGACAGTCTTACATTTACCATTGCTCATATTCATATCAATTCATAACCTAAAATATTTTTCTGGCATGTAGTTGGAGAGTCTCCGAAAGAAAGAGGTAAAGGATTAAAATAAAAGAAATTTCTAGCATATAGGTGGAGAGACGGGAAGAAAGAGGTAAAGGATTAATAAGAATAGCAACCAAGCTTCAAACCCTAGGTGAAGGAATCATGAAACCTTTCTTGTCGTTAATTCAAACAATCATAATGTTTTTTGATAGTGCTAAAAAATTACAATGTCGACAAAAAGCTCAATCTCCATGATCATGACCTCCACTTGTTGATTGAAACAGGTGTGTTCAATAAAAGCAAATTGATTGTGTTAACGCAGCCTGGCCCTACAGCCACGCAATCCTATTTATGCAAGTGCAAATTGGGCACACAGATTTCAAACCTAAGGCCCTTGAATCCTCATTTAGGTCCTCTCTGAGGAAGCTAAAAACACAGTTCTGGTGGTCCAGGGAAGCAATGTCAGCTTCTTATTCTATTTTTCAAATAAATGAAATCTAATGGTATATCTAAAACATTTATAAATAACTTTAATAGTGAGCAGCATTTTGTTGTATACTTTTTGTATCATAAACTTAGTTTTAAAAGATATGTAAATTTGGGGGAATTTGGAAGTCTCTAGAGAATGGAAATAGTGTCTATAAACAAGGGTTGTGAAAGGCCCCCAAACCCATAATATATGCATGCACGAGCAAAGAAGAGAAAATTAATTAACTATCAGAATCATGACGTATTTAGGTCTTGATTTTGCAATTGATATTCAATTAGTGTACATTTTGATCTCTATTTATTTTTCAAATGTTAAAATATATATCTGTATATATTACAAGCTTATTATATAAATTTAGATAAAATTGATGTTTAAGATCTCATATATGAGGATTGTTTTTTTAACTATTTAGTTTTTAATTTACTTTTCTAAAAATTATTTTTTTCTAAAAAAAATATTACTCAATTTGATTGAAAATAAATTATTAATTATTAATTAGATATTTTATAACTAACTCTATTTTACTTAAGCCAAACTTTAGGCACATAATAATTAATTATTTTATTAATTTTTATCATGCAACCTAGGTTTTACCTTTTAGGGTTTGGATCTCCTTTATAAGGATGAAGCCTCTTCGCAATTCATATTCATTCATTTTTTATTAGTAGCAATTTATCTTTTTGCTCATCAAGAATGTATCCTCTATGGATGTGTGGATTCCAGCCTCCATAACTTTTGTTTCTCTCTTTTGTGATAGGTGTTTGTATGCAGATGATTCTTGTGAGTTGTGGGGTTGATCTTTCATCAACTTCAACATGGTATCAAAGCTCCTGATCTTCATTTTATGAGAGGTTTAGCTTAGTTTTCATGTATGTATTTTTTCTTTCAGAGATGTTTTGTATTGGATCTGGGGGATATTTGTTTCTTGTCACTTTGAGCACAAACAAACATTACGGTTGCACTCAGAGCGACCAAAAACCCCTATTTTCATATCAAATTTATTTAGTTTGGGCATAGTTGTAGTCAAAAATTGCACCTAGGCTGTATGCCCTCAACACGAATTCCAAGATGGCAATTTATTTTTTTAAGAAAACAAATACTTTTATGTTATTGATCCTTCGAAAGTTTTTTTTTTTTTTTATTAAATCAAACCCATACTATGTTTGTATGCACATTGGATTTGGGAAAAGAGAGTCACTTTTTATTTAAAATAAGGAGTCAACTTTTTTGATAAAGGGTTTTCATTGGGAGACTGTACTCTATTGCAGGTCCCTCCTCTGTTCCTTTTGCCTACGCAAGCATGGATGTGCATCACTCACCATTTGTGAGCCTCTTGAATGTCGTCAACCTCTATTTGTCGACAACTTGTGGGCTTCCTCAGTACCACCATCGTCAACAACTTGGGCTCTACATTGCCTGGTGTGATTTTCCCTTTATTTATTTGGACTGCGAGCATATTGGGTTTTGGGAGCTATGAGTTTCATTTTTGGAGCATACGTAATCCTCTAGTGCTATCCAAGAGCATGTTATCTTTTGGATCGGGTACGAGCACATATTACACTCCTCGACTTCAATTGTCCTAAAAATTTGGTCCAATGCGTGTTTTGGCTTCCATGCCAAGTGCTTATTAAAATTCAAGCCTCTGGTTTTTAATTCAATGGAACAATGTGTCTTTTAAGGGAAAAGGATCGATAGTGTCGCCCTCAATCACACCCTCCAACACTGACCTCAAGCCCTACCCATCTTTCTCGACCTCCCTGTTGTTAGAATATATAGTCCACCAACATAAGTGAAAAGGGGGGTGGTGAATCAGTTATACAATTATTATCACAATTATCAACCTTATTAAATCTTAACCATATGAGCAATATAATTAGAAACTACAACAAGATACTCATGCACAATAACACCATATATGTTAATTAGGGAAACCCTTGATTGGAGGGAAAACCCTTGTGGGGATGGTACCCACAAAATGATGTACTAATATAAATATTCCTTGTTAGAGGATAGACCTTGTTAGGAGTCTTTGAAATACATTTAGTACATATCAGTCCTCGTTAGGAGATTCCAACCCTGTTAGGAGTTGTGGAAGGCAGATGGACTCACTGTCCAGACAACTTCAAGGGCAAGACCAATGAACCCACTATCCAAATAATCTATGTATTATTCCTTGCACAATAATATAATTGAACTGTACTGCTCCTTCCTCTTTCTTTGACCTATTAACTAGACTTCTGCTCCTACAAACTTCACATCCAATAATCATTTGGATCGCTTACTCACATTTACCAAATATTTTGCTCTTGTTCACACTTCCTTGAACACTTTGCATTCTGCATACTTGATCACATTTTACAATCAAGGAAAATACTTTCCTCTACACCATGTCCTCAAAACAATTACTCGAGTCAGCCTAAAGGCTTTCCCAATTAATTATAATAGGACCATAATAAGATAATTAATTAATTACAATCATGATAGCATTGTCGACTCGCAGTCTATGCAACTCTTTGCACATGCGACTTCAGGGCTTGCGCACTTATACATGTCATCACCAGACTTTCGTCTACCACTGTATAACTTCATGTATCCTGATTTTATCTCAATAAAGAGATAAATTATAATCATCAAAAACTGCTTTACAGGTACTCTATTTATGCACTACTCTTTGTAAATCACAAATAACTTATGTATCTCTTCGACTTAGCTTACGTGCACTTAACCTCGCTATCAGGACACTATGGAGAACACATCCTTAACTTTGTGTAATCTGATTATCAAACCTTTGTCTATATGACCTTGATCTTTGGTTACTACTCTACCAATCTTCACAAAATTACTATTATGTTGACATCAATGACAAACACAATTGTGAATGCAACATGTCAATACTATCATATGCTCTCCAATTCTTAGGACACTCTCCCACAAGAGTACCATCAACATTCATGCTAAAAATCTCCCCCTTCGTCATTGATGGCAACATAGATGAAAAACATCTAGGTTCCAAGAATACCAAACAATACTCTACTATTGTTGTTGTTGTTTTTAACTTTTCAAATCCTCTACATCAATCAAATATGAAATCCTCTAGAACACTACTATGTTCTGCATTTTCTTAGGATTGGCATCATTTGTTCACACACTAAACAACTCTCAACTTCTCCCCATACATTAGAACTCTTCTGTATATCTCCCCCATAGAGATACTCCTTCTTCTTTCTTACATGAATCTTTCTAAACCTCCCTAATAACTATCTCTCCCTCATTCATCCAAAGGATGTTTTAAATGTACATATACCCGCCATTCATGCTTAGGAGATATTTTTCATGAATTCTCTCCCCCATTGACATCAATGACAAAGGCCTCATTATGTCAATCAACTACTTCAAGTCTTCAACTGACTCAAGTGTCCAAAGACACTATTCAAGACCAATTACCAAGAGTCCTTAATGACTTTGCTCATTAGAGATACTCCCCTATACATGAAACATCAACATTTAGTCTAGTCAAACAATAGTGCTATGTACCACTAGACTGATGTAACCTCTACATCATCTACTCTGAAGTAGGAAGGGGCATAACCCCAAGCATACCTCTCAAGTACTCAAATGTATCTTTAGGCAAGGGTTTTGTAAAGATATTTGCAATCTGATCTTTGGTACTCACATTATCCAATTTGATTTTCTTTTTTGCTACCTTCTATCTCAAGACATTACACTTAATAGATATATGCTTAGTCTTAAAATGAAATATAGGATTCTTAAACATACTTACTGTACTTGTGTTATCACAGTATATGATAACACATTTTGAAAATTCTATCCCAATATCTTTCAGCATCTACTTCATCCACATAACTTGATTATAGTTATTTGTTGCTACTACATATTCTGCCTCAATTGTACTCTGTGAGATACAATTGTGTTTCTTACTTAGCCAAGAAACCAATCTTCCTCCAATAAAGAATGCTCCACCATTGGTGCTTTTTCTATTATCTATATTGACTTCCCAATCCATAACAATATAATCACATAGAGTGAAATCACTTTATCTATCATACCATATTCCATAGTCAAATGTTCCCTTCAAACATTTGAATATCCTCTTTACTGGTGCATAATGATACTCCTTAGGATCATCTTGAAATCTTGCTACAATCCCAACTACGTTTTCTATATCTAATCTAGTGCGAGTCAAATATTGCAAACCTCCAATCATGGATATGTACTTCCTCTACTCAACTATAGGTGTCTCATCTTTGCTAGATAACTTGTGACTAGTCATCATAGGTGTACCAATAGGCTTACAACTTTCCAATCCAAATCTCTTTAACAGGTCTTTCAAATACTTTGCTTGTGAAATTAAAATACCATCATTGTTTTGCGCAATTTACAAACCTAAAAAGAACTCAATCTTTCCTATCATACTCATTTCAAACTCATTCTTCATTTCTTCAGCAAATTTATCACTTGCTTCATCATTACCTCCAAAAATTATGTCATCAACAAATATTATAGTTATTAGCAAATCATTCTCAATTTCTTTCAAATACAAGTTACTATCTATCATACCTTTAGCAAATCCAAGTCTTGCCAAATACTTGTCCAACCTTGTATACCAGGTTCTAGTTGCTTGCTTTAGACCATACAAAGCTTTCTTCAATTTGCATACCATGTATTTTTCTTTTGCCAGAGGGAAACCTTCAAGCTGCTCAATGTATACCTCTTCCTAAAGTTCTCCATTTAAGAAGGTTGATTTAACATCCATTTGATACACTTTGAATTTCTTATTTGTTGCATAAGCCAAGAACATTCTTGTTGCTTCCATCATGTCTATAAGGGCATATGTCTCCTCATAATCCATTCCTTCTTGTTGTGAAAATCCTTTGCATATAAGTCTAGCCTTGTTTCTTACAATTTCGCCTTGTTCATTCATCTTGTTTTTGAATACCCATTTGGTTCCAACAACATTCTTGTCTCTAGGCTCGGGAACTAATTCCCATGTGTCATTCTTCACAATCTAATCTAATTCTTCCTTCATTACTTGAATCCAATGATCATCTTTACATGCTTCATTTGTACTCTTAGGTTAAACTTGATAAATCAAATATAATTCCTTATTAGTTGTGTTTCTTTTCATGACTCATTTGTCCTTTCTTCCAATTATCTACTCTGATGGGTGATTCTTTGTCAGATTCTTGTTAGAAGTAGGAAATTCTAACTCAACTCGTACTTCTTCTCTTGGTTTAGATCTTTGTTCTCCTCTTTACTCAACAATTTGCACATCATTCTGCAGATCACTGTTAGTCTCAAAGAAAACTTCAACATTTTCATGGTTAGCCTTTGGATCAACAATAGTTACCAAAGCTATCTCTTCTACCACTTCCTCTTTCTTAACAAATTCAAGTTCATTATCTTTAACATCGTTGTCATTCAGGAATCTTTTCTTCTTTTCTATAATTCTTTGTCGTCATTAGAAAGTGAAATCTTTCTAGATTTTTTTACTCTCTTAGGACATCTGGATGAAAAATGACCAAACTCTTTACATGTCCAACAAGTGAAAAATTTCATACCTTCTCGCTCTCAGTGATGTCCCCATTTTGATGTATAATTTTATATTAAATAAGTATTGTATACAAAGTTTATAATATTAAAATAATCGATAATGTATATAAAATATTATAACTATACTAAGATGAAAATATAAATTATTATATATCATAATAATATAATTCTAAATATTATATAAATGTACACACACACACACACACACACATATATATATATATATATATATATATATATATATATATATATATATATATATATATATATATATATATATATATATATATATATATATATATATATATAAAATAAGGTATTAATGTCATAGATAATTAATATATATCTGTATGACAATAGTATATTATATCTTTGTTATATATTAAAATAATATAATATATAATTATATACTATTATAATAGATAGTCATATATATTTATTATATAATTATTTTATTAATATAATTAATGAAAGGGCATGACTCTTAGAAATATGTCTATAAATATAGGTTACTAAATAATGAGATATATCAGATAGGAATTATCACGAAGCCTTAGGGGAATAAAGAAGCAAATCAGATGAGAAAATAATAAAAAAGATACAGATTGGAGAAAACCTGTAAATGTCCTGAAACGGGACATTTCAAGTGGTATTAGAGCCTGATTCTGCCATTCTATGCATGATAGTGCAAACTAAACAACTTATACAATCCACTATTAACTACTATGATATATGGAATGTTGGAAATGAAAAAATATTAGTACAGAAGGCAAACCCAGTAGCATTGTTACTGTCTTCTGCAATAATGCTGCAACATTTGCAATTTCCTTCTTTTGTAGATCGTCTAGAACAAGTTGTTATTGGGGTCATCAAAGAAAGGAAATATCGTACAAAAGATCTTGGAGGGGATAGTACTACTTAGAAGGTAGTTGATGATGTGATTGAAAAGCTTGATTGATAAACTAGGCAGTTAATGAACAGAAGGCATGGCCTAAGCACATTGTCAAATACAAAATCTGACCACGGAGCAATCCAAACAAGAAAGAGATTTAATATATTTTGGATTGAAAAGGATATACATGTACTAGGCAAAATATCACCATGCAATGTTGGTTATCGCTGCAACTACAGAAGTCTTCACAAAAACATAAAACAATCGATGCATACTATTTTTAACATAGGAATTGCGAGAACATAATAATTTAAATTTTGGAAAGAAGACATTCAACCAATGAAGGACAAATTATATGGCATGGAGGAAGACTAAAATCATATAAAATATACGTTCAACTTAAAAAATTAGTGAATGATGGAGGAGTAAGCGAATAAGTCAAGGAAGAAAAGAAAAAAACACAGAGGAAAAATAGAACTTATATGCACAGTCTGAATTAAAACCAGCGTCATTATCAAGTCAACCATAGCAGAGATAGATAACTATAGATAATAATCAAGAAGGGTTCCAGAAACATAGGATGAGAGGAATAGAACATTATTACCATCAAATGAAATAACCTATATTCAAACAACAGTCATGGAAGGGAATGCATGGCCGATTCTCAAGGAGACATAATAAATATCGAAGGAAAACATCATTTTGTAATCTTAGGTTTTAGGGTGAATAATTACTAAACACTGTCACTACTTGATACAAAACAACAAACGATGAGTTAATATTTGAAGAGGGAAATTGAAACTTACTGAGTTGGAACACAATCTAAATAGGGGCAACTTGAAAATGAGATAATTAAAGAGATAAAGAGGGAACCAGGAAAATTGAAACTGAACAACTATGCAAATGATGATATAGTTTCATTGATAAATATTCAAATGTCAAAAACCTTCATTAGTGATTGTATTCAAATACCAAAACCAAAGGACAAAGAGCACCAAAATTGAAAATTGAAGCAACTTTAATCCCGAATTTATAGGGATCCCATAATGTGAGGTATGTGATTTTTAAAGCTAATGTCTTTTATTAAATAAGAAAGTTAACTTTTCAGCTAGGATATTTATTATGTTATTTTTCTTTGATATTATTGATAACTTTATATTTATAGAAGATGTTATTATAAAAGATATTGTTATGTAAAGATTCTAAAATAGAATTGTAAATGATATTTTATTGACTTGAATATAGATACAAATTATTCTATATTTATTTTGAATATATTTGTAACATTTAACATTTTTCAATTAAAAATTATAATAATAAAAAAATCAAATTACCTCCTAAGTAGACCACCTTGATGGATGTCACTGGCTGCCATCAAGGCCAAGAGGGCCAAAGTGTCTCTCTTGGACTTAGATAGGACATTTAAAAAGAATAAGATTACCTCCTAAGTAGACCACCTTGATGGATGTCACTAGTTGCCATCAAGGCCAAGAGGGCCAAAGTTTCACTCTTGGGCTTAGGTAGGAAGAATAAGATTACCATCTAAGTAGACCACCTTGATGGATGTCAATGGTTGCTATCAAGGCCAGGAGGGCCAAAGTTCTGCTCTTGGGCTTAGATTGATTAAGACTTGACATCATGTCAACTCTATTCAGTTAAGAATTTGCCAAGTAGACCATCTTGATGGATGTCAATGGCTGCCATCAAGGCCAAGAGGGTCAAAGTTCTTCTCTTGGGCTTGGTAGGATATTGGTTTAGAACTAATTTATCATGGTTGAACTCTTCTTTGGAGCTATTATATACATGTACATGCTAATAATTGTTTTTGTTGCAGGATCTATGATCAAAAAATGTATTGGGGAGCTATATGTTATAAATCATTCCCTTTACTCTACATCATTGTGTAAAATTATAAAGAATGTATGACGTGTCTGCATCGTGTTTTCTTGGTGTCTTCATCTTTCTGCATCATGTTTGCTTCGTGTCTTCATTTGTCTACATTGTGTTTACTTTGTGTTTTCATTAAAAGATGTATATTTGATCAATCTTTTAGGACTTTGTATGCAAATATGTTTTTTTATCTATGAAGCAGTTTGTGAGTGAATGATTTTGCTTGAGGACAAGCAAATTCGAGAGGGGAGGACTGTGATGTCCCCATTTTGACGTATAATTTTATATTAAATATGTATTATATACAAAATTTATAATATTAAAATAATTGATAATGTAGATAAAATATTATAACTATACTAAGATGAAAATATAAATTATTACATATCATAATAATATAATTCTAAATATTATATAAATGTACACACACACACACACACACACACACACACACACACACACAATAAGATATTAATGTCATAGATTATATATATATATATATATATATATATATATATATATATATATATATATATATATGTATGTATGTATGATAATAGTATATTATATCTTTGTTATATATTAAAATAATATAATATATAATTATATACTATTATAATAGATAATCATATATATTTATTATATAATTATTTTATTAATATAATTAACGAAAGGGCATGACTCTTAGAAATATGTCTATAAATATAGGTTACTAAATAATGAGATATATCAGATAGGAATTATCACGAAGCCTTAGGGGAATAAAGAAGCAAATCAAATGAGAATATAATAAAAAAGATACAGATTGGAGAAAACCTGTAAATGTCCTGAAACGGGACATTACACTCTCTTTTCATAAGCGGTTCAACACCTTCTTTGATCTTCTTGTCTTCTTTGGATTTGGATCTATCTTTAATTGTGCCTCTATTCCTTTGTATGCAACAAAAGGATTCTAGATCTGGAAACTCGATGCTTTGTTCTTTACACAATTCTAATAACTCACCGAGAAGCTTTATCTTTTGGGTGTCTAAATTTCCTCTATCTAACTTGGGACTATTCTTTATGAATGACTCACCATGGATCTCCCAAAGTCCTTAAGCTTTCTCTTCGAAGACCTAAAGTTCTGATACCAATTGGTAGAATATATAGTCCACCAATATAATTGAGAGGGGGGAGGGGGGGGGTTGAATTAGTTATACGACTATCATCACAATTTTCAACCTTATTAGATCTTAACCACATGAGCAATATAATAAAAAAACACAACAAGATACTCATGCACAATAACACCAGGTATGTTAACTAGGGAAACCCTTGACCAGAGGGAAATACCCACAAAATGATGTACTAATATAAATATTCCTTGTTAAAGGATAGACCCTATTAGGAGTTTGTGAAATGTACATTCAATACATATTAGTCCCTCTTAGGAGACTTTGAATCCTTGTTAGGAGTTGTGCCAACTAGATGGACCCACTATCCAAATAACTCAAGGGCAAGACCAATGAACCACTATCTAAATGATCTCTATATTATTCCTTGCTGATAATAAAATTGAATTGTACTGCTCCTTCCTCTTTCTCTATGCTATCAATTAGACTTCTGCTCCTACAAACTTCACATCCAATACTCCCTTGGATCACTTACTCACATTTACCAAATACTCTGCTCTTGTTCGCACTTCCTCAAACACTTCGCATTTTGCATACTTGATCACATTTTACAATCAAGAAAAATACTTTCCTTTATACCATGTCCTCAAAAAAATTACTTGAGTCAACCTTGAGGCTTTCCCAATTAATTATAATAGTTCCACAGTAAGATAATTAATTAATTATAATCATAATAGCAATGTTGGCTCATAGTCTATGCAACTCTTCACACATGAGACTTCAAGGCTTGTGCACTTACATACGTCATCATTAGAATTTCTTCTACCGTTATATAACTTCATGTATCCTAATTCTATCTCAATAAAGACATAAATCATAATCATCAAAAACTACTTTACAGTACTCTATTTCTACACTACTCTCTATAGATCACAAATAACTTATGTATCTCTTCGACTTAGGTTACATGCACTTAACCTCGCTATCAAGACACTATGGAGAACATGTTCGTAACTTTGTGTAATTTGATTGTGAAACCTCTGTCCATACAACCTCAATCTCTGTTTGTTACTTTGCCAATCTTCACAAAATTATAGTTATGTTGACATCAATGACAAACACAGTCATGAATACAACATGTTAATACTACCATATGATCTCCAATGCTTAGGATACTCCCACACAGGAGTACCGTCAACATTCATGCTAACACCTATGTCTTTCTTGACATTGACACTTGTATGAACCACCATTCTTTAGCATGATTTGGGGAGTGTTTAAGCAGCATAGGTTTCAAAGTTAATTGCTAGTGCACAATTTTAGGCACCATTTTTAGTAAAAGTAATCAGATGGACTTTTTTTGGGGCACCAAACAATTTTATTTCATTTAGAATTTGCTCTTGATTTTGGCAAATCAACGCCAATTTTGTTTAACATTTGGGCGTCCCTTCTCCATGAGCTAGGTCTAAGGTGGTCCTCACACTGTGTCTATGTTACATTGCTTTCAACGTCCTTGTTTTGGCACATCCCTCTATGTTCCAATCAGTGGGTGGTTTCATTTATTAGAGATCAATGGTTTTGTATTTGCAATTCGTGGTGTGTGATTGATGATCGACAATTTTTCCTTGCATAATTGAATTATTTTTTCACATGGTGTAATTTATTGGCCATTAGAATTTTTTTTCTAGCACCGACCCTTTTTTTCTCCAACAACACACTGGATTTTTCTTTTCTAGCAGTTGGTTATTTTTTTCCAACATCAAGGGTAATTTTTAAGGCATTGATTTTCCTCGATGGCCATTTGACCATCAAATTTGGGCTTGTCACTTGCATACCCTACAAGCCCTTCTAACTCTGTTTGGACCTATCTATGGGTTTTTTTCCATATCTTGCTCATTCAGACTCCATTTTTAAAAAAACAAGATATTGTCGAAAAGTTGCTTCCAAGCTTGTCGTATTGGTATAAGTAATTTTTAGTTTTGATTCTTTCTTTTTTATAGCTTTTTGTGATGTCAAAGTCAAGAGTTCTATTTTGCACTCCTAGAGACATATCTTGAGCATTTGATCTCTAATTTGGAAATTCTTTATATTGTTGGGAAGGTCTTTCTATGCCCTTTCTACTGATGCTGGTTGTTTTTCCAAATTATGCTCTAGGCACATTCTATTCAATTTTTTGCATTTTTGCATTTTGGTGGATATCTTGGTTGTTTCAGGTTTGGGGATCAATTTTGTGGCTTCAGATGATTTTTCATGGGTTGTATTATCTATTGTATTAGCCTTATGTCTCTTATAATCTATTTAGACATCATTTGTATGCATTATTGCAAATGAACTAAGATAAAGTGTCATCTTCCATTTATATTTATATTTTAGTTTTTTTGCCTTATTTTACCTTCTAGTTCGAGCAGTATCATCTAAGGAAACTCATATAGATTACTATATTCTAGGGATTCACCATATCTTGTGCCTTATTATACATGCACTATTGTAATTAAAGTGTCATAGGGGGTTGATATTTTTCCTTGTTTGTCATCTTCCTTTGTAAGTGAGTATTTTATCCATGATATTAGCCTCATGACGTGTTTGAGATTGATCGCCTCTATACACACATGTATTCTTTTATGCATCTTGATTGTGGTTCCTTGACATGCAGATCTATTGGCCCACTTTTCCAGTTACATGTCACCTCACACTTTTTTGCATTAGGGTGGGGTAGTCTTTCATTAGTTCTTATGCTTCCTTGGTTAGATGGAGTGAGCTATGTATTAAGTATTTTTTCCTATGTACTAGGTGGATGCAGTGGTTGTTTACCTATGCATTTCGATGAGATGGATCATTTACCATATAAACACTTTTCTTTTCATTCCTACTTTGGTTGCAACCTTCCATGTTCGATTGATCAACTATTCAAGCTTGGTGTTTTATGTTACAATATATAGTCCACCAATATAACTGAGAGGGGGGGAGTGAAACAGTTATACAACTATTATCACAATTATTAACCTTGTTATATCTTAACCATATGAGCAATATAATTAAAAACCACAACAAGATACTCATGCATAATAACACCAGATATATTAATTAGGGAAACCCTTGATCAGAGGGAAAACTCTGGTGGGGATGGTACCCAAAAGATGATGTACTAATATAAATATTCCCTGTTAGAGGATGGACCCTATTAGGAGTCTATTAAACATTCAATACACATCAGTCCCTGTTAGGAGACTTTGAATCCCTGTTATGAGATTCTAAACCTATTAAGAGTTGTGTCAACCTTGTTAGGAGTTGTGGAAGATAGATGGATCCATTGTCCAAATAACTTCAAGTGCAAGACCAATAAACCCATTGTCCAAATGATCTTTATATTATTCCTTATAGAATAATATAATTGGATTGAGCTTCCTTCCTCTTTCTCCATCCTATCAACCAGATCTTAGCTCCTTCTGATCTTGATACCGGATCACAAACCACACATCCAATAATTACTTGGATCACTTACTCACATTCACCAAACACTCTACTCTTATTCACACTTCCTTGCATGCTTCTTAATTGATACTTAATGTACACACTTATACAAACAAGGAAAACATCTTTCCTTTACACCATATCTTGAAAATAATTCCTTGAGTCAACCTTGAGGCTTTTCTAGTTAATTATAACAAGATATTTGATTATTTTGTAATTGCAATAGCACTATTGGCTCATACTCTATATAACTTCTCCATACATGTGACTTTAGGGCTTGTACACTCGTTGACATCACCATTAAAATGTCTACTATCACTGTCTAACTGTGCATCTCCAGATTATATCTCTATTAGATGATATAATGCAATCATCAAAAATTACTTCATAGGTATTTTGATTATGTATTGCTCATTGTAAATTAGGTATATCTTCTGTATGTCTTTGAAAAACTTTACGCGCATTAAACCTTATCATCAAGACACAATGTGGAACATGTCTTTAATCGCGCATCACCTGACAATCAAAACCTTGTTTGTACGATCATGATCGTAATTTGCTACTCTATCTTGAAAAAATTGTTGCTATGTTGACATCAATGACAAACACAATCATGAATGCAACATGTCAATACTCTCCAATTATTAGGATGCTCCCCCAATGGAATACCATTAGCATTGATGCTAACAATCTCCCCCTTTGGCACTGATGGCAACAATATCCAAGTTCCAAGAATACAAAACAATACTTTGTTGTTGTTGCTGATGTTCTCATCTTCTCAAATCCTCTTCTTCAATCAAATATGAAATCCTCTCGAACACTGCTCTGTTCTACATCTTGTAGGATTAGCATCAGTTGTTCACATGCTAAATAACTCTCAGCTTCTCCCCCATACATCAGAACTCTTCATACTGTATATCTCCCCAAAACATACTTAGTAGATGTTTTTCATGCATTCTCTCCCCCATTGACATCAATGACATATGCTTCATTAAGTCAATTTACTGCTTCAAGTCTTCAACTAGCTCAAGTGTCTAAAGACACTATTCAAGACTAAATACCAAGAGTCTACAATGACTCTGCTCATCACAGATACTCCCCCATATAGGAAGCATCAGCATTGAGTCTAGTCAAATAATAGTGTTCTATACCACTGGACTGATGCAATCTCTA
The DNA here is from genome assembly GCA_028749045.1 of Cupressus sempervirens. Classification (NCBI taxonomy): domain Eukaryota; kingdom Viridiplantae; phylum Streptophyta; class Pinopsida; order Cupressales; family Cupressaceae; genus Cupressus; species Cupressus sempervirens. The sequence goes on from CM053785.1 coordinate 907,864,764, forward strand.
CATCATCTACTCAAAAGTAGGTACAGGCATAGCCCCAAGCATACCTCTCAAGCACTCAAATGTATCTTTAGGTAAGGGCTTTGTATAGATATCTGTAATCTGATCTTTAGTACTCACATATTCCAATCTAATCTCTTTTTTTGTTGCCTTATCTCTCAAAACATGATATTTAATGGATATATGCTTAGTCTTGGAATGAAATACATGATTCTTAGACATACTTATTGTACTTGTGTTGTTACAGTAAATGATAATAGGTTCTGAGAATTCTACTCCAATATCCTTCAGCGTCTGCTTCATCCACATAACTTGATTAAAATTATTTGTTGTTGTTACATACTCTGCCTCAGCCGTATTCTGTGAAATACAATCTTGTTTCTTACTTAGCCAAGAAACCAATATTCCTCCAAGAAAAATGCTCCACCATTGGTGCTCTTTCTATCATCCATACTATCTACCCAATTCACATCAGTATAAGCACATAGAGTGACATCACTTAATCTATCATACCATATTCCATAATCAGATGTTCCCTTCAAATATATGAATATCATTTTTACTGTTGCATAATGATACTTCTTAGGATCAGCTCGAAATATTGCTACAATCCCAATTACATTTTCTATACTTCGTCTGGTGTGATTTAGATATCACAAACCTCCAATCATGGATCTATACTTCTTCTACTCAACTATAGGTGTCTCATCTTTGCTAGATAACTTGTGACTAACTATCATTGGTGTACCAACATGCTTACAACTTTCCAAGCCAAATCTCTTCAACAAGTCCTTCAAATACTTTGCTTGTGAAATAAAAATGCCATCACTATTATGTACAATTTGCAACCCTAAGAAAAACTTCATTTCTCCTATCATACTCATTTCAAACTCATTCTTCATTTCTTCAGCAAACTCATCACTTGCTTCATTATTGCCTTTTAAAAATTATATCATCAACGAATATTACTATTGTCAACAAACCATTATCTATTTCTTTCAAATACAAGTTACTATCTTTCATACCTTTAGCAAATCCATGTTTTGTCAAATATTTGTCCAACCTTGCATACCAGGTTCTAGGTGCTTGCTTTAAACCATACAAAGCTTTCTTCAATCTGCATACCATATCTTTCTCTTCTGTCAGAGGAAAACCTTCAAGTTGCTCAATGTATACTTCTTCAAGTTTTCCATTTAGGAAGGTTGATTTGACATCTATTTGACACACTTTGAATTTCTTATTTGCTACATAAGCCATAAACCTTCTCACTAATTCCATTATGGCTACAAGGGCATATGTCTCCTCATAATTGATTCCTTCTTGTTGTGAATATCCTTTCCACACAAGTTTGGACTTGTTTCTTACAAATTCACCTTGTTAATTCATCTTGTTTCTTAATACCCATTTGGTTCCAATAGCATTCTTGTCTTTAGGTCTTGGAACTAATTCCCATGTTTCGTTCTTCACAGCCTGATCTAATTCTTCCTTTATTGCTCAAATCCAATGATCATCTTTACGTACTTCATCTACACTCTTAGGTTCAAATTGAGAAAATAAACATAATTCATATACTTCTTCATTTACCTTATTTATGTTTCAGCTCCCAGTGATTTGTTCAGGAGGGTGGTTCTTTTATATGCTTCTACTAGGAGTTGTCAACTCAACTCTTTCTTCTACATTAGGCTCAAATCTCTGCTCTTCAATTTGATTCTCGTTCTACAAATCATTGTCAGTCTCAATGGTAACTTCCACGTTTTCATGGTTAGCCTTAAGATCAATAATAGTTACCAAAGCTATCTCTTCTAGTACTTCCTCTTTTTCAACCAATTTAGGCTCATTATCTTTATCATCACAATCATTCAAGAATCTTTCCATACTTGCTTTAAATTCTTCATCTTCATTAGACAATAAACTCTTTCTAGCTTTCCTTATTCTCTTAGAGCATCTGGACAAAAAATAATCAAACTCTTTACATGTCCAACAAACAAAAAATTTCATACCTTTTGAATCTCTTTCCATAATAAGATCAATACCTTCTTTGATATTCTTGTCTTCTTCGAATCTAGATCTATATTTACTTGTGCTTTTATTCTTTTGTATGGAATAAAAGGATTCTAGATCTAGAAACTCAATGCTCAATTCTTTATACATTTTTGATGTCTCACTAAGAAATTCCATCTTTTGGGTGTTAAAATTTCCTCCATTAGACTGAGGACTATCCTTCTTAAAATGACTCACCACTGATCTCCCAAAGTTGTTAAGCTTTCTCTTCAAGGACCTGATGCTTTGATACCAATTGTCAAAATATACAGTCCACCAATATAACTGAGAGGGTGGCAAGGTGAATCAGTTTTACAAATATTATCACAATTATCAACCTTAATATATCTCAACCATGTGAGAAATATAATAAGAAAGCACAACAAGATACTCATGCACAATAACACCGTATATGTTAACTAAGGAAGCCCTTGATCAGAGGGAAAACCTTGGTGGGGATGGTACCCACAATATGATGTACTAATATAAATATTCTAGATAAGAATAAGGTAGAAGACAAGAAAGAGATGATAGAGCAAGAGAACCCAAAGAACAAGAGGCTATCGAAGCACTTATTCAACTGTCAAGTGTCATACCTACAGAGACCTTAAATGTCACACCTACACAATAGGTTAAATCAACTCAATAGGATATGCCATCTGGATCAAGTACAAAGGGAAAACTATTATAGATATCACTACCTAGTGATAGCACCCCTCGATCTTATATAAATGCATATACAAAGGATACAACTGAGGAAACAATAAGTTTGGATGAAGTCTTCACATTGCCTATGTATGACTTGAACAACATGACATTGGAGCATATGGAAGAATTGCAAACCTTCCTATGTCGCAAGACAAAGCAAGAACAATTGAGGAGAGAATACAAAAAGAAATAGGTATTGCATAGTATCAAAGATATTTTTGTTAATGCATTTGAGATTGCTAATATTAATATGCAACATCAAATTTTGGATAAGTTAGTATATATAGTTGATAAAGTTCAAACTGAGGATATAGAGACCAACGATAAATTGATGAGGTGATCTACGAAGAAGTTTGAGCACAGAGGATTGCAGAAAGTTTCAACTGAACTTGCAATTGGGCAGGTTGAAACTTCTAACCTTGCCACTCAATTGGAAGGAATTCTAAAAATAATTCATTCTTTGTACATGAAACTTTGTGATGTTGAGTTCTTCACATTAGAGAATCAACAATATATTGATATGATTCAAGCATATATGAAGGCATGTACACATCCATTGAGTAAGAACACAAGTTCAAGTTCACCTTCGTATAATAAGTTGACATTTGATCAACAAAGGTTAACCTAGTTAATGACTAAAGATAGTGGCGTATAGAACAAATTGATTTCAATTCAATTCATGGTACCACCACATTTGGAGATAATTCAAAGGGAATTATTTATAGCTCAGAATTTAACAAAGAAAGATACACATCTTTCAACTACAGGGAGCTTGATTGATCTAGTTGCTTAGATAGAGACACATATTAAAGATATGGAATCCACAAGAGACAAATGGAATAAAGGAATTGAAGAAATTTTGGCAAGTCATCAAACATTTTGAGATTAATACAAGTTAACCCTAGTTAACCCCAAAACATAAGTGACAAAAACAAGGGGGAAATATCTACAGGGAAGAAAGGGGAAATGTCCATTGTGACATAAGTGAAAGAGGAAATATGAGAAAATGACACAAAGGGAGATGATAGAAATTAGATAATCAACATCAGAGGTTACAAACATGTATATATTGTATAGCAGAGATAAAGTTTTGAAGACCGAGTTACACTCTCAGGGGAGTATTGTTTTTGCTTGGAAAGTTAAGTCACGACAAAGTGTTTTTGCCACTAATGTCAAAGAGGGAAATTTTTGATCTCTAATCCTAAGTTTCCTATTAGTGTCTAACACTTAGTTATTTCCAAGGAAGAATTGAACGATCATCACTATGACCGAGCCATCTAGAGAAGGTCGAGCTACAAAGGACTTGTGTACATTTCATCATAAGTTGAGCAAGTCAAAGGTTATCGAGCACCTTAGTAGAGACCAAGTCGACATACAAGCCAAGTAACACTGAAGAGACCGAGCATTTGGGAAGTCAGTTAATGTTGAGTGAGTTAGTACATGACAAGTGTATAGAAGATGAGTGACAACATGAATGTTAGTTATGACCAAGCGTCAAAACATTCAAGTGTCGAGTAAAATATTTTTGACATATGAGTTTATAATTGCACAAATACTTTTGTACATCATTTTATTTGAATTCTACATGATATTTAAATATCGTCGAGATAATCAAGGAGAAGATTATGCAGTTTGTCATAAGGCATTAATCCCTAGGAAAGCATATTAACCAATCAAAAAATCAGAAGGGTAAAATGATAAAAGGATGAAATAAGGATTGTTGATCCTAATCTAACACTTTCTACGATTAACTATTTAAGAAAGGGTTCCTACTTTAGGATCAATGTATGAGCTTAAGAGAGAAGAATCAAGCTAAGTACAAAGCAAAGGAAGGCTAATTCTGAAAGGAGTTTAGACAGAGCAACCATAGTAGTGAAGGACATAATAGAGATATCAGATAAGAAGATCATATTGGGATTTTGAAGAGAGGAGGATCTATAATATGCTTTCAGAGCAAACTGAAGGGTCAAGTATTGAATCAATTTTAATAAATTAAGTCAAGGAAAATCTCTTAATAGAGTGGTTCTAAGAGACCTTATTTATATCTCCTAATAGAGTTCTTACTTTATTGTAAGTGTAAAATCCTTTAACAAGGTAAGACCTAATAGTCTTAAATGCTCTTAGCAGGGCAAACCCCTCGAAGGGTAGATCATATGATATGATCAAATTGTAGCCCTAACAAGTGAACTTTGTTGTTGTAGCATCAAATATTTGTGGGTTTCATTCCCACCCCAATTTTACCTTCAACTTGAAGTGTTTATGGGTTACCAAAATCATTGTGTTACGTGTCGATGTTTTACATTGATGTCATGCTTAGATAGATTTCATTTCAACATTACAAGTTTATGTTTATACAGTATAAGAGATGAGATATGAGATGGATTAGGTGTGAATATAGTTAATTGTTTTATCAGAGAAAATGTTTTATAGATCCTAATTTGCCCCCCCCACCACCTTCTCAGTATCTTGTTTCCCATTAAGATTTCCAACACATTTTTGCCAAATTGGAATGCTCATGGAGGGATTTTTTAATATTTTATTTAGCACAACTTATGTTTCAAATCGAAGATTTTGGATTTGATAGATTATAGATTAATAACATTTTTTTATGAAGCAATAAACTCTTTAACTTTTCTTGTTGAAAATCTATACTGACACATTTCTTTTGTTTCTAGTCACATATGATAAGAGCTATCCAAGCATGACTTATAAACTTTACATCTAAGAAATAAGCTTAACATGGTAAACCATTATTGCCAAATACCATGTATTCAAGGTTATGATTAAATTATTATCTGGATTAGGTTTTCACAGGAAAATGACTATTTTTACGTTATTTATGACATGGATGATTGCATAGAACAATGAAATTTATATTTCATAGGCTCAAGGGTTGATCCTGTTGTGACTCTCCAAAAACATTAACTCACTTCAAAGAAAGTCTCTTATTCAATGTCTAATATTTCCATAGCTATAATTCTCTATCTTGAAACTTCTATATATGTGTGTGTGTGTGTGTGTGTAATTCACCAATTCTCTATCTTGAAACTTCTTGCAAGATGGCAAGATCATGCTCTATACCATTTGTAATGATCCTAATTGAAACTTTACATAAATTACTTAAGTTCTTTATATCAAACTCTTTTGCAAACCAAATCATATATCTCATTTTCTCCCATTTACTTGGTGCTTATTTCATTTTTTGGTTGCCATGATTCCTTTCTTTAATTCTTGATATATTTATTAGAAACCTCCCAACACCTCTCCTAAATTATAGTGACTAGGTATATATTGGTCTTAAGCTTTATTTAGCACAACTTATGTTTTGAATTGAAGATTTTAAATTTGATAGATTATAGATTAATAATATTTTTTTATGAAGCAATAAACTCTTTAACTTTTCTTGTTGAAAATCTACACTAACACATTGCTTTTGTTTCCAGTCACATACGATAAGAGCTATCCAAGCATGACTTATAAACTTTACATCTAAGAAATAATCTTAACATGGTAAGCCATTATTGCCAAATACCATGTATTCAAGTTTATGATTAAACTACTATTTGGATTAGGTTTTCATAGGAAAATGAGTATTTTTACATTATTTATCTTTTCATTTATGACATGGATGATTGCACAGAACAATGAAATTTATATTTCATAGGCTCAAGGGTTGATCCTATTGTGACTCTCCAAAAGCATTAACTCACTTCAAAGAAAGTCTCTTATTCAATGTCTAATCTTTCCATAGCTATAATTTTGATCCCATCTCTTCTTTGTAGTATATATATATATATATATATATATATATATATATATATATATATTCTTAATATAATATTTATATTATTCTAATCATTTTATAATTAAATTACTATTTGAATGGGTGTCACCCTTTGGGTCGAGGGCCAACATCATAAATTGAAAAGCCACTCAACACCAATATATACCTAGTCACTATAATTTAGGAGAGGTGTTGGGAGGTTTCTAATAAATATACCACTTGGATTAAAGAAAGGAATCATAGCAACCAAAACAAAAAAAAAAGCACCAAGTAAATGGGAGAAAATGAGATATATGGTTCGGTTTGCAAAAGAGTTTGATATAAAGAACTTAAGTAATTTATGTAAAGTTTCAATATAGAGCATGATCTTGCATCAACAAAAAATATTTCATTTTAGTAGTTTAACTAAGGATGTCTTAATGCAAAGTTACTGTCTGTGGAGGCTTACTACTTAGTAAGTCAATCATACGAGCTCAAAATGTCCTAATTTTAGAGGTGGATGTTCATCTTGGATATACCAATCTACTAGTTGAGGCTTAGTGCCATATCAAGTGTATTCATGAATTTATTGTGGATTTTTCGTTTGCAATTTTAGTATATAAACTTCAAGTTCACCGTTGAATGCCTAAACATGTCTGCATGAGGCCCAAAAACTCGATGGATGGACACTTGCATGAATTCAATCTTGTAGATCAATAGCTGAGGTTTCCAAAAAGTGGTTATAATATCCAATCAGGGCAACGGTTTGAGAGTTATGACCTTTCAAAGTTGGGCTGACCAAAACTTCGAAACTAACTATCAAAAGTGTATTTGGGCAACTCTATATGTATTGTTAGGGTTTGTCGGCTCTAGGTATTAATTTTGAGTGTCTAGAACCTTCCTGGGTGACATAAAATTGCCTCCTTTAGAAATGTTGGAATATTGTCTAAGACAACTTTGGGTGATAGTTCACAGCTTTATCTTTCAGATTACTATAATGAAGGTACCAATGTGGGTTAGCATATTGTAATTTGAAATTCTATAATTCCACATTTGCAGCGATAATAAGAACCTCGTATTTTGTTCTCGCAAATTGTTGTTATTCCTTTGTTTTTGTTATGTGTTTATGGTATTAAGAGGAGTACCTTTCATCAAAATTCCAAAATACACTATCTCTTCCCTCGTGAAATGACATTTTTTGGTATTGATCAACAAATTTTCTTCCTTCAATCTCTACAATACTTGTCTTAAATGCATTAAATGTTTCTCTTTACTCTTATTAAAAATTAGTATCATCTAAATATACAATCACAAATTTACCCAATAACTTATTCTATACCTCATTCATCAACCTCATAAAAGTACTAAGGGCATTATTTAACCAAAAGGCATAACCAACCATTCACACAAACCTTTATTAGACTCAAACATAGACGTCCATTTATCTCCCTCTCTAATTTTGATCTAACGATAACCCCTCATCGAATCTATCTTGGTAAAATACTTTGCTCCACTCAAATGATTCACCACGTCATTCTAGGAAAAATAAATACGTGCCTTACTATGATCTTATTGAGAGCTCTAGAACTAGTCTCCATTCTCCATTCTCCTTAGGTGCCAATATTGCAGGTACCACACAAAGACTAAAAAATTCTTTGGTAAGACCTTTCCTTTACAACTCATGTACTTGCCTATTCAATTCTTTATTCTCTATTGATGTCTTATGGTGTGGTTCTTTGTTTAATAAACTTGTTCCCATAACTAGATCGATACAATGATTGATAGTCCTAGTTTGTGGTAATCCATTAGGTACATCAAGATGATGTCCTCAAACTGATCAATAACTTAGTAACTTCTTTAGGATGTCCTTTTGTTATACCTAATCAAATTTCTTCATAATCAAATCATAACATATTCTTTCCTTCTTTATACCATCTAATAATTTTCTACCCTCAACTAAACAAATCCTTGCTATAGTACAATTCTCACTCGTATGATATCCTACAAAAGGAAACAATACTTGCTTCATCCCCTTTTCAACTATGGTGTATTTGTAACATAAAAATTGCTAGATTTTGTCAAATTAGATTTATTAAATCCACTAATTTACATGAAGCTCTCAATCCTTTCAATAAAGTTATATTCTGATATATATAAATCTTGTGAAGCACTTGAAAACAATATGTTTATATATTTCCTTTTACAATGATGGCAGTAGACTTTGATTTAATACTAAAATTAATGTATTGGATACACCAAGGAAATGGCAAGGGCAAACAATAAATATACAACAGATAAGTACAAGTACTAAGGGATGTGACCCCACGTACACTCCTCAATACAAGCATTACATTGACCAATCGAATAGAATAAGAGAGATGAAGTAATCACAGGTCAACATGGATTTACCGAGGATCAAACACACAAAGAGGAGAGGTTTAGCCGTACACTTGACCACATGTGGGTAGAGCTGGAAAAGACTTGAAATATCTAACACAAATATTAGGTAAATCCTGATGCTTCTAGGAAGAAGATGAATTGCATAAGGATTGAACATCATATATGCCTTAAGGACAGGAACATGAATGATCACTTAGGACCCATTTGTTTGTCGGCATAGGAATAGAAAATTAGAAAAAAAAGATTAGAATAGGAATGGAAATGTGGAATGGGAATGGAAAAGAGCAATCCCATTCTTGTTTGGTTAACCTGGTATTTGATTGGGAATGTGTTACTCCCTTGTTTGGTTGTACAAAAATGAAATAGGAATAGGGTGAAGTTTTGTATTTTTAAAAATAGATATAATAAAAAAAAGTTTTAAAATTTTAAAAAATTTAAATAAAAATTAGAAAAAAAAAGAAAAAAAATTTTTAAAAAAAAGAAAAAAATCTTTTTTTAAAAAATAAAAAAATTTAATTTTAATTTAAAAAAAAAAATTAACCAAAAAAAACCAGATTAGGAATAGGAATGGCCCATTCCAATAAGAACTATTTTTTGGAATGGACATGTGCTCATTTTAGTGGCAAAATTGGAATATGTTTACCTATTCCCTATTCCAATTTGGGGTACCAAACGGAGATAACATTTCTTATTCCTATTTTCCTATTTCTATTCTAGCAAACAAATGGGCCCTTAGAATATATGGGCATGCCTAAAATATGAATGTAAATGATGAAGTAGAGAATAGTGCTCTAACGATGGTCACAAACTTTACTTCAAACTTTGTGGTCATGCAAGAAAATCCTGTGCAGAACCGAGCTACAGAATAATATGTTGAATGTGATACTTTAACCTTTTGGATTCGAGAGAACAAGAACAGGAATGAACGGATGTTGCTATGCATTCAAACCCTAGCTCCATCTCTATGTGTTACAATGTGCTTCAAGACTGAGGCGAGATTGATGGGGAGCAGTCAAAATGCAACAATGGAGGAGGAAAATGTTAATGCGGTGGAAGAACAATAGGAAAAGCAATAAAAAAACAAAGGAGATATGATCTGTGTGGGTAAAGAAATGGAGATTTCAGAGGAACAAAGGGACCAAAACCCTAGAGTGGACAAGGATATGGAGACTCCAAAGGAACAAACTGACCAAAAGCCTGGTAAAGTTCTAGAAATTCAACTTCCTGATGACTTTGTAGAAGTTATTGATGAATGGAAAAACAAAACTATAATCTTGTTTTTTTATCAAGGGCATCCCCTTTGAGGTAGACTTTTATAAATGGGCTCGTTATAACTAGGAAATTTGGGGATGGGAGATTGAGACTTTAAGAGGTTTAGGAAAAGGGTATGTCTCTTGTATGTTTAAATCAGTTGAACATTGCCTAGGCTATTTTATAGTATGGTACCTGGGTTATATGTGGACAAATCTACTACCTGCAAGCCTAGACTTTTAATTTTCATCCCGAAGGGCCTTCTTGTTCCCACTACCCTATGTGGGTTGAATTGTCTTTTCTTAATTTAGCTTTCAGATCATTTTTTAAAGACATTGTCTCACATTGGTAGAGTCATTTGGTGCAAACATAACTCAGACAAGTTTTCAAGCATAAGGGTTCATCCTAGAGCATGTGTGGAAGTTGATCTCAATAACCCTCTACCTAAAAACATTAAGTTATTTGGTCCTGGGTTTGAATTAGACTAGCCAATCATTTATTTGAATAAGCCAAATGCATGTTTCTACTGTCGATAGGAAGGCCATTTGATTTGTGATTGTCCCATTAGGAAAAACAAAATGGCTCAAATGCCTCAAACCTCACCACCTAGTAATTCTGCTCATCATCATGCTCTAGTTGGGCCACTAATAGTTCCCCTCCTTCTCCCCCATCCCTTCTACTCGTTTTGATATGTCTGATGACTCTGCCCCTTCATATAAAGATATTGTCATGTCAGATGTTTGGAGGGTTGTGAGGAAGAGGAAAGAACACCCAATCTCTTCTCGCACCCTTGCCACTCGTCCCTCTCCATGACTCATATCCTCTCCCCATTCCTCAACCTCTCCATCTTCTCCATCTTTGTCCAAACCATCTTCTTCCCCATTGATTCATACTTCTCCCCAACCACTCTCTTCTGATTCCCCAACTCTTCAAATTCGATCCAGATCTAGATCCCCTTTCGCCTCTAGGAGTCCAAACCTCAAAGAACATGATTTGTCCCTTGATAATAATTTTAGTGTGCTAGCTCAAGGTGATGTCTCTCCCTTATCTCATGAAACTTAAGTTACTTTCTTGGAATGTCAAAGGGATTTCTCTCCCTCATCGCAAATATAAAGTTAAAGAGATGGTGATTAAGTGGAAACCTAATGTCGTCTTTCTCCAAGAGGTCAAAATTAGTGACATTAGACTTAATGCTTCTTTACATAATATATGGAAAGATGCAACCTTTCTTCATATGACTCATTCGGATGGTAAAGGTGGTGCTATCATTGGGATGGCTCCTTGGGTTTCAAAATATATCATTAACAGAGGAGAAGATCCCTCCCATAGTTGTGCTTGGGCCCTTACACTTATTAATGGACAACTTATAGGATTTTGTTCTATTTATGCCTCCAATTTTATTAAAGAGAGAATTTCTCTTTGGGATTGGTTGGCTAATAATTTACCCAATGCTGATTAGATTTTAGGAGGAGACTTTAACATGTTTGAATACTCTCATGATCGCAGCTGGAATAGTTTTTTAAAACTTAGTAGGGATGAGTTTGATAGTTGGGTCAAAGTGGATACCTGGTCCAACTACAGAATGGGAGATAGTCAAAAATTGAGTAGGTTGGACAGGTTTTATATTTCCTCTAGTCTCCCGCTAATTTATGATCTGTCCGGGATTTGTGTTCAAGTGGATCAGTCTTCTACTCTTTCTGATCATTTCTCCATTGTGTGCAGCATTAGTTTTTCTCAAAACTTAACTTCTGAGAGTTCCCTCCCTTTCAAACTAAATGTTTCTCATTTAAAGAATCCTATTTGGTTTGCTACCCTTGAGGAGATTTGGAATTCTCTTCCTAAACCCAAAGAAGGAGATTCTTGGATTGATCGGTGGTGTCTTTCCATTTCTCAATGCACTAATTTTCTAAGATCTTTTGGAAAAAAATGGCCTTGCAGTGGAAGTGTAAAGAAAGATCTCTTCAAGCCAAACTTGTGCATGCAAGAAAACTTCTTAGTGCTAATCCTAATAACATAAACCTTCAATTTGTTGTTGTTGCTACTGAAAACCAATTGCGCAAGATGGACAATTATAAAGGTTAGGGAGCCAAAATCAGATCTAGATTACATTGGATAAAAGAAGGTAATAAGGGTACATGATATTTCTTTAATTATCTCAATTATAAGCACAAAATGGAAAAGATTGGTGCCATTAAAGACAAATCTGGTTCTTTTCTTACTGACCCGGCTAAAATATGCAAAGCTTTTAAACATTTTTATGAATATCTATTCAAAGATGATCAATGGCCAGACATTCAAGAGGCTCTAGAAGATATTGTTAAAGTTCACATTCCTCAGTGTATAGTTGTTGATTACAGTTGATACCTTGATAGATTCCTCACATTGGAAGAGCTAGAAAATGCTCTTTTAAATATGGCTCCTTATAAATGTCTAGGTAGTGATGGGCTTCCTATGGAGTTTTACAAAGCAATGTGGAAACACATCAAAGAAGATTTTTATTACTTATACTTAGAAGCCTTTGAGAGAGGATCCTCGGGTCCTACTATTAATGGTGGTATAATCAAATTTTTGCCCAAAGGGAAAAGTGAAGATTCTATTTCAGGTTGGCATCCCATTGCACTTTTGAATACTTCCTACAAAATTATTGCAAAAGCTCTTGCTAATAGGATTAAACTGGTGGTGCAAGAAATTGTTCAACCTAAACAAACTAGTTTTATTACTTGTAGATATATTCTTGATAATCTGATTTTAGTGTGGGAAACATGTGAATGTGCCCAACAAACTTGTTAGAATGCTAGTCTTGTCAAACTTGATTTTGATAAGGCTTATGATAGAATCTAGTGGAATTTTATTTTGAGCATGCTCAAATGGTTGGGGTTCGGTCCTAAACTTCAAGCTCATGTTCGTATGTTATTTCAGCATGCTAACTCTCGAATCATTATCAATTATATGATGACTGATCCTTTTCCTCTTCGGCGATCTATTCGTCAAGGATGTTCTTTTGCCCCTTACCTTTATGTACTGATTGCAGATGCATTAGGCTATATGTTGCAAGGTGCATGAAAGCTGAAACTCATCTCAGGTGTTTCTATTCCTCAAAGTTCTATTGTTATTAACTAGCATTATGCTGATGACAACTTATTATTTCTGCAAAACTCAGAGCAAGAGATCTCTAATACTTTGGATGTTTTGGAAATATATTGTGTTGTCTCTAGCTCTAAGCTAGCTCGTGAAAAAATAGAATTTTTGATGATTTGAGTGGGCATATTTCCCATTGGATTCCATGTGAATGGAAGCATATTAAGCATAGTGAGATTATGAGATATCTCAAGATTCCCTTTGGTTTGGGAGTCACTCTCTTTGATATGTGGACTTGGTATCTTAATAGAGTCAAAGCCAAACTTTTTAATTGGGGTAATAAATTTATTCCTCTTGCTGGGAAAATCCAAGTTGCTAATAAGATTTTTTTGGCCACTCATGTCTATTATTCATCTAGCTAGATGCCCTCCAACAAAGGTTATGAGGAATTAATTAAACTCATTAAACGCTTTTTATGGACTAAATGGGATGGCGGTAAGGGATTTATATCTACATCTTGGTCTCATTACATACAACCAAAGCACAAAGGAGGCTTGGGATTAATTGACCCAAAAACCCAAGGGTTTTGCTTGGCAATGAAATGGATTATTAGAGTTGCTAAAGGGAATGAACCTTGGAAAGTTCTTGTTCAGAATAGGATATTCCTTGCCATGGTTAGAGGCAAATGGCAAGTTGTGGGGTGGCTGGACAAGTTACTTCATGCTCCCTTCTTTTCTATTAAGGCCTCACCTTCTCTCCAATCAATTTGGAAAGCTTGGCAAATGGTCAACCATATTTTAAAATGGAGAGATGGTTCTCTCCAACATGGTTTTAGCTTTTCCACTTCTTCTATTTGGTGGAACAGACATATATTGTATCATGATCATCCTTTGGCCTTGAGCTTTCCTAAATTATCTTATTTGTTGTCCAAAAAAGGCATTAACATGGCAGGAGATCTTTGGGACTTCAATAATTTAGATTGACTGCCATGGGATGTCATTGGAGCCCAATTTAATATGAACAATAAATACAAATCATTTTTTATCTTTGTGGAATCTCTAGTGCCTCCAAAATTGTCTATGAAATTGTGTACCCCAATTCAATGCAATTTCTTCAAAGACTAGCTATGGCTTTCAACATTTCCTTTCTTATCTTTTCCTTTGAAGAAAATATATATACTGTTGTTGCCTAATCTTTCCATGAAATCTCAGTTGAACAACAAATGGAATTGTAAATTTAGTGAAAAGTTTTGGGCAAAACTCTCAGCTAAAATTTGGAAGTCAAAGATTAACACGAAGGCACAATTAATGGCTTGGAAGATATTGCATTGCAAGTTACTAGTTGGTAGCAGGTTGAAATGTATCATGGTTAATCCCATTAATTGTCCTTTGTGCAAGAAATCTAAAGACATGCGTCACATCTTTTGGGGCTATTCTTTTGCAAAGAAGTTATGGAGCTTTGTTTTCCATTGTCTTCCTGCTATCTTTTGGAATTACCTTAACTAGAAGGAGGCTTTAGTTGGAGTTGGATTTTGAAACAATGTCATTGCTGAAAGTGTTCGACAAACCATCTCATTGCACATCTGGAGAGTCCGCTATAAAACAGTTTTTGATAACTCCTATGATCATCAGGAATTTGCAATTCTAAAACTTTATTCAAACATATTTTATTGTCTTGCTTCTATTTTCACTCAACTACAGGCGGATTCCGAGAAGAGTACCACAACAACATATTAGGTCCAATGTATCCAGCACCAAGTAGTTTAGCTAATCAACAATCAACAAGATGGGGTGCTTCATAGTCTTCAGCCTTTTATCCAAATTATGATAAATTGTATTTGAAAATGTGGTCTCTTCTCTATGTACCTCTGTGGGTTGTTTTGCCTCTTGTTTCTCTATTGTAATGTTTTCTTCATTCTTTCCAGCAGTTCTGTGTGAACTGCTCTTCTTTCCTTTGTAATTTGTATTTTTTCAATATAAAAAATAAAATATGAATGTAAATATAACTAGTAATGGCACCTTAGTGTGCAAGGGGTATGCCAAAAATGTATTTCTAAATCTCCTCATCTCTTTATCAATCTATCTCACCATCTATTTCTCTTCATATCCCATTATCTCTTCTTTACATATTAATATATTTCATCCCTTTCTCTATCTACCCGAGCCCCACACCCCCCCAACCCCCCACCCTCTCTCTCTCTCTCTCTCTAAAAAACAAACAAACATTTCCTTTCCATCTTTATCTATCCCTCTAGGTCCCTATCTTCACTTTTTAGCTCCCCTTCTCTCATTTTTTATTTATGTACCCTCTATATATAATTATCTCTACCATATTTATCCACCCCTCCCTTTTTGTCTTTATAAATCCATTTTCTTTTCTATATATCTATCTCGTCCATATCAATCTCCAACTCTATCATTATCTTCCTCCTTGCCTCTATCTCTTAACTACCTTCTCTGTTACTCTTTCCACCTCTATATTTGTCTTTCTATTGCTTTATGACTCTCTATATCTCTCCCTCTACATAACATATATTAGCATATTTCCATATGTTATCATATTTTAATAGCTTTTACTTCCATATTTAATTTATATACTAAATATCCACCCTTAACATCTCTACGTGAGTCATTCACAAGCTTACACACAAGCATCCAAGTTCCACATCTCCTATGTAATTATTTCATCACTCTACAACATTACTTTGCAAAGAAATTTCCTATCTCTAAGCTTGCCTTGTGTGATTGTGGAAACTATCATATTGGTGGTGTTTGTCGAATGTAAGAGCCCACTCCTATCATAATTATACTATTTTTCACCATTTTATTTTTATCAATCTAATTAGAACCTTGAGGTTCTCCCACTCGTTCCACATGTTAAAGAACCAAATCACCATCTCCTTGCAAAGAAAACTTGAATTTCCATAATCAGATGTTTGTCTTTGAAGTCTTGGAATACATGGTAATGGTGTCTGTACGAGCCTTCATCCCACTACTAAATCTCCTTCATCTAGTGACTAAGTAAATAATGCATATGAAAAGTTGAAGGCATTTTATTATTCCTTCCCTTATGTTCATCAATGTATATGATCTATGGATAATATAAATTTTAGAATCTATTTGTAATATTAGTTGGGTTGAAGCAATGAGTTCTCATTGTGGAAACTTTGATTCAAATCTCATGAGAGACATCTTTTTGGAATTCAACTTGTGGCTTTTGGTCTTCTGATTGTTGTTTTTGTGTGGGGATCACATACGATAATTTAAATTTAACTAAGTAGATATCCATTTCATAGAAGATAGTCAAATTTCCTAGTATGGTATACATTAAGAAAAACTATTAGAATATTTTCTAAGTTGTAACTATTTGCATTACAACATGTACTATAATGACAATGTACTGATTTTTTAATATTTCCTATAATTCATTATTTATTTAAATTTGAGCTTTTCTTAACATTAAATAATTATTTTATATACAATGATAAAACTTTTAAATTAACCAGGGTTATATCTCAAAATATTTTACTTGATACAATATATTTTTATGGAGGGTTCAAATTTTCGAGGCAACCCAGCAAGACATGAGCTACCAACTAGCGAAGGCCACCACATAGACTTTTGATGTACGTTCCTTCATCACTTACTGCAACCCCTAATTAGGGATTCTTTCAATTAACAATTGTGTGGTGTTTATTGTGTGTAGATTCTTCATAGACGAGATACCGATATGGGAGGTAGAGGCGATGGGGGGTGGTATCCATTAAAACCCATGTTTGTGTATTCCACTATTTGGGACAATTTGGAGTGGGTGACCACAGGGGGTCGGTACAAGGTCAATTACAAGTATGCCTCTTTCACCATGGAGCTTTCCAATCTCATATTGGAAGGTTGTGTCATGGATCCCATTGAGCATGAGTCAGGTGAGAGGGAGGAGAGGGAGAGGGAGCGGGAAAGGGTGTGGGAGAGGGAGAGAATTGTTGGCTTGTTGTTTGAGGAGTAGAGGAAGGCAATGGAATGGTTTAGAGGGAAATACATTTACTATTCCTATTGCAAAAATAGTGCCAGTTACCCGCATCGGTTGGCTGAATGCCCTCCCAAAAAGCCCAAGACCCCCATCACCATTGTTAATCTTAAGTTTGGCCACCATTGCAACCACCACATAAAACACACCACCAAACAAGGGTCCCCTTCTTCTTCTTCCTCCTTGGCCCTCGGCTCCCTCTGATCTCCTCTCTTGCACCTTTTTCTTTATATATTTTTGTGACTGTGTGTGTTGGATTGTATAGTTCCCAATTCTCTCATGGCGCTGGCTAATCTCCAGACAAAATGCACCAAAGAAAAAAAGAAGTCAAACAAGATTATTTTTGAGATTCACAAAAACAGAGCAAAATTTTCTCAAATTTTTGTTGTTGTTTTCAATCACAAAATATATAGATCATGAAGATCAAATGCTGATAATTTAAAAAATAAATCATTGTGTTCTTATTTTTTTTAAAATTTAGTCAATGGTGCAATTTGTCAGGAGGATAGCCGCGTCCTTCTCTCACTATCCACAGTGCACACTCTTCCACTACCTAGATAGATATAGCTTCAGGTACCTCCATTCATTATATTTAGTTGTTCCTCTTTTTCCTATTTGATTATGATCAACATCAGCTATTCTTTTTCATTTGATTATTGGGTGGACTTATTACCATAAACATCTCTCTCCCTTTTTACCACAAGGGTGCTTTGTATTTCGTTACCTTTTTTTTTTTGATGGAGGGTTCAAACCTTAGTAAACAAATGTTTCAATATTTGCTGACATTGATTTCAATCTCCATGCTTGCTTGTAAACAAAATTAACTTTCTTTCATACAAGTAATTTAAAAAGTCCAAATATTTGTAGGCACTAGTTTTATCTTTCATGCCACTAAGAGAACTAAGTTTTCATTCACCAATTGTTTAACCTAATTTGTTCCATCTTTAGATAAAAAACATAAATAATTCACCTGTGGAAAAAGCCTTTAAGAATTAAAATACAAATTCAACAATGCAATTCCTTATCTACAACGTGTAAATTTTGTATTAAATTTCAAAGAAAAGTTGTGATAAGGAAGGAGATAGGAGGAACCTTAACATCAAAGTAAACACCATGTCATTATATAATCGTATAAATGTTTTCCATCTTCAAATTTGCAACTGTATACACATAGCGAGGTAATATAAATGTGTAGTAAATTTTAAGAGATTAAAGGATTCAATTTTTGCTTTGGGATATGTAGCGTCACACAAAAAAATTTCATTTTATATTGGAAATGTATTGTATTGGATTGTGGGGATTATGGATTTCTAAATAGGTTTTGATATATGTGGCTGTCATTTTGATAGCTAGTGGTAAATTTTCGCATTGACAATCTCACGACCCACCTCTTCCAAGTGCTATGGTGCTTCATTTTCTTTACAGTTCAAAAATGCGTAGAAGCGGGACAACTCCAAACTATCTTCATCTGACAAATTTTCCCTATCATAAATATGAGCATTTGAATCTCCAACAACCTTTCTATTTCTTGTGCTCACCACAACTTTACAATCTTTATCAAGCGACATTGGATTAGCTAAAACTAAAGAAAGTTGAAGGCTTTTTAAGTGCGTTGAGATTCTTTCACAAAAAACTTACATTGTGATGATGTTATAATGCGCTTTCCCACTACATTTTTGAGTAAATAGGACACGTTGACTTTCCTTGATTAACTACAGAGAAACCAGGTGAAGTAAGAAGTTGTAAGTATAGAAACCATGTAAGTAGAGGCTTTGTAAATTAACAAATGTCTCTCACAAACAAGTACATTCCTAATACCTATCAATTTGTCATGGATTACTACCATGGTTGTTCATTTCGTCCAGGTGATGGAGGCTACATCTTTCTTCAAGGGTGACCTCTTGCCTGTGTTCGAACTCTCACCTAGGTTTAAAGTATTGATACAAAATTCTTGTTACGATGAGGATCTGTTTGGTTCATAGAAGATGATAGGAATTGGCTTTTTAAAAATCCAGATTTGAAAATTTGTGCATTTGTTTCAAAATTTACAAAATGGAATTAGCATACGGGACTTCCAATTTTGCCTCAAAACCAGGTTTTCCAACTTCCTACTAGCAAGTAGGAATTGAAAATCAAAACCTAGTTTTGTTTTTTAAGGAGTGCAAAACTAATAGATTGGACTACTTTTTGAAATTTGCCTTCAACTCCAAGCTTACACACTTCACATGCATCTTCTAAGTGAAACAAATAGTTTAAGTAAAATCCCAAAAATTGGAATGAAGATATGCAAAACCTTGATTTGGCTAAACCAAGGTTTGTAAAAATCTGAGGTTTTTAAATTCCACGAACCAAATAGACCCTAAGTGAATTTCATGAAGAAGCGGTCATTATTGTCCAAGAGCCTCTATTTTGGATGTGATGCATTGTCCAACAATTATGATTTGATGGTCCAAGTGTTGTACCATTTGTTAACAACTCTCATCTCTAACGCAAGTTTAATTCAAAATCATTTACGAGTGGAACAGTCAAGTGCCCAATCAAATTGATTGATCTATGGTTTAAAATGGTTCAATGGTAGTCTATCCCTCTCTAGAATTTTCCATTGTTCAATGGAAATTTTAGCTCCTCCTCTTTATTAAAATGAATCAATGTTGTAGATGACTTCAATGGCAGTCATTCCGCCTACACAACTTCTCACCGTTGGATGCAACATTTAGCTCCTCACCTTCATATAAGGAATGCCTTTGACGTAAATAAAGAAACCTTAATTTATAATAATAATTAGAAAATACAAATATTATATAGTATTATAGATATAGTATATAATAATATAAATCTATAATAATACTTAATCAAATAGTTAATGTTTACACTTTATGTTTTATCGAACAGAAGTTATAAAACATTAACTTATATATTTAGGGTTGGTTTGATGTCTTAAGTATAAATTATTACACCACAAAAGGAAAGTAAAAGGACCTCCAACCACAATCCTTCAAAGGGTCTCAAACTAGACTGACACAACCCAAGGGAGATACAAGTGGTGTCAATGCCAAATCCAAGTTCATAATTAAGATCTATAGTCAAAGGATAACTTTCTAACAATGTGCTTTCCCATATTTTTACTTATGTATATTTATCTGACTTAGGTGATTATGAAGTGCAAGTAAATTGATAAGCTGAGATGTAAATTATGAGATGGCTTGTATTATAGCAAAAAATACATGTAATGATTAGATCTAAAACATCAAGATAGACTTTATGAAATGATAAATAAAACACAAAACTCACATTGGAAGTCAAAGACTATAATTCACTTAGATCTAGAAAAATATTGTAAAAAAAAGTCAAGATCTTAAAATATTTAGGATCTAAGACTTGTAAAAAAAAAAAAATTTAGTTCTACAAATACGAGGATCATTGGAAAGGGATAACCAAGAGGTCAGGGATGATATGGAGTTTAGGAGTTCTTAGGAGGTCAGGAATGACCTAAAGGTCATAAAATACCTAGGTAAGGGATGAGGTCACCCCTTACCTTCTTTGCGTGAAGTTTAGAGCTTTATAATTGACCCTAAAACCCTAGTTCACATGTTTAATTCATGTAACTTTGAAACCTATAAATCTACACATACAAGTAAGGAAAAATGTATTTTTTTGAAGTGGGGGGATTACTTCAGTTAAGACCTAGCTAATGAATCAACCTTAGATGATAAAGTACATAAAAAGAAAGACAAACATAAATATTTACTTCACTTGTTAAACCTCCACATATGGATTCAGCTTCACTATCCACAAAGATGTACCAATACTTGTATATAGATGATTATGTAAGATTTATCTAAAAATGAAAATAGATCCACTAATATCAAATCATAGATCCATTAATGAAGATGTGCTCTTGAAATGCTCGAAGGATTGAACTCTTGAAAGCTTGCTTAATTGATGATGCCTTGGATGAATCTTGCTCTCAAATAATACTTCAATGGACAATAGTGAATGCTTAATGGAGATTTTCAATATCTTACATAAAGTGTGGGTACCCAAATGAAGTGAGTAAGCCTCATTTTATACCAATTTCATAATCAAAATTTAAAGGCTTGACTGCATTGGGTAGGAAAACAAATTAAAAAATTAAAAAACAGGCCTATGATATGAGGAAAATATCTCAAATAAGGGATGAACTTGCCCCTTATCTATGTGTAAGGAACAATCTCTCTCCTTACATTTAGGGTCTTAGGGATGAAATGGGGATGCTAGAAATGGATAGAAGCTCGAGGAGAAGGAGCATTATGAGCATAAAAGCATTTACGAATCTAGAAGATCATTAAAAGGAGGGATAAAAGGTCTTATAAAGAAAGTGATTCCATTTTAAGATGATACAATGTCTATTCAATCTACCATCGTGTTTAACTTGTTCGTCATTCTGCCAAGGCCTTCCCAACAAGATATGACAACAATTTTTCAACATAGTATCACAAAGGACTTTATCATGAAGTTCCAATCCTAATTTTACAAAACATTTATCACTTGTGAATGCCTTGTGATGATCCCTTATTCAAGCAATTTGATATGGCCCAAGAGATTCATTCTTGGTAATTGCAACTTCGTAAATAATTCTTCTAATGCCAAATAATTTGAACTTACATTGTCAATTATGAACTTATAGTATTTTCTTGTAATTTTACATTCAGTTAGAACATATCTTTCCTTAGTACCAATTCTTTATTAGGTTCTTCATTGCACAATGTTGTTCTTGTCATCAGGTTTTCTCTATCTTCTGGTTGATTCAAGGATTCAAGTGATTCCTCTTTCACCAATGCATTTCTTCTATTGCTACTAGCCTTCTTGCTAAAATTTTCATATCTACATTTAAATGATTTAATTCTTCCAACATTTGAAACAAGTGCATTTGAAAAAACTTGTGTCTTCTCTTTTGAACCCATTACCTCTGGGGTAATCTCCTCCTCTTCCTCAATACGAATTGATTTTCCTTTGTCCAGATCTTAAAAAGATCTTCCACCCCTGGTAAATGGTCTACCTCTTTTAAATCTACCACCTCTTCCTCTTTTCCAAGGTTCTTGACTTTTGTTTAATCCCTCTTCAACTTTTATGACAAATCGGTAAGGTTCCTCAAGACTTCCCATCCTAACAAAACAAATTTCACCTTGAATAGATATCCTCAATCCTTTAAGATATCTTATGGTGTTTTCCACCTCATCATCCATATGTATGCATATGATATCCAACATATAGAATTATTTAGTATACTCTTTTGGAGAAGATTCATTTTGCTTCAAATTATGCATTTCCCTCAACAATATAACCTAATAATCATCAAGCAAGAACTTTCCTTTCAACTTGTTCACCATCTTATACTAATATTTGATCTTTTATTTTCCTCTCCTTTGTCTATCAATTTGCAAATGTTCCCATCATAAAGAGGCATGTCCTTTAAACCTAGTTTAGCAAATTTCACCTTGTTATATGCATTTGTACTTTTATACTCAAACTAAATTTCCATCTTAATGATTCATATAAGCAATTCATTAGGATCTAACTTGTCATCATAGTTTGGTAAACTAAAATGTGGTATAGTAGTTACTCTACTCAAAACTCTTAGAGGTCTTTCATCCCCTTGTTCAAATATGGGTTCATCATTCATCACAATAGCTTCCTCATCTTCCCCATTAGTCATATCGTCAATAGGTCTTCTTATTCTTTGGGTAGTCTCTACCACTTCAAGTATAGCCAAAAAACTCTTGACATATTCATTGCTACTAGATTCGCATCTCTTATTCCTTGAATAATCCTTACAACCCTTCACAATTTTAAGCCACATCTCAACTATACCACCCTATAACCAAAATCAATTAGGTCATTATAACTTCACATTTAGAACACAATTTTGCAAGGAACACAACTTTCACTCTGAAACCACTTAATGCAGTCCCAAATCAAAGAGATCTCGAGGATATTAGTCTAATCATGTGAAAAGAGCAAACCCAATGGAAAAAAGAATAATTCACAAAGAACCAAGTGAGATTAGTATCCATTAATAGATAAATAGTTGTACATAGGTTTGGCAAATGGCCTTCTTACATGTCTTCTTGCTTAAAATCTTCAATTAGAGACATTAGATCCAATTAAAATGATTACTATCTCAATATTATGAACTAATAATGTACTTATACCTCAAGAGATAGATCAATTACAATATGTAGGTTTTGTGACACATGAGTTATCCTCAAGATCATAAACGTTCTCAAGAATAGGAAATGTAATACAAAAAATAGTTTTGGTCCTAAATCATGAGGAATAGATGACATAACATGTTTGCAGGCTTACAATTCTAGATTTAGGTCCTCCCATGATCTAAGAACATTGTTGACTGTACCACCAAAGATTCCTAATTGTAGATCTCTATCACAAGATCAAAATCCACTAATAGTCATGAAAATGGAAAAAAAAACATGGTACCCAAGAGAAGATAAATCATAACTTAACCATAATGAACCAAAAGATATGTGAACGTAGGAATGAGATCTAAACTAGGTCTAGATCACACTTTGAATATCACAAGTGTTGACTTAATCAAATAAATAATCACCAAAATGATCAACAAATTAGAAAAGTTTGCAAGTTGAACACATGATATATTTTGATTGATTCAAGATTGCTCAAAACCCAAGATGCTCCTACATCATATTCTCTCTCTCATCCTTTTCTACAAGTCATAAGGAGATATAATTAAGATGATTTAAGGGACTCTCTCTCTCTCTCTCTCTCTCTCTCTCTCTCTCTCTCTCTCTCTCTCTCTCTCTCTCTCTCTCTCTCTCTCTCTAAAGTTGAGTTGATTACAACTAAATATATTACTTTGCATCTCATCTCACCAATACGAATTCATCCCACTTTATAATCTAGGGTGGTCAATTATGTATTCTAAAGAGTTCCATGAGGGAGAATTTCATCAAAGACAAGCACAATAGAGGATTGGCTAGACATTTTGGTTGATATAAAACTATTGATCTAGTTAGTGAGGATTATTATGGGCTATAATTGCATCAAGATGTTAAGAAGTTTGTAAAAACTTGTAGAATATGTTAAATACAAAAAGGAGTCCACCAGTACACATGATTAAATCAGCCATTACATGTGCTAGAGAAGTCATGGGAGTATACTAGTATGAACCTTTTTCTTGGTTTTTCAAGGACATAGAGAGGGAATGACTCCATTTTTATAGTAGTAGACAAATTTTCAAAGATGACACATTTAATTCCTTGCAAGAAGACTAGTGATGTTTAATGCAAAAGAGTTGTTTATAAAAAAATGATAAGACTAAATGTTCTACTAGAGAGCATAATTTTAAACCAACACACAGAGTTTGTTGGATATGTTAAATATATTAGCCTTGGGAAAAATTGGAATAAATATGTGCCTTTAATTTATTAAATATACCTATGCCTTTTTAAATAATTGTTCATTAATACATATATACATATAATATTATATATATGTATATATGTATATATCTATATATGTAGATATATATACATATATATATATATACATATATATACATATATATATATGTATATATATATACATATGTATATATACATATGTATATATATATATGTATGTATATATATATGTATATATACATATATATATACATACATATATACATATATATACATATATATATATATATATACATATGTATATATATATATGTATATATATGTATACATATATACATATATATATATATACATATATATATACATACATATATATATACATATGTATATATATATATATATATGTATATACATACATATATATACATATATATATATATATATATACATATATATATATATATATATATATATATATATATATATATATATATATATATATATATATATATATACACACACACATATATATATATATGTATATATATATACACACACACACACACACACACACATATATATGTGTGTGTGTGTGTGTATAATTGTTGATGGTTGGGAGAATGTGGAGAAGCATTGGCTGCCGGCTGGGCTAGGGTTTTTCCCCTAGCCTATTCTTGGTGTTTGATCTTTACTATTTTTCTGTTCTGTTTGGATTGCTAGCTACTGGACATAATTTGCGTCGGCGTTTTTGGAAATCTTCTGCAGTCAATTTTGGATTCGAGTTTTATTGTTTGCATGGCAGGGCCTGGGATTTCTTCTCCGTTGGTGAGAACAGATGGTTCTTCTCCAACTATGCATGCAATGCGGTCTGAATCGTTTTATTCAGGGGAGAGCTCCAAGCTGAAAAAAGTTAATGGTTGTTTTCCGCGTAGCCATGATCGCCCTGTTCTGGTTATTCCTCCAACGGCTATAATGGAGGACATTGATTATTGGACCAAGCATGCTTTGATATGCAAATTTCTTGGAATTCGAATTTTTGTATCCGCTCTTGAGGCATGGATCCACCGCTCATGGCAGGTGGAAGGCGATATGGAGATCATGTTGGCGGGGAATAGTTATTTTTTTGTTGTATTCTCTTGCATGTCTGATCGGGATCGTGTTTTTGAAGGAGGCCCTTATTTCTACAACCATGTGGGGTTATTTGTCAAACCTTGGCATTCAGGTTTTAATTCTGCTGAGGATCTCCCTTCAACAGTGCCAGTTTGGGTTCGATTGCCTTGTCTTCCCTTGGAATTTTGGCGTGAAGACATCCTTCGACAAATTGCTGCTTTGTTGGGGAAGTCGGTTGCAATCGCACATCAATCCCTCGATAAAAAGGTTATTTCTTATGCTAGAATTTGTGTTGAAATTAATTTGAATAACCCATTACCAGATTCTTTGGAAATTTGTATGGGGGATTTTTCTTGAGTGCAGCAGTTAGATTATGAATCTCTCCCTTTCCGTTGCCGGATTTGTCATGAGTATGGTCATTTACTGCGTCAGTGCCCCCATAACTCAAGTTTCAAAGGAGTGGATGGTTCTATAGTTGGCAATATTGGTGGTTTGGCAGATACTACAGGGAAAGGACAATCTCAAATGGCTAATACTACCAAGGGGATGAATCCGCAAGATGCTACAGGTAAGGGTAAGGCTCAAATGCAGGATAAGGATGGATTTACCCCTGTTCGCCCTCATGCTAAAGGCCATGGTCAAAAGAGGCCTTTGAAAGAAAGATTATCTGATTTAGGTTTTAACCGCTTTGAGGTGCTGGATGGTATGGTTCTAGAGGAGGGTATTCCTCCTCCTATCTCTTCTGATCCAGTTTGCCCAAATGAGAGATCTGTTCCTAATGATGCTTGTGGGGCATCCCAAGTTGTAGTATATTAGAACTATGAGGTCCCTGTAGCTCCTGTGACAGAGGCTCTGGTGACTCCTGCAGTGTTGGAGGATAATGATGTTGTTTTAGCTGATTTGGTTAAGGATTTGCTACCATCAGGTAAGGGCAAGGGTTCTCCTCTCCCCTTGGGGTTGATGTCTCGACCCTTTAAGCGGGCTTCTTCTACTCCTCCTCTAAGGAGTGGGCGCAAAACAGACCAAGAGAAGATTAAACTCACAGGAGATATATTGATTGAGTCTGGTTCAGTGAAACCTTTGGATTCTCATTTTCCCAATTCTACCCAATGATGATTATTCTCTCATGGAATGTAAGGGGGTTGAATAGCATCCCTAGACAAAAGGCTATTTATAACTTGGTGGTTGATCATAGCCCTGATGTTTTTTGTATCCAAGAGACTAAGCTCTCTGTGGAGTCTATGGTCCAACATGCCTCTAGTATTTGGTCTCGTGGCCAATGCCAATGTGTTGGGGCAACAGGCAGTGCGGGTGGTTTAGCTATATTTTGGGATCCTCAAAAAATTTCTCCTCTTGGCTGGATGTCTTCTCGCTCAACTCTCTCTATGGTAGCTTCTGCTCTAGACTCAGGAGAGGTAATCATGGTTACTAATGTGTATGCACCTGTTGATCTTGTGGGAAAGGAGGAACTTTGGGAACATATTCAATATGTTAGAAATTGTCATCCTTATCATCCTTGGGTGTTAGCAGGGGACTTCAATTCAGTTTTAAGTCTGGAGGAGAAGCATGGTGGTTTGGCTAGATTGGGGCCTTCTTCTGCTCTTTTTCGGCAACATATATCTCTTTTGCATCTCTTTGATGTTAAGCCTTCTAATGGTCTCTATACCTGGAATAATCGCAGGACTGGTGTTGCTGCTATCTCAGAACGTCAGGATAGATTTCTTGTTTCTTGCTTCTGGGTTAGTGGCACCCTTACTATCTCTTCAGAAATCCTTGATTGGAGGGGTTCAGATCATTGGCCAATCAAATTTTTTGCTATAGGGGCTTATGTTCTGAAGCATCCTCCTTTTAAGTTCTAGTTGATGTGGCTTCGGGACTCCTCTCTTCATGATTGTGTTTTCTATTGGTGGAAAGATGGTGCTCCTGCATATGGTACTGCAATGTTCTAATTTTCTAAAAGGCTTCAATATGCTAAAAGGAAGCTCAAGATATGGAATAGGGAATGCTTTGGGAACCTTCACTTTATGAAGAGGCTTGCTCAAGAAGATCTTGATGTCATCACAAGGGAGATTAGAGATCGAGGTTTCTCAGAGGATCTTGGCAAGGCTGAATCCCTTGCTTCTAGAGCTCTAGAAGAAGGGAAACTTCAAGAGGAAATTTTTTGGAAGCAAAAGGCTAGAGTTGATTGGCTCTAGGAAGGTGATCGTAACACTGCCTTTTTCCATAAAACAGTGCAATCTCGCCGGAATCAGAGCACTATCTCTTCTTTGGTTAATTCTCAAGGTATCCAACTAAATTCCTTGCCAGCTTTTTTCCAGGAGGCTATTTGGTACTTCTCTACCCTCTTCTCTGAGGACTCTCCTCCTGCTGATAATGAAGAAGATCTTATTTTGTCCTGTATTCCTTCCCTTATCACTCGGGAAATGAATGATTATCTCATGCGTCCTATTTCTTTGGAAGAGCTGGAGGAGGTGGTCTTTGGCATGCCTAAAGGGAAGGCTCCTGGTCCTAATGGCTTTCCAGTTGAATTCTTTCAGGAATTTTGGGACATCATTAATCATGATTTGTTGGAGGTGGTTAAAGAATCCTATGCTAGCAAGCAGATGCTTCGAGCTTTGAACTCTACATTCTTGACTCTTATTCCTAAGAGAGAGGGTGCTAATCAATTGGAGTTTTTTAGACCAATTGCCTTATGTAATGTGGTTTACAAAGTTATTACTAAGTTGATTGCTGAGAGATTGAAAAGGTGGCTTCCCATTATTATCTCAGAAGAACAAGGTGGTTTTGTTGCTGGCAGACAAATTTTGGATGGGGTGGTTATTGCTACTGAGGCTATTCACTCTATGGCTACTTCAAGGGAGAGAGCCATGTTTGTTAAGCTGGATATGGCCAAGGCCTACGATAGAGTTAAATGGAGTTTCCTAAGGAGTATTCTTCTTTCTTTTGGATTTAGCTCTGACTGGGTGAGTTGGATTATGAGTTGTGTTACTTCTGCCTCTTTTTCTGTTCTTATTAATGGTCAACCTTCTCAACTATTTGGTGCTTCTAGAGGCCTCCGCCAGGGTGACCCTCTCTCCCCATATCTATTCATCATCATGGCTGAAGGCTTGGGCAGATTCATTAAGCATCAGGTGTCCCAGAATTCTATTCAAGGCTGGCGGTGGGGTAATGGCTTACCTTCTCTTTCCCATCTTCAATTTGTTGATGATTCTGCTCTTGTTGGTCTTGCTAGGATCAAGGAAGCTGAAGCCTTTCGACGTGCTTTGGAGGTTTATTTGGCAGCTTCAGGCCAGAAAGTTAATGAGCACAAATCTTCCATTTACTTTTTTAACACTCCTGATTCTATTCAGCA